>JAILYB010000003.1:18767592-20207638 GCA_021437785.1 Rhodomyrtus psidioides
GATTTACCTTATTTGCCTGTCGCTATTTTTTGCAGGTTTACATGACCAGCGAAGGAAGCAGAGGAGAAAATTGAAAGGAAACAGTGATTAGAATAGCTTTTCTTTTTCTTCATTTTTGTGGCGTGAATTGTTTGGGAAGAGAAATGTGGAGAGAGAGGGGGGAGAGAGCTTTTGTACCCTAATTATAACATGTCTATTTCTTCATTTTATATTTTATGTTGAACCGTGATACCTTTGTTCATGGTAAATATAGAAGATGAAGGTTCTCTCTAGTGTCATCATTGGCCATATTTATCATGTAGAAAGCAATTGAAGGAATGTATGCCAAGAGTGTTGCAGACTAATTTTTCGGGTACTCTCAACTCTTGTGAACTTATGACGAATCCATATCAGGTATGACAATATTCTCGTTCTATCAATACTAGTTGATATCGAGGTACGCGGGTCCATAATTCTGGAAATAGTTGATATCAATACTAGCACAGAATTTTACGTTCGATGAAACTCTTTGACCCACATTTCAGATTAAATGGTTTGAAAATATGTGCATTGCGGACATACAAACGTAATTGCACGACACCAAAAGCCGAATAACCTAAACAAAGAACCTGTGTCCACCTTTCATTAAATCCATCAAATTGTTGATCCGTGTGCGCATTTGAAATAGTTGAGCAAATGACTTGGCTCACCTAATGTTGATTTCATTTGTTTTAGTGAGCACGCTACAAATTAAATTTAAGGGAAAAAATTAAATTATTCTTTTCAATTGAACTTTAAACGTCGTGTATTCAAATTTGTGTTTCATTTATGATATGCTCAAAAATAATATATATTTAATTATTTTAGTATGCATTGAAAATTAATCTTCAATTTATGATAATTACATATTTATTTGACTTAAATGTAAAAAATTAGGAAGAGAAACAGTTTTTAGAAACAGAAACTTTATGCAGTTATCAAACGCGTTTCTCATCCAGGAACAGAAATGTTAAACAGTTATCAAACGCATTCTCATTCTCTAAAACTCATTCAGGAACAGAATCAGAAAAGTCATTTTAATCAGAATCAGAAATCAGAACCAGAGTGGTTACCATGCACAGCCTAATTTTCCCCTCAAAGCCCAAATTTCACCCTTTGCCCTAATTTCGGCTCAAGTCTGAGAGAGGGACAGAGGACACCGATACATACCTCACCACGGTGAGTGAGCGACGGTAACAGCTGACCGAAGATGAACAGTAGCAAGCGGCTTACGGCTGTGACTCCACGAGTAACGACGGCAATTGGATTTTCGCACAAGTCCCTTCAGCCAACTTCTTTCGAACGAGACCTAAGAAGATTATACTCAACGACGTCGTTTATCTAATACATAAACGATGTCGTTTTAAATTTAGCCCTTTGTTTAAGCCATGTCGGATTTCACCATGGCAAGCCGCTTCTAAAAATTCCCCACATAAGATAATAAAAATCAATTATAAAATCCATGTAATTTATTTCGCTGGATTTTGGCCGAAATGGCACTGAAGCGCACGATTTTCTTCGAAATTAGCACTGAAGTGATCGAAGTTACAAAAACTTAACACTAAAGTGATCGATTTGAAAGTTTTGGCACTAAAGTGAACGCCGTATACAATTTATAACACTAGGGTGTACTTAAGCCCCATAAGAAGTATAACAAAAAGAGCATGCATGCTACTCCTACAAGAGTAGAGAGTGAGTATATCAGAATTTTTGCCGTTATGCTTATTCTCATTAGTTTTGACTCTTCGTAGTTGCATTTCGGTTGTCGAAAATATGGTAGTACCCTACAAAGCTTTTTATTTTCAACAACCGAAGTTGAAATGACATTTCTGAGAACTCCTCCCGTAGGCAATGCACCCTCGAAATCATTGTAAGTTAAGCGCAAATTCGTCAAGTTCAATGACTCTAAATATTCCAAGATTTGGCCGGACAAACGGCTGCTGGAAACATTCAACACAGAAGGCCTCTCATAATACTCAGAGTCAATGGCATGGTCCCTTCAAAGAAGTTACCTTGCACATATAGGAGTTCCAAGGATATGCAATTGCTGATACTAGTTGGAATTTGTTGAGATAATCTATTCAAGTTAAAACCTAATCCGGCGAGATTTTTCAATTTTCCAACTTCGCATGGAAGGGAGCCAGTAAGAGTATTTTGAAACAAGCCGAGATAAATCGACAGAGATGAGATGCTCACACTTTCCGAAGGGACGCTACCACTTAGGTGATTGAGCGAAAGGTCCAAGAGAAGTAGATTTTAGCAGTTTCCTATAGACTTTGGCATCAAGCCTCGGAGATTATTGTCATATAAGGACAACATCATTAACATCCTTAAATTCCTGATAAATTCTAGTATCTTCCCCGAGAGATTATTTCAGCTGAGATCCATCTTCATCATTTTGTTTAGATTGCCAATGTCGGAAGGAATGTTTCCTGAGATGCCATTGCCCTCCATTGTCAGGATCGCCAAATTGATTAAATTTCCGATTGCAGAAGGTATGGTTATAGAAATATGATTTTTATTTAACCAAAACTGCCAAAGGGTTATAGAGAGGTTACCAATACATTCGGGTATTGATCCTCCGAAAGCATTTCTCTCTATACCGAAAACTTCCAAGTTTGTGGAATTGTTTAAAGAGCAGAGGAAGTCCCAAATCAGCAGATTTCCCACCTCCTAAGTTGTTGTGGCCAATAGTAAGCCAATGGAGTCCTCTCATCTTTGAGAAAGAAGGAACTTTCCCAGTAAAGTTGTTTCCCAAGATGTCAAATTGTCTGAGATTAGAGGCGTTAGATCCAGTGAGGTGGTTGTCACTCAAAATGATTGTCTCCAGATTCTGAAGAGTGAAGCCTAAGTCGCTGGGTACCCCCCCCTAAGTCCTATTTTAGAAAGGTGGATTTGTTGCATATGTCTATTACTGCATGATCAAGCCGGCTCCCGTTGGAACAGTCTTAGGAACGTGGGTTTGTTCCATATTTCCAGCCTTCGCTTGCACTTACTTCCCAGACAACAAGGAATTAGAAAAGTAACCAATTATAGAAAGTGATAATACCACGTGTCTTTACTTGACCTATCGAGTTACACGTCACAAGCTGGACGGGTGAACATGATTTTTCGAAAATGGGACAGAATAAATGTAGTGACAAATGCGAAAACAAACACGGAACATAAGGATTTACGTGGTTCGATCAAGGTGATCTACGTCCACGGGCGAGGCAAATCGAGATTCCACTATAATCAAATAGGGTACCAATTACAAAAGTCGTTCTCAGCGACTGAACAAAAGCACACGGCTCACAAAACTCTCAGATGACGAAAAAAACCGCCGTACACCAAATAAACCCTAGCCGCAGTAGTAAATAGGGCCCAAATTTTTTTTCTCGGGAGTGTTACCCCCGAACTCCCATTGCGATCTGTCACACCCCTATGGCGAGTTGGGCCTATCGGCCCAACTCTCCGCGTCACGAACCAAATCTCAATTTTCTCTCCACTTTTGGGTCGCACAAAAAATATGTCGGGTCGGGTAATGAACCGGGCCGAGTACATAAAATTCAAGACATATTTAACAATAAATTTTCCATTCGAGGGAGAAACATAATGACCCTAAAAAATTCTAAACCTATTCCATAGCCACAAATTAAGTTTTAAATTTTTTAATTTGACCAATGTAGTCCTAAATCTTGTAGAAAATTTTTTCAATGGGGTCTATTCAGCCATTTAAACTTTTTGTTTCTATGATAATTTTCACATGATTTCGACGTAATCATTCTTTGTTTCTCTTTGGGTGCAGGCACGACAATCATAATCAATTCATAGTAAGGCCAAGAAATGGGTAGCTCTATTTCACAATTTAAACAAGTGCAATTTGTAAAAAAGGTCCGATAATCACCTTCATGCGTTTGTAATGTCCCATTTTGTTCGGTTGAAATAGTGCTTATACCGAACCGAGAGAAAAATGTCTGTTATAGCGAGGAAGAATTTAGTTCGAAAATTTCACTTTTTGGATTCATGTCGGGCCGGCTTTTAATCAGTTATATGAGTATGTAAATTACATTTTATTTGTATATATCCGTCAAGGAGTTATAGATAAATGACTAGTTAATAATGGCAAAGGCCACACTATTATACTGTGATGAATGACTAGTTAATAATGGTAACTAGTGACCGTCACGGGCCATTACCAAGTCCTGGACGACCGGCAGAGGGGAAAAGATCAACAGTATATAGCTGTTAGAAAAGAGAACAAATTGCAGTCGGCAGAGGATATTTAGTTGAACAAGTGCGGGAGTTCGATCTAAGTCAAGTCAATGGTCCTTCTTCTTCTTCTTCTTCTTCTTACAGTGTGTGAGCAAGCCGGCTCACGTTGGAACAGTCTTTGGAAAGTGGATTTGTTCCATATGTCTTAACTTTCTTTTCCTCCTACTTCCGTGAAAACAAGGAATTATGGGAAGTGGAAAATACCGGAATTAGGTAATCATTTGACACACATTACTTGTCATCACCTAACCTAACGAGTGACATGTTCGAGCCTGACGGGTGAATATTATCGGGCCATGTCGACCGTCCTGACAGGTCTTCTCTTCACAAAACGTAACTTAGGGAGGAAATCACAAATACGGTGGTCCAGATGTGATTGTCGAAGTCAATCAAGCAATGTCATCAGACCCAAACATCAAAACGAGCACTCACGGACACTAAACAGTTGAATCTCCAAAGCCAAAGTTCGCACATCAAAAGATAGATCAAGCGGATTTGTCCACCCAGAGAACCATGAAGAAGAGAGGCAACAGAAGAGGTTTCGACACATATATTTTTCCTGATCGACCAAAGGGTTGTGGCGTTCCGCTTATTTTGTTTTCTTAATCAAAGTGTTTCTTAATTAAAAAAAAAAAAAGTAGTTTACATGGTTCATACATTCAGTGTTTGGAAATCCGGTTAAATTCAACGGAGATTTAGGAATTGCTTTTCTCAGAAAATCTGGTGCAGGAAAGGAGTGAGAGTGCTGTTCAAGGGACTACTGATCGTAGGTAACTCATTACTTTTTGAAAAAGGTCGGGTCATGCGAAGTCATCCCCTACAAGAAGAATGACAAAGGGGGGAAAAACCAGTTATGATCATGAAGACCACATGATTGCATCTGAAGTTCACAATTTACAGCAACTAGACAATGACAATGAACTCAAGAAGTTTCTTCCTGATTCCTTGGAGTTTAGCCAATGCATCGCTCATGTCCATTCGTTCCCTAGGAGACTCAGAAGAGGAAGCTACTCCTATTTTTATGATTGAAACCAAACATTCCTGAACACTACACCAGCTTTTTTTCCTGCCCTCTGGATCAGCAGATCTTCTCATCTCCGACTCCTCGATTGCCTGAAGCAGAAAAGGATCGATTGCCTCCTCCACTCGGTCTGCCAAAGCTGCCTTTGCAAAGCGATGAAGGTCCAGCCCATTTTCAAACATGTCATCGGTTGGCCTCTTTCCTGTGAACATCTCCAAAACGAGGATCCCAAAGCTGTACGCATCTCCTTCTATGGATACCATACTTCCCACACCGTACTCTACAATAATCAACAGTGCATAGTGATGCACGGTGAATAATTAAGATTGAAATATAGGTCAGGTTTCTTGCATTTACCTTTTTGTCCGAGGATTGATCTTCCATAACATGTTCAATAGAGAAAACAAATTGAAAAGACCTAAACTTGGGTATCATTACCTGGAGCTACATAACCGAAAGATCCTTTTACTCCGATAGAGCTTGATTGATTGGGAAGTATCTTATCCATTGTTTCTGGCAGGAACCTAGCAAGCCCGAAATCGCCTACGTGTCCAGTCTTTTCATCGTCGAGAAGGACATTGCTCGGCTTTAGATCACAATGGACTATTGGAGTTTCACAGTGATGATGGAGATAATCTAGTGCACAAGCAACATCGATGGCAATATTCACTCTCTCAAGTAGACTCAACTTACTTCTCTCTGTGTATTGCGATGCAATTGGGTGCAACCATTCGTCCAGGCTCCCGTTCAACATGAATTCATAGACCAATGCCTTGAAATCATTTCCATTAAAGTCGAACCCAGAACATGCCGTGAGTACCTTCACGAGATTACGATGTCGGATTAGTCTCAAGGCCTCACACTCGGCTATGAAGCTTTTGGAAGCTCCATGACGTGTAAGGTCAAGAATCTTGATGGCCACAATCAACTGAGTCTGATCAAGCACCCCTCTATACACTGACCCAAAACTGCCAACGCCAAGCAGATTAGTGGACGAGAAACCACCCGTTGCTTTCAGTAGACTGTGATAAGAAACATGCAAATTCCCATCTTCGGAGGAGTTTGACGTTGATGCTTTCTTCCTATCTCCAAACCAGAAGAAGTATAACAAAGAGAGTATGCATGCTACTCCTACGAGAGCTGATATTGTGGATATGAGGATTCTTGTGGTTACGCTTATTCGTGTTTGTTTTGACTTTTTGTAGTCACATTTTGGTAGTCGAAAATCTGGCAGACCCCCACAAAGCTTTTTATTTCCAACAACTACAGTTGAAGTAACATTTCTAAAAACTCCTCCCGTAGGCAACGCACCCTCGAAATCGTTGTATGAAAGGCTCAAATTCTTCAGATTCGGCAATTCTAGAAATTCCGGGATATGGCCAGACAATCGGTTGTTGGAAACATTCAAAACCTGAAGACCTCTCATGGAACTCAGAGTCAATGGTAAGGGCCCTTCAAAAAGGTTATCATGTACATATAGTCGTTCCATGGATGTACAACCGCCGATACTGCTTGGGATCCTTTGAGATAATCTGTTCCCATTAAGACGCAATTCGCCGAGATTTTGCAATTTTCCAACTTCCATTGGAAGGGAGCCGATAAGGTTATTTTGGGACAAGTTGAGATAAATCGACAATGATGAGAGGCCTAAAATTTCTGGGGGTATGCTACTGCTAAGGTTGTTGCTCGAAAGGTCCAAAAGAAGTAGATTTTGGCAGTTTCCAAGAGACGATGGTATCGAGCCTTGGAGATTATTTCCATACAAGGACAATTCGGTTAACATCCTTAAATTCCCGATAGATTGTGGTATTTTCCTTGAGAAATTATTTCGGCTGAAATCTATACTCGTCATTGTTTTTAGATTTCCAATCTCGGAAGGAATGTTTCCCCCGATGTTGTTGCCTTCTAATCTCAGTGCCTCCAAATTGATGAGATTCCCAATTCCAGAAGGTAAGGTTCCAGAAATATAATTATAATCTAAATTAAGCCACGAAAGGGTGATAGAGAGGTTACCGATGCAGTCAGGTATTGACCCTCCAAAGGCATTGCCCGCTATATCCAGTATTTGTAAGTTTGTGGAATTGGTTAAAGAGCAGAGGAAGTCTAGATCACCAGATTGTGCACTTCCAAAGTTATTGCTGCTAATTTCAAGCCAATAGAGTCCTCTCATCTTTGAGAAAGAAGGAAGTTTCCCAGCAAATTTGTTGTCCAAGATTTGGATTAGACTGAGATTAGAGGCATTGGTTATTGACTCGGGAATGGGTCCATTTAGTTGGTTGTCACTCAAATTGATTGTCTCAAGATTTGGAAGAGTGAAGCCTATGTCGTGGGGTAAGCCCCCCTCAAATTGGTTTCCAGCTACATCAAATATTGTCACAGTGGATATATTGAAGATTGAGATAGGAATCGTACCGACAAATTTATTCCAGCCGAGAGTGAAGAAGTTTAGATTTCTCAGCTGACCGAGAGTCTCTGGAATCCTACCAGTGAGGTTATTTAACGTTGCTGCGAAGACTTGAAGAGATGATAGATTTCCAAACGACGGCGGAATGTCTCCCGTCAATTTGTTGAATTGAAGTACAAGTATCTGGAGCTTGGACAAGGAGCTGAGTTCGGTAGGCACATTTCCGTCCAGCATGTTGAAGCCCAAGTTAAGTGAGAGCAAATTAGAGCAATGGGCGAGATTCGAAGGGATCGGTCCGCTAAACGAGTTGTTGTTAAGGGCCAAATTCTGCAACCGAAACAAACGACCCAAATGCGAGGGAATTCCGGAGCGAAAACTGTTGTTCTGCAGATAGACATCCCTCAAAAAGCTCATGTTACCAATGTGAGGCGGCAACACCCCGGAGAGCTGCTTGGAGCTGAGGTCTAGTGCGGTGACTCTTCGGTGTCTTCGACCGCATGTGACACCGTACCACTCGCAGAAGTGGCTAGTATCATTCCACGAGTTCAAAACGCCGTCGGGATCGACTATTCGAGCCTTGAATTCCAGCAAAGCGAGCCGGTCGGTCTCGCCCCCGCCGGTTTTTGCTGAGGCTAGGAGACACCATGACAGAACAATGATGGCAGTTAGGAATGAGAATGACTCGGATAAAACCAGATCTCTATAGGGTTGGCTCATGAGGACTTGTAACGAAGTGTTCTGGTCTCTCTAGGTATTTTTGCAAAGCGGTATCCCAATTCTATAAATGGGAATATGATGATACTCTTGATTTCATGGAGTTGTGAATCTCTGATTGTGAGTGTATTATAGAGTCTGCAGGCATCGCATTTCACCTACTAAAAAAATTCTGAAAATTATGCCTTTGAAGTGATGCTACAACTTCGTTTGAATAAACTTATAATTCGATTTTTGTCTGCTTTTGTTTGGCATCGCATTAGATTGGACAAATAGTGCTTGTGCTGATTATTTGACAATTTTAATAATGGCAGAGTCTAAATACTGTGTTATGATTATTAACAATTCCATATAGCTACTAGGAAAGTCAACAAACCGCGGTCGGCAGATAATATTTAACTGGAGAAACGAGGGAGTTCGAGCCAAATCAGATCACAGTCCTTCTTCTTGTCCGGACAGGCCGGCTCCCATTGGAACAGTCTTAGGAACGTGGATTTGTTCCATTTGTCCAACTTCCCTTTGTTCTAACTCCCTTGAAAACAAGGAACTGAAAAAGTTCGCAATTATGGAAAGTGATAGTACCAGAATTAACCTTGGCCCAGCAGGCAACATGGCCGAGCCCGAAGAATAGAGATTATCTTTTGGCAACGAGATGTGTCGACCGTCTTGATCGGTCATCTCTCGACAATGGCAAGATTGCTACTAAAAAAAAAAAACATAATTTGTACAGGAAATCGTGAACATGGCAATTCAGTTGACGTTGTCCGTCCTATTTGATGTGGCCAACAACAGACATGGACAATCATAAATGAATGACATCGTTTTGCATTTCTTATTGATTTTATGAGTTTTCTCTCTCGATTTTTCTTGTCTTTCTTTTTTTTTTTCCTATTCTTTCCTTTTACTGCTCATCTTCCTCCCTCGTCATTCGTTGGGGCCTCGACGATGGCTTGCGAAGGCATAGCAAAGGCCGCGACAATGGTTTGCCTGGTTTGGGCTAAGGCGATTTGGGACCCTTGCCCAAATCTGCACGAAGACATCACGACCATTGTCCGTAGCTAGCGGCCTTCATGGACCATTGTCGATTCCTTGACGGCCGACCGACAGAGGGAAAAAGATGAATAGGATGGGAGATCAAGCCAAGTCAACGGTCCTCCTCCTCCTTATTGTCACCGTGCATGACAAAGCCGACTCCCATTAGAAAAGTCTTGAAAAAACGTGGAATTGTTCCATATGCCCAACCTTCTTTTGCTCTTCATTTCCCTGAAAACAATGAGTTAAAAAAAAAAAAAAAGACTAGACACTCCCTTACTTTGTAAAGTGATAATACCAAAATTAACAAACCATTAGACATACATCAATCCTTAGCTGACCTAACAAGTTATATGTCTGAACCCAATAGGTGAGGATTATCCTTTGATAACAGGACGTATCGATCGTCTTAACAGGTAATCTTTCGACAAATCATTGGAGAGAGACAATAGCATGATTGCTATAAAAGACAATTTAGGTGGGAAATGGCAAATCTGGAAGACCCGTCAACACCGGTAGTCCTATAGTATATGGCTAGCTACTGATGTTGACGATCTTAAATAAAAGGATTAATATCATCAAAAATCTCAAATTGGTATATTTATGACAAATTTATTTCAAACTATTCTCTAACAATAAAAAAATCATACACTTAACCCTAAATAAAATGACGTACTTTTGCATTTTTAGATTTCTTTTCTTTTCTTTCGTTTTTTGTTCGATTTGGGGGGGGGGGGGGGGGGGGGGGGGGTGCGGGCGTCTCTACCATTGCTTATGGCTAGCGACCTTTGCGGGTCATCGTTGAGGCCACAGCAATCAGCAAAGGGAAAGAACAAGGAAAAAAAAAAGCTGAAAAAATTCAAGAACAATTTTAAAAAGGAAATTGTGAAACGGTGTCATTTCAATTTAGATTTGTGCCTTTAAGCTGTTGATTATGTCACATAGGATTCCTAACATTGGCTAGATAATTATGTCAACCATTTCTTGCTTAAATTGGCCGGATGAATTACATTACAAATAGTCAAAATGTTGGGGACTGTATTGGCCAAACTGAAAAGCTTATGAATAAGTTGACAAGTATATAATAGGTTTAGGACTTTCTAAATAATTTTTCCAAAAAAAGAACGCATCCAAACCAAACCATCAAATGTCGTGTAAAATTTGCCTCATGTCCAAACCAGAAGACATTTGTTCCAACCAAATCATATTATTTTAGCGACCATTAGCAAGTCGGGATATGCTTGCCTATAAATGCTACACAATGGACACAAGTATATGGTCTTTACGTCATCTTCTCTCTTAAGCGCAGATAAGGGTGTCGAAGGTTCAGTTCGATTTGAGTTTTAAAACCCGAACCGAACTGAAATGTTAGGGATGAGCTTATGATTTGACCCGAACCTAGATTTGAATTGAAAATCAGGTTCGGGTGGGTTTTCTTTTTCCTTGAGCGGGCCGTTACCGTCGTGGCCGCGCCTCCGTGAATTTTGGAGCTCACCACCCAGATGCGAGCCCTCTCCTCCATATGAAGAAACCCCAATACTCCACATTCGACTTCGAATTTGTAGCGATGTAACTCAGGCCGCACCATGACATGCTAATCTTGCTCTGGGGAGCTCAATACTGATAATAGGTAGCTGCAGGATAGCAGTAACCGAGCTGCAAAGCCATCGGCAGAGAGCTCCGACGGAGGTTCAGAGGCCGAAGAGGTGATGAAGGAGCACAGGGAGTCCCGTTGAAGGGGAGATCATGCGACATTGACGTGTATTGGAGTTGAGGAAACCCAAAAAAAAAAAAAAAAAAATGCATTGCGTCGTGTTGTGGGTGCAGTAAATGCACTTTGCTTGTCAATGGAGCGATGAAGGAACGAGGGAGATTCTTCACTCACACTTTCTGCTGCCCGAAAAAATTACACAAAATTTTCGATTCCGTTCGGATTTCGGTTTGATTTCAACACCCGGTGACCTAGTTTTTCTTCACTAACTTAAATTTCAAAGGGACGGCTAATAAATCCATCCACACACCTTAACTCGTGTTCACAACTTCACATGCAATGGCTTATTTCTTGGCCAAAGTTTCTAGACCGGATTTTATCCTAGCAAAAGGAGAACACTTCTCTAAGCCGAGGCTATAATTGAATGTATACTTTATATTAGAATAGATTCCTGCCACTTATTATATAAGTTAGTAAAATGAGAGAAATACTAATGTAATAATATGCTAAAATTCAATTAAAAAAAACTATTGAATGAATAGTCCCTGTAATTAAGCAAAATTCATTGGATTGCCTGGACTGTTGAAAAGTGAGACGATTGACTCCTATGCTTGGGAGAAAATTGAGGATAGAAAGCACACCTAGCTGATCAAAATAAAACAGAAAAATGCAAAAGTCCAGGAATAAGGTTTGTCAGTTCCAATTGATTAGATCTGGAACAGAAGGAACTTGATTAGAAAAGCTACGCAAGCTTAATTTTTCAATTTTTATTTTTTTGGTGGAGACACAAGCTTTTTTTTTTTTTTTTTGGGTCAACGAAACACAAGCTTAATTGATTGGATACAAAATGACCAAATCAGGGGCCAAAAGTAGTTTTATCATTTTAAAGGGAGAATACGAGGAACATAAAATAAGTTGACTTACACCCTTTGAAAAAGGATACATCGTACAAAAACTAAAGGGACAATATAATCAAATGAAATTGACATGCGCAAACACACACTAATGAAGCTGGGGTTAAAGTAATACAAATCTCTGCATATCCCACCATCACAAGTCATACCCCGACCATCCGCTCCTATTAAAGAAACAACTGTAAAGAAAGTCACATTGGATAACAGAAAATTGACAGAACTGTCGAGCTCTACTTGAAAATTTCCCAAATGGTTGGTGAAATTCCTGCTGAGCACAATGATGAAATTGCAAATTTGATCTCTAAATTTTCTGACAAACATAGGAGGAAAATATCCATTTACAGAGCCATTATTGAGAAAGCACAATAAACTCAACCAAGTCACTACAGGCAAAAAGGCTGCCACTGAAAAGGAGATGATCATGTCCAGGTTTTTCTTATGCCAAGAGTAAACCCTGGTAAGTCACAAACCCATTTCAGATTGCAGCAAGCACTTCTTCTGAAAGACTTAGGGCAAAATACATGAGCAATCACAAATGGCCGGCTGAAAGTGCACAGCAATGATCATTAATGCAGAGATGCAAGTCGATGCACGCGCAGCTGCCCTAGCAAAAAGAACCATGTGTATCAAGCAAAATTGCCGATTCAAAGGGAGAGCCATCATGACGCCTGAAGGGGAAATTTATCCAGGAAACCTAACAAGATAGCAGCACCATGCGCATGGAGGAAACAGATACCAGCAATCTTCCTCTGAAGATGGTGATACAAGACAGGAGATTGCTAGGAAGAAGACAATGCAATCAAATTCCCATGCTCACCAGAGCTTCCAAAAGATCTCCGCGTTTTACTGAGAAAGGAACTCCTCCATCAGTACAGTGTGTGGAAGGTGAGACGGAATTTTACCGAGTTAATTGCGTATAGGAATAGCTTCTTGAGGCCAAAAGGACTTTTCAGAAATTTTAAGACTAAAATCACGTCCTACGACATGAAGTAACGGGACCGTGTATCAAAACACCACAAACAGCCAAGAATCCTGCCAAAAGCTTAGCAGAGTTAATATAGTGGAAACTATAGACAGAAAGCTCACATACTGAATGTGTATAAGAAAACATAGAGTTTACCCGCTTTACTCCTTTTCAAAAAGTTAGACATTTGACAAACCGTAGCCAAACCGGGCATTCATTTCTAAGGCAGCTTCTCTTTGCAAAGAGAAAAGGCATTACTTCCACAGGTGAATCTCTCGCCCTATCCTCAAAAGAGCCATCTAGACACCGAAAAGCTGTCCGCACTCCGCAGTCGCAAATGCCAATGAAGAAGTCAACCAAGATTGATCTCGGACAGATTTGCAAGTGCTAAAGCATGTAACCGAAAGAGAATCCAGTACCCATCATAGCATTGATAGAGTAAGACCAAATTTGATTCTTGAAGTCAAGCAAGCAAAGTCATCAGACCAAAACATCAAAACGAGCATTCACGGACATTAAACAGTTGAATCTTTTAGCCATAGTTCGCACATCAAAGACTGATCAAGCCGACTTGTCCACCCAGACAACCATGAAGAAGAGATGCAACGGAAGAGACTTTGACACCTCCAGCAAGTAACGGCAGAACCTCCAATTGTGTCCTACAAGCACAAAATATTTTTCAGTAAGCACAGAATCGACTGCTTTACTATGACTGGAAAAAATTGCAGGCATACCTACCAGGAGTATTCACTCTACCCCGAACGGAAGTTTCCTGAACTGCGACGTTCATAGGGACCAGAACGGTCCCGACTATAGCGGTCATTTCCTGATCCCCCTCGAGTACCACTATCCCTATTGCGCCCACCAGAGCGATCACCATTTCGATCAGGACCATAGCGACTACCACCTCCTCCTCCTCCTCCTCCTCCTCCTCCTCCATACCTGTCATCCCTCCCCCCATACTTACCTCCTCTGCCCCCTTCACTAGGACACTCCCTTGCAAAATGCCCAGGCTTGCCACACTTAAAGCACTCTCCACCTCCACCTCCTCGTCCACCACCATAATCACGACTAGGGCCACGATCACGGCCACGGTCACGACTGCGATCACCATCTTGGTCTCTACCTGAACCTTGAGGCTGAGCTTTTTCCACAATGATATTTCTTCCATCCAAGTCCATCCCATTCATAGCCTCAATAGCCTCTTCCATTGCTTGCTTCTCATCAAAAGTTACAAAACCAAATCCACGAGAGCGTCCAGAGAACTTGTCAAGCACCACCTGCATTAAAAATATTCTTCTTGGAGTGGGTTTGCGTCATATAACGGAAAATTACTAATTCCATCCTCAACTTTGCTCCTCGTATCAAACACCCTGTTCTTACAGTTCAAAACCTATAATTTACCATCCTCACTTTTTGGTTTTATTGGCATCAAAGTTGCATCCTCACCCCCTAGGGGCCCCAAACCCCCACCCCCTAACACACACATTTCCCAAAATTATCCCATCCTCAACATGGGGAGATGCACAATGTAGACTTTGAAAGACGGGGAGGATATTCCATATGAAGGGAAAAATTGAGGATAGCCTTTGCAACTACAGCTAAATGATATTAACATGCGTTCTTCATCCCACATTATCATATCAAGGATAGTAATAATACCAAATGAAATTTCATGAAATTGCAGCAAAGAAGCATCTCATGCTCCAAAAAATGAGAAACTTACGTGTATAGAGTCAATATCCTAAACATACAAACCAATCATAATGCTAGAGCACTTATTTCCTGTACTCACTGAACTAGACCTTACCGATCAAATTTCAAAATATCGTGACCCACACTAAGATCACAATGGAAAATGCAAATTCCCACACACATTTTCCATCGCTAGATTTGTTCTGCCTACTGATCTATAAAAAGAGTCTTAAGATTTTTTAATAGATGACACAGCCAATTTGTAGATAAAAGCACCAATCCAGAACTGGTGAGTTCAGCCCATGAATATTGAGTATCAACTCCGATCCATTCAGAAAGCAACACTATTAGCCTCTAAAGCTCCTAAAGTCACCAGTTCAATCTTCAAAAGAGAACTTTTTTACAGTAGTCCCCAACAGTTTTACTTGTTACTTTACCTTAGCGCCTTTTCTTCTTCCGATGACGAGGAACCGCACCTTAAGTGAGTAAAACCCAGCTCATGATGTACATCAACGACATCATGGACCAAGTTAAGATGTCCGTCGAATGCGTGGTAAAAGGTATCTCAACCAAACTCATCCTTATAAGAATAATCACTTTGTTTCCAAAAAGACACTGCTATATACTTTTCGCATGTAGGGTTCATGCAATTATGATGAAGCCAAGGCTGACTAATGACATGAAATTTCAGTGAAGATGACAGAGAAAAGGTAAAGTCGTTGCAAACACCATCTTGGAAAGCAAGAAGACAATGCTTGATCTAAGAATAGTGAAGCCATTGCTTGATGCACGTCTCACAAACGATAAGTACTCACATCTATAAAACATGACATGAATGAGTTTCAACAGCAACATAAAACGAGCGTCCATTACTTAAAACACAATCTAAGATTGCCTCTTAAGGTAGATTATGCAAGTTAAGAATCTTCTACTTATACACCACAATAAACCCATGCGACCAAGCCTCATTTAGCTGGAAAATATTAATGACATAAAACTATATGTAGTAACCAATTGTACCAATTGGATGAGGTTCAAATATCTCTTGCAAACAAATTAAACTGCTTAAGTTTCCTGATGAGACTAGCCCTGTTGCTTTGGCAGGCATCTTATAAAGCATGAAGTATCAAATGCTCTACCACCATAAAAGTGATTTCTAGAAGCCAGGAGGCAACCATACATGTCTAATGGTTACTGCACGGTAAGGACTGTAAACATTTAATAGAAGCTAATAAATTGTACCTTCGCCTCAAGCAGATGGCCAAACTTTTCAAAAGCATCTTTTAGACCTCTATCAGATGTCGACCACGAAAGGCCACCAATGTAGCAGCGGTACTCCACCTCTTCTGACATCTTCTAACTATATTTAATGTGTGCTGTTAGACATGGAATTACCAAACTGTAGAGAACAAGCACAGCACATCTAGTGCAATTGCCCAAGAAATAGAGGAGAAATAAGCTCAGTCAGAAGTATGAAGAATATATCAAGCATAACTTCATAAACTTAACTTCTCATGAAGATAAGGCAGAATAAAGGACAGTAAATAATCAAATGAACTATAGCGATCCACAAGTTCAAGTACATTAGTCAATGATTTTGAAATCAGACCATGTGGGCTTGCGCATCAGAGCCCAGTCAACAAGCTTGGACAATAGTTAATACTTTTAAAGAACTTTTTAGCTCCAAAAAACCATAGCATATACAGAAAAGAATGAGAACAAGTAGCTTCTCGAAGTAAGATTCTTAAACTACCATCACGCCACAGGGCCTACTTGGCATGGGTTTGCACAATTATTTATGACTAAATTCTTCAATGCGCACATGCAATTGCTTTTACAAACAGTAATGTTACATTTGTTAATAAATTTCTTTTAACCTCCTGTGAAAACTCATCATTAAAGATAATCTACTTTCTTCATCATGGGAACATGGAGAGGAATGACAATGATAGCATGAAAAGTCCATTCAAAATGAGAATGGTCTGTCATTCCATTAGGAGCTATCCATACTATGACATCTCGGTCCATTCACGGAGAAATTGACAGCAATCGAACAAGTAAATCTCTCACCCTAATATATTCTTTTATTCAATCGACAGAAGCTTTCTCACCACATCGACGCAGCAAGCAGATTTATCAAGCAAAAAAAAAAAGCTACAGAAAATTTACTCCTGGTGGATAAAGACAGACAGCCCTATGATATGACCATTTTAGGGCAATTCTTGCGACCATATGAGCTAAAATTGAACAGCTTTCTTTTTCTACCTGGCCCAAGGAGGAGGTTTTCCCAAAATGAACTAAAAGCCCAGGAAAATCAATTTCAGACCGAAAAAGAAAAATTCCTTAACCCCAGAGCATTTCGTCCAAGGTAACCTAGCTCTCATAAGAGCAACAACTTTTAATCAATCAGGTTGCGTCAGTATTTCGACAAACTATCGAGAATCATTCACTCTCTCAAGCCTCCATACCCCAACCTCCGTCCCCAAGTCAAAAACAGCTTAAACAAAGGAACATAAACGCGAAACGCCAGGCAACGGACGAATTCAAACTCGGAAGGTAATCAATTCAGCACCAAACAACCTCAAAACCAACACTATCAACAGCCTCAAACCCAAACCAATCATACCCACAAAACTCTCTGACAGAGAGCCCCAAAAAAAGAAAAAAAGGAAAAAAAAAAAAAGACGAGACAAGAAGCAGATCTGGCAAAGGGTCAGCTTTCGGCAAACAAAAGAAGGGACCGAGACTTACGGAAACAGATGAAAAGAAAAGCAGGTGACGACCAATAACTCGATCAAGCTCGCTTCACCTCGCTCTCGTGCTGCGAAGAAAACGTAGGAGACGAAGACGAAGAAGAGGCAGAGGAAGAAACCCTAGATAAAGTTAAAGAGAGGGAAGAGAATCAGAATCAATTCAATGGCTTGGCTCACGAGGGCAATTTAGGGACGCGCCCGAGAAAATCTCCGGTGAAAGAAGCTGCAGGATACGGTACCCTGCAATTGCATGCTCCTCGCTCGATGGCCCATCTGTAAATTTCTTTTTACCTTTTTGGTGCATCACAATTTTTATCTTTTTTTCAATTTAGTGCAACAAATTTCATATTAACTTTTTTACCTTTTCTCTTTTCCAAATTTTGCCCTCCTCATAATTTTAACTTTTTATTTAACACCAAATCTATATCTCTCCTAAGATATTTATATATAATTTGTGTGTGTCTCGATTCACTTTAGTTTATTGATGAATGCAAAATTTCTTAAATCTTCGCCCATGATTTGTTTCTGAAAATTTGATCGGTATTTCAGGATTTAGCACTTTTAATGAAAAAAGATACATTTTTCTTTAATTTAATATTTATAAGATAAAGTAGTGAATGATATTCTCGTCATTCTTAAATATTTTGAATAATTTATTGATTTGAAAATAAGAATTAGAAATCACTTTATGCTTTATAGGAATCGGAAACAAATGGCCAATGAGGGAGAATATATAAACGAATAAATTGATGTGATGTCTCGGCGAGCATTTGCCTAGGGTACAAAAAAAGCTTTAGAATAGAATTGAGGAAAAACAAGAAAGCAGGAATCGAATCGTTACAACATTTGGGAAAATTGTGGGGCCAATTGTAATAATCTAGGAAATATGGGGACCTAAGTATAATTCTTCGAAAGAGTTATCGCCGTCGGTTCAAGTGCCAGGGTTTTGGGTTTTTGCGGAGTGAAGCAACTTTCAGTACGGTGGTTCCTGTTCTCCTTTCTTCTTTTTGCCCTTCCGCCACCTCCTCCTTCTTCTCCGCCGCAACGGCCGCCGCCACCGCTTCGCCACCGGGAGGTATAGACTAGTTTCCGTTTAGCTCAGCTGGAAACAGAGGAACACGGTCGCCAACGGGAAGAAGGAAGAGCTAGGGAATGTGGTTCCTGTGTGTGTTCTTCCACAGGTTGCTGGATTACCGGAAACCGGAGGTCGAATCTCTTGCCCGGATGTTCGGAGCATTCGATTCCGACGACGGAGGACAGGACGGGCAGGAGCATTTGGTGTGGAGGCTTCCCGAGCACCACCATCCCGACTCTCCTTTCCACTTTGTTGACCTTCCTTCAGAGGACGTCGCTCGCGATATCGCCAATCGAAGTCAGTTTTTTGACTCTCTATTAGGCGTTTTAATCTCTTGCCTCTGCAGCTTTGTTCGTTGCTTTATGATGTTTGCGTGGGTGAAAAACTGTGGACTGAGGATGACAACAATTGGAGTTGCGAATCTTCTGTTGTTATGACGATTGCATTGTGGATGCTGCCTTGCATCTACTGTCAAATCTGGTGCTGGCGATTATGCCTCAAATGCTCATCAGATTAACGATCAATAATGGTAGCTGTGGATAACATCCCTCTGACATTTTCTGAGATGTTAATGAAAAGCCATCGCCAATATAGAGAATGTTAGTGTAATTTTGAATACAAGAAAAGGAATGTAGATTCTAATTCTATGGTGCGCTAGGTTGCTGTGGGCTAAGAGATGCCATGTTACTACGTATCTGATAAAACATTTCTGCCATAAGTTAAATTGATATGGTAATTTTTAGTGAAAGATGAAAGATGTACTTGGAAATAGATTAAAGAAGAAGATCTGACAAAGCAGGGCACATAAGTAGACTTCAAAATGAACTTTAGGAATTAATGAATCACTCCCTGCTTGAACCACGAGACAGGGGTTGTTACACTTTACTTTCTACGAAGTGCTTGCCATGGCAGTTTCCCTTGAAATGAAGGACAATGAATTTTGGGACTTTGTTTGTGGCTTTTAAGGAATAATTCAATTTATTATTTAACCATCTTATGCTTAGATATCAACATGATGGTTACGTGTTTCTATCACTTGATATGAAATTATGCTGGAGATGGAACTAGTCGACAAACAGTCTTTATTCGCCTTTGCAGCAGACTAGGTTAATTATGCATTGTCTACATGATTCATAGCACTAGTCACTAGCAAGCATTGGGACAAAAACCTATTTTCTTTTCCATAGAATAAGTAAGGGAGCTTTTGTCTGCTTGAAGTACTAGTGTTGCTGATGTATTCTTCTTTGTGTTGCTTCCTTCACAGTTAATGGTATAATAGTGGCTATATTTAGCATCTATTCTTCCTTAGACTTAATTGTGTTTAGCAAGAAGCTTAGCTTTATTTTCTTGGATTTGCATAACTGTAGGTATACTTGTCAAGGGCATATACGAACTCTGGGGAGAAGGGAACAACTACGAAGAACTAGAAGATGCTGTAAAAGATTACCCAGATGAGCGTAAGCTACCATATCTGACTCCTGAAAGCACGTTCAGAATCACAGTTGACAGTTTTGGGAAGGTCACTAGCTTTCAGGAGCAAAATGAACGCATTCAAAGTCTTGCTTACATCCCATTCAAGGTGCCTTAAAATTTTGTGTCTTAAGGATTTTCAAATGCTAAATTGTGGATTGAAAGTCAAATGTCTCGCATGTGCAAATTCATATGTGCTTACCTATGGGAATATGGATGATGCATCTGAGGCTTGAATTTTGAACCTTTTGGTCCTGGGAGCTCTTTCATGATGAAAAGTTTTTACTTTGTCCTAAAGTACCAGTGCAGACTCACTGTATGAGATGACGGTGCTAATTGATTGATGGCCAAAGATGGAAATTTTTTTTTCCTTTTTTTAAATACTAGTTTCCTTTAATTGTTGTTACTGATTTTGAGAGGAGGTAGGTGTTGACTTCTGCTGAATTTAGTTGCTGTTCATTTTTTAGAAAAGAGAAAATCAAGGTGTTAATAAATGCATGAATTTTCTATGATGTTATGTTGTGTGCATCATTAGAAGTTGGCGTAAGCTTTATACAATTAGGCCATGCCAATTTCAGAAGGAATCTGCATTTCTGCCAAATTATATGTTAAGGTACTTACATGTACGCTTCAGTCACATAATAAAATTTTATTATGAATCAGACCTTGATATCAAATCTGAGCAAGTGGATTTTTCCTTTTATCCATATCACTCAAAGGCATTATTGCAGTGTGAGGCCAGGCTGCACTACTCAACTGCCGGTGCCTAGGAAATCATATGGTCACTACCTATTCATAGTCCAACATACATGGATCTGTTTCTGTGAAGTATTCATTTTAGACTCTGGTAGATGTGCAAGTGTTCTATGAGTCGACAAAAGCAGGAACTGGTAGTTTTTCAGGTTGTTGCTAATTGTGATAGATCTCAGTGATTATCCTCCAAGTGAGGACTCAAGACTGAGTTAGGGGAATTTTTTTAACATTTTTTTGCTAAATGGTGAGAATCTTAATATTGCAAATGGGGAGAGAAATTGATGAGGATGTAAGCCATAGAATCAGAGCAGGTTGGATGAAATGGCGCAGTGCATCAAGATTTTTGTGTGATCGCAAAATTCCTCTTAGATTAAAAGGAAAATTTTATAGAACAGCAATAAGACTTGTCATGTTATACGGAGCTGAATATTGGCCAGCACAGAGGCAACATGAGCATAAAATGGGAGTAGCGGAAATGAGGATGTTAAGGTGGATGTGTGGTCATACAAGGATGAATAAGATGAGGAATAAAGATATTCGACGAAAAGTTGGAGTAGAACCGGTGGCAGAAAAGATGAGAGAACATAGATTGAGATGGTTTGGGCATATTCTCCGAATGCCTCTAGATGCTCTGGTAAGAACAGAAGTTTGCTAGCAAGAGTATAACATGAAGAAAGAAAGAGGTCGGCCGAACTTACTTGGGGGAAAGTAGTAAAACAAGATTTAATGGAGTGGGAAATAGATTGGCGTACGTTTTGTCTTAGGACGGAGTGGAGGAAGGCTATTAGTACTGTGGAAGGGCAGAATTTCCATGTTCCTGACTGTCCTTTTAAGTTATTTCCCCATGTCTCTTTTCTCTCGATTGGTCTTGCTTTTATTTTATGAATTTTTGGGATTCATCAACCACCGACCCCAACTAGTTTGGGATAAAGGTATTGTTGATGTTTTATTGCTGAATGGTGGGCATCTTGATTTCTGTAGGTTGGTGAAGTATGTAGCATACTTGGGTTAGTGAACACCCGGACTCCTGTTCTGCCTTTAACCCAGTCATGTAATAATTGGATCAATTTCGTGTTAACAGCTGATAATAATCTGGTCAACAAACCCTTTTTGGCTTGTCAGTTTTCATTGTCAATATTGTTGATGAGATAATGAGACTCATAAATAATTGTCTTTTCAAACACTTGATGATCTGCCAGTTATTTTCGATCAGCTTCTCATTAAAAGAATGTAACCTGTTTGTGGTCCCTGTGGGAATTATAAGCTGGTGTAAGTTGTCGCAGGGGCGAGTCAATCTAAGGAATCCAGATCATAAGTTCTGGCTCATGGAAACAGATGATTATGGAACCAATAATGGTCTCCCTCCAGTGGCTCAGAAGAGGATATTTTTTGGCCGTGAAGTTGGTGGTGCTGACCGGAAGCTTTTGCCCACATATCAGCTCAAAAGTCGAACCTACCTTGGCCCTACCGCCATGGATGCAGAAGTGGCTTTCTTGATGGCCAATCAAGCAGTGGTAAAACCAGGGAAACTTGTTTATGATCCTTTTGTTGGCACTGGAAGCATTCTTATTGCCGCAGCTCATTTTGGAGCAATGACCATGGTTTGTGCTATTCTCTCCACGTTGAAGTAGGCAGGGAGCTAGTTGAATGGACAAAGATTCTCTTGCCTTTTAACTGACATGAAACTTTCAGGGTGCAGACATTGATATTAGGGTAGTACGCGATGGGCGTGGACCTGACTGTAATGTCTGGAGTAATTTTAAGCAGGTAACCTTAGCATTTGTTAGTGTGATTTGAACTGCTTTATGATTTCTAGCTGGGTCTAGATAGCTAGAATATTAACTGCGCACAGGAACTTAGAAGTTTTGCCTTTGGCTAAGTGAACAAAGTTCATGGATGACCATCAAGGAGGCACAATCCTAACATCACTTATTCCCTCCTTGCAGTATGGATTGCCTACGCCAATTGGTTTGTTAAGGGCCGATAATAACCTGCCTCCATGGCGTCCTGGGTTAAAAGAAGTAAGTGCCTGCAGTCTTTCCTTGTACAATCTCATAACTGAGTGAAAAGATTTGGTGGCTTTGCTCATATCAGCAGAATTATTGTGGTGCTTCCTCTGTGAGTACCACCAAGTTTTGTAGTACCTACAGGATCCTGGTTTTTACTCGGGATCTTCCACTTTAAAGATGAGATGGAGGGTAATGTTACTGAACTGTTCAGTTGATCACTACTATGACGAGGATACGAGCTTGATTTCGTTATTTTTCTTAGCGATACTAATAATAATCACAACTGATTATTTGTTTGCTTCAAGTACAAGTGTACAACTAAATACAAAAAAAAAAAAAAAAGTACAAGTGTACTACTAAGGTTGACTTTTTCAATTTCGCTTTCCACTTTTTGTCGGGCAATGATCTCTCATGTTAATTTTGTAGGTATTTGATGCCATAATCTGTGATCCACCTTATGGAGTTCGTGCTGGAGGACGCAAGTCAGGTGGCCGTAAATTACTGAAGGGGGTTGTGGGCCCTTACACCATTCCAGATGACAAGAGGACAGATCACATACCATCAACCGCAGCTTACAGCTTGGTAGAATGTGTGCACGATTTGCTCGATCTCGCCGCTAAAATGCTCGTACTCAATGGCAGACTAGTGTTCTTCTACCCCGTATTGAGAGAAGACGAGTCCGTAGAAAACCATTTCCCTGAGCACCCATGTTTCGTGTTGGTTTCAGCATCAGAACAGATATTAAGTTCACGATATAGCCGGGTTTTACTCACAATGGTGAAGAGAAGTCCTTACACCGAGGAAATCAAAGAAGAGGCTCGGCTTAAACATCTGGAGTTCAAGGAAAACCACCTAAAGTGGTTGGAAGACGGTAATCTTCATTCTGCAGTTTTTAGCCCTGGTGAGTCGGTATTTGTTGCAGAGAGTGACACCAAAATTAGTAAAGAAACAAAGCCTAAGTATAGAGGAAAATACGTGTAGTGCAGTCCTCCTATAAGCAGAATGTAATAGGCTATTACACTAGAGAGAGAGAGAGAGAGAGAGATAGAGATATTTATTGACGAGGGAATGAAGTTACGAACTTATGAGGCAGTACTCTGTCGTCAGTTTAAAGCAATTCAGTTTATTTATGCATTTTGTTCCTTCTCAACATGAAAGAGACGACGCTGCCTTCCACACTGATTCCATTTAGTTTACTTGTTGTATTCATGGCACTCAAATTTTGTTCATGGGTGGTTGTAAGAGATTACTGCGATGCTAAGGCTTCAGCTCTTTGTGAATTTTATGCCATTGGAAGTTTTCCTGGAGCAACACAATAGGGCATGAGAACCGTTCAGTCATATTGATGGAAGATATGAAGAAAGATCTCCCTCCAAGCCTATGTATGAACTTTCATCAAATAAGACTTTCCATAGAATTATATATTTATCAAATGAAATCAATTCGCTCCCTTTCCTGCTAAGATTAAAAATTTTGAATATGACATATTCGCGTGATTGAGTTCTTGGGTTTTCAAAATTGTGTAGAAATATGTAAAAAAGGAAAGTGCTTCGAATCATTGCTATTTGGAACTTGGGACATTTTGAATTGTTTGTCCACGCGGAATGCATGTTGTGAAAACAAAGTAGTGCATGGACAATCAACTTCAACAACACATTTATCTCAAACTAGTTGGAGTCGGCGGTCGATTAACCCCAAAATTCATAAAAATAAAGCAAAACAATCAAGGGAAAAGAGAATAATATATAAAAATAAATAAACAAATATATATACATACACTACTCCTCCAAAATACTAATAGTATTCTTCCATGCCGTCCTAAGACAAATTGTATGCCAATATATTTCTCACTCCCTTAAATCTTGTTTTACTATTTTCCCCCAAATAAGTTTTGGCCGACCTCTTTCTTTCTTCGTTGTATGCTCTTGATAACAAACTTCTATTCATACCGGAGCATTTAGGTACCTTTGGAGAATATGTCCAAATCATATCAATCTATGTTCTAATGCAGTAACAATATTGGGAAAAAAAAAAGATAATTCACTGAGTCTCTTGATAAGTTCCTTCAACATTTTATTTTATCTTACTTGTGATGCCCCTAGAAAGGGAATTGGATCCCCTGCCCCGCCGAAATCGGAGCAGGGGTGATGATCTGATCATTTCCAATATATATATATTATAAGAGATCTGAGTACACCTGCTCATCAGATTGAATCAGGGCAGGTGATGCCAAGCAGAAGAATCGTTGTCTTTTCCTGAAAAGTCAGATGAAAAGCAACAGGAGAAGCAGCAAACTAGAGAAGGGGAGAGAGAGAGGGAGAGGGAGAGAGAGAGGGGAAGGTGACAAAGTGCCATGCAGTTTGGTTGACACATTGCTTCAGAACACCAACGTTGTCAGCTCCGCCCCATTAATTCCCTTCTCCCTTCTCCCTCCCCCTCTCTCTCTCTCTCTGTCTCTCCCTTTCCTTCTGTCCTTTCATCTTCATCCTCTTTCTCTCTCTTCCTCTCAACTTGCGATCTTCTTCAACTTCGCATTCACAGTAGAATTCTCACCGCATAACAACACAAGCACGCTTCCATGGATCCAGAGCTCTTATGGAGGATTCTCTCGCTACTCGCTTATTGTTGCTTGATGGGAACGTGCAACGCCCAGCTCAGAGTCGGCTTCTACGGCCAAACCTGCCCTTCCGCCGAGCCCGTCGTGAGATCCGTCGTCCAGAATGCGGTCGCGTCCGACCCCAACAAGGCAGCCGTCTTGCTTCGGCTTCACTTCCATGACTGCTTTGTTGAGGTCTCCCTCTCGCACGACATGCTGTTGTTCTCATGTTATGACTAGTAACACTTCGAAAGTTGAATGATGCTTGCTAATTAGATCCTTTTATCTGAGAATGTTAAGGTTCGTCTTGTGATTTTGACGATGCGCGTGTGCTTTAGGGATGCGATGGCTCAATTCTCATAGAGAACGGGCAAAGCGCGGAGAGGAACGCGTTCGGGCACCAAGGGGTGGGCGGATTCGAGGTGATCGAGGAAGCCAAGAAGCAACTCGAGGCCGCATGCCCCGGCGTCGTCTCGTGCGCCGACATCGTCGCCTTAGCGGCCAGAGATGCCGTCGCCATGGTTCGTCTCCCTTTCATTAGTGTTTTCTTGACTTTCACGTATATATTAATTGATTATCTCAGAAATAGAATGATGCACGAAATTAGTACAATGGCCAGGTTAAAGGGTTACCAAATGAGTTTACGAGAGCGTGACAAAATAACAAGAAACCGATATTCATGTGTGTGAAGGTAAATGGGCCGTCTTACGAGGTGCCGACGGGGCGGCGGGACGGGAGGGTGTCGAACGTGTCGCTGGCCGCGGACATGCCGGACGTCGGCGACTCCATCCAACAGCTCAAGTCCAAGTTCTCCCAGAAAGGTCTCTCCGACAGGGACCTCGTCCTCCTAAGCGGTACAGCCCATCTCTCCCTCTCTTTCTCTCCCTCTTACAGTTGTCATGCTGATTTGGTGAGCTGACGATGTTGGTTTGGAAGCCTAGAAAACATGAAAAGGTGTCATCAATCGTCATTCTTCATGTTGGAGTTGGAGCATCAAAAATTGAATTTTGCTAGCTGGTTTTTTTTTTTTGGGTGATTAACAGATTATTCCGCTCACATTCTCAATTTGATACACAACACGTCCTTCAATGATAATTCTTTGTAGTTAGAATTTTTTTTTTTTTGGTAGTTAGACTTGGGGAGTATTAAAGTTGCACTTTTTCTTAGTCATATATACCCCAATTTCACAGTTAAAGTTCGTGACTATGAGGAATGGGAAAATATTTTAAAAAACTCCTACAACTATCGTATTGATGCCAATCCAGTCCTAACATATTTGATTTCCCCAATTTAGTCCTAAATCTCTTGATAAATTAACAATATAATCATGCCGATCAATTTCGACCGAAAATTGCTAACATGGACGCTGAGAAAAGTATCGAAGAAGTCCTAAATTTATTACATTTGTGTCAATTCAGTCCTAAACCTTTTGCATTTGTACCAATTCAATCCTAATTGTTTGACATTTGTGTCAATTGAGTCAATCCAGTCAATTTTGACCGGAAATTGCTGACATAGACATTGGTTTTCCTACATGGCACATTGGCACTGACATGAATATTTTTTTTTAATATTATTGGTTTTTTTTTCTTTTTTTATTTTCTCACTTTTTTTTATTCGGAGCTAGCAAGGAAAAAAAACTATTAAAAATATTAAAAATATCAAATTATATTTCAAAATATCCACGTCAGCGCCAATCGAATCCCGAAGAATAATCGACATTCACTTAGCAATTTTCAGCCAAAATTGACCAAGTTGACTCAATATACAAAAGGTTTATGACTGAATTGGCACTAATGCAGAAGATTTAGGACCAAATTGGCATTAATGCAAAAAATTTAGGACTGAATTAACACCAATGTAATAGGTTTAAAACGTTTTTAACACTCTTCTTCATGGACTCCAGCCATCCTTCGTCACTGATAAGGATAATTTTTTGCATTTTGTTAATTGTTTATTAAAAAAATCTTTCTTCCTTCTTCCTGCACCGGCGCTGGGCCTCGTCGAATCTCATAAGGAAGGAACCTTGCTTAATCAGGAAAGGTAGAACCTCGTCTAACGCCAGCAATGTTGATCCTAGCTAGAATTAGCGAGGCCCGATGACTAGCATAGGAAGAAGGCAGGAAGAAGGAAAAAATAGAGGGGAAAAAAAAAAGAAAGAAGGAAAAAGACCGAATTATATATTAAAAAAATGAAAAATTGTCCTTGTGACTGATGTAGGATGGCCAAATTTTAAGTTCGTGATTTTCAGTCAAAATTGATCGAATAGCTATATTGGCAATTTGTTAAGTGGTTTTGGACTAAATCGATTTGATGCCTTCATTAGGTGCTCTCTCTTGCTTCCATATCTCATCAAGAATTTCCCTTCTCAAGCTAAGAGCATGTACTTATAACTTCATTTTGTTTCAACTACATATTTGTTTCTTAAGTTCATATGGTTTTGAATGTGAATATTTTTAGGTATTCGGTATCTAAAGTAATGTCGAATCCTAAAGGATAAAGAGATGGTAACAATGCTAATGTGTTTAACTCCACATTGATTTATCATGGACCATGAACCAACTTGTGATTATTATGTAAAATTAAGAGGAGTTCGTTTGTTAACTGAACACGGTGGCTTGCTTTAGTGTCTAATAGAAATGATTAGTGAAGAAAACAAGTACGTAATTCTCTAGCACTTATAACTTCACTAACAATTACCATGTTTCAGCCGCGCACACCATCGGAACCACCGCGTGCTTCTTCATGACGGAACGCCTGTACAACTTCGCGCCCGGCGGAGGATCGGATCCTTCGATCAACCCCGACTTCTTGCCCGAGCTAAAAGCAACGTGCCCGCAGAATGGCGACGTGAACGTGCGGATAGGGATCGATCACGGCAGCGAGCGGACATTCGACGACCGGATCCTCCGCAACATCAGAAGCGGGCGGGCCGTGTTGGAATCGGATGCGAAGCTAAACGACGATCCGGCGACGCTGGGCGTGATGGAATCTTACGTGGGTCTCTTCAGCCCGCTCTTCGGGCCCTCGTTCCGAGCGGATTTTGCCGAATCCATGGTAAAACTGGGTCAAATTGGTGTCAAGACGGGTTCAAATGGAGAGATTAGACGGATTTGCAAATCTTTTAACTGATTACTCAAATCACATCTTGCCTAACATGTGCATTTGTTGGTCGCATTTTATAGGTTGTCCTAGATCATTCGGAGTAATTGTCCCTTTTTGTAAAGACATGATGCTAACATAGTTTGAAGTACGTCGGTGTCGTGGCTATCCATATAACCACCAATCATAGATTGCTTAAACATTTTTCTAATGATCACTTGGGTGGAATATTATGAGAAAATTTATTTTATTTTTTTTAAAGAAATCCTTAATTTATTGTGGAAATGACAATCTAACCTTAAACTTTTCAATTTAGCTAATTTTGACAATTTGCATGTCAACGTATTCTTTACAATCAATCTATTTTGACAGAAAACTACCGACGTGGACGATGGCATCCTATGTAACATAGCTGGTGCTGCTGAACTGGAAAATCTGTGCAATTTTTCAAAAAGAAATCAAATTTCTTGATATTATTTTTTTTCTTCTTCTTTTTTCCACCATGATTGAGGAGGGTCGCCTAGACCTCGATGGCCATTGGGCGAGGGCATGCAAGTCCTCATAGGCTGATGGGAAAAAAAAAAAAAGGGGGGGGGGGGATAAAAATAAGAAATATATAAAGAAAATTCGGAAAAAAAAAATTAGAAGGCACAAAGACAAATAGTCCAGAAGCATCCTAGCTTGGTCAAATTCAACGTTTCTATTCGTGGGCAATCTGACAGATACGTTTGCTCCTTGTCGGCACCACACCTCCCACAACAACGTCCGAGCTTCGCGGCTCATTTTGCGGCCAATTCATGGTGGACGGGAAGGAGAAGGCGGAGGCTGTTCGAAACAAGCATGGGAACAGAATAACAGAGACTGAGACGAGGGTTAGAGAGAGAAAGAGGGGTTCGAGAGAGAGGGGAGGAGAGAGACGCAGGGAAGACAGGAGAGGCAACGGCCAAATCTTCCCTCAGACATCTCCCGGAGCTTTAAAGTTTCAGTTCTTTGCACGTTTATCTTGCCGGAAACGATCCATTTCGAGCCAGTAGGTAAAGGACCTTGTTCTGCTGTCATCGTCTTCTGCCTCGGACTCCTGCATTTAGACCTGACAAACGGGTGAGTCACGCTGCGGAAAGTTACCCGACAAGGTTCGCCGAATCCTGCGAAAATTCGCAAACTTGGGTTGGTGCTTCGGACCTCGAACTGTTTCGAATTCATTTAGGAAATCGAAAACTTAATAATCAGTGAAAGTTGCATTTGATCTTTCGCCTTCCAGGATGTATTACCTGCACATTGACATGAAAACTATTGTATTTAACTGCTTTCCAATGGTTTCTTTATCAGGTTCTCACGCAAACACCAGTTGGTGAGAGCATCTCTTTATCCATCCTTTTGCACACCATCCATGGGTTCCGGCAAACTGAGGAGAGCCCTCGGAGCGGTCAAGGACCAGACCAGCATCAGCCTAGCGAAGGTTAGTATCAGCAGCAGCTCGCTCGCCGACCTGGAAGTCGCAATAGTGAAGTCGACCCGGCACGACGAGTTCCCGGCGGACGAGAAGCATGTCCAAGAGATCATTAGCTTGACATCCTATTCCCGCGCGTACATCTCCGCGTGCATCGACACCCTCTCCAGGCGCCTCAACAAGACCCGGAACTGGACCGTCGCGCTGAAGACGCTTATTCTGATCCAGAGGCTCCTGGCCAAGGGAGACCCCGCGTACGAGGAGGAGATCTTCTTCGCCACGAGGCGCGGGACCCGCTTCCTTAACATGTCCGACTTCCACGACACGTCGCGGTCGAACTCATGGGACTACTCGGCATTTGTCAGGTCGTACGCTCTGTACCTCGATGAACAGCTAGAATACAGAATGCTGGGACGGAAACGGAAACGTTGCAAGTACGGCCTCGATGAAGAAGATGAAGAAAACAGGCAAGCTGGCAATACAGTCACACCGGTTCGAGGCATGAAAAATGAGCAGGTGTTTTCAAAGATGCAGCATTTGCAGCAACTACTCGAACGTTTCTTGGCGTGCAAGCCAACAGGTTAGTCCGGCATCAAATGCAACACTTCGAACACATTGAGAAAGAACTGATCAATAGGAAGGTTTAATTTCCATGAATTTTATATCTATAACGAAGTAGTTTTGAATTTTGCTATTATGAACTACTGCTTAAGTCGTGCTGATGTCGTTCACGTGCAATCTTTTCAAAATGGAGCAGGTCGAGCGAAGAACGACAGAGTGATTTTCGTGGCCCTGTACCCAATAGTAAAAGAAAGCTTCCGAATCTATAATGAAATGATGGAGATAATGGGGATACTGGTAGATAGATTCACGGAGATGGAGATTGCAGAATGCATCAAGGTGTACGAGATCTTCTCAAGAGTAGGGAAGCAGTTTGATGAGCTCGAAATATTTTACGCTTGGTGCAAGAATGTCGGCATCGCTCGTACTTCCGAGTACCCGGAAACTGAGCGAATTACACAGAAGAAACTCGATATCATGGACGATGTCATTCGCGACAGAGTAGCAGCAGGAAAGAGTGAGAGAGCGCGCAGTGTAGAGCCAAAGAAGCATATTGTGCAAGAAACAGAAGCAATTGAACCAGACAAGAACTCAATCAAGGCACTGCCTCCACCCGAGGGCTTTTGCGAATCGACTGTTGAAGAGAAGGAAGAACCGAAGAAAGAGAACAGACAGCAACAAGCTGACCTGCTAAATCTAGGAGACGATGTGGTTGCCCCCGGAGAACTCGGAGATAAACTGGCGTTGGCCTTATTTGATGGCGGCGCACCATCGGTCGGTCCTGACCCGACACCCAAATGGGAGGCCTTTGGTAATGATACAGCAGATTGGGAATCCTCACTTGAGCAATCGGCAAGCGGTTTATCGAATCAAAAGACAACACTGGCCGGCAGTTTGGATATGTCGCTGTTCAATGGAATGTATCGGCATGGAGCAACAGCCGCAGCTAGGCCTAGTGCAGCATATGCAGGCAATGGAAGTGCAAGTAGTGTCATGGTCAGGTTAGCGGACAAGTCGGCGATGCTGGCTTTGCCTGCACCGCCAGCTCCAGGTGTTAGGGTGACCAATAATTTCGTCGACCCATTTGCAGCATCACTCAACGTTGCTTCACCGACATACGTGCAGATGTCGGATCTGGAGAAGAAGCAGCGGCTTTTGGTTAATGAGCAGCTCTTGTGGCAGCAGTACATGAGAGACGGAATGCGAGGACAGTTCGGGATGGCAAACTTACAGGCTAATACACACAACATGGGAAGTTACACTAGAAGTTATTGAAGGATGGGCTATATTGTTCCCAAAGTGTTAGGGTACTAAACCCATTCATACTAAGATCTAATTCGCAGAAAATGCCCAACTGGATCACTTGAATCACCAATCAACAAAAGTACATTACTAGAACGTACCTTAGTGTTCATAGATTGAAAGCCCTTTGCAATCTCGTTGTTTCTCCGTCGAACTTGAATCAACAGTCAGGGAGAGCGTTCTTCGTTCTCTGTATTATTTTGGAGTGAGGAATGCGCCAATTAAGAAACTGACAGGGAAACGTCGGTTTTAATCAATTTCAATTAACGTGACTTTTCACGTTTGAATTGGATAAAAGGGGTGTGATTGCCCGCATGGGCGCACACCGTAACCCCGTGAACCCCACACTATAATCCAAAAATAAGTGTAGAGATTTGATCAAGTGAATAGTAGAGCAAGATGCAAAGACTAATCCTTGGAAGACACCACAGGTTCTGGATTTATGCCTTCTTCGTATCTTCGACCTGAAGATGAAACCGATCCTATTGTTCCCCTCTCTCTCTCTCTCTCTCTCTCTCTCTCTGGATTCATTCTCTGAATTCACATCACTGTACATTAGAGATGTTATTAATGTAGAGTGAATTACCAAAAAAGTCTTAAACCTATTGCAATTGTTTCAACTCAATTCTAAACATTTATCTTTTTTTGCCAATTCAATTTAAAATCTTTTGCATTTGTTTCAATTCAATCCATCCAGCAAATTTTAACCGTCCGGCTAGCGTGGAATTCAATTCATCTAGCAAATTTTAACCGTCCGACTAGCGTGGAACTTACGGCGCTCACCGGCCCGAAGTGTTGGGAAAATAAGAAAAAACTGTAAAATTTTCAAAAAATTATTAAAATATTTTTTTAAAAAAATCTATGTCATCACCGGCAAGCCAAAATTGACCGAATGGACTAAAATGGCACAAGTGCAAAAAATTTAAGATTGAATTAAAAAAAAAACAGATTTATACTAAATCAATACATTTGCAATAGATTCAAGACTTTTTTTTATAATTCTCCCAAATGCGTATACATCATTAATCTCTGTGACATCTATTTCAGAATTTTGCACCATACTCTAAATTTGTGATAGTATGTGGTAATATACACGTTAGTTCCACGTGTGAATATTGAAAAAATGCAAGAAACGAGCCGTTCAACTGAAGAAACTTGAGTTGTCCGAACTAGCATTACTCCAATTATATGGACAGCCTTAACTGTTCTATGTTCTAGACGAGAACTAGAACGTTTCAAGGTTCACACAAGGAAGGAAAGAAAAAAACTACACACATTGAACAAGAAAATTTAAAACTAGGAAACCGCATATTACGAACCACACGAGTACACAATCTGTTGTGTAAGAATATCGTATAATGATAGAAAGTAGTTTGAATCAGGAACATCGAATATATGTTTAACTGTGAAGTCACGTCGATATGATAGTTCGACCTGTAATTCGACCGGGTAAAAACAAGATTACTTAATTGTAGACCATAGCGATTAAGGGCTTATACCTGCATTAATTGTAGAAATGCATGTCACGTCTGTCTGTTTGTAATTCCTCATAGTTTTGTTCTGGGAAGAAAAAATAAATAGTACAACCTAACCAACTTCATGTTCAAATTCTTCTTTATAAACATGACAATGTACACAGTGAAGTATCCAGAGTCGATGTGAGTTCGTCAAAGCTACTTTACAAACAATCAACAGGTAATCACTTCCAGAAACCACCTGATATGAGCTTTCCTCAAGCTTCTAAGACCATCTTCTGCAGGTTTGGTATCCCAGTTTCTGCTTGTTTTCTGGTCGAGACACCCAGCTTCATCCCCACAGAAACAAGGGTTTCAAGTGATCTGCTACTATTCTCTAGGAGATCCTTGTCTATGTCAATTACATCCTGTTAAATTAACCGACAACATAAAATCGGCTGCTACATTTGCAACTGAGTTTATCTAGAGACAGCATTTGGGCAAATAACTAGATAATAATACAGAGCCAATACATGAGTATCCAATCAATCCGCAATTAAAGAAAATCTTGATTATGTTGGGGTATGTTTCATACTCCCCAGCGACAGGAAAACACGTAGGTCCCGCTCCACGCTAAGCAGGTGGGGTTCAAGGGAGCCGCCCCGGCAGGGACACCAACGAGCTTTTAAAATTTAAGCCCGTAATTTTTCATTAGTAGCTTGGGCTTGGGCTTGGGCTTGGGCTTGGGCTTGGGCTCGGGCTTGGGCTCATGAATAGCTACTGCTATATATACTCTTTTTTGCTTGTAATTAAGGAATCCCCTGCTAGACGTAGAGTCCTAATTTAACGAAAAACCAGGAGAAAATCTCATGTTTCGATTTCTCTCTCTCACTACGTTTTACTTCGCTGTGACTGTACGCCGATCCTAACAGATTATTGCTTCAAACCATGTAATATTTTTCAACAAATAGATTTTCGAAGCTGAATTAACGGAATGATAAGTACATCTAAAACTGACCTTCTCGAAGACACATATGACAGTGCTTCCTCCAAATGAGAAATATCCAAACTGCATTTTTACCAATTTAAAAGCAAATCAAAATTCATGCCTTACAGAAATAGAGACAGCAATATTATCTACTTAATAACTGTTAACCTCATCTCCCTTCTTAACATGCTCACGTTCCTGCTTCAGGAAAGTGATGCTGCCTACCATGGTTGCTCCAATAGCAATGAATGCCACCTGCAGCCAAAGATATTATGAAAAGATATGGAAGCTAAAAGAGGAAAACCCTGAAATTTTTAAATAGAGGAAAATGTATGTAGAGGCAGGAAAAAACATGTGCTAGATTAAAGAACTAATCCAGAAGGTGTCGAACCCACTTACTAGTCAGAGTCAGCAACATCGGCTTAACAACATACTAACCCCGAAACAAGGATTTTAGCTATTCTCTTATTCATACTTCTAATAATCAGAACTTCTTATTGACTCTCGTGATAGATTCAAGGGTCATCATGTGCTCCATCTTCTATTTGACTATTAGATTCCCAAAGAATTCTGTTCAGTAGCAAGCCTGGGATCTAAACCAGGTGAAGGGGCACACTTTAACTTGAAAAGAATAGCATGTTAAGTTCAAATTAAATTCAACATCAACAACACATTTATCCCAAAATATTAAGTTCAAAATAAATTATGTCGAAAAATTTCACTTTAATAAACAATGAGCAGAGAGACTTCCATATGTAGAACAAATCATAAATCGCTGCTAAATTTCTCTATATAACAAATGTAAAAAAGTTCAACCCAAAAGCTTAAGCTATTAGGTGGAGAGAGACCACGTGAATATAAAAAGCATATAAGACTCATTATTAGGTGACGGGACACAACAACTTCATCGCCCCCTCTCACGTGCAAGCCAGATTACGAGCGGCACGTTAAATTTGACTAATGGGGGATGGGTCCACATACGCAGACAACACTGGCTTTGATATCATGTAAGAAATTCTCACCCAAAAGCTAAATCTATTAGGTGGAGGGAGACCACACTGAATATAAAGAGAATATAAGACTCATTGTTAGGCGACGTGAGACACAACAACTTCAACAACATATTAAAGACACAAAGTAACATAATGCATAGATGTCAATGATGGAATGAAATAGGTTAGTTCATGTAAAAAGAAAATATCTGCTTTCATGTAAACCATATGAGCTAGAACTTTAAGTAATTTGGCATATACAATTCTACCACATTTGTCGATCTTCTTCCCATAAATAAGGAGGAAAGCACCAAGAAGATTCATATATACATATGCTACTGCATGTACGAGTAATGATGAGTGTCCAATTTTTAGCTCCCTGGTCCAAGCCAAGTATGAGAAACTTCAAGGAAATTCACTAGGTCACTTTCGGTGACTGCATACAACATTTAACAACAAAAGAACATCCGTAATTTGGAAGTATACAAACCTTTCCAAAATGTTCTGTTGAGATAATAGATACAACACGCTTGTTCTCCGTGAAAACATTGCAGTACTTGCTATTGACAGCGATAGGATTGACCTAGATTGACATGCCAATACATTCAGAGGATTGACAGAGCACATAGAACAAAGTTTTTTTACAAGCACTGTTACTCAACTCACAGTGAACAAGCATCCAGGTATATTCACAAATTGTTCAATGATTCCAGTGACAGGGAGATGGAAGCGATGGTAGTCCTGCAAAAATTGGAATTTTTTGTTGACTATAGAGAGAGAAACCCTGCATCGTGGCATAGAACAGACAATATTAGCTACCTGTGGCGCCAATCGGAATATCACCAATGCCCCACCTTCGAAAGAGCTCGAACTTATCTCATTTCCCAGAAGGCCTTGAACAGAAAACTTTTTACCCTAAGAAAGGCATGAAGCAGAAAATGTCAGACAAAGGCACTACCAACATGCCCAACATTTCACAGTTGTTAATTAGAGTTAAGCCACTGGAAATCATTCTCTCTGTCTCTTTACAATGTATATATTTATTCAAAACTGACAACTGCAGATAACTGTCGTGCCCTAAGGGCCTGCTTCTCTGATTCTGTTCCCTGAAACAAAAAAGGATGAGAAACCTATTTGTTAACGTAAATGATTCTGATTCTGATTCTGTTCCCGAGAACAGAATTAGAGAATTTGAAAGGCGCCCACAAACAGTAGTTTTTTTTTCCCCAGCGAGGGGGCGGACACAATAATCCCATAGCGAAGTGTCACGGGTCGGTTGTTTTCGTTCGCCGAAACACCGTGCGGCACTTAGGAATTGATCCCAAGTAAGCCTTCTCACGACTCTGAAGCTCAAAGCTTGCTCACACGCTCAACCGATCACACAAGAAAGAGAGAATGCAAGGAAGCTTTGCTTTGTATTCAATGCGGAAATAAGAATGTTCAGAGTGTCTTTACAATGGGGAACTCGGCCCCTATATATACAACAAGCCCGGGCAAACGGTCACAAAAGTCCCCAACGGCTATTTCTCGACCGAGCACTGTTCATGGCACTGTTCATGTCGGCCACTCCAACGGCTATGTCGCCCGCTTGTTCCAACGGCTACTCGGCCGTTCCAACGGCTATCTTGCCCACCCATTCAACGGGCATAATGACAACGGTCGGTCGTGCCAACGGTCGTGTCGGTCGCTCGTTCGACTATATGTGTTGGCCGTCCTAGTGTTCCTCGCTCGATCGCCCGTTCGAGCGTTGGGCGTGTTGGTGGTCGATCGCCGCTCATGCGCTGATCGAGCTTGTACCATGCATGGATCGGCTGCTCGGCCGTTCCGCTCGTGCATCGTCCCTCGATCGCTCGCTCGCCTTGCACGATCCGCGGGTCGATCCCCCGATCGTGCATGGTCGTCCACCGCTCGGCCGCTCTGCACGATCCGCGGGTCGATCACCCGGTCGTGCAGCATCTATCCTTGCTCGTTCACCCGATCGCCCTGCACGATCCACGAGTTGCCCGCCCGCTCGTGCAGGGTCGTTCACGGATCGATCGCCCGTCCGTCCCGCACGATCACCCGGTCGTGCATCCTCGGTCATGAGTCGATCCACTGGCTGTCCTAGATCATGCCTTGATCGATCACCCGGTCGATCATCCGTTCGCTCGGCTATACTTGGACATGATCCCTTATGATCCATGGGTCGATTGGCTGGTCGATCCCGGGGATGCATCGCGGTCGAATTTTTATCAGAATTTAACGGACCGTGATACTCTCCCGCACCAATTCGGGCAACGCCCTCGTTGCCTTCTCGTTCGTGGAATGCCTTGATCTCTCCTCGGAATTGCCATAGGGCCTCGTCCGGCTCCCAGGTCGCTTCTTCTTCCGTCGAACCTCGCCACTGGATCAAGTATTCTTTTCTTGGCGCTCGGTACCTCTTCCGGATCACCCGATCAGCCACGATCTTTTCAACCTCCCGATCATAAGAGGTCTTTGCCCCAATGGGCGCCCGAAGTGAATCCTGTCGGTTAGGATCGACATCGTCTTCATGGAATGGCTTCAGCATGCTCACATGGAACACCGGGTGTGCCTTCAACCTGGCCGGCAATTCCAATTTGTATGCTCCTGGCCCAACCCGCTTGATCACTAGGAATGGCCCCTCATAGCGACGAACCAGCGCCTTATGCACGTCCCTATATCGTAGGACATGGTGCATTTTTACTAACACTCGATCACCAACCTGGTATTCGACGTGTCGGCGCTTCTTGTCCGCCCATTTCTTCATCCTCTCGGCCGCCCTGTTCAGACACGCCCGGGCTAAGTCAGTGCGTTCTTGCCATTCTTGCGCACTCTTATGTGCTGCTGGGCTACCTCCATGGTAGTCTGTTGCAACCGTGCTCGGGGTGAGTGGTTGCTGCCCCATTACTATCTCGAATGGGCTCTTGCCAGTGGACTCACTCCGCTGCAAGTTGTGAGAGAACTGGGCAACATCTATCAATTTCGCCCAATTGCTCTGTGTGGCATTCACATAATGCCGTAAGTATACTTCCAGAATTGCATTCACCCGCTCCGTTTGGCCATCGGTCTATGGGTGCAAGCTGGTTGAAAACTTGAGATCTGTACCGAGCAATTTGAACAACTCGGACCAGAACTTCCCCGTGAATCGAGGATCCCGATCACTTACGATCGATCGCGGTATGCCCCAATATTTGACGATGTGCTTCATGAATAGCTCGGCCGCCTCCCCAGCTGGGCAGTCCTTTGTGGCCGGCACAAACGTCGCGTACTTGGAGAACCGATCAACTACCACCATGATCGTTTGGCAGCCATCAGACTTTGGCAACCCTACAATGAAGTCCATGGAGATGCTCTCCCAAGGACGTTCGGGAACAGGTAACGGCTCCAGCAATCCGGCCGGTGCGCGTTGTTCCAACTTGTCCTGTTGACATACCAGGCAAGTTCGCACGTAAGCTTCCACATCGTCTCGGAGTTGAGGCCAGAAGTACCTATCCTCCACAAGTGCCATGGTGCGATGGATTCCTGGGTGTCCCGCCCATGGAGTGTCGTGGCACTCGCGCAATACCTCACGCCTCAAATTCCCGTGGAGCGGCACATACAAGCGCCGTCCTTTGGTGTAAAGAAGGTTGTTCTCACACCAAAATCTTCGGGTCCTGCCCTCTCGCGCGTATCCAAGGAGGGCTTTTGCCGTCGGATCGTGATGTAGCCCTTCCTTGATCCGTTCGGTCCATGGGCAATCTGGTCGGCTTGTTACAGCTGCCAATTCCGCCTTTCGACTCAAGGCATCAGCCACAGAGTTGGCCTTCCCTGGTTTATACTCGAGCACATAATCGAACTCCGCCAGGAAATCTTGCCACCAAGCTTGCTTAGGGCTCAGCTTCTTCTGGGTTTGGAAGTAGCTCGTGGCTACATTGTTTGTCCAGACCACGAACCGCGATCCTAGGAGGTAGTGACGCCATGTGCGAAGACAATGCACCACGGCCGTCATCTCCTTTTCTTGGACCGTGTATCGCCGCTCGGTCTCGTCTAGCTTTCGAGACTCGAACGCCACAGGGTGGCCATCCTGCATCAGAACACCACCAATAGCAAAGTCCGAAGCGTCCGTTTCTACTTCATACGGCTTGGAGTAGTCGGGCAACACCAGCACTGGTTCCTCGACCATTGCTTGCTTCAACCGCTCGAACGCCTCTTGGCACTTCACCGTCCACTCCCACGGCTTGTTCTTCTTCAGCATGTCCGTGAGGGGCACAGCTACCTCCGAATAGCTGCGAACGAATCGACGATAGTAATTCGCCAATCCAAGGAAGGATCTTAGCTCCGGCACCTTCGTGGGAGGCTCCCACTCGACGATGGCCCGGATCTTGGCCAAGTCCATCCGTACACGTCCCTCCCCTACAATATGCCCGAGGAACGGGACTTGTCGTTGTGCAAACACGCACTTCTCCCTTTTTACATACAGCTCATTTTCCCTCAGAACTTGGAACACTCTTTTGAGGTGTTCAGTGTGTTCCTCAAGGGTCCGGCTATAAATTACAATATCATCGAGGTAAACGACCACAAATTGATCAAGGAAGGGTCGTAGTACCTTATTCATCAACGTGCAGAATGTTGCCGGGGCGTTTGTCAAGCCGAATGGCATGACGAGAAATTCATACGAGCCATAGCGAGTCACACACGCCGTCTTCTGCTCGTCCCCCTCGGCAATCCTCACTTGATAATATCCCGACCGCAAGTCCAGCTTGGTAAACCACCGTGCACCACCTAGCTGATCGAACAAGTCCGCAATGAGCGGAATAGGATACTTGTTCTTGATCGTCAACTTGTTCAACGCCCGGTAATCGATGCACATCCGGAGTGAACCGTCTTACTTCTTTTGGAACAAGACCGGGGCACCAAATGGAGATTTGGATGGTCGGACATAACCGGCTTCGAGCAACTCCTTGAGTTGTCTCCTCATTTCCTCAAGTTCTGGGGGAGCCATGCGATAGGGCACCATGGCCGGAGGTCGAGCATCGGGGATCAGCTCGATTCTGTGGTCGACCTCCCTCTTGGGCGGCAACTTCTTTGGCAGTTCCGGGGGCATCACGTCGCCAAACAAGGTCAGCACCTCATCGACTTGGCCCGGCACTTCCTCAAGAGCACACTCGGCATCGCCAGACACCAAGGTCGCCAAGAAGGTTGTCTCGCCCCTTCGAACTCCTCTCGACACTTGTATTGCCGAAAGAGTCTTTTGGTTCTGTCCGGATTCACGTCGAACCGGAACAACACATTGACCACGAGGGTCCAATATGCAGATGCAATTCATACATGGGACCAGAAAGGCTTTAATCCTATCTAGGAATCCCAATCCGATTACAAGTTCATAATCATCCATCGGAATTACCTCGATCGACTCCTTGCACCGGAATGGCCCGAACTGGATTTCCACGTCTCGAGCCCGTCCTCTCGTCGGGACTTCTTTGGAGTTGACGGTTTTGAGCCAACCGTCTCCCTTCTCAACTCGCAAGTTGAGTTTCCTGGCCGCTTCCTCTGACATGAACAGGTCAGATGCGCCGGTGTCGATGAGGGCACTCAGCTTTGCCCCATCAATCACTACGTCCGCGAACATGAGTCCTCTGGACGGCTGTGCGTCTTGGACGCTGATGGTGTTCAGGATCTTCAGTGACCCTAGCCGAACTTCTTCCTCGGCTTTACCCCTGTCCGTGTTCTTTAGGGCTGCTACTTTGCCCTGATTTGGACAATCCCGAGCAAAATGGGGACCGGAACACTTGTAACACTCGGGCCTCCGCCCCGTTGCTTGGCTTGACTCCGCTCGATATTCCGTCCGGTTCTTGACAAAGACCGGACGTGGTCTATTTGCCATCGAGCGTTGCGGCCTAGGCCGGTCTCCCGCACCATTACTCCTGCCGCTTCTAGGCTTCACATCCGCCTTATCCGTCGAGCTTGATTTGTACTCGAGGATTCCTTCGGCCGTTGTCATGGCCGTCGCGAGTGTCGTCGCATTTTGCCGTTTGAGCTCCATCTTCACCCACGGCTTGAGGCCTCCAATGAACTGGTAGTATGCCTCGGTCTCGGAAAGGGATGGGATTTGAAGTTTCAACTCCGAAAACTTCCTCACGTACTCCCGGATCCCAGCCTTTTGTTCAAGGCGCCGAAGTTCATCACGAGCTTCTTCTTCGGCATAGGCGGGGAAGAATTGCTTCCGAAATTCCGCCTCGAATGCTTCCCATGTTGTGATGGGTCCAGCCTGCCCATCGTTGCACCGGTTGCGCCACCATAGCAAGGCATTACCGGTCAGGTACATGGCCGCCATGCTCACCCGCAAAGCGCCATTGGACACTCCTTGAGTGTCGAAGTACTGGTTCATAAACCAGAGGAAGTTGTCCACTTCCTTAGCCACTCGGGAGCCATTGAACTCCTTTGGCTTGGGTGCATCCACCCGAGGGGCAGCTCGCATGGACGTCACTCCATTTGCGCATGCTGCTTCCAAGACCACCACCTTGGTCTTTAGTTCGGCCATCTCCGTTCGTAAGGCCGTGATCATGGCTTCCAGGGCACCGCAAGCTTCGTCCGTGGTAGTAGTAAGAGTACTGAGCAACTCACCACGGAGTTCCGCCACTTCGTCCTTGAGGTCGTCGAATTCATCTCGCAACCCCCTTCGATCGGTGGCCTCCCCTTCGTAGTCAGCCTCTTCTCTATCGGCACGAAGGTCATCGAAGGCTTGCTCGAGCCTATTCATGCGGATTTCAATTTCCCGCGTTGTTGCCCTCTGTGTAGCACGATCACGTCTCTCCCTTACGGGGGATGACTCAAGGTTGGCTCCCGCACGCTCGTCCGCTGCATGCTCAGACTCGAGCGTCGGGTCAGCAACACCTTGACTTCTCGCCATTTCACCGAGAATCGAACCGCTCTGATACCACTTGTCACGGGTCGGTTGTTTTCGTTCGCCGAAACACCGTGCGGCACTTAGGAATTGATCCCAAGTAAGCCTTCTCACGACTCTGAAGCTCAAAGCTTACTCACACGCTCAACCGATCACACAAGAAAGAGAGAATGCAAGGAAGCTTTGCTTTGTATTCAATGCGGAAATAAGAATGTTCAGAGTGTCTTTACAATGGGGAACTCGGCCCCTATATATACAACAAGCCCGGGCAAACGGTCACAAAAGTCCCCAACGGCTATTTCTCGACCGAGCACTGTTCATGGCACTGTTCATGTCGGCCACTCCAACGGCTATGTCGCCCGCTTGTTCCAACGGCTACTCGGCCGTTCCAACGGCTATCTTGCCCACCCGTTCAACGGGCATAATGACAACGGTCGGTCGTGCCAACGGTCGTGTCGGTCGCTCGTTCGACTATATGTGTTGGCCGTCCGAGTGTTCCTCGCTCGATCGCCCGTTCGAGCGTTGGGCGTGTTGGTGGTCGATCGCCGCTCATGCGCTGATCGAGCTTGTACCGTGCATGGATCGGCTGCTCGGCCGTTCCGCTCGTGCATCGTCCCTCGATCGCTCGCTCGCCTTGCACGATCCGCGGGTCGATCCCCCGATCGTGCATGGTCGTCCACCGCTCGGCCGCTCTGCACGATCCGCGGGTCGATCACCCGGTCGTGCAGCATCTATCCTTGCTCGTTCACCCGATCGCCCTGCACGATCCACGAGTTGCCCGCCCGCTCGTGCAGGGTCGTTCACGGATCGATCGCCCGTCCGTCCCGCACGATCACCCGGTCGTGCATCCTCGGTCATGAGTCGATCCGCTGGCTGTCCTAGATCATGCCTTGATCGATCACCCGGTCGATCATCCGTTCGCTCGGCTATACTTGGACATGATCCCTTATGATCCATGGGTCGATTGGCTGGTCGATCCCGGGGATGCATCGCGGTCGAATTTTTATCAGAATTTAACGGACCGTGATAGAAGCATGAAATTAATAATATGTTCCTAGTTGCCTCCATGTGAATCCTATCAGCAAGTATCCTACTTATGGTCATCTCCGAAATTCAAAGGCATCCACAAACCGTAAGGGTTTTTAATTTTCGGGGGAGGGGACGGACATAATTCTTACTGTAGACATTAAAGTTAATTCAGCTCCAGAGAATAGAAAATACCTTAACCCAAAACTGAGTACTTTCTTCAACGTTGTTGAAAGCCATTAAACGACTATCAGCAGCACAAACAGCAATGTTGTCATGCTCCATGGCGGCAATGGGTCTCACACCAGGCTTCAACTCTCTTATGAAGAATTCATTGAAAGTCTGCTGATAGAGAGTTAGAAGCCCCACATTTGAAAGATACTAATCTTTCAACGGACAATTACTAAGGTCACATTTAGGATTTATGTACTGAACTTATAGCACAAGCAAGTAAAGATATTCCAGAAACATTGCAATGAATCAGTGTACAAGCTAAGAGAACCTTTCCTGGAGCTTTAAAGTAAGAATATATCCAAATCTTGGGGCTTACCTTGAAATGTTCCAACGGATACTTGACTTCAGCCATATTAATTTGATCCTACAACATTACAGAGAGCAACTCATTAATAGGGGCTTGGATAGGTACTTGTCGCCATACAATATAGTTTTTACACTTATTTTTTGCTTGGAATCATTACTTTGTCACTTGATATACATTAAGACCATCTAGAATGGTTCTCACGCATAAGAATGTCAACAGTGTACATGTTGAAAATACCCTTGACAATACACAGAAAATATCTTATATCACAAACAATCAGATATACCCCAACATATGTTCACACAACACTGACAAGAACATAACTAATAATTAGTCCAACATCATGCATCTAATTTTTAGATACAGGTATTATTTTGGCCACACAAAATAATTAAGCAACTTGTAAATACTAGTATCCTAGTGGCTGGTGGATAGATTAGTGACTTGAGAATTCGAAAGAATATGAACTTGTTTGATTGACTTCACTCTGCAAGTGATTTGGAACATACTGGCATATGCATGGAAAGACATACAACTTCGAGAAAGCCAACAAGAGCTCAGAAGTGGGAAATTAAAGACAGCAAGATTATGTGTATAAAGCAGCATTTCTATGATGTAGTCAAACAATGTCGCGATTACTTTATGCAAGCATTCTTGTTATGATTTCCCCATTTACAAACAAAACCACAAGGACCGCCCTCAAGTGCTAGTGGTCTAACTACTAAATCAATCATTTGCAGCAAAGAACATCTAAAGATTTCAATAGTTTCAGCTCTGGGAGTCGAATAACATTCAAAGAATACATCATCATCTGAAGCTTAGTTTCAAGTCTAAAATAGATAGCGAGCATTGTATTGGCTTGCTGCAGCTGAAGAGCAGAGAAAAGAAAAGCAAGCTAAGAAAAGAAATATAGACGCTAAAGACCAACATAACTCTGGAGATCATTATTGTAAAGATTTGGTGGGACCACTTGCCAACTGCTCTAAAAGCTTAAGCTATTAGAAGAAGACGTGGTTTAATATTTATATATTCCAACACTCCCCATCACGCTTAGACTGGTTTTTTGCCTAATACTAAGCGTGGACAAATTAATTGGGGAGGCAAATAGGGGCCTGGAAAGATTTGAACTCAGGACCTCCTGCTCTGATACCATGTAAAGATTTGGTGGGACCACTTGCCAACTGCTCTAAAAGCTTAAGCTATTAGAAGAAGACATGGTTTAATATTTATATATTCCAACAATTATAAACAAAACTTCAGGGCAATATTAATTTCAAAATTCATACAGAATCACACAAAGAGTTTGGATGAGTAGAACACAAATAAGCCATTGGGCAAAGTGATAAGTGTTAGGGTTGGTTTAATGGCAGACATCCAATATCAACTATCAAGCAACAACACTTCATTAAGAAAGAGAGTAATAGAACAAGACCATTCCACGAAAGATTCATTGGCTATATCATCAAAATCCATATTCAATCCTATTTCCAATAGGAGCAGTTGAGAATGGAATCCAATTTTTTCCATTATTTTCGTATCCATAATAGAATGACATTAGTATAAACAAGAAAAGATAAGCTATGTAACCAGGAGTAAGCCATCATGTCCTTGCACTGACAACAAATTAATGGTATTACTTTTCCATTAATAATATCAATTAAATCCTCTTTTCACCAATAAAGGTGAGGTCAACATACCTTGAAAAATTCAAGAAACTTTGGTATGTCTTCTGCAGATTCTACAGAATTCATTTTCCTGCCCTGTTTTTCAGAAATACTCTGCAAAATCTCTTTCGCCCCTGCAATTCAGCCCATTGTAGAAGTAATGATTTACAACATCTTCTAAGACACAGGAAATCAAATGAAGAACTCAAGAAGGAACACAAAACCAGAACTCTACATAAGCTTATGTACTATCACCAAAATAGCGCAAAATTTGCTCGTATCACCTACTCTTAAGACACTTATAGTGAAAAGCTTAAAGAAAGGTCAGTAAAGCTTTTGACTTGCATTAATTGGACAAATAGAAGGTTACAGACAATTATATATGATTTGGCATTCCAAGGCTAGAAGGGTTCACCTACTGTACATATGGATGAACGTCGCAGGACAAAACGTTCAATAGGAGTGAAATCGAGTCAAGCTACTCCAGGTAGCTGGAGCTCAACTCGTTGACTAAGCAGAATCAACCCGCCTAATTTCAGGTCTAGCTCGAGTTCAAGCTAGTCAATGCTACTCAAGTATCTTACAAATTGAACTTGAGCTTGCTAATACTTAGCTTGATAGGCTCACAAGCTAAAGGAGCTTTCATTTTTTTTAAGTAAGGAAATATTAAATAAATCATAAAATAGACACACTACTTTTTAAATGATAAATCGAGCTTACAAAACTCGAGCTCTAGTTCAAATCTGTTGAAGTTGTTGTTGTTGTCCCACATTGCTTGTGGATGAGTGTTGTATGCTCTTTATATTCATGTAGTCTCCCTCCACCCAATAGCTTAAGCTTTTGGGTTGGACTTTCTAACATGGTATCAGAGCTAGTGTTATTTCTTTCCGCGTATGTGAACCCACCCGATTAGTTAATTTCCACGTGCAGATTGCTGCACGTGAGAGGGGGTGTTGAAGTTGTTGTTGTTGTCCCACATTGCTTGTGGATGAGTGTTGTATGCTCTTTATATTCATGTAGTCTCCCTCCACCCAATAGCTTAAGCTTTTGGGTTGGACTTTCTAACAAAATCAATCTTCATTTGCAAATTGATTGTACTCGAGTCAAGCTTGACTATCTCGATTTTTCAATCCAGTTGAGCTCGAGAGCTTGAACTTGGTAGTTTATCAGCTCAACTTGGCTCCTTCACATCCCTACATTCAAGGCAGGAAAAGGCAGGGAAAGAGCTGTTTAAGAAAACCAGCCCCTACTAGTTGGCAGAAGTTATAAGTCACCTGTATCAATAAGGCCTAGCCCAAATTTCGATTGATAAATGGCTCTCATTGACAATACAATTTTTCCATCAATTATTTCTTCCACTAGTCTCTTAGTCCTCCGGTCAAATACCTGAAAACAAATAACTGTAATGTCTTACAACTCAGATGAGAGGAAAAATTGTAACCAATGAAAGGCCAGCATAGTTCATATGATATTTGAATGCTCATAGAAAATAACAAAAAATTTAATCTAGAACAGACCTCAGCAATGGCTATAAATTTTGGAATTTTGCTTCTTAAACAATTTTACAAAAAATAGCAGACATGTTCAGAAGATACAAATGCTCAAGCTGCTTCTTATAATCACATATGGCCTTACAGAAGAATCCTCTTCTAACTACAGGAAAATAAAGGTCAAAATGGATCACAGAATCGAGTATATCATTGTTTTTTAGCATTGTAGAAAAGATGAGGTGCGGACTTCATGTATGCTGGTAGAAATTAATCTCCACTACTGCTGAAATAGTGCACATAACTACAAGAAACACTTGCACCAAGGTTCCCTGGTCACAAATTGGTAACTTAGCTAGCTAGCAGTTACCAAAGGGCAAATTTTTCAATGCACCGCATAAAAAAACAATGAACTAGCCAGCCGTAGCTCCAGCTTAATGTCCAGCTGAAGCCCTAAACAAATGGAAATATCTTGGTTTTGCACGGACCTTTTTTGGAGTTAACTCATTGGTCAAGCAAGTTTGATTCAGGCTTCTGATTACCTATTGAAAAGGGCTTGTCTAGAAATTACTATTCCTTCACCACATCTCTCAAGCTCCATCTTCCTCTCCAAACCTTATCAAACCCGGGGAAATGGACGGAAACAGAGCGGGTTTTCATTTTGCAGCCCAGGTTCAAAGCATTATTTGGTAAAAACTGTCTTCTTTGGCAACTGCACATCCTCACTCAACAAAATGAAAAAATAAATAAAAAAGAAGACATTCTGAAGAGCTACAATTACAACATGTACCACTTACTATTTCCATAGAAATAACACTGGGCCAACTATGCCACACGGGGGAGTAGTCATTCTTTCCCTTGAAAAGGTTTCAGAACTCCCTGCTCAAGACTTAGGGGTATGCTGAGGTACAGTACAATATCAAAGGCAAGGTGACAAAGGAGCTACTCCCCCCCCCCCTTTTGGATTTATTACTTTAGAGTATTTAGTTAGGGGTATATGTGTAATTATCTAGGCTTGACTCTAAGCCTAGAAGTACTTTTTCTTATTTCAGAAATAAAACAATTACTCTTTTATCAGTAACATGGTATCAGAGCCCTAAAATTAAAACCTAATCCCTAAAATTGACGTTTCCCATTACCAAACCCTAGCCACCAAAGCCGACCACCTACTGTAGACTTCACCGGCGACTTCCGTCCGGCATCGCCCAAGGCCGGCGACCCCAGATCCGGCCTGACCTAGGCCCGACAACCTCAACCCAGCATCGCCAAGGCAGGAAATCGTGATCCAGCCTCAACCCGACGTCACCCAAGGCCGGCGACACCAGATCCGGCTTGACAAAGCCCCGGCGACCTCCATACAGCGTCGTCAGGCTCCGGCAACCTCCCTCCAAGGGTCGTCCACCGCCGGCCAACCTCCAATGACCTCTATCCAGCATCGCCAGGGTTCGGCGACCTCCATCCAGGGGTCGTCCACCTTTGGTCGACCTTTAGTGACCTCAATCTTGGTCGCCCAGCCCCTACGAGTCCCAGCATAACGCCGATGGAACTCATCTAGCGTTATCAGGGGTGTTTTTGAGGTTGAAAGTGGTGTAGAAGTGATATTTGTCTGCTGAAGTGATATTTGGGTGTTTCATGAGTTTGTGCAGCGATTTGTGGTATTAATTGTTGCTGCGAATGGGTGTTGTTGATCATGGTTGTTGGATTGTGGAGCTGAATAGTGGTTTTTTGTTCTGATTGGCCGTCAGTAGGTGGTGTATTACTGATTTGTTGTTGATGTGGGGCTAAACGGAGATGGTGTTTCAAATTAGGAGCGATTGAATTAATGTCGTTGCCGATTTTGGTGTGGATGAATTAGTGTGGAGTGACGTGTGTGGTTATTGAAAGTTCGAAAGTGGTTTGTGAGTTGAATTTTTTGTTTTTTTATTGTGGTATGTGAAGATGTCCACTAATTCATCAAAATCTCCGTCTATTACTTCAGGGTTAGTTCGCCCTAGTACTCCTTCCAGTTTAGGCTCTTTTGGTCCATATAGTAGTATGACAGGTTTGCATAATACCTTAGTCAAGCTGGATGGTACGAATTACCCTTCTTGGTCCATGGCTCTTTCAACCTTTATTTACGCCAATCGTCAGTCTAGATGGCTTGATGAAGAACCACCTGAAGATGCTTCTAGTCTAAAAGAATGGAAGTTTGTTGATGCTACTTTGCATACATTGTTATGGGGAAGCATGGCTGAATCTATTCGTCATCTTTTCATGGATTGTGCGACAGCGCGTCAAGTGTGGACGAAGTGCGCTTTACTATATTCTGGACATAATAATATGAGTAGTGTGTGTGATATGTAGGAGGCTTTGTTTAAAGCTAAAATTGGTGATGCTAGTTTGCAGAACATTATGCTCGTTTTGCATCTTTGTATCAGCGCCTCAAGTCTTATTTTCCACCTGCTACTACAGTTACTCAGATGCAGAAACGAGAAGCAGACATAATAACCGTATTGTTTCTCCGTAGCCTTGGTCCAGATTATAGTGCTCTTCGTCAACAGATTACCTCTCAGAGCACCCTCCCTTCCATTGAAGAAGTTTATTCTCGGGCTGCTCGTTACACTTCAATTCCCAAGACTTCAGCAATGTCAGACATTAGTGCTATGATGGCTCGTGGAGGTCAAGGAACTCGTGGTCGTATTAACGGTCGTGGACAATGAAATTCTGACAATTCCTACTGTGGTCGTGGTCGTGGTTTTCAAAACCGAGGTGGTGCCCGTGGTGGTAGTAATAATGTTTCTAGAGGAGCTCGAGGCGGTGGTCGAGGTAGCCGCTTCTATACGCATTGTCAACTTTCTAGGCATATTATTGATTATTGTTATGATCTCCATCCTGAGCTATGGGGTCTACATGCTTCCATTGATACTGAGCCTTGGACGACTTCTCCCGAATCCTCCTCTGAACAAGCTATAGTGCACTTGACTCATGCAGAATATGATGAGCTGGTCAAAGCACGACAAAATACGAGTGATGTTGTCTCTGGTCCTACTGCCAATTTAGCACAGTATAATGATCTCAATTGTCTACTGTCCAGTACAACTACCCCTCATTCTTGGATTATTGATTCAGGTGCCACTCATCATATGACTGGTGATTCTCGTCTTCTTAGATCCACCTCATCTGTTCCTTCTACGTCAGTTACCTTAGCACGTTGCAACAAAATGGAGTTGTTGAACGTAAAAACCCTCATTTGTTGAATGTTGCACGTTGCCTACTTCTTCATACTCATATGCCCAAGTCCTATTGGAGCTATGCTCTTCTTACAGCATGTCATCTCATTAATCGTCCTCCCTCCATGTTGAAAGGAGCTATTCCTTATACTCTTCTTCATCCCGATCGTCCATTATGGTCTATTTGTCCTCGTATCTTTGGATGTGTCTGCTTTGTTCATTCTTTGTCACCTGGGTTGGACAAGTTATCACATCATTATGAAAAATGTATATTTGTGAGTTACTCCCGTACTCAAAAGGGGTATGTCTGTTATAGTCCTACTCGTCGTCGAGAGTATATTTCTGCTGATGTGACTTTTTTTTAGGATCAAGCATTTTTTTGGTGATGTTCGTTCTTAGACACCATTTACCATGGATCTTCTGCCACCATCCGCACCTATGTCTCAGTCGAAGCCACTACCCGTTCCTTCTAATGATGCTTTACCAGATCCAAGATCTCCAGCACCGATTCCTCTTCAGGTTTACACACGTGGTCCTCGACTTGTTTGGGGCCATACCTCTCCACCAGCAAACGTCCCACCATCACCACCTCTAATCCAGGCTTCTGATCCTCTTCCACCGCCTCCTGGCAGTTTCCCTATTGCTCACTGTACTCGGTCTCGGTATCCTCTTTCTCATTTTGTTTCTTATCATAATTTAAGCCCTCAAATGTCTCTCCGTGTCATCCCTTGAATCTGTGTCTGAGCTGAATAGTGTGCAAGAGGCTTTAGCCCATCCAGGTTGGGCTCGTGCTATGGAGGAGGAGATGGCTGCATTACATCATAATAAAACTTGGGAGCTGGTTCCATTATCGGCTACTAAACAATTGGTGGGTTGTCGCTGGGTCTTTGTTGTCAAACACAATCCAGATGGTTCAGTTGAACGCTTAAAAGCCCGTCTTGTGGCAAAGGGCTATACACAAACCTACGGTATTGACCATGATGAGACTCTCTCCAGTGGCCAAAATTCCATCTGTTCGCATCATTATTTCCTTGGCTGCTCGTTCTCAATGGACACTTCATCAGCTTGATGTTAAGAATGCATTCCTCCAAGGTGATCTTCATCAGGAAGTCTATATGGAGCAACCACCTGGATTTGTTGCTCAGGGGGAGAAGGTATGTCGATTGCGAAAAGCGCTTTATGGACTTAAGCAATCTCCTCGTGCTTGGTTTGGTCGTTTCAGTAATGCAATTATTACTTTTGGGATGCATCGGTGTAGTGTGGATCACTCAGTATTTAGTATGTCATCTTCAAAAGGGTGCGTTATTATTGCTGTCTATGTTGATGATATTATTGTCACGGGAAGCGATGTTGAATGTATACAACGACTCAAGCAATTTCTACAGAAGGAATTTAACACTAAAGACTTAGGCCACCTTCAATATTTTCTTGGCATCGAGGTTGCCTATGCCAATGGTAGTATTGCTCTCTCCCAGAGAAAGTATACTCTTGACATTCTTAAGGAGGTTGCTTTGCATGATGCTAAGCCAGGTGACACCTATGGACCCTGGAGTAAAACTTGATAATGAACATGGAGAACTTCCTCATGACCCAGAGAAATATCATCGGTTAGTAGGCAAGTTGAATTATCTTACCATTACTCGTCCGGATATTTCAATTGATGTTAATGTGGTGAGTCAATTTATGAGCTCTCCTCGTACTACTCATTGGCAAGCCGCTCTACAAATTGTTCAGTATTTGAAGGGAGCTTCGGGTCAAGGACTTGTGTTCCATAATCAAGGTCATCTTCATATAGCTGGTTATTCTACTCCTGAGTCTTTGGAGGTGATAGGATATTCTGATGCAAATTGGGCTGGTTGCCCTATGGATCGTCGATCTACTTCGGGATATTGTGTCTTCCTTGGTGGTAATCTTGTGTCGTGGAAAAGTAAGAAGCAGTCTGTGATTTTTCGATCTAGCGCAGAGGACGAGTATCGTGCTATGGCTAATGTTACAGGTGAACTTCAATGGGTTCGTATGCTGTTAGCTGAGATTGGACTACCTATGACTGGATCTACTCTTTGTTATGATAATCAATCTACTATTCATATTTGTTGAAAAGTTGTAAAGATTGTTTGAAACTTTGTAAGTCTATACCTAACTTAGGTGAGTCTATACCTAACTTAGGTGAGTCTATACCTAACTTAGGTTTCTTGCCTAACTAGGGTCTCATTTCTCTTGTATATATATTGACCTTGTAATTACTCAAGAATGTAAGGAAATACAGATTTTTCCTTCATGGTATCAGAGCTTTAGGCTCATTTTTCTGGGATAGTGTTGCAGTGCAACCTTCATTGCTGCAATAATCTTCCATTCTCAGCTATACTGCTGACTTATCCAGCCTCCATTGCTGATTCTGTCTTTGCAGCCTTCATTGCTGCAATAATCCTTCAATCACAGCCTTCATTGCTGGATTATTTTCACAGCCGTGCCTTCATTGCTGATTTATTTTTCAGCCTTCATTGCTGCATTAATCTTTCAATCACAGCCTTCATTGCTGGATTATTTTCACAACCGTCATTGTTGTGATCCCTTTAGCCATATTTCTCCCACTTCAAGCTCGTCTAACTTTTTGCTCTAAAACCTCAGTCACTTAAAGCCTTCGTTGCTTCTGTTTTGTTGTTCCTTTAAAGAGAAGAGGAAGAATGGATGCTTCAAAGCCTACATGGAGGGATAACCGAGATAGTATGTGGTGTACCCACTGTAAGAGGCCAAGGCATACAAAAGAGCGTTGCTGGAAAATTCATGGGAAACCGCAGAATTGGAAAAAAGAAGGCTGGAAAAAAAGGAGCAGTAATGATGGTCGCGCGTTCCAGGCGACAAATGAGGAAGAGCAAATAAAATCAGATTTGGTTCCATTCACAAAGGAACAATTAGAGCATCTGTACAAACTTCTTCAACCTCCACAACCTTCTTTAAATCCCTCTTGTTCTTCAGCCCATCAAGGTAATCATTTTTCTACTGCTTTCCTCATAGAAAATCCACACCAAAAAACTCCATGGATTCTTGATTCTGGAGCAACCGATCACATGACAGGTTGTTCAAAGCTCTTTTCCACCTATAATCCGTGTGCAGGGAATAAAAAAATAACTATTGCAGATGGTTCCCTTTCGGCTATAGCTGGATTAGGATCCATCAAGCTGTCCTCTGCCCTCACGCTTCATAATGTCCTTCATGTTCCAAAACTATCTTGTAACTTGCTGTCCATTAGTAAAATAACTTCCGATCAAAAGTGTCGAGCTAATTTTTTCTCATCTCATTGTGAGTTTCAGGACTTGACCTCGGGGAGGATGATTGGCAGTACTAGAGAGAGTGGAGGACTCTATTTCTTTGAAGATGGAACAAGCTCGGCTAGACAAGTTCAGGGTAGTTGTTTCGAATCTGTTACTGTTTATAAGGATGATGATATTATGTTATGGCATTATAGGCTTGGTCATCCGAATTTTCAATATTTGAAATTCTTGTTCCCAAGGTTGTTTTTGAAAAAAAGTCCATCTTCATTTCAGTGTGAATTCTGTGAATTAGCCAAACATCATCGAACAAATTTTCCCTCTCAAATCTACAAGTCGTCTAAACCATTCTCTTTAATTCATAGTGATGTTTGGGGACCATCTCGGATTCCTACACCCTCAGGAAAGAAATGGTTTGTCACATTTATTGATGATCATACGAGAGCAAGTTGGGTGTACTTGTTAAAAGAGAAATCTGATGTGGAATCTGTTTTTAAAAACTTTTACAACATGATACAAACACAATTTCAAGTGCAAATCCAGATTTTCAGGAGTGACAATGGGAGAGAATACTTCAATAAAATTCTGGGACATTTTTTCTTGGAAAAAGGAATTATGCATCAAAGTTCTTGTCCTGACACGCCTCAGCAAAATGGGGTGGCAGAGAGGAAGAACAAACACCTTTTAGAAGTAACTAGAGCTCTACTCTTCACCACTAAAGTTCCCACATACCTATGGGGTGAAGCTCTTCTTACATCTACATACCTTATCAATAGAATGCCCTCTAGAGTGCTAAAGTTCCAAACACCCCTGAAAGTCCTTCAAAGGACCTATCCAACCTCTAGACTTACTGCAGCCTTGCCTTTAAAACTATTTGGTTGTACCTCTTTTGTACACATCCATGATAGAAATCGGGGCAAACTTGATCCTAGAGCAAAAAAATGTGTGTTTGTTGGTTATGCACCGAACCAAAAAGGGTATAAATGCTTTGATCCAGTTTCCAAAAAAAATGTTTGTCACCATGGATGTCACCTTTTTCGAATTAACACCTTTTTTTGGAGCTCATCTTCAGGGGGGGAAAGAAAGTGTAGATTCGCACAACTCCATTATTGAGTCTTTTCGTCTTGCAGAATCTGAAAATCCTCTTCCAGCAACTCTTATACCTAATTTTGAACCAAATAATGGAAGTTCGGGTCTCCCTATTTTGGCATCTCATCCTACTTGTGAGAGTAACAGGTGCGAAACTAGTACCAAGAATGCTGAACTTCCATTATTTGGTTCAAAATTAGGTATAAGAGTTGCTGGAAGAGGATTTTCAGATTCTGCAAGACGAAAAGACTCAATAATGGAGTTGTGCGAATCTACACTTTCTTTTCGTCTTGAGTCTTTTCGTCTTGCAGAATCTGAAAATCCTCTTCCAGCAACTCTTATACCTAATTTTGAACCAAATAATGGAAGTTCGGGTCTACCTATTTTGGCATCTCATCCTACTTGTGAGAGTAACAGGTGCGAAACTAGTACCAAGAATGCTGAACTTCCATCTTATGCTCAAGTCTACACAAGAAGAAACAAAACTCAAAGAAATGAGTCTTCTGCTCCTTTAGGGTGCCATGAGTCCGAACCAGGACATGACCAAAACTCCATACAATCATCAGGTAATGCTCCAACTCAATCTGTCCAACCTGATAGTCAACAAAATGATGAGCCTACTGATGAACTTGACATACCTATTGCTATTCGGAAAGGAGTTAGGTCTTGTACCAAACATCCTATGTCTCATTATGTGTCTTACGAAAATCTCTCACCCAATTTTCGTGCTTTTACCTCAACCTTGTCTTGTGTGGAGATTCCCAAAACTGTGCAGGATGCTCTACAAGTTTCTGAGTGGAAGGAAGCAATTCTTGAAGAGATGAAAGCTCTTGAAAAAAATGGAACATGGGATATGGTGGATCTACCCAAAGGAAAGTCCACGGTTAGAGGCAAATGGGTATTCACAACCAAGCATAGGGCTGATGGGTCTCTTGAAAGGTATAAAGCTCGTTTGGTTGCCAAAGGATTCACGCAGACTTATGGCATCGATTACTTTGAGACTTTCGCTCCAGTTGCTAAGCTAAACACTATCAGAGTGCTCCTATCACTTGCAGCCAATCTTGATTGGCCTCTGCAACAACTAGATGTGAAGAATGCATTTTTGAACGGAGATTTGGAGGAAGAAGTATACATGGACTTCCCCCCAGGCTTTGACAAAAAGTTTGGGTCAAAGGTTTGTAAATTGAAGAAGTCACTATATGGACTGAAACAGTCACCAAGGGCCTGGTTTGAGAAGTTCACTCAGTCTGTGAAGAAACAAGGGTATGATCAAGGACATGCTGATCATACCATGTTTGTGAAGCATTCTCGTGATGGGAAGGTTGCAATTCTGATAGTATATGTTGATGACATTATTCTCACTGGGAATGATATTGCCGAGATGAACAGGTTGAAAGAATGTCTTGCTTCTGAATTTGAGATCAAGGACCTGGGAACTCTAAGGTATTTCCTTGGAATGGAGGTGGCTCGATCAAAGAAGGGAATTGTAGTTTCACAAAGGAAATATGTCCTGGATCTTCTAAAGGAGACTGGAATGAGTGGTTGTAGACCAGCAGATACTCCAATAGATCCAAATCAGAAATTTGGAGACGACAAAGATGAGGTTCCTGTTGATACATCGAGATACCAGAAACTTGTAGGAAAACTAATCTATTTGTCGCATACTCGGCCAGATATTGCCTTTGCTGTGAGTATGGTAAGCCAATTTATGCATTCTCCCTATGAAAGACATCTTGAGGCTGTGTATAGGATCTTGAGATACTTAAAGAGCACACCTGGAAAAGGCCTGCTATTCAAAAAGTCTACTCAAGAAGAAATTGAAGCATACACAGATGCAGACTGGGCAGGGTCAATTACTGACAGAAGGTCGACTTCAGGATATTGTACTTATGTCTGGGGGAACTTAGTTACTTGGCGAAGTAAAAAGCAGAATGTGGTAGCCCGAAGTAGTGCAGAAGCTGAGTATCGAGCAATGGCCCATGGAGTTTGTGAGATGTTGTGGCTAACACGAGTGCTAGAAGAACTTCGAGTACCAGTGAAACTGCCTATGAAGCTGTACTGTGACAACAAGGCTGCAATCAATATTGCACATAATCCAGTACAACATGACAGAACTAAGCATGTTGAGATCGATAGACACTTTATCAAAGAGAAGATTGATGCAGGAGCTATTTGTATGCCATTTGTGCCAACAACGCAACAAACAGCTGACATTCTTACGAAGGGACTGTTCAGACCTAACTTCGAGCATCTCATCGGCAAGTTGGGCATAATAGATATTTACGCACCAACTTGAGGGGGGGTGTTGAAAAGTTGTAAAGATTGTTTGAAACTTTGTAAGTCTATACCTAACTTAGGTGAGTCTATACCTAACTTAGGTAAGTCTATACCTAACTTAGGTGAGTCTATACCTAACTTAGGTTTCTTGCCTAACTAGGGTCTCCTTTCTCTTGTATATATATTGACCTTGTAATTACTCAAGAATGTAAGGAAATACAGATTTTTCCTTCAATATTACTAGAAATCCAATGTTCCACGAGCGAACGAAGCATATAGAGGTGGCTTGTCATTTTATTCGGGAAAGGTGAATTGTGGAGACATACGATTGGTGCACACGCATTCTGAAGAGCAACTAGCAGACATTTTCACAAAGCCTCTTCGACGTGGACGAGTTTTATATATTTGTAATAAGTTAGGACTTTTTGATATGTACGCTCCAACTTGAGGGGGAGTGTTGGATTTATTACTTTAGAGTATTAGCAAATTGGGGGTATATGTGTAATTATCTAGGCTTGACTCTAAGCCTATAAGTACTCTTTCTTATTTCAAAAATAAAACAATTACTCTTTTATCAGTAACACCCCCCCCCCCCCCCAAAAAAAAAAAAAACCCACAAAACCAACCCCTCCTTTTCCCCTTCCTCCTTCCTCTGGCTTTAATCAAACACTGAAACACTGGGAGGCCTTATGGTCTGACCCAAGCCAATGTAGAGAACCTGTATTGTTACAACTCTGGTCAGAGTCAACCTTAGGAGGCCAACCCCACTGCACGAGGGACGGCTTGCAACATGGGCTTCTACAGATAATGCCTTTTGGTGAAGCCAAGTCAATTTTGGGCCACCAAACCCGTAACTCATGAGAAGTCCTTATGGAGTAAAGGGAAGCGTGTACGTTGTCACACTCCCTGCCTTCCAAAGGTGCCTAGAGGACAGGCCAGATGGAGCAGAGTGAAACAGAAGATCCAAAAGAAGGAAGTTTACCATCCCCTAAAGTGTTTTAGGTTGGTGTCTAAATCCAGTCCCCAGATCCACTTATTTGCTTAGAATGCTACTTCATCAGGGCAGATAAATGAATGGAACTGCACATCTTACCATTATGACAATTCAAAGGCATTCTTCTGTGTCAATCATTACAATGAATCCAGAAAGCACGTCATTCTCAAGAAAGCAGCCCAATACATTATATGGCATAGAGTGCAACTTGTTCTATTAAAACAAGGACCAATATAAGTAGAAGGAACCATACCAGTATATGTGAAGCACTTGATCCATAGTTCAGGCCAATATCATAAGATGAAAAATGGGCCCATTCACTAAGCTTGAACATCCACCTGAAAGATGATATTTGACCATTAACAGATGAACGTGTAAGAAGCATACGAGCATTTCCAAAATATTGACACCATGAGACGAGGCCTCACCCGGAGGAAGCTTGTTTATCAGTCAAGAATCCCCCAGTCATAACCTGTTTTCCACTTCCTTCATCAAAACAGAGGGTCAAGTGTACTACAGTGTTCAGCTTATCTGAAACATTGAGAACATCACCACAGACGGGGCAACAATTCATAAGTGGCTCCCTGCAACCAAATGATATGAAAAGTGTTAATGTGCATAAGTGTCTGTAATTCTTGTAACAGAGATGTTGAGTTTTCGGTGCACACAATTAAATTTGTTTTGTATAGTCATCTGTAATTCTTTGGTTCTTCGCATCTAGCAGCACAATAGATGAAAGTTGTAAGCTGTACTCGTGGCGGAGTTATAGTCTATTGTTGGCCTCCACGGAAGAATCAGCAAGGGGGCCGGAGAGGGGGTGGTTTACCCTGTGGTGGATGTCAACGGTTCGAGTCCGCTTATCTCCAATTCGTGAACTTAACTGTGGATCATCCGTATAACATACAAAAGAGAAAACCCACAAAATTGATATCTTTCCCTTTGAATGAGACCTAGAAGAAGGCCTTTGACAACTTTGGACAGGTCCCTCAAAGATAAGCTTGGTTTATCAATGCACAGACTATTAGGTACCTATATTTATAATGTTCCTTGAGAAGTGGCTCTCTACCATCAATTGCACCATATGTGATAGGCAGATCGTCTTAGAAATCCACTATTATCTTGCACAAACTAGAGATTTTATGCTCATATGACCTGCTACTGCATCAAAATTCCCTCACTTGGTTCTCTTCGTTCACTAATTTTTTTTTTTTTTTGGGTCAGTTGGGTTGGCATGATATCAGTGCATTTGGCTTTAGCACCTGGGAATAACAAAATCATGCTAACACCTAAAGAGAACTAATAATCTAAAAAGTCAGCACTCCAATTGTGGGTAAATCTTTTATAATGTTACATAACTATGATATTTTATCAACATCATGAGCTCACTATTTATAATAAAATATTAGAAAGTCCAACCCAAAAGCTTAAGTTGATAGGTGGAGGTGGAGGTGGAGGTGGAGGGTCAAGCAATGTGGATAATACTTCAATGCCCCCACTCACGTGCAAGCCGAAGTACGAGCGGCACGTGGAATTTTGACTACGCACATTCATGTGGAATTTTGACCACGCACATTCGCGATAGGGATAGCACTAGCTCTGATACCATGTTAGAAAGTCCAACCCAAAAGCTTAAACTGATAGATAGAGGGAGACCACATGAATATATTATCAAGCGATGTGGGATATTACTTTAACAGAAAAATAAAAGCAATCTGAAGTGCTTCATTCTCATCATAGACAATTGCGAATTTAACTAAAAAATGAAAATAAATTCAAAGCTCATAAATCAATGCAACAAATTACTTTTCTTGTTGAACTGCAAGAAGGACAGCTAACTCATCCATGCTGACCACACCATCCCCATTTACGTCTGCTGCTTTAAAGAGCTCCTCTTTCTGGTAAACAGCAAAACATAATTATTAAATAGACCTGGAAAAAACTCCCAAGCAACAGCAGTATTCCTTCATTTGCACAGGTTTTGTTTTAGACCTTAACCAGGCATATTTCTACTCCTGCCCCAAGATGATTTTGCAAGAGGGGTTAATTTGAATAGTCTTTCACATAATTTATTGAAGGACGTTTCTCAAGAAAGACAGAGGGAAGCACCAACCGCCAGACAGTCCAGGTCTTCGCCAAGGCACCAGATGTCACTCAAAGACAGAATGTTGCTGAGCAAATAAAAAAGTCTATGTGTATATGGTAAGATAAGCACTTGGTTAATTGGTGTTCTTTTTCTGACCAAAAAAAAGAAATTGGTGTCCTTTTCATGTGAATTCATAGAGTAGGCGGAGACCCAACATAGATATTTCTGCACAAGCATTTATATCTTACGCACTTGTACGCATGTACTTATTTATAGGTAGATAGTGTAATGAGATGGAGCTTATTGTTGAGTGAATGTCAATCCTATTTATAGCCAGATCAGGCAAGAAGAGAGTTAGGACCGCAGAGTTGGCTCATTGGGTGTCTACGGTTCCTCCTTTTTTTATATTGCTTTTGACTAACCTATCAGATATTACTATGAGCATTAGATCTGTTGCGCATGGGCTTTTAGATTGAGAATGAGAGATATTATTTAGCATGTATCTAGAATGATTTTTGCATGAGGGGTTCAAGATTTGACTTTTATTTAATACTTAACACCTCAAATTTATGAAAAATAGTCCAACCAGAAAAATATAATGCATGAGAATAACAGTAAAATATAGTCATGTAGAATATTCTCAGTTACCTTTTTTTAAAACTTAAATAATTATATTGTCTTGATGGAACGCCAAGTCTTGTTATCCTCGGATAGTCACGTACACTAAAACAAGTAACTACGGTGTTGTCGCTGTACATGGCTATCAATTTCTTTCATGTATGCATGCTTGTGTGCTCCATGCGTGTACAATTATCCATTTTGCTCTTGCATGCACATCATGTATATGCATTTATATGTAACTAGACATACATGCATGCAAGTAAATATGCATGTATATGCGTGTTACATATGCTGGAGCACAATAAGTGCCCTTACATTCATTCTCCTCCCAAACATATCCGTGACAGAGATAACAATTTAAGTTTATGAGTCCTACGAATGAAACACAAAGAAAAAATACACCAATAAATGATGCAGTCCAACAACTGACTCTAACCTTGTTAGCAGCCAATTGATTTCCAAAAGCATTCATCAAGTCAGAAAATTCGGAGAACGAGAGCTTCCCATCTTCATTGTAGTCCTGAGGGAAACATTCACGGGTTAACCAGTTACAAAAATTTGACCGACACAACAGAGCGCCTGCTTTTTAAGAGGAAAAAAAGATGCCCCGTGTACAAGGCTCTGAAGTTGTATGTTCTAGGGACAGCTAGTCCTTGCCCCTGCTTTTGCAGAGAGGTTGTTCCATGACATACTCATGAGAGGGGACACAATACAGAAATCTCCGTTGCATAGAACTATTTCTAAAGGCACTAAAAGAACGTCCTAATTATGGCACAGTGGTCAGACACTCCAAAGGACAAATGTGTGACTGGCAGTTGGATCAACCTATGACCCAGAAGGATACTGGAATTTATAAACGTGAGGTAAGGGCACTGAGATTGAGACAGAGAGAGAAAAGACAAAACTTCCCTGCTTTACGCGTCCATCTGTTTCTGTTAAGTGCATTTTGTCAATGATTCAGCACAGTCCAGTGACCAAACTAATAGCTAACTTCAGTTATTCCGTTGCTTCTTCATCGTGCAGAGGAACACAATATTGCCCATGATTATATAGTCACGACTCTCTTAATTCTCCAGCAAAAGCAGTTTTTACTTGACCCATGCCAATGTAATAAAAGTCTATTTACCCTCACGCACATAGACATAGTTGTTTGCGTGTGTTGAAATATATAAATATTAAACCACACCCTACCAAATCTTACATGGTATCAGAGCAGGAGGTCCTGAGTTCAAATCTTTCCAGGCCCCTATTTGCCTCCCCAATGAATATGTCCACACCTAGTACTAGGTAAAAGACCAGACTAAACATGAGAGGGAGTGTTGGAATATATAAATATTAAACCACGCTTTCTTCTAACAGCTAGCTTTTAGAGCAGTTGGCTGTCGTCCTACCAAATCTTACAGCGTATATCCGTGTGGCTTACTCAAGCCAAAAGGTTTAAATAGCCTGTGCTATAGAAAAAAGGTCTTGAGTAGCCATATCATATGTGGCATTAGGGAATTGTGAAGAGGAGGAATTTGGACGCCATCAGAACATGGTCAACACCTTCCCACTACTTGATTTTACATACATGAAATTGGTTCTTGGCAGTATCACAGCATGTCAAGTAAGCAATACACGCCATTTCCATTTTTCACTTCTGGCAAGAACCAAGTATAAAATTGACTTAAGATATGCAGAGAGAGACACCTGAGCTGCCTATCAAAAGAATGGCCAGTTTGGTACTGGAATCCTAGACGACTAATGATATTACATATTTCAAGGTTCAACCATAACTCCCAAGTTCTGGGTGAAGAAACCGAGTTTGATTCAATTTACATCTTTAACTTACTTCTAAACAAGATGTCACAGATAAATGAAAAACTATGTGTAATTAACTAATGCATATAAATGGAATGTGCAATAAGAAGCTTCAAAAATGATAACGGTCTGTCACTTGTGACACTCATAAATCCTGGACTTCTCATATTCATAGCTTCAGTACCACCACTGAATAAAGACCTTGTTCAGGTTTCCAAGCAAAATCAGATAAAATAATAACACACCTATTGTGACTTTCAATGTAACCAAATGAGTGTCTACCCATGTAGAAAGAAACAAAAGCAATAATTATTCTACCCCTAGCCATCAAATTTTGATAAACATAACTTGATTTTATAATTCTCCATAAGGCAATGAACATATAGATGAAAATTTTTGGACGAATCTAATAAACTTACAAAGCGTTGAAGAAAGAGCGATATAAGGTGCTCCACACCATAACTTATGTTAATTATAACAAAGATAACAGTAGGACATACCACAATTGACAAGATGCGCCTTGCGAAACTCTTCTGTGTTTCCACAGGATCCTATTGACATTTCAACATAATGTTGATAACAGACATAATTACCTTCGCCCCAACTAAAATCATGTGCTGTCCACTCACCTCGACAGAACATGAAACCAAGATAGTGCCCACCACTTCATCTGATTTAGAAGGATCTAACAAATTCAAGACCTCTGTCTCAGATTCTGAGTCCTGCAAAAGGAAATTCAATGAGGGTTCAAATTGACAGGCATTTAGAATAAAAAATATAACAATTAGATAAATTTATGATGGTCAGATATGAATGAGCACTCACCTTTGCCAAGACTTCAAGCAGATCTAGCTCACAATAACCAATTAGATTGTTCTTTGAAATCCTATTAGTCTGCATGCCCACAAATTACACAGAAAAGATTGTCATGGAAGACAATAGACCAGGGTATTCAACCAAAGCTGTTCCATGAAACACTTGTTGTGATTATTTATACAAAAGAAACAAAATCAACCTCTCGACCAAATGCACAAAATGATAAAAGAACAAATAGGCCATACCTAATACACACCAACTATAGGTGGTGAAGTTTGGTTTGCTTCCAATAAATGGGACATAACAATCATTAATTAGCCACAAACCTCCTTTTCGATCCCCCTAGGAGTTTTCTCTCATATTTTAACCCCCCAATATCTTATATGAATTTTGTCAAAAACAGCCCTTAGGAAACTTGGAAATAACCAAATGAGGAAAGGTTTGCACCTCCAAGGCACTTACTTTTTTTATAATGAATGCTTCAGAAATCGGTAGTTACTTTGTTAAGCATTCTAAATAAATGCCATTAGGGCAATCATTGACATGACCTATTCAATACTTGAAGTTGTGAAAGTAATCACACCAAGGACCAGCTGGTTATGCAGTATGATGAGAGTTCCTCATATGGACACCCCTGGAAAGTTCACATACTAGTTAGTTCCAGTTAACTGAACCTACTATTCTTTTCCAACCCTTTCCTTCTCCTTGGTTTTTCTATATCGTTACTAGATTGTTTATTTTCTTTTCCTTTGTCCTCCCCTCTGCTTAGTTGTTTCATATGTCATACATTATCAACCTCCTATTTTGGCCGGTCAAATCTTCCTATCATTTATCCATTTGTTTATCCTACTTGTTTCCATTGTCCAGTCGTCCCTCCATTCCTAGATTCTTCCTATTCGTTCAAACAAAAACCTCTAGTTAAGCTCAAAATTACAAGGTACAATACTTCAGAACAGTTTTTGGAAGGGAAATTGTGATCATGGACAATACTAGAAAAACGACGACTAGCCTTACAACTGTGTCAAGCCTTTTTCTTCATTGCAACTCTACCTACCAACAAATCCTATGTCACAAATCGAGATCTCCTCCCATGTTTTTAGGTCATCCCCAACTCATCTCTCCCAACAATCTCAAGAAAAAAGTCGCATCATCTTACTAGGATACCTGATTGTCATCATTCCACACGTCTGAACATCAAAAGAGTTCTCTCATCTGATCCTCAATTGTGTCTGCGTCAACTTTTGTAGAATAAACTCACTTCCAAATCCATATTTTTTCTCAAGTGATCACACATACACGAGAGCTTTCTTCTTTCAACTAATCTCCTTAAAGGAGCTTGCTGATGGTTAAGAGCCTTACGTGCCCTACAGTACCCGAAGCATTATCTATCTTATATCTGTGATAGAATTTGCCCTATGGATACAAGGATAATTTGCTAGTGCTCGAGACATTAGATGTATTTCTTCTCTTCAGCCATCCCATTTGATTAGTTGCAAGTAACACTTTCAACAAGTTCTCCATTTAGCAAAACAGACAAATACAACAGAATTGCCACCTTTTTCACCTTATGGTCTCAATTTTCACCCTTGCTTCGTTTATTCCTCTTTTCCTTTTCAGTATGGAACTTGCATGACCTGTATTGACAATCTCAAAAGACATCTAACCTATATATGATAACATAGACATGAGTTCTACCATTAACCATAAGGCCTTCTAGGAAACACTAGCTAAATTTTATGCACTAGGAAATTAAATGCAAATTAGTTAGTCTTAATGATTACAATGCCCCAAGTTAAGCATCACCTTTGAATCAACAAAGATCTATTCTCACACCAAAAGTCTTTCGACTTTCCTTCTAGACAGACGAACCTACCAATATCATTAGGAACAATTACCACAATGCCTAATAATTGTGCATCCACAAGATATCCATTTTGAATTGAAATTGGATTGTATAAAATATAGTTTGACTCAAAACAATAAAATTTAGGAAGAAATATAGATACGTTTCTGCAATATCTCTCATGAGTATGACATTGATTATTAACTGTTACTGTAGACCAAATATTCTGTTACTGTAGACCAAATATTCTGCTGACATCAACATCAACAACACATTTATCCCAAACTAGTTGGGGTCAGCGGTCAATGAACCCCAAAGATTCATAAAATAAAAGCAGGACCGAAAATATTCTGCTGACATATCATATAAAATTTAAAATCCAAAACTAGAGTTTGAATTTAAACAGAATATGTCACATTTATTACTTAAAATATTTCTTTATGGATATATTGCGATGAATTAAACTCATCTAGGCAAGAAATTGCATTATGAGAGGCATACATCAACTTATACTATAGGAAGAAGTTCACAATTTCTTTTTCTCTTACAGCAACAAGAATTTTGTGTGATGGTAGAGAGTATACCGACTCTACTTCCTCAAAAAGCATTGATTAGAAACATTAAATCCACTGATTCACAGTTCTGATAAATAGATTAAAATACTAAAGAAAAGACTATCCCTCTTGCAGCAGAATGCAGAATTTGGAACTAAGAACCCATACATATTCAAAAACTATCATAGTTTTATTTAATTGGGAGCTGATCATTCTTCATGCATTTGTACATCATGTACACACTAGTCCAGAAAAATGCTAATTAGTTATGCCACAAAAGGTAGATTATCAAGACTGAAACGATTGAACACCTATATTAATATTTTCACTCAATCATATTACCAAAATCTCAGTTCCTGAAAACCCTAGACCACATAAAAATGATTGCCAACAAGACTTTTGACATCATTCAGAAAAATTGAGATCATCCCTTAGATTAGAATATCAAGGTAAGTTTTTTTAACATCCTAGAAACCTTCTTGCCTCAACAGTCTTCCAAGTGCATCTGCTTTGTTCCTTTTTGGTAGTGTCTCACTTGTTTTACAGGTCACAATATGTGCTTCTGAGATATCCTCAATTTCATGGAACATTATTCTTTCTGGCTTGCTTATTGCATTTGAATAAACAAATAAGAAATGATATTCAACCTCAAACACAGAGATTCTTGCAATATGAGGCCCATTCCTTTCCAGAGCAAGTTTCTTTTCCTGCACAAAGGAAGAAAGGCACCAATTAATGGTGAACCCATGCAGCATGTTTTTATAGGTAAAAAGATCAACTACAGGGACCCAAGGGGGTCCAAACCCATATGCAAAAAGAGCTTGACAACTAAAGACATATACAAAGAAGCTCTTAAAACCAAAAGTGAGCTCACTTCCAGGACAAAGCATCAACTGTATAAACCAACGCGTTTTCATCCATATGCAAGTTTCCACCATTCCAAATGCGAAAAAATTTAAGCCACTTCCAATAAAAAAAGAAATGGAAAATTCCTCTCCAACAAAGACTCTCTAGTTCCACAACCAAGAAACAGAGAGAGGGATGAGAGTGATCCTCTTTTCTTAATGCACTACGAGCAAATGCCCCTCCAGGCCAAAGTTCTTGCCCAATAGAACCCTCAATAATCCAAAATACTCCTGTGCAAGCATAGGAAGCTGTCCAAACATTTCTAGTCCAAGAACAATGAGGAAGCAATACCGTAAGGTCTCTGCCTCCTTGCAGAGGAAGACCTATTAAACTGTACTTTGCCTCTTTAGTGTAGGTTATCTGAAGTAAGGATTCCTTCCACAGTTGCCTCCCAAGTAAAAGAAGGAACTCTTGTCAGAACCTTCACTCTTCAAATTCTTTCCAAGGGAAATTCATTTCATTCTAACACCTCCCTATCTAGCAGCTTGGAGTGATATTTTACATAAAATTTCAATTTTTTCCATTGTTCCACACTAAAAACATCCTCAAAAGAAGAAGAGATCTTCATGTCATGCAAAACATAGAAAAAGCAAGCAAACGCTGCAAACTCCAAATCTTGGGCTTGCCTCAAGAAGTCCATAGTCCAAGTGATCATTCCATCCTTTAAGTAATACAAATCAAGCACAGAGACTCCTCATTCCCAGATATGTCAAAGAAATCTGGGGACAAATCTTTGAAGCTGTGCCGCAACACTAAACGTTAGTGGTCAGACCACACCTCGGTCCTATTTCCTTACCTAATTTAACTGAAATGAGATGCTCCATACAACATGTGAATGAAAAAGCCAAACACACAAAGGATTATGTCTTCTGCACCAAATGTTAGCAATATCACCTAGTAAGACGAGGTCTGAGTAGTCTTCATAATGTGCAGAGAATGCTGACAACAAGCATCGAAAAGATCATGATACATTTACAGAAAACAACCAAAGATATGCATGATAACCTGACTTTTTACGGGAAATGTAAGAGGTGCCAATATATAAGAAGAGATATTATTGTTCAAAGATCAGAATAAGAAACATAAGAGCCGAAGAAACTTGCAAGGCATATCAGACATGGTGGAATGCTGACAGAAGTATATCTGGAAGAGTTGTAAAATGTCGTCAACATGAAGCAAATGTCGTCAACATGAAGCAGAGCTTCCCCAGCTCCAAGGTCAGTAGAGAAATAAGAAAGAGAAAGAAGAAGTTGCAGAGTATCAACTGCAGAGAGTCCAAGTGGAATTTCTATTCTTGACTGTGTCAAGAAGAGCAGTAGAAGAACTTAGGATGCTCTGCGTGATCCTATATCATACTTCAAGTTTATAACTACATGACTAAATCCTCTCCTCTAATCACTGAAGTATAAAATCATTCTCATCATTAAATCCTGCTCATACAGAGAGAAAAAAACCTTCAACATTTTGCATGACTCAATAAATATCCTGATCCAATTTCTACGAAACAACTTCAGAGAGATTTATTTGGGGAAGCGAAGATTCCGATAAGTTTCTTTTATAGATCTGCCGTTCCAATTGGAAATCATTTGATGAAGGGTGCACAGGGTGTGAGAGAGATTCAAACTGTAAATCAAACTTAGTAGGGTAAGTATCTATGGAGTATCTACTGCTAAGATATCAGGCTTTGCAAGAGGTCAGTGCTGCCAAAAATGGAAGTTCTCATCAACGTTGGCATACCTTGGATGCTTGAGGTACGTAAACCCATATTTATGGAAGCATAAAGGCGATAGTCGGGGTAAGTTTTCCGAGCTAATCTTTTTCTGTCGTTAATGATGGACAACAATTAAATTCTGGATGGACCTTTGCTGATAAGACGGACCACTCTTAATTCTGAATCTTTAATCTATTGCTCGGAATAATGGTCAGAAACTTGTTTCTCTTTGGAAACAGAATCGGAATTAGGACTCTTGCTTTTGTTGGAAACAGAATTGGAAGGTAAAGGCTCCATATAGAGATGGAATCTTCAGATGGTCCACATTCTTGAGAAATTCCGATGAAATAAACTTAAGATGATATGGTTACATTATCATAGACTGGTATTGCTGTGTAAGAAGAGTTTTGAATACGTAATCATCTTTATATTCACTGTGAAGTGGCTTCTGCAATCTAATCTTCATGGCTGGTGAATCGCCATATATCTTGGGTGGCTGATGCCAAGCTTTGTATTTGAGCCATGTAGTTATTGGAAGTGGCACACTGAGTCAAAACTGGAAGGAATATCTGGAAATTCGAGCTATCATGCATGATGTCAAATCTTTTGAATGAGAGAATTCCACGGATTGGAATTGGCATTTGGCAAATAATTTCGTTTTCCTATCATTGTTGAACTGGGATTTGATACAGTAATCAAGATATAGTCTGCAGACTATCTGGAAAATGAGACATGCGGCAAGCATCAAAGTGATTATGATTCGGGAAGATAGGATTGTGTTGTTGGTTGGCTTTTCTGATAGAATCCAGTGATCTAGTTCTGGAGCCTGATTCCTCATTCATTTCTTTAATTAGAGTCTCACTGGTGTAGATACAAGAATTGCTTTAAGATAAGAAGCTGAGTTGGTGGGTTGTTCGATGTAAGTTGCGCTACCTGACTGTTGAGGGGCTCTTTGTTCTGTATAGGTCTGACTTGGCCTTAAACAACTTCAGATTAGCATTACCATTGTAGAGCAGCAGGTTTCACAATGGATATTTACGTGATAAGTAATGATTATAGTTTGGGGCAGGTTACATGCAAGATAAAATTTCGGAAACAAAATAACGGAAAATAAAAAATAAAAAAGTAAAATAAGAATCTAGAGAAGATTGATACATTGTTACAGTAATAAACTTGAGAAGCAACGGAAGAGATATCTTCCAATGATAACTTTAGCAAGAAAGTGGCTGGATGAACTGGAGAAAGTTCCAACCAAGATGATTTTCCACTGCACCACCCAATTTTGCATTATGGGGGAAAAAATGAGCAAAATGGATTGACTTTTCCATAGTGGAATTTCCTTATGAAGATTAGATTCTGAAAAGCTGTACCAGATTCAAGAAGGAAGCCACATCCGAAAGGCAAGCTTGAAATGCATTGCCATAATATAACTAACCTCAAAGTCGATCCAATGCTAAACAAACCCACCACCTTCCAATATATTTTTGGGAATACCAATCCTTGAGGGGTTGAGACTTTCTTGGAACACCATTTGCAGGGAATAAAACCATTTTGACCTTGATCACCCTAGCCTATAGAGAGTTACAATCTTGGGAAATTCAAATTATCCAGAGCCTCTTTCCAAGAAGGGATTTATTGACCCCCAACCAGCCAGAATATCCTGAAAACATTCTTTCATTTTGGTCGTCCCATTAAAAGATTCTTTGATTCTGGTGTATCAAGCACATCAGCATGTATCGATCAAAGTGCAACCACTCACTACTGTAGCAGAGAGAATAGGACAAACTAAGACCAGCTCTCTCCTTTACCGCTAGATAATATCACCATGTTCGTGTAATGTATAAAAGAGCCTATATACGTCACAGAACATAATTCGACGAACAAACAGCAAGTAAAAGGTCAGAGGTGATTGCAAGAAGAGGATACTCACAGAGTTCCAAGTGGGCTTGTCAGTGCTGTATGACAAGTAAAACAAAGGAAGCAGAAAGAAAGCACTTAGAACCAGAGAGGTGGCATGATTAATAAGAAATTCACTCGCGGTCGGAGCATTGTAAAGGGGGAGAGAAAAAAAAAACATGACGAGCGATGAGAGAAACTCAAAATGGCCTTTCGGGAAACTCAACTGATCTGAGATTGCGGTGCGGAACGTCTGCTCTCCGAAAGAGACGCACGCGAGCCACCTGTCCTTGAACCTCATCTCCGCCTAACCTCATCAAAGACCCAAAACCACCCCGAAAATCAGCGACTTCCCATGGATCGTCCGAGCTCAAAAAATCACAATGCATGATGCATCAACCGCCCACGCGAGAGAGAGACAGAGAGATTACTGAGCGAAGAGTGAGGAGAGCAATCCCGGCGAAATCCTCGGCGCTTCTGTGGAGAGAAGCCGGGCCGCTGTCTTGGCGGCTGTGGCGGCGGTGGAAGCGGAGCCGCTGCCTGAACCGCGACTTACGCCCGGAGGAGGAGGAGTCGCCATCGCCGTCCTTGGAGCTTCCGTTCCCCATTTTTCCGCGCGAGCCTCCGCCGTGCGCTTCGCGAACCAAAAAGGGTCGAAGAGAGGAGGCGAAAAGGGGACTTCGCAAAGGCTTTGAAAAGCTTCGAGATGATCTCTTTCTCCTTTGCAGGGATCAAAAGGATATTCTACTTTATTACCCTCTTTCTATCTTCGCGAAGGTTGAAGACGAAGTGAAGTGGAGCAGGTATGCCACGTGTGGCATGGTTTGACCATATTTTTCAATATTTTCTCTTTTGGAATTTCGCGGCTTGTACGATTTTTTGCCAAAAAGGAATAGTCGAAAAGCCGAAGAAATTTAAGAGGTGGAAAATGAGGATGTGGATTTTCCCACGTGGCAATGTCCCCTTTGTCGCGCGCGGCGGATGTTAATTGTGGGTGGGACCCTGTCCTGTCCAAAATATCGTGCCGCACAAATTCTTAGGAAATGACAAAAAATTTAAAAAACAAAAATTTAATACGATAAAAAACCCTACGCTCACACACCAGTAACAAATTTATCCTAAATTATATTTTTAATCGCGAAAAAACTCCAAAATAATATATTTATGACAAATTTATCTCAATCTATTTTTTTACCACTAAAAATCATAAACTGATATATATATGAAAAATTTATCTTAAATTAATTTTTTTTTAACCATGAAATATCCCAAACTGACATATATGTGATAAATTTACCCTCCGTTAAATTGATTTAATATCATGAAAAATCACAAATTGATAAATCAGTGACAAATAGAGAGTAAAAACCCAAACTAGTATTCCTATCAACTTCCACATGTCACAAAATTAGCAATTTAATAGTTAAATTTAACGAAAATTAACGGATAGTAAATTTATCATAGATGTATCAGTTTGGGATAAATTTTTCATAATTTTACTAATTTATGATTTTCTATGAATAGTTTGGGGTAAATTTATCATAAGCATATCAGTTTAGGGTTTTTCGTGGTATTAACAAAAAAAAAATCCTTTGGAAATTTGTACTACAGGGACCGCCTTATGATGGGCAATCGAAATCAGTCCATAAATGGGGAATATATATTTTAAAAAAAAAACCATTGCAGTAGGGCCCATTTCCTTAAAAAAAAAATAAAGTCTCTGAAAGTGAGGCAACTCCTTGTCAAACCACCATCCTCACGGCCAGATAGAGAGTAAAAACCCAAACTGGTATGCCTATCAACTTCCACATGTCACAAAATTAGCAATTTAATAGTTAAATTTAACGAAAACTAACAGATAGTAAATTTATCATAGATGTATCAGTTTGGGATAAATTTGTCATAATTTTACTAATTTATGATTTTCTATGAATAGTTTGGGGTAAATTTATCATGAGCATATCAGTTTAGGGTTTTTCGTGATATTAACCAAAAAAAAAAATCCTTTGGAAATTTGTACTACAAGGACCACCTTATGATGGGCAATCGAAATCAGTCCATAAATGGGGAATATATATGTATTTAAAAAAGAAAACCATTGCAGTAGGGCGCATTTCCTCCTCACGGCTAGCGCCAAGGGCATGGCTTGGAATCCGCCACGTGAGGTGCACCAGTTCCCCGGAACGGCCAAAAATTGGTTTACCAAGGAGCTAGTGGAGACCGAGCCCCGCCCACTTCAAAGGCTTATTTGAAGCAGAGATCTACTCTGGATACTCCTTCAAGAAAACGGCCTACTACTTCGGGCCTATTTGGTTTAGTATTTGGCTAAGAAACTTTGAATAAATGCATATACCTTTAGGCTAAAGGTCTTTTTAAATGCAAGTAGCGTTTAGAAAAGTGTTTTTTTAAAATACATTGAAAAGCAACTTTGACGTAAATTACACTTTGTAAAGTATTTTCACTTTTTTAAAAAAATAAAATGGCTGCGGCGGCGGCGACGGCGGGATTCGGCGACCGACGATCGGCGGCGTCGGGATCCGGCGTTCGGCGATGGACGGCGTCGGAATCCGGTAACCGCCAACGACAGCGGCGGCGGCGGCGTGCGTCCGGCGACGTCTGGCGACCGGCGGCGGCAGCTGTGTCCGGCGATTGGCGGCGACAGCTGCGTCCCGCGACCGGTGGAGGCGACCGGCGACTGACATCCGGCGACCAGCAGCGAGCGGGTGGCGATAGGTGGAGACGACAAATTAAAAGAAAAAATTAGTTATATTTGATATGCACCTTTTCAAAGTACCTCCAGAGGTACTTTGACCTAAAAGCTTTTGGAGGACATTTAAGATGCAATTGCCGAATCCTCCAAAGTAAGCTAAAAAATGAATCAAACACCATTTACATTTGATCAAGGGACTTTAGAGCCCTAACGCTCATTTCCAGTGCTGAACCAAACATGGCCTTCATTCAATGGGCTATTTTGGAAAATCTTCCCCCGTCCTTCAAAAGGCTCGTAAGGAAAAATCAGTTCTTTTTATGGATAACTCTCCTCAATTGGCACCGTTGGAATGACAATGGGAGCAAACACGAAAATTATTATGCGCATTACTTGTTTCGTGCAAACATTTCAGGTACGCTAGAGATCACTTTGTCCGGTACTTTAGATTTAATTTGAATCATCCATTTTTGAAATAGGGAATTGCGGGTCCTCATAGTCATTACGACAAATGGATCTCGCCACTATCAAACGCTTGAAAAGTGTTGTCCATGGTACTTTACATGGGAGAGGACCATTTCCACTGCAAGTCCGATGAATCCTTTTCAATTACTTTGTGGTGTTGTGTTTTGCTCTGCTTGTCCAGTCCAATATAGGCCTGCGCACCTGTGTGAACAAAAAACGGGTGTCCCGGTGCACAAGTCTCTGCGCTTCGAACGGGATAGGGGGAGAGGTCGGCGTAACTGGCCCTATAATTAACGGGAGGCAGCACGAGTCAGGCTGGGATGCGGACCAGGTTTGAGAAGACCAGGCTCGTGGTCGTGGACTGCATCAACCAGTTATAATAATAATGATTCCGAAACAAACATTGTCAGCGGCACGAAACTATAAAATAGAGATTGCACAGCATATTAGTTCGATATGCGCCCGTTGATGAATGAGCCATCACTGTTTGCTCTTTGAGTTTGCATTTCAGACGTTCTTTGATGTCCTCGTAAGCTTCATTCAGGGGAAGGTGAAGGCTTTCTCGACGTCTCGTGGGGTGAACAATCCGGTAAAATGATATGCTGTCTCTTCTGACTCAATGAGACGCTTCCTTTAGCCTCTGTACTGGACGGTAGCCTACCATTTGAGAGGGAAATGATGGTGCCATCGTCCAGGCTAGAATAGATAGCTACACGTCCTTGGCCCAAATTCACCAACCCGATCTCTTGAATTCGAAGAAACAAGCGAATTACATGCTAATATGAACCTTCAACGGTTGATCAGGGAACTTCCAAATCTGTTCAGTCAGGTGCTCACCGATAGGTCCGTCATTGATTACATTGTTCAAGAATGAGAATGTATACATGCTGCAGAGTGCAAACAGCTGTTCCTACAGAAGCAAAGAAAGAGCTCATCGGATATCGGACACTTGACACTGACACAGCAAACCTTGCGTACAAAGAGTCGGAATCCTCAGATTCTGTGTGGAGTTGCACACTGTTCTAGATTTTCCTGGACTTGTTATTGTACTCAAAACTCTATGACTTTTGTATTCAATTGAATACGCATACGAGAAATGAATAGGAACAATTTCTAACTTCAAATATTCATGCTGGTGTGAAAAAAATAGAGTAAATACAGTGAGAGGGATAAGAACACAACAGAAAGCATGGGCAGTAAAAGGACCTTGTTTCAACTAGATTGGAAGGGTTACAAGGCCAGATACTGTCTACACATACGTTTGCCTGATCCATAATGAGTTAGTTTCCAAAACAAGCCGCAGCTCAAAATGGCATGATTATCCTCTGGATTCATTTTCTTTCTAGCAAAAAAATACAGCAACTAGAAAACAACAAAAACATATAAGAAGCTCACCTAGTAAAAGGAAATAATAAAGTAGCTGGACCATAGAACTTGCCTGTACATGAAGACATCTTTCTTGTCATCTCTCTCTTGCCAATGTTAATTGACACTATATTCTCAGAAAAGTGCGCTTGGTCCCCTCCGCCAGCAATATGGAGACAACAATAAATCAACTTCTGATGCCAGCAACTCCGACCGCGGAACACATTCTAGTTTGAGTTATTGCTTGATCAACATCTAAGAGCAACAAGAAGAGTGGTCGATCCTTCTTCAATTCAATCCTACCCATTTTTTGAAAGTCAATGCTGCTTCTCTCTTGTTCAGTTGAGCTTCGCTCTGGAATTTGGGAGCCTTACCCTTGTACATTGTTTTATGGTACTTTAGGAAGAGCGTGCGATATTTATATTTGTCAACAAACATGTTCCCTTTTTCCATCATTCCAACAACCTCGTTTGCTCGAGCGAAAAACCCACCTCTCACAAAAGTATAGAGCACAGAATCCAAGAGTTCCTGATCAAACTTTATAGGGGAGGAAGCAGAGAGAGCTTTCATTTCTCCCCACAGCTCAGTTACCTCAACGTATTTTCCTCCAATAGCAGCATACCCAGTCACCATAGAATGGAATGTCTGTGCATTAGGGGTATGCCCTAGACTGCGCATTTTCTTCAAAGCTTTCTCTGCATCCTGCATTAGTCTCTTCTTGCAGAAAAAATGAATGACGTTGTTCCAATCATGAACACCACAATCAAAGCTCTGACCTTCTTTGATTTCCTGCAAGAGCTTTGACATGAGACCTGCCTCACCACTCTCAGCACAACCCTTCACCAACAAATCAAACTCTTGATGACCTAATCGAGGTATTTTAGAATCTTTCATCTCTCTAAATAGGTTGAGTGCCCCTTGAGTATCGTCATTAAGAACCCTAGACTGGATCATTGCCTCGTAAGAGCTTGCATCTAGCTGGATGCCTGCTTTACGAGCATCTCGGAGAAGTGATGTCACCTCTGTGGCTCGGTTGGCTTTGCAATATGCTTTCAAGAGAGAAGAATACACAGCAGAACCCGTTCTAACCCCAGCCAAATGCATCTCATCAAGGAGATCGTATGCCTGATCCAACCAACCAAGTGAAATGCACGAATTAATGACATGAACCAAGACTGAACTATCATTCGAAACAGGCAAATCTTCTTTCTCTGCCTTAATAAGGAAATCTGCCAAATCTTTGATTTTGTCAGCTTCAAGAAAAGCCTTAACCAATTTCGCGTATATATTCTCTGTTGGTTGAAGAATCCCACGGTGAGTTGTTACCAATTCCACTTGCACCTGCAACTTAGCCAACAACTCAGTAAGAGTTTGCTCTGCCTCAGCCTGCAGCTTCTCAAACTTACGATCTTTAGAGAACTCTTCATACGATACAATAGCTTCTTGTTTCAATGACACGTTGTCCAGGAAGTCAAATCTGTTATTTCGACGACTTTGACCAGAAACTACTCCACCAGTCAAACCATTACCCTTCCTAGTACCATCGAATGCGAACGTAGCAGCAGCAAGTGAGTTTTTTGCTTCCTTTGCCTTGCGCAGCATATCCAAAACCATGCTGGATGCAGAATGTAGATCCCCAAACTTCAAATGGCAAGTAAGCAAACAATTGTAAAATTGCCGGAACTGCATATCCGTTAGGTTTGGAGCTTCCTCTATGTGCCTCTGAAGCTTCTTCAGCTCCTCTCGCCGGCCATTCCTCTCATGTATATGTGCCATGACGATCAACAAGTTTGTGTCAGCTTTAATCTGTATCCGTGGCATCATGTCAACGAGTTGCTCCGCTTTCCTGCAAGTATCAAACAAGAGGCATCCGGCCAAAGCAATGTTAAAAGCAGTAGTGTTGGGCTTCATAGCAACCAAAGGCGCATTGCTCTTTTTACGAGGATCGACTCGTCCGTCTTGAAACAAATAACCAATCTCAAGAACAAGTTCAGCTGCGAGATAAGCTCCGGGTGCTGTTTGAGACATGTAAGCCAAGCTTGCGGACCAAGCCGCAACAGGGGGATACTTTTCGATGTCGACCAACTTCCTCAACAAAGTAGATGCAGCAACTGGTAACCCACCCTTCGCGAGACCGTAAGAGAGATAAATTAAAGTTTCCTTCTCAAACAAGTTCTGCTTACCCTCCTCGAAAGCGCATTCCACTAAGCCATACGCTTTCTTGAGCCACTGGACATGGAGGGTTTCGGTGAAACTCACTATAAGCTTGTGCACCACAGATTTTCTTGGAAACCCTTCCATTTGCATATGTAGCTCATACAACTTCCACGCATCATCATGCCTACGCTCGTCAACTGCGGCCACCAATTCACTGCTGAGTTTAGCAGGATCTCTAGCTTGTACCAACACCGTGTCAACGAACGATGAATAGCTAGCCACGCAATGCCTATAGACTTCACTCTCGATAAGTTTCGAGGCAAAACAATCTTTATCCACATTAAACAAAGAATGGACAGACCGATGGCACTTGTAAGCTCGAGGGTACTGCCTGATTGTGGCCCTACCTATAATGTGCTCATCAGCGAGAGGCAACTCCCAATTCAAGAGAGGATCTTTCTTGATCGAACGACTCAGTTTCCTAATTAACAGCATTCCCCTAAAATACTCTTGCGAGAAGATGGGCAAGGAACACCACAAGTTATGCCAAACTGTAGCAAAACAAGATCCGCAACCTTCACCTGGGAGAAGACTTCAGGCATCACTCCGGTCGATCAAGTCCTTTTTCCGAAATCCCAACTACACGCTCACCACCTGTTCGACCAAATGCCAGAAAGAAGCTGCGGCTTGCACTGCACCGCATATGTATGCGTAGTTGCAGATGTTGTGTGGACTGTTTCCGGGTTTCGCTCACAAGAGATTTGGGAGAGTACGAAGAGTATAAACTGCAGTAGCAGCAGTAGTAGGAGGAGGAAGAAGAAAGGAGCTCAGCGGGCGCGCAAATTTTCCAGGAAGGCCAGAATACGACAGGACTGTCCAGCCTGACTCTTGCCCAAGGATTTGCAACAAACCTACTTTTAGTCTTTCATATTTATATGCATATCATGTCTATTTAACGCCTTAAATTTATTTGATTTTTTTACGTAATTATGAACTTTAATCCGAGTGATTTGAAATTTTTTCTAGAATTTAGTTAGCGACTGCTTTTAGTATATTAACTTTTCTTAGAATCATTTATTGAAAAATATTTTATTTTATTTTTTGGTCGGCCCGCCGGGCAGAATTAATTTTTTTTTCATTTTTTTCATTTTTTCAAAATTAAAATTAATTGACAAATCTACCAAATGAAAGAATATAAAAAGAAAAAATTAAATTAGATTAAAGAAAAAATAAGAATGTTAAAAAAACATCCGGGCGTCGGGCCAGCCCGAAAAGGCCTGAAAATTAACTGAATTTTCTGGCTGGCCCGTTTGGCTCGAGCCGTTTTGACACCCCTATTGGTTAGCAATGCTACCAAGTCATATTTGAATTACCTGCCGATGTTCCTTTTTTTTCTTTTCTTTTCGCCCTTCGATTATTAACTTCTATATTTGTCATCAAAGCTTACCAATTGTTAGAGTTACTAACTTTTATACGAATTTACTAAGTATAAGTTGCGAGATTTAGTAATAGTAACATTTGTCCAATTGAGTTACCAACAAATTTTACTGTAATGACTCTTATCCGAGTCATTTTCCAACATTATTTGGTCCCTTTAAAGTTACCATCCTTTGTGGCAACTTCTTAACATCGTCGCTTACAAACATGTTGCAACTGCTAACTTAATCTTGGGTGCCTTTGTTTCACGAGGAACTCACGATTTGAATCGTTTCATAAAATTGATCGGTTGTACTGCAAATACTTAAGTAGAAATTGTTATCGATAAGGAAATATTTTCTGTTGACTAATTTGTTTGGGCAATATAACCAATCATTTTTAAGAAAACATTTTTCATACCATTCATTTTTCACAAAACAAAATGAATAGTGATTTGAACTATATAACTAATTTGACCATGCGAGCTCTTATTTGAGGCACCTACGGAAACTTATTTGGTCAATGCCAAATTACCAACCGTCGTAATAATTTATCGATAGTTATTTACATAACTCATCAGCGTGTTAAAATTATTACTTCTTATACAATGTTACCACCTTATTAGTAAATTTAACGTGATTTTGCCAACAATTTTTTAGTTTTTATGGTTAACTAACACCTAACAAAATTTCCGATTTTTATTCCCTCACAACGCTAAGAGATGTCAGCAAGAGCGGGTGCAAATGGGAGTTAAAAGTAAAAACTTCCATTTGATTTTGAACAATTTGGCTACATGAGAATTGGCTGGGAGACTTCTTGCGAACATCTCCCAAACTTTAATCACTTTGATTTCTCATTCATTCGTAAACGTCTCGCCGGAGATCAGCGAGAACTTATGAATTCGTTGCGGGTTCGGGGAGAGCCGGGCGGGCGATCAAATCCGCAAGCTCAATGCATGCTTAAAGTCCCCGACGTGGAGGACGTGCGTCCCCAAGGCGACCTTCCGGCGGCCGACCTCGTCGACCACGCTCAGATCCTTGCAAACGTCGACCCTGAACTGCACCTCCGCCTCGCTTTGCGAGGCCAAGAACACCTTCTCGAACCCCAGCAGGTGCTTCTGAGGCGACCGGTGAACCGATGGAGGGCTGCTGAACAAGAACACCGTGTGGCTCCCGCTGAACCTCCCCACGTTCTTGACTCTCAGGTGCACGTCGAAGGCTGAATTCGAGCACGTCTCGCCCGCGGCATCCAACGATTCGCACGCCGACGTGCGGCAAACGTGGCCTTCCTCTAAGGGCACGGACACAAGCTGGGGCGCTTGGACTAGATGGTGGCTGAATTCGGAATAGCTCAGCCCATCTCCGAACGCGTACACGGTCGGCCCGGTGTAGAAGCGGTATGTCCTGCCCGGGTAGCCCGTGGCCGGGTTGGGCCTCATGTTCATGTTCGTCATTGGGACGGCGTCTGCGTACGACTGCGGATACCATGTCATTGGCAATCTTCCACCTGATTCAAGTGAAGTTTAGTGACTCGTGAATCAGAATTTGAATCAGAGGATTATAAAAATTTGAAGTGGCTGAAGACTCTGAATCAGTGAATCTTACTAGGATTATGGTTCCCGAAAATCACATCCGCCATCGCAGCGCCTCCGGCCTCGCCGGGGTAACCAACCCACAAAATGCTCGTGATCTTGTGGTCGTCCTTGGCGAATGACACGTCCATCCCTCCCCCCGACATGATCACAAGGATCACAGGGCCCTTTGACGCGTTCGCCACTGCCGAGACCAACAGCGACTGCTGGCCTGGGAGGTGGAGGTCGACCCGATCGAAACCTTCCCTCTCGATCGACTGGTCGGCCCCCATCACGAGCACCGTGGCGTCCGCCGAGGCCGCAGCTTTCTTTGCGGCATCTGTCTGGGCCGTGCTGCATCCTACGTTCGCGCAGCCGGCCACGTACGTTGTCGAAACGACGGCCGCTAGGCCTTGCAAAGGCGTCACGTACTTGCAAGGAGTTCCTGCAAGGAACATAGGAATTCTGATTAAGCTATATTCCATGAGGGGTACAAGCTATGAAGCTGATCGAATGTTCCGCCATCTGCTGCTTCAATTCTCCGATTACCTTCATAGTTCCCGATCATTGTTTTCGTGACATTGGCATTGGGTCCGATCACCGCCAAGGACTTTATGGCGGACGAGGACAGGGGCAATGATCCTGCCGTGTTCTTGAGCAACACAATCCCTTGCCTGGCGGCTTCGCGAGCGAGCTCCTGGTTGCTCGGTGTGCACACATCGTGCGGACCGAGCTTTCCGTACAACTGCTTCCTCGGATCGCCGTCGAAGAAGCCGAGCCTCATCAGCGTAGCAAAATTGTTAGAGATGGCCTTGTCGATCGCCGATTCATTCAGCAGTCCACCTTTCACCGCCGCTTCGGTGTGTTGGCCAAGGAAAGATCCGCAATTGAGATCCAACCCTGTGGAAAAGAGAATCAGAGTCGTCCAATGGCGAATTTTTGAACGCCTTCATCGCAATTGATCAAAGTACGGTATGAAATTTTGTGTCTACCTGCCAAAATGGCCTTAGCTGCAGCCTCTTCTGGTGTTTTAGTATAGTGCTGGTTATTATAGAAAACGTCCACCGAATCGCAATCCGAAACGATATATCTGTACTAACCAATCCTTTCGCGTAAATAACATCGCAATGATAGATCCAATTTATTGAACAGCAACACACGAGCAGCGGAATGTTACCCGTTTAGTTTCCATTTTCCTCGGACGATCCCGGCGAGAAGGTCCGGGTCTGCACACGATGGCTTACCATTAACCTGGTTGTAGGAGCACATCACACTCGCGACATTGCCGTCAAGGACACAACTCTTGAACGGCGGTTGAAACGTATCATCTAAATCTTGTTGCGTTACCTAATCAGTCCGCCAAAAGCGACAGTAGAGATTAACTCAAGATTTTTATGCATATAACTGGTTCATAAACCAAATTGAACTAGAACGAAAGAGAAGTCAGCAAAATTGTTGTTTTACCACAGCGTTAAAGTGGAAGCGATCGACGCCTTTCCAGTTATCGATGTCATAGGCCGTATAATGTTTGCAGCAGGCAGCGACCTTAAGCCGGTCCGCATTTCCGTCGTCGCACTGTTGTAGGCCTCTGACATAACCCGACGCGTACTTGCTTGAGAGCAGCGGGTCTTCCCCCGGCGTTTCCTGGCCCCGACCCCATCTCGGGTCTCTGAATATGTTGACGTTCGGGGACCAAAACGTTAATCCGGCCAGCCCCACGTTGTGCATCGCCCGGGCTTCTGTCGAAACCACCTGCTTCAACAAAGCTACTGTGTCATTCCATTCATCTACGCTTCTCCATATCATTTGCACAGAGCCTAAAAATGTCGCTTTTCTCCCCAGTTGGGATCACAAACTTATTCATTTTCCGACGGCAAACACTGCGGTGGGCCGGCGGTGGCAACAATCAGCAAGATAGTATCAATTTTAGGGCATTTGAATGAAACAGTAGTAGAAACAGAAGACAAGAACAAGGTCATGATGATCGATGACTAAATCACCAGGAAAAGACTCAAGCGCGTTTCTTTCTTCCCCCCTTTCGATCAAAATTTAAGGCGGCTTAACCCGTGATTTTCGCGTATTTTTCAATCACGTCTTGTCTATACTTCCCGTTCCCGACATACTCGAAACTCCGGCCAAACCATCTATACTTCTCCTCTTCTTTCCTTCCATTGTATAAAATGTCTTCTGTTTCCAGCATTAACTATTGAGGTTGGTCCCTCATCGAGTGCAGAGGAAGGAACCACTTTGTGCAATGATACAGCAATACTCATGACACCACCTTCTTGCAAGCTCCATTGTCATTACCAATACCATCTCCACCAAATAAAACACACACCAATCAAATCCAAATGATGGTTCATACTCACATTAATACAAAAGTCTCTTTTTTTTTTCTATTTTCTTTTTACTATAATGTATGCAAAAAATTTCCTCAGACGGTAACCTTACATAGGATCAAAACCTACCAAAATCTCGTGTCAACATTACATTATTTTCCCACAATAGTACAGACAACTCAGTGAAACTGTTTGATGATTTTTTTTTTTTTTTTGGTCAAACTGTACAGTGGCAACAAGCAAAGCATGCATAGACTTTAGCCGGTGCCTTTAAAGTCAGTTAGCTCTCTGTTAATTTCTATTGGGGAGGTTGCACTTACTGCAAAATTTATGTGGTTTACAGCTAGAAAAGGTTGCACCAACTGGCACCAGAGTGGTTAGAGGATCCAACCAAAAAGATCTCCCAATTTCGTCACTGCAATTTCACCTCAAAAAGGCAGATCATCTGAAGAAAATGTGTTTGGTGGGTACTTCTTGATCCTGCGGTTTGTGGGTTCCGATTCAAATCGAACAGCCGATGAAGATGCGGCGTAAATCCTACGTCCGGCACCACTTACGGCGAACACCGGGCCTTATTTAAGGCCGAATTTGATAGAGTTAAGGCATAAAATAGTGATCAAGATGTGGGACGCCACAGTTTTCGATTGTTCCGCCCCGAATGCCGACACAAATTAAGTTGAATATTAGGAGCAGGGGCGGGCGGACGCAGATACTTAGATCGGAGGCGTGACATAAAGAAGAATTCATCGGCGAAAGTATTTACCTTTACATGAAGCTTTATATGTCACGGTATAAAGTTACTAAATTCACTGTACGCACAGCATCTACCGATGCGAGAGTGACGGCGACCGGTGGTCCCCGCCAACCGTCACTATGGCCGGAGTTGCTTCGCAACATGCACTGGTTGGATAAAAGTTTCGGGCTATTTTATATCGTATAATGCATGATGCATTATCCAATACATTATCCTGTTCCGCATGCGAAAGTCGAAAGCACAGAGGAACAAGAAAGAGAAGCGTGAGGGGGCGAATGATGTGAACTCGCTAACCTTCCCAATGGTCTCGAACAGGGTGGCGTTGAACGAGGCCGCCGTCAGGATGACCTGAGGGAAGCTGGTCGCCCCGGGGACGAGGCTCGAGAACTTGGTCCCGGGCCCGACGTACGACACCCCGTGCAGCGCCTCCGACCACCACTCGTACTTGGGGATCCCCAGGCTGTCCACATTGCCCGCGTTGTTCACCAAGAACCCGATCTTCTCCTGCAGAGCCAGCCGATTCACCAGGTCCGCCACCCGCGCCGCGACCCCCCACGACGTGTTGCAGAACCCGAAGGCGGCGAGGCTCGGGTCGCCGTCCACGTCGCAAGCAAAAACGGGCTTGGGCGACTGGCCCGCGACGAACCGAGCGCCGAAGACGGCGCACCAGAACACATGAATGCAGCAGAGGCGGAGCAAAACAGAGCACGCCCTCGGTACTCTGTTCTGGGCAGAGGTCATGTTGGGAAGGGGCGCGGGACCTCCCGAAAGCAACTCCCCTAAACGAATCCAATGGGTTGCGACACGGGCGAGAGGGAGAGTGAGTCGCCGGGTTATATAAGGTGGAATGCGGTGGTGGAACAGGGGAAGGCGTTTGTTTTGTAGCAGCCCGTGACTGCTAATGGGTGACTGGACCAGGAAGGAGAGGAAGAAAACGAGACTACGAGTAATGGCGCGCGCTACAGAGGATGCCAACGGGGAGAATCTAATGGGTCTCTACTTATAGTGGCGGGGAGAGTGCACTAGTGGATAAAGCACTGCACGAGTCCGTGATTGGGTTTCTCCCTTTCTCTCTCTCTCTTCTGTAAACAAAGCGCTCTGCTTTTTGTTGGGATGCTTCTGCGTTCTGCCTACTTGTCTGAATATGTAGAGAGAGAGAGAGGGAGGGGGAGAGAGGGAGGGGGGGAGAGGGAGAGGGAGAGAGGACAGTGACGGAGTGGTCAGCAAGCAGTGTCAATGGCGAGAATTGCCGTGTCTTTTGGTCTACCGGTTCGTGTTTTAAGGTTCTCGTGAAAAATAAGGGGCGGGCTAATGAATCGGGCTTCGGAGATGGGCGCGAGACACGGGGATGGCGGATTTTTTTGGGGTTTGTTGGAGAATTTAACGCAGGGTTCGAGATTTGACAGCAGATGGAGACGGGAGGGTAAAAAGGAAAAAAAAAACGAAAATCCACGTCACAATTTGTACCCACTTTTACAATTTTGGAGTATTAAGATTTATTTTAAAGTTTTAATTAATTTATTTTTTCCTCCTCCTTCTTTCTACTTCTTTTTTCTGACCATTGCGATCAACCGCCACCGTGTTGCCACCGTCTCGGAGACTGAAGCTTAATAACCTCCCAAATCTAGGGTCGCCCGCGATCTTTAGTCACCGATATCAAAGGGAGAACATAAGTCCTAGGGACAGAGGGAGATGGTTAGGCGAGCTCGCGATGGGCAATGGCTGTGAGGGGCGACGAGCAGCTAGTGCTGCATGACAATACTTCTGGCCAACAATTTCCCTGCTAGAAGTCAATCTAGCAGAGAGATTCGTTTGATAAAATCAGTTTCGAAATAGAAATGAGTTTGGTAAAAAAAATTGACTTTTAATATGATTTTCTACTTCTGGTTGGATTTTTGGTCAACTTTGAGAAGTTAAAAATTTTTACTTCTCGACTCCAGAATCACTTCTCCAATCACACGAGCCTCGGACGACCACCATTGCCACCCGCCGTCTGTCGCCGGTCGTCGGCCGCTAGCCGTCGGTAAAGATTTTGTTAATAATTTTTCAAAAATAAAGAATTTCAACCGTTACCAAACGAATAGCCAATCTGGAGTAGAAGTAGAAAAATAAACTTATACTTTTGAGGAGAAGCAGATAAATTAATTTCTGATCATAAGTTGAGAAGTCGGCCAGAAGTGTTGTCATGTTGCACCTAAGGCGGAGTGGGAAAGAATTCGATTTTTTTTTTTTTAACCTTGTGCATGTAGAAATGCCAAATTCAGAAATTTCAATTTATCGATGGAGAGAGAGACCGCACGTGTTTTCCGAATTGTGAAATTTGATGATAAATCGATCGACACGGTGATCGTCTCGTACCGGGTCGTTTGCTCATGATACTTGAATCTCAAGTCAACAATCGCATGAATTCGAAGACGTTACGTCACATGGAAGGGTGACCAACCCCGGTACGATTTTCTTTGCGCTTTATTTAGGCAGGTAAATTTGTCATGTTATTAGCATTAACGTCAAGTCGTATAAGAAAATCAGAAGCAATGATAATTGATTTTGATCAACGGATGAGGCTAGTCCAGCCGCCATATTATCGTTCACATTCTTGGAAGCAAAAGGAAACTTTACTCCGAAAAAAAAAATCGAAATGAAAAAAAATAAAAAATCGAAATTTTTGTTTACCCTAATAACACTTTGTGACAAAAATTATTAACAAATCATTAGAGCTTACTACAGGTTCAAAATTCCTAGGTCTCAATAATGATTGTGGCAGAGATTCCTTTGCTTGGGATGGTTCGAGTCGAGTCACAAAATGCTGAAAAAATAGCTTCTTTTTTTTTTACCGAGTCCAATACTGTCAAAAATCCCAAACTGATGTATCGGTACCACATCTGCCGCCCATACCGCATTTACTTCAAATTAATTAGCGTGCCATCGAAATTCCTAAACCAATGCGGTTGTGCCACATTTACAGTAAGTTAATTTTTATGTCGTTGAAAATCCAAATGGGTACGATCACGCCATATACACACCTAAATTTCATGCTCACAAAAGAAATCCCAAATAACTAAAATCTTAGATTAGGAAGCCCCTTAAAATTCATCATTCTAGAGATCTAGGATTTTTATGGCACGAAATTAGTTTAGGGTAATTGCGACAGCCCTTTTTACGATGATTGAAACTGTGGGAAGTTGTTCGATTAGGCTATGGGAACTACTTCGTGAAGATTAACCATATGAAATTTAATGCAAACTAGTTGTGCTGATATTAAGAATTAGGGTTGACACCATCAAATGTCTCAAACTAGTACCTCGTGACATATTTACTCCCACCCATGATCCAAATCTACCATTCATTAGTATTCCATCTCATCTTATATTTCGTTATAATGCATGTGTGTTGTCACATGCGTTAGACAATTGCAAGGCAATTTCACATATAGAATGGCAAAGCCGACGTGAAAAATCCACATGATTGACAAGAACACATTTACGAAATATTCGGAGGATGGGACTTGGGTCCGGTTATTGTTTGGTATTATTAGCGAGACCAAAAAATTAATTTGGAAGTAAACGTTGTCATGGGTATCTCGATTTGTGACTTTAAGATTATAACTAAAAAATTCCACATGCATGCTCACCTCCCATGATACATTGTACGTTACACAACAACAATGTTAGAGGTGGCAATATGGGTCACAAACCCATATTTGACCCATATTTTACAAATATGAGTCAAATATGGGTCATTAATTTTTAAAAAGTTCACTAAAAATGGGTTAACAATGGGTCACACTTAAATCAATTTTCGACCCACATTGACCCACCTTCGACCCATATTGACCCACTTTCGACTCATAAGGATAACATCCTTCAACAAGTTACAAATAATCTCGGGACCGGGACCCGGTCCAGGGGACTGCTCCAGAGGTCGGGTTCAAGGGCCAGGGCGGGTTCCGGGACCGGGTATCGGGGCCGGGTCCGAGGGCCGACTCCGGGGGTGGGTCCGGGGCCGGGGCCGAGAACAGGTCCCGGGGCCGTGGCCGAGACAGAGTCCCGGGGCCGGGTCCCGAGTCCGGGTCCGGGTCAGGATTTGGGGCCGGGGCCGGGTCCCGAGGCCGGGGCGGGGGGCCGGGTCCCGGGATCGGGTCGGGGGCCGGGGGTCGGGTTCCGGGGCCGGGGCCCGGAGCCGGGTCTTGGGCCGGGGGCCGGGTCAGGGTTTGGGGCCGGGGTCGGGTCGCGAGGCCAAAGCCGGGTCCCGGGCCGGGGGCCGGGTGCCGGGAACGGGTTGGGGGCTGGGGGTCGGGTCCTGGGTCCGGGGCCGTGTCCGGGTCCCGGGGTCGGGTCGGGGGTCGGGGCCGGGGTCGGGTCCCGGGCAGGGGCCGGGTCCGGTCGCCGGGGCCGGGGGCCGGGTCTGGGTCCGGTCCCGGGATCGGGGCCGAGGGCCGGGTCCCGGATAGGGCCGGGTCCATAGGCCGGGGCCGGGGGCCGAGTCTCGGGACCGGGTCCGGGGCCGGGACCAAGTCTGAGGCTGGGGTCGGGTCTCGGGTCCCGGGCCGGGTCCGGGTCTCGGGGCCAGGTCCCGGGACAGGGTCCAGGGCAGGGGCCGGGTCTCCAGACCGGGGTCGGGTCCCGGGACCGGGTCCGGGGTCGGGTCTCGGGACCGGGGCCGGGGAGGGGACCGAGGTCGGGAACTATTTTAGTAATATTATTTTTTTAAAAAAATTGTTGTGATTTGGTAATATGGGTTAAAACGGGTTGGGTCGGGTATCGGTCAGTCGCGGGTCGAGTTGGGTTTGGGACATTAAATATGGGTCAGATGGGTCAATATGGGTCGGACCATATTCGACCCGACCCAAACCCGACTCGACCCGATCCACCCATTTGACACCTCTAGTTACACTACAAAAGAAAAAAGAGGAAAGACATGAGCCAACGGGTCTGGATTCCCTGCCTTTAATGGCTAAAGGCCATTGGATCTTCCTCCCTATAAAAAGGGGAAGATCCAAGGGCCTAAAATCTAAGGTTCCCTGCTTTTAAGGCTGGGATTGCATTGATTCTATCATGAAAAAGATGAAGATAACCTTGATTTTGTATTATCCCCATACGCACAATCAATGCGACACCAATCGATCTTTCTAGAAAACGAAATGGTTGGTGCCCATGCCATTGGTGGACCCTTTATTCCTTCGATACACATCTTGGTTTGTGTGTACCTTTGTTGCAATTTCGAGATGGTTTCGAACTCAAATAGGACAAAATGCACGCGAGGAAAATGGTCCAAAAAATATTGAATTTGTTTATTGAATTGGGTGTTGTTAAACCAAGAAGAACAAGCGTATTCTTCATTCAATGCTGACATGAGAATATATCTTTTCTTTTCTTTTTAATGTCGAATCGTGTGATAATTTTTTTGAAAAATATTTTTTAAATTATTCGTTTTTCGCGAAATGGTACGCAAAATCTCCTTTTTCTTTAATGCCGAATCGTGTAAAGAGTCACTCATTTTTTTTTTTTTGCGAAACGGTACGAAAAATCTCCTCAGAGCCTTGCATAGGATCAAAGATTCAAAACCTACCAAAATCTTGTGTCAGCATTACCATTTTTTTTTTCCACAATAGTACAGACAAGTTGGCTGGTGAAGTTTTTGTCAAACTGCACGGCGGGAAGAAGCAGGCATGCATAGAATTTTAGCTGGTGCCTAATTTAAAGTCAATTAGCTCTCTTTTTACTTCTTCCTTCTGCGCATTGCGAGCACCGCCACCGTGTCTGCCACCGCCTCCGATCGAAGATTGAAGCTCAATGACCTGCCAAATCTAGGGTTACCCATGATCTGTAATCACCGGTGTCAAAGGGAGAACACAAGTCCTATGGACAAGGGGGAGATGGTGACGGCGAGCTTGTGATGGGCAATGGCTGTGAGGGCCGAGGAGAAGTGACGAGCGGGCTAAAGGCGAAGGGGGAAGTGAGATACAGAGGGACAATGTAGGAAAGAATTCGAGTTTTTTTTTCTTTTTTCTTTTTTTACCTTGTGCATGTTAAAATGTCAAATTTTAAAAAATTAATATATTGATGGGGAGAGACTGCGTGAATTTTGAATATGTAAAATTTGACGATAAATCAATTGACACGGGATTCGTTTCGTATTGGGTAGGTTGCTCATGATTCTTCAATCTCAAGTCAACAATCACATGAATCAAAGTTGCTATGTCACATGGAAAGGACACAACCCCGGTTCGATTTTCTTTGCACTCTATGTTGGTAAAATTGTCATGTTATAAGCATTGACGTCAAGTCATACAATAAAACAAAAGCAAGAATCATTTATTTGATCCGAGGGACGAGACTTGTCTAGCCGCCATATGATCATTCACCTTCTTCGAAACAAGGGAAACTTTATTCGGGACAAAAGAAAATGAAAATAAAAAATCAGGATTTTTTTAACCTGGTGATTTTTTGTTTTTTTGGTTCGAAGACCCTAATGATAATTTTTTTTTGGGTCAGACCCTGATGATACTTTGTGACAAGGATTATGGACATATCACAAGTTCCTAGGACTCAAGAATGATTGTGGCAGTGTTCTTTCGCTAGGATGGTTCGGATCCCGCGGGCTCGAAATGCTGAAAAATAGCATTTTTTTTAGGATTAATACTATAAAGTTTTTTTTTTTTTTATGACCGAGGTGCGATGCGGGATCGAATATTCCTCGAGGGGGACTGGCCCAGCAACCCACCAGCCGGGGCCCCCATTTAAGTCAGCGGAATGCGGCCAGGAGATTCGAACTCTCAACCTTTCATGAGATGAAGAAGGGCACGATCTCAACCAACTACGACATGCGCGGGTGGAATACTATAAAGTTAATATCACGAAAAATATTAAATTAGTACATTCATAATAAATTTACTTCAAATCATTTTTTGATCGTAATAAATTTTAAACTGGTGCACTTGTGACAAATTTATCCAAAACTTTTGTTTGCCACAATATATCTCAAATTGGTACAATTGGATAAATTTACTCTAAAATAATTTTTTTACCACTAAAACCTAAACTGGTACACATGTAACAAAGTTACCCCTCGTTAGTTTTCGTTAAATCAGTGTTAATACCATGAAAAATTCAAAACTAATACATATGTGACAAACTGAGGGTAAAAACCCTAAATTGTTACACCCATCAACTGTCATTTGTCATCCAACTCAATAATTTGATTATGAAATTTAAAGAAAAAATAAACGAAGGGTAAATTTATAAAAAAAAAAATGTACCAGTTTGGAGTAAATTTATCACAGGTGAATGAGTTTTGAGTTTTCATGGTCAAAAAAATAATCTGGATAAATTTATCGCATGTGTACTGTGACATCCCTCCCCTTAGTCCCACATTGCCTAGGGGGAAGTCTTAGATATGCTTATAAGCTTTGGGCCTTAATTGAACTTGCAAGACGCGTTTTGCTGGGTGTTGTGTGGCGGCGCTCGAAAAAGCAAAATCGTGAGGACTGTATGTCCAAAGTGGACAATATCTTGCAAGTAGTGACGCAGCAGTGCGTGGTGGGCCCAGCCCATTACAGTTGGTATCAAAGTCGACCCCCGACCGCATGTGTAGACTCCCGTAGCTGGGTAGTGGTAGCGGCAGCGGTGGAATCCGCGAGCCTGTGAGCCCCAGTGCGATACGGGCGGGCCCCAGTGCGGTACGGGCACATCGGGGACGTTGTAGTGGTAGCGACGGAGTCCGCGAGCCCGTGAGCCCCAGTGCGGTTCGGGGACAACGGGAACGTTGTGTCCGAAGGGGGGAGATTGTGACATCCCTCCCCTTAGTCCTACATTGCCTAGGGGGAGGTCTTAGATAGGCTTATAAGCCTTGGGCCACCATTGAACTTGCAAGACGCGTTTTGCCGAGCGTTGTGTGGCGGCGCTCGAAAAAGCAAAACCGTGAGGATTATGTGTCCAAACCAGACAATATCTTGCAAGTAGTGGCGCAGCTAGTGGCGCAGCGGTGCGCGGTGAGCCCAAGCCGTTACATGTACCAATTTGAGATTTTTGTGGTAAAAAAATAGTTTTGGGATAAAATTATCATAAATGTAGTAGTTTAGATCTTTTCGCTGTATTAAATCAAGGGCCGCACTTTTTCCACTCCTCATTTGGCTTAAACACTACCTATCGTAACATTTTGACCATAATGTCCCTTATGTGCATTATTCTCCTTTTTTTATTTGGTCAAATAGGATCTTTTTTTTTCCTCTTCTTTACTTTCTCGTGGGTCCCACTTTCCTCCTTTCTCTCGTCTTCTTGTCTTTCCTCGTGTTTAGAGTCTTACCCACCATACTTGCTTCTCTCTATTCCTTTTTTTCACCATTTTTTTTCTCGTAAAACATTTAAATGAAATGCTAAGTTCAATGTATCATGTAGGTTCTCAACAAAACCACTGAGGGAAGAGCAAATTATGACGCAAATTGTCAAATAAACTTGTCGGCATTATTGTTGGCCTTCATCATATGTAGCTTTCATTATTAGCATCTTCCCAACTCCCAAGCCTCTTTCACATCTCAAGAACACGTGCTTATCAACATGAAATCGGAACTCCTCCTCGGTTTCCCTCGATGACTCTTTTGATACCCAACATCTCCCTCTCACCTGCACTTGTTCCCCTATGCTGCTTGTTTCCACGTTCCTCCTCAACCATCGGGAGGATCATTGCAGTGTAAGTGACGACAACACGGCTAGCCCCAAGCGGAGCCGCCATGAGCCCTAGGTGACTAGAGGATTTGGCACCGAGCTCAATGACGTTTTTGCTTATGAGAGGGAATAAGTGAAAGAAAGCTTCGGTGGAGAGGCACTCGTGATGATGAGGGAGAAGTCCTAGAGCCAGGATCCGAAGAGGAGACTACGGGTGACCTAGTTGTAGACGTCTTCTTGTTTGAGGACGTGTATCGGCATCTAGCGACTTCAATCTCCCTCGTGGTCATTGATTGAATCATGCGTTCACGAGTTGCTTCAGCGGTTGATTCATACGTGTTGTGTTGTTTGGCGGTCCTTTTGCTTTTGGTTCTATGAATGTCCTTGCTAATTTGCGTTCGAAGCGTTCATTACTCCGTGCTTTAACTTTTCATCAAATTTCTAAAAATTTTGGCTCGATCTCTCTTCCATCAATTCTCCTCCTAAAGTATATACTTGCTTCGAAGGCTTGTCTCAAGCAAAAACTGAAATATATTTGAGGGACAGATAAGAAGAAGAAATGCAGGACCTACGAGGAAAGAAAATAAAAAAAGATGGAACAATATATTTGACCCAATAAAATAGAAGAAAAATACTAAAAGGTGGGACGCACAAGGGACAATATAGTCAAAACATTATGATAGAGAGTGTCTAAGCCAAATAAGGAGTGAAAAAAGCGCGACCCTAAACCAATACTATAAGAGAATCTCGATTTAATACCCTTATATCACACTTACCAAAATCCTTATATCACACTTACCAAAATTAATTATCGTCTCATCAAGGTTCCGAATTGGTGCACTCGCGCACGTTTACGCCAAATTAATTTTTATATTATAAGAGTCTCAAAACAATACATTCATACCATATTCTCTCCATAACAAAAAAAAAATCCCAAATTTCCAAAATCTTACAATTGGAAATCTCTAAAATCCCTAATTCTGGTGATCTGTGATTTTTTATGGCATGAAATTAGTTCAGTATAGATGTGACATAGGTGTACCGATTTGAAATTTTTTATAGTAAAAATTTTTGGTTGAGATAAATATGACAAGGGTGCCGATTTGAATTTTCTACTATAAGAGAATTAATTTGGGTGAATGTGACAAAGATATACCAAATTGAGATTTTTTTTTTTTTACAGTATTAGCCCTTTTAGCGATGATCGAAATTGAGAGGAGTTAGAATTGGCTCTGGTAACTACTTCGCGATGATTAACCATACGGAATTTAATCCCGAATAGTTCCACTCTCGTGAAGAATTAGGGTTGGCACCATTAAAAATTCCCAAACTAGTAATGACACATTCATCTACAAATTAATTTTCGTCTCATAAAAAATCATACCAATACCCATGACCCAAATCTACAACGGTTAGTATTTCATCCAATATCTCGTTATAATCCATGTTGTGTTATCGCATGTGACAGACGACTAGACTTCGCGTGGAAAATACATGTGTGTTCACACCTACGCATTTTAATGAAATATTGGACATAATGCCGGCATATGATGGATTTGGTTAGGGTACCCATTTAGTATTCTTCATGAGACGAAAATTAGTTTGAAATAAAAATATTACGAAGTACCAGCTTGGGACTTTAGGACGATAATTATGACATATTCGAAAATGCATGCTCAATTCTCATAATACATTGTACATTACGTCTCAACAAACTATACTACAAAAAGAAAAGGGAAAGATAATGAGCCGACAATGGAGTTGGAACGATTCTATCATCAAAAATCAAGATTAACGTTAATTTTGTATTATCCCACATGCACAATCAATGCGACACCAATCGAGCTTATATAAAACGAAAGAGTTGTTGCCTTTGGTGGACCCTTTTGGTCTTAATTCAATACACCATCTTCTTTCTATGAACTTTTTGTTGCCATTTCGAGATGCTTTCGAACTTCGATAGGACGAAATGCACGCAAGAAAATGGTGCAAAAAAAAATTTGAATTTCTTTGTCGGAGTTGGCTGTTAAATCATGAAGAGCAAGCGTCTTCTTCACTCAATGTTGACGTGAGAAATTCATTTTTCATTTTTTTTTCTTAGAATGTCGAATCGTGTAAGCATAGATTGGGTTCGATTCTACAAGTCGGTTAAAGGATCGAGCTCAACATGCCACCAAAGACTTATAGTGTGAATGCCGATTTAGACCCAAACTTTTCAATTCGGCCAATGTAATCCTACACATTTTGGCGATTTGCCAGTATAGTCGTTCCGATCAATTTTGATTGGAAATCGCTAATGTGGACGTCGGCCATTCTATGTGGTATGACCGGTGTTGGCAATGACAAATTTTGCAAATTTGAAAAAAAAAACTAGATTTTTTTCTCTCTCATTTAAATTTAAAAAATAAAATATTATCCATGTCAGCATAGATCATGCCACGCGGGACGGGACGACCAATGTCTAGTTTGGCGATTCCCGATAAAAAATGACTGAAAAAGGGCTACATTGATAGATCATAGGAGGGTTTAGTACTAAATTGCTCAGACTAAAAAGTTAGAGATTAATAAATTTAAAAATTTTCTTAGTGATTTTCCCGAGACCGCAATGACCCTCGAAACGCGCAATCTTGATTGGATCTTTAATAACGAAGACCGTGAGGCTCGAGCACCGAACAACCCAATCGACATTCTATTCATTTCGAATTGGGTGGGTTGGTTATAATTCCTTGAATCTCAAAATCAACAATTGCATCAATGAATGTCGTTGCGATGTCACATGGAAGGGACTCGACCCGGTTCAATTTTCTTTGCACTTCATCTTCTTCTTTTTTCTCTTTTAGTCTTCATTCGTGATAATGGATCATTCAAGAAAACGGAAGCGATATGGATGAGGCGTGACTAAATCGAGATTTGATTTACCATATTGATACTTTGTGACAAAGATAATCGATATGCCTTGCTATAAGTTCAAAATTAGGGAAAATTATTCAAAAAATTCTTGACCTATTGCATTTGTGTCAATTTATTCCTAATTCCTTCAATGTGACAATTGAAACCTAAACCTGTTAATGATTTGCCAATATAGTGAATCTAGCCAATTTTAATCAGAAATTGCTGATATGAACGACAATCATCTTACATGGCACAATCGATAGATAACTTTCATGATATTTGGCTTTTTATTTATAATATTTTATGTTTCTTTTCTTTCCTTTTTTTCTCCAACCATGGGCCGGCGAGGTCACCGAACTAGACCAACCAAGATTTCTTTATTTTTTATTTTTTTTATTTTGAAACAAATCCTAATCAGTGCATTTTTTTTTCATTTTAATGTTGGGAAACTCCTATGGTGAAGAAGGGGGCCATGACGGTGGGCTGCTGTGCTAGTCTCCCCCGAGGAATAGTCGAGGTGCGCGCAAACTGTCCCGGATACCTCGGTTACCAAAAAAAAAACTCCTATGGTGAAGAAGAAAAGAAGAAGAAGAAGTTCTTATTTTTTTAATTCTAAAACAAATCCTAATCGGTGCATTTTTTTTTCATTTTAATGTTGGGGAACTCCTATGGTCAACGGTTCTTGAACCGATCATGGAATTGATCGGTTCGGTCCGGTTCTATGATCGGGTGAGCCGGTCCTCGATTCCACAAATTGAGAACCTAGCATGTCCGATCCGGTTCCAGGTTCCAGGGTAAGAATCAACCCACCCTGAAATCGATCACTCCTAATGACATCATACCAAATTATATTCCGAAAGAGAAGGGAAAAGATCATAACCCGACAATCGGGTCGGAATGATTCTATCATGAAAAAGCAAGACAACGTCAATTTTGTAGTATCCCATATGCTCAATCATTGCAATACCTACCAAACTTATATTAAACGAAATGGTTGGCTTGGCGCCTTCGGTTGGACCCAATCGGCGCTTCAATGACCACTTTCTTTGCTTGCGTTTACTTCGTCGCCACTTCGAGATGCTTTCGAACTCAAAAGAGGACGAATTGCACGCAACAAAATAGGTGCAAAAAAGAAAGGAGGCGAGTTTGTTTATCGAGTCGGGTGTCGAATCAAGAAGCACAGGCGTCGTCTTCGCTCAATGTTGAAGTTAGAAGTCCATTTCCCTTTTCACAAAAGCAAAAGAAGGAAAGGTGGGGGGAAAAAAAGAATGAACTCGAAAAGATCCAAAGCTTTCGCTTATCAAACACACCTCAGCTTCGATTGAGCAGCACATCACCACGTACCGTAGAAGACACCCAACAGGCCAAAGCCGCATTGGCAAGAGGCCACGGCCGGGGCAAGAAAAATGAAACTTCCCCGCAACTACCGAGTGGAGAAGGCGTTAAAGGATGGCAACGCGGTCCCGGCCATCCGTGGCTCATCGACCGGCTTCATTATCGAACGAAAGTCGTTATCAGTTATCGTCTCTCCTGTGCGCGCGCGCGCATTCTCTTTTGTTGGAATATATAAATATTAAACAATGTCTTCTTCTAATAGCTTAAGCTTTTAGAGCAGTTGGCAAGTGGTCCCATAAAATCTTTCATGGTATTAGAGCAGGAGGTCTTGAGTTCAAATCTTTCTAGGCCCCTATTTGACTCCCAAATGAATTTGTCCACGCTTAGTACTAGACAAAAGACCAGACTAATCGTAGGCCCCTATTTGCCTCTCAAATGAATTTGTCCACACTTAGTACTAGACAAAAGACCAGACTAAGCTTAAGCCGTTGTGTATTTCATTTCACACTTTACAATGTACAGAAGGAGCCTATTTAACATGGTTTACAAGAATAAATACAGTAACTAATCAATTACAATCAATCTGAATGATAATAATATCTAACATATTTCTCAAGATTGCTCTTAGAGGATGAATGGCGATGCTTTCGATGCGGATTAATATCAATTAGATCTAATCGGCATGAGTAGGGCAAGGACGACGACCCCGATCCACGATTCGAGGATAATAATGAGCTTTGCTCATAACATGGTCGGCTTAAGTGGGCGGTTCCCGATCAAGAAGGAACACACGCTTTTGTACGGGCCGGTTCAGATCGTGGGTTCGAGCTTGGCGGGCCCAAACACGCTCGTGGGTCGTAGGGTCCCTGTACAAGTGCCTAAACATCGAAGATCGATTCTTTTTCCATTGTCAGCAAACAAAGTGACCATAAAAAGTCAAGATTCCTTAATTAAGTAAGATTAGGGGGTACTAAGATGGGCTCACGAGAGATTAATTTTTATTTTATTTGTAAATTCACCAAAAAAAAAAATCACCCTCATGATTGTAGCATTATTATTATTATTATTATTATTATTATTATTATTATTCCCCTCCCTTCCATGATAACTAATGGCGAAGAATGAGAGGCGCCGGAAAAGAGGACCAATGAGGGATCTGCGTTTTCTCCTTCTCCCCGGTGGGGAGGGGTGGGGCCCAACGAGATACTCGCCGCCGGACATCATCTTCACGTGCTTCAACCGCAGTGCATTACAGTTAACTCGCTTTTAACCCACCTTCCCCTTCTCTTTTTACATCTGAGCTGGGATGGGGCCCACGTGTCCTAATCCCCCACTCTCCCTTCCCCCGAGAAAATATTGGCTAGATTAGATTTGCCAACTAGATAGTACATTGAACCATTGAGAAGTCGACATGTGGCTGGTAGGGCCACACCAATCAGATTTTTCAAAAACGAGAGGTGGGAGCGGCAGCGGCTGTGACGGCGGCATGGTTGTGCTCGAGGGACCGGCCTGGTGTCGTGATCGACTCGAGGTTTGGTCGAAGAAGACAGAGAGGGAACATGGGGAGAGAGAACGCACGGGTCGACCTCACGAGCTTGGAGAGAGAGAGAGAGATAATGGAGAGAGAGGAAACGAGACTTTTTTTTTTATGTCTTTTGAAATATTTGAATAGTGGATAACGGAGGAAGATAAGAGAGATAACGGAGATGGATGGCCTCTCGTTTTTGGAAAATCTGACTGGTGGGGCCCGACCAGCCACGTGTCGACTTCTCAATGGTTCAATGCACTATCTAGTTGGCAAATCTAATCTAGCCAATATTCTCTCGATGTCCGGAGGGGAGGGAAAAAAAGAAAAGAAAAGAAAAAAGAAAAGGGAGAGAAATCGAGGGGGGCCCACCTGGCAATTTTGGACGCATTTTGCAAGTTGCCTGAGAATTACATGCCGTGTTTATTACATGGCGTAAAGGAACGGGACTTTGTGCTCGTGATCGGAGTCGGACATGACGAAACTTGAGAAAGTCTCAGCGGAGACCCGCGTCACGGTGGTGGAGAACGGCGGAGTCTCGTGCCGGGTTCGATCGGGGTCGGATAGGAGGTTTGGGTGATGGAGATTATGTCTCGACTCGGACGGGTAGATATGGGAATCCACGGTACAAGGCATGGAAGGGAAGGAAGGGGAGGAATGAAATGGACACCGTACCAAACTTTTTAAGGATGGCCGATAGGAGAAAGTATTTACTATCCGAGGTGTTTATAAATTCGAATGGCTCTTTTAGACCGACATAAGAGCTGTCGAGATATTGCGATCGCTAATATGTCCAAGGTGTTTATAAATTCAAGCGGCAAAAGTGTAAGGTCTTAAAGTCATGCGAGTTGATGAATTGCATAAGTGATTTTTGGTCGTTCGATCATACTCGATCCAACAAATAATAGCAAAAGCATGTTGGGTGGTCTTGGACCTTTCTCAACCCAAAAACTAGATTAAAGGATGAGGCTTTCCCTCACACTTATAAATTGACCACCAGCCTCTTCCACAACCGATGTGAGACAACCCTAATAATCTCACCCTCATACATCGGGCCATGGGTCGGAGGGAACGACAACCCGTATCTCTCTCATGTGATTGTTGGGTCCAGACTTGTTGGTAACCTAAGCTTTGATACTAGTGTTGGGTGGTCTTGGATCTCTTTCAACCCAAAAGCTAACCCGTATCTCTCCCATGTGACTGTTGGGTCCAGACTTGTTGGTAACCTGGGCTTTGATACCAGTGTTGAATGGTCTTGAGTCTCTCTCAACCCAAAAGCTAGCTCAGAAATTGAAGCTTTCCCTCACACTTATAAACCGACCACCAATGCCTTCCACAAGGGATGTGGGACAACCCTAACACAACCCCAACAATCTCCCCCTCACACATCGGGGGATGGGTCAGAGGGAGCGACAATCCGTATCTCTCCCGGGTGACTATTGGGTTTTGGGCCTCTCTCAACCCAAAATTTAGCTCAAAGGATGAGGCTTTTCCTCATACTTATAAATTGATCACCAGCTCCTTCCACAACCGATGTGGGACAACCCCAACAAAGCATTAGTGAGTTCGCAGTTAGAATAGCAACACGGAATTTTTATGTGATTAGCAACTTATTAGTGTCATTAGCAGGTTTCCACATGAAAAAAGCAATCATCAATGAATCCGTAATTAGTAATATCTGATCATGATTAGGAGTTTCCCTACGATGTAATGTGTTAGACATATAACCTTGTATAGCCTTTAGTCTTTCTTTCTCTTTAGTCTCACATAGGAAGATCACTAAGTTCTTTTACCTTTTCTAAGCCTATATAAAGGCTTCTCACGTACATTATTTTACACAACATTAATAGAGAACATATATTATTCTTTCTTAATCATTCTTTCTTATCATAAAGTAACTTTCAATACGTTCAGAAGGTCAATCAGTTGACCATAAAGTTGTAGCCAAGTTTTCTGAGAAATATATGTTCTTTCTTGAGAATGAACTATGCTCCATAACAGTCATTTAAAATCTTTCCAAAGTTCTTTTTACAATTAAAATGAAAAAAATTAATGAATAGTGAAATGATTCGAAATCTCTAAATCTCACAAAATTAAAATAATTGAACTCAATTTTAGCCAAAATTCTAGAGAATTGGTTGTTCTTCAGACTGTAGGCTTGTAGCCTTCAACTGGAGGTGTTAATATGGGTCTTTCGCTCGCTTTTTAACCCACTTTTGTTCGCTTGGGTCATATATGGATTTTACAAATTTAAAAAATGGGTCAAAAATAGGTTGAGACTTATAAAACCTAATCAAATATGGATCTTAACATAACTCATTTTTGATCCATTTACGGTCCCATGGCCTACAGCTTCCAACCAACTTGTAAATGGGCCTAAACTTAAGTATAATGATTTATATTTTATATTTTAATATTTTTATGAGAAAAGCAAAGAAAGGAAAAAAATGTTATAAAATGTTGCCGGCTGCCATCCGCCGATCATCGACCGACCCCCATCGGCCGCCACCGTCCGCCGCCCACTAATAGTCGCCGTCCTCCACTGCCTTTCTCCATTCATCGCCATTCGCTGTCAAAGAAAAAAGAAAAATAAAATAAAACTAATTTTTTAATAATAAAAATAAATTTAATTACATTAATTTTTTTTAGCAATATCATTTCTCTTAATAAATGATAAGAAATAAATATTCCATGAGTTAGTTAAATATAGTAGTATTTAAGCAATACGGATCAGGTCAGATATGGGTCGTTAAATTTGTACCCTATGAAAATGGGTCAAAACGGGTTAATGGGTCAGATCATACTCAACCCGACCAAAACTCTACCCGATCCACCTGTTTGACGTCTCTATTTTCAACTCGCGATGGAAAAAAATTGCGAAATTCATTCGGAATTAAAGTGAACAGAGTCGTGAGTGAATCAGCTTTGGACAACTGCAGTAACTTCTCTATTGCAGAACAGAAGACATTAGCGTCCTTCTGATCGAGACAATGGGAAGACTGCAGACAAAGAATTGAATGGGAATGGCATGAAATCTTTTATCAATTTCAAGGGGACATGGGCCAATTTGCTGCAATTTTCCTGAATTCAGGCGCCACAGAAACATTAATTCAGGTCAGTGGATTATCTATTTCTGGAACCCCTGTCGTGCAAAAATTTCGAAGCAAGTGAAAATGTGGTGGAAGAAAGATAAATATTAGAAAACCGCCCGGTTGATCCGGCCCAGAATTTTCGGTCTCGGATTAGACCGGTTCAAGCTTTTGGGGCCTCCGCTTCTGTTAGACTCCCCGGGTTGGCTAAGAAGAGAAGACCGCTTCCCAGCAAGTTAAGGAGCCGGTCTTGGCCTGAAACGAACCCGGTTTATCCGGTTCCTGAGTCCAATCGAACCACTACTCAAACCGGGGATCCAACTTCTTTTCTCCCTATGTCAACATGCCCACCTAAGACATGGAACTAAACCGGTATGCCGGATCGAAAAGGGTGTTGGGTATCGTCCATGTAAGCTGCGATTATAAACTTTAGCAGCACTCTAAGACCACCATGATTGGATACACGAATCACAATAACGGAGTAGCGAAATTTTACGCATCTTGTTTCGGATCCATTGTTCTTGACGCAGAATTGCGATAATCCGATACTCAAGAGTTTCTGCTCTATGACTCATTAACCACGGGTTTCAATGAGACGGCCTCTGATGACTTTTTATTTGCGATTATGTGGATATTAGGGTTTAGAGAATGGACTCGAGCTCTATTTATAAAGATTGAAACCTATCCACTCATCAGAGATAACGTTTATATCTGCCCACACTATCTAGTTTCGTATTAGATTAAATAAGAAAACTGTATATATCTTGTTTTTATTAGATCAATTAATATTTGCAATAACAATTAATAAAGCCCCATATAGAATATTAAAATATATTCTAACACTCCACGAACGCCACTTTCGCACGGTGGAACGAGATGAACACGACCAACTTATAGCCACCGGAAATCGACATATGCCGTGGTCTTCGTTTCGATTGAGTCGAATAGGGAGCGAAGGGTGAAGAAAACACGAGCGTGTAGCGGGGACATGATCTGCACATCCGGCTTCCTAAGGAGGATACTACGATATCGGCTGAAAAGAGAGCATTACCAAGTTCGAATGTCCACAAAGACATCTACAGGAAAGCTCTTCTTTTAGAAGAACAGTTAAAACTGTCCTGAAACCAACCTGATTTATTCAGTTCCTGAGTCAATTGGATTGCGACTCGAACGAAGGATCGAACTTCATTTTTTTTTCCCCGCGAACATGCACATCAAGGAGATGGAACTAGGCCGGCGCCGGCTCTAGAAAGGCTGTGTGTATATTCTGAATTGGACACCACATTTACAGTGGAATAAGATGAACACGACCAACTGATAGCCATAGGGAATCGATATATGATGAATTTCCATCAGTATTTGTTGGCCGCAGCCGGGAGAGGAAATCGTAAAGGTGCACGACAAGAACAAGGTATGCACATCCGACTTCGGAAGAAAGATACGGTCTCCGAATTCCACTCATTGAACATGGTTCTGGGCCCAACATCCATGAACTACTGGAACTCACATTGGTCGAAAGAGAGTGATTACTGTTAGAATATATTTTAATATATTCGTTGTGGGCTTTATTAATTGTCATTGTAAATTAATTGGTCTAATAAAGAAAGATATATACAGTTTCCTAATTCTAGTAGGATATGGTGCTGGATAGTATGGGCCGGGATATCCTTATCCTTAATGAGGGGATATGGTTCATTCTCTATAAATAGAACTCAAGTCCCTCCTCTAAACCCTGATGTCCGCATAACCTCACAGAAGAAGCCGTCAGACACGACGCGTGAGGGGCCGTCTCATTGAAGCCAGCGATAAAGAGATTCATAGAGGAGAAGATCTTGAGCATCGGATCGCCGCAATTCCGCATCAAGAACGACGAATCCGAAACAGGTGTGTCAATTCTTTGACTTTATGGACTGGTGATTCGTGTATCTATACGTGAGCTTTTGGGTTGCTGCATACGGATTAGAATCGCGACTTACATGTGGTATCGGAGCTTACACGTTTTAGATCTCGAAATCACGTTTTGGCGATTCAAGAATGCCTTCGGCATTTCATTTTTTTTTTTTAATCCTACTTCTACGTGAAGTACTGTGCGGCCATAAGGGGAAAAGCTATTTTTTTTTAATTCATGTATTTTTTTTCTCCATTTCCGTATGGAGTTCGGCGAAGGAGTCCTCAGAAAATTCGTTTTTTGGGTTTTTTCTGCAAAAAGATTCCTTGTAAGTGGCGTGATGGCTGTCCCCTTTTTCGTTCAATTCTCTCCCTCGCTTGGTCAAAGTCTGCATAAAACACAAGAGCAAGTGTGAATTTGCGAAGAATAGTGCTTTTCGTCTGATCAAGATTTTAAAAACCCGTGCCCTTTTTTTGCCCAAAGGCATTTTTTCTCCTATTAATTATGCATACAAGCACGATTTCTTGCGACGTTGCGGAAGAGGATACGAGGTAAATAAGCATTGAATTTGAGATGTTGCCGGTACGGTTCGAGTTTGGACGAGACTTGGATGTGGACGGTAGATTTCGGAGAATTGGCCGGTGCGGCCATGATGAAATTCATGTGGAGGCTATACACCATAAAAGTCCCACGCAAGCAAGACCTGGGCCCGCATGTGCACGGCACGTGCAGGTTGACGTCACATGACGTCACTCAAGCTCGGGGGACTTGACTCGACTTAGCAACTCGATTCGACTTGTGAACCCGACCCAACCAATTGACTATTGACTCGGGCAATCCGGTCGAAACGGTCGTTGACCGTTCTGGCCGGACCGCATGACCTAGTTCGCTGGTTGGCTAAAGGGGTAGCGGTTGGATCGGATAAACCAGTCGGATCGATTTTTCAGTACCGGCTGAGACCGAACACGTGCGCTGCACGTGTCCGTGCGTGGGGACCACGCGTACAGAGAAAAACATGAGGGCGCGTGATTGCTCCGATCGGCGATTTTCAGGTACGAACATGCTCGTATTCTTATGCTCTGCGAGGTGGTATATTTATTTTACATGTTTGATGCATCTATAGATGGAAAATACATACGGAACCCCAAATATGTGTATTTTGTGGGGTATTTTTGAAGTATTTTCTGGTATTTCTATATGGATTTGTGAAATACAGGTACAGGCTTACATGAAAGTACCACATGCAATTATGTGGAGCATGATTTATCGATTACATGTTTATGGATTGACATGTATTGCTGATAGTATCAATGTAAATTAGCGGTGTGTAATTTTGAGGATGATTGCCCCTAATTTCTGAAATTACATGCATACAGTAGATGTGAAATATAAAGTTATATCTCAATTTCAGGTAAATTCAGTTGGGTTGTGACAGCCAAAGCGGCACACTTAGTTGAGTTTAATAAAGATCAATTTACAAGTATTTGGATGTCTATTGTTCTAATGCGTAGTTATACTCCCAAAGGAGGTTGTTGCGTGTTTTTGCATGGAGGGTTACATGTACAGCATATGATTGAGGATTGATTAGTCTAAGTCATATCATACACCCAAAGGTGGTGATTAACGAAGATTAAAATAAGTTCTCATGGCTGCTGTAATGTAGGGAGTATACAACTGCATGTCATGTTTTCTGCCCAAAGGTGATTATGTGATGATGTATGTATCTCTCAAGGTGAAATTTCACATCGTGCTGATTGAAAACATTGATTATTTTTTGTTTTGTCACCGTTTCTATGAACGGCAACTCTGTTAGAATTAAGACTTATTGAGAACTGAATGAGGATTTTCTGTTTACGAAGAACTGGCAAATACTTGTATTACTCTTGTCAAGAAAAACCCCGTAGTTCTCACTTTCATTAGTGAGAACTTTCAAGAGCATTATGTGCTTTTTGGGTAAAGAGTGATCGGATTCGCTTATTTGATATGAAGTGGTCCATTAAAGAACACTTGAAAAGTGTTTTCTGCCAGTTAACTGCACTGCTAAGTAAGCAAAGGAAGCCTTGGAAGCTTTGGAATTATATCTAATTTATTATTAAAAGTGGTAAATATCTGCAATGACTCCTCAACATCAAGTGTAATGGTTCTATTAAGATTAATGATTACGTCTTAAAGTTGATGAAATTGTATTTTGAACAGTTCTAAAATCATACTCATAAAGTATTATATTAAACCACCGGTCATTCTGATGATTAAGATCCATGAAAAGTATCCTTTGAAAAGGATGGTGATTGTTACTTTTTTTACAAAAGGAAAGATCACATAAAGAAAGACTACAGTTAATACAAAGACTTGGTTATCTAAGTATGAGTATAAAGTAATGATTTTTTGGTATTGGTTGTGAATTCATTCTGTCTTAGGCCTCATCTGGTTATGCGATGGCTAGATAGTGGTGCGACATATTGTGTTGCGTTTACCATATAGGAATTCATAAACTGAAAGGTACCAAATCAGGTTAAATCAAGCTCATTATGGAAATAACTATAAAGTTGATGTTAAATTGATGGGAATGTCATTCCAGATTCCGATTTTATTGTGACATTATGAAACATATTTTATGTACTCTTCTTAAAGATGAAATTTATTTTCCGTATCAAGTATGGACATGTGTAGTTACTCCTTTTTTGTGATTTCAAATAAAATAATTACTATTTCTTTTAAAATAAAGTTGGTTACTACTCTATGTCCAATGAATTGTACAGATTATGTTTATCTCCCAATGAATTATACGTCACTTATACAGCTGAAAAGTTGCTTACAAAATTTATTTGCCTAAGGAACAATCATGCGCATTATGGAATAAATTTCTTGGTCACATCAGTAAAGAAAGAGTGAAAAGACAGATAAAGGCAAGCATTCTGCTCATTCTTAAAAGTGACCTAGACACATGCGTATATTGAAGCAAATATAAGATAACTAAGATAAATGGTAAAACTGTAGTCGATAATTATGACCTATTGAAAGTCATTTATACTTGTATAAGTGGATCATATATATATCAATATTGTGTAGAGTTTTTTATCACATTTAAATGATGATTTTTCTCTACATGTTTTTGTACTTAATTAAAGAAAAGTTTTATTTTCGTGACAAGTTTAACGTTTTTCTGACTATAGTCGATAAATTTATAATAAAAAAAAGGGAGTTGTCAGTTTTGACCAAGGTGGTGAGTATCATGGTTGATATGGCAATGCTGGATAGCTTAAAGAGCCATTTACCAAATACTTAAGAGGATTCTGGGTTGTGATTTTATGCCCGATTCTTCTCAATAGAAAGGTGTGGCCGAAAGGCAAAATCACACCATACGGATATGATAAAGAGTATGATCTGTAATATCAATTTATATATTTTTTCTGTGGGGTAAAACTTTGAAAATAACCCATTATATTTCTATCAAAATATTTCATTGACTTCTTTTGAGTCATGGACTGAACGTTAATCTAGTTTGAACCATATTAAGGTTTGAGGTGTTCATGCAGAAATAAAGTTACATAATCCAACATTAAATAAGTTGGACTCCAGAACCACTCGGTTTTACTTCGTGCCTTACCCATATCATCTAAATGGGTATTGATTTATCATCCCAAAAGAGGAACAAGAATTGTGGAATTACAAATAGCTAAATTGATGGAGCTTGATATAGCCGAATAATGGCAGTTGCTCACAGACTATTAAAGGTAACAGTATGGTAGGGACAATTGTATCGTTTTTCTCTGTCTCTACAGATGATTATGGAGCATTCTAAGTTACAGTTAGATTCTGTTGGGGTACAGGTTCTTGTTATTAAGATAATTCCTGATGAAGTTTATCAGACCCCTATAAGCGCAGAATAAATGTTAAAGTAGCTCCTCTTAAAAGATCTATCAGACAGAGACGATCAGTTGTATCAAGTCATACTGTATAGTCTATCCAGAAAAGCATGGTTGCAATATCGACTATGTAAATGATCTAGTAATTTATACAGTTGCTATTTCTTGTTTTTAATTATAATTGTGATTGGGTGCATGGTGAACGAGATACAGACTATGAAACATACAGTGTTTAAAAGCTTATTAGCATGCTTCAATGTCACAAGCCCATCTGCTGCAATTGAGTTTGTAAAACTTAAAGGGATTTCAGATGAAAGTTTTTGTCTACTTTATTATATCCAATTATATTTTGATTAGTGTTTTATTTGAGAAGTTTAAAACAGATTAGTAGCCAAAATTTTCACTCGTAAAGAATGAGTTGACTTAAAATAATTTTTATTCAGTCTCTCATAAAGAGTTTTTTCGAAGTGATTAAGGTATTAAGGAGCTCATTATTATACAGATATTTAAACTTCTTTTTAATTGGATACTTCGAGGTAGTCTTTTTATGTAATCCGAAGGTTTTACAGCAGATGATTCAGATAAAGTTGTGCACAAAGAAAGAAGAATCTCATAAAGTTATCATGGAATAAAGTTTGATCATATTCATAGAGATTCTAAACTGAAAAGTCTATTTTATGGGTTCAAGTAAGTTTTTAGACAATTGTGGTTTGAAGTTTCATAGAATTATTGTTATATTCTGTTCTGTCAAGAACGAAGTAAATTAGTATATACTGCAAGATCAGTGGGAGGAATTTATTTTCCTTGTGTCATATACAGATGATATCTCGCTTGAAAATGGTTTTCTTGGATTACTGCTAGGAAAGTTTTGAGGTACTTAAAAATGACAAAAGACTGTATACTAATTTACAAACATATTCAGGACCTATAATTAGTAGGGCATTCGAATTTAGGCTTTGTTAGCTATCAGGATGATGTGAAGTTGACAAATGCATGCATGTCTGAAGAGAAGTGCAGTATTACAGAAAAGCGTAAACAGAAATCTACTAATTCTCGATCAAGAAAACAGAGTTTGTGGTATGCTTTTCAGCTGCCATTCAGGTTATTTGACTCTGGAATCTCTTTAAAGAGTTGGCCGTATTTAATTTGTGGATAGACTCATACAATTGTATTGTGACTATAATTTTGCATTGTTATTCATTAATAACAACAGAGGTCCTAAGGGGTCTGAGCATCTGGCGGTCAAATTTTTGACCATAAAGGTAACAGATGAAAGGGTGACACTACAGTAGAGCTTATTACACAGATGATAAGGCTGCAGACTCACTAACTTAATGTCTCTTCCCATACACATTTAGATGACATGTCGCAAATATAAAAGCATCGTGGGATGCTGATATGACGTGTTAATTGATGGGTTGAGTAAGCATCATGAGATGCTATTGTTCAGTGGGAGTTGCATTCGATATTTGCTCTAATAAAGTTTACATCTGTGTTTGTTATATTTTGTAACATCTAAATATGTATCAACTCCATTGCATGCGATAAAGCTATAATGATTAAGAGGAGTTGAATACATATATCAGTTGAAAATCTCAAGGTATCGTGTAAACCTTGAGTGATGGCTGTGGCATTTCTTTTAGCCAAAAGCATATGTCTTGTTACACGTGAAGTATAGTTAACTATAAAGGTAAGACATATATTGGTTCGTTGGAACCGTAAAGATGTTCTCTCGTCCTTACCAAAAAAAAAAAATAAAACCTTACAAAAAAAAAAGATGTTCTCTCGTGACACATCCGGTTTTGTGACACATAAGGTGAGAGAATGTTGACTGACAAGGAGGATAACATATAATGTGTCTCTATTATTTGAGATGTTATCCGATTGCAATACTACCATATCAAATCCATATCAGTAGAGTTGAGAGCATTTGTGATCGTGGATGGCTCTGTGTCTTCTAATGCAGTTACTGGCATGGTCCGGTGCTTAAAACTTTATGGGATCGGATTGACTATTGGGAAATATCTCTAGACCAATATAAAGATGCGCATATACAGTACAATTTCAATTAATTTCGCCCAAATGGGAGAATGTTAGAATATATTTTAATATATTCGTTGTGGGCTTTATTACTTGTCATTGTAAATTAATTGGTCTAATAAAGAAAAATATATACAGTTTCCTAATTCTAGCAGGATATGGTGCTGGATAGTATGGGCCGGGATATCCTTATCCTTAATGAGGGGATATGGTTCATTCTCTATAAATAGAGCTCAAGTCCCTCCTCTAAACCCTGATGTCCGCATAACCTCACAAAAGGAGCCGTCAGACACGACGCGTGAGGGGCCGTCTCATTGAAGCCAGCAATAAAGGGGTTCATAGAGGAGAAGATCTTGAGCATCGGATCGCCGCAATTCCGCATCAAGAACGACGAACCCGAAACAGGTGTGTTAATTCTTTGACTTTATGGACTGGTGATTCGTGTATCTATACGTGAGATTTTGGGTTGCTGCATACGGATTAGAATCGCGGCTATGAGGAAGAGCGAATGGTGCATACTTGCCTCGTCAGTACTCTTCCGTTCTGTGAGGATAACTGCGGTTCGTCAGGTAGAATTACTCAGCCGTCCCAAACTTCAGTTGAGTGAGGAACGGAACGTTTGCAGACAAAAGAATTTTGGAGCGCAAGTGATTTAGAGCGAGCTGAATCTCGACATTGGACGGCCAAAACAAGAACACTGAACTGGCAACACTAATCGAGAGGATACAAATTATGCCGAAGATGCGTTTTTTTCATCAAAGGAAACTTGACAGGCGGCATTGTTTTTTGTATAGATTCATGGAGGCACTGGAAGGGATTTCTACATAAAACTTTGGTTACGAGACTCAGTCCTCGAAGAAGAATGGCCGTGCCATCTTCGCAGACGCTAGTCAGGAAATTTTTTGAACTTCACATACTCACTGCATTTATGTCCCGGAATTGCATCATTGCTTCTACCCAGACGAAGAACATCAAATAGCAGGTTTGACATTCCGCTAGATGTCTTCTTTGAAGATAGTACGTGTTCAACCAACCAAAATACTTGTTCACCGGAGCTGCCTGACAAAGCAGCAGCCGTACGGATAACGCACCATGCAGATGACTCAAGAATGGTGAAGGCGTGGTCAGTTTCAGAGAACCTAAAGCTGCAGGCAAGCCATTTGGGGGGTGTTGAAGAATAATTATGAATATTTCCCCGTCAGAGAATATTCTCGGAGATAATTCTTGATATTAGGGATATAATTAATATTATGTGATTTCCTACGATTCTGTTAGATTAGCTATTTCCTGTCATGTGTATTGTTTTGAGTATAAATACTCTTCTCCAATGAAGTGTAATGTCAAGTCGATTTTGAGTAAAGATATAGCATTTTTTTATTGTCTCTTCTTCTCTCTTGAAGATCCTACGTTGTTTTACATGGGGAAAACCATATCTTCTCTGATGTGATTTCACTCCTAGTGTACCAGTGCTTTTGAAAGGTAAACAACTGGATATTGCTAAAAAATACATAAATATATCCTGCTTAAGAGATCCGATGGCGGATTATATGTGCCTTCTATAACTCGAGAACCCATGCAACTTTTAACTGATGGACATGTGAACAGCTTGAAACAAGAATTCAAAAGGTGATGCGTACATGTTAAGGACGCACTTGAACCACTGAAGCAAACATACTCAAAGGAGGTAAGATTGGCACTAAGGTCCTGATTTCTAGAGTTACTTCGCTAAAACAACCAAGGATTCTAGTCTGCGAATATGATAACAGATGTGCCAGACGCCGAAATACAGTGAACCATGAGGTCGTCTTCAACAGTCTTCCCTGTATCAGTTTCTCAACTTACATCGCTCACTTCACTTTTTTAAAGTAGCTCTTTGGCACCTTAATGCTCTCAGAAAACTTCCTTTTGCATGATTAAGTCAATAGAATCGCATCTCCTGCTCCTCTCCATGTCCCAAATTCAATCTACTGAACCGAGAACAAAAATGACCTAAAATGTAAGGAAATACAATGTATTCAACTTGATGTCATTGTTGCATTTTCTTTTGTTACTTCCTTCTCTCCAATAAGAAGAACATTTCCGCTAAAATAAACAAAAATCCCAAGCGCAGCACAAGGAATACAACTGGATTCTCCTTATAAATTAATGAGCACACGATGATTATAGCTTCATAACACAATACACTAATGGTCCTTGATCCTGAAGACCAGAAGTGGATGATTGGACTGCTCCGTTTATTCGAGCTTAGTGCCTGCAATCCACAATCATATTCTCAAGGTCGAATGGTGCAACCATTATCTAAAAAAGTACCAGCCAAAACTCAATTCTTTAGTTTGCAGAACCCCACGAAACTCTAGTAAATGGAAGCAATCTTTCTAGAAGCAAAATGGCGAGCTGTGAAAGAATTGAATCGATTGAAAAACTCTGCCAAGTTCTCTAAAATTACACTGGCTAATTTTTGTTAAAAAAAAAAAAACCAGAGTAAAACAAACATAGATTCAAGCACCATTATGCATGAATGAGCAGTACAGAAGATGTACGTACATACCCAATGCTAAGCTACTGCTGCCTGAAGAAGGCATAGGAATCCTCCACGCAGGCCGGAACTTCTTCACATCAGAAGAATTCCACTCCCCACCGTCCTGGGCATAATAATCCATCAGGTAATCTCCAATATCTTCAAATAAGAAGAATTGAGTTGCCCTTGCTGCAACCAGAATCAGCTACGCCACCCGAATTCGTCTTCCACTTACTCTCCCACCAACCAGAAAGGAACCCAAGAACAAAATCTACCTTGAACGATGTGAAAACCGGCTTATGAAATGCATCATGAGATGATTTTGATTTGGTTGCCATTGTTAAGGGCGTTAGCTTCTACCATCTTGGAGAAAGTCTCAAATATGTTTCAGACTATTTGCCACTAACCCCTGCCGACTATAAGAAATTATATGAACAAGTATCTTTTGCACGACTTTGACAGGACTAATGCAACTGGAGAGCAGATAATCAAGATGTGCACCATTCGGCCAAGAATTGCTTGGCTGCTCTATTATTATTTTGGAAAATCTATAGAAACAGTAGGTATGTTCATTACCGCCAACTACTTTATGATTCCCCAGGCATTATGGATTGACTCTTGGAATTAGCTTTCACACATCAAACTGTCATCTTTAAAGAATTCGCATTCGTGAATGGAGATGGAGCCATCCTTAAATACATCCATGCACTCCTCCATCGTGTCGCCACTCCAATTTCCATTGCATAACTTTAGTTCTAATGCTCGATAACTAGTGTTTTTTTTTCTTTTATTTTTCTGCTGGAAAAGTCTCATATCATAGCTAGTAGTCTAGCGTTGATCATGGATCGGGACTCTTTACTTCCAAGCGAGCACTTTGGGCACCATTGTCTCTTGATAGCGCTTTCTTCAACTTCGATGACAGTTCATTCGTAAATTACATATTTGCGCGTTTGTACACTACTGAAGGGATAAAGCAAGAACTGACGGACCTGGAAATATCCCATGAATTACATCTGAAAGTCAAGTCAGAAGTAGAGAGATGCATCACAGAGAAAAACGAGAGAGCGATCTTTATTGAAGCATCTTCGCCCGGTTGATGTATCGAGCCACATCTTCTCCTGGTTGATGTATCGAGCCACACATGGTTACACATACCAAATTCCAACATTCGAATTGTGATCACAACCTCATTGGACATGGATCGCATTGCTTGGAACTCGTTAGGTTGTACAGTAAACTGTGTGGCATATGCTACTTCAGAGTAAGTCAAAGCAATACGGTCCCTCTCCGATGAGGTTCCGATCACAATTCGAATGTTGGAATTTTGGATGTGGAACCATGTGTGGCTCGGTACATAATCGGGAGAAGATGCTTTTATAATCTCTCTCAGATCTCAGGCCAGCCATGCATCTCTCTACTTCCGACTTGACTTGTAGAAATAATTCATGGGAATTTTCCTGATCCCTCAGTTCCTGCTTCCTCTCTTCAGAGTGTAGTAAGGCACATATATGTAATTTACAAATAAATTGTGATAAGTTGATTAAAAAAACTGCTATCAAGAGACAATGCTGCCTAAACACTATAATATTGAAAGAGAAGAGTACGGCTTCATGATCCACATCACACTACTTGCTAAGGTACGAGACTTTTCCAGCAGAAAAAAGAAAAGAAAAAGAAAACACTAGTTATCGAGCATAAGAACTCAAGTTATGCAATGGAAATTGAAGTAGGATGGACGAGTGCATGGATGGATTTGAGGATGGCTTCATCTCCAGTCACACATGCATATTCTTTGGAGATAACAGCTTGATATGCGAAAGATAATTCCAAGAATCAATATATAATGCCTATGGGTAATTACAAAGTAGTTGGCAGCTGTGGACATACCTGCTGTTTCTATTGGTTTTCTGAAACAATAATAGAACCGCCCAAGAATTCTTGGCTGAATCCAAGGAAGGTGCACATCTTTATTGCCTACTTTCCAGTTGCGCTAGTCTATCAAAGTAATGCAAAAGTGAAAAATTAGGGTCGTTGATAATTTGAAAAGAAAACTGAATTGGACTATGCTTGCAAAATCTTCCGTCATTGGTTGAGATTGGTCCCCGAAATAGGGGATTCTTCATTTAATCATCAGATTCGAAAAAGACACGGGTGCTAAATTTAGATTAAACAATCATGTGGACATTGACTGAAGAAGATCTGCAAGAAGTTACGAGATCAAATCATGTGCAAATGAAGTTATCATAGTTGGAATTATGAACAAATATCGATGTTCAATGGAATTAAAAAAAGTTATATGACTGCCCTCATGCAACTAACGGGTCAAGATCCAATTTTTACTTTTAGGAAAAAGAATACATCTGCACTTGAGGATCATATGAAAGCATTATTCTGTCGACGCTATTCTACTAAAAGCATTGAATCCGTCTTCTTAATTTTCGAGTCAAAAGACAAACTCGACTAGAAAAACACACGAGCATTAAAAGAAAACCCAAGACATTATGTCAAGAATTTCATGTGCGCTTCGTCAAAGTCACATTCTCCAGAGGTACCGAAAGGCACTATTTTGCCTTCAAATCTAACTGCCATCATGACAAACTCAGACTGCTCTTGCCAAATAGCTTGTATTCTTCACTCCGACAATTAAATATGACATTACTCCAAGTTGTGATATAAAGACAGATTTTATCTTTGCTAGAGCAAGATAATATGACTATTAACCGCGTCTTATGCATGTACCACAAACATGGATGCTTTACATGGTGAGATATGGTAATGTAAACTACGGATAACACCTGAGGTGTAGTTGGAGCAAGGGGTGATTTAAAAATAAAAAAAAAACACCTATCAGCAGCGCATGATTATCATTTAATAGAAGGATTTCTTCATTTGATCTAATTTCAGGTTATTTCGTCATTTATAAAACTTCTGACAATGGCAGTACATTGAGGTTCTAGCACTAGTCCTTACAATGAAGCACTTAACGCATATCTCCGGTTGGAATATATAAATATTAAATCGCGCTTTCTTCTAACAGCTTAAGCTTTTAGAGCAGTTGGCAAGTGATCCCACCAAATCTTTCATGGTATCAGAGCAGGAGGTCCTGAATTCGTGCCACAAGATCATCTATGCGTGAACTTCCTAAGTGTCTGCCATCTTTTTTTATCATTCATCCAACAACAAAACATCCATTAAAATTAGAGTAGTGTGCAGTTGCGGTGGATCATTTACTGGGGTCCTGAGTTCGTGCCACGAGATCATATATGCGTGAACTTCCTAAGTGTCTGCCATCTTTTTTTATCATTCATCCAACAATAAAACATCTATTACAATTAGAGTAGCATGCAGTTGCGGTGGATCATTTACTCATGTATTAGAGTTGATAGCCAATGTTATTATTTGAAAAGAAAGTGCTGATATTTTTTCACAGCAACAAAGAATATCTCCAAACTATTTTGAATGTCTCAGGTGTATATATAAACCATGATCCTCAAAGAGCAGAATAAAGTTGGTAGTAACAGATTTGTGCTGCTGAATACCTATCCAAAATATTAATCAAGGAGTAATTTTAATATTAATGGCTCTGCAAAATTTCACCAAGGTAGAACACAATACTTGGATTCATCCGACTTCTGAACTTCCACTATGAAGAAGAGCACTCAAGACTAGCAGTAGGTTTCTAAATTGTTCTTATTCTTGACATTTTCACTTAATATGGAAAACCAAGCTAGAAAGGATTGTGGTGACACTAAAACTTGCTCTGTTCTTTCCTAGGATGATTTTTCTTCTCCGTTCTATTGAACTGGCAGGACACATATGAGATAGTAGTTTATGCGAAATTCTAGCTCCAGGAAAGAGAGAAACCTACCAAGAAAAGAAAATGAACACAGTCATCAAACTTACGCATAATACTTCTCTGCAGTGCATCGTCCCGTCTAGCACCTTCTGCTTGTCTTGACAATAGCTGATCCTTCCCACTAGAATTACAAACCCCAATAAAAGTTAAGTCTACATTTGCCTCATAGACATACGTGATGATCACAACTTCAAATAAGAGGTTTGTATGTCTTCAGAAATAAAGGTTGAAGAAAGGGGACAAAAGGGAACGCTGAAGAAGTTTAACAGAGACCAAAACCTCATAAGTAGGTAACCCAACACCAAAGAATTAAAGAAAGAAAGGGGATGTGACCATCACCCTGCTCACGATATCAAGTTGGTTCAAGCAAAGAAAATGAAGGATTACAATGACCTTTCCACTGAATAGTGACAAATCCGCTGTATCAATGGTGCTGCCACTAGCGAGTGTTATATAGAAATGACTCCATGCACTTGAATTAAGACAATAATTCAACCTTTAGTTGAAGGAAAACTCATCGAAGTTCTTCCAAATGAGGTTGCAGCCTTCGACTCTGCCAAAGATATTGGGACAATATCCGCTGCGCTAGTAGTTGCACTGCATTGCCTGTTTTCACTATCTAATAGCTGAAGAACTCAAGAAAATGAATTATGTCTTCGAAATGTGGATGGGCTCATTCATATACCTTAGAAAATCTAATTGACCACTTCTTTTTGGCATTTTTGGCCCAAGTAAATCCCCCTTCAATGCAAATATATTTAAGCTGCCCATCGGAAGATGCAGTTCTTACCTGATTACCTTTGATTATGCATACATGTTAGAAGTTTTTGATAGTCTCACAAACATGTAAGAGAATCCATTTAATTTGCTTCACGAAAACATTCAATATATTAGTAACTTAGTAGTTCAAAAGAAATTCAATGACAGTCAACAAAAGGATAACAAGTTGATCCTCATTTGCTTTCGCTATAATATATAGATGCGTCAGTATCATGATTCCTCCTTGCTATTTAGGAAATACGTGAAATAGCAATAAGACTGGCTGGGGATATCTCCCTGCCAAAATCTACATAATCATCATAAACTCCAATCTCCCAGCATCTAATTGTATGAGATCTAACAGAATGGATAAAATAAGGATCTTGTAAGAAGTGGAGTCTGTGGCTTGACAACATGAAGACATGAATTTATATATGGCGAAGTCGATTTAAGCATATGAAGCTTTCACAGAAGTGTTTCTTTCACATGAATATCCGCACCAACCTGCAAATTTTTCCATAAATAACTTCTGTAAAAGCTTTACTCTGCTAAAACTAGCTCTGCTCTTTGATGAGGATCGTGGTTGACATTCAACATTGTTTGTAGATATTCTTTGTTGCTAATCACTTAACGGTGAAAAAATATCAGTTTTTTCTTTTCAATTAATGACCAACCATGGCTATCAACTCTAATACATGAGTACATGATCCACCACAACTGCATACTACTTCATTATAACCGATGTATCTTCCCTTTTCTCTCCTGAACTTGGATCAAGTGAGATGAGTCACAGTGCCTGTGTTACTCTACTTGTCCTCTGTGCTGCTTTCATGTGTGAAGGGTGTTCGACTTATGGTGCTTGCACATCCCAGTCATGGATCGAACGTCACTTTTAGGTACTCCTCCTCCTTACTCTGTCCAACTGCTTCATCAATTCTGAATATATATGGTTGCAATCTGAAGACGATATCATTCGTAATCAACAATTTAATTGCGGTTCATTTTAGCTCCATTGCGTAGTAAAAGCGTATCGTGTCATTCTGGAGTTGTATTACAACAAAACCAGGTTTCTACAGATGCTTTGAGTTCCCTCATCTTAATACCATGCGAGTTGATAATCCTAATCGATTTGGATGGTTCAGACCTGGTGAAAATGGCTGAGAGAACAGTAGAAGTAGGGATCTACCGTTTCCCAAATAGACTTATATATCTTGTTGGCGAATCATTGACAGCACGCAACCCTGACATTGATCTTCTATTAATCTTGGCCAACCCAGATGAGAAACACTTTCTAGTGAAATTAAATAAATGCAGCAGGACGAGGAAATCGAGTTATTATATCAACTTAGAGATGATCGTTTTTCTAATTCATAATCTCTGGAAAAACCAAGGGGACAAGAATCTTATTTGTAATGCAGTCGTTTATTGTGGTAAATGAAATGCTCTATGTGAGTTATGCATCATATGCATTGGATTATGTCAGATTAAAGCTTATGTTCATTTTGAACCTTTGTCAGTTGTGCAGTTGTGGCTGCTTTGCTTATTAAAGCTTATGTTACAGTTGTGCAGTTGTGGCTGCTTTGCTTATTAAAGCTTATGTTACGTGTGACGTTCTTCAAAATGAACATAAGCTTTAATCTGACATAATCCAATGCATATGCTGCATAACTCAGCATTTCATTTACCACAATAATCGACTACATTACACAAGATTCTTGTATCTTTGGTTTTTCCAGAGATTATGAGTTAGAAAACCGATCATCTCTGAGTTAATATAATAATTCGATTTCCTCGTCCTGTTGCATTATTTAATTTCACTAGAAAGTGTTTCTCATCTGGGTTGGCCAAGATTAATAGAAGATCAATGTCAGGTTGCGTGCTGCCAATGATTCTCCAACAAGATATATAAGTCTATTTGGGAAACGATAGGTCTCTGCTTCTAGTGTTCTCTCAGCCATTTTCACCAGGTCAAGCCATCCAAATCGATTAGGATTATCAACTCGCATGGTATTAAGATGAGAGAACTCAAAGCATCTGTATAAACCTGGCTTTGTTGTAATACAAAGCCAGGATGACACGATATGCTTTTACTACGCAATGGAGCTAAAATGAATCGCAATTAAATTGTTGATTACGAATGATATCGTCTTCAGATTGCAACCATATATATTCAGAATTGGTGAAGCAGTTGGACAGAGTAAGAAGCAGAGTACCTAAAAATGACGTTCGATCCATGACTGAGATGTGCAAGCACCATAAGTCGAACACCCTTCACACATGAAAGCACTCATCTAGTTAGCCATTTACTACTGCATTAAATAGCGAAGTGCGCAAGCTATTGCATGAAACCGATTTTATAGTCATTAACAGCCCAAGAGGACAAGTAGAGTAACACAGGCACTGTGACTCATCTCATTTGATCCAAGTTCAGGAGAGAGAGCGGATACATCGCTTATAATGAAGTAGTATGCAGTTGTGGTGAATCATGTACTCATGTATTAGAGTTGACAGCCATGGTTGGTTATTAATTGAAAAGAAAGTACTGATATTTTTTCACCTGATTAGCAACAAAGAATATCTACAAACAATGTTGAATGTCTCAAGTATATATGAAAACCACGATCCTCATCAAAGAGCAGAGTAGAATAAAGCTAGTTTTAACAGATTTGCTAGTCAGCAGAACAAACTCGGCATGATTATCTCCTGATGTACTGCAGAACGCCCTATCCGAAATATCAATCAAAAGAGTAATTTTTCTATTGGCTCTGCAAAATTTCGGCAAGGTAGAACACAATGCTTGGATTTTGAGATAGTGGAAGTTCAGAAGTCGAATAGTTATCGAGAAGAAAGCACCCGGGACTAGCAGCAGGTTTTTAAATGGGCTAAGGATTTCCTATAATCAATGGTAGGAAAACATTAAAATCTTGGCCCTCCATGCCCTACCAACCCCCAAACCTTTGCCCCCTATATATAGGGAATAGAGGGCCAAGATTCTATGATTCCCTACCATCACGGTAGGGAATCTGGATCCTTCTAGATGGTGAGATTGCAATACCATTGGCTGGGGATAATGATCAAACGAGGTCAGAGAGAGCGCATTTTCCTAAAAAACAACTAATGGAAACGGGAACAGCTCAAAACAAGCGGACAGCTCGAACCTATTGTGACGGAGGAGATATTGGGTGGGGCGGCCCCAATGCGCCCCACCATCTATCTCTCTCCTCTCTGCCTCTCTGACACAGGAGAGACAGAGAGGAGAGAGATAGACGGTGGGGCGCACTGTGGCCGCCCCACCCAAAATTTTTCAATTGTGACGCCAACATTTTGGGGACGCAGCAGCACGCACATTTAGAAAAGGAGAAGACCATCGACAGAAATAAAAACCCCAGAAAAGTTTCACATAATACAAAGAAGATTTTCTTCGTAATAAAAAAAATAAAAACTAGTGGCCATTGGTCGCCGTTCGCCGCCAGCCGGAGAAGAAATAAAATTAAAATGTTTTTAGTAATAAAAAAAATTTTTGAATAAAAAATGAGAAAAAATGAGATTTTTTTTAAAAAAAACAGGAAAACATTTCACTTGATTAAAAAATATTAAAAAATAAAAAATTTCGAAATAGTCATAAAAAAATTTTAAAAAAGGAAAAAAATTTCACTTTTTTTATTGCATGAAAGTATTTTAGTAATATTATTTTTATTTTATTTAATATTTTTAATTTTTTAATCTGATGTGAAGTTTTTATCTTATAACATATGCATGTGAAGAGTTTAAAATAGGTTAAATGAGTTATATAAGTATGATTTGATAATATGGGTCACCACGGGTCGGATCGGGTATGGGTCGGCTGCGGGTCCAAACGGGTTAGATCAATCATGGTCCGACCCGACCAGACCCGACTGACACACTCATTTAACGCCTCTACTATTTGGGAGATGGGTCAGATAGAAATAAGACTGGCTGGATATATCTGCCGTGCCAAAATCTACATAACCATAATAAACTCCAATCTCGCAGCATCTAATTTTATGAGACATGAAAGAATGGATAAAATAAGGATCTAGTAAGAAAATTGATCTGTGAAGCAACTTCATGATATCTCTAATTATGTACCAGGCAAAATCCATCTCAACGGGAGGCACTCTGTGTCAATTCGACCTCCTTATATTCTAAGATTTCAAACTGTGCAACCCGATAACCGATCTAGCCGGAAGCGGATTGAATTTGAGGCCGTATGTTCATAAACAAGCTAGCTGACCTATGTTGCCAGGCACTGCTGTCATTTTACCCCCTCTTTCGTTTCCTTGTTAAGTTCAGGTGGGCGCGCTCAATACCAGAGTGCTCGAAAAGAGACGATTCATGCATTTCGGCGATAAGCAGAATTAAATGCTGAAATTCCAGTGCTAAACTGGAAGATTGAATAATCGAGGGATTGAATAATGGAGGAAGAGTAGGCATTGCTTAGTTTCCGAGCTTCTTGTACCTCAAGTAGTTAAAGTAGTTACCTCGAGGGAACTCACTAGGCAGATACCCGCACTCCAGAGGAGAGAACCAGCGATCCTTCGCTCTCCGCCGTCTCTAAATTAGCTGAGTCTCGTATTCTAAATGGAGTCTGCCGCGGCTGAAGCTTCACTCCGGCCACGGTGGAGGCGGAGGGGACGACTCGGGACCCAACGTTCACTGCATTAAATTTACAAATGTTATCCATTTAACATATACTTGATCTTCGACGAAGACCTAGCGCTTAAAAAAACACCAGACGAGTTAGAACCCATCACTTTCATGGACTCTTTTCAGGTGAATGAACTGGTGATCACATGCAAAAAAAAAAAAATCGCGGCCAACCCAACAGTAAAGTGGCCATGGATGACAAGAAACTGCATCAACCAATGCAGGACCTTTTATGGGTATTTCATCTCAAAATCGAGAAACGCGGTGCATTTAAAAACTGAGAAATACCATTTCATTGGAGAAAAAGAGGATTTTGCTCAATATTTCAAACAGAGCAGCTATCAAGCTTGAGCTTAAGAACCTCTCCTTCATAGGCAAAATGATCCATTAGCCCAGCTCGTGCTGGTAAAGCTCGCGCACTCAGGACCAGACCCACCAACACAAAGACACGACGAAACCAAACAACACAGACATTTAGGAAAGAAACCGGGACAGCCATTATATAAAGAGCGAGAGAGAAGCTTCTTTCTCAAGCTCTCAAGTTGCTCTGTTTCTCACCCGCTCACACAAATCACCCTCCGAGCAGGTCACTGTAGGAGGGGGCACGCTGTACGACACGTCCTCGTCTGAAAAGCGAACGCGGACAGATGAGGGCCAGTGGTGTCGCGCCACATGAAAAAATACAGCTGGGTCTGTTGTGTGTGTTGTAGGTGCTTTTCGCGTGCCAACGCATCTCTGAGGAAATCCATCCAGAGATCGACACGTGGCAAACGGGCCCCACCCGCGGCAGACTTGCCCCCCACTCGCTCTCTCTCCCGTAAGTGCCCTTCCACCTTCTCTCTCCTTCCTCCGTCTTCTCCGAGGGTCTTGTTTCCGAACCTCGGCCTCTGTTTCAGAGAGATGTCGCAGCGCTTACTACGACGACCTCGTCACGCCGCCGCCCGCCACGGTCCGCAACCTCCTCAACAAGCGCGTCCGCGACTGCTGCTTCAACCGGCGACACCTTCAAGTTCCTCACCCACACAGACCTCCCTGTCCGCCCTCGACGATCTCCTCCGCGCCCTCTCCCGCCTCGACCGCGGCTTGCCCGGCAAGAGCTCCTTCGACGCGCTCATCGCCCGCCTTTGCCGTCTCGGCCGCCATGAGGATGCCCTGCGCGCTGTCGAGACGATTGTGACTGTGAGTGCGAACTTCGGCCTCCCGTCACCTTCCACCTGATCCTCAACGTACTGACCCGTCGGGCCGACTTCGAGGAGGCGCAGCGCGTGGCGGATCTGATGAGGGACCACTGGGCGAGGTGAGCTCTCGTCTAGATACGGCGTGGGTCGTCCTCGTCGAATCCGGCAAGGGTCGACACCTCGTCAAATCCGGCGAGGTGAGACCTCGTCCAGATATGGCGTGGGGACCGGTGTGGGCGGTCCTCGCCGAATCCGGCTTAGAGACCAGCTGGCATCTCTCTGAAACAGAGGCCGGAGTAGAGGACGGAGAGCAGATAGAAGAGGAAGGCGTGAAGTGGAACAGGGTTGTTTAGTTTTGGGAATGGGGCCGAGTGGGGTCCACGTATTTTTTTAAAAGTATGTACACTCGAATGTCAAATACCAGTCTACTAAAAGTATGTATGTAGTTTGCAGTTTCTGATATTTTCCAAAAAAGTTAATATCACTGAAAAATCTAAATCAGTACATTTGTAATAACTTTGCCTCAAATTATTTTTTTGGCCACAAAAAATCTCAAACTTGTGCACTTTTGATAAATTTATTTTCGTTAAATTTAACCTTCAAATTATTAAATTAGATGGCACACGACAGTTAATGGGTGTATCGGTTTAGGATTTTTACCCTCTGTTTGATAGAGATGTATTAATTTGAGATTTTTTTTTTATATTAACCCAATTTTACAAAACGTAAATTTCTCATAGACGTACCAATTTAGATTTTTTTGTGATAAAAAAATTAGTTTACGGTAAATTTATCATGTGCGTATCAGTTTATGATTTTTGATGGTCAACAAAATAATTTTGGGTTCTCATTTGGAATTTTTCATGGTCAAAAAATTAATTTGAGATAAATTTGTATAGGTGTACCGGTTTCAGTATTTTATTTTTTATTTTGAAAAATAGTTAATGTCACGAAAAACCCTAAATTGGTACGCCTTTGATAAATTTACCCTAAATTATTTTTGTGACTACAAAAAATCTTAAACCGATACATTTGTGATAAATTTAACCCAAATTAGTGCACCGTGACAATTTACCCTCTGTTAGTTTTCGTTAAATGTAACATTGCTGAGTTGGATGCTGTTGAGTTGAATGACACATGATAGTTCACGGATATATCAATTAGGGTTAAGGTTTTTCGTGACATTAACCAAATTTAACGAATGGTAAATTTGTCACAAGTGTATCAATTTAAATTTTTTTGTGATAAAAATAATTAGTGTATGATAAATTTGTCACAAATATATCAGTTTGAAATTGGTGGTCAAAAAAATAATTTGGGATAAATTTATCATAAGTGTATCAGTTTTGGGTTTTTCGTGGCAAAAAAAAATAGTTTGAGATAAATTTATTACAAATTTATTAATTTGAGTTTTTCGTGATATTAACCTAAAAATAAATAAAAAAGAGTAAAAAATCCAAGTACAGGTCAAAGTTGACGACTTTCTACGTACACGAGTATAGAAAGTTGTGGGCCCTTTCCAGCTCATAATTAAAAAGATAAAAACACTGGAAGTTAATGAATCGAAAATTGGTGTTTATCAATAGATTTTCGTTCATTAGGTCAAGAAGTCAATGGTACCGAACCATGATGATAAACACATTTACTCTCCGATTAATGGGTCTATATTTACCAAATCAATAGCCATTGAGAAATTTCTTAAGTCTCGAATATGGCTGTCAAATGGGTGGGTCCGACCCATATTGATCAATTCAATCCGTTTTGATCTATTTTCTTGCGGTGTAAACTTAATTATCCATACTCAACCCGATCCGTATCAGCTGAACACATTAATACTGAACCCAATCTAACAAAATCCTTACCTACCAATTTAACCCACTTTCATATGTTACCCAGATAAAACTTCACATCAATTTCTCTTTTTTTGTTTGGGTCGAAAAACTTCACATCAAATAAAAAAAAAAGTAAATGAAACAACGAAAAAAATTAATTGATGAAACTTTGGTTACAAGACTCAGGCCTCGAAGAAAAATGATCATACCATCTTCGCAGCCACTACAGTCAGGTAATTTTTTGAGCTTCACACAAATAAAGTGAAGTTAATAAATGAACAGCTGCATTCAGACCGCCTGTTAGCTTCTCACTGCATCAGCAATTGCTTCCACCCGGAAGAAGAACATCAACTAGCAGGTTTGACATCCGGCTAGATGTCCTCCTTCGAAGATGGTACATGTTGAATCAACAAAAATAGAAGCTCGCCGGAGCTGCCTCACGCAGCAGCTCTCGTGATTTGGGATAAGGCACCGGGCAGATGACTCAAGAATGGTGAAGACACAACCGGTTTCAGAGAACCTAAAGCTGCAGCCAAGCCACTTGGAGGGAAAACAATACCTTCTCAAAGGTGATTTTAGTCAAATTGTACCAGTTCTTTTGGAAGGTAAACAACTGGATACTGTTCCGGGATTGTCTCATCCAACTGAAGCTCGGGCACGGATAAATAAATGGAACGAAATAGTCTAGTGAAAGAGCAAGCTTGACAGTGAGTTCCCATCGCTGGATCGTGCTTAAGAGATAGGATGCGGATTATATATGCTTGCAACTTTCAACTGATGGACAAGTGAACAGCTCGAAACAAGAATTCCATAGGTGATGCCTACATCGTGAAGATGCAGCAGCGCACACAGAGAGAAAAGAAAAGAAGGAGAAGACCATCAACAGAAATAAAAAACCCCAGAGAAGTTTCACATAATAGAAAAGAAGATTTTCTTCAGCAGGTGATAGAAAGCACATACCCCAACAATCAACATGATGAAGAGGAGTTCACCTGATCTTTCTTCCATTCACACCTCTAAATGGCACCGAAATGAGATGATTGGCTACATGAACAAGCTGACGAGGGAAGAACACAAAAAACATAAGACTTTCTTATGAAAATTGTCATGGGTGACAAGATTTCATTTATTCCACTGAGTTCCTAAAAGCACTAAACATCCCAAGAAGATCAAATCATCACTTACAGCTGAAAAAATGTATGCCCGTAATACTTCCGACAAACATCAATCTTAGCCCTGGAATGTGTAACAGGCACAGCACAATGCTTATCATCACACACCTGAGTCACTGAAGCAAATATGCTCAAAGGAGGTAACATTGGCACTAAGGTCTTGATTTCTAGGATAAGTCTTACTTCAAAAGCTTCACAATAGCCTTTCTGAAGGCAATATCCAATAAGACCATGCTAAAACCAGTTTTGCTGGACTATATTTGCCAAGACCAGTTTTGAGTCTTGGCCAAAATGTTTATCTAGAGTTGCTTTGCTAAAACAACCGTGGGTCCTAACCCGTGGAGATGATGATAGATATGCCAGTAGTAACAAGGAAGTACAGTGAACCATGAGGACTTCAACCGTCTTCCCTGTTACTTCACTTTTTAAAGTTCTTTTGTATCTTCATAATCTCGGAGAACTTTCTGTTCCATAATTAAGTCAGTGGAATCGTATTTCCTGCTCCTCTCTATGAACCAATTTCAATCTACTGAAAGAAGAGAACAAAGATGTAAAAAGAAACGATATTTACTACTCCATTTCATTGTTCTCGAGGTCTAAAAGTAGTGGCTAAAACACAATTTTTAGATTACAGTTCCCCACGAAACTCTAGTAAATGGAAGCAATCTTTTCTAGGAGCAAAATTTGTGGCAGTGAAAGAATTGGATCGAGTGAAAAACTCTGCCAAGTTCTCTTAAATTACACTGGCTAACTATTGTAGAACAAACAGTGACTTGAGCACTATTATGCGTCAATTGAGCGGTACAGAAGTTGTACATACCCAATACTAAGCCATGCTACTGCTGCCGGAAGGCACAGGAATCCTCCTTGCAGGCCGGGATGGCTTCTTCACATAAGAAGAATTCCACTGTCCACCGTCCTGAGCATAACAATCCATCGGGTAATCTCCAATATCATCACACTTCGAAGCTCCGCTACTCCCGAATTCGCATCCTGAGTCACCCTTGCTGATGCGGAGCATATTAGTAATGTGTTTCTGGATCGATTGGATAGGCAGAAGTCCCAACGGAAGTCGAGAAGATGCGTCTAGAATTTAGGATTTAATTTTAGCATTTTTCTGATTTAATTTTATTTTAGTGGCAATTTTGTAATTTTGTTGGTTTTGGTGTCATTAGGGTTAACACCCTATATAAGGTGTTTTATGAAGTTTGAGCGGACAGAATATACTTTTGATATTGAAAATTTGATATTTCTCTCTCAAGCAAGATTTGCTTGTGTTCTATCGCTGAACGCTGCGTCAGGTGGTATCAGAGCCTATGGCGATTGGCGGTGGTCTTCGTGACGATGTTCAGGAGACTGGAGCCCCAATCCTTGGGGACGACGCGCTGCAACGTTTGGAGCAGTGCTTAATGGAACGCCTGGATCAACGATTCGATCAACGATTTCAACGCATCGAAGCACGACTTGATGCATTGGCAGATCGATTTGAAGATTTTGGCGTTGATGTGAACCGGAATCGGCGAAACGACAGAAGGCCGTGTGTAGATCTTGCTCGCGGTGACCCTGTCAGGCCTGTTCCTGTCCGCAGACAGAATAACCCTCTGTTCTCAGAGAATTCGGAAGAAGAAGAGCACGAGTTTTCTGATGGAGGGCGTGCTGATTATGGAGACATGGATCGTTATGGAGGAATTCGAAGGGGTCGTTATGACGATCGCGATAGAAGAGATGGCAGACGACGTTACGACAATCGTGAAGGTAACGACTTTAAATTAAAAGTCGATATCTCTTATTTTAATGGGAGTTTGGGAATAGACGAATTTCTGGATTGGATTGCTGATGTCGATAGATTCTTCGATTATATGGGAACCCCTAGCGAGAAAAAGGTGCGACTAGTAGCCTGTAGATTGAAAGGGGGTGCGTCCGCATGGTGGGAGAGGTTGCAGAATAGAAGGGAGCGAGAAGGAAAAGAGAGGGTGCGAACATGGAATAGAATGAGGAGACTATTGAAGCAGGAGTTCCTTCCGCCTGATTATGAGCAGATCATGTTCCAGCAGTATCAGCGTTGCCAGCAGGGCAATCGAACTGTACATGAGTATACGACAGAATTCATGAGATTGGCTGAGCGAAATAACCTGTCAGAAACAGAGGGACAGCAGGTGGCCAGATATCTCGATGGGTTGAAACCCTTTATTCGGGATAAAATTGGAGTACAATTTTTGCGGAATCTGACTGAAGCTAAGAATATGGCTAGAAAGGCAGAATTGATGCAGCAAGAACGGAGTAAAAGAGGCTTTGAAAGTTATAGAGGTAGTAGCTCAGGAAGTTCCATGGAGAAAGGCGGCTTTAACAATCGCTTTAGCGCAGAGCGAAATCAGGGGGATAAGGCGATAGAAAAGCGCCCTCTGAACGAGGCAATGGACAAGGGGTCTCAATCACAGAAAAATGTGAACCCGAATCCTTATGCTAGACCAGCGGCGATTAAGTGTTACAGGTGTAATCAGCCTGGGCACCGCTCTAATGAATGCCCTCAAAGAAAAACAGTAAACGTGGCAGCAAGAGAAGAGGAGGAAGAAGACAGGTATTGCTGCGAACCAGATGGTGAGGAAGACGATTTTGAAGATGAGGAAGAGGAGGAGATAAGTTGTGTTGTGCGCAGGATGATGCTAGTCCCAAAACAGGAGGATGATACACAACGCCATCAGCTATTCCGAACCAGATGCACTATTCTGGGGAAGATATTTGCTGTAGTCATCGACAGTGGGAGCATGGAAAATATCATTGGGAAGGATGCAGTGAAGAAGTTAGGGATACCTGTGGAGAAACATCCTAACCCCTATACGTTAGGATGGATTAAGTCTGGAGCAGAAAGTATACAAGTAACTGAACGATGCAAAATTCCATTCTCCATTGGTAAATATCAAGATGAGTTGTATTGTGATGTAGTAGATATGGATGTATGTCACGTGTTGTTCGGGAGGCCGTGGCAATTTGATGTTGATGCTCAGCATTCTGGAAAGAGCAACCAATATAATCTGGTGAAAGATGGGGTGAAGTATACGTTGCTGCCCTTGAAGAACAAAGGAAAACAGACTGCAGGTAATAATTTCCTTACTCTTACAAGGAAATTTGAATATGAAATTAAGGAGACCAAGGAAGTTCATGTGCTAGTGGTGAAACAACGATTGGGACAGAGGCTGAATTACAAGTGGAGGAGCAGCCTGAAGCAGTTAGACCTTTATTACAAGAATTTAGTGGGCTGATGCCTGAAGAGATTCCAGAAGGGTTACCTCCTATGCGTGATATTCAGCATCATATAGACTTAATTCCTGGTGCTAGTTTGCCTAATTTACCGCACTACAGGATGAGTCCTAAAGAGAGTGAGATTCTAAAAGAGAAGGTGGAAGAGTTGCTGCGAAATGGGCATATTCAGGATAGCAAATTTCTGGGGCACTTTTGGCGAACCTTATGGAAATTGTTTGACTCATCACTGAATTTCAGTAGCACAGCTCACCCTCAGACTGATGGGCAGACGAAAGTGGTCAATAGAACTTTGGGCAACTTAATTCGAAGTCTTTGTGGGGATAAACCGAAGCAGTGGGATGTTGCTTTATCGCAGGCGGAGTTTGCTTATAATAATGCGGTTCATAGTTCTATTGGCAGGTCACCTTTTTCTGTTGTCTATACAAAGGCGCCTCAACATACTATGGATTTGATTCACTTGCCCAAGCAAGCAGACAAGAGTGTTGCAGCGGATCATATGGCTAAGCAGATTGTCGAGATACATCAGGAAGTGAAGCAGAAGTTGGAAGCGGCTAATCAGAAGTACAAGGCTGCGGCAGATAAACACAGGCGCAAGCAGGTGTTTGCAGTCGGCGATCAAGTCATGGTCTTCCTTCGTAAAGAGCGGTTACCGGTTGGAACTTACAGCAAATTGCAGCAGAAGAAATACGGGCCTTACACCGTCAGTAGGAAGATCAACGATAATGCCTATGTTATCGACCTTCCACAAAGCATGGGCATATCCAATACCTTCAATGTTGCTGATTTATCTCTATTTCATGAGTCCACAGAGCCGTTGTATCCAGATTCTGATTCTAACTCGAGGACGAGTTTTTCCCAAGTGGAGGAGAATGATGCGGAGCATATTAGTAATGTGTTTCTGGATCGATTGGATAGGCAGAAGTCCCAACGGAAGTCGAGAAGATGCTGTTGACACCTGATTTTTTTTACCATTTATTATTGTGATTTTTATTCTTTAAAATTAATTAAAAATATCAAAAAAGGTCATAAAATCACAAAATCAACTTTGGAAGCCTTGGTTTAACCTTAGGAATCAATTTTGAACAAAAAATATTTTTCGGTATTTTTAATATTTTTCGAGTTTATTTAATTATAAAAATACCCAAAAAAAATCAGAAAAATACCATTCGTGGTCAGAAAAATACCCAAAAATATTCGATAATTTTGTTTTAATTTCCTCTTCAAGTGTGTCACTTTAAATCTCAAAAATTCGGCTCGGGTCACTATGTTCCTTCACAAACATAAACCCGAACCGAGCCTAAAAAAAAATCATTTTTGAGTCTTTTAGTTTTCAATTCTCACTTTTTATAAGCTATGACATTGGATTCTAAAGTCTTAAAGTGCAATTAGGTCAATTTGCCCTCCAATTTAATCAATTTTTACCAAAAGGGCTTAATTGCACATTTTTCTTTCAATTAGTCCCCGGTTTCACGGATGTATACATATGCTCTACGTATTTATACATCATACGTATTTATACGTTATGCATATTTGTATTGTTTGGTAACCTCTTTAACTCTTGTAATAATAATAATGGTTATTATTTTTAACACCTTTGTTAGTGCCTTTTTTAGCATTTTTGTATTGTGAGTGCTATTTTTAAATAGCATTTTTTGTATTATAAATTGTGAGTGCTATTGTTAGTGCTATTTTTAAATGACATTTATTTATCATAAATTGTGAGTGCTATTGTTAGTGCTATTTTTAAATGGCATTTATTTATCATAAATTGTGAGTGCTATTATTAGATAGAATTTATAATTGTTAGTGCTATTTTTAAATAGAATTTTTGTATTATAAATTGTGAGTGCTATTGTTAGTGCTATTTTTAAATATCATTTTTGTATTATAAATTGTGAGTGCTATTGTTAGTGCTATTTTTAAATGTCATTTATTTGTGAGTGCTATTATTAGATAGAATTTATAATTGTTAGTGCTATTTTTAAATAGAATTTTTGTATTATAAATTGTGAGTGCTATTGTTAGTGCTATTTTTAAATAGCATTTTTGTATTATAAATTGTGAGTGCTATTGTTAGTGCTATTTTTAAATGTCATTTATTTGTGAGTGCTATTTTTAGATAGAATTTATAATTGTTAGTGCTATTTTTAAATACAATTTATTGGAAGGTATTTTTGGCTATAAAAGGATGGCAAGAGTTTTGAGGTTGAAGGGGAGAGACATTTTGTAGAGTGTACAAATTTTTGAGAGCTTAGAGAGAAGAACACAAACACTCTCTATATTCTCATAATCTTGAGCGAGCAAAATATACTAAGTTCGGAATATTGATTCCGCATATTGCTAGCACAATTGTTGTGGAGTTATTAGTCGTCTCCCCGTTCGTCAATTGGTGGTGCGTCCGAACTAGATGCCTAACACTTGTGGAGGCTGAGATCGAAGAACATCGAACCGACACCTCCGTTCAAGCACGCTACGAGAGGTAATCTATTTACTCCCTTTGAGACTTTGTGATTTTTTTCGATTGAAATGCACGAAGTACGCCTCTGGAGATACATGTATGGGTTGTTATTTATTTCCGCTACGTGTTACGTGGATCCCAACAGTGGTATCAGAGCCAATCCTTAGGTGTTTTCGTGCATTTAATTGATTTTTTGCAATTTTTGCAATACTATGGCCAATATGTATTAACGAATTGTTCGTCTTACATGGCTAATGGAGATTGATTATTTTATATGATAAATTAATCAACGTAGCAAAAATTGAGACTAAATCAATTTTGAATCGAAAATTTATGGCTATCTTATTTTACGTAAAAATTCTGAATATGATTCAACGTAGAATTTTTATTGTGCCTTCCTAAGTTTTAAATTGTGAATTTATTACTTACGTGAAAGGGTGGTGATCATGGAAAAATCCCTAATCAATGTGATTGATGTATATATGAATGTATGATGATTATTTATATATTTGGGGTTGTAATTATTAAATGGAGGCTGCGTACTCCTTTTATTTTTCATGTAATCTTTATTTTTAGCATAGTCAATTGTTGATGTAAATGCTACGAGGATTACGTGGAGGAGCCTTTTAAGTCGGCGAGCTCTTTGGGGCCCAATTCTTGAAGAGTTCAAGAAACCAAGAAGAAGCGAAGAGCGGCTCTCCGTTATTAAAATATTAAAATGATTATATGTGGTCTCATTGGCTCGAGACCCATTAAATCATAATTCCATGATCACCACGTAGGATAGATATTTATGTGATTGACATCTATTTATTTATTATGATTACGTGAGCATGTTAAACTGGTTAATGTGCAAAGTCAGACTTACCTCACCCAAAATTGTGCCTGCATGAAATCCTAGTTAGGAAAATCACTCGCATTAGGTACCGAAAGGGCGTTGGTAACGACACCAGCGTAACCAAGTCCCCGAACCCAAAATCTCTGGTTCCGTAGAACTGATCGATCTCTCCCAATCGATCGGTAAGGTTTCCGGTCTACCCTCCAAGAAAGACCGGTGGCGACTCCAAATGCCACCACGACCACACTAAGATCGAAAGCGATCGACTGTTATCGTCGAATCCCTTTGAAAAATACTCCCGCCGCGATTTGGTATGGGTCTGGGAGGGCCCGCGCCGATCCAAAGCCCGCGATCTGCACCCTTGTGCGGGGGAAGGCCCGCGATCGGTAATCCATTAGCCGCGTCCGCTTCCGGACGGGTCGCGACAGCTGGCGACTCCGCTGGGGAACTGTTCTAGAAACTATGGTTCTAGACCTCAAGTGGACTTAGGCCGTAATAAAAATTGAGTGATTTTTCTAACCCTACAGGCGCTCTTGAAGGTGAGGTAAGTCCGCTCACGATAGGTGTTATATGTTTTTGCAGATTGGAGTAATAAGGGGTGTAGTCTGTGATTAACTTTATTTTACGCAGGTGTGGCGTAGGAATGTATGTTGTGTGGATGATTTGAAGTGCTGATTGATAAATTGTTGTGCATGACTTGCATTGTGATGATCACGACACATGGACACACACAACCGCGCCTAAAACCCCAGGCGCCGCCTTTAGGAACACAATAGAAGGAATTGAAAATGGAATCTCCGTGAGGAAAAACACGGGGTAATCCACTTCTCAATTCCGCTCGCTTCGAACTATGGATTGAGTCCCAATGCAACGATAGTTGTGCAATGGAATCGGCTCTTTCTAGAACTCGAGGTGGGAACCTTAACCTTAGGTGCCAAACCCTCTGATTTTTAGAAGTTCACCATCACTTGTCTCATGCGCATGTCTTTGGGCGGTTGGTACACCTAAAATCGCACATAAGTCGACGAGTTGGGTTGGTAAGACTCTCTATCCCTCAAAACTATTACAGTTCATATAAATATAGGCATTTCATTCATTGCATTCTGGTGATTAGATTAAATGCCATTTCAAGGATAGATGCATGTGTTTTTCCCAAACGTCCTTGATAGAAGACGAGGAGGATGATATCCCATGGCGAACACTGAGTGAGCAACAAAGGAGCCTACTATGGACATTATTGAGATATCGTCCAATGAAGATGACGAGTTGGGGCAAGTGATCCGGAAGTCACAGATCGAACTTGGGGCATCCTTAAACGTTAGGATCACATTCCTTGGTTTCATTTTCCATTACTAGTCCTCTTGTATAGGGTTTATTTTTATCGAGGCTTTCTCTATCTCACCCCTTAGAGTGATTGTATTAGGGATCTATTGGTGTATACATTCAGATGGAACTCGGTTGTATTTCTTTTGACGGGTCATGGGAATGTGATAGTGGCATTTTCTCTAATCATCCGAATACTCCCAAGTCAAGTTTATAATTCCTTTAGAGGAAACTAAAGTTGAAAATCTTACACGACCTTTTTGGTCGTACAAGGTAATCCAACCCCAATTTCGCTAGAAGGAATTATACACTTGAATTGGTCCATGCATGTCATACGTCACTAAGTAATCCACGATAATTGATCAAGAGTATTGACGTTATTTCGAATTTAATGACGAGATAGATGTCCAAATTGCTCTCGTTCTTAACAAAACGGCCTTGATTTGGATGCCGTATCTTCAATTAAATTTAAAAACACGTCGTTATGCCTTGCATTTTTGACTAATTCGCTCTTCTGAATATTGGTCAAAAGCAATTATCGTGAATTACATTCCTTTCAATAGTATGCTTTCTTTCGAGGAATATTGATAAAAACTTTTCGCACAAGATTAAAACCCTTGTAAAAGTTCTTGTCATTATTAATTACGAGCAAGCATAAGATTGAAAGGGGTCTATGCTTTCTTTTTCAGATTATTCCTTTTGACTCGGTCTTTTCATTTGCAGGTGAAAAACAAGTAGCATAAAGAAATCTTTTCTTGGATAAGTCTGAGGCTATTCTTTCATCTGACCATGAGTGAGTTAGAAAATCAGAACACATCTACTCGACTTATTATGGATCGGCTCATCCAAGTCTAAGATGTCCGGATGCTCGAAGAAATGTATCATATAAAAGCTAAAACAAACACAGGGGCTTTCATTCATTCTTGCCCAAACCAGATCATACAATTCATTGGGGTGGAAAAGTAAAGCAGAAGTGAGCCCTAATCAACGACACAAAGGAGCCCAGCTGGCCCTCCAGGTTATGGATGCTTTGTTTATACGCACCACTCCGCGTATCATGGTCCGCAAGCCTGAGGTGGAGGCGTTTGCGTTCATCATTGACTGCAACAACCTGAGTCTCGTGATCTTCGGCGACTGCTTTCAAGTCCCGAACAAGTCCATTCTCACGAGTTATATCCTCGTTTATGCCGTTGAGCCTTTCTTCCAGCCACTCGCTCCGATTCCTTAGCAGGGCATTACGTCGATCGCGCTCATAGGTAGCCAGAGATAGAGCTAAGTCCTCCACCAGATTCCTCCTCTCGCGTAGCAATGTCGAAACCCGCTCTTTGGCGAACTCAACAGCCTTTTTGTGACTATCGGCCAGGTAGTCAGCCAACGCTAGGCGGTCGGACTGATCCTCATAACGGGCTCGCAAGACACGAGCCACGGTAACTCCCCGATGAGCAGCGCGGTAGACCTCCAAGGAGTTCGTAAAGAGCGTTGGAAAAATATTGTATTCCCTCCCCAACGCGGTACCCTCGAGGGAGGTGATGTCCAGGTCCCCGAACATGACTCTGATCTCATCCTCGGTTTCGGGATGATCGGCTATGTGAGCGTAGCCTCGACCCAAGAGGTTATAGAACTCTTTCCATCGAGTCAAAGCTTCGGCTGAGAAAGTGTGAACTTGGGAAGAAGCCATTTTCGACGGAGATGTGTGTAGTGGAGCGATTAGAGGATGGAAGCAAATTATATGAGAGCGTTAATCTCCCAAACACCAACTCCGCATTTTATAGCGTCTCGAGAGTGGAGAAAAGTTGCAGCAATAATGCTTGTGGAGCCGGGTTAATTAATGTAAAGCGAGGGCTGCTCCACCCGTGAATCATCAGACATGTCCTGATCCGCAATTTCAGGCCTGACAAATTCGGTCTCGCCATTATTAAAGCTGGGAGGGAGGCGAGCGCAACTATCGAAGAAGCCGCGAAAGGATTGTGTTGTTCCATCACGCATGAAGCTGGGCGGCGAGTGAACAGCTCTGCCACTTAAAAAGAGAAGACAGTGCTGAACAGGCATGACTATTGAGGAAAAGTGAAAGGCGAGCGCAACTATCGAAGAAGCCGCGAAAGGATTGTGTTGTTCCATCACGCATGAAGCTGGGCGGCGAGTGAACAGCTCTGCCACTTAAAAAGAGAAGACAGTGCTGAACAGGCATGACTATTGAGGAAAAGTGAAAGGCGAGCGCAACTATCGAAGAAGCCGCGAAAGGATTGTGTTGTTCCATCACGCATAAAGCTGGGCGGCGAGTGAACAGCTCTGCCACTTAAAAAGAGAAGACAGTGCTGAACAGGCATGACTATCGAGGAAAAGTGAAAGGCGAGCGCTACTATCGAAGAAGCCGCGGAAGGATTTGGTTACCCCTTCGTGTCGGAAAGCTGAGCAGGAGGTAAACAGTTCCGTCGTTTCAAAAACAGAACGCTGAACAGACCTAGCTTTCGAGGAAAAGGAGGCAACAAATCGAAAGAGCGAGTATACAAAAGAGAACAGAGAACCCCGAGTGACGAGTTCGTTGAAAGACCTCAAATTCTCTAGAATCAGATTCGACATCGAAGCCATGGAACTCAACATCGCCGGTGACGAACATCAAGATCGCAGTGGTGACGACGGCAGTGGCCACGACGCTCAACCCCGGAAAAGAAAAAGTCGCCAGCGCTACGCTCGGAAAGAAATCCAGGAGCTTGAAGCTTTCTTCGATGAATGCCCTTGCCCAAACGAGGAACAAAAGATTGAATTGGGCCAGAAGCTGGGAATGAATCCTATGAGAATCCATTTTTGGTTTCAGAATAGACGTTTCAGACTAGGTGTCCAACACAGGCGTAAGGAGATCACGGCCCTAAAAGAGCAGAACCAAAACCTTCAAATGGAAAACATGTGGTATGAGAAAATTCTCAGTACTATTACCTGCCCTGACTGCGGTGGCCCTACCACCCTCAGTAAATTGTTCCCCAGTAAGCCTTCTACGAAGATGGAAGGTGCTCATTTATCCCCCTGCTCCCTTGAGCCATCTCCGGTACAATCAGATCCTGCTAATGGCGCGCATGAGCAGATCGATCCTACAGAAATTATACCAGTGTCTTCGGAGGAAGAAGATACGTGTCGTTATGATCGGAGTCACCTCATCGAAGCCCATGAATCTCCTCCACAACAGCTTCCGGTAAGATCAGATACGGTTCAAGAGGAGTTAGAGGTTAGTCGGCAGGCTATCTACGCCACTCTGGACGACGAGAAGAAGAAATTCACTTGGCCCCCGGAGCTTCATCTCAAGTTCTTGGACGCAGTTCAATAGATAGGACTCGACTTCATAGGTCCGACAAGCATACTTAGGGTCATGAACGTACCGGGACTTACCAAGCAATTAGTCGCGAATCACCTTGGTTGCTACAGAAGGGCGTTAGGACAGCGTTATGCAGAACTGAATCCGAGCAATAGACTCGGCTGCGAACCCAGCACCCTTATGACAAATGAGGCCCGGTCGAATCTGGACGACTATTGGGGATTTGATCAGGATATCCTCGCGAGTCATTTCAATATTCCTCAAGAACACGCATCACAAGTGCAACGAGTAAGCACTCCTCCGTCCGAGCAGCAGCTAGTCAGTGTTCATCCTGTCGCAGATCAGCCCACCACGCCCAGTGCTCAAGGGTTTGCCCAATCAGAGCATATGGCTTCAGATGATCTAATGGGAGAAAGCTTGGAGCACTCTTATTTCCCTAATCCCCAAGTGGGAGATGCTTGTGGTAGTCAATCGATCAAATCTCCTCTTATAATCCCAGACAAAGATGGAGGTTCCAGTTCGAAGAACCCGTCGGGCGATGCAGCTCAACCTACACATCAATCGTTCGAGGGGTCGGGTGATTTCTTCGATGAAGGACTTGATACCTGGTTCGATCAGTTGGAAGCTATTAAAGGTTGGCAACCATGATCTGCACTTGGTAATGGCACACCTAAGCTGAGGCCAGACTGGTTAGTCATTGGACATGCCCCAAGAAAGAAGGGGATGTACGCGAGAATGATGTATCTCCTATTGTAAAGTTCTCATCGGTGCATGCGTTTGTTTCTTCAATAGCTAGAGTTGATTCTGCATAATGTTTTTCGCAAACGTCATCTCGTGTGTATACGGTAATTCCTTGTTATTAAGTTCAAGGTAAAATCAGCCCCGACGCGTGAAGGCAGAATTGATAGCATGAGTTACTAGCAGAATGTGATCGAGCTCGAAAGTGAAAGATTACTAGCGGCCCCAAACGCAATGACCGCAAAATCAGGGGCAATCTTTAAGTTTCGAGCAACTACAAATCTATTTCTCACGAGGCATTCAGGTCAATCAAATATAAAGCGTCGGGCTGTGAGAATGATGCGTAGTCAATCTGTTGACACAGGCGAAAAAGGAGTCGCGTAGATCCGAAAGCAAAAACCTTTCTTGGCTAGTCAACAATGCAGAATGAAAGAGCATATATAAACAAACTCGCATTTATTTCATTCAGCAGGAAAGTTTACAAGTGGATCACTGAGGGGGAGCAGTAAACCCAAAATGAGTTCTGACAAGCATCACAAAAAAGCTTAACTGACTCTCCATGCTATCCATGCCTTGCTTACAACCCACACTCCGGGAATCGAGGTCTACAAGCTTGAAGAAAAGGAGACGACATTTCTCCTTAAGTTCGTTCACCTTGGTGTCATAGTACTCGAACTCAAGCTCTAAGTCATGAGCCAGCACCCTCCCGCGAGCTGTATCCATGCTCAGGTCTTCAAGCCTTTCCTCCAACCAGGCACACTGGAACCTCAGCACGAAGTTGTGCTGGTCTTGCTCAAAGGCGGTGTCAAAAAGAGCCAGACGCTCCACCAAGTTGTCCCTCTCACGGACCAGCATCGAAACCTGGGCGTGGGCGTATTCAACAGCCCTTTTATGGTTATCGGCCGTCAGCATGGCCAACATCAGGGACTCAGTTCGGTCCTGATAACGGGCTCGCACGATACCAGCCAAAGTGACCTCCCGGCTAGCAACTTCGTAAGCCTGCATGAAATTGTTAAAGAGAGTTGGGAAGATCACAAACTCCCTTTGCAGTTTCGTACCTTCAATACACGCAGTATCCAGGGCCGGAATCAGAGTACGAACTTCAACCTCAGCTTCAGGATGATTGTTTATGTAGCCATAACCCCTACCCAAGAGGTGGTAAAATCTCTCCCATTGGGTCGAAGCTTCAGGTAAGGCAACAGGCATAGAGGAGGAATCCATATGCGATGGAATGACGGAGAAGAGAGTGAGAATGTGAAGAGTGTTTGAGAGGCTGAGTCTGATAAGGCTAAAGTGTTAATCTTCTTGACATCAATCTATCACCTTATAAATGCTCGAGTAAAGGGAGAAGTGGTAATAATATTTTATGTGCAGTAGAGCCAAGCGGGTTTCGTTAATGCATCCCCGATGAGTCACGAATCCACCACCGTCCTGTGATCTCGGGTTTTACGAAACATAATGGCGCCGAAAGGTGGGCAGGCTTGTTACTCTAGAGACTGGGCCAGGGGGACAAGCGTAGTGCTCGACAAAGCGAAATCAACGCAAGAGATCTTCAGGCTCCGTTCACGTAGAAAAGAGCAAAAAAGGACAAAGTGGGAATTACGAAGCCTTGAGAAAAACGCTCGTCAAGTAGCCATCACAAAAGGACGAAGTGGGAATCTCGAAACATTGAGAAGAGCGCTCGTCGGGTAGCCATCACCTTTGATCGAAGAACGGTGATCCGGCTCCTTTAACCTCTCAGAATTTGCAGAGAAAGTGAAGATCCAAGGAGGAACAAAGAAAGCTGAGTTAACGGAAAATCAAACAGTGATATCCCGGTCAAAATGTTCAAGGGATTCTGTCATTTACTGGAAGCGCCAGACTTGGAGGTCTCCGAGCTTGAGCTGCTGGAAGAGTTTGAAGATCTCAGGACCGAACCTGACACGAGGGCCATGGAGACCGATCCTTCTAATGATGAAACCCGCGGCTTGGTTAACGAGAACAGTACCCGCGACGGTTATCAGCGTCAGAAAGGGGAATATCTCAAACGCAACACTTCAGGTCAAGTCCATAAACTCGAATTGTTTTTCAGGGAATACCCCTATCCGGACATGGAACAGAAAATCAAAATGGGCCAGGAGATAGGGTGGGAGCCTCGGAAGGTCAAGTGCTGGTTTGAAAACAAACGAACCCGGCTGAAGCAGCAACGCGATCGGCACGAGTTAGCGGTTGTAAGGGAGGAAAATGAAAAGCTTCGAATAAAAAACACTCAGTACAAAAAAGCTCTAAGCATCGCTATTTGCCTGGAGTGCGGTAACCCTGTTCCCACGGACGGAGTATTCACTGAAGAGCCAGATCTGGGGGTTTATAATGCTCATTTGTTGCAATGCCCTTCGCAACATCTTTCGGAACAGGCGGGTACCGCCGAGGATCTACAAGAGGAAACTAGTGCTATAAGGTCAAAGTCGACGCCCATTGTGGAAGGGAACATGCGTCATGACAAGTCGGGTCCGCTCGATGATGAACTCACCATCATGACCAGCCGATCTGAGACCACTAAATCCCCTCCAGAGCAACCTCCAACACGACCAGATTCCGAGAAGAGTAATGTCGCGACCCTCTTGAGGTTGTCGAGCTCTCGAGGGCTAATGGGCCGTCCTGTCTGGTCGGACGCGGGCCTCTCCCAAGGCCCATTACCCAAATCGCAACGGAGGTATGCGTGATCGACTTTCAGTGTAGTCTAGTGACATGTGCTAAGTGTGCATGCCATGGAGTCGCCACCAATCATTTTTTTAGGGTGTGATTGGACCACCCAATCGAATAGTTGGGAGTTTCTATTCAATTCTGCGAGAACCAGAGAAATGGTTTCGGGGACTTAGTTACACCAACTGTCAGAGTTGACGCCCTTTCGGTACCTAAGTTGACTGAATTTTCTAGCCTGAGATTCATGCGGATGAGTAAGGTATGAACCATAAATCTAGAAATTCATGCAGATAGGAGTGATTATCCTAGCAATCACAATCAGTAATAAAATGCGCAACTCAAGGAATCTAGATATGCAAATAAATCACTTGGCATTCCTAGTAAGGCCCTATTTATCAATCACAGCTCAAGAATGATTTAGCTGTCCTAGCCATTCTACACACGATCTAACCTAAGAAAAGCATTAGGAAGTATCGAAGGAGTTCGAGAGTACTCACATGGGGTTCGCCGTGCCCTGGTTTGGTCTTGGACGAGCCGACCCGATTATATTTGGGGATCCACTCGGCGTTTTACACCATGAAATCATGTGAAACAAAAACGAAAATATTCAGCAAGGAGAATTTATTGTAGATGGTGGTCGATCTAATTGGACGTCAAGACTAAAAAATATGTAGAAATTTACAAATTAAAATACTCGAATGACATTTTTTTGCCAAATTCAACTCTATGCGTCGTGAAGAAACACATGCAATTGAACTTGAATTTTGACTATTTATGAGTTCAAAATGAAAAGGAAATTAAAATAAAAATATTGACTATTTTTCTATATTTTTACGACATCGAACGCTATTTTTCTTCATTTTTCATGTATTTTTCTATTTTTGGAAAATATTAAAAAATATTAAAAAATATGACAAAGTATTTTTTTTTTTATCAAAAATGGTTCCTTTAGCTTGGTCAAGGTTACCAAAGATGATTTTTTATTTTTTTTTAACTTTTTATAGATTTTTTATGAATTTTTTAAAAATAAACTATGAAAGACTGATAAAAAATCAGGTGTCAACAGCTGCCCCTCTTTGAGAGGAATTTCGTCAGAGGTTTCTCTCAAAGACAAGGTGACACCTATATTCCAATCGACTCGACTGGGAAAATAAAAGAAATCATGACATCCAATTTTCATGCCCATCAATGTGTGCTTTTCCTTAAAAAGAGATGTGCTCATTCAATTCCCTGATATGATGTAAGAAAGTTAAGGAGTAGATAGACTTCCCTGCCCCTTACTTGTCGAATGCTTGCAGCATTTGCTGTGTCTGATGGGTTCAAGTAGATTCCTAAGGACTTGTCATCGGAGTGTCCTTGGGATGTTAAGCTCTGACCTGTATGGTAGGTCAAACCATAATGGGATTCCTAACTGATAGGAACCTAAGGAAGACGCATCCCACATTTGGGAATTTGCCAAGGGTTTTGATCCGTGTGGTGGACTAAACTAGAAATGGCTTGCCTAATGTAAGGCTTATTAGGGAAAACGAATCCTCCCGCGTTCGGGATTCATCAAGGTTTTGATCCGTATGGTGGATCGGACCATTGGGTTGATCCTTCAGGCGGTCTCTACCAGTCCTTTGACCCTTCATGCGGTTTCTACCATTCATTGACCTTTCATGCGGTTTCTACCATTGAGTTGACCCTTCAGGCGGTTTCTACCATTGGTTGACCCTTCAGGCGGTTTCTACCATTGGTTGACCCTTCAGGCGGTTTCTACCATACATTGACCCTTCAGGCGGTTTCTACCATTGTTTTGACCCTTCAGGCGGTTTCTTCCATTGGTTGACCCTTCAGGCGGTTTCTACCATACATTGACCCTTCAGGCGGTTTCTACCATTGTGTTGACCCTTCAGGCGGTTTCTACCATTGATTGACCCTTCTGGCGGTTTCTACCATTGAGTTGACCCTTCAGGCGGTTTCTACCATTTATGAGATTCCAAATTGATATGAATCAAAGGATGACGTACCCACTCTTCGGGGCTAGTCGGAGACTCGATCATTCTGTGGATCGGTCTTAGAAAAGACTTGCCTACTAAAAGGCTTCACCTAAGGATGACGCACCCAGTCTTTGGGGCGGCCAAAAGTCCTGCAGAAAGCTTAGACCTGAAAATATTTTCCTCGCCAAGAAGATATTAGTAATCTTTGGGAAGACAATAATTGTCTAACTGACAAAATTCTACGACTTAAGTTTTAGTCATGAAATGTGCATTTTGATTGCTGGAGGTTATCCAAAACATTCCTGCCATATACAGATGTGATCATAAATTCCTTGCACGGAAACTCTAGATCAAACAATTTGAAAATTTCAAAAAGAGTTTGCTCAAAACATCCATTGGAGTATTTCTCATCCAAGAAGGCTTCTCACTGCTCTGTGATAATGATCTTTAATAGGGAAAGTGCTCAATTTCCTACCAACCTATGCCTGGGTTTCAGGATCATTCGCAACGCATACATTTCGACCGATCAGGAGGTCTTTCACGGGACCGTAGTGTTAGGCTTGGATATCGGTTTCCAAGGGGGACTCACTTTTGAGTCAAGGCCGTTGAACGAAAATTTTCACTATCTGCTCCGGGTTTACAAGTCAAGAACCCTGTAAAATGAGAAAGAAATAGTCTTGCTCGTACTTCTTTGAGCTAAGTTATACATTAACCCAAGTGTCTTAGTCAGATAAGACTGCTTCAGGGTTGTAACATTGGAAGGATTGGGGACCGAAAAAGGCTTATTTTTTGCCCAGAAATTGTGAAGGGTTTGGCATTGGTGATCATTGCAAATTTACCACATGTCCTTCGAAGAACATCTCCATTTCTTGAAGTGTACACTCCTCTTTTAGAGCGCACAAGGATGTTTAAAAGCGTCTCTTGTTACATTAAGAGACCGTCTGTTTGTGTGTTTGCAATTTGAGCACGACATCATTTGGAGAGTAGTCATCTTGATCTGACTCCTTTGCAGGGTCTTTTCATCGTATATCTAGACTTTACTGGGGATATTTTGAATAGACATCAGCCTTGCTTTTTACCAGGCACTTTGCTTTTTCTTGATGTCTAGGGATTTTTCTTTTCCCCTTTTTTTTAATCCCGTGTTTTTCTTTTCTTTTGGAGCTAGGATTTTCGGCAATCATGCTAGATATGCAACTTAAACTTTGGCACGCTTCCATTCCTAGAGTGATGTTGCCTTTGCTTTGGAATATGCAATGATCACCAATAGGTTGATGAAATGAATTTGCTGGCTCAACTTGGTCGTGCAAAGGATAACAGTGTGTAGGATAGAGAAATGAATTATTCTCGTCATCCTATGACACTTGGATTATCATATAAACAACACACAAAGATTTATGTTAGTCCGAGCAAGAAAATTTCAAACCGTTTACTTTCTGATACTGTTGGACTAACCTTCATTTGCCCCAATGTGGGGTGGTTCTTGACAGGGTTGAGAATGAAAATCGCCGTTCAATGGGGTTCTCAATGGGCATCTGTAGTGTTTGGAATGAAGAAATAAATGCCTCTGTCATCTCGATCCATGTAATCGTTGCGAATGACCCTTATATCCATAGGTTAAGGTTTCGCTATCATTTCCAATCTCCTCATCTCTCAAGTGTGTATGGGACGTGTTTGGATTAGGCTCGCTTCTCTTATGAGAAAATACCCTTTTGAACAGTTCAAACGACTCTTGTTGGAAAAATTCATTTCATTTCATCAAGATTTATCCTTCAAAGGGATTTTGTGATGCACCATACATGTGTAATTCATGTTCAGACAATCTCATGTTTTAAAACATGAATGTCAATGAAGTAAGAATTCTATGTCTTTTTAGATGTGAGAATCGAATTAATTCTGAAATTTTTTAATCTCCAATGAATTGGGAAAAGGGATACTTACCTGCCCATCGAGGCTGGAGATCCTGGAGATATAAAAGGGATATGTCATCGTATATTCTAAAACTTTACAAAAATTGGAACAATACATCTTACCCTTGGTCATATGCTCCAACGAGTGTACAAGGGTTGTGAAAATATGTCTGCCCTGATGGCGAGCTCCTGCCAAGGATAAATATTAAGCATTATTTTGGGTTTCCAAATTCAAAACAAATTGGGACGATACTACTTTACTCTTGATTTGAATTCCATTCTGCATGCCAATGTGCAGATTGTAGAAGCCGGCCCTCAAGCTTGTGGCCATGATTTCTTCGTCTGGTTGGGCAACGAATCCACCTCGAGGATTTACGTCGGAGGAGATTCATTCATCTTTTTGGGCGTGTTTCATGCACTGTTTTGTTATTTGAATGCATGGCTTCTTGGGTGCATCGTCTCTGTTCATCACCTGAGAGGAAAATGAGAGAACATTATCCCCGCATCTGATTGAAAATCATTTAGGAACGATACGTTCTTTTTACCAAATGGGTGGCTCCGCGGCCAAATGCGTTTTACATTGAAAGAATGGATTCCATTACGCTCTGCGGATGATAACTATCGCTTCAGGGACTTGCCCCACGGATTAAACGATGAATTTGATGTCTTCGGCTTCGACATGCTTTCCGATGTAGGAATGATTTGCCCCCATTTTCAGTGGAGATGGGTTTTGTCGAGTGGGCAAGATCAAAAACTCATCCTAGATTTGGCTTTAGTCGAAGGTTGAAATCCGGACCTTGGATAAGCGAATCATGATTCATCTCCTTCTGCTTCGGATTTGTCATTTGCATGCTTCACATTTTACAATACCAACTTCGCCGCTTGATGAAAATGAATCGATGATTTTCGAATTGCCCCAAGTTCTATAGTCATCTGCGTCGAATCTCTTTGAACTTCATCGGGTGATAGACCAACTGATAAAATGATTTTTCAATCCCGAGATCGAACTCCTGACGTTTCGTACCACTTCCATTTCACTGACTACCAGGACACAGCACTATTGGCGTCCCTAACTGGTTCGTTTTTTGTTATAAAATTCTTGAAGCAGTTAGCGACCCCCATCGAGAATGAAACAAGCTCAATTTAGAGTTCATAACGACTAAAGGTCCCTTAGAACGATACAGAGCTAACCGTCTTTGAGCTCGCTCGGGCTTTTGCTCGCATTTTCCTATGTGAAGCCTTTAAATGTTTTTCTTCGTGGCGTTCAATTGATTCGCCTCGACTCTAATCTAACAAGGGATTGTCGCACTCAAGCATGATGATGCTCGTAGGTAGTACTGATCGCTGCCCCAGATTAACTCTAGGCATTAAAGAAGATTATCTTGCATGGAAGACTTTATGACAGAAAGATTAATGATACATCCAGTCACATGTGCCTAGTTCCCTTGAGGATTCTCGGTGATCAGCCAGTTACACCATGAATCAGACATATAATCGTCATTTTGAATCATAACTTCATAAGCCCATCAGTTTTAAACTGATCGATCCAGATATGGAGCTCCTCATCAAGGAAATCTTTTGATTCTTCGAGCAACTGATATTCGGGTTGACCATCATCGCTTGGCGTTGAAGGATTCCTGTTTCTGTTGTGAGCGATCTGATTCTTCGAGCTAGAACCTTCGTCGTTGCTCGAGATTATAAGAGGATGATTGATCGGTTCACTATCAAAAGCACCTTCCATTTGGGAATGGAAGAAACAAAAATCCTCAGAGCATCCGCCCGCTTGATCTTCCGAAATCATATGCCCAAGCCGAGCAGATCTTTGAACACTAGGCGCAATATGTTGATCGGGGATAGGAAGAGCACTAGCGAAAAGTTGCTGCTCAAACCAAGGAGTTCGTACCTGCTGCACTTGTGGCATATACTCTTGAGGGGTGCTGAGATGATTCGGGGGAATATTCTGATTAGCGCCCAAGTAGTCGATGGTGCTGCTACCAGCTTGGTCGGTGCCTAGATTCGGCAGGGTATTTCTTACTTCAGGGGCATTGTAGTTATAGCCATGCCTAGTGTTTAGGCACAAGTTGAGTTCTTTCAGGTTCAGTGCTGTGTGGCGCTGTCTTAGCGCCCTTCTGTAGCTCTTGAGGTGACTCGCGACTCCATATTTAGTGAGTCCTGGTATGTTCATGATCTCAAGTATGCGCGTTGGATATGCTGAGTTGATCCCTAGTTGCTGAACCGCACTAAGGAACTTGAGATGAAGCTCGGGGGACCAATTGACCCTCGTCTTCTTGCGACCCGGAACAGTGTTGACAACTTGGCTATTGCTCTCTGGCCTATTTCCAGTAGGATTTGATCGAGCCGGAAATTGTTGTGGAGGGAATTCATCAGCTTTGGATTGGTCGGTCGTGATAGTAAGCTCATCGTTAAGGAAACTCCAATCATGGTGACGCATATCACATCCTTTAGAAGGCATCGGTATTGACTTCGTAGAATTGATTTGTTCATGCATATCTCCAACAAAATCTGATTGTATCGAAGATGGTTCGAGGGAGTGGGGTGGTGAATGAGCATTTTCAATCCTCATATAAGGCTTATCAAGGAACATTTCGCCGAGAGTGATAGGGCCACCGCAATTAAGGCAAGCGATAGTGCTGGGAGCTTTCTTATACCTCATGTTCTCCGCTCGAAGCTTTTCGTTTTCCTCCTTTAGAATCGCAAGTTCTTGACGTCTGTGTTGAGCCCTCAATTTGGCTCGCTTATTTTGAAACCAAAACTTGACCCTCAAAGGTTTCATCCCTAGCTTCTGGCCCAATTCATTTCTTTGTTTCATGTTCGGGAGAGGGCATTCACTAAAGAAAGCTTCAAGCTCTTGGATTTCATTCTGAGTGTGGCACTGGCGACGTTTCCTTTTCCGGGATTGACCATCGCTGCTGCTGTTGTCGTCGCTGCTGAGATCCTGAACTTCGTTGCCGAAAGGGTTGGGTTCTGTGGTTCTGGTACCAGACGCCATCCTTGAATCTTCGAGATCTCTCAGTAGTTCATTTTCTGAGATTTTTGGATCAGTCGCCTCTAGCAACTGATGGTAACTCTCAAACATGTTGGATCGAAAAATGTTCGATCAATTTTTGCTCACTCAGGGTTCTCTACTCTCTCATGTATGCTCACTCTCTCTAAATTTTCTTTTGAGTGGTTCTGTATGCCCATGAAACGTTCTTTAAACATGGATGAAGATCATCAGGCAAGCGTTGCTCCCAAGATTTCGTATTTCCCGCTTTGTCGTCTTCTTTCTTCTTTTCAACGTGGAGGGACACCAAATCGATTTCCTGTTCTCGATATCCATGTCTGTCTCCCACTTATTTTCAAAAAGGTGGAACTACGCTCGCCTGCCGCTCAGTTTTTTAATATGATGGGACCGCCAAATCCTTTCGCAACTTTTTTCGATAGTTGCGCTTAACTCCCGCTCAATTTTAATATGGTGACACCGACATATCTTTTTACAACTTTTTTAGGTTTATCAAGCTTGAAATCGCGGACTGGGACAAATCTGATGGTTCACCGAAAGAGCCACCATTGCTTTACCCAATTAACTTGGCTCCACGAGCATTATTGCTGTGCCTTTCTTCATTCTCGAGTTGCTATAAAAGGAGGAGTTAATGCATAGAAGATTAACACTCTTACATAATTGCCTTTTCGTATTTTAATCACTCTACCACACTCATCTTCTTCTCCCTCACTCCAACAAAAATGACCTCCTCTCCTATTCGCGCTTTCTCAGCCGAAATTTTGGCCCAGTGGGAAAAACTCTATAACCTCCTCGGTCGAGGCTATGCTCATATAGCCGATCACCCAGAAACTGAAGATGAAATCCGTATTTTGCTCGTGGAAATAGACACCACCTCCATCGAGGGCACTAATTTAGAGAGGGAATATAGAATCTTCCCAACCCTCTTTATAAACTTTTTAGAGACTTACCGTGTCGCTCATCGAAAAGCTACCGTGGCTCACGTTTTGCGAGCTCGCTATGAGGATCGGTCCAACTACTTGGTGTTGGCCAACCTTGTGGCCGATAGTCACAGAAAGGCTGTTGAGTTCGCCAACAAGCGAGTCTCGATATTGCTTCGCGAGAGGGGAAATTTGGTGGAGCGCTTGGCCTTATCCCTGACCACCTATGAGCACGACCGTCGTAATGTCGTGTTGAAGTTTCAATGTGAGTGGCAGGAAGAAAGGCTTGACAGCATTACCGCGGATATAGCCCATGGGAGAGGACTAGTTCGGGACCTGGAAATAGCCGCCGAAGATCACGGGACCAAGGTTGCCGAGCTTAAAGGGGAATGTAAACGCCTTCTTCTTAAGCTTGCAGATCTCGAGTCTCAAGGTGGTGAGTATAAGCAAAGCATCAATAATATGGAGGGCCAACTAGGTTCCTTTGTGATGCTAATTAGGGCTCATTGCGGTTTTATGTTTCCACCCCGATGATTTGTATGATCTGCTTTTAAGGTCCCTCGATTGAGCGAAATGAATGAAAGCTCTAATGTGTGTGTCTCAACTTCTGTATGGCTGACTTTCTCGAACACCTGACCACTCTCAACCTAGGCAAGCTGCGCTTTGACATTGATGATTCGAGCGTGTACATCTTGATTTTTTAATCTTGCTTATGATCGGATAAAGGAACCTCCCACCGCGATTATCCACAAAAAGACTTCTCTTCTCTACTTGTTTTTAACCTGTTTCAAATGAAAAGGCAGAATCAGAAGAAAGAATTTGAAAAATAAAGCATAAATCCTTTCAATTTTATGCTTACTTATGATTAATAGGGATAAGAGCTTTTACAAGGGTTTTGGCCTTGTGCAAAAGCTTTTATCGATATTCCTCAAAGGAAAGCATATCATTGAAAGGAATGTAATTCACGATAATTGCCTTTGATCAATTCCAAGAAAATCAATGGAATGTTCAAAAGTACACAATTACGATGTGTTTTAAATTCAATTGAAGATACAGTATCCAAATTAAAGCTGTTTTGCTAAGAACGAGAGTAATTTGGATATCTATCTTTTCATTAAATTTGAAAAACACGAATACTCTTGATATTCTTGATCAATTATTGTGGATTACCAATGATGCAAAACATGCATGAACCAATTCAAGTTTATAGTTCCTTCTGGCGAAATTGGGATTGTATTGCCCTATACGGCCAAAAGGTTGTATAAGACTTCCAATTTCAATTTCATCCAAAGGAATTATAAAATTGATTTTGGAGTATTCGAGTGATTAGAAGAAATGCCACTATCACATTCCAATGACAAGTCAATAGAAATACAACAAATTTCAATCTGAATGTATATAAACACAAATAGATTCCTAATACAATCAATCTAAGGGATCAGATAGAGAGGATCTCAGCAAAATAAATCCTATACAAGGCTAGAAATGAAAAATAAAACAAAGGAATGTGATCTTAATACTTAGAGATGCCCTAGTTTCGATCTTTGAGACGTGACTTCAGGATCACCTATTCCAAATCATCATCTTCATTAGATGATACCTCAATGATGTCCATAGTAGGCTCTTCTTGTCCACTTGGCGCTCGTAATGGGATGACACCATCTTCATCTTCCATCAAGAACATTGGGAGGAAAACACTCATATCTATCCTTAAAATGGCATTTAATCCAATCACCGGAATTATGCAATGAATATAATGATTAAGAGCTGTAACAAGTTCGAGGGATAGAAAAGTCTTACCAACCAAACTTAAGAGAAAATCAAGCTTCTCTGTATTTTTTGCAGTGTTAGGTATACTAACCTTCCATCGACAAACGCATGAGACAAGTGAGGGAAAACTCCTAAAAATCAAAAGATAGGGCTTGGTACCTAAAGCCAAGGTTCTCGCCTCGAATTCTGGGAAGAGCCGATTCCATTGCACAACTATCGTTGCATTGGGACTCAATCCATAGTTCGAAGTGAGCGGAATTGAAAAGTGGATTACCCCATGTTTTTCCTCACGGAGATTCCATTTTCAATTCCTTCTATTGTGTTCCTAAAGATGGCGCCTGGGGTTTTAGGCGCAATTGTGTGTATTCATTGTGTCGTGCTAAAGCAATAGACATGCATTTTATTTAACAATCACCGCTTCAATATAAACATCCACACAATCATACATCTAAAACTCCTACCTGCATAAAACAAAGTTAACAAGCACTTCACCCCTTATTTCTCCCGTCTACAAAAACATCTAACACATTCGTTAGCATAAACACCTCACTTTCGAGAGCATCTGCATAAAATTAGGTTAGAAGAATCAATCAACTTTTTAATCGGCTCAAGTCCACTAAATGGTTAAGAACCAGTCCCCAGCAGAGACGCCAGTCTGTCGCGACCCTCTTGAGGTTGTCGAGCTCTCGAGGGCTAATGGGCCGTCCTGTCTGGTCGGACGCGGGCCTCTCCCAAGGCCCATTACCCAAATCGCAACGGAGGTATGCGTGATCGACTTTCAGTGTAGTCTAGTGACATGTGCTAAGTGTGCATGCCATGGAGTCGCCACCAATCATTTTTTTAGGGTGTGATTGGACCACCCAATCGAATAGTTGGGAGTTTCTATTCAATTCTGCGAGAACCAGAGAAATGGTTTCGGGGACTTAGTTACACCAACTGTCAGAGTTGACGCCCTTTCGGTACCTAAGTTGACTGAATTTTCTAGCCTGAGATTCATGCGGATGAGTAAGGTATGAACCATAAATCTAGAAATTCATGCAGATAGGAGTGATTATCCTAGCAATCACAATCAGTAATAAAATGCGCAACTCAAGGAATCTAGATATGCAAATAAATCACTTGGCATTCCTAGTAAGGCCCTATTTATCAATCACAGCTCAAGAATGATTTAGCTGTCCTAGCCATTCTACACACGATCTAACCTAAGAAAAGCATTAGGAAGTATCGAAGGAGTTCGAGAGTACTCACATGGGGTTCGCCGTGCCCTGGTTTGGTCTTGGACGAGCCGACCCGATTATATTTGGGGATCCACTCGACGTTTTACACCATGAAATCATGTGAAACAAAAACGAAAATATTCAGCAAGGGGAATTTATTGTAGATGGTGGTCGATCTAATTGGACGTCAAGACTAAAAAATATGTAGAAATTTACAAATTAAAATACTCGAATGACATTTTTTTGCCAAATTCAACTCTATGCGTCGTGAAGAAACACATGCAATTGAACTTGAATTTTGACTATTTATGAGTTCAAAATGAAAAGGAAATTAAAATAAAAATATTGACTATTTTTCTATATTTTTACGACATCGAACGCTATTTTTCTTCATTTTTCATGTATTTTTCTATTTTTGGAAAATATTAAAAAATATTAAAAAATATGACAAATTATTTTTTTTTTATCAAAAATGGTTCCTTTAGCTTGGTCAAGGTTACCAAAGATGATATTTTAATTTTTTTTAACTTTTTATAGATTTTTTATGAATTTTTTAAAAATAAACTATGAAAGACTGATCAAAAATCAGGTGTCAACAAGTAACCGCCAAGTTGCTGACACCACTTCGGCTAGCAAGAAAATAAGATTTCGTTGGACCCCGGAGTTTCATAGCAAATTTGTTGATGCAGTTCAACAGTTGGGGATCAGTTTTGCTTGCCCATTGCGCATACTCGAAATCATGAACGTGCCGGGACTGACTAAAAATATGGTCAAGAATCACCTTTGGCGCTACAAGAAACTACTGAGAGATGGACGAGCGTCGCTAGACCAAGATAGATGCGGTTCAACACGACCAGATTCCACGAAGAGTAGCCGCCGAGTTGCCAACCCTACTTCGGCTAGCAAGAAAACAAGGTTTTATTGGACCTCGGAGCTTCATAGCAAATTTGTTGATGCAGTTCAACAGTTAGGGATCAGTTTGGCTCGCCCATCGCGCATACTCAAGATCATGAACATGCCGGAATTGGATAGAAATAAAGTCAGGAACCACCTTTGGTGCTACAAAAGACTACTGAGAGATGGACGAGTGGCGCTAGACCAAGAGAGAGGCAGTTCAAGTTTAAACGATGAGCATGGCTGTGATCGCAATCCTCATGAAGCAGGAAGCATTCAATCACCTCTTAACACCGATGGGACTGACAATTACACGGTCGATTGTTCAGGCATCAATCAGAGTACTCCCATGGGTTATCCCAGTACTCCTCAGGAGTATGTACCGCAATTTCAGCAAATCGGGACTCCCCAGTCTGGGCACCGACTGGCCGTTAATACTAGTCCTACAGCGGATCTAACACTGGCAGGAGATGCACATACAATCTTGCGAGACGATTACGGAGATTCCGGCTCGAAGAATCAGGTGGTCCATGACGAAAATGGCAAAAAGATTCCTTCTCCAGTAGTCGACAATACTCAACCTGAGTGTCAGTCGCTCGATGGTTCAGACGATCTCCTTGAAAACATCTATTCTTGGTTCGATCGGCTGAATTCCCCCCTGAGTTACCCTGGTACTCCCCAAGAGTATGTACAACAATTTCAGCAGGTATGGACTCCCCAATTTGAGCACCAACCGATCGTTAGTGTTATTCCTACGGCGAATCCAGCATCGGGTACAAACCTACTGGACAACGATGAAAATACCAACTCGAGAAGTGAGGTTGTTCATGTCGAAAGTAGTGTGAGGAACCCATCGCCAACGGTTGAGGATGCCCGACTTGGGCGTCAATGGCTTGAAATTTCAAGCGAGTCCCTCAGTGAGCAACTCGGCGTGTGGATCACGCATAAACCGAGAAACCAGGTTGTTCATGCCGAAAATGGGAGAAGTCCGTCACCAGCAATTAAGGATGCTCAACTTGGACGACCCGAGCGGTCGGACGATCTCCTGAATGAGCAACTCAGCCTATGGGTCAAGCATTTTGGAACAAGTGCATCTTCGCAGTCGTGACCGGTACCGGCGACCGGACATCTGGTTCGAAGCTCGTGTGCTAAATCATTAGAAGGCTCAGGAGAGTGAGAGGTGAATACATCGAATGAATGTGTTACGGATTTCGTTGTAAAGTTCCCGCGGGAACATTGTAATTAACGCTGAAAACTAACCGCTCTGAGTGTCAACATTACCCTTTGAACGTCTTCGAGCCAAGGGCCATGGATTAATCACTTAATCCGTGGAGCAAATTCCATGAACGATGACTATCACCCGCGGAGCATAATGGGATCTACCCCCATTCAGCACGAAATACGTTTGGTCACGAAGCCTCCCATTTGGTAAAACGATGTATCGTTCCTAAACGATCTTCAACCGAATACCAAAGTAATGTCTCATTTCTTTCCCTTCTCAGGTGTTAAACGTGGATAAATCACCCAAGGAGCCATCTGTTCAAATAACAAAACAGACGTTGCCCAACCGGGGGCAGCTGAACCATTGATATTGCAAATATTCCAAGCATGGATAAGCGGATTTGATAGACGTGGTTCATATCAATACGCGACGTCAGAACGGGATGAGAACCAAGAGTAAAGTTGTATTGTCCCAATTTGTCTTCAATTTGGGAATATGAGTTAACACTTGCTATTTATCCTTGATAGGGACTCACCATCAAGGAGGACAAATTTTGACAATCTGTGTGCACTCGCAGGGGCACACGACCGAGGGTAAGATGTATCGTTCTAATTTTTTGAAAAATTCATGAACGAACAATAACATGTTTCTTCCGCATTTTCAGGGATCTCCAGCCGCGGGGGACAGGTAAGTATCCCTTTCCCCAATCCATTGAAAATGTTGAATAAAAAATAGAGAAGAAAAGAAAAGCTTTTAGAATCTAATGTCTAGAAAAGACATAGGATTCTAACTTCATTGGCATTCATGTTTTGAAACATGAGGTTATCTGAACATGCATTGGGCATCATAAAATCCCATTGACGGGTAAAATTTTTGGAGAAAACGAAAGAGATTTTTCCAATCAAAAGTTGTTCAAAACTTTCAAAAGGACGTTTTCTCAAAAGACGAGAGGCAAAGCCTAGTCCAAACACGTCCTATACACACTTAAGAGAGAAATGGAGTGGATAAGACAGCAGAATCTGGACCTACGGAAGTAGGGACCATTCGCAGCGATTACATGGGTTGGGACGACGGAGGCATTCGTTTCATATCCCCCAAACACTACAGGTGACCGTTGATAACCCCTTTGAACGGCGGTTTTCATTCTTAACCCTGTCAAGAACCACCCCACATCGGGGCAAAATGGAGGTGAGTCCAGCAGCATCAGGAGAAAATGGTTAGAAATTTTCTTGCTCGGACTAACATTAATCTTTGTGTGTTGTTTATATGGTAATCCAAGTGCCATAGGATGATGAGAAGCATTCATTTCTCTATCCCACACACCGAATCCTTTGCATAGCCAAGTTGAGCCTGCAGAATCATTTCATAAACCTGTTGGTGATCATTGCACATTCCAAGACGGATGCAGCATCACTTCAGAAACGAAGAAGTTCAAGACTTAGGGTTTGCAAAAGAATTCCTAAGTTAATGTTTAACCTTGTTAGACCTTTGATCATAGGTCTAACGCGATCCTATGAAGATGAGAAAAAGTGGGATTTCAAAAATGAATGAGAAAAATCCACGGCATCGAGAAAAAGCAAAGTGCCTGGTAAAAGCAAGGCCGATGCTCATGAAAGCTGTTTGCTTGATCCCCAGTGAAACTTGGATGAAAAAAAAAAAAAAATTCTTAAAGGAGTCAAATAAAAAAAGCTGCTCCCCAAATGCTGCCAAGCACAGAACAAAGACATGGAGAGAGTCGGTCTCTGAATGCGACAAGGGACGCTCTCTAAAGAGCTGGTGCACACCTCAAAATCGGTTGTACACCTCAAAAACTAAAGATGCAGAAAGGAAAAGACAGGAGGTAAATCAGCAATGATCACCAATGTCAAACTCGTCATGAATTCTGGGCCAAAAACAAGCCTTTTTCGGTCCCCAATCCTACCAACATCATAACCCTGAAACAGTCTTCTCTGACTAAGACACTTGGGTTAACATACAGCTCAGCTCGAAGAAGTACGAGCAAGACTATTTCTTTCTCATTTTGCAGGGTTCTTGACTTGTAAACCTGGAGCAGATGGTGAAAACTTTCATTCAATGACCTTGACTCAAAAGTGAGTCCCCCTTGAAGACCAATATCCAAGCCCAACATTACGGTCCCGTGGAAGACCTCCCGACCGATCAAAATGTATGCGCTGCGAATGAGCCTAAAACCTAGGCACGGGTTAGTAGGGAATCGAGTGTATCCCCTATAAAAAAACACGATCGCAAAACAGGTGAGAAGACCTCATTGTCGAGAAATATTCCAATTGATGTTTTGAACAAACTCTTTTTGGAATTTTCAAACTGTTGATCCAGATTTTCCGTGTAAGGGATTTGTGATCACATTTGCATGTTGCAAGAATGCTTTGGATAACCCCCAGCATCAAAATGCACATTTCATGATTAAAACTTAAATCATACGGTTTTGTCAAAATGGACAGCCGTGGTCTTCCCAAAGATTACTAACGTTTTCTTGGTGAAGAAAAATCTTTCAGGCTCAAACTTATGCAGGATACTTGGAGAACCCAACTCCCAGAATGTCGCCTCAACAGACTCAAGTGAAGTTTTGTCAAAATAAAATCTTTCACTGCTTCAAAAAACTGAATTCCCGACAAACTTCGGGGTCTCAAAAAAAGGGGAAGAAAAATCCTTTTAAAAGAAAAAGTCCTATCAGACGTGGAGAACCCTCGTCCCAGGACCCATTTTCAAAATATCAAACAGTCTCATCGGACGTGGAGAACCCTCGTCATGAGACCCCTTTTCAAACATGGTAGATACCGCCTGAAGGGTCAACACAAGGTAGAAACCGCCTGAAGGGTCAACTCATGGTAGATACCGCCTGAAGGGTCAAATCAAAGGTAGATACCGCCTGAATGGTCAAAATCAAAGGTAGATACCGCTTGAAGGGTCAACACAAGGTAGATACCGCCTGAAGGGTCAACACATGGTAGATACCGCCTGAAGGGTCAACACAAGGTAGAAACCGCCTGAAGGGTCAAATCAAAGGTAGAAACCGCCTGAAGGGTCAACTCAAGGTAGAAACCGCCTGAATGGTCAAACCAAGGTAGAAACCGCCTGAGGGATCACATTAATGGTAGAAACCGCCTGAAGGGTCACATATGGTAGAAACCGCATAAGGGTCCACTCATTGATAAATATCGCAGTAAGGATCAACACAAAGGTCTGATCCACCATACGGATCAAAATTCTTGGCAAATCCCAAAGCGTGGGATACGCCTTCCTTAGGTTCCTACAAGTTAGGAATCCCATCATGGTATGACCTACCATACAGGTCAGAGCTTAATCTCCCTGGGATATTCTGAATGACGAGTCCTAGGCATCTTCTTGAAAGTCGTCGCAACCGGCAGCATCCGACAGGTGAGCTTCAGGTAAGCCTCTCTCACTTCGGCCCATGTTCAAATTGTTAGAGCAAACCGGAGATTGATTTGAGCTTTTATCAATAGGCTTAAGGATCCGATGTCATAACATTTCTTCTCTTATTTTCCCAGTTGAGTCGGTTAGGAATCAGGTGTCACCTTATCTTTGAGAGAAACCTCTAACGAGATTCCTTTCAAAGAGGGGCAGCTGTTGACACCTGATTTTTTTTACCATTTATTATTGTGATTTTTATTCTTTAAAATTAATTAAAAATATCAAAAAAGGTCATAAAATCACAAAATAAACTTTGGAAGCCTTGGTTTAACCTTAGGAATCAATTTTGAACAAAAAATATTTTTCGGTATTTTTAATATTTTTCGAGTTTATTTAATTATAAAAATACCCAAAAAAATCAGAAAAATACCATTCGTGGTCAGAAAAATACCCAAAAATATTCTATAATTTTGTTTTAATTTCCTCTTCAAGTGTGTCACTTTAAATCTCAAAAATTCGGCTCGGGTCACTATGTTCCTTCACAAACATAAACCCGAACCGAGCCTAAAAAAAAAATCATTTTCGAGTCTTTTAGTTTTCAATTCTCACTTTTTATAAGCTATGACATTGGATTCTAAAGTCTTAAAGTGCAATTAGGTCAATTTGCCCTCCAATTTAATCAATTTTTACCAAAAGGGCTTAATTGCACATTTTTCTTTCAATTAGTCCCCGGTTTCACGGATGTATACGTATGCTCTACGTATTTATACATCATACGTATTTATACGTTATGCATATTTGTATTGTTTGGTAACCTCTTTAACTCTTGTAATAATAATAATGGTTATTATTTTTAACACCTTTGTTAGTGCCTTTTTTAGCATTTTTGTATTGTGAGTGCTATTTTTAAATAGCATTTTTTGTATTATAAATTGTGAGTGCTATTGTTAGTGCTATTTTTAAATGACATTTATTTATCATAAATTGTGAGTGCTATTGTTAGTGCTATTTTTAAATGTCATTTATTTGTGAGTGCTATTATTAGATAGAATTTATAATTGTTAGTGCTATTTTAAATAGAATTTTTGTATTATAAATTGTGAGTGCTATTGTTAGTGCTATTTTTAAATATCATTTTTGTATTATAAATTGTGAGTGCTATTGTTAGTGCTATTTTTAAATGTCATTTATTTGTGAGTGCTATTATTAGATAGAATTTATAATTGTTAGTGCTATTTTTAAATAGAATTTTTGTATTATAAATTGTGAGTGCTATTGTTAGTGCTATTTTTAAATAGCATTTTTGTATTATAAATTGTGAGTGCTATTGTTAGTGCTATTTTTAAATGTCATTTATTTGTGAGTGCTATTTTTAGATAGAATTTATAATTGTTAGTGCTATTTTTAAATACAATTTATTGGAAGGTATTTTTGGCTATAAAAGGATGGCAAGAGTTTTGAGGTTGAAGGGGAGAGACATTTTGTAGAGTGTACAAATTTTTGAGAGCTTAGAGAGAAGAACACAAACACTCTCTATATTCTCATAATCTTGAGCGAGCAAAATATACTAAGTTCGGAATATTGATTCCGCATATTGCTAGCACAATTGTTGTGGAGTTATTAGTCGTCTCCCCGTTCGTCAATTGGTGGTGCGTCCGAACTAGATGCCTAACACTTGTGGAGGCTGAGATCGAAGAACATCGAACCGACACCTCCGTTCAAGCACGCTACGAGAGGTAATCTATTTACTCCCTTTGAGACTTTGTGATTTTTTTCGATTGAAATGCACGAAGTACGCCTCTGGAGATACATGTGTGGGTTGTTATTTATTTCCGCTACGTGTTACGTGGATCCCAACAGTGGTATCAGAGCCAATCCTTAGGTGTTTTCGTGCATTTAATTGATTTTTTGCAATTTTTGCAATACTATGGCCAATATGTATTAACGAATTGTTCGTCTTACATGGCTAATGGAGATTGATTATTTTATATGATAAATTAATCAACGTAGCAAAAATTGAGACTAAATCAATTTTGAATCGAAAATTTATGGCTATCTTATTTTACGTAAAAATTCTGAATATGATTCAACGTAGAATTTTTATTGTGCCTTCCTAAGTTTTAAATTGTGAATTTATTACTTACGTGAAAGGGTGGTGATCATGGAAAAATCCCTAATCAATGTGATTGATGTATATATGAATGTATGATGATTATTTATATATTTGGGGTTGTAATTATTAAATGGAGGCTGCGTACTCCTTTTATTTTTCATGTAATCTTTATTTTTAGCATAGTCAATTGTTGATGTAAATGCTACGAGGATTACGTGGAGGAGCCTTTTAAGTCGGCGAGCTCTTTGGGGCCCAATTCTTGAAGAGTTCAAGAAACCAAGAAGAAGCGAAGAGCGGCTCTCCGTTATTAAAATATTAAAATGATTATATGTGGTCTCATTGGCTCGAGACCCATTAAATCATAATTCCATGATCACCACGTAGGATAGATATTTATGTGATTGACATCTATTTATTTATTATGATTACGTGAGCATGTTAAACTGGTTAATGTGCAAAGTCAGACTTACCTCACCCAAAATTGTGCCTGCATGAAATCCTAGTTAGGAAAATCACTCGCATTAGGTACCGAAAGGGCGTTGGTAACGACACCAGCGTAACCAAGTCCCCGAACCCAAAATCTCTGGTTCCGTAGAACTGATCGATCTCTCCCAATCGATCGGTAAGGTTTCCGGTCTACCCTCCAAGAAAGACCGGTGGCGACTCCAAATGCATGCACAATTTGCACATGCCACCACGACCACACTAAGATCGAAAGCGATCGACTGTTATCGTCGAATCCCTTTGAAAAATACTCCCGCCGCGATTTGGTATGGGTCTGGGAGGGCCCGCGCCGATCCAAAGCCCGCGATCTGCACCCTTGTGCGGGGGAAGGCCCGCGATCGGTAATCCATTAGCCGCGTCCGCTTCCGGACGGGTCGCGACAGATGCGTCTAGAATTTAGGATTTAATTTTAGCATTTTTCTGATTTAATTTTATTTTAGTGGCAATTTTGTAATTTTGTTGGTTTTGGTGTCATTAGGGTTAACACCCTATATAAGGTGTTTTATGAAGTTTGAGCGGACAGAATATACTTTTGATATTGAAAATTTGATATTTCTCTCTCAAGCAAGATTTGCTTGTGTTCTATCGCTGAACGCTGCGTCACTTGCTGCAACCGGAATCAGCTATGCAACCAGAATTTGTCTTCAAATTTCTCTCCCACCAACCAGAAACGAACCCAAGAGCGATCTCCGCCTCAAACGGTGTCAATACCGGCTTATGAAATGCGTGTCGATTGAAAGCCTCGGACAGGCAATCTGAATCCAAGCATCCACAGAATCCTCGAACAGAGCGATCCTCCTCGGAGTGATCTCAGACATCAAAACCACCGTGTAATCAATGCCCTTTTCCCTCATCTTCTTCTCCAATCTATCTAAAATCCTCGGATTACCTTTGCCTCCCAAGCGTCCCCAACACGAGTGCCCAACTCCTCGCGCACTCCCTCGCCTTCAATATCACGTTCCGCCTCGATTCTCTCATCCCCTTCTGATCATACTCCTCGAGAAACCACTTCCCGTGTAGGGATCGTATCGAAAGGTCTTAATCTCCGGATTCGCTATCATAAAAGCCTCCGAGTGAAACCTCCCATCTGCTACAAACACAGCAACCGTCACCTCGTTCGGGACTCTTGGAGCGGTGCACCACCCTAAACCCACTGCTCTCAAGCTCGGGCTTCACCACGCGAACCGCCCCAGCACACTGCATCGCGCCAGCGAACACGACGTCCAAGTGCTCTCCGCCCAAATTCAGCTTCAGAGTTTCCACGAGATGGCCGACATCGATCCGAATCTCGACGAACACGTAGAGGCAAGGTATGGTGGTGATGTCCACCGGGACGAGGCAGCTGTGGCCGTAGTGGATGAGGAGGTCGGCGCCGAGGGCGAGGGCGGAGAGGTCGTCGATGCAGCAGGCGCCGTAGGTGACGTCGCCGAGGACGAAACAGTGTTCGACGGCGGCGAAGGAGGCGAAGATCTCGGAGAGGAGATGGAGTATATAAGGAGGCCCTCGGGGAGCTGGTGGGCCACGCGCTCGGCGCCGGAGGAGAGGATGCGCGCGACGCACTTGTGGACCTCAAAGTTGTAGTTCGCCGGGAGGAGGGAGATGGCGTCGTTGAGGATGGTGTCTGGGATCCGGGACTTCGTGAACCGCTTCGGTGTCAGCCTGGCCTGCTTCACCGCTGCTCCGTCGCCGGTGGTGTCGCCTCCGTCCACGGCCGTGGCCATAACTGCGCTTAGCCAAGCAAGCTCTCTCTCTCGGTTTCAGTCTCAGATCAGTGATCAAAATTCATGGAAGTCCTAAAAAGGAACGGTGGACTTTTGATAATTAGGAGTGAGCAGTTCCAAGGTTCTAAATAGAATCTATCTGTCACAGATTTGGTTTCGATTTCAGCCTACCCGAGAACAAAAAGGTGGAAAACCATGGGAATCAGATTCATACCGTTGGTGAACAAGCCAAATGACAGCCGAAGACAATCCCGTGTGAACACATTACTCAGCTGCGAATTGATCAGATTCATACTGATGTTAAGACAAGTATGTTCTGAGTCATGAATAAGCGGAAAGAGAAGTATATGCTACTATCATACATGTGATCCAAATGACAGCCGAAGACAATCCTAATTGCGACAGTGGGTCAGTCGAGCCTTTTTTTTAGATTATATGACTATTTCAAATTTTTATTTAAAACAATATTCACTTGAGGCCCTTATTTAAAATAATAAAGACACTTCAAGCCCTTCTTCGAAACAAAGTCAACTTTAAGCTCTTATTTGAAAAAAATGAAGGAAGTTCGAGCTTTTTTTTTGAAAATTTTCCTTATTTTTTAAAATAAGATCCACTTAAATAAAGACGTAAAGTGAATCTTATTTAAAAAAAAGGTTAATATTACGAAAAATCTCAAATTGATACTTTGTCGTCCGTGATAAATTTATCTCTAACTATTTTTTTGAGCACGAAAAAATCCAAACTAGTATAGATGTGATAAATTTACCACAAACTATTTTTTGAGGAAAAACTCAAACCAGTACACCTGTGATAAATTTACCATAAACTATTTTTTTAGCACAAAAAACTCAAACTGGTATACAGCTACGACAAATTTATCTCATACTATTTTTTTTACCACTAAAAATCTCAACGGGTACATTCGTGATAAATTTACTACTAAATTTATTTTTTTACCATAAAAATCTTAAACTGGTACACATGTGATAAACTTACCATCTGTTAAATTAGATTAATATCACGAAAAATCCAAAATTGATATATCTGTTACAAGTAGAGGAAAAAAATCCCAAATTAGTATATCCGTCAATTGCCACGTGTTATCTAACTAAACAATTTGACGGTTAGATTTAATGAAAACTAACATGGTAAACTTGTTACTGATGCACTAATTTATGATAAATTTGTTACAAGTGTACTAGTTTAGGATTTTTATTGTCAAAAAAATAATTTGGGGTAAATTTGTTACAAGCATCAGTTTAGAGTATTATATGATATTAACCTTTTTAAAAAAGGGTGAAATATTTTTATTTTTTATTTTTTATTTTGTTCTTTTTTTCCCTAGCTTCTCTACGTGACAAGGGCTTCACTTGGGCGGGCGAGTGCAGTAGAATCTTGGGGGAAAAAAAGGAAAAAAGATAAAAAGGAAGGGAAAAAAGAGGAAAAAAAATAAAAAAGGAAATTACGAAATTATCATTGATCAGACCCTTTTTTGAAATAAAGTTGACACTTCAAGTTTTTATTTGAGAAAATCATAGTACTTCATGTCTTTATTTGGATATTTTTCAAATTCACCGCACGAAAATCATTTGAATTGATTATTTTTCATGAAATATGTCGACCTATATGATCATTATCAGATGAATCTTTTTATGAATTTGAAAATATATTTTCCACAAAAAATTTCCCCCGAAAAAATAAGTTCTAAGAATAGCGAAATGCATTTTTCAAATGTTTCATCACGCACTTTTAACATTGGGGGATATTCTTTCTCTTTTTTTTTTTCATTGACGAAATACTGATTACTTTCGACCAAAAAAAAGTACTGATTACTAAACAACAACTGTCCCGTTATTACCATACATGGTTAATACTATGAAAAATCCCAAACTAGTACACTCGTGACAAATTTATCCCAAATTATTTTTTTAACCACGAAAAAACCCAAACTAGTACACTTGGGATAAATTTACCCTCCGTTAATTTTCGTTGAATTTAACCGTTAAATTGTTGAGTTAGATGGTACGTAGCAGTTCATGGATGTATCAGTTTAAGGTTTTTACCCTCTATTTGTCACAGATGTATCAATTTGATTTTTTTTTTTGATATTACCTGAATTTAACGAAGGGTAAATTTGTAACATGTGTACAAGTTTGAGATTTTTTCGTGGTAAAAAAAAATTAGTTTATGATAAATTTATTACATGTGTACCAGTTTAGGGTTTTTAATGGTAAAAAAATAGTTTACGATAAATTTATTATAAATGTATCAGTTTGGGGTTTTCGTTGTTAAAAATAATTTGGGATAAATTTATCACAAGTGTATTAGTTTAAGGTTTTTCGTTATTAAAAATAATTTGAGGTAAATTTATCATAAATATATCAATTTGAGATTTTTCGTAGTAGTATAATAAGGCTTTGTGGCAATTTTGCATGCACTATATTTGATCCCGCGGATGCGGTTGACGTCCTGGCACGGTCAAACTTTGCTTTAGGGGAGGATTCTATGGAACTTTCATTGTAGGCTTCTGACCGATTTTCTTTTTGGATAGAGGAGAGAAGAAATCATCATCTTCGAATCCCAGAGGTCCATCTTGACAGAAAGTCGTGCTACTTGCGAGTTGTTCCCAGGACCCAACGCCCTAGGTGCGTACGAGAACATTTTTATTTTTGAACAGAAATATTTTGAGAACAAAAATACGTTTAAAAATTTAAAAAAATAATAATTTTTTTCTGCCGCCACTGTTGGCCGGCTGCAGGGGGCGACTGGCGGCAGCGGCTGCCTGCGACCAGAGGTCGGCGCCCGGAGGCAGTGGCCGGTGGGTGGTGGCCGCGTCGGCGATGGTGGGTGATGGTTCCAAAAAAGTGTTCCAAAACTCAGAAGCAAGTTTTTATATTTCTTTTTTTTTTGGCAAAAAGTGTTTTTCACTTTTGGAACATTTTTGAACCATACGCGTTTCTATTCCAAAAGTGTTCCGAGAACACTTTGGGAACAGAAACACTCTTCTTGGAGTGTTTCTGAAGGGTTACCATACACACCCCTAATGTTTCGACCCTGGTACAAATACGTTTCTCAATAAGGGTCCTCGTATTCCGACTCCCGTGGTGTCCAATTGCCGTTTATATCTTGGCTTCCTTATTCCATACCTAGGTGAGTAACACCGCCTTATTCCATACCTAGGTGAGTAACACCGCCGGTGACGGTGGTCCTTTCCTGAACGACGCCGACTCTATAACAGCCTAGGCCCACTGCGCACCGCTGCGCCACTACTTGCAAGATATTGTCCGCTTTGGACACACGGGCCTCACGGTTTTGCTTTTCCGGGCGCCGCCACACAACGCCCGGCAAAACGCGTCTCGCAAGTGTAAGGGAGGGCCCAAGCTTATATAGCCCCCAAGACCCCACTCCCTAAGCAATGTGGGACAAGGGGGTGGGGATGTTACAGACACCATTCCGGTCATCTGAGGAAAAAGATCTCCCTCAATCTCCATTTTCTTGTCTGGTTCTTCGGCGAGCTTAATTTTTTCCACGGCGTATGGCCTTTTGAACAATTCGCCTACACACAATGCAATTGGCAGTGTTATGGCTCCATGAATATGAATGGTGTCGTTTGCAATGCATTTTGTCAGCCGAGTCCCCTTCGCTCGATAGCTTCTAGCCTTCGGTTAACTTAATCAGGCCGTCTTGTAAGAGAAGGTCGAATATCTCATCCAACTTATGTCGAATGAGAATCGCTGGACTTCCTTTGTTCTTTGCCATATTCGACTCTCTAGCCCTTGCAGGCTTTAGATTCATACGTAACGGTTTATCGACAACCATCTTCGCCACTTTGATCTCAATCGGTTCTTCCTGATCAGAGTTTTCTTCAGAACTCTCCCTCCTTATATGCCACAACCAAATTCTTTTTATAATCCTTGTTGGGCTTTTTATCCTTCTCTTTCTACGGATTCTCAAACCTCACACTGCAGCAGCGGTCAATGAGAACAGATATGTGAATTTCTGATCCTTAATTAGGGGTGTCAAATGGGTGGGTTGGGTCAGGCTTGGATCAGGTCGTAAATGGTCCGACCCAAATCGACGCCACGTTCCCTGCTCCGGCCCCTGACCCCGGCCTCGGACCTGATTCCGGATCTAGTCCCAAATTGAAAATCTCGAGTCTTTTCGGATTAGATCTCATTTCAGCGAGGATAATACATTAGAAAAGGATGAGTATTGTAACTGGTCGGACCAAATTGAAACGCATTAAGTCCCACACTCTCGTTTAAATTTTTTTTTTTAAAAAAAAAACCTACGTGCCCTCTAAATTTATCGTCTCCTACCCCATTGTCTTCTGCAACTCGATCATGAAGAAGACATTGGCTTCGGGCTCTGGAATACTTCAAATTTTCCCTTTTCGTTCATTTATCTTCTCGATAGATTTTTTTATTAGATTTTTTTTTTAAGATTTAAGCGTCCAAACAATAGAAACTTTTTTTTTTATACTTCTGACAAGACTTGACATATTGCTACATATGACGGTACACCACAAAAACACAATCCCATACCATATGAAATCAACCCACTTGAATTCCTTTTAATTATAATTTTGTACGATGACGTGTGAATTTACGATTGAGATTATACCGTCTCTTTGACAGCATTGTCAAGAAAGCGTTTTCCTTATACGTATGCACATTTTATCCCATACCGTATCAATAAAGTAGGCTAACCATCTTGATACAATAATATGTAATCGGTTCACTTTCTAGGGTAATCATGGTCGTGGACATGGATCCCCACTTTTGCAGGTCTTTAAATGCAAATCTACACTTTGGTCCTTTTATTTCGGCGTTGTTGAAGTTTAGTGGGATAAGTGCACCGTGAGTGTCATAACTTGTGTACGGCGTTCACTTGAGTGCCATTACTTTCAAAACCTTCACTTGAGTGCCATAACATTCAAAAATCGTTCACTTGAGTGCTACGTTAACTTTTTCGACGCCCACGTCAGCTTTTCGATGTGCCACGTCAGCTTTTCAGCATCCCACATCAATTTTTAGCATGTCACGTCAACTTTTCGGCATGCCACGTCAGTTTTTCGACTTGCCACATCAATTTTTCAGCGTGCCATGTCAGTGATGGCACTCAAGTGAACGATTTTTTAAAGTTATGACACTCAAGTGAACGTCGTACAAAAGTTATGACATTCAAGTGAACGTTGTATAAGAGTTATGACACTTAACTGAACGTTTTGAAAGTTATGAGATTCAAATAAACGCTGTACAAAAGTTATGAAATTGATAGTGTATTGATCCGAAGTTTAGTCCTTGTATTTATTTTCGTAAAAGAAATAACCTGTCTATCATTTTTCAAAAAGGCGTCCGGTGAAAAGGTCAAATCATGGCAACCTATCAATAGGGGATGCCTACAATACGAGCTTATCAAATTAAATTGACAGTCTCATTAAAATTAATCACTTTATGGATAATGGACAAGGGCATCTTTTTGTTTGTTTTTTTTTAAATAAAAATATACGAAGATTTGAAAAATAAAAATCGGATTCATGCCATTGAGTATTCTATACAAAAGTTTATCACGCTACCTAGTAGACCAAAAAAATAAAATAAAAAAGATAATGTGGTTATCAGGATATGGGCTACCATTTTTGTGTTAATCCTGATTATCTGCTGATAACGTCTTAAATATATAATTTGGATATTAGCGGCGGCGACGGGCGTTGGTCGGTGAAGACCGTTGTAGTTGAATAAGTGATTTCTTTTTGAGAAGTTACAATTTTTAGCTTCTCAAAGTTGACAAAAAATCCAACCAGAAGTAGAAATCTCTTCCAGAAGTAGAAATTCTCAATATTTTTACCAAACGGTTTTCAGCTTCAGAAGCACTTTTGAAGTGTCTTTACCAAATGGATTTCTGCTCCAGAATGACTCCTGAAGCAGAAATTCTCTTCCAGAAGTGTCACCATGCGCACCCTAGGATACCCGTGGATTGGTGCTATATGCCCTACTTTTGTGTGCTTAAAAGCTGCATGTTTGACCACTAGTTAAGGTAGAGTACAGTGAATTGGGGGTTGACTCATGTCTCACGACATGTCGAGGGTTGTTGAAAATTCGTAAGATTTTCTTAATTTTATGCTCGATTAAGGAGAAGACTTGTTACTTTTACTTATGCTGGATGTCGGTAATTAACTTATGAAATGCATTGTTACTGAAAATTTGTTTATGGCGCAGATAAGAAATATTGGATTGCCTGTGTTTGAATTCCAATCGGATGACACGTTATTTATCGTAGTTGTTTGCAAGCGATTTGATGTTGATAAGGATTATCTTAGATATCTTTAATTTTCCTGTATAATGTAATGCTCTGCTTTCGGTTGCGGTGTTCTCGAGGATTCGGTAATGGCAGAGTTTAAATTTGATTTGCCTGGTAGCTAAGTACGCATCTGAGGCCATAAAAATGGCGTTCAAGAACCGAAATCTCAAGAGAAGAGAGAGAGAGAGAGAGAGAGAGTTTGGAGCGGAACGTTGTTTGTCCTTAGCTGTGCACGGTATGAAGGCCTCGCTGATGACGGTGTTCGTCCAGTTCGCGTCTGCCGGAGTCAACATACTAAGCAAGATCGCGGTGGCCGACGGGGATGAACCCCATGCTCATAGTGGCCTACCGCTTAATTTTTGCGGCGGCTGTCGTGGGCCTTCTTGCTTTCTTCTTACAAAGGTCACACATGTGCGTACTCAACTTCTTCTGTCAAACCAATTTATCAACTCTATAATATCAGGTCGTGCAGGCCAAAGATAATGCGTAAAGTGCTCGTGCAAGCCTTCTTTTGTGGGCTATTTGGGTAAAGTGTGGGTGTTTCTTGGTGCAATAAAAGCCTGAAAGCCATGTCTGCATGTACAGCGGCAGATACAAAGGATAGAATTTCTTCTGGTCTTTTGTTGTTGACAATGATTATTAATGAATTTTGCAGGGCATTAATGTTTCACAATTTGTACCTGGCAAGCTTATCAATGACATCGGCAACGTATGTCTCGGCCATGGGCAACCTTATCCCGGCCGTAACCTTCATCCTGGCTATTTCTTTCGGGTAAAATTCAACAACTCACTTCACTAAATAGAACATGTTTTAATTGTTGGAGGTTAGGGTTTGAGTGAGTAGAAAGGGTTTTGCCTGCTTGAAGTATTACACCAAGAAACGTCTAGTCTAGTTTGGAACGCTCAACAGTGTTACATCCAGCGTAGGAAACCCTAGAGTTATGTGCAAGCTATTGGGCTCCAGCCCATTCGGACTCAAATAACCATGTTTTTACCTATTGGGCTTGTATGTGAACATATTATCTAGACTATATTAATAATATATCCAACAATCTCCTCTTATGTTCATCATACAGCACAATCCAATACGGTAGTCAGTCTGATGTTCAAGCAAATATGAATCATCCACATTCTGTCCAAGACAATCAACTCGGATCGATCAAAGAGTTTTAATAGTAAAATATTAAACTCAATCATCATTTGCAATCAAAATAAGTGAATCATCCTTACTATGAATCTTTTCACAATCAACATATGCATAATAGTCAAGTATAAGTAGGACATTCAAAATAGTCCAAGGCCTTACAAATATAAGAAACTAACATAATCCTCTTCACAAAATAGAGATATCAAAATGTAAGTCTCAAGTAAATGGACTCCATCAAAATGGGCAATAACAAGTGAACTGTCAAGTCCCTACACGCTCTAAATAATAAATATTCATTCATCAAGTAGGTCATCCTGATCAAGATCCTGCTTATTAAGCTCTCATCCATCTCTGCCATTCCCTGTAGAATGTCAAATATGAATTTCATATTATCATGAATTCAATCATTTGAATAGTCTACTAAAAGTATCTAGTTCTACTAAAAGAACTTAGCATTATAATATTAGGCAGAGAAGAATATATATTAATGTCATAAAGCATCATAATATCATGTTCATAAGCATCAAGCCAGTTTCATAAATCATGAACAAGGCCTAAACAGTTTAATTTACAAAGAGCCATCAACTTAAGTTTATTTATAAGAGAATAACCATTGTCTAGTTTCAAAGAACACGACAATAGTCAACTCACTTACAATAACCTAGTCACGTAATATCATGTTTCAATTAAGAACAAGATCAACATGCTTCTTATGCAAACAACTATTTTTATGTTTCAATTTGGAATGTCACAATTACTAATTCCTTAAAATCAAATAATCTAGCATCAAATTTGGAATGAGATCATTTAACCAAAAGGATAGTCCAACCTAGTTGGATTGTATCATCAAGTTTGGAATGACACAAGCTTCCCAGATAGAACCTTTGAATTAGGTTAAAGTCATCTTCATCAAGTTTGGAAAGAGACAACTCACCCTTTTCAAATTCATCAGCAACCATGAACATCGATGAAACACATAAACTGTGCTTATCATTTTGGCCAACAAAAGAAGATTCAATAATTCAAAACACAACACTAGAAGGTAAGTAAATGGTAATTAAGACTTGTCTACACAGTCTTTAACCCCATTTCTCCCACTGTTTTAAATAATCGATCTTTAGGCAGACCTTTTGTGAGAGCATCGGCCAAGTTATCCTTCGATCTCATGTCAATCAAGGTGATAACTCATTGTTCTCTCAGATAATTCAACAACGCATGTCTCAGTCTCACATGTCTTCTCTTTGAATTAAAGAGAGCATTCTTGACGACTTGGACAACTGCTTGATTATCACAGAACAGGCTTAAGGAATTAATCTTTAGCCGAGTCTAAGGAATATCCATAATCAGATTCTTTATCCACTCTGCCTCTTCGCCGGCTGAAGCTAAAGCAAAAAGTTCTGATTCCATAGACGACAATGCAATACAAGTCTGTCTTTTGGATTTCCAAGTAATAGCAGCTCCACCCAACGTGAATACATATCCACTTGTGGACTTACTATTTCCAATCTCTGAGCACCATGAGGCATCAGAATATCCATCCACAGTTGGAGGAAAACCAGAGTAACATAGAGCATAATCTTTAGTACCTTTAAGGTATCTCATTAGCCTACTGATGGCATCCCAATGCTCTTTACTAGGATTACTAGTGAAACGACTCAGCATGCCAACTGTAAAAGCTATGTCAGGTCTAGTGCAACTCATAGCATACATGAGACTACCAATCAGTTTCGAGTACTTTAACTGATCCACACTGGTCCCTTCATTGGGGCTCAGTCTTTTATTATAATCACATGGTGTCTTAATCGGTTTACACTCACTGTATCCCCAGGTAGAAAGTAGCTGTTCAATATAATGAGTCTGGCTAAGGGAGATGACTTGCCTTTCAAAACTTACTTTCATACCAAGAATGGTATTAGCAATACCAAAATCTTTCATGTCAAATTCTTTAGCTAAAGTAGCTTTCACGTCACTTACTACAGAATGATCGGAGCCAAGAATTAACATGTCATCAACATACAAGCAAATGATGACTATCTTATTTGACATAGAACGATGGTAAATGCATTTATCTGAGTAACTAGACTGGAAGCCATAACTCTTTACCACTTTGTCAAACTTAAGATGCCACATCTTAGGTGCTTGTTTAAGACCATACAAAGATTTGTTCAATTTACAAACTTTGTCCTCAATGCCTTTCATGACATAACCTTTCGGTTGTTCCATGTAAATTTTCTCATTTAACTCTCCATTTAGGAAAGCTGTTTTTACATCTATTTGATGCACTACAAAGTGTTCAATAGATGCCAAAGCAAGAATAATTCTTATAGTTGATAGATGACACATAGGTGAATATACATCAAAATAGTCTATTCCACTCTGCTGTTTATAGCCTTTAGCTACTAAACGTGCTTTGTATCTGGCTATTGATCCATCACTATTCAGTTTCTTCTTCAATACCCACTTACAGCCTATAGCCTTAGCCCCTTTTGACAAATTGACTAGCTGCCAAGTGTGGTTCTGTAGCAGAGAGCTAATTTCATCATCTATTGCTTCTGCCCAAAGTAAAGATTCCCTAGATCTCATTACTTCTTGATAGGAGAATGGATCATCTTCTAGATGGTAAGTAACAAAGTTTTCACCAAAATTTTTGGGAACTCTCTCTCTTATAGATACTCTAACTGGAACTGGTTCAATAGCCAGCTGTGTGGAATTAGTGCCAAAAGGACCTGCTTCAAATTCTACAGGAAACTCTGAAATCATATATGTAGATCCATAAACATTCAAGCCATGATCTCTAAGAAACTTGTTCTCGAAGAATTCTACATCTCTAGATTCTATCACCGTGTTAGTAGATAGATCCAAAAATCTATTTGCAGCACTATCTTCTGCACTACCTAGATATACACAAGTAATTGTTCTAGGTCCCACCTTAGGTCTTTTAGGATCTTGTATTCTAACATAAGCAACACAACCCCAAGTCTTAAGAGTATCATATCTACAAGGATGCTTATGCCATATCTCATAAGGTGTCATAGATAACTTAGAGTGCGGCAACCTGTTTAAGATATGATTAGCAGTTAGAACTGCTTCTCCCCAGTAGGAGGAAGGCATGCCAGCTGTAAGTAACATGGAATTTAGCATTTCAGTTAACGTTCTATTCTTACGCTCGGCAACACCATTTGATTGGGGTGAGTAAGGAGCAGTGGTTTCAAGTATTATCCCCTCTGAAGCACAAAATTCCTTGAACCCTGTCATTGTATATTCACCTCCTCTATCACTCCTAAACCTCTTAATTTTCAAGTTAAGTTGATTTTCTACTCTAGACTTGAAAATCTTAAACTTTTCAAAAGCCTCATCTTTCGATTTCAATAAATAAACATGACAATATCTAGAAAAATCGTCTATGAATGTTATTAAATACTTCCGACCACCTCTAGTAACGTAATTTCTAAAGTCGCAAAGGTCAGAATGTATTAGCTCAAGAAGTTGTGTGCTTTTAGAAACCGACTTAAAAGGTTTTCTAGTGATCTTAGCATGTGCACACACTTCACATTTGTCAAATCGAATATAAGTATCCAATGGAATGTTGTGAGTTTTAGCTAGATGTTGCATTTTCCTGTAGTTCACTTGTCCAAGTCTATTGTGTAACAACTTTTGATCAATCAAAGTAGAGCTCACATGATTTATGCTATCAGTATCTAAACTCAACCTATACATACCATTAACCATGAACGCATAACCGAAATAACATGAGTTAACTGATAAAGTTACTCTACCATTCATAGTTGAAAAGGACATACCAGCTTTATCAAGTAAACTCATAGAAATCAAATTCTTTTTCAGTAAAGGTACTACTCTAACATGTTTCATAGTTAGTAATTTACCTGAAGAAAGCACCAAATTTGCAGTTCCAGCATGAGTCACCTCTGCCTCACCACCATTGCAATTTTCCACGGTGTCTTTCACTTCCGTGACATCAGTAAGTAAGTTTTTGTCATTTGCAGCATGACAAGTAGCGCTACTATCCAACCACCACTCAAAAGAGACACTGCCATTTCCATTCTCCATCATTCCAATGAAGGCTTGAGGCTCAGACTCATTAACTAACATATTAGCCTCATTTTGTGGTGTGTCGCTCTTTGGCTTCTTTGGTAGCTTACACTCTGCTGCCCAGTGACCCCACTTTCCACAGTTATGGCACTTGCCCTTATTCTTCCCTTTGGAGATAGTCTTTTTGACCTCTAACTGAGAAGAAGATTCACCTTTTGGTGACTTGGATTTTTTCTAAGGTCTATTGGAATGTGAAACAAAGTTGGCAACTGACTTTTGTTGACCTACTTGTTCCAAACTCTTCCTAGTAATATTTTGATCCTCAATGTGAATATACCTCTTTAATTCATCCAGTCCCATTTGTTCTTTCTGTCTATGCATTTCAGTCTTAAAAGAACTCCATTCAGCAGGTAACTTACTCAACACAAGACCAACAAAGAGATTATCAGACATATCAGAGTTATCCTCTTTCAGCTTGTTCCTCATGTTCTCAAGTTCAATCAATTGAGAGGTGATACTTGAATTCATATTGAATTTAAAGTCAAAGAACTTCTCCGCTAATAGAGTTTTAGAGAGCCCCTCTTGTTTTTGGAACTGAGCGTTCAAGTGATCCCATATCTCTTTCGCCGTCTTACACTCACTATACGTCATAGCTAGACGAGGATTTAGAAAGGTCAACAAGTAATCTCTAAAAAAATCTTCATCTTTGTTCCATTGATTTTCATCCACATCTTTAGTGGTAGATGCAAAATCACTTAATACAGTATAGAATATTTCACGTTCTTTCATGCCAAATTGAACATGCAATTTCCAACCATGAAATTCAGTCACATCAAATGATTGCAGCTTTATAATATCATATGAACTATGTTTTGCCATTCCAATTAGAGCAAAGAGTTAGAAAGAGTGCACCTTGATGTCCTCGGAGCTCACAAAGTCGAATAACCCCTCTAACTTTGGTCAAACTGCTATGTAGAAATGGAATTTGCCAAAATAGACCCCAAAAAATGAGTCCGGAGCGCCCAAAAACCTTAAGATGGACTGCCTTTGTTGCTGAAAATTCGCCAAAATATGCCAAAAATACGTGAAAATACGTGAAAATACTCGAGTTACAGAACCAGAGACGCTACAGTACCCGCGGCGCTACAGTACCGCGAAACTTCCGGCGGCCGTATCTCCTTCGTCCGACCTCCGTTTGACGCGAGTGACCACTCAAAACGTTCGTATCGACAAGTAGAACGAAACCCAAGTAGTCTCATCCTCTGAAATTGGCTATATTTTCTGGATTCTTGATTCAAAGATTTCGGTACCCGTATCTTTAAACTCAGATCTCGGCCAAACCAACCGTCGAAATCGAAAATAACTTGTACCTACAAGTTCACCTCGACGAGACCTTCAAGTAGACACCTTGCTTGCTCAAATCCGATACACGAAGATAATACTTCAAGATTGTTGGAGGTTAGGGTTTGAGTGAGTAGAAAGGGTTTTGCCTGCTTGAAGTATTACACCAAGAGACGTCTAGTTTGGAACACTCAACAGTGTTACCTCCAGCGTAGGAAACCCTAGAATTATGTGCAAGCTCTTGGGCTCCAGCCCATTTGGACCCAAATAAGCATGCTTTTACCTATTGGGCTTGTATGTGAACATATTATCTGGACTATATTAATAATATATCCAACATTAATTGTTCCTTGACGTGGCGTGTGGTTTTTCTTTCGTGTTCACGTTCATCGAACGAAATGTGCTTCATGGGGTCAATCCAAGCAGTGGTCTATGCATTTTGCCGATAGAGGCATTGGAGCCGGTGGAAGCTCGGATGGAACGTGAGGCTCCTTACCGTCTCATACTCGGTACATCCGCTTCATACGCGTTATGACGTTGTGTCTTATCACCCCTTTTAGCTGATTCCCCAAACCTCGTTGGGCCAGGGGATCATCGTTTCGGGGCTGTGCAATGCTCTAATCGCTTGGTGTGTGCGAACGAGAGGACCAGTCTTCGTATCCATCTTTAACCCATTGATGCTGGGTCCATGGTGCTGGACGAAAAATTGCACCTGGGAAGGTATGTATACACACATACTCTGATATCTTAATCTTACAGGAGGAATTTCTTCATTTACTATCATAATACTGATTTCTTCGTTTACTATCATAATACTGAAATCTTCCCATTATTATGATAGCAGCATTTTAGGGTCGGGCCTCATATTACTCGGTTTATATGTGGTGTTATGGGGCAAAAAAGAAGAGATGAAGAGGATCAATCAGCCAATGCACTCGACAGGCCTCGTTGAATCTGAACCCAGTGAAATCGTAACCACCTCTCCTCAATCCAACCACATCGACATCGACATCAACATCGACATCAAGGACATCAAGGAGTGCAATTCCACGTTGACGGCTTAGTGTTTTACACTTGATGATAGGAATGAACGTATAAACTTTCATGCAATAAAATCTCATTATGGAGGGATTCGACTCATTTAGGCTCAACATGCCGTGAATGCCTCAAAACTATTTGTAGCGTCCATCCTTCTTTAATGCGTTTAGGCCACGTCCATCCTTCTTTAATGCGTTTAGGCCGCGTCCATACTTCTTTAATGCGTTAGGCCGCGTCCATCCTTCTTTAATGCATTTAGGCCGCTGAACAGGCCGCTGAACCTGGGAAGATTTGGAAAAGTTTTTTTATTCTTAAGTTGTACGTTCAGTCTTCTTTATTATTAACAGAATGAAGGTCGTGGCGTTGATGGTTTTTGTACAGATCGCTAGCGCTGCTGTCAACATCCTCAGTAAGCTGGCAGCAGCCAACGGCATGAACCTCTCCTTGGTTGTGGCATACCGACTGATCTTTGGGACGGCCATCTTGGTCCCTCCAGCTTTATTATTGGAAAGGTCACACATGCGCGCACTTCGCTTATGCTATTAGACGAATTGTCTTTTCGTTGTAATATATTCTTATGTGTACGTGCATAATCATTCTGCATTTCGGGGTATAACAGGACGACATGGCCAAACATAACGTGGAAAGTACTGGTCCAGGCCTTCTTTTGTGGGCTATTTGGGTAAGTGTGGGTCATAGAACTATTATTACTGGGCAAATTTTCGTCTATTTTGTTGACAACAGATCAAGTGATTGCAGGGCGTCTATGTTTCAAAACCTATATCTAGCCAGCTTATCGGTGACCTCGCCAACGTACGTTTCAGCCGTGGCCAACCTTGTCCCGGCCGTGACATTTGTCTTGGCCATTTCTTTCAGGTAGGTACAGGACTTCCCTGTAAGTTCAACAACTCTTAGATTGACAAAAACCTATCTGACTTGGTGTGGTTTTCTTTCGTGTTCATGATGATGGGATCGAACGTAGGATAGAGAAGCCGAGGCTCAGGACAGTCGCGGGGATAGCGAAGGTGGTGGGCACACTTGTGGGGGTTGGTGGCGCCATGCTGCTAACCCTCTACAAGGGCGTAGAAGTCCAGCTGTGGTCGACGCATGTGAACTTGTTGTACCACGTGTCAACGACCCAGCAGAGCCAAAGGGGTCCAACAGACGATCGCCTCCTGGGCTCGCTTTTGGCCTTGGCCAGCTGCTTCTGTAGCGCTTTGTGGTTGATCATTCAGGTGGGTCTTTTGTTTAATGTCTTCATTTTTGTCGCCTTTGATTTGCTTCACTTCAATGCAATGTGGAGGTCTCTCTCTCTCTAGCGCGATTCCCTTTTTAGGCTTGCCAAGGCTCTTCCGATTAGTCTGGCAAAACATAAGGACGTCCAATGACTTGTTTGACAGGCCAAGATGAGCGAGGGGTTCCCGCACCAATACACAAGCACCATGTTGATGTGCTTCATGGGGTCAATCCAAGCAGTGATTTACGCATTGTGCAGAGAGAGGGATTGGAGCCAGTGGAAGCTCGGATGGAACATCAGGCTTCTCACCGTATCGTACTCCGTACACCTGCCAACAAACACCTTTACTCTCTTTGATATTGTGCACGGAATGTCGAATTAATCCCGCCGTGTGTCGTTACCTGATCCGCCGCCCCGCTGTGGTGTTGTAGGGAATCGTCGCTTCTGGGTTGTGCAATGCTATAATCGCATGGTGCGTGCGGGTGAGAGGACCATTGTTTGTGTCGGTTTTTAATCCTTTGATGCTGGTGGCCGTGGCCTTGGCAGGGTCCATCTTGTTGGACGAACAATTGCACCTGGGAAGGTATATACTATATAGGTCATGCACGTACATCTGAATGTTGCACAAAGAAATTCTTCATCTTACTATATTTTATGCTAAAAGTTTTACCCTTTTATTTTTCATGGCAGTATTTTAGGGGCTGGACTCATAGTCGTGGGCCTATATACGGTGCTGTGGGCCAAAAGAAAGGATATGGAGATAACGAACAAGTCAGTGCTAGCGAGAGGTCCCGGTGAATCTTCACTGGCCATAGCGAGCTCAAGTTGATAATTTGTCTTCTAAAATGTATACATCTTCCAATCGAAGTAGCTTCTTTTTCCTCCTTTCATATTAAAATGTATAATACCCATTCCAATCAATATCTACCTTCAATTGTTAGTCATGCTTAAACTCGATAAGTTGTGCGCTTTTGTGGTGAACCGTCATATGCAGCACCATGTCAAGCCTTGTCAAAAGTATAAAAACAGACAAATTTCTATCATTTGGACGGTTAAATCCTTAAAAAAAATGTAGAAGGTAAATGAATGAAAAGGGAAAATTTGAAGTAGTAGTCCAGAGCCGAAGCCAAGGTGTTGTTCATGATCGAGTTGCAGAAGACAATGGGGTAGGAGACGATAAATTTAGAGGGCATTTACCTTCTTTTTTTTTTGGGGGGGGGGGGAGGGACGAGAGAGAGCGTTGGACTTAATGTGTTCCAGTTTGATTCGTTTTATGACCTGAAACCGAACCAAACCGAACCGCTACAATGCTTATCTTCTTTTTTATTTTCTTACATATTTTCCAAACTAAAATGAGATCCACTCGAAATTTCGGATTTGGGTTTTTTTGCACTACAAAAAAAGCATTTTGCTACGATTTTTGCGACGAAAATTTTGCCAAAATTCGTAGCAAAAGGGTTTTGCGACGAATTTTGCGACGCAAACAAAATTCGTAGCTAACTCTGCGTGGCAACGTTTGCGACGGAAATTTAGCAAAAAAATTACAATTTTCGTCGCAAATTGCCGACAAATTGTTTCGTCGCTAAATTTGCGACGCACGATAAGAATTTTTTTTTATTCTTTAGCGACGAATTTTGCAGCGAATTGTTTTTTAATTTTTTAATCTTCTATAGCAATGAATTTTGCGACAATGGTATGATAAAATCATTTCTTTTAATTTTCAATTTTAAATCTAATTAAAAGCAAAATTAACTTATAAAATTTATGATTACCATTGATTAAGCAAGTAATAAAATCTAAATATTATAATAATATGAAAATAAAATACATTCCCATGTTTCAATTATAGAAACGGTACATTTCCAAATAAGTATACATTCTCACTATTTTAGAGATGTTCTCCCAAATAAGTGAGAACCCATAGCTAAAACAGTGCACCCTAGACTCCATATATCAGCTGCCAACCCATAGCTTCTGTTCTTTAGACCGATGTCAACTGCCAACGAGCCCGTGTACCCGCATCAACAAAGAACGGGTAGTCAATGTGAGGCCATGTCATCTAGCCTGCAACAAGAAACTGCAATATTCATGGAAGAAAAAGAAACATGAGCCTCTAGATCAACCTAGTCCAATAATAGGGAGCTTCACCGAAAATAATACCCACCGATAGAACTAAGGATGAAACTGCAGCAACCTAGTAGACTCATCATCCTAACTAGAGTCAAAACCAATCTAGTGAAACAAGCAGACTCATGGCTGACCTCAAGCAACAAAGTGAAGGAAAAAAAACCGATTCTAAAAAAGTTAAACCTGTTAAACAATCTGGAGCACCTTCAGGGACTTCCTGGCACATAATGAATCAACGTAAACAAGACATTAATTACAAGAAAGCATTTTATCCCCAAAAGATTTAAAGGCAATACAATACAGTATGCTAACACAGGATTAATGGTAAGGCAGCAACAGCCATCGATGACTATTATTGGCTAGGGTTTTTCTCTGCTACTATATACATGGGATTTAGGTGCAAATGGTTAAGTTGTACCATGGTCGAACATGAAGGGTAGATCCATATAGATGATGCTTCACTAGCACCCCCAATTCCTTTAAGTTTTTTAATTCTCCATTCAGCAAGCTTATTGCACTGAATAGATATCGTTATTTCCAATTTCCACCCATGATCATAAGAACTACTCCACAGAACATACTGCCCAGGCTTCATGGAGAATAGCTTTGAGAGATTAAGGTGACTGAAAATTCAGAAAGAAGGAAATATAATTGAAAAATCTCAAGTTCCATATCGTATAGATCATAAAGCCCCCTTAAGTGCCTCGAAATTCTTGTATGTGTAGCCAACAAAACTGAGGTCCTTAGGTGTCAACATCATCTGCTATAGCCAACATAGTAACATAAGGTGGCAACTCACACGTAGTGATGGCAAATTTGGAAACCAAAAACAAGAGGCCATGGGCAAATCAACAGCATCATTTAGTGGGAGTGAAGAGGTAAAACAACAAGTAGACTAGCAGATGACCTCCTATTCAAACTTACTGGAACTGCATTCACCAAACATAACCCACGTTTTATAAGTTATGTGATTTACTCTGTGAACAATGTCAATCTGGAGCACCTTTAGGGACTTCCTGCCTTACCTTTTGAGATTTTCTTTTGGTTGAAACCTCTTCTGGTTCTATTTCATCTTTCAGCTTCTACTTATCTGCACCAAAATAAAAGGTAAAGCAGTGATCCAAAGATAAATACCTATGGACCACATTCTGGTCATGAAGATACTTCAAACCATTTAGAATTTGCCTAGTGTATGCAGAGAGACTTGGGAATCTCTCAAGTTATATTTGTGATAAAGGGTTGCAAGTTAACCTTTGGTCATGAGCTCAAGAAATATGTAAAGCTTCTTATCATCTTGGAAGAGAAGGAAAGTGGGTTTCCATATAGCAGAAAAAAACAAGAAGTGTCTTCCAGCTCAGAAGCATTTGGTCTGAAGGTAGACCAACACGAATTGCCTTGGTTTGAAACCATATGGTGTCTATCAAAAGGTTACACTGGATGGGGTGCGCTAACAGTAACAACTCTAGGCATGTGTTGAATGAAGTCTTGAAAAACAACATGAACTGAACGTTCTTTCACTTTCAATTGCATCCAACATCAGAGAAATTTGTACAGTGGGGCCGTCCAAAACTTACACGACGGCAGCGGTTCATGAAAAGAGATCCTCAAACAAACTATGTACTAGGATAAGGTACGATGCATCCTCAATCAGCTATTCATGCTCATTATTCGCAGATCCAACAGACTGGACAATGTAACTCTTACTTAACCCTTCGGTCAACACGTATGACAAGCGACTAACCCTTCTCTTCCCGGGTAAACAAACAAATTCCCACTTCAATTCAATAGGGAAAAAAAGATAACGAAGAGGGAGTTACGACCGAGGGATCCTCCCCCAACGCCTTTCTGTGCTGTTCCTCAATCTAGTCAGATAACCAGGCAATAAATGTCTCCGCGAATCAGATACACAAAAAGATGGTAACCACACGTGTCAAACAAAATTTGTCTGACCTATTTTGCAGTAATGAGCATTGTGAATTTCAGACTCAAGAAATAGGGAAGTCAGCAATATCATAAGGGAGACTCAGTTGTGCCCATGGTCAAACAGGGATGGTAAAACTACAACCTTTTTGTCTTCATGTCAGGACTAGGGCACGCGAAACTCACTTCTTTGAGAGCTTTGTCCTTGCCAGACTAGGCCGCAATCTCACTCTCGACGCCGTTGTCATCTCCATCGTCGTCGCAGAAGCTGGCCAGAGGGGGGAGGGGTGGCCGGGTCGGTTGCCTCTTCTATTGTGATGGCGGCACCATAACCTGCAAACCGTACTTCTTCATCCCTTTCGGGCGTCAGCGCGTCCGAATCCGATGGCGACAAAATTGGAGGCGACTCACCAAGGTCGGGACAACCACCGTCGATGGACAAGAGAGGAGGAGGCGGAGAAGAAGAAGCGGAAGCAGAGAGAGAGAACGTCCTCCTTGCTACCAGCTGGGGAAGGCTTGGTCGTAGGATCAAGGCATTTCGAGGAGGAAGATGGTGCGCTTGGAGAGGTGGAATCCCCAGACGGCATCGGAGATCCCGTCGTTCGGGAGGATCGGGAATCGGTCGCTCCGAGATAGGTCTCGGCACGACCGAGGAATGCCATGAGGAGCAGACCGATCGGAATCGAAGGACGTCCAACTACGTGTCGAGGCGTCGCGCGATGAGTTCGAGGAGGTCCTCGGGCATCTGGCTCATCACCTTCCTCATTGAAAAAAGGAGAGAGATCAACGAAAGGGAAGTGGGAGGGAAGCGAGACGGGGTAATGCGAAGGAGAGAGCAGAGGAGGGAGCCCGAGGTCAAATGCTTCGGAGGGGAAATAAAGCGTGCGGCCAATGTTTTCGAGGAATTTTTTTTTCAACGTGGCTTTTAGCGACGAAAATACTTCGTCGCTAAGTTCGTCGCTAAAAACTATTTGTTATATTCTATATGATATAGTCACGACATTATATGCTATTTTCATATATTTTTCAATTTCTTAATTTATTAAATTTTTATTTATTCTATTTATTATTAACTATTTTGTTTCTATTTTTATTTTTGACAAAACTAAAATTCAAAATAATTCAAATTTGGAATTCTATCCTATTCGAAATTTCGTCGCTAAATAAGTAACGAAAAGAAAGATTCGTTGCTAAAAGATAAATTAGCGACAAAAGCTTTATATGTATCTCTTGATTATTATAACATATGAATGGCATTCTTTTTTCCAACAAAAAAATATTTAAAAGAGAAATGGCAGAAAGACTTTGTTTTATCGCTTCTTAATCTTATTGTGGACAAAGTAAGAGCCGAATTCAAGATGATAGATATTGTGAGAACTTGCATCATATCCTAATTTGAAACGTGACAAACTGATTGGTGGAACAGTGATAGACGAAGAAACTAAAAGAAGTCTATAACACGGTCGAAACTGAGGAATATAACATTCCCACTTTACGAGATCCATGTGGAGCAGTGATAGACGTAGATCAAACTGACATTCGCAACGTACGCTATAGTTGTTGCCATTATTACTATGATTATTAATGTTGGTATTATCATTATTGTTGTTACTATTATTGTTTATTATTATTATTATTATTATTATTATTATTACTGTTATTGTTATTACTATTATATCTCGTCGCTAAATTTTATTGTTATTATCATTATTATTGTTGTTATTATTGTTGTTGTTGATTATTATTATTTATCTATACGTTTTTATTTTTTGCGGTAAGTGTTGTGGTTAGCTTCGTCGCCAACTAGCGACGATACGAGTAAAATTGTTGCAAATTTCCTCGTTAGTTGTTAAAATTAGTGAAGAAAACATGTTGGTGGATTTTAGCGACGAAAAAGGAATTCATCGCTAAATATATTCTATCTAATATAATTTCAATTTTTTAATTTAGTGACGAAACATATTGTCGTCACTAATTTAATTTAAATTAAAAATAATTAATGACGAAAAACATAATCCGTCGCTAAATTGATGAAAATTAAAAGAAAAAAGAAAAAAATAGCGATGAAAAATATATTTGTCGCTATTTTAGCGATGAAACGCATAACTCGTCGCTAAATAAATAAATAAATAAATAAATAAATAAATATATATATATATATATTAAATTACTTAATTTAATATTTTATTTTTTATATTAGCGAGGAATAATAGTTTAGCGATGAGGCACAGTTCATCGGTAATTAGCGACCCAAAGAAATTTCGTCGCTACTTCTAAAAAGCAAATTGTTTTTGGTTGCTAAATTGAGGATATACAGTTAGCAACAAAAAATATGTTTCGTCCCTAATTAGCAACGAAATGTTGTGTACGTTGCTAAATTGAAAAAAATTCAAATAAAAAAGAAATTATTAGCGACAGAGAATGAAAATTTTAAAAATATTTTAGATCTTCGTACGAAAGAGTTAGGGGAAAAGGGCAGCCTTTCCCTGGATCAACTAACGTTTCAGAGCTAGCCTATAACATGATGACCTCGCCGCACAGAGTCCTTCAAAAACTTGCATCTAATAATTACATACATCGCCAACTTTAGTGATTTCCCGAATATATTCTATCAAGATCTTCGAAACTTGGACACCATCGCATTGTGAGACAGCATTGCGACGTTTAGCAAGTGTGCAAACAACATCAAGCAAAAAGAATAACGAGCAACACTAGAAGCCAGAGCCATACTACTTCTCAATATAAAATTCACGACCAGCAACTTCATTATAAAATAATACATGTATTACCAACAACCACGGTTTTTATACGGGAATGTATTTCTACAAGATTCAGACACAATCCACAAAGCATGATCCATGAAACTAGAACAGAAGCAACCAAAATGTAAATGGGCAAGACTTCTCTGGTAAAGTTACAAAGGATCACGAGCCTAATACTCTCATTTCTTCACCTCCATACCTTCAGGAGGACTTCCCTCTACCTTCTTCGACCCCACTTCCTTCCAATTCGTGGATAGGACTGTTCCATTTGACCCCACCTGTTTTTATATTCCATAAGAACAAGAAGACGAATGGAAAACAGAGCATGCAATAAGGAGCATTACTTTTGCCACGCAGCATAATCTGTGAGCACCTCGCCAGTGTCCAATCTTCATGCAAACTTAAACTTTCTCGCCGACCATAGCGCAGTAGAGATTTGGCTGAGCTTTAGGAACTATAACAGGGGAGAGGCTACAAATATCTTGATTTCTCCTGACATCCATGTAAGCTGCGATTTTAATCTGTATGCGGCCTCCCAAGATCTTATGTATAGAAATATGAATCACACATCCATAGATCAGAAGAATCGACACACCTATTTTGGAACCATCGTTCTTGATGCGGAATTGCGACGACCCGATGCTCAAGATCTTCTCCTCTAGGAACCCCCTTTATCGCTGGCTTCAATGAGACTGCCCCTCACGCGACGTGTCTGACGGCTCCTTATGTGAGGCTATGCGGACATCAGGATTTAGAGGAGGGACTTGAGCTCTATTTATAGAGAATGAAACCTATCCCCTCATCAAAGATTAGGTTTATCTAGGCCCATACTATCCAGCCCCATATCCGACTAGAATTAGAAAACTGTATATATCTTTCCTTATTAGACCAATTAATATTTACAATAATAATTAATAAAGCCCATACAGAATATTACAATATATTCTAACATTCTCCCACTTGGGCTAAATTAATTGAAATTGTATTTTATATGCGCATCTTTATATTGATCTATAGATATTTCCCAATAGTTAATCCGATCCCATAAAGTCTTAAGTACCGGACCATACCAGTAACTGCATAAGAAGATATAGAGCCATCCACGATCACAAATGCTATTAACTTTACTGATATGGATTTGATATGGTAGTATGACAATCGGATAACATCTCAAATAACAAAGACACCTTATATGTTATCATCCTTGTCAGTCACTATTCTCTCACTTTATGTGTCACGAAACCAGATGTGTCACGAGAGAACATCTTTACGGTTCTAACGAACCAATATATGTCTTACATTTACAGTTAACTATACTTTACGTGTAACAAGACATATGCTTTTGGCTAAAAATAAATGTCCCAGCCATCACTCAAGGTTTGCACAATTCATTGAGATTTTCAACTGATATATGCATTTAACTCCCCTTAACCATTATAGCTTTATTGCATGCAATGGAGTTGATACATATCTAGATGTTACAAAATGTAACAAACACAGATGTAAACCTTATTAGAACAAATACCGAATGTAGATCCCACTGAATAACATCTCATGATGCTTACATTTTGGGGAAAAGGGCAGCCTTTCCCTGGATCAACTAACGTTTCAGAGCTAGCCTATAACATGATGACCTCGCCGCACAGAGTCCTTCAAAAACTTGCATCTAATAATTACATACATCGCCAACTTTAGTGATTTCCCGAATATATTCTATCAAGATCTTCGAAACTTGGACACCATCGCATTGTGAGACAGCATTGCGACGTTTAGCAAGTGTGCAAACAACAGCAAGCAAAAAGAATAACGAGCAACACTAGAAGCCAGAGCCATACTACTTCTCAATATAAAATTCACGACCAGCAACTTCATTATAAAATAATACATGTATTACCAACAACCACGGTTTTTATACGGGAATGTATTTCTACAAGATTCAGACACAATCCACAAAGCATGATCCATGAAACTAGAACAGAAGCAACCAAAATGTAAATGGGCAAGACTTCTCTGGTAAAGTTACAAAGGATCACGAGCCTAATACTCTCATTTCTTCACCTCCATACCTTCAAGAGGACTTCCCTCTACCTTCTTCGACCCCACTTCCTTCCAATTCGTGGATAGGACTGTTCCATTTGACCCCACCTGTTTTTATATTCCATAAGAACAAGAAGACGAATGGAAAACAGAGCATGCAATAAGGAGCATTACTTTTGCCACGCAGCATAATCTGTGAGCACCTCGCCAGTGTCCAATCTTCATGCAAACTTAAACTTTCTCGCCGACCATAGCGCAGTAGAGATTTGGCTGAGCTTCAGGAACTATAACAGGGGAGAGGCTACAAATATCTTGATTTCTCCTGACATCCATGTAAGCTGCGATTTTAATCTGTATGCGGCCTCCCAAGATCTTATGTATAGAAATATGAATCACACATCCATAGATCAGAAGAATCGACACACCTATTTTGGAACCATCGTTCTTGATGCGGAATTGCGACGACCCGATGCTCAAGATCTTCTCCTCTAGGAACCCCCTTTATCGCTGGCTTCAATGAGACTGCCCCTCACGCGACGTGTCTGACGGCTCCTTATGTGAGGCTATGCGGACATCAGGATTTAGAGGAGGGACTTGAGCTCTATTTATAGAGAATGAAACCTATCCCCTCATCAAAGATTAGGTTTATCTAGGCCCATACTATCCAGCCCCATATCCGACTAGAATTAGAAAACTGTATATATCTTTCCTTATTAGACCAATTAATATTTACAATAATAATTAATAAAGCCCATACAGAATATTACAATATATTCTAACATTCTCCCACTTGGGCTAAATTAATTGAAATTGTATTTTATATGCGCATCTTTATATTGATCTATAGATATTTCCCAATAGTTAATCCGATCCCATAAAGTCTTAAGTACCGGACCATACCAGTAACTGCATAAGAAGATATAGAGCCATCCACGATCACAAATGCTCTTAACTTTACTGATATGGATTTGATATGGTAGTATGACAATCGGATAACATCTCAAATAACAAAGACACCTTATATGTTATCATCCTTGTCAGTCACTATTCTCTCACTTTATGTGTCACGAAACCGGATGTGTCACGAGAGAACATCTTTACGGTTCTAACGAACCAATATATGTCTTACATTTACAGTTAACTATACTTTACGTGTAACAAGACATATGCTTTTGGCTAAAAATAAATGTCCCAGCCATCACTCAAGGTTTGCACAATTCATTGAGATTTTCAACTGATATATGCATTTAACTCCCCTTAACCATTATAGCTTTATTGCATGCAATGGAGTTGATACATATCTAGATGTTACAAAATGTAACAAACACAGATGTAAACCTTATTAGAACAAATACCGAATGTAGATCCCACTGAATAACATCTCATGATGCTTACTCAGCCCATCAATTAACATGTATCCCACGATGCTTTTATGTTTGCGACATGTCATCCAAATGTGTATGGGCAGAGACCTTAAGTTAGTGAGTTTGCAGCCTTTCATGTAATAAGCTCTACTGTAGTGTCACCGTTACCTTTATGGTCAAAACTTGACCGCCAGATGTTTAGACCTCTACTGCTATTAATGAACAACATCGCAGAATTATAGTCACAATACAACTATATGTGTCTATTCACAATATTAAATACGGTCAACTCTTTAATGAGATTCCGGAGCCAAATAATTTGAATAGAAACTGAAAAGCATACCACGAACTCTACTTTCTTGATCGAGGATTACATAGATTTATGTTTACACTTTTCTATAATACTGCACTTCTCTTCAGATATATAAATGTCTGCAGTTATCAACTTCACATCATCCTGACATCTAACAAAGCCTGAATTCGAATGCCTTACTAGCTGCAGGTCCTGAATATGTATGTAAATTAGCATACATCCTTTTTCCCTCTTTAAGTACCGCAAAATTTTCTTAGCAGTAATCCAGTGAACATGTTCTGAATTTAACTGATATCTGCTTAGAAGTCTCGTTGCAATAACAACTTCTGGTTTAGTACAAGCTTGAGCATACATGATGTTTTTAAGTGCACTCTGATATGGTACATTCTTTATTTGGGCATTCTTAATAAATTTATGAAGACACTATGACAAATTTAGTCTATTGCTCTTAATGAGAGGAGTAATTCCTGACTTGCAACACTTTATACTGAATATAATCAATATATGTCCTCCAAAATTAACCCAATATGTGGCGAGAATGATCCATACGGATCTTAATGCCTAGGACAAAATACTCTTTGTTAAGATCAATCATGTCAAAAGTAGTCATAGAAAACAGAAAGCATTGTCAATGATATTAGTTGACAGCAAAGAAAACATGCTTTGGAGCACCCTTACTCAACCGAAGGCTAAAATAAAACCGACAGATGTCTAACAGAAACCACAATGGTTCAACTTCTTATCAGCATTCAACATTCTGCCATAGCACACATAATTGTAGTCCAGGGCACTATCATTATAGTTGCAAGTGTCCCAATATTCACCAATAGAAAATAATGGCTTTGAACCTATCAACCTTTTCGGATTTTGCTAACATCAACAACACATTTATCCCAAATTAGTTGGGGTCGGCTAAATAATAGCATTAAATAATTTAAACACGTCAAAAACACTGCGGCCATCACTAGTTTACACATGAACTGACTATACTATTTCGCATCCGCATTACTCTATAAGTGCAAAAACTATTCAGACAAAGCAGCATATGACACTCTAAACTCAGCAAAGTACATCTGATCGAGGGACTATACACACAAACAGAGAATTAGAAAGAAGATAAAAAGAACTTTGAAATATTGAGCCAACCCAGGCAACCACAGGCAGTAGACCAACATAAATACATCAGGAACAACCATGTATTCACACAAACACTCAAAATGAAATGATTAGTGGGAAATTATAGTATTTATCGTTAATTTCTAACATATCAAGAAAGCAATCAGAGAACTTTGAAGACCTACATAATATGGGAATCCACACCATTTTCAAATACAAGAAACTCATCATTTTGCTTCAACCGCATCCGGTGCAATGAAAATACAGGCATGAAACCAAACAACTAGTCAAATTAAGCGACCCTCAGCTTCAAAAAGCCACGACGATAATACGCGATCGACTACATCATAAACTGCATCAATATCATCTCAGAAGCTTAACACAAAACAAAAGGGGAACTTTTGTCACTCATCCCCGATCAGACAAGCAAAGAAATGCGAAAAAAATAGAACACTGCCCCGACAAATTACACACTATCGATCAAACGACATCATCCTCATTCGACTTGGCCAACATAGCACAGCATGCACAATGGAAAATAAAACTACGAAGACGAATAAGATATCACGAAAAAAAAAACTTGCCTAATGAGTATGCTCATCATCGTCATGACGCTCATCGTTGGGCTCATCATTATTGTGTCCATCGCTTGATTGAATAACAGAAGGATGTAGAGGAGGAACCTGATTCCTATTTAGGTTGAGGTGTTGGAAGAGGAATGCATTTTCAACCTCAAGAGTTTGATATCGCTCTTTCATCTCTCTCATTTCTACACCCCTCTGTGACAGCTGCGATTCATAATCATCTTTGATCGCTCTGATTTGCATACTGTTCTGCGCACGCAACTCTTTGATTTCCATGTCCTTTTGTACAAGTAACTCTTGCATTTGGCTCATTCCTCTGTTTACTTGCTCCTCAAATCTACTCCTAGAAACCGCTGCATTCAAGGATGAAGTTGCACCAGCCATTGGCGTGAATACTCTTATCAAGGGGCCCATTCCATATATTTTTCCTTTGTTGGCCCCACATGATGCCTCCATCCATATCGCCATACTGTCAACAGATGGCGAAGATGCAACAGCACCATCACTGCCATCACCGCCATCACCCCCATCACCATCGATAGTACGAGCCAACAAAAGCTCATTATACTTGTCTTGCATTAACAATATAGATGAAAATAGAACAACTTCGTATACATAGTCGCTATAAATATTAAAAGCATTAATGGATTTTGTTCTAGTTTCCATGCTGTTCAAATATTCTCTTACGCACCTCAACAGCTTTTGCTCGATCAGAACACCATGTTTTATCTTTCTTTTGAAAAGTGCGCTTGAACGTAGCTATATATGTAGGCTCGAACCTCATTTCATCTGCCTGCAAAACATAAACATAATTCAGTAATTAAATTAACTTTAACTTACAACATATTTAACATACTTACCATTCTCTTCCTATGCTCAGCGATGTTGACGGAACCCCCCCACATATGTGGCCAATCCTTCCCTAGAATTGGAAGTTCTATTCTTCTTATTTTGCTCACTTCTTTTCTTGCTCTCTTCGATCCCCTAAATTCTGTTCATTTCATCCCAGTCCTCATTTGAAATATAATGGAGCTTTTTTCACTTTTTTGGCTTTATTCACTGTATCTCTCAAGTGACCGCCAACCTTCTAATCAAAAACTCGCCTAACTTCCTTCTCATCGTCACACTTGAACTTCCCCTGCAATCATAGAAAAACGGTTAGATTTTGTGGGACCACTTGCCAACTGCTCTAAAAGTTTAAGTTGCTAGAAGAATGCGTGGTTTAATATTTATATATTCCAACACTCCCCCTTACGCTTAGTCTGGTCTTTAGCCTAGTACTAAGCGTGGACAAATTAATTGGGGAGGCAAATAGGGGCCTGAAAAGATTTGAACTCAAGACCTTCTGCTCTGATACCATGTTAGATTTTGTGGGACCACTTGCCAACTGCTCTAAAAGTTTAAGCTGTTAGAAGAAGGCGTGGTTTAATATTTATATATTCCAGCAAAAACAACTGACTATATTTACATTAAACTTAGTTTGTCCGCAAACATAAGGAAAAAACTTACCTTAAACTCATTCCACCACAACTCCTTCACTGCATCTGGAGTGCTTCTATAATTGATACACGCCCCTCTCCAATGGTTATTAACAATCTGATTAAGTTGCCTCACCACATGGATAGCCCCCATGAATCTGCAAATAGGTTAGAACGATGATAATGAAATAGTGAAATGAAAACGATGTAAGTAAATAAATATAGATCATTTTCAACATGGACAAATCAGTTGACCTCCATACGTGAAATCCAAATTTAGGGATGGCCCTAAATATTACTTAAAAAAAATACTTATGAATCTCCATATGGGCGTATCATCTCTCGCCTATCTTCTTCGCCTGTTGTGTCCCTCGATTCATTTGAAGAAGGCGGAACCAAAGAAGAAGCTGGAAGCGAAGGAGATGAAGCTGAAGATGAAGCTGAATTTCCCATGTGTCCAACTCGTCCCCCAAAATGCTCTCGAGGTTAGATGATGAGGAAGGGCGTATGTGCTCACGTAATCCACCAATTTGTAGTTGTGGAGGGTTAGATGACGGGGATGAGGAAGAGGAAAAGTAAGGCTCTCGTGGGTTAGATGACGAGAAAGGGCGTATGTGCCCACGTGGTCCACCAATTTGTAGTCGTGGAGGGTTAGATGCCGGTGATGGGGAAGGGGAAAAGGAAGGCAAAGAGGAAGGAGAAAGGACCGGTCTTCTTTCTGAAACGTGTCCCTTGCCTCGTTGCTGCTGATAAGTAGGTAAGTTAGACAAACATGGAAAAAAAATATAAACGCGTATTAAGAACACATGATGTAGAAACTTAGCAATTTGTTTCGAAGAGTAGATAAAAGCTGAAAAAAATTATACCTGCAGTTTCGCTTCAAGCGAGTATATTAATTAATATATGTAATTGCAAGAACAAGTTAACAATAATGTTTGGACCACATAATGTATCCAAACCCAATTTAACCAATCTTCATATTTAACCAAGCACGAAAGACTGACCGGACAAAACTGACCCGACAAAACGATATATGTTCAATTCACAAGAAATGTGGCAGATGTATAGATATCTTGTAAATCTTGTGGAGATAGAGTCAGATTGGTTGTACAATGGATACTAGGAGAAGAAGAAAGCATATATCCATGCTTAGCTTAGAAACTGGAATAATGCAGATCAATCTTAAAGGTCTGAAAGATTAACCTTATCAACCAATTCGGAAAATCAAGATGCCTACCTTGGTACAAGACTTGTTCGCGAGGTCCATCTTGATGGAGATGGGAAATTCTTCAGTAGGTCAAACTCAGATGGCCAACAGAACCTGAACAACCAAAAAAGAGAAAGCAGCAGACTATAAGTGAAGATCTACTAAATAAATGAAAATATTGAGCATCAACCAAAATCAGTTCAACCACAAACAACGTCACAACCATGCCGACAAGTCGCTTACTTCTTACCAACGCAAGATACACATTTTCAGTGGTAAACACTTAAGGAACTACCTATAAACGTTCAGCCAAAATCTTGAACCAAACCCATGATAAATTGAACACAAACGCGAGGGAGAAAACCTTACCTTGAAGTCGAGCTTCATGGTTGGGAGATTCAAGGTCGAGCTTCGCGTTAGGCCACTTGCGCAGAGAGCGAGCGAAGAGAGACACAGAGCAGAGCTGCTCTCCTACGAGCGAACAATCAAGGTTCGCAGAGTAGCGAAGAGAGAGCGCTTCGTAGACGACACCTTCGCTTGGCAGGGAGAGAGACGGGCCACATGAGCGAAGAGAGAGAGAGAGAGGGGAAATATCAAAGAGGAGGGGCTAAAAAGAGAGACACAACTTGTGGTGAGGAGAAGACAATTTTTATTTGAACTTCTCAAAGGTTTATGAAGTAAAAAGTAACTTGCGACAAAAAAAAAGTTATGCATATAATAATCAACGACAATAATTGATAATAACAATAATCATAATAGTAGTAATAATGAGAATACTAATAATATACGTCGTAATAATATTAATAATTACCGCATGAGTAAAGAGTCTTAAAAAATCCTAATCTTCATCTTCATCTTCATCTTCATCTTCATCATCATCATTATCATTGTCTTCATCATGAGTATCGTCCTCATCTTCTGTCTCGAAATCAGATTCTTCAACACCTTCTACATTTGATTCGCGAATTTCAGTTGGATCCACATCTATCACTGCTCCACATGGATCTCGTAAAGTTGAAATATTATATTCTTCAGTTTCAACCGTGTTACAAACTTCCTCTTGTTGATACGTTGTATCCTTCCAGCATTCCTCGATTTTCCGTCGTGCTTTGGTTTTACAAATGTTGACACCTGATTTTTGACCAAGTCTTTTTCAGTTTTATTTTCGAAAAATCACAAAAAATTCATAAAAAGTCAAAAAATTACAAAATCAACTTTGGTAGCCTTAGGAACCATTCTTGACCAAAAAATAATTTTTCACATTTTTCATATTTTTTAGTATTTTTGGAAAATAGAAAAAACACTTAAAAAATCAAGAAAAATAGTATTGGAGGTCACAAAAATATGGAAAAATATCCAATATTTTTCCTTTTTATCCCTTGTATTTTTGACCTCACAAAAAATCCAAAATCAGATTCAATTTTAGGTGTTCCTTTGTAACCCGTACTATTGAATTTGAAGAAAATATAACAATTGAGTCTTTTAATTTGCAATCTTGGCATTTTCTAGGACCTTGACACTCAATCTAATTGTCCCATATTCCAATTTGAACTAATTGCTCGGACAAGCTGTTCAATTGCAAAAATAATTGCATTTTAGCCCTTGAAATTGAGTATAATCGAAATTAATTTCAATTCAAGGACCATCATTATAAATTGAACATGCTACCCAATGGATTTCACCATTTTAAATCAATTGGCATAGGTGGTTTGACTCAATTTGATCATTTGCACCCTCAATTACACGATCCCCAATTCCAATTAAATGGGAATTTGAGGGTTTTGTAGAAATTGATGAAAACTTTTGGGCAAAACCACATTTCTTGATAGAATTCATGCCCTAGAGTCGATTTTGAGGTTCAATTACAAAATTTCCCCATTAATTTGGGTTTAATTTCGAAAATGGTGAATTGGAACCGGTTCTGACCGGTCAGACCGCCGGTCGGACCAGTTGAACCGGTTTGCTACAGTGTCATCGTCTTCCTTCAGAACCTGCGCAGATGAACAGTTCCAAGAGTGATTTTGATCTTCAAATTGGAGGTCAATTCGTGGATAATCGAACACGCAATGGTGGGCGTATTGTTGCCTATACTCCTGCCTATCAACTAACACCGGTGGCGCCGCTCGACGTCGACGGAGTAAAAGGCAGTTGGCCGGTCAAATCTCGAAGCTGCAAAAAGTCAACAAAAGCACAAAACAGCTCAAATTCGTGACAAATTCACGTGAAATGAAGTCCACCAGAGAACCAAATGGGGTTAGACAGAATCCCCATCTTCCCCGACGTCGTTTGAACCTAAAATCACGTGATGGCACGTGCTATTCAAGTCAGTTGGTCGTCCCCGATTCGGCGCCAAAATTCTAAGAGCTATAAAAACCTGCGTTCGTTTTCTGTTGAAGAAGGGGGTGGATTCAGTTAGTGGAGGACAAAGAGAATCAACAGAGCGAGAGAGAACGAAAGAGAGAGGGCTCCCTTCCATCGCCATTGTCGAGGGTCGAGCTCAAATTTACCGAGCGGCGGTCGGGCCTTCACAGGCTAGACCAGAGCTCGCGAAGATCACCAGGAGGTCGCCCGTGTCGAGAGAAAGCTATCGCCACCAGCCGCGCGACCCATCGCTCCGAAACAGGTGAGTTCAACTTTCGAGTTTTCTTACTGTGCTTTAATGGCGGGATTCAATTCCGATTATGATAGTTCGAATTAGAGTAGGCGTTTTGCCCTTCGAACATTTCTGATCATGTTCGTATCTTCATTTTGCATCGATTTCGCTCACATACCCCGAATCGAGTCTTCCGATTTAGCCTCCATAGCCGATTCTTGCCCAGCCAAATCTGGGCCGAGCGAGCTCAATCGGAGCTCGAGGTAAGTTCTATATACTTCCTGTCGTGTCGATATATGAGTCAATTGATCTGATTTCGAGTAAGTCTGTGTGATCGAACCTCCATGGCCGTACTCGGCACCTTGCTCGATGCTTGCAATTTTGTGAACGATGCGCTATAATTCTCAGATATGTTAAACTAGAGATGATTACGAGTCGATCGCCGTTGGTCTCGAGTGATTCCATTAAGATTTCACCGCACGATCATCGCCGGAGAACTACAGCCGTCCATTCTGCCGGAGTCGCGAGGTTGAAGACGAAGCTGACATGGCGCGGTCAATAGGTCAAAGGTCTAGGTGGCAACACGTGATTGGTCCACGTGGAGGTCGAGTCAGCATGGCCGTTGAGTCTGTTATTCAAATAAAAAGAATCCAACGGCCGAGAATAATCGAGTCTAATAAATGGTGACCGCCCGATTAGAAATTAGGATTATTCGAAAAAAGTTTTAAAATTGGAAAATTAAAACGAGCTGAAACGGTGTCGTGTAGGTTAGTGGCCATGCGGCGTCGTTTAGGTAAGTGTGAATCAACGGTCTAGATCGAATCTTAGAATCTAATCGTGGCCGTAGGTTTAAGTAATCTGATCAGACGGCCCTGATCGAGTCTTCGCCTAATCTGAACCGTAGATTCCAGTCAGGTTATCCAGTGGACGTGGAATAGCCACGCGGCGCAATGAAGGCCGTCAGATCAAGTCCGATAATTCAAAGGAGGGGACGACGTCGTTTTGGAGCTGGGGCATGCGCGGGTCCGGGTCTGGGCCGGGTTCCGACCCGAGTGGGTCGGGTCGACCCGGTCCGAATCACTTTTTTTAAAAAATAATAAAAAAAATCAGAAAATGATTTTAAAAATAAAAAAAATCGGAAAAATTTCAAAAAATCCAAAAAAATGCTAGAAAATGCCAGAAAATTCCAAAACAAATATCAGAAAATTGTGGGAAAATCTTAGACATTTCAGAAACCCCCAAAAATCGAGGGTTGACCACAGACAACTGGTCAACCCTATTTTTGGGGTTTCTTATCCGTTCTTCCAAGATTCGACGACATTACCCTTTAGGGGTAAGTCGCCTCTACTGTGTATGTGAGATAAGGCCGATAATGCCAAGATAAGAATTAGGGTCGATTAGACGACCAATTCTTAAGTTTGGATTTCGAGTCCCGCCCCTTTTCTCAAAATGACGATTTTGCCCTTCAATGGGAAAATTGTCTTTCTTGTCTCAATCGAGTTCTGAAAATTGCTTAAAGTTAGGGTTTGGGTCAGGTGGACGACCAATCCTAATATTTGAGGTTTTCAGTTCTCATCTTTGTCCAAATGACGACTTTACCCCTCCAAGGGTAAAATTACTTGAAAATTCCAGAAAAATCCTGGAAATTCCCGAAAAATAGGAAATGGATTGCATTGATGGTCAATCCTATTTCCACTATCTTTTGACTTCCCAATTTGTCTAAAATGACAGATTTACCCTTTTAAGGGTAAATTTTCCCCGAATTGTTCAAAATTACGATTCCGCCCCTCATGGGCGAATCATGTCCAAATCACTCCTAAGCCTTGGTTGACATTTCTCTAGGCTAATAGGGCCTCATTAGGGATACCATGCTGATTTCATGTGTTTTATCCGCATGCATTGGATCCTTGATTTGCGCATTTATTCCTATTGATTGTGATTGATAGGATAGCAATTCATATCTGCATGAATTCCTAGATTTAGGATCCGTACCCCACTCATCTGTATGAAATCCTAGGATCAGATAAACCATTCAGTTTAGGTACCGAAAGGGCGTCAACTCTGACAGTTGGCGTAACTAAGTCCCCGAATCCACTTCTCTGGTTTTCGCAGAATCGAATAGACCACTCCCAACTGTTCGATAGGGTTTCCGATCGTACCCTCCACGAAACGATTGGTGGCGACTCCTTAGCATGTACACTCACCACATGTCACTAGACCACACAAAAGGTCAATCACGTATATCCAGTAGTTGCGACTTGGGTAATGGACCTTGGGAGAGGCCCGCGTCCGATCAAGCCAGCGATCGGGCGGCCTATTAGCCCGCTCCCCGCCTCCGCCCCGCGAGAGGGTCGCGACAGACTAGCGACTTCGCTGGGGAATATTCTAAAACCAGAATCTCTGGTTACGAATTCCAGAGGACTTGAACCGATTAAAAAGTTGTTTGGTTTATCTGACCTTGTTTTCTGCAGATGCTCTCGAAGGTGAGGTACGTACACTAACCATTGTGTTAAATGTTTTTGCAGATTGGAGAAATAAGGGGTGGAGTGATTGTTGACATTTTTCCTGCAGGTTGGAGTTGGGAATGTATGTTTACTTTATGCATTTACTGAAGCGGTGTTTGATACAAACTGATGTGCATGACTTTGCATTGTGATGATCACGACACATAGCACACACTGGCGGTCAAACCCCGACTGCAACCATCCTTAGGTTACCTTAGATAGGGAAAGGATGCGAAAAGGATCTTGTGTTTGATGGCACTTGAGACTTTCGTATTCGTTCCCGCCTACCATCTGCATTGGCGATATCTAGCCCTCTTGGGTAGGTACCCTTGGGGAGGAATCTGCCTCGTGTGGATAGTGGGAGCCTGAGCCGTAGGTTCCTCACCTGACTTTCGATTCTTTTTTAGAGTATACCCACTTGTCGCATGCGCATGTCTATGGATGGTTGGTATACCTAAAACCACCCATTGATACAAGGGGCATTCAACATCCCCCAAAGTGTGGTTGGTAAGACATTTATTTCTAAATGTACTTTATTTCCTGCTCCATGACATGACTCATACATTGCATACACCCATATGCATTAGCATCATGAAGATTACTCAAAGTGACTAATAGGAACAACAATGATTATAAGATAGGATGTCGCTGTTTCCTAAGAGTTCAACAGAGTTGGTAACTTTCGAGTACTTGAGAAAAGTCACTCGCCCTGGACCGAACACAAGGCTACACTTCACTAGATTCGTGCATGGGCGGGCACTGACTGGATGTAAGCTAGGATATGCTGAGGACTGTCAAACCCGCTACTACGTCGATAACCTCAGGTTCAAGCGACAAGTAGACGAAGGGATGAAGAATTACCTAGAGATGAAGAATTACCGTCGAAAGGCTGAATTGCTGGCCAGAGAGAACCTATCCATGATCACTTCTTGGAGTAGGAAGAGACGCCCTGCGATCAAGACCAAGCCAAGGCGTATCACACTCAAGAAAGTGGAACCCGAGAAGACTTCCGAAGTCATCATACCCTGGACTAGAGAGTGGCCAGAGGAACTACAACCTCTCGACCAAACCACTGAAGATAACCCCCTACCCTAGATTAAGGGAGAGTTCCTGACCGACTGTCATTTGGGTAGACTTCTGAAAAAGAGTGATTTAGATCCTCACGTTCCATTGGCTTTTATGGCTTTCTTGTTTGAAAAACCTCTCTTTACCCTTCTTCCATTAGGCATCTTGATTGTAATAAAAGTTCATTCCACTTTGCTCTTTTGATGTATTGACCAATGGAATGTGGCGTTGCTATTTCCCTTAGTCACTGAGTAAACCTGACTAAATTGCATAATTCACTTCCCTGAAATGGAAATTAGGCTTTGAGTCAGGCTTTCAAGACCTGAAAAAAGGGTCATAATCTCCATTTCTTCAAATTGAACTATGCAATCAAGTTAGCTCATGCATGCTTCATGACATCTGCATATTCATACATTTACAGTAATTTCTGACGATTGACTTTTTAAAAATCATTTACATATTTTAGACTTGATGGGAAAGAATGATATTCAAGTGTTCAAAATCCCCCGAGCTGAACTCCAGTCATGGTGGGATAGCATGGGTGAAGCCAGCCAGAAGTATGCCGAATCACGACTAGGGTACCTACTGGACCTATTAAAGATTGAGTGCCCACCTGCCTTTATTCAAGCCATGGCGCTCTACTGGGATCCTACCACCACTACATTTTGTATGGAAGGACTAGAGATCACTCCCACTATCGAGGAATACAGCGCCGTCATCGGAGTTGAATTCACCCCTACGCTCGTCCGACCCCCTATAGGACCTGAACCCCTAAGTCAGGTGGCTGAATTCTTGGACACAAACCTGAATGAAGTCAAAGCAGATGCAAAAAGCAATTCTGGACGGATCTCTCTATCTTTCCTTATAGACCGATTCTCCCGCCTTCCTGCTACTAAAGGAACCAAATCTGGTAGAGCCTTTATCTTGGCATTCTTTAGCTTTGTGCTATTCCCGATCTCAACTGTCACCTTCGACCCCATCATGGCTGTAGTAGCTAGACAAGTCTGTTGCGGGTGGGATTACTCAAACATCCTCCTTGCCGAAACCTTCCTCTCCCTAAATCGTTTCAAGAAAAACAAAAAGGGAATCTTTAGAGCTTCTAGTGATCTTCTATATCTATGGTTCACATCCCACATCAGACAATTCCACATCCGCATGGGTTTCACTGAAATCAGCCCCAATACACACCCTCTTAAAACATTTGCTAGAACCTATACACGTGTTCCCAGGTTCAACTTCATAGAGTGGAGGAACTTCCTCAAAGTCCTAAAACCCGAACAACTCCGATGGCGGCTAAGGTTACCGACGCTGAGCAAGGTCAGATTGACCTGCGATGACGGGGGTCCAGTCCCCTTGCTAGGATTCACGGGCGCAACCGCATACTATCCAAGAAGGGTGATTCGGCAGTTTGGAGCACTTCAGGAGATCCCTTCTCCACCACAACCTGGTATCTTTTCCTTTGACTTACCAAGCCAGACCCTCCCGGAGGAGGAAAAGAGACAATTTGAAGCCAAGGTGGCATCCATCATACGCTCCCTGAAGAATTCCCAGGCTGAAGAAATAAGTTGGCCAGAAGACATGACTCGAGAAGAAAACACTCATAGAGCCACCACAGAATACATTCAACACTTCAAAGCAACCCGACGAAGCCTTGTCGAGCCCTACATACCCGAATACATCGTGCCGTACGTACCAGGAATAGAGCCGTACATACCCGAAGACATAGGACCACTGTCATGTTCAGAGGATGAAGAGCCCCAGACTGAAGAGGGGAATCCATACTGGGATGATGAGGATACCTTAGGCCTCAAACGTCCTAGACTTGAATAGGCTATTTTGTCAAGTGTAAAATAAGCAAACATTGTGATGCCTTCTCATACATTCTTATTTCTGTGGAATACTATCTTGGACACATGAGCATGAATGTGAACATGTTTTGCAAATGCATAAAAACTATCGTCAGAAATTACGCTTCTTTCAATTCCATGAATTCTTGTCGAGAAATGATTAAAAGAACTACTTACATGAGGCTAAAGCTCACAAGGTAGCCCTTTTTCTCATCTACTGACAAGAAGCATGCAACTGAAAGAATTAGCTGTTCCTTTTTGCTAAAATGAAAGAAGTACTCACTCAAAATCTCTTCGGAATAGGTACGCTCTCATCACGGAACTACCGACACATCGTTTCCGTACTCGCCTTAAGACAAGAATGGAGCAGCAAGAATTGACTCCGCGCGTGGGAATGTTAGAATCCCAGATGATGGCCCTGGCAACTATGATGGCCGACATCAAGGCGATGTTGGAAGTCACCCAAGCTAAACAAACGACGACTCACAACCAGAACAACGCTGGTACTTCTTTCGTACCCGATACGGCAGATAAAGAGTTGACGAGAGATACACAGCATACAGAGGAAGACATTCATGAACCAAATAGCCGGGCACAACAAAAGGGCTCTCCTGTTATCATCAACCTCGAAAAGGAAGAAAAGGGGAAGCAGACCGTGAAAACAGAGGTAGAGGCTAAGAGATTGGCTAAGATCGAAGAATGCCTGAGCAGCCAAGGTTACGAGTTAGCCCGCTTCGACAAGATATCTCCTTTTGCTAAAGTGGAGACTCCTCCTGACTATAAAAAACCAGAGTTCGTAAGGAAATACAATGGGACAGATTGTCCCCGTGCCCACCTCAAGTACTACCTGCACAAGATGGCGCACTATTCAGATTACATTCCATTGTTAATGAACACATTCCAAGAAAGCTTGGCTGGCGCCGCTCTGGCGTGGTTCATTGAACTAGATTTGGAAGATTGCGACGGATGGGAAGATCTCGCAGAAGACTTCCTCAGGCAGTACAAATTTAACACGACTACAGCCCCAACAAGAGAAGACCTTCTACGAACTTAAAAAATAAGGGGCGAATCGATCAGGACATATGTTCAGAGGTGGCGAGCCTTGGCTACCCAAGTAAAGCCTTCAATCCCAAAAGAGGAGCTGATCGACTTATTCCTGAAAGCACTCCCCTATGAGTACTTTGACAAGCTGAACACTTCTGGATGTCAAACATTTGCACACCTGATAAAGGTTGCTGAAAGGCTGGAGTGGGCCTTGAGAGAAAGAAGGCCTCACGAAGCACCTACTAGGAAACAGTATCCCTTCAAAAAAGAAAGGGAAGCCGGGCTCGACATAGCATTCATACCAGATCCCCATAAGCTCAAGTCGTTCAGCAACTCTAACCAGATCAAAGGAGGGTCATCCTGGTCGGCACCGAAAGTACAAGAGCCTAGAAGAAAGCAACCCCAGAGGCAATTCTCTCAGCTCCCAAGACCTTTATCCAAGCTGCTCCCGATGCTGCTGGAGCAACACCTGGTGGCGAAAGAACCACCTAGGGCAAACCCGGCAAGGTATCCTGGCTTTGATGAGAGCCAGACCTGTACCTATCATATGGGCGAAAGAGGGCATAATGTGGATAACTGCTATACCCTTAAGCTGAAAGTACAAGCCCTGATTGATAGTCAGATTCTAAAATTTGACCACGCGGCCCCAAATGTACAAGAAAACCCACTTCCAGATCATCAAGCAGTAGGGGCAATATTCTCTGAAGTGGAAGAAGACTACCTGAAGTTGAAGGTAGACGTGCCCAAGCTGACCGACCTGCTAACAACCGCTTCATCATGCCCAAAAGCAGGGGAGATCTCAACTGACCAAAAGAAGTTATGTATCGCCAAGATGATGAGCTTAGGGATAATGTCCGATATCACTGATAAAGAATTCGAAGGGATTGAAGCTTCTCTATCTTTAGAAGGGAACCACTTCTTGATCACAACTGAGCAGAATAGCGCCTGTGGTACATCACATGGGAATCTGGCAAACAGTCTTGGGCCAGTCACTCAATCAGAGGAAGAATTCAAAGAGGAAGAACTAGAAGCCAAGAGGCGAAGTCTAGCAGACCTCAAGTTTATGGCCGATGCGCTGGAGAAAGGCGAAATTATAGACAATCTGGGTCAAGATTCTGGAGGGTACAATTTCAAAGTGAAATATTCAGCTCCTCCCAGCTTTTATCAAAAGATCGAAGACATCATACCAGGCGGTTGGGGAGATATGGATGATCTCTCTCAACCAGAGTCCTCGAAGGGCATAGAAGAACTCGACAACACTATATCAATGGTCGAAGTAGCCACGACCGTGGTGATTAGATTGGATGAACTGGATAACCTGAACAAGGTGGAAGATTGCCCAGTTAGGCCTGTCATAATTCAATTGCCTCATGAGGAAGAAAGCAACACGTCAGGACCAGAGATACTTCATCAGACAACTGTAACGATAAAAGTCCCCCCAATAGAAGAGTATGATCCCAAAGCTGTTCATTGGGACTACGGGACCACACAAGTAGATGCAGTAATGAGGTCCGGAAGATTTTATGCCCCCAGAGAGGATGAACCTGAAAAAAGGGAGGTCTCCAAGGAAGATGCCGAAAAGCTCATATCGATCATCAAAACCAGCGAGTTTGAAGTAATAGAGCAGCTAAGGAAGATGCCCGCTCAGATATCCCTATTAAACCTATTCATCAATTCAGAGAAGCACAAGAACGCGCTGTTGAAGGTGCTTAACGAAGTACATGTCCCTGAAACAATTAATGAGGTACAACTAGGGGACTTTGTAGGAGCAATTCTTTTGAAAGACCAATTAAGCTTATCTGACGAGGACTTCCCCATGGAAGGAAAAGGGCACAATAAGGCCTTATACATCTCCGCCCAATGTAACGGCAAAAGAGTGGCACACGTATTGATCGATAACGGATCGGCCTTTAACATCTGGCCTTTGGCTACCATAAGGAGGCTGGGAATCAATGAAGAGATGATCAAGGCATCCAAGACAGCTGTAAGAGCATTCGATGGCATGAAGAAGACGGTAGAGGGTGAGATCGAGCTTGACGTATTTATCGGCCCAACAAAGTTCTCTATAAACTTTCAAGTAATGGATCTGCCCAGTGCATTTGGGTTCTTACTAGGAAGACCTTGGATCCATACAGAGGGAGCTGTCCCTTCGAGCTTGCACCAAAAAGTACGTTTCGTTGTAGAGGGGAAGGTAATTACCGTACATGGGGAAGTCGACCTCCAGGCATACCAGAATAGTGCCATTCCCTATGTTGAGCCTGAAGAGAAAGCAGAAGCAAGCTATCATTCCCTAGAATTGGTGGCAACAGTTCATACCCCAGCCGGGACGAAGTTGAGAACCCCCCACATCTCAAAAGCCAGTCTTATACCAGCTAAGATGCTGCTGGCATACGGGTTCAATCCCAAAAAAGGCATAGGCAAACATAATCAGGGTATAAATACCCCGTTACAGTTAAAGGCTAATCCACATAGAATGGGCTTGGGGTACCAGAAATATCCCACGAATGAATCTATCCCAAAAGCAACTGGCCGAGGCCGAGGCAAAAGCCTGGGACGCTGGGGAGGCGAAAACAGCCCGAATATCTCATTCATCGGTTCTCCCACCTGGAAGGGCAGGTTTCGGATGTTCAGGAATCCCTTAAATGCCTACTTCAACCAGAACTCAAAATGGCTATCTGAAGAGGATATCACTTCGCCAATGGAACCAGATCTGACAAATCCTTTTCTTGAAGATGACTCTGTGAATGTCATCGTGGAGTGGTTGGACAATGAAGCCACTTCCTCTGAGTAAAGAAACTCTTCCTTTATCTTTAAATACTGCGTTTAAAACTTTCTGCATTTCATTGTATTTTCTTTCCTTATTGTGCGCATAGGAAAACGCCTTTGGATCTCCGGCCGTTGGTCCAAATAGCACATCTTGTAACGCGGCCCATTTCGCATTCAATAAAACTACGCATGTTTTGTTAAGGACATATGGAACCACGAATCAGCCCAATGATGATAATAGTCTTCCATATAGAAGCTTGAGGCCTGATTTGCCATATGTTTCCTAATTTTCAAAAGATTTCCATGGGGCCGGGATGTCCAATGACATGAGGACTAGTCCCATTAGTACCTATACCTGTTTCGAAAACTTTTTCGAAAAGACTCTACATGATCATGCATGTCATTTTTACTGAGCACGAACTAACATACTCATGACATTTCAGGCATATCATCTCAAACATGCATACCAGGTTGTTACAAAATTCAGATCCCTCCATTAACCACTCCTATAACATCGAGGAAGAGGAAGACGGTGATTATGCATCTATCCGAAGAGATTGGAACACCTTTGAAGAATCAAAGCCTCCTACCTCAGAAGAACCAGTCGTTATTAATTTGGGAGACACCGCGAATGTCAAAGAGGTCAAGATCGGCGGACACCTATCCCGAGATGAAAGGCTCGAATTCACTAAGCTACTAAAAGAATATCAAGACATCTTCACATGGTCTTACGCGGATATGCCAGGACTTGATCCTAAAATCGTGGAACATGCATTACCCACAGATCCCAGCATCAAACCAGTCAAACAAGGCAGCATGCGGATGAAAGCCGAGCTAGAAGACAAGATTAAGGAAGAAGTCATGAAACTTCTCAGGGTAGGCTTCATTGAAGCTATCCCATACTCGGACTGGATTGCAAATATAGTCCCCGTCATGAAGAAAGACGGAAAAGTTCGGATCTGCGTAGATTACCGAGATCTGAATAGAGCAAGCCCAAAAGATGATTTTCCACTCCCCCACATTGATGTATTGGTGGATAGTACGGCGTGTTATGAATTATTCTCATTCATGGATGGATTCTCGGGATACAACCAAATCTTCATGAAACAAGAAGACAAACCCAAGACTGCATTTACCACACCATGGGGAAATTTTTGCTACAAAGTCATGCCCTTTGGATTGAAAAACGCCGGGGCTACCTACCAGAAGGCTATGGTCACGTTATTCCATGATATGATCCACAAAGAGATTGAAATATATGTTGATGACATGATCGCTAAATCCAAGAAAGGACAAGATCACATACAGGTATTAAGAAAACTATTTAAGCGCCTGCGCAAATACAAGTTAAAGCTGAACCCTAACAAATGCGTGTTTGGGGCAAGATCTGGGAAACTCCTTGGGTTCATAGTCAGCAACAGAGGCATTGAAATTGATCCCTCAAAAATCCAGGCCATCCACGATTTATCAACTCCATCCACAGTAAAAGAAGTGAGACGCCCTCTAGGGAGATTGAACTATATTGCCAGGTTCATCAATCAGCTATTTGATGTGGCTAAGCCAATCTTCAAATTGCTTAAGAAAGGCGCGAAAATAACATGGGACGCCGAGTGCAGCAAGGCATTCCAAATGATCAAAAACTATTTGATCACACCACCGGTGCTTGTACCACCAATTCCTGGTCACCCATTGACCTTATACCTGACCATACAACAAGAGTCCTTGGGAGCCTTACTTGCCCAAACAAGCCCGATAGATGGAAAAGAGATGGCCATTTATTACATGAGTAAGAAATTCACGCCATCTGAAGCAAAATATATACCAGTTGAAAGGGCCTGCGTAGCAACGGTATGGGTACTTCGCAGACTGAGGCAGTATACCCTACACCACCATATCCAGCTCATAACAGAGAACGATCTTGTCAAATACCTCCTGGAGAAGCCCGCTTTAATTGGGAAATTGGAAAAATGGCAAGTGATGTTGTCTGAATTTGACATCAAGTGTTCTCCACAGAAGTCGGTAAAAGGAAGAGCTATAGCAGACATGCTGGCAGAAAACCCGTCAAGCGTTAAATCCCCTGAAGTAATAAACACTCGAGGTCAAATTCTGAACTTAGCATAAGACAAGTGGATCATGTATTTCGATGGTGCTGTCAATCTATCAGGGGCAGGTATTGGGGCAGTACTGATATCCCCGGATGATCAACATTACCCTGTCGCGGCAAAGATAACTTTTCATTGTACCAACAACATTTCAGAATATGAGGCATGCATTCTGGGCCTACGACTGGCCCTTTCTATGGAGATACCTAGGTTACAAGTCTTTGGAGACTCCATGCTCATTATTCTACAGACACAGGGGGAGTGGAAGACGAAAGATGCAAAGCTCATCCCTTATCACGAATACCTTGAAGAGTTGATACTCAAGTTCGAAGAAGTGTCATTCGAATACCTGTCAAGGTCTCACAATCAATTTGCCGATGCGTTAGCCACCCTAGCCTCGATGTTACAAACGACTGAAGGGTTGGATGTAGAACCTCTGAGGATCAGCATTGTTGAAAAGCCGGCTTATTGTATGCTAATCGAAGAAGAATCTGATGGAGAGCCATGTTACTATGACATCAGGAATTACCTCTTGAAAGGGGAATTCCCTTAAGGATGCCAGTCAGGAGACCGAAAATACATAACCAAGATGGCCAGCAAGTTCTTCCTCAATGGACAAATCCTGTATAAGAGATCGTTTGATTCTACTCTGTTAAGATGTGTAGATGCCAGAGAAGCAAATGTCCTCATGAAAGAGATCCATAAAGGTGTGTGTGGGCCTCACATGAACGGCCACCTCCTCTCTCGGAAGATCATGCGGCTTGGCTATTATTGGATGACCATCGAATCAGACTGCTGTCAGCACGTCCGGTCATGCCACCAATGCCAAATATACGGGGATAAGATCAATGCACCCCCAAGCGAACTGCACCAAATGTCTGAAGTTTGGCCTTTCTCTATGTGGGGCATAGACATGATAGGGCCTATTAATCCTGTGGCTTCGAATGGTCATCGCTTCATCTTGGTAGAGATTGATTACTTCACAAAGTGGGTAGAAGCCAGCTCTTACAAGAATGTCACTGCAAGAAATGTGGCAAGATTCGTCAAAAGAGATATCATATCCCGGTATGGTACCCCTCAAGTGATCATCACAGATAATGGGTCCAACCTGAACAACAAGGTTGTCGATGATCTGCTGGATCACTTTAGCATTCGACATCTGAACTCATCTCCTTACCGTCCACAAATGAATGGGGCAGTGGAAGCAGCCAACAAAAACATCAAGAGAATCTTGGCTAAAACAGCAGAAAACTACAGGGACTGGCACGAAAGGCTGCCCTTCGCCTTGATGGCTTACCGAACGTCGATCAAGACTTCTACAGGGGCAACTCCCTATAGTCTGGTGTATGGGACAGAAGCAGTTCTACCAGTAGAAGTTAAGATTCCCTCTTTGAGAATCTTATCCGAAGATAAACTCTCTGAGTCAGAGTATTTCAAGCATAGATATGAACAGCTGAATTTAATAGACGAGAAGCGTCTTAAAGCCATTTGCCATGGACAAACTTACCAGAAGAGAGTAGCCAGGGCGTTCAATCGAAAGGTCAAGACCAGAAACTTCGAAGTAAATGACTTGGTAATTAGAAAAGTTTTGCCGAGTACTACCCATCCCGGGGGAAAATTCACTCCGAATTACGAAGGCCCCTACATTGTTAAGAAGATCCTCACGGGAGGAGCATTAATTCTTGTAAACTCCGAGGGAGAAGAACTGGGGCACCCTGTGAATTCAGATGCTGTGAAGAAATATTACACTTGAAATAAAATCAGATTCCGGTCATATGCCCTGCCTCGAATTGAGCCTACTCTTCATGATAGTCTTTGCATAAGCATGTCATGCATCTATGCATACATTAGCATGTGTTCAATATTGCAGGACCCAAGGGAGCAGGGTCGCGATAGATTGGAATGCATGATCAAGAAGACTTACAGTTATGATGGTCAGGTGCACGTCCTTTCTTTTCAAAGACTGAAAATTTCAAGAAATTTTAGAACACTTAATCATCTTGTATTGTTAAGAAAAATGCAGATTTTCACGAATCTATCCACTTTCATTGGAGTGCATGATCAAGGGTAAGATGTATCGTTCTAATTTTCTGAAATTCGAGAGCATACACCGACATATTCCTTTTATGTTTTTCAGGGATCCCTAGCCGCGCGGGGCAGGTAAGTATTCCTTTCCCAACCTTTTAGGTTTTTAAGACTGTCAGAATCCTTATTTCTAGAATTTGAAGGCTACTTGGAATCTAGCATGCATTCAAATCTCATGTCTAGAAAGATGCAGAATTCTCACAGTTGTGACATTAGCATTCATGTTTAGATTTGGAGGTTATCTAAACATGGTTGAAATATACATTGTGCATCACAAATCCCTTTTGAGGGCAAATTTTGGAGAAAGCAAAATGAACTTTTCCAGCAAAAGTTGTTTAAACAGTTCAAAAGGATATTTCCTCAGATAAGAGGCAACCTGAATCTAAACACGTCCTATACACACTTGAGAGATGAGTGGAGTGGTAAGGACAGCGAGACCTTGACCTACGGAAGTAGGGGTTATTCGCAGTGATTACATGGATCGAGACGACGGAGGCATTCGCTTCTCTATCAAAAACACTACAGGTGACCATTGATGACCCTTTGAACGACGGTTTCATTCTATACCCCTGTCAAGAACCACCCCACAGTGGGGCAAACTGGAGGTAAGTCCAGCAGTATCAGGAGGTAAATGGTTAGAAGTTCTCTTGCTCAGACTTGCATCAATCTTCGTGTGTTGCTTGTCATTTTAACTTCTATGGTAGTTCAAGTGCTTTAAGATGACGAAAAGCATTCGTTTCTCTATCCTATACACTCTTACCCTTTGCACGGCCCAGTTGTGCCTATACGTTCGTTTCACAAACCCGTTGGTGATCATTGCATATTCCAAGACGGAAGCGACGTCACTTCAAGAGCGGAAAAGTTCAAAACACAGGATTTGTGAAAAATTCCTAGATTAATGTTTGAGTGCTGAGATTCAAGCTGTACATCTAGCACACTCATTTGAAAATTATGATCCCCAAAAGAAAAGAAAAGGTGGGATCTCGACAAAAGATGAGAAAAAGAAAAAAGAGAGAAAAATTCGATCCTGGGCATCAAGAAAAAGCAAAGCGCCTGGTAAAAGCAAGGCCGATGCCCATCCAAACACTTGTGCACTTGTGAATCAGGTATTTGATCTTGTAAATGCTAAAAGATGGCATGATACCTTTGTATAGGTCACTAGTGAGATCTGATTATAAAAGAAAATCCCAAGGGAGCTGGACAGCAAAGGATACTCCCAGATTATGTTACATTCAGATAACAAAAGCATAGACAAGGTATTGACGCCGTCTTGACATGAGAGAGATGTTCTCTAAAGACAAATATGCACTTCAAAGACTGAAGACGCTCTTTGAACCAGAAGGGGCAAGATGGCAGTAAACTTGCAGTGATCACCAATGTTTAAACCCTTCGCGTATTCTGAGCCAAAAACAAGCCTTTTTTGGGTCCCCAATCCTACCTACGTTACAACCCTGAAAAGCCTTTTCTGATTAAGGCACATGGATTGACATAGGGTTTAATGTCTAAGCTTAGCTCGAAGAAGTTCGAGCAAGATCATTTCTTTCTCATTTTGCAGGTTTCTTGACTTGTAAACCTGGAGCAGACATTGAAGACTTCTCTTCGAAAGCCTTGACTTACACGCAAGTCCCCTTTGAAAATCGTTGACCAAGCCCAACATTACGGTCCCTTGGAAGTCCTCCTGATCGATCGAGGTGTATTCACTGCGAATGATCCTGAACCCTAGGCGCAGGTTTGATAAGAAATTCGAGTGCATTCTTGGTAAAAGGCCATTATCTCAAAACAGTGAGAAGTCCTCTTTGATGAGAATACTCCAATGGACATTTTAACCAAATTCTTTTGGCTAAATTCAGATTGTTTGATTCAAACTTTCCTCACAAGGGATTTTTGATCACTCTCATATGTTGCAAGGTGTTTTGGATAACCTCCAGCATCATAATGCATTCATTGAAATTTTTCATGACCATAGTATAAGTCATAAAGTGCTCAAAGACCATTGATGTGCCTTTGGTAAGAAAACTTTCAGGAATGGAGCTTCTGCAAGATTTCTGATGACTTCGGCTCCTAAAACAGCTTGTATCACTCTTGGTGAGAAACGATTCACATGTCTAAGCTTCTGCAGAATTCCTGGCGAGTCCAGATCTCAGAAGAACACAACCTCTCTTGGATACCTGGAGCTCCCAGGTCCCAGAATGTCACCTTCAATGTCGAAAGGACAACATTCAAGATAGTCTTTCTGCGAGATCTCAGGTAGCCCCTAGATCCCATAAGAATCTTATCAAAATTTTTGCAGGTTTAAGTTCTCTACAGGATACTTGGAATCCCCAAATCCCAGAATAACGCCTTGCGTGTCGAAAGGACAATTTTCAGAATCAGCTTTCTATGAGGTTCTAGGTAACCTCTAAACCCAGAATAGCCCATTTGGTAAAGCCTCAAGGTCAGGCACACCTCATTTGTATAAATCCTAGTTAATTCCTTAGAATATAGGATCAAAATGTTCGACAATCCCTAAGAGACTGGGTGCGTCATCCATAGGTTCCTAGCAGAAAGGAATCCTATTCTCGGCCTGATCCCCCTGACGGATCAAAATGTTCGACAATCCTTAAGAGACTGGGTGCGTCATCCATAGGTTCCTAGCAGAAAGGAATCCTATTCTCGGCCTGATCCCCCTGACGGATCAAAATGTTCGACAATCCCTAAGAGACTAGGTGCGTCATCCATAGGTTCCTAGCAGAAAGGAGTCCTATTCATGGTCTGATCCACCATAAGGATCAAAATCCCTGACAATCCCTAAGAGACTGGGTGCGTCATCCATAGGTTCTTAGCAGAAAGGAGTCCTATTCATGGTCTGATCCACCATACGGATCAAAATCCCTGACAATCCCTAAGAGACTGGGTGCGTCATCCATGGGTTCCTAGCAGAAAGGAGTCCTATTCATGGTCTGATCCACCATACGGATCAAAATCCCTGACAATCCCTAAGAGACTGGGTGCGTCATCCATAGGTTCCTAGTAGAAAGGAGTCCTATTCATGGTCTGATCCACCATACGGATCAAAATCCCTGACAATCCCTAAGAGACTGGGTGCGTCATCCATAGGTTCCTAGCAGAAAGAAGTCCTATTCATGGTCTGATACACCATACGGATCAAAATCCCTAACAATCCCTAAGAGACTGGGTACGTCATCCATAGGTTCCTAGCAGAAAGGAGTCCTATTCATGGTCTGATCCACCATACGGATCAAAATCCCTGACAATCCCTAAGAGACTGGGTGCGTCATCCATAGGTTCCTAGCAGAAAGGAGTCCTATTCATGGTCTGATCCACCATACGGATCAAAATCCATGACAATCCCTAAGAGACTGGGTGCGTCATCCATAGGTTCATAGCAGAAAGGAGTCCTATTCATGGTCTGATCCACCATACGGATCAAAATCCCTGACAATCCCTAAGAGACTGGGTGCGTCATCCATGGGTTCCTAGCAGAAAGGAGTCCTATTCATGGTCTGATCCACCATACGGATCAAAATCCCTGACAATCCCTAAGAGACTGGGTGCGTCATCCATAGGTTCCTAGCAGAAAGGAGTCCTATTCATGGTCTGATCCACCATACAGATCAAAATCCCTGACAATCCCTAAGAGACTGGGTGCGTCATTCATAGGTTCCTAGCAGAAAGGAGTCCTATTCATGGTCTGATCCACCATACAGATCAAAATCCCTGACAATCCCTAAGAGACTGGGTGCGTCATTCACAGGTTCCTGTCAAGTATAGGAATCCCATTCTGGTACGGCCTACCATACAAGCTAGAGTTTAACCGCCCTAGGATACTCAAAAGACGAGTTCCTAGGTATTCACTTGAACCCGTTATACACCGCGCAGGCCGCACGAGCATCAGACAGGCGATCAACAGGTAAGTAACAGGTGGGTCTCTCTACTTTCTCTCTCACAACAGCAAAAGAATGAAGAGCAAAGCGTTCACCAGTGGGACAAGGAAGATTGAGTGTCAAGATTCGTTTTGATTTTCCCTAGTCGAGTCGGTCTAGATTCAGGTGTCACCTGTCTTTGAGAGAAACCTCTCACGAGATTCCTCTCAAAGAGGGGCAGCTATTGACACCTGATTTTTGACCAAGTCTTTTTCAGTTTTATTTTCGAAAAATCACAAAAAAATTCATAAAAAGTCAAAAAATTACAAAATCAACTTTGGTAGCCTTAGGAACCATTCTTGACCAAAAAATAATTTTTCACATTTTTCATATTTTTTAGTATTTTTGGAAAATAGAAAAAACACTTAAAAAATCAAGAAAAATAGCATTTGAGGTCACAAAAATATGGAAAAATATCCAATATTTTTCCTTTTTATCCCTTGTATTTTTGACCTCACAAAAAATCCAAAATCAGATTCAATTTTAGGTGTTCCTTTGTAACCTAATATCAATTGAGTATTTTAATTTGCAATTTTGGCATTTTCTAGGACCTTGACACTCAATCTAATTGTCCCCTATTCCAATTTGAACTAATTTCTCGGACAAGTTGTTCAATTGCAAAAATAATTGCATTTTAGCCCTTGAAATTGAGTATAATCGAAATTAATTTCAATTCAAGGACCATCATTATAAATTGAACATGCTACCCAATGGATTTCACCATTTTAAATCAATTGGCATAGGTGGTTTGACTCAATTTGATCATTTGCACCCTCAATTACACGATCCCCAATTTCCAATTAAATGGGAATTTGGGGGTTTTGTAGAAATTGATGAAAACTTTTGGGCAAAACCACATTTCTTGATAGAATTCATGCCCTAGAGTCGATTTTGAGGTTCAATTGCAAAATTTCCCCATTAATTTGGGTTTAATTTCGAAAATGGTGAATTGGAACCGGTTCTGACCAGTCAGACCGCCGGTCGGACTGGTCGAACCGGTTTGCTACAGTGTCATCGTCTTCCCTCAGAACCTGCGCAGATGAACAGTTCCAAGAGTGATTTTGATCTTCAAATTGGAGGTCAATTCGTGGATAATCGAACACGCAATGGTGGGCTTATTGTTGCCTATACTCCTGCCTATCAACTAACACCGGTGGCGCCGCTCGACGTCGACGGAGTAAAAGGCAGTTGGCCGGTCAAATCTCGAAGCTGCAAAAAGTCAACAAAAGCACAAAACAGCTCAAATTCGTGACAAATTCGCGTGAAATGAAGTCCACCAGAGAACCAAACGGGGTTAGACAGAATCCCCATCTTCCCCGACGTCGTTTGAACCTAAAATCACGTGATGGCACGTGCTATTCAAGTCAGTTGGTCGTCCCCGATTCGGCGCCAAAATTCTAAGAGCTATAAAAACCTGCGTTCGTTTTCTGTTGAAGAAGGGGGTGGATTCAGTTAGTGGAGGAGAATGAGAATCAAGAGAGCGAGAGAGAACGAAAGAGAGAGGGCTCCCTTCCATCGCCATTGTCGAGGGTCGAGCTCAAATTTACCGAGCGGCGGTCGGGCCTTCACAGGCTAGACCAGAGCTCGCGAAGATCACCAGGAGGTCGCCCGTGTCGAGAGGAAGCTATCGCCACCAGCCGCGCGACCCATCGCTCCGAAACAGGTGAGTTCAACTTTCGAGTTTTCTTACTGTGCTTTAATGGCGGGATTCAATTCCGATTATGATAGTTCGAATTAGAGTAGGCGTTTTGCCCTTCGAACATTACTGATCATGTTCGTATCTTCATTTTGCATCGATTTCGCTCACATACCCCGAATCGAGTCTTCCGATTTAGCCTCCATAGCCGATTCTTGCCCAGCCAAATCTGGGCCGAGCGAGCTCAATCGGAGCTCGAGGTAAGTTCTATATACTTCCTGTCGTGTCGATATATGAGTCAATTGATCTGATTTCGAGTAAGTCTGTGTGATCGAACCTCCATGGCCGTACTCGGCACCTTGCTCGATGCTTGCAATTTTGTGAACGATGCGCTATAATTCTCAGATATGTTAAACTAGAGATGATTACGAGTCGATCGCCGTTGGTCTCGAGTGATTCCATTAAGATTTCACCGCACGATCATCGCCGGAGAACTACAGCCGTCCATTCTGCCGGAGTCGCGAGGTTGAAGACGAAGCTGACGTGGCGCGGTCAATAGGTCAAAGGTCTAGGTGGCAACACGTGATTGGTCCACGTGGAGGTCGAGTCAGCATGGCCGTTGAGTCTGTTATTCAAATAAAAAGAATCCAACGGCCGAGAATAATCGAGTCTAATAAATGGTGACCGCCCGATTAGAAATTAGGATTATTCGAAAAACGTTTTAAAATTGGAAAATTAAAACGAGCTGAAACGGTGTCGTGTAGGTTAGTGGCCGTGCGGCGTCGTTTAGGTAAGTGTGAGTCAACGGTCTAGATCGAATCTTAGAATCTAATCGTGGCCGTAGGTTTAAGTAATCTGATCAGACGGCCCTGATCGAGTCTTCGCCTAATCTGAACCGTAGATTCCAGTCAGGTTATCCAGTGGACGTGGAATAGCCACGCGGCGCAATGAAGGCCATCAGATCAAGTCCGATAATTCAAAGGAGGGGACGGCGTCGTTTTGGAGTTGGGGCACGCGCGGGTCCGGGTTTGGGCCGGGTTACGACCCGAGTGGGTTGGGTCGACCCGGTCCGAATCACTTTTTTTAAAAAATAATAAAAAAATCGGAAAAATTTCAGAAAATCCAAAAAAATGCTAGAAAATGCCAGAAAATTCCAAAAAAAATATGGAAAAATTGTGGAAAAATCTTAGACATTCCAGAAACCCCCAAAAATCGAGGGTTGACCACAGACAACTGGTCAACCCTATTTTTGGGGTTTCTTATCCGTTCTTCCAAGATTCGACGACATTACCCTTTAGGGGTAAGTCGCCTCTACTGTGTATGTGAGATAAGGCCGATAATGCCAAGATAAGAATTAGGGTCGATTAGACGATCAATTCTTAAGTTTGGATTTCGAGTCCCGCCCCTTTTCTCAAAATGACGATTTTGCCCTTCAATGGGAAAATTGTCTTTCTTGTCTCAATCGAGTTCTGAAAATTACTTAAAGTTAGGGTTTGGGTCAGGTGGACGACCAATCCTAATATTTGAGGTTTTCAGTTTTCATCTTTGTCCAAATGACGACTTTACCCCTCCAAGGGTAAAATCACTTGAAAATTCCAGAAAAATCTTGGAAATTCCCGAAAAATAGGAAATGGATTGGATTGATGGCCAATCCTATTTCCACTATCGTTTGACTTCCCAATTTGTCTAAAATGACAGATTTACCCTTTTAAGGGTAAATTTTCCCCGAATTGTTCAAAATTACGATTCCGCCCCTCATGGGCGAATCATGTCCAAATCACTCCTAAGCCTTGGTTGACATTTCTCTAGGCTAATAGGGCCTCATTAGGGATACCATGCTGATTTCATGTGTTTTATCCGCATGCATTAGATCCTTGATTTGCGCATTTATTCCTATTGATTGTGATTGATAGGATAGCAATTCTTCTCTGCATGAATTCCTAGATTTAGGATCCGTACCCCACTCATATGTATGAAATCCTAGGATCAGATAAATCATTCAGTTTAGGTACCGAAAGGGCGTCAACTCTGACAGTTGGCGTAACTAAGTCCCCGAATCCACTTATCTGGTTTCCGCAGGATCGAATAGACCACTCCCAACTGTTCGATAGGGTTTCCGATCGTACCCTCCACGAAACGATTGGTGGCGAATTCTTAGCATGTACACTCACCACATGTCACTAGACCACACAGAAGGTCAATCACGTATATCCAGCAGTTGCGACTTGGGTAATGGACCTTGGGAGAGGCCCGCGTCCGATCAAGCCAGCGATCGGGCGGCCCATTAGCCCGCTCCCCGCCTCCGCGCCGCGAGAGGGTCGCGACAACAAACAGCCCACCAATCAGCTTTGTTGCGTTTCAAACTAGGATATGATGCATAATATACTTGAATTGCTTGTTGTACTAAGACAAATGGTTCATCTTTCGTATACATTTTCTTGTGATTTACTTCAACCAAATTAAACTTCGTATGCACCTTCATTCCTCTGACTGGATCGAACCACATGCACTTAAATAACACAACCCGCATTAATGGTCCAAGGTACTCTATCTCTATAATTTCATCCAACAAGCCATAAAAATCATCTTTTGCATTGCCACTATTGGATGACCGAACACACACACCACTATTCATTGTGGCTTTTCTCGTTCCATACTCTCGAGTGTGAAAATTATATCTGTTTATGAAATATGCTGGCCAAGTTCGTACCTTTCTTTTTGGACCCCATGACAGATGATATGGCAATCCTTGGTCTTCAACTTGATTGTGAGTACTGTGAACCTGAAGTCACACATGCAAAGTCAATAATATTTTTATAATTAACGACTTATAGAATATTAATAACTCGCTTTTTGTCCATGAGCAACTTACATATGTTTTGAACCATCCTGTGAATTCCGCATCGCACAAACAGATAAACTCATTTGGTGGTACTCCATACATTGAAGCTTGGAAAATCCTATTAACAAATACCATTTATACATTAGCAAATGTTTGACACATAATAAATATATTGGCAAAAATACACTTACTCGAAATATGGCTCCACTTCTGGATAGTTCAGCAAAATATATGTATGGGCTGCCCACCATTCTTCATCTGTTAAGTAACGAAACTTACATGCGTCGCTTGGTCGACCAAGATAATTGAAAATAGAGAATGCTTCGCAATTGGGATCAATGGATGTTGACACCTGATTTTTTATCAGTCTTTCATAGTTTATTTTTTAAAAATTCATAAAAAAATATAAAAAATTAAAAAATTAAAAAATCATCTTTGGTAGCCTTGACCAAGCTAAAGGAACCATTTTTGACAAAAAATAATTTTTCAATTTTTTTAATATTTTCCAAAAATAGAAAAATACATGAAAAATAAAGAAAAATAGCATTCGATGTTGTAAAAATATAGAAAAATAGTCAATATTTTTATTTTAATTTTCTTTTCATTTTGAACTCATAAATAGTCAAAATTCAAGTTCAATCGCATGTGTTTCTTCACGACGCATAGAGTTGAATTTGGCAAAAAAAATATCATTCGAGTCTTTTAATTTGTAAATTTCTACATCTTTTTTAGTCTTGATGTCCAATTAGATCGACCACCATCTACAATAAATGCCCCTTGCTGAATATTTTCATTTTTGTTTCACATGATTTCATGGTGTAAAACGCCGAGTGGATCCCCAAATATAATCGGGTCGGCATGAGCTCGATAACTCGTCCAAGACCAAACCAGGGCACGGCGAACCCCATGTGAGTACTCTCGAACTCCTGCGATGGTTCCTAATGCTTTTCTTAGGTTAGATCGAGTGTAGAACGGCTAGGACAGCTAAATCATTCTTGAGCTGTGATTGATAAATAGGGCATTACTAGGAATGCCATGTGATTTATTTGCATATCTAGATTCCTTGAGTTGCGCATTTTATTACTGATTGTGATTGCTAGGATAATCACTCATATCTGCATGAATTTCTAGATTTATGGTTCATACCTTACTCATCCGCATGAATCTCAGGCTAGAAAATTCAGTCAACTTAGGTACCGAAAGGGCGTCAACTCTGACGGTTGGCGTAACTAAGTCCCCGAAACCATTTCTCTGGTTCTCGCAGAATTGAATAGAAACTCCCAACTATTCGATTGGGTGGTCCAATCATACCCTAAAAAAATGATTGGTGGCGACTCCATGGCATGCACACTTAGCACATGTCACTAGACCACACTGAAAGTCGATCACGCATACCTCCGTTGCGATTTGGGTAATGGGCCTTGGGAGAGGCCCGCGTCCGACCAGACAGGACGGCCCATTAGCCCTCGAGAGCTCGACAACCTCAAGAGGGTCGCGACAGACTGGCGACTCCGCTGGGGACTGGTTCTTAACCATTTAGTGGACTTGAGCCGATTAAAAAGATGATTGATTCTTCTAACCTAATTTTATGCAGATGCTCTCGAAAGTGAGGTGTATATGCTAACGAATGTGTTAGATGTTTTTGTAGACGGGAGAAATAAGGGGTGAAGTGCTTGTTAACTTTGTTTTATGCAGGCAAGAGTTTTGGATGTATGATTGTGTGGATATTTATTTTGAAGCGGTGATTGTTAAATAAAATGCATGTCTATTGCTTTAGCACGACACAATGAATACACACAATTGCGCCTAAAACCCCAGGCGCCCTCTTTAGGAACACAATAGAAGGAATTGAAAATGGAATCTCCGTGAGGAAAAACATGGGGTAATCCACTTTTCAATTCCGCTCACTTCGAACTATGGATTGAGTCCCAATGCAACGATAGTTGTGCAATGGAATCGACTCTTCCCAGAATTCGAGGTGAGAACCTTGGTTTTAGGTACCAAGCCCTATCTTTTGATTTTTAGGAGTTTTCCCTCACTTGTCTCATGCGTTTGTCTATGGAAGGTTAGTATACCTAACACTGTACATAGAAGCTTGATTTTCTCTTAAGTTTGGTTGGTAAGACTTTTCTATCCCTCGAACTTGTTATAGCTCATAATCATTATATTCATTGCATAATTCCGGTGATTGGATTAAATGTCATTTTGAGGATAGATAGGTGTGTTTTCCTCCCAATGTTCTTGATGAAAGACGAAGATGGTGTCATCCCATTATGAGCGCCAAGTGGACAAGAAGAGCATGCTATGGACATCATTGAGGTATCATCTAATGAAGATGACGATTTGGAATAGGTGATCCTGAAGTCACGTCTCAAAGATCGAAACTAGGGCATCTCTAAGTTAAAAACAGGTAGAGAAGAGAAGTCTTTTTGTGGATAAACGCGGTGAGAGGTTCCTTTATTTGATCATAAGCAAGATTAAAAAATCAAGATGTACACGCTCGAATCATCAATGTCAAAGAGCAGCTTGCCTAGGTTGAGAGTGGTCAGGTTCGAGAAAGTCAGCCATACAGAAGTTGAGACACACATATTAGAGCTTTCATTCATTTCGCTCAATCGAGGGACCTTAAAAGCGGATCATACAGATCATCGAGGTGGAAAAGTAAAACCGAAATGAGCCCTAATTAGCATCACAAAGGAACCTAGTTGGCCCTCCATATTATTGATGCTTTGCCTATACTCACCACCTCGAGACTCGAGATCTGCAAGCTTAAGAAGAAGGCGTTTACATTCCCCTTTAAGCTCGGCAACCTTGGTCCCGTGATCTTCGGCGGCTATTTCCAGGTCCCGAACTAGTCCTCTCCCATGGGCTATATCCGCGGTAATGCTGTCAAGCCTTTCTTCCTGCCACTCACATTGAAACTTCAACACGACATTACGACGGTCGTGCTCATATGTGGTCAGGGATAAGGCCAAGCGCTCCACCAAATTTCCCCTCTCGCGAAGCAACATCGAGACCCGCTCGTTGGCGAACTCAACAGCCTTTCTGTGACTATCGGCCACAAGGTTGGCCAACACCAAGCAGTTGGACCGATCCTCATAGCGAGCTCGCAAAACGTGAGCCATGGTAACTTCTCGATGAGCGACACGGTAAGTCTCTAAAAAGTTTATAAAGAGGGTTGGGAAGATTCTATATTCCCTCTCTAAATTAGTGCCCTCGATAGAGGTGGTGTCTATTTCCACGAGCAAAATGCGAATTTCATCTTCAATTTCTGGGTGATCGGCTATATGAGCATAGCCTCGACCTAGGAGGTTATAGAGTTTTTCCCACTGGGCCAAAATTTCAGCCGAGAAAGCGCGAATAGGAGAGGTCATTTTCGTTGGAGTGAGGGAGAAGAAGATGGGTGTGGTAGAGTGATTAAAATACGAAAAGGAAATTATGTAAGAGTGTTAATCTTCTCTGCATTAACTCCTCCTTTTATAGCAACTCGAGGATGAAGAAAGGTCACAGCAATAATGCTCATGGAGCCAAGTTAATTGGGTAAAGCAGTGGTGGCTCTTTCGGTGAACCATCAGATCCGTCCCAGTCCGCGATTTCAGGCTTGATAAATCTAAAAAAGTTGTAAAAAGATATGTCAGTGCCACCATATTAAAATTGAGCGAGAGTTAAGCGCAACTATCGAAAAAAGTTGCAAAAGGATTTGGCGGTCCCATCATATTAAAAAACTGAGCGGGAGGCGAGCGTAGTTCAACCTTTTTGAAAATAAGTGGGAGACAGACATGGATATCGAGAAAAGGAAATCGATTTGGTGTCCCTCCACGTTGAAAAGAAGAAAGAAGATGACAAAGCGAGAAATACGAAATCTTGGGAGAAACGCTTGCCTGATGATCTTCATCCATGTTTAAAGAACGTTTCCTGGGCATACAGAACCACTCAAAAGAAAATTTAGAGAGAGTGAGCATACATGAGAGAGTAGAGAACCCTGAGTGAGCAAAAATTGATCGAACATTTTTCGATCCAACATGTTTGAGGGTTACCGTCAGTTGCTAGAGGCGACTGATCCAAAAATCTCAGAAAGTGAACTATTGAGAGATCTCGAAGATTCCAGGATCGCGTCTGGTACCAGAACCACAGAACCCAACCCTTTCGGCAACGAAGTTCAGGATCTCAACAGCGACGGCAACATCAGCAGCGATGGTCAATCCCGGAAAAGGAAACGTCGCCAGTGCCACACTCAGAATGAAATCCAAGAGCTTGAAGCTTTCTTTAGTGAATGCCCTCTCCCGAACATGAAACAAAGAAATGAATTGGGCCAGAAGCTAGGGATGAAACCTTTGAGGGTCAAGTTTTGGTTTCAAAATAAGCGAGCCAAATTGAGGGCTCAACACAGACGTCAAGAACTTGCGATTCTAAAGGAGGAAAACGAAAAGCTTCGAGCGGAGAACATGAGGTATAAGAAAGCTCCCAGCACTATCGCTTGCCTTAATTGCGGTGGCCCTGTCACTCTCGGCGAAATGTTCCTTGATAAGCCTTATATGAGGATTGAAAATGCTCATTCACCACCCCACTCCCTCGAACCATCTTTGATACAATCGGATTTTGTTGGAGATATGCATGAACAAATCAATTCTACGAAGTCAATACCGATGCCTTCTAAAGGATGGGATATGCGTCACCATGATTGGAGTTTCCTTAACGATGAGCTTACTATCACGACCGACCAATCCAAAGCTGATGAATTCCCTCCACAACAATTTCCGGCTCGATCAAATCCTACTGGAAATAGGCCAGAGAGCAATAGCCAAGTTGTCAACACTGTTCCGGGTCGCAAGAAGACGAGGGTCAATTGGTCCCCCGAGCTTCATCTCAAGTTCCTTAGTGCGGTTCAGCAACTAGGGATCAACTCAGCATATCCAACGCGCATACTTGAGATCATGAACATACCAGGACTCACTAAAGATGGAGTCGCGAGTCACCTCAAGAGTTACAGAAGGGCGCTAAGACAGCGCCACACAGCACTGAACCTGAAAGAACTCAACTTGTGCCTAAACACTAGGCATGGCCACAACTACAATGCCCCTGAAGTAAGAAATACCCTGCCGAATCTAGGCACCGACCAAGCTGGTAGCAGCACCATCGACTACTTGGGCGCTAATCAAAATATTCCCCCGAATCATCTCAGCACCACTCAAGAGTATATGCCACAAGTGCAGCAGGTACGAACTCCTTGGTTTGAGCAGCAACTTTTCGCTAGTGCTCTTCCTATCGCCGATCAACATATTGTGCCTAGTGTTCAAAGATCTGCCTGGCTTGGGCGTATGATTTCGGAAGATCAAGCGGGGGGATGCTCTGAGGATTTTTGTTTCTCCCATCCCCAAATGGAAGGTGCTTTTGATAGTGAACCGATCAATCATCCTCTTATAATCTCGAGCAATGACGAAGGTTCTAGCTCGAAGAATCAGATCGCTCACAACAGAAACAGGAATCCTTCGCCGCCAAGCGATGATGGTCAACCCGAATATCAGTTGCTCGAAGAATCAAAAGATTTCCTTGATGAGGAGCTCCATATCTAGATCGATCAGTTTAAAACTGATGGACTTATGAAGTTATGATCCAAAATGGCGATTATATATCTGATTCATGGTGTAACTGGTTGATCACCGAGAATCTTCAAGGGACCTAGGCACATGTGACTGGATGTATCATTAATCTTTCTGTCATAAAGTCTTCCATGCGAGATAATCTTCCTTAATGCCTAGAGTTAATCTAGGGTAGCGATCGGTACTACCTGCGAGCATCATCATGCTCGAGTGCGACAATCCCTTGTTAGATTAGAGTTGAGGCGAATCAATTGAACGCCACGAAGAAAAACATTTAAAGGCTTCACATAGGAAAATGTGAGTAAAAGCCCGAGCGAGCTCAAAGACGGTTAGCTCTGTATCGTTCCAAGGGACCTTTAGTCGTTACGAACTCTAAATTGAGCTTGTTTCATTCTCAATGGGGGTCGCTAACTGCTTCGAGAATTTTATAACAAAAAACGAACCAGTTAGGGACGCCAATAGTGCTGTGTCTTGGTAGTCAGTGAAATGGCAGTGGTACGAAACGTTCGATCTCGGGATTGAAAAATCGTTTTATCAGTTGGTCTATCACTCGATGAAGTTCAAAGAGATTCGACGCAGATGACTATAGAACTTGGGGCAATTCGAAAATCATCGATTCATTTTCATCAAGCGGCGAAGTTGGTATTGTAAAATGTGAAGCGCGCAAATGACAAATCCGAAGCAGAAGGAGATGAATCATGATTCGCTTATCCAAGGTCGGGATTTCAACCTTCGACTAAAGCCAAATCTAGGATGAGTTTTTGATCTTGCCCACTCGACAAAACCCATCTCTACTGAAAATGGGGGCAAACCATTCCTACATTCGGAAAGCATGTCGAAGTCGAAGACATCAGATTCATCGTTTAATCCGTGGGGCAAGTCCCCCAAGCGATAGTTATCATCCGCAGAGCGTAATGGAATCCATCCTTTCAACGTAAAACGCATTTGGCCGCGGAGCCACCCATTTGGTAAAAAGAACGTATCGTTCCTAAATGATTTTCAATCAGATGCGGGGATAATGTTCTCTCATTTTCCTCTCAGGTGATGAATAGAGACGAGGCACCCAAAAAGCCATGCATTCAAATAACAAAACAGCGCATGAAACACGCCCAAAAAGATGAATGAATCTCCTCCGACGTAAATCCTTGAGGTGGATTTGTTGCCCAACCAGACGAAGAAATCATGGCCACAATCTTGAGGGCTGGCTTCTGCAATCCCCACATTGGCATGCAGAATGGAATTCAAATCAAGAGTAAAGTAGTATCGTCCCAATTTGTTTTGAATTTGGAAACCCAAAATAATGCTTAATATTTGTCCTTGGCAGGAGCTCGCCATCAGGGCAGACACGTAAGTTTGATTTTTCTCTAAAAATCAAGAAGTCGAAAGAACTTTAGAACACCTAACAATCTTGTGTTACTATGTGAAGTGCAGATTTTCACAACCCTTGTACACTCGTTGGAGCATACGACGAAGGGTAAGATGTATCGTTCCAATTTTTGCAAAGTTTTAGAATATACAATGACATATCCCTTTTATATCTCCAGGATCTCCAGCCTCGATGGGCAGGTAAGTATCCCTTTTCCCAATTCATTGGAGATTAAAAACTTTCAGAATTAATTCGATTCTCACATCTAAAAAGACATATAATTCTTACTTCATTGACATTCATGTTTTAAAACAAGAGATTGTCTGAACATGAATTACACATATATGGTGCATCACAAAATCCCTTTGAAGGATAAATCTTGATGAAATGAAATGAATTTTTCCAACAATAGTCGTTTGAACTGTTCAAAAGGCTATTTTCTCATAAGAGAATCGAGCCTAATCCAAACACGTCCCATACACACTTGAGAGATGAGGAGATTGAAAATGATTGAGAAACCTTAACCTATGGACATAAGGGTCATTCGCAACGATTACATGGATCGAGATGACAGAGGCATTTATTTCTTCATTCCAAACACTACAGATGCTCATTGAGAACCCCATTGAACGGCGATTTTCATTCTCAACCCTGTCAAGAACCACCCCACATTGGGGCAAATGAAGGTTAGTCCAACAGTATCAGAAAGTAAATGGTTAGAAATTTTCTTGCTCGGACTAACATAAATCTTTGTGTGTTGTTTATATGATAATCCAAGTGTTATAGGATGACGAGAATAATTCATTTCTCTATCCTACACACTGTTATCCTTTGCACGACCATGTTGAGCCAGCAAATTCATTTCATCAACCTATTGGTGATCATTGCATATTCCAAAGCAAAGTCAACATCACTCTAGGAACAGAAGCATGCCAAAGTTTAAGTTGCATATCTAGCATGATTGCTGAAAATCCTAGCTCCAAAAGAAAAGAAAAACACGGGATTAAAAAAAGGGGGAAAAGAAAAATCCCTAGACATCAAGAAAAAGCAAAGTGCCTGGTAAAAAGCAAGGCCGATGTCCATTCAAAATATCCCCAGTAAAGTGTAGAGAGATGATGAAAAGACCCTCCAAAGGAGTCAGATCAAGATGACTACTCCCCAAATGATGTCGTGCTCAAATAGCAAACACACAAACAGACGGTCTCTTAATGCAACAAGAGACGCTTTTAAACATCCTTGTGTGCTCTAAAAGAGGAGTGTACACTTCAAGAAATGGAGATGTTCTTCGAAGGACATGTGGCAAATTTGCAATGATCACCAATGTCAAACCCTTCACAATTTCTAGGCAAAAAACAAGCCTTTTTCGGTCCCCAATCCTTCCAATGTTACAATCCTGAAGCAGTCTTCTCTGACTAAGACACTTGGGTTAATGTATAACTTAGCTCAAAGAAGTACGAGCAAGACTATTTCTTTCTCATTTTGCAGGGTTCTTGACTTGTAAACCCGGAGCAGATAGTGAAAAATTTCGTTCAACGGCCTTGACTCAAAAGTGAGTCCCCCTTGGAAACCGATATCCAAACCTAACACTACGGTCCGGTGAAAGACCTCCTGATTGATCGAAATGTATGCGTTGCGAATGATCCTGAAACCTAGGCACAGGTCGGTAGGAAATTGAGCACTTTCCCTATTAAAGATCATTATCACAGAGCAGTGAGGAGCCTTCTTGGATGAGAAATACTCCAATGGATGTTTTGAGCAAACTCTTTTTGAAATTTTCAAATTGTTTGATCTAGAGTTTCCGTGCAAGGAATTTATGATCACATCTGTATGTGGCAGGAATGTTTTGGATAACCTCCAACAATCAAAATGCACATTTCATGACTAAAACTTAAGTCGTAGAATTTTGACAGTTAGACAATTATTGTCTTCCCAAAGATTACTAATATCTTCTTGGCGAGGAAAATTTTTTCAGGTCTAAGCTTTCTGTAGGACTTTTGGCCACCCTAAAGACTAGGTGCGTCATCCTTAAGTGAGGCCTTTTAGTAGGCAAATCTTTTCTAAGACCGATCCACAGAATGATCGAGTCTCCGACTAGCCCCGAAGAGCGGGTACGTCATCCTTTGATTCATATCAATTTGGAATTTCATAAATGGTAGAAATCGCCTGAAGGGTCAACTCAACGGTAGAAACCGCCTGAAGGGTCAATCAATGGTAGAAACCGCCTGAAGGGTCAGCACAATGGTAGAAACCGCCTGAAGGGTCAATGTATGGTAGAAACCGCCTGAAGGGTCAACATAATGGTAGAAACCGCCTAAAGGGTCAATGTATGGTAGAAACCGCCTGAAGGGTCAACCAATGGTAGAAACCGCCTGTAGAAACCGCCTGAAGGGTCAATGTATGGTAGAAACCGCCTGAAGGGTCAACCAATGGTAGAAACCGCCTGAAGGGTCAACTCAATGGTAGAAACCGCATGAAGGGTCAATGAATGGTAGAAACCGCCTGAAGGGTCAAAGGACTAGTAGAGACCGCCTGAAGGATCAACCCAATGGTCCGATCCACCATACGGATCAAAACCTTGATGAATCCCGAACGCGGGAGGAGTCGTTTTCCCTAATAAGCCTTACATTAGGCAAGCCATTTCTAGTTTAGTCCACCACACGGATCAAAACCCTTGGCAAATTCCCAAATGTGGGATGCGTCTTCCTTAGGTTCCTATTAGTTAGGAATCCCATTATGGTTTGACCTACCATACAGGTCAGAGCTTAACATCCCTATGACACTCCGATGACGAGTCCTTAGGAATCTACTTGAACCCATCAGACACAGCAAATGCCGCAAGCATTCGGCAGGTAAGGGGCAGGGAAGTCTATCTACTCCTTAACTTTCTTACATCATATCAGGGAATTGAATGAGCACATCTCTTTTTAAGGAAAAGCACACATTGATGGGCATGAAAATTGGATGTCATGATTTCTTTTCTTTTCTTTTCTTTTCTTTTCCCAGTCGAGTCGATCGGAACACAGGTGTCACCTTATCTTTGAGAGAAACCTCTGACGAAATTCCTCTCAAAGAGGGGCAGCTGTTGACACCTGATTTTTTATCAGTCTTTCATAGTTTATTTTTTAAAAATTCATAAAAAAATATAAAAAATTAAAAAATTAAAAAATCATCTTTGGTAGCCTTGACCAAGCTAAAGGAACCATTTTTGACAAAAAATAATTTTTCAATTTTTTTAATATTTTCCAAAAATAGAAAAATACATGAAAAATGAAGAAAAATAGCATTCGATGTTGTAAAAATATAGAAAAATAGTCAATATTTTTATTTTAATTTTCTTTTCATTTTGAACTCATAAATAGTCAAAATTCAAGTTCAATTGCATGTGTTTCTTCACGACGCATAGAGTTGAATTTGGCAAAAAAAATATCATTCGAGTCTTTTAATTTGTAAATTTCTACATCTTTTTTAGTCTTGATGTCCAATTAGATCGACCACCATCTACAATAAATGCCCCTTGCTGAATATTTTCATTTTTGTTTCACATGATTTCATGGTGTAAAACGCCGAGTGGATCCCCAAATATAATCGGGTCGGCATGAGCTCGATAGCTCGTCCAAGACCAAACCAGGGCACGGCGAACCCCATGTGAGTACTCTCGAACTCCTGCGATGGTTCCTAATGCTTTTCTTAGGTTAGATCGAGTGTAGAACGGCTAGGACAGCTAAATCATTCTTGAGCTGTGATTGATAAATAGGGCATTACTAGGAATGCCATGTGATTTATTTGCATATCTAGATTCCTTGAGTTGCGCATTTTATTACTGATTGTGATTGCTAGGATAATCACTCATATCTGCATGAATTTCTAGATTTATGGTTCATACCTTACTCATCCGCATGAATCTCAGGCTAGAAAATTCAGTCAACTTAGGTACCGAAAGGGCGTCAACTCTGACGGTTGGCGTAACTAAGTCCCCGAAACCATTTCTCTGGTTCTCGCAGAATTGAATAGAAACTCCCAACTATTCGATTGGGTGGTCCAATCATACCCTAAAAAAATGATTGGTGGCGACTCCATGGCATGCACACTTAGCACATGTCACTAGACCACACTGAAAGTCGATCACGCATACCTCCGTTGCGATTTGGGTAATGGGCCTTGGGAGAGGCCCGCGTCCGACCAGACAGGACGGCCCATTAGCCCTCGAGAGCTCGACAACCTCAAGAGGGTCGCGACAATGGACCTCTCATCATTTCTTCCTGCTCTTTGCCTCTTGCACTGCACGTGCGGCTCAAAATAGTATGATGCAAATGTTGTCATTTCTTCCATAATATATGCATTAAAAATTGAAGCTTCAACACATGCTTTATTATTCGCTTTTCTCTTCAAATGATATAAAAACCTAACCTGTCAATTGACATTTGTTCAAATCAACACATCTCTCGATGTTTGACGCGTATCAATAAGGAAATCGCATAGATTTCAACCATTGGCTAACAATCTGTCTCTGCTCCCTATCCAATGTGTAAACTGCTTTTGGTTTTGGTCCTCTACTACTTGCATCTACATCCAGTGCTGGCCGATCACAAATAACTCTTATATCTTTTCTTGCATTTAAGTTGTCTTTCGTTTTTCCAATAACATTCATCACAATATTTATGACATTATCGAAAATATTTTTTTTTCTATGTGCATGACATCAAGATTATGATGAATAAGATGGGTCTTCCAATATGGTAGATTTCAAAATATACTGCATTTAGTCCACTTATGTGCGCTTCCGTACGCAATAGTCATGCCATGGGGATTTTCAACAACAATCGGAAAGCGACGCACACGCTCCCAAATCTGATCAACATTCATCCTCAATAGTGAGGGTGTTCTTTCAATCTTATTCTTGATGAATTATTTTTTATTCCTTCTGAATGTATGATTTATCGACAAAATTTGTCTGCGACAATCAAAATAGCTAGCCTTCTTATCGTATTTTAATTTGAATGACTTTGATCTCTTCATACAAATTGGACATCCTAAGATCCCAGCTGTACTCCATCCAGATAACATCCCATAAGCTGGAAAGTCATTTATCGTCCAAAGAAGAGCAGCCTTCATTACAAATGTTCGATCAGTGGAAACATCATAGTAAGAACACTTTCATCCCATAACTGTCGTAACTTCGTGATCAATGGTTGCTTATAAATATCTATCAACTTTTTCGGATTTTGCGAGCCAGGCACGATCAATGTCAAAAACATATAAGGTGTCTTCATGCACATACTAGGTGACGGATTGTACGGAGTTAAGATAACTGGCCAACAAGAATAATTTTTCCCAGATTTTCCAAATGGGGAAAAACCATCAGCACAGAGACCTAACATGATGTTTCGAGGCTCTGTCGCAAACTCAACATATGTTTTATCAAAATGTTTTCATGCCTCTGCATTTGAAGGATGGCACATCAGACCCTCTTCGGTTTCATGATTTGCATGCCAAGTCATGTGTTCAGCAATAGCTTGACACGCATAAAGCCTTTGCAATCTGGGGATTAAGGGCAGATAAAACATTTGCTTACATGGTCTGCGCTTCCGATTACGACCTTGCCTCTGGCTAACCTTGTACCTCGATCGGCCACAGAATTTGCAAGATTCTGCACTTTCATCATCCCCCAATATAACATACAACCCTCATTGCATACATCAATCCTTACAACTGAAAGACCTAAGTCATCCACTAACTTTTTCATGCCGTAAAAATCACCTGGCATGATGTTATCGCGAGGCATTGCTTCTCGTATTACGTCAACAAAAGTGTTGAAGCAATTTTCGGACACATTATGTTCTGCCTTGATGTTCAACAGTCTTGATGTCACCGATAACTTAGTGTGATTATCACAACCTGCCCATAAAGGTTCATCTACTGCTTTCAACACGTCCCAGAATTGATTAGATGTAAACGTTTCATTGTGTACATTCTCTTCAAAACCTGTCACATCTCCCTCTTCCAATTGTGATGCATAGCTAGTACCCACTTGTTCAAATATAGGAGCAAAACTAGTACTCGCATAGTTCGATGCCGAAACAAAATTCTGACCAACTGCATCAATGACCATCCTCTGATATGGTTCAATTGGTTATAGTAGCTACATTCTTCCATAACTGAAAATTGGTCATTTCTTCGATATTCTTCATCAGATATAAATGATTCACCATGGCAAGTCCAATTATAATAGTTCGGAGTGAATCCAAATCTACAAAGATGTTCTCTAACTTTGTCAAGCTCATGAAATTTATTATTAAGGCACCTTTTGCACGGGCATCTTAACTTATTTCCATCCAAATACTCAAATTTACTACTAGCAAAGCTCAAAAACTGTTCCAACCCAATACGAAACTCATCGGTCAATCCTCGACGTCCAGGCAAGTTTTTATTATACATCCAAGCCCTGTCTCTTTGCATTGTTTCTGTATAAAGATTAACAAGTCCGATAAAATATTAAGATACCATATCTACTATTTAATATTCTTAATTAAAATCATAAAATTGAAAAAATTAAAATTCTGTTTGTGACGAAACGATTACTTTGAAATTGAAAAAATGAAAAAAAAAATTACAGTGTCAAGAAGACTTACTCAAGTATTTGACTGAAATCCTTATAGTAGAAAGCGATCAATTTGATGAGAATTTCAAGGTTAAGTTGGATTTTGAGACCTTCAAATGGACACATACCTAAAAAAAATTACTTAAGATCATGAAGCTCATGGCAATTAATAGAACAAAATGATGAAATAAATAATAATTTATTCTACGATTATCATAAGACACGAATTTTTTTTTCCATATAAGACACGAACTTAGAGATGAAATTTTTTGCGAAAAATTTGGCACGGCACTCTAAAGCCATTGCTCTGCCCGAGAAAAGACATGTTGTATTCTGCAACCCACTGTCCATTTCGCGTCTCCTGAGAGAGTCAAGACCCTAAAAGAGTTCACATTTTTATAGAATACCTAAATTCCTAAACATTAGAACTATTGTCATATTAACAAGAAAATTATAACAATCTATAAGTAATATAGATGATTTAACTATAAATAATAAGTTTGGTAAAAAAAACTACAACTAATAAGTAAATAAATAAATTTATACTAACGAAACTGTAAAAAATAGCCACAACGAAATTTACCTCAACCGACGGAAGGAAAGCACGCAACGAATGACGAGCTCAAACTGTCAAGAGAAATGCCCAATTTGCTTTTATCTCAAATTCTATCAACTAAAAAATTTATAAACATTACGAAAATATTAACAAAAAATTATATTTGACCGTATGAGGGAATTTAATACCGAGAGCGTCGGAGGAAGGAACCACGAGCGAGGTAGAACGAAGGTGACCGTCTGAGGGAAGGAACCACGAGCGAGGTAGAACGAAGGCGAGCAAAAATGAACGTGACCGTCTGAGGGAAGGAACCACGAGCGAGGTAGAACGAAGGTGAACAAAAATGAACGTGACCGTACGAGGGAAGGAAAACGAGCGAGCAAGCGAGCACCACTGAAGTAAAAAGAGTGTTTGAGAGAGTGACTCTCTGAAGTCGAGAAAACGAGCAAGCACGATTGTGTGAGAAAGAATGGATTGCAACGGAACGTTTGAGGGAGGAACGAAATACGAAGCGCCTGTAAAAAATAGCCACAATGAAATTTATCTCAACTGACGGAAGGAGAGCTCGCAGCGAATGACGAACTCAAACTATCAAGACAAAGGCCCAATTTTCTTTTATCTCAAATTCTGTGAACTAAGAAATTTATAAACATTACGAAAATATTAACAATAAATTATACTTAGACCGTATGAGGAGTTTAATACCGAGAAAGTCTGAGAAAGGAACCACGAGTGAGGTTTAACAAGGAGAGCAAAAATGAATGTGACCGTCTGAGGGAAGGAAAACGAGCGAGCACCACTGAAGTAAAATGAGTATTTGAGAGAGTGACTCCCTGAAATCGAGAAAATGAGCAAGCACAACCGTGTGAGAAAGAATTTGAGGGTGGAACGAAATACGAATGACATAACGAAAGACGTTTGGCTTTGCTTAAAAAGCAAAGGCCCCTGCAGACCTGATGAGCATCTACGACGGGGACCCCCCATCCCATGAATTGCCGGGGTATTGCCGTGGACGATGGGGGTGGGGCCCTCCACGTGGGGGCCTACACACCCACTCCTCCCACGACAAAATTGATCTGCCATGGGAAGGGAGGGGCCCCACCCGCAGGCCCGCCTCACCCTCTCACGGCAAGTTATTTTCGTACATCACCACGGGTTGGGCCTGGGAACAACGAGACTCTATTTTGCTTCTGCAGAGAGCGTTTTTGTAAATATGGCTTATAGAGAGAAATGCTTTCTACTGTACATATGAGGTGGCTGCATTTACGAGCCAAAAGTTACAATCCGTTTTAGCTGGCAGAAAGCTCCATGAAAAAGAAAAATGCTTTCTAAACATTCATTTTCTAGAAAAATTGTTAATTTTTCTCTGTTTGGTGATGCGTAGTTGAAAACGTTTTATGATATTTGGGTATCATTTGACAAGTGATTTCAATCACTTCACTTTATCTCATGTAAAAAAATCGTTCATTCTTTTTCTTTTTGAAATAGAGTATAAAAAAATTCGACGAACACATGCTTTCGTCGCAAAATTTAATGAAAAACTTTGCGATGTAATCAGATTTCGTCGCTAAATGCTTTGAAGAAAAGTTGCGACGAAAAACGTTTTTCGTCACAAATTATTTTTTATTTTTAATTTTAATTTTATTTATGTCGTTTTAGCGACGAAAGAAATTTCGTTGCTGATTTTGTGGAAAATTAGCCACCATTTTTTTTGTCGCAAATGTTTGTGGTTTGTTCGTCTCTAAATTAGCGATGAAAAATATAATTCGTCGCTAACTTTAATTTTTTTTTACTTTAATTTTTATTTATACCCATATTAGCGACAAAAAAAATAATTCATCGCTAAATTTAATAGCTATATATTTTGGCGTTCGCTGCTGATGCAATATGGTTTTCGTCGCCATAAATTTAATATATTTTATTTTTAGCTAATTTGGCGACAAAAATCGGTAGTCGTCGCTAATTAGCGAAGAAAACATGTTGTCGTCGCAAAATTCAATAATAAACTTTGCGACGAAAATTATATTTCTTATCATAATTTTCGTCGCTAATATGATAGAAATAAAAAAGGGCAATTTAGCGACGAATATCGTCTTTCGTCGCTAAAAAGACATAAAATAAAAATAAAAAAAATAAAAAAAAAGTTTTCCACGAACAACATTTTTCGTCGCTATGTTGCGACGAAAACATATTTGTGGCTATTTTCGCAAAATAAAGACGAAAATTTGTTTCGTGGTATTTGCGTCGCTAAATTAGTTGCTAATCGGTAACGAATTTGTTTGTCGCTAATTTCGTAGCTAAAACCCTTTTTTTGTGTGAATTTGCAGCGAAAAGGGCTTTCGTCGCTAACTTTTTTTCCTTTTTATTTTTATTTCAATCAAATCAGGGATGAAAATCGACTTTCGTCGCTAAATTTTTAATGATATTTTATTTAGTACGGTAGTTTAGCTTCAAAAGTTAAATTTCATCGTTAAATTGCAAAGGGGAATTTGCAACGAAATGGACTTTCGTTGCTAAATGTTTTTCTTTTTTAATTTTATTTCCGTCACATTAGCAACGAAAATGATGATTCGTCGCTAATTTTAATAATTTTTTATTTATTACGGTAATTTAGCGATGAATGTTTAATTCCGTCGCTACTTAGCGACAAACGGCGACTGTCGTCGCAAAATTGCAAGGCATGAATTTGCAATGACAAGTTCTTTCGTTGCTAACATTTTTTCTTTTCATTTGTATTTCTTTCAAATTAGTGACGAAAATGATTATTCGTCGCTAATTTTAATAATTGTTTATTCATTAAGGTAATTTAGCGATGAAAGCAAATTTTCGTCGCTAATTAGCGACAAAGGGCGATTGTCGTCGCTAAATTGCAAGGGAAGAATTTGCGACGATAAGTTCTTTCGTCGCTAAAATTTTTCCTTTTTTATTTTTGTTTCTTTCAAATTAGCGATGAAAATTATTATTCGTGATTAATTTTAATAATTGTTTATTTATTACGTTAATTTAGCGAAGAAAGAATATTTTCGTTGCTAATTAGCGATAAAGGTTGATTGTCGTCGCAAATTGCAAGGAAGAATTTGCGACAACTTCTTTCGTCGCTAACATTTTTCTTTATTTTTTATTTCTTTCAAATTAGCGACGAAAATGATTATTCGTCGCTAATTTTAATAATTGTTTATTTATTACTGCAATTTAGAGACGAAAGTAAATTTTCATCGCTAATTAGCGACAAAGGGAGATTGTCGTCGCTAAATTGCAAGGGAAGAATTTGCCACAATAAGTTCTTTCGTCGCTAACATTTTTCTTTTTCTTTTTTATTTTTGTTTCTGTCAGATTACTGACGAAATTGATTATTCGTCGCTAATGTTCATAATACTTTATTTATTAAGGTAATTTAGCGACTCAAGCATAAATTCGTCGCTACTTAGCAACCAAAAGGGATTGTCGTTACCAAATTGAAGAATTTGCGACGATAAGCTCTTTCGCCCCTAAAATTTTTCCTTTTTAAATTTTTGTTTGTGTCAGATTAGCGACGAAAATGATCATTCGTAGCTAATTTTAATAATTGTTTATTTATTACTGTAATTTAGTGACGAAAGTATAATTTCGTCGCTAATTAGCGACAAATTATGATTGTCGTCGCTAAATTGCAAGGGTGGAATTTGAGATGACAAGTTCTTTCGTCACCAGAATTTTCCTTTTTTTATTTTTGTTTCTGCTAAATTAGCGATGAATAATCATTATTTGTCGCTAATTTTAATAATTGTTTATTTATTATGATAATTTAGCGACGAAAGTACATTTTCGTCGATAATTAGCGAGAAACGGAGATTTTGCGTCACTAAATTGCAAAGGAAGAGTTTGCGACAACAAGTTCTTTCATCGCTAATTTTTTTCTTTTTTATTTTAATTTCAAGCAAATTAGCGACAAAAATGATGATTTGTCGCTAATTTCAATAAATTCTTATTTAGTGTGGTAAATTAGCGATGAAACTCGAATTTCGTCGCTAGTTTTAATAATTTTTTTTATTTTTTACATTAATTTAGTGGCGGAAAAATTATTTCATGGCTAAATTTTTTGAAAAAAATAATTAATTGTCTATATTTTGCCACAAAATAGGATTTCGACGCAAAACTCGTCAATAAAATTTAAATAAAAATGAAAAATTTAGCAACGAAACCATTTTACGTCGCTAAATTTCAAATAATAAAAAAATTTAGCGACGAAATGTGGATTCCGTCGCAAAATTAGCTAATATAATTTAAATAAAAATGAAAAATTTAATGAAGTTGCGACGAATTCAACTTTGCGTCGCAAATTTCGTGAGGAAATCAACCACGGAAAGGTTTGTTGTCGCTAACTTTTCTGAAAAAAATTAATTAATTAATTGTCAATATTTTACGACGAAATCAACAATTTGTTGCAAAATTTGCTACAAAAAGTTGATTGTGTTGTAAAATTCGCTAATATAATTTAAATAAAAAAGAAAAATTTATTTAAGTTGCGACGAAATCTACTTTGCGTCGCAAATTTCGTGGCAAATTTGCCACGGAAATGTTTTTGGTCGCTAATTTCGTGGCTAATTAGCTACGAAAGTTTTTCGTCGCTAATTTCCTAGCTAATTAGCCACGGAAATCTCTTTCGTCGCTAATTTCGTAGCTAATTAGCTACGAAAATTTTTTTCGTCGCTAACTTCATGGCTAATTAGCGATGAATATATTTGGTCGCTGTTTTCGTCGCTAATTACCTACAAATTTATTTCGTCGCTAATTTCGTTGCAAATAGCTACAAACTAATTTTTCCGTCGCTATTTTCGTCACAAATTAGCGACGAATTAAATTCGTAGCAAAATTTCGTAGGTAAATCCGTGTTTTTTTGTAATATTGACACCACTGCTCTTGAGAGTCGGGGTGTGGACTTTAAGATATTTGGATAGTTAGATGAGGACATTCGGAGGTTTAGAGGCCTAAGATGATCCTCAGTCGGCCTAGAACACTAGGGCATTTTGACAATTTTGTCCTGATATATATATATATATACTTCTCCTCTATATACATGTGTATGTGGTGCTTACCAGAATCAAACTCCGGACTTGATACGCGGCCCTACTCCTTCAATCCCTTTACGAGCAGGTTTCCATGCATGGTGGCTCCTGGGGATAATTTTAGGGTTGCACTCCATTATATATACCTCGCAGGCTCTGAAAAAACCTGCCGTATAATTCTTTGAAATTGTAATAGTTAAGAGTTCGGACAGGTGCTGTTCTGCCTCTGCTAGGAGTTTATAAAATAACACGTTTACAAACCATTACTCCTAAATATTCTGAAATTAAGTTGGATCCGACACGTATCCTTTTGAATGACTGTTAGATTAAATATCAAACTACGCCTTTCATCAAAATTCGTACAATAGTTGGCAGTAGTCTCATAAAATTCCATAGACTGATCAGTTAAAAAATGTAGACTAGTTATTACAATGGGTTTATCCTATCATTCAAAGTTATTTTCGAGTAGCGGTTGTCTTGGCTATGCTGTAACACCGATGTTTTCTAGAAAGGTCCTTAACTTATTGTTTGGAAGCCAATTAAGTTATCAACCTTTGATTTTGGTCAATTTAGTCCTATATGCTGACAACTCGTCAATATAGTCCTTCTAACCAATTTTGGCTAGCTTGGAAATCAGCCTTCCTACTAGCACGACCGACGCCACTGTGGATAATTTTTAAATTCTATACATTGTGGCTGGCAAGGGTGAGGGTCACGGGGGACCCTTGCCAGCCACTAGGTGAGAGGACTTTTGTAAGCCCTCGCTGGCCGTCGGCAAGGGTTGCGGCCCTTGCCAGCTGCAAGCGAGGGCCTCGAGTCCTCGCTGGCAACATTTAAAAAATAAAATAAAATTTGGAAAAAAATATTCAGTTACAAACTTTCAAATATAGTCCACTTCGGCGCCAATCATGACACGTTTACAATAGCATTTCCATCAGCGATTTCTTGCCAAAATTTTCTGGAAAAATTGCATTGATAAATTGTTAAAATATTTAAGAGTAAATTGATTCAATTGAAAGATTTGTGATTTAATTAACATTCATATAATAGATTTATGATTTTTTTTTGTGAATTTTCCAATGTTTTCTGTCGGTGGGGTTATGTCTGCATACACACGTGCCATCGTGGGGATATTTCCGATCGACTATTGAAAAGTATATCTCTGTTATGTGGTGCATACACTGTTAGTAACTATACCCGTATTATTCATATTTATTCGCTGATAAAAGGTTAATTACAGTTTGGACCTGCTTTGCGAAAACACTCGTGGGTTTGTGCTGTATGCCTTTTTTTTTTTTGGTCAATCTCTATGCCCTACTCATGTATGCGTGAAGATTACATGTTCCATAGATTGTAGAGGTAGATAATTACTTACTAAGCTAGCTAACTCAATCTTGCATAATATAATGTTTTTTTGACGGGAAATGCTTCCCATACAATCTCAACCGTAGACTCACACACCATCATCACATGTTATATAAAAGACTCATTCATTGGAATATATGTTAGAATATTCCGTTTTAATATTCAATTGTGGGCTTTATTAATTGTTACTGTAATTATTATTTGGTCTAATAAGAAAGAGATATATTATTTTCTAATTCAAGTAGGATATGGTGCTGGATAGTATGGGCCGAGATATCCTTATCCTTGATGAGGGGTAGGGTTCATTCTCTATAAATAGTGCTTAAGTCCCTCCTCTAAACACTAATGTCCACATAACCTCACATATAGAAATCGTCAGAAACGACAGTGAGGGGCCGTCTCATTGAAGCCAGTGATCAATGGGGTTCATAGAGGAGAAGCTCTTAAGCGTTGGATTCTCGCAATTCCGCATCAAGAACGATGAATCCAAAACAAGGCGTGTTAATTCTTTAACTCTATGGAACATGGATTTGTGTATCTGTACGTGTGTATTTTGGGTTGCTGCATATGGATTAAATACGCAGCCTACATGTGGTATCAGAGCCTGCGCGTATTAGGTCACGAATCACGTTCCCGGTGTTTTTTCGGAATTTTATTTTTATCGAAATTCAAAGAAAATTATATATTCGGAAAGGGCTCGACGAGACGAGCAAAACCATATAAAGATCGCCGCCAGAGGCCACCGGACGCGCCGCCACTCGCTGGTGACTATCGGGCGCGTGGCGGCTACGCGCCCTACGCACCATCACGTGCGGGATGACGTCATCTGACGTCGTTCGGCCAGGTGTAGACCCGACCCGACCCGATCCGTTCCCCCGACCCTGAATGGTTGACCGTTGACTCGGACCTTTCGGTCGTTGACCGGTACGACCGGATCGCCTCGACCGGGTTCGCCAAACCAGTTCATGGTAGCGGTCGGACCGGTCGAGCCGGTCGGACCGGTTTTAGAACCGGCTGAACATACAGAACACGTGCGTGGCACATGTCTGCGCGTGAGCCTCACGCGTCGAAGCTTTAGGCGGCGCGTAAGGGCGCGTGCGGGCTCCAATGGAGGTGTTCCAGGTACCGGCGTACTCGTATGCTCATGCTCTACAGGATGGTACATTTATTTTTCATGTTTGGTATTTTCATGGATGGAAATACGTATGGAACGCCAAATACGAGGGTATTTTGGGGGTATTTTTGAGGTATTTTCTGGTATTTCTGTAAGGATTTGTGAAGTACAGGTACAGGCTTACATGAAAGTATCACGTGGAATTATGTGAAAATTTTTTGATCAATTTCATGTTTATGGTTTGACATGAATTATTGAGGTATCGATGAAAATTAGCAAAGCGTGTAATTTTGAACATGATTGCCCCAATTTCTGAAATTACATGCATACATTGGATGTGAAATATAAAGTTATATCCCAATTTCACATATCTGGGAGGTCAAAGGAGTAGTTGTGTATTCTTGCATGGAGGGTTACATGTACAACATATGGTTGAGGATTGATTAGTCCGAGTGCCGTCATACACCCAAAGGTGGTGATTAACAAAGATTGAAATAAATTCTCATGGCCGCTGTAATGTAGGGAGTATACAACTGCATGTCATGTTTTCTGCCCAAATGTGATTATATGATGATGTATGTAGCTCTCAAGGTGAAATTTCACATTGTGCTAATTAAAAATATTGATTATTTTTCAGTCACATTTTCTGTGAACGGCAACTCCATAACTATTGAGATTCTTACTGGTAGCAATTTTAAGAAGTGGAAAGAGGATTTTCTGTTTGGTATGGAACTGGCAGATGTTCATGCTGCTCTTAGTGGGGATAGACCCGCAACTCTTACTGAAACTAGTACAGATGCTCAAAAGGCACAGTTTGCTGCTTGGGAAAAGAGCAATAGGATTTGCTTGCTGTCAATGAAGCAATCCATACAGGAACATCTTAGGAGTGATTTTGCTGCTGACATCACTGCTATACAAATGATGGATGCCTTGGTGGCTAGAAATCGTGAATCCCTTAATGCTGAAGTTGGGACACATATGTCAGGATTATTTAGTTTGAAGTATGATGGTTCTGCTGGTGTTAGGGACTATGTCATGAGGATGGTAGATATGCAATCAAAGCTCAAAGAGCTTAATGTTTCAATTCCTAATGCTTGTATCATACATTTTGTGTTGAATTCTCTTCCACCTGAGTTTGGTATTATCCAAACACAATATAACACTGCTGATCGGGCATGGACAATCAACGACTTGATTGCAAGGGTGGTGTCAGAAGAGTCCAAGCTAAAGAAAAGTAACGTGCATATGGCTATGTATGCTACTTCAAGTTCTGGTGCCAAGAAGGGCAAGGGCAACAAGAATCGTAAAGGAACTCATTCCTCTGCTGGTCATCATGACAACTTGTGATGTGGACATCGAACCATATCGAGGAGGAGGTACTAGGGACTCGTTACTCTATCCGCTTGGTCCAATTACTCGAGCGAGAGCGAGGGAATTCAAGCAAGCTATCGGCATCATGGTTCAAGATCTTTGGAATGGAGGTGATCTTGATTCGAGAATTGAAGATTCTGAAGCTCCTTGATGCAACATGATTACATTTAACCTCGCGAATTCTGAACTGATTTAGGGCTAACGAGCTCCAAATGAGCTCAAATTTGGTCAGCTGAAGAGAAATGGCATCCTGATCAACACTCATGGCCAAAGGCCATGAACTGCGATGAATTTCAACCATTCGGCATCATTTAGATGGACTTTTAGGCCTTTTTCTATTTTTAGGCGAATTTTTATTAATTAAGGGTATTTTTGTAATTTTTGCCTTTTAGGGTTAGCACCATATATAAGGGTGCTTATGAGTTTCTGAAAACATAACATTAATTCAGAATTTTATACAGAGAAGTTTTCTGTTCTTCAAGTTCTCTTGAAGACAAGATCTTATCAAGGCTTCCTTGTGGCGATCAATCGACTTATCGAGCAAGATCGCGAATTTTCTTGTTCGTGGCGTCTATAGCGTGGATTGGTTGACACAGGTTCGTCAACAGGTCACGCTCATACCGAGGTTACCAATCACAGGTTCGATTAGGGGTTAAGGTTAGCGATTCGCAACCCTTTGATCTTCGTAGAACGATCAATTTCCGCATTGATTCACATCATCTGGTATCAGAGCTGGTTCTACAAGATCTAGTTATTATCTTACTTTTACTGATTTTAATTCAGCAATCTAGGGTTTATAAAATTATGGTTTATAGAATTGAGGATCTGTTACTAATCGAATTAGGATTCTGAATTGGGGATCTAGGGTTTATAAAATTAAGGTTTTCGGTCCTAGTTGTTTTGATTGTATTGAGTTCGTCAAAAAAAAATTCAACCAAAAAATCAGTAAAAAAAACAAAAAAAAGAGTATCGATGAAAAAAAAATCGATAAAAAAATTGAAAAAAAAAGGCTAAAAAAATCAAGAGGACGACTCGTTTCTTTTTATTATTATTATTGTTAGTTGGACCGAATAGGAAAAAAAATAGCAGCAAACATTAACCTGAATTCAAATCTAGCAAAAGTTGCTGAATTGCTGAATTGAGCAGTATATTGCTGAATTGATCTTGCTTGGTGGTTTAGTCGACTGTTATGAGGAGCTTGTGAGAATGGAATTCTAGTCTGATAAAGAGCTTGAAAGAAGAGAAACAAGAGGAAAAAGGCAAGAGTGTGTAAGTTTAATTGAGGGAAGAAAAAGCCTAGATTGAGTTAAACACGAGGGGAGTGACAAACATCTTGAGCAAAACACGTGAGGGAGTGTGGTGAGATTTCTTTTATTTCTAACATTTTCTTGCAGGTTAAAAAAAAATTATGGCAGACCAAGAAAGCGTAAATCAAAGGGAGGATGGCACCAATCCAAGGGATAATGAGATTTTAGCAGGCATTCAGCAGTTGAGCTTACAACTTGAAGCCCTTAGCAACCGAGTTGTGAGGTGTGAGACGAGGCTTAATGGTGAACAAGAGCCACCACGAGGGAGATCACAAAATCAACGAGATGAGCCTAGGGCGCAACCCAGATGGCAACGACAATTTGACGATGAATATGTGTCTGATACAGAAGATGATCGAGATGGCAGATTTGGGAGGAGAAACAGACGCCGAGAGTTCAGACATCGAGAAGATGATGAGCTTAGCAATATCAAGATGAAGATTCCATCTTTCCAAGGAAAGAATGATCATGATGCATACCTATAATGGGAGAAACGAATGAAGATGGTATTTGACTGCCAGCGATATTCGGAGCTCAAGAAGGTAAAAATTGTAGCTGTTGAATTCACTGATCATGCTATAATTTGGTGAGATCAACTTGTGAATAGCAGGAGACGCAATGGTGAGAGATCGGTAGAAACGTGGGATGAGATGAAAGAGGTGATAAGGAAGCGCTTCATACCAAGTCATTACCACAGGGACTTGTTTCATAAACTACAAAATCTCACACAAGGTAACAAGTGCGTGGAAGAGTACCATAAAGAGATGGAGATTTCCATGATCCGTGCTAATGTGGTAGAGGACCGCGAAGCTACTATGTCACGATTCTTATGTGGTTTGAGCCGAGATATAGCAAGAGTGGTAGAGCTGCAACATTATGTCGAGTTGGAAGAATTGGTGGACAAAGCTATCAAAGTAGAGAGGCAATTGAAGTTGGACCGAAATTACAGGAGTGGTGGAGGTTCAAGCTTGAATTGGAAACCCAATTGGAAGAGAGACGAGAAGCCGAACTGGAAGGGAAACAACACCAAGGTTGAAACTTCAAGGGAGAAGGAGAAAGATGACAGAGTTGGTTCGAATCCGGTTTCAGGTAAAACTGAAAATCCAAACACTAGAACTCGTGAAATTAAATGTTTCAAGTGTTTAGGCATGGGTTATATGGCAAATCAATGCCCTAATAGGAGGGTGATGATAATGACTGGGCCTGGAGATGTTCAATCTGAAAGTGACAGGGAGGAAGATGATGGTGTCATGCCGCCATTGGAGGACTGTAGCGATGTCGAGATGCCAGTCAAGGGTGAATTGATGGTGGTTAGACGTTCTCTTAGTGCGCAAGTCAAGGAGGAGGAGCATCACCAGCAACGTGATAACTTGTTCCATACAAGATGCTTGGTGAATGGTAAGATTTGTAGTTTAATTGTTGATGGAGGTAGTTGTACAAATGTGGCAAGTTGTACTATGGTGGATAAACTAGGATTGAAAACTACAAAACACCCTAGACCATATAGACTTCAGTGGTTGAATGATAGTGGTGAAGTGAAATTTTCGAAGCAAGTCCTAGTTCCATTTGAGATAGGGCGATATAAAGATGAGGTGGTGTGTGATGTTGTACCTATGCAAGAGGGACATCTTTTACTTGGTAGACCATGGCAGTATGATCAGAGGGTACATCATGATGGATACACTAATCGATATTCATTTGTGATGAATCAGAAGACTTACACTTTGGTGCCAATGACACTTACTGAGGTGTATGAGAATCAATTGGAACTACAACGTGAGGCTGAGAAAGAGAGAAAAAGTGAGAAAACTGAGAGCTTGCGTAGAGAGTCTGAGACGCAAGGAAAAGGAGAGACAGAGAAAAACAGAGTGGTAAAAGCCGAGGGAAAAGCAGAGAGAAAAGAAAAGAGAGAAAAGAATTTCTATGCAAGATCGAGCGAAGTGAGGAGAGCTTTGGTTCTGGACCGACCGATGCTTGTACTTTTGTACAAGGAGGCATTGTTTACTACTAACGATCTTGACCCGAGTTTGCCTAGTTCTGTCATGTCTTTATTGCAGGAATTTGATGATGTCTTTCCTGATGAGATTCCTGGAGGTCTACCACCGATTCGAGGCATAGAGCATCAAATCGACATGATACCTGGTGCGCCATTACCTAATCGACCCGCATATCGAAGTAATCCTGAAGAGACAAAGGAACTTCAGCGGCAAGTTAGTGAATTACTGGAACGAGGATATGTGCGAGAAAGTCTTAGCCCGTGTGCTGTTCCTGTTTTGTTAGTGCCAAAGAAGGATGGGACTTGGCGAATGTGTGTCGACTGCCGAGCAATCAACAATATTACGGTAAAGTATCGACATCCTATTTCTAGATTAGATGACATGTTAGATGAGTTACATGGAGCTTGCATATTTACTAAAATTGATCTGAAAAGTGGTTATCATCAGATTAGAATGAAAGAAGATGATGAATGGAAGACTGCATTTAAGACCAAGTATGGGTTGTATGAGTGGTTAGTCATGCCATTTGGTTTAACTAATGCACCTAGTACTTTCATGCGACTTATGAATCATGTTCTGCGTGCTTTTATTAGTCGATTTGTGGTTGTCTATTTTGATGATATTTTGATATATAGTCGAAGCCTTGATGACCATATTGAACATGTGCGAGCTGTTTTACAGGTTTTAAGGGCCGAACAACTATATGCTAATATGAAGAAGTGCTCTTTTGTGACTAACAAATTAGTATTTCTAGGGTTTGTTGTTGGAGCTGATGGAATACAGGTTGATGAAGAGAAGGTGAAAGCGATCCAAGAATGGCCAACACCTAAGACTGTAGGACAGGTGCGCAGCTTTCATGGCTTAGCCAGTTTCTATCGCAGATTTGTGAAGGATTTCAGCACCGTCGCCGCACCTTTAACCGAGGTCATTAAGAAGCACGTGGGTTTCACGAGGGGAGAAGAGCAAGAGAGAGCATTCAATCTGTTGAAGGATAAGCTAACTAATGCTCCTTTGTTATCTTTACCAAATTTCAGTGCTACTTTTGAAATAGAATGCGATGCTTCTGGTACAGGAATTGGAGCTGTGTTGATGCAAGGAGGACGTCCCATAGCTTATTTCAGCGAGAAGTTAAGCGGAGCAACATTGAATTATCCAACTTACGATAAGGAGATGTATGCTTTGGTGCGAGCTTTGGAGACTTGGCAACATTACTTGTGGCCAAAAGAATTCGTGATCCACACCGACCACGAGACATTAAAGTACTTGAGGGGACAGCAAAAGTTGAACAAAAGACATGCTAAATGGATGGAGTTCATCGAGACTTTTCCATATGTAATCAAGTACAAGAAAGGTAAGGAAAATGTGGTAGCCGATACACTTTCTCGAAGGTACACAATTCTAACTACTTTAGGAGTAAAGTGCCTAGGTTTTGAGCATATCAAAGAGATATATACTGATGATGATGACTTTGGAAGAGTGTTTGAAGCTTGTGAGCATGCTGCGTTTGAAAAATTCTATAGGCATGATGGCTATCTCTTTCGTGAAAACAAGTTATGTTTGCCTAGATGCTCTTTGCGAGAGTTGTTGGTGCGAGAGGCGCATAGTGGTGGTTTAATGGGGCATTTTGGAATCAATAAAACTTATGAAGTGCTGCATGAACATTTTTATTGGCCACATATGAAACGAGATGTCACACGTGTTTGTGAAAGGTGCATTGCATGTAAACAGGCTAAGTCTACAACTAAACCACATGGCTTGTATACGCCTTTGCCTATCCCGACGCATCCTTGGGTTGATATTTCTATGGATTTTGTGTTAGGATTGCCTAGGTCTAAGCATGGTAAGGATTCTATTTATGTGGTTGTAGATCGGTTTTAAAAAATGACTCATTTTATACCATGTCATAAATCCGATGATGCATCACATGTTGCTGACTTGTTCTTTTGTGAGGTTGTGCGTTTGCATGGCATGCCTAGGTCCATTGTTTCTGATCGAGATACTAAATTTCTTAGCTACTTTTGGAAGACATTGTGGAAGAAATTAGGTACACATCTTTTATTCTCTACTACTTGTCATCCACAAACTGATGGTCAAACTGAAGTAGTTAATAGGACTTTAGGGACATTGTTACGTGCTATCATTAAGAAGAACATTAAGTGTTGGGAAGATTGTTTACCGCATGTTGAGTTTGCATATAATCGGAGCGTGCATTCTGCTACTAAATTCACGCCGTTTGAGGTTGTCTATGGTTTTAATCCATTAACTCCGTTAGAGCAAGAGAGAGCATTCAATCTGTTGAATGTGATATTGAATGCATATCTGTTAAAAAAAAAAACTCAAGGAATTGTGTAAACCTTGAGTGATGGCTGGGGCATTTATTTTAGCCAAAAGGCATATGTCTTGTTACACGTAAGGCATAGTTAACTATAAAGGTGAGACATATGTTGGTTCGTTGGAACCGTAAAGATGTTCTCTCGTGACACATCCGGTTTTGTGACACATAAAGTGAGAGAATGGTGACTGACAAGGAGGATAACATATAAGGTGTCTCTATTATTTGAGATGTTGTCCGATTGCCATACTACCATATCAAATCCATATCAGTAGAGTTAAGAGCATCTGTGATCGTGGATGGCTCTGTGTCTTCTGATGCAGTTACTGGCATGGTCCGGTGCTTAAGACTTTATGGGATCGGATTGACTGTTGGGAACTATCTCTAGACCAATATAAAGATGCGCATATACAATACAGTTTCAATTAATTTAGCCCAAGTGGGAGAATGTTAGAATATTCCGTTTTAATATTCAATTGTGGGCTTTATTAATTGTTACTGTAATTATTATTTGGTCTAATAAGAAAGAGATATATTATTTCCTAATTCAAGTAGGATATGGTGCTGGATAGTATGGGCCGAGATATCCTTATCCTTGATGAGGGGGTAGGGCTCATTCTCTATAAATAGTACTTAAGTCCCTCCTCTAAACCCTAATGTCCACATAACATCACATATAGAAATCGTCAGAAACGACAGTGAGGGGCCGTCTCATTGAAGCCAGTGATCAAGGGGGTTCATAGAGGAGAAGCTCTTAAGCGTTGGATTCTCGCAATTCCGCATCAAGAACGATGAATCCAAAACAAGGTGTGTTAATTCTTTAACTCTATGGAACATGGATTTGTGTATCTGTACGTGTGTATTTTGGGTTGCTGCATATGGATTAAATACGCAGCCTACAATATCGTATAGTAAAAAATAGCTGACAGTACCATCAGATTATTAGGCTAGCAAATTCTTATTGAAAATTGCTTAGGAGGGACAGTGAACAAAACTAACTTATGCCAAGTAATAATATTGAAGATTCCAGAGTTTTTTTGTTTATTTTTCTTAGGATCGACAGTGAGTTAAATTAGTTATAGCAGTGCCGCATGTGTTTGTTTCACTTCGCAATATAACAAGAGGAGATCTTTCTATTTTTTATGTTTTTCTTTGTTGTGGTCGGTGAGGGCCCAGCGATCCTCACTCGCAACCAGTCATCGCCTGAGATAGGTCACTGATGAAAAGGAAGGGAAAAAGGGGGGGGGAAAGAAAAAAAATAAAATAAATGAAATGAATGAACAAAAATTAAAAAATAAATGACAAAAACGCCCTTGGTCAGGCCCTTCTTTAAAACGATAAAGACATTTCAGATCCTTATTTAAAACAAGGTCCACTTCAAGTCCTTTTCTAAAAAAATGAGAGCCATAGACAATCAAGTGAAATCCAATATACGAAATAATTTGATCTATAGATAGCATCTTCAGGCTCTTATTTGAAATTTCCCCAAATCTTCTATTCTGCATCTCTGAGTCTTATGTAGATTTAATAAATTACTGATCAATGTATTTCCATAGGCGGCAATTCTTTGATAGAATTATGCATATCTTGGTAATAAATCATAAAAAAAATAATTGCTTATGCACATATCGATGCAATTTAAAACATCTGTGTATTTTTTGTCCAAAAATAATCGAAATGACAAGGTTTCGAAGAGTTTAATGATGCAGGAACACCTATCTCATATTTGACTCGTATTTAACAAATAACATAATAATAGGTCAATCTCAAATCAGGATCATACTCAAGAAAATAATAATCTTAGAAGATTAAAAGCATGTCGGACTAGAATAATATTCAGACACCAATAATTTCATCATCGCACGAAACTGTATAATATCTTTACAAATGAATTATATAAGAATATATTTTTTTTGGTAAGGTAAGAAGGTATAGACTTTGCAAATCACTAGATATAAAAGTGTACCTGTGACATTCTGATTTCCGCCCTCGAGACTTGAGACAGGGAATGGGGACTTCCAAATTGGAAAATGGAAATGAGGAATTCCAACAATTGATATGGATTGGGCGTCGCCTTATCAATGGGGAAAAATATCAAAAAAATGAAATTTCAGATGAAAAGTGTAAAAAGACCATTTTTCCCCTCAAGGTTTGGCTTAGTCTTAATAAATGAAGGAGGGCGTTTTGGTCATTGACCTATCCCCAAGGCTACCGAAAATTAGAAAAATTATTGGCCATTGGATGAGCTTGATTTTGACTAGGGGACAAGTGTCAACGGATGACCAATTAGCATTAAGTAAATCACTTTTCAACTACCATTCCACCTAGTTTGACTCAATTGGGGGATAAAGCAACACACTCTCTCTCTCTCTTTCCTTCAGTCATTCTCACGACCACTCCCTCCCCCTCTCTTCTTTTTCTTACGTTTTCCCTCAAGAACAGAGCTGTTCCTGCACGACAGCCATCGTCCGCCAGCGTCGTCGTCCACGAGCGGTCCGTATGGCGATCGATCAGCCTCGTGCCGACCACCATCACCTTCCTCTTCCTTTTGCCAACCAGCTCCAACTCGAAGCACGGCGTTTGGTCACCGGACGAGCTCCGTTCGGACTTTTTCCCGCGAGTCGCCGGAATCTGTTGCAGCTGGAGGTAAGTGGACGTTTGACCTCCATAGGACCCCGATTTGCTTCCGATTTTCTACGGTAGCTTGTAGACATGTAGGGCTATGTTTGACTAAGCTGTGGTATTAATTTTGGACGAATTTGATGGAGATTTGTTGTTGAAATGGTGCTGTGTTTGGAGAACAGAAATCCGACCACCTTCTGCCGGCCGATTCGGTCCGTACGACGGCCACTTATGTTGACCTTTTGGCTGAATTCCGACCATCACAGGTTATTTCAAGACGTCCTTGACAATCTCCAATTGGTATCGTGATTTTTGGAGGTCTGGTTAATTTATGACGATTTTTGGAAGAAAACCGGACGGATTCTGAGCGAGTTGAGAGAGGGCCATGATTCAGCCCCTTAGAGACTTCAATTGGTTCCGAAATTTTTATGAGAGTTGCATGACATGTAGTACTATGTTCACTGAGCTTGGGCCACTGATTTGGCTAAGTTTAATTTAGGTTTCGATGGGTGAATCGATGTGGTTTTAAAAGCAGAATCTGACCGCCGGTGGGATTAATACGAAGTGAGCTGTTCGAAATTCTTAGGAGTGCTATTTAGCTTCAAAATTCATCGTGGGGCTATATAACACGTGGATTAAGGTTTTAGCAAGTGAAATTGGTGAGAAATTGGAGCTTAAGGCTGATTTAGGGGCTGTTTGTGCGAAAAGGAACATAACCGGTTGTTGCCCTGTTTGATTCTGAGTAATCCTATCCAGTTGGGGAGCTGTTCATGGTGTTGTCATGCTCTAAATGTGTTGTTAGGACATGCTATAATGTCAATTGAGGTGTTATTGAGGTGCACGAGTGGTGGAGTCGAGACTGGAATAGATAATTGACTTAATCGTTGGATTGTCACTGAGTTGTTTGCTGCCCTGTTTTTGGACAGCGGTGCTTTGAGTTAGAACTAGGCTTGACAAAGGATTTAGGTGGATTTAGGCTAGCTCGGACGAAGGTGAGTGACTCCTAAACCTTTATTAGGACATTCGGACGCGACTGGATGATTTCATTGAGAAATCGATGAGTTTATAGACTCGTATTGCTTGAGTGAATGAAAGTTGAATAGTCTTGATGAGGAATGAAGCCATGAGTGCTTAGGTGCTATAGAATTGTGTTCTCGTGATTAAATTTAATGACGTGCTTGCCGTTATGTCTTATTGGTTATGCGGCTGCCTTGTACTTGCTTCTTGAATCGTGTTTAAGACAATGCATAATTGTTTAGCAAGTGGTTGGTTTTGAGCACGTGTCTGAAATTTCCTCATGATGTTATGTGATTGAAATCATTGAAGAAACGCCTTGTTGAATAATGTGAAATGCCTTGATGCAATGTGATCGCGGGGTCGAGGAAATGAGAATTACCCTGAGGCGATGTAATCGCGGGGTCTAGAAATGTGAAATACCCTGAGGCGAACTAATCACGGGGTTGAGAAAAGAGATACACCCTGAGGCGATCTAATCGCGGGGTTGAGAAATGAAACATACCCTGAGGCGAACTAATCGCGGGCTTGAGAAACGAGATATACCCTGAGGCGATCTAATCGCGGGGTTGAAATATGAAAGTCTATCCTGATGCGTCTGAACGCGGGATGAGAATTGTACATGTTGACATGAGCTTGGTGATAAGCTGTTAAACCTGATGCGTCTGAACGCGGGTTTATTGATCGGGATAGCCTGAGGCGTCTGAACGCGAGCTAGTCTCTAGAATGTGAAACGAAGTGGAACCACCTTATAATTTTGTGATGATATGAATTTTTCTGATGCTAGTAAGGAAGCTTGATCACTTGATGCCATGTTTGCCTTGATTGTAATTCACATGTTAACATGATTCGATGCTTTGAGAAATTGTCATGCTTTGTTTTATTTAAAGATGGCATGTTACTGTGATTGTTTTTGTTCGGTGGAACGATTGGCCTAATTTAGGGTTAGCATAGCTCGCTGAGATTTATATCTCACCCCAGTAAGGGCTTAACTTTTCAGGTTCCAGGCGAAGGAAGCTCGATTTGGATAAAAAGGGCGCATCCGAGAGGTAATAGGTGATCATGTGTATATGAGGTATTGGGTGATCATTAGAGATTGCATATAATGAGGTGCCCGTAGAAGTCAAATCTTTAGTTTCGATCATCCGCGGCAATTGAAGTGTACTATTTCTCTGTCCTAAGTCATCTTGACTTTATTTGTGTACGGAGTGGCCTCTTGCTTCCGCAGTTAGACGATTGGTTTGTTGAGAGTCGAAGGATCCTGTATGTCACTTTTTGTGTATGCCCAGTGGGATGTTCATGACTCGTCGGGTTCGGGGCGTGACAGTACCGGACACAAAAATCATGACCCAATAATGACATCGAGGTGCCAAAATGGGTTCAACGGTGAACCGGTAGCAAGATAAGATCTAAGAATATTATCCATCATAGAAAGAAAAAAATTATATGTTTAGAGGAATCTATTACATGATTCCGTATATTTCAGTAGCAAAAATAATGGAACAAGTGACGATCGTTATGATTGAAAAAGTTGCGTGGATGCTCATTGTTATAAAGACTTTCCAAAAATAGGTGCAAAGCTTCTGTTCCACACTCTTGACACCTTTCGCTAGACTCTCACAGGAGCAGGGAACTATTCCTGATAAGCATCAAAATTATCCCTTCGTACTTTCTCATCTTGTAATGGCTACTTCAGCCTTTCTTTTAGAAACACCAGCTTGTTGGGACTACAGAACAGATCTTTCAAGCTCCGATATCAAATTATCAGTGATCAGATCTTTTATGTTCCTCAGCTGATGTTTTTGCAAAAGCACTTCAGACTTCACGCAATCTTTATCCGATGAATTTACATTCGTCGCAAATCTGCGACAAAATTTAATATTTGTTGTCGTTATATTTACGACGCCTTTTTAGCCACGAGGGTTTTTTCGTCACAAAATTAGTCACATTTGTAGAAGTAATATTTCAAAAGGCAAAAAATCACAATGCAGAACTTTTTACAAATCATGAAGATCATGAAGATAGCACATCAAGCAGACTATCCGCGAGTTGAACATCTGGAGATCTTTTCTGATTTGCTACTTATTTATCATGTAGATCAAGCCGTTATCTTTTTCTGATTTGATTATTGTGTAAATCATATTGTCATCTTTTATTTCCACCTTAGTTATAGCCTTATAGGGGACAATACCCCTATTTATATTGTACAATGAATCAACGTAATGTAAGGCTTCAGTAACCCAATTTCTTGTTTTTTCTTCATGGTATCAGAGCCACTCAAGGCACACTGATTTTTTCTTCTTGCAAAAAAAAAAAAACCTCGATACAATCATGTCAAAATTTCCATTTCCTTCAAACATCAATGTGGCAAATTTTGTCACGTTGAAGCTCAATGAAAACAACTTTTTACTTTGGGAGACACATGTATTGTCTCTGATTGAAAGTCAGGACCTACTTGGTTTCCTTACGGGAGAGATAGAGGTGCCATCGCAGACTCAGACATCAGAAAAAGAAACTGCAGTCAATAATCCAGACTATGCAGCATGGGTACGAAGTGATCGTCTTGTGAAGTCTTGGATCGTGGGCACACTCTCGGAAGATGTTCTCGGACATGCCGTTGGTCTCCAAACAGCATCAGAAGTGTGGAGAGCTCTCACCGATCACTTCAAGCAAAGCTCTGTGACACGTGAACTTGACCTTCTTCGACAACTCCAACACATTAGGAAAGAAAATAAACCTTTATCTGTTTATCTTCGCGAATTTAAATCCATTTGCGATCAATTGCACTCCATTGGTAAACCTGTGTCAGATGCTAATAAAGTCTTCAAATTGCTTGAAGGACTTGATGATAATTATGAGTCGTTTAAAACGACTATGTTCAGGCCACCTCTTCTATCTCATGCTGAAGTGGTTGCACAACTTCAAAGTTATGAGTTACGAAACAAGCGCACTCAAATCATGCTCCCGAACAGTTCAATGGCATTTATTTCGCAGCAACGTAACGGTGGCTACAAAAATAGCCCTAGAGGAAGAGGTAGAGGACCCTCATTTAATTCTAGGGGTCGTGGCTTTTCTCAAGCGAACCAGAATGGTCGGCATTTTCCAGGAAAATATTATAGTCCTCAACAATCCAAAGCTGCTGGTAATTCGCCAAAGTCAAACTTTGGAATGTCAGATCTCATCTGTCAGATTTGTAAGAAGAAGGGGCATAATGCATTGAATTGTTGGTATCGCTTCGACAATAGTTATCAGAGTGGTGATATACCTCATGGCCTGACAGCTCTTCATATTTCAGACTTAAAAGATGAAGAATGGCATCCGGACACGGGTGCTAATACTCACATGACAGATAATCCAGGTAATCTTGTGAATGTAGTCCCTTACCATGGCCATGATAATGTGGTAATTGGAAATGGTGCATCAATACCGATTACTCATGTTGGGACTGGTTGATTTGGCAATGAGACTGGTCAATTTTCACTTAATAATGTTCTGGTTGTTCCGAAAATTAAGAAAAATTTATTATCTGTCTCTCAATTGACGAGAGATTATCCTTGCTATTTTGAGTTTGATGCCTTTGGTTTTTCCATCAAGGACTCCAGGACGCATCGGGTACTGTTGACGGGAACTAATCATCAAGGATTATATACCAATAAGGATCCGCAACCCATGTCATTCTTTTCTCAGAGAAAGAAGGTTGCCGATGAACTTACTTGGCATCGACGACTGGGCCATCCAAATAGTCGTATTTTACAGCTTTTGCGATCTAATGGTTTGATTTCAATAAATAAATCAACTGGTACTTTATGTACAAGTTGTCAGATTAGTAAAAGTTCAAAATTGTCATTTACTTTATCTGATTCTCGATGTACTCATCCATTGGGAAAAATACATTGTGATATTTGGGGACCAAGCCCAATTTCTTCTATGCAAAATTTTCGATATTACGTGGTATTTATTGATGATTTCTCCCGATATTGTTGGATGTATCCGTTGAAGCGAAAGTTGGATTTCCTTGGGATTTTCCTATCTTTTCAGAAATTGGTTGAGAATCAGTTTGACAGGAAAATTAAAGTTTTCCAATCTGATGGAGGAGGTGAATTCATGAGCAATAATTTTCTTATGCATCTTCGTGAATGCGGAATACAACATCAACTTTCTTGCCCGAGTACGCCTGAGCAAAATGGTATCGCCGAGAGAAAACATCGACACATTGTTGAATTGGGGCTTGCTACATTATTTGAGGCATCTATACCGCTTAACTATTGGGTGGAAGCATTTGCAACAACAAATTATTTGATAAATCGGCTTCCTTCAACTGCTCTGAGCAACCGAAGTCCATACTCAATCTTATTCAAGAAGGATCCTGATTATTCATTACTCCGAGTGTTTGGATCTCGTTGTTATCCATACTTACGCAACTATGCAATGAACAAATTTGACAAGCGCTCTTTACCATGCGTATTTTTGGGATACAGCGAAAAGCATAAAGGATATCGCTGCTTTCATCAATCTACTGGTCGCATTTATATATCTCGACATGTTGTTTTTGACGAGAGTTGCTTTCCCTTTACCTCTACTTCTCAGGTTCCTGCTATGACTGAGGAGGAGATATTGCAATGGAGTTCAACTTTAAGTCCACCACAAACAAAAGCCTCTGGTGATCATTCGTCTATGCCCCTAGCCAACCTAGATGTTGGTCAAAATGGTTGCTTATCAACAAATCTTGACTCTCCTAGTGAGCATGCACGTCTATTTTCTGAGATAGAACCACATTCAAATAGTTCATCCAATCATGAGCAACAACTGGAGGAGATCGATTTTGTCGTTCAAACTCAACTTGAAGCTTCCGAGTCTGAAGCTTCCCCACCTTCAGTGCATCCAATGGTTACACGTTCAAAGGTCGGGACCTCGAAGCCAAACCCCAGGTATGCCAATGTAGCAGTATCATCTATCCCTTCTGAGCCACGTACTGTCCATTCAGCCTTAAAACACCCTGGTTGGACAACCGCTATGCTTGAGGAGTTGGATGCTCTTAGAATTAACAAAACATGGGAACTTGTTCCTCGTAACCCTTCAATGAATGTGGTTGGATGTAAATGGGTGTACAAGTCAAAGCTACATGCAGATGGTTCCCTTGATCGATTGAAAGCCCGACTTGTTGCAAAAGGCTTTCATCAAGAGGAGGGTGTTGATTTCATGGAAACCTTTAGTCTGGTAGTCAAACAAGCCACTATTCGCATTGTCTTATCGGTTGCTATTGTTCGAAATTGGGATATTCGCCAATTAGATGTCAAGAATGCCTTTCTACACGGCGACCTCGATGTTCCCGTCTATATGGAGCAACCACCGGGCTTCCGAGATTCAACTCATCCTGACCATGTCTGCTTACTCAAGCGCGCACTTTACGGCCTCAAACAAGCTCCTAGGGCATGGTTCGACAAGTTCAGTGATTTTCTTATAGAGTATGGATTTTTCTGCAGTAGTGCCGATCCATCATTATTTGTCTACCGTCATGACGGTCATATTATTATTCTATTGCTCTATGTGGATGATATAATTCTCACTGGTGATTCATCAAAATTACTGAACCATCTTGTGCAGGCACTTGGTCAAGTATTTTCCATGATTGGATCTTTTGAATCGGGCATCAATGGCACAATGTAAGTCGATTGCTACTCCAATAGCGGCCAAGCAACCACCACTCAAAAATGGTGATAAGCCCTATGCTGATCCATCCCATTTTCGAAGCATTGTCGGCGCTCTTCAATATCTTACTCTTACCCGTCCGGATCTCTCACTTGCGGTCAATATGGTATGCCAACATATGCATGCTCCGACTATTGCTCACTATCAAATGGTAAAACGTATATTGCGATATATACGTGTGTTGACACCTGATTTTTGATCAGTCTTTCATAGTTTATTTTTAAAAAATTCATAAAAAATCTATAAAAAGTTAAAAAAAATTAAAAAATCATCTTTGGTAACCTTGACCAAGCTAAAGGAACCATTTTTGATAAAAAAAAAAATAATTTGTCATATTTTTTAATATTTTTTAATATTTTCCAAAAATAGAAAAATACATGAAAAATGAAGAAAAATAGCGTTCGATGTCGTAAAAATATAGAAAAATAGTCAATATTTTTATTTTAATTTCTTTTTCATTTTGAACTCATAAATAGTCAAAATTCAAGTTCAATTGCATGTGTTTCTTCACGACGCATAGAGTTGAATTTGGCAAAAAAATGTCATTCGAGTATTTTAATTTGTAAATTTCTACATATTTTTTAGTCTTGACGTCCAATTAGATCGACCACCATCTACAATAAATTCCCCTTGCTGAATATTTTCGTTTTTGTTTTACATGATTTCATGGTGTAAAACGCCGAGTGGATCCCCAAATATAATCGGGTCGGCTCGTCCAAGACCAAACCAGGGCACGGCGAACCCCATGTGAGTGCTCTCGAACTCCTTCGATGCTTCCTAATGCTTTTCTTAGGTTAGATCGTGTGTAGAATGACTAGGACAGCTAAATCATTCTTGAGCTGTGATTGATAAATAGGGCCTTACTAGGAATGCCAAGTGATTTATTTGCATATCTAGATTCCTTGAGTTGCGCATTTTATTACTGATTGTGATTGTTAGGATAATCACTCCTATCTGCATGAATTTCTAGATTTAGGGTTCATACCTTACTCATCCGCATGAATCTCAGGCTAGAAAATTCAGTCAACTTAGGTACCGAAATGGCATCAACTCTGACAGTTGGTGTAACTAAGTCCCCAAAACCATTTCTCTGGTTCCTGCAGAATTGAATAGAAACTCCCAACTATTCGATTGGGTGGTCCAATCACACCATAAAAAAATGATTGGTGGCGACTCCATGGCATGCACACTTAGCACATGTCACTAGACCACACTGAAAGTCGAGCACGCATACCTCCGTTGCGATTTGGGTAATGGGCCTTGGGAGAGGCTCGTGTCCGACCAGACAGGACGGCCCATTAGCCCTCGAGAGCCCGACAACCTCAAGAGGGTCGCGACAGACTGGCGACTCTGCTGGGGACTGGTTCTTAACCATTTAGTGGACTTGAGCCGATTAAAAAGTTGATTGATTCTTCTAACCTAATTTTATGCAGATGCTCTCGAAAGTGAGGTGTATATGCTAACGAATGTGTTAGATGTTTTTGTAGACGGGAGAAATAAGGGGTGGAGTGCTTGTTAACTTTGTTTTATGCAGGCAGGAGTTTTGGATGTATGATTGTGTGGATGTTTATATTGAAGCGGTGATTGTTAAATAAAATGCATGTCTATTGCTTTAGCACGACACAATGAATACACACAATTGCGCCTAAAACCCCAGGCGCCATCTTTAGGAACACAATAGAAGGAATTGAAAATGGAATCTCCGTGAGGAAAAACATGGGGTAATCCACTTTTCAATTCCGCTCACTTCGAACTATGGATTGAGTCCCAATGCAACGATAGTTGTGCAATGGAATCGGCTCTTCCCAGAATTCGAGGCGAGAACCTTGGCTTTAGGTACCAAGCCCTATCTTTTGATTTTTAGGAGTTTTCCCTCACTTGTCTCATGCGTTTGTCTATGGAAGGTTAGTATACCTAACACTGCAAAAAATACAGAGAAGCTTGATTTTCTCTTAAGTTTGGTTGGTAAGACTTTTCTATCCCTCGAACTTGTTACAGCTCTTAATCATTATATTCATTGCATAATTCCGGTGATTGGATTAAATGCCATTTTGAGGATAGATATGAGTGTTTTCCTCCCAATATTCTTGATGGAAGATGAAGATGGTGTCATCCCATTACGAGCGCCAAGTGGACAAGAAGAGCCTACTATGGACATGATTGAGGTATCATCTAATGAAGATGACGATTTGGAATAGGTGATCCTGAAGTCACGTCTCAAAGATCGAAACTGGGGCATCTCTAAGTATTAAGATCACATTCCTTTGTTTTATTTTTCATTTCTAGCCTTCTTGTATAGGATTTATTTTGCTGAAATCCTCTCTATCTGATCCCTTAGATTGATTGTATTAGGGATCTATTTGTGTTTATATACATTCAGATTGAAATTTGTTGTATTTCTATTGACTTGTCATTGGAATGTGATAGTGGCATTTCTTCTAATCACTCGAATACTCCAAAATCAATTTTATAATTCCTTTGGATGAAATTGAAATTGGAAGTCTTATACAACCTTTTGGCCGTATAGGGCAATACAATCCCAATTTCGCCAGAAGGAACTATAAACTTGAATTGGTTCATGCATGTTTTGCATCATTGGTAATCCACAATAATTGATCAAGAGTATTCGTGTTTTTCAAATTTAATGAAAAGATAGATATCCAAATTACTCTCGTTCTTAGCAAACAGCTTTAATTTGGATACCGTATCTTCAATTGAATTTAAAACACATCGTAATTGTGTACTTTTGAACATTCCATTGATTTTCTTGGAATTGATCAAAGGCAATTATCGTGAATTACATTCCTTTCAATGATATGCTTTCCTTTGAGGAATATTGATAAAAGCTTTTGCACAAGGCCAAAACCCTTGTAAAAGCTTTTACCCCTATTAATCATAAGTAAGCATAAAATTGAAAGGATTTATGCTTTATTTTTCAAATTCTTTCTTCTGATTCTGCCTTTTCATTTGAAACAGGTTAAAAACAAGTAGAGAAGAGAAGTCTTTTTGTGGATAATCGCGGTGGGAGGTTCCTTTATCCGATCATAAGCAAGATTAAAAAATCAAGATGTACACGCTCGAATCATCAATGTCAAAGCGCAGCTTGCCTAGGTTGAGAGTGGTCAGGTGTTCGAGAAAGTCAGCCATACAGAAGTTGAGACACACACATTAGAGCTTTCATTCATTTCGCTCAATCGAGGGACCTTAAAAGCAGATCATACAAATCATCGGGGTGGAAACATAAAACCGCAATGAGCCCTAATTAGCATCACAAAGGAACCTAGTTGGCCCTCCATATTATTGATGCTTTGCTTATACTCACCACCTTGAGACTCGAGATCTGCAAGCTTAAGAAGAAGGCGTTTACATTCCCCTTTAAGATCGGCAACCTTGGTCCCGTGATCTTCGGCGGCTATTTCCAGGTCCCGAACTAGTCCTCTCCCATGGGCTATATCCGCGGTAATGCTGTCAAGCCTTTCTTCCTGCCACTCACATTGAAACTTCAACACGACATTACGACGGTCGTGCTCATAGGTGGTCAGGGATAAGGCCAAGCGCTCCACCAAATTTCCCCTCTCGCGAAGCAACATCGAGACTCGCTTGTTGGCGAACTCAACAGCCTCTCTGTGACTATCGGCCACAAGGTTGGCCAACACCAAGCAGTTGGACCGATCCTCATAGCGAGCTCGCAAAACGTGAGCCACAGTAGCTTTTCGATGAGCTACACGGTAAGTCTCTAAAAAGTTTATAAAGAGGGTTGGGAAGATTCTATATTCCCTCTCTAAATTAGTGCCCTCGATGGAGGTGGTGTCTATTTCCACGAGCAAAATACGGATTTCATCTTCAGTTTCTGGGTGATCGGCTATATGAGCATAGCCTCGACCGAGGAGGTTATAGAGTTTTTCCCACTGGGCCAAAATTTCGGCTGAGAAAGCGCGAATAGGAGAGGAGGTCATTTTCGTTGGAGTGAGGGAGAAGAAGATGAGTGTGGTAGAGTGATTAAAATACGAAAAGGCAATTATGTAAGAGTGTTAATCTTCTCTGCATTAACTCCTCCTTTTATAGCAACTCGAGAATGAAGAAAGGCACAGCAATAATGCTCGTGGAGCCAAGTTAATTGGGTAAAGCAATGGTGGCTCTTTCGGTGAACCATCAGATTTGTCCCAGTCTGCGATTTCAGGCTTGATAAACCTAAAAAAGTTGTAAAAAGATATGTCGGTGTCACCATATTAAAATTGAGCGGGAGTTAAGCGCAACTATCGAAAAAAGTTGCGAAAGGATTTGGCGGTCCCATCATATTAAAAAACTGAGCGGGAGGCGAGCGTAGTTCCACCTTTTTGAAAATAAGTGGGAGACAGACATGGATATCGAGAAAAGGAAATCGATTTGGTGACCCTCCACGTTGAAAAGAAGAAAGAAGACGACAAAGCGGGAAATACGAAATCTTGGGAGCAACGCTTGCCTGATGATCTTCATCCATGTTTAAAGAACGTTTCATGGGCATACAGAACCACTCAAAAGAAAATTTAGAGAGAATGAGCATACATGAGAGAGTAGAGAACCCTGGGTGAGCAAAAATTGATCGAACATTTTTCGATCCAACATGTTTGAGAGTTACCATCAGTTGCTAGAGGCGACTGATCCAAAAATCTCAGAAAATGAACTACTGAGAGATCTCGAAGATTCTAGGATGGCGTCTGGTACCAGAACCACAGAACCCAACCCTTTCGGCAACGAAGTTCAGGATCTCAGCAGCGACGACAACAGCAGCAGCGATGGTCAATCCCGGAAAAGGAAACGTCGCCAGTGCCACACTCAGAATGAAATCCAAGAGCTTGAAGCTTTCTTTAGTGAATGCCCTCTCCCGAACATGAAACAAAGAAATGAATTGGGCCAGAAGCTAGGGATGAAACCTTTGAGGGTCAAGTTTTGGTTTCAAAATAAGCGAGCCAAATTGAGGGCTCAACACAGACGTCAAGAACTTGCGATTCTAAAGGAGGAAAACGAAAAGCTTCGAGCGGAGAACATGAGGTATAAGAAAGCTCCCAGCACTATCGCTTGCCTTAATTGCGGTGGCCCTATCACTCTCGGCGAAATGTTCCTTGATAAGCCTTATATGAGGATTGAAAATGCTCATTCACCACCCCACTCCCTCGAACCATCTTCGATACAATCAGATTTTGTTGGAGATATGCATGAACAAATCAATTCTACGAAGTCAACACCGATGCCTTCTAAAGGATGTGATATGCGTCACCATGATTGGAGTTTCCTTAACGATGAGCTTACTATCACGACCGACCAATCCAAAGCTGATGAATTCCCTCCACAACAATTTCCGGCTCGATCAAATCCTACTGGAAATAGGCCAGAGAGCAATAGCCAAGTTGTCAACACTGTTCCAGGTCGCAAGAAGACGAGGGTCAATTGGTCCCCCGAGCTTCATCTCAAGTTCCTTAGTGCGGTTCAGCAACTAGGGATCAACTCAGCATATCCAACGCGCATACTTGAGATCATGAACATACCAGGACTCACTAAATATGGAGTCGCGAGTCACCTCAAGAGCTACATAAGGGCGCTAAGACAGCGCCACACAGCACTGAACCTGAAAGAACTCAACTTGTGCCTAAACACTAGGCATGGCTATAACTACAATGCCCCTGAAGTAAGAAATACCCTGCCGAATCTAGGCACCGACCAAGCTGGTAGCAGCACCATCGACTACTTGGGCGCTAATCAGAATATTCCCCCGAATCATCTCAGCACCCCTCAAGAGTATATGCCTCAAGTGCAGCAGGTACGAACTCCTTGGTTTGAGCAGCAACTTTTCGCTAGTGCTCTTCCTATCCCCGATCAACATATTGCGCCTAGTGTTCAAAGATCTGCCCGGCTTGGGCATATGATTTCGGAAGATCAAGCGGGCGGATACTCTGAGGATTTTTGTTTCTTCCATTCCCAAATGGAAGGTGCTTTTGATAGTGAACCGATCAATCATCCTCTTATAATCTCGAGCAACGACGAAGGTTCTAGCTCGAAGAATCAGATCGCTCACAACAGAAACAGGAATCCTTCAACGCCAAGCGATGATGGTCAACCCGAATATCAGTTGCTCGAAGAATCAAAAGATTTCCTTGATGAGGAGCTCCATATCTGGATCGATCAGTTTAAAACTGATGGGCACATGAAGTTATGATCCAAAATGACGATTATATGTCTGATTCATGGTGTAACTGGCTGATCACCGAGAATCCTCAAGGGAACTAGGCACATGTGACTGGATGTATCATTAATCTTTCTGTCATAAAGTCTTCCATGCAAGATAATCTTCCTTAATGCCTAGAGTTAATCTGGGGCAGCGATCAGTACTACCTGCGAGCATCATCATGCTTGAGTGCGACAATCCCTTGTTAGATTAGAGTCGAGGCGAATCAATTGAACGCCACGAAGAAAAACATTTAAAGGCTTCACATAGGAAAATGCGAGCAAAAGCCCGAGCGAGCTCAAAGACGGTTAGCTCTGTATCGTTCTAAGGGACCTTTAGTCGTTATGAACTCTAAATTGAGCTTGTTTCATTCTCGATGGGGGTCGCTAACTGCTTCAAGAATTTTATAACAAAAAACGAACCAGTTAGGGACGCCAATAGTGCTGTGTCCTGGTAGTCAGTGAAATGGAAGTGGTACGAAACGTCAGGAGTTCGATCTCGGGATTGAAAAATCATTTTATCAGTTGGTCTATCACCCGATGAAGTTCAAAGAGATTCGACGCAGATGACTATAGAACTTGGGGCAATTCGAAAATCATCGATTCATTTTCATCAAGCGGCGAAGTTGGTATTGTAAAATGTGAAGCATGCAAATGACAAATCCGAAGCAGAAGGAGATGAATCATGATTCGCTTATCCAAGGTCGGGATTTCAACCTTCGACTAAAGCCAAATCTAGGATGAGTTTTTGATCTTGCCCACTCGACAAAACCCATCTCCACTGAAAATGGGGGCAAACCATTCCTACATCCGGAAAGCATGTCGAAGCCGAAGACATCAAATTCATCGTTTAATCCATGGGGCAAGTCCCTGAAGCGATAGTTATCATCCGCAGAGCGTAATGGAATCCATTCTTTCAATGTAAAACGCATTTGGCCGCGGAGCCACCCATTTGGTAAAAAGAACGTATCGTTCCTAAATGATTTTCAATCAGATGCGGGGATAATGTTCTCTCATTTTCCTCTCAGGTGATGAACAGAGACGAGGCACCCAAGAAGCCATGCATTCAAATAACAAAACAGTGCATGAAACACGCCCAAAAAGATGAATGAATCTCCTCCGACGTAAATCCTCGAGGTGGATTCGTTGCCCAACCAGACGAAGAAATCATGGCCACAAGCTTGAGGGCCGGCTTCTACAATCTGCACATTGGCATGCAGAATGGAATTCAAATCAAGAGTAAAGTAGTATCGTCCCAATTTGTTTTGAATTTGGAAACCCAAAATAATGCTTAATATTTATCCTTGGCAAGAGCTCGCCATCAGGGCAGACATGTAAGTTTCATTTTTCTCCAAAAACCAAGAAGTCGAAAGAACTTTAGAACACCTAACAATCTTGTGTTACTATGTGAAGTGCAGATTTTCACAACCCTTGTACACTCGTTGGAGCATATGACCAAGGGTAAGATGTATCGTTCCAATTTTTGTAAAGTTTTAGAATATACGATGACATATCCCTTTTATATCTCCAGGATCTCCAGCCTCGATGGGCAGGTAAGTATCCCTTTTCCCAATTCATTGGAGATTAAAAACTTTCAGAAATAATTCGATTCTCACATCTAAAAAGACATAGAATTCTTACTTCATTGACATTCATGTTTTAAAACATGAGATTGTCTGAACATGAATTACACATGTATGGTGCATCACAAAATCCCTTTGAAGGATAAATCTTGATGAAATGAAATGAATTTTTCCAACAAGAGTCGTTTGAACTGTTCAAAAGGGTATTTTCTCATAAGAGAAGCGAGCCTAATCCAAACACGTCCCATACACACTTGAGAGATGAGGAGATTGGAAATGATAGCGAAACCTTAACCTATGGATATAAGGGTCATTCGCAACGATTACATGGATCGAGATGACAAAGGCATTTATTTCTTCATTCCAAACACTACAGATGCCTATTGAGAACCCCATTGAACGGCGATTTTCATTCTCAACCCTGTCAAGAACCACCCCACATTGGGGCAAATGAAGGTTAGTCCAACAGTATCAGAAAGTAAACGGTTTGAAATTTTCTTGCTTGGACTAACATAAATCTTTGTGTGTTGTTTATATGATAATCCAAGTGTCATAGGATGACGAGAATAATTCATTTCTCTATCCTACACACTGTTATCCTTTGCACGACCAAGTTGAGCCAGCAAATTCATTTCATCAACCTATTGGTGATCATTGCATATTCCAAAGCAAAGGCAACATCACTCTAGGAATGGAAGCGTGCCAAAGTTTAAGTTGCATATCTAGCATGATTGCCGAAAATCCTAGCTCCAAAAGAAAAGAAAAACACGGGATTAAAAAAAGGGGGAAAAGAAAAATCCCTAGACATCAAGAAAAAGCAAAGTGCCTGGTAAAAAGCAAGGCTGATGTCTATTCAAAATATCCCCAGTAAAGTCTAGATATACGATGAAAAGACCCTGCAAAGGAGTCAGATTAAGATGACTACTCTCCAAATGATGTCGTGCTCAAATTGCAAACACACAAACAGACGGTCTCTTAATGTAACAAGAGACGCTTTTAAACATCCTTGTGCGCTCTAAAAGAGGAGTGTACACTTCAAGAAATGGAGATGTTCTTCGAAGGACATGTGGTAAATTTGCAATGATCACCAATGCCAAACCCTTCACAATTTTTGGACAAAAAATAAGCCTTTTTCGGTCCCCAATCCTTCCAATGTTACAACCCTGAAGCAGTCTTATCTGACTAAGACACTTGGGTTAATGTATAACTTAGCTCAAAGAAGTACGAGCAAGACTATTTCTTTCTCATTTTACAGGGTTCTTGACTTGTAAACCCGGAGCAGATAGTGAAAATTTTCGTTCAACGGCCTTGACTCAAAAGTGAGTCCCCCTTGGAAACCGATATCCAAGCCTAACACTACGGTCCCGTGAAAGACCTCCTGATCGGTCGAAATGTATGCGTTGCGAATGATCCTGAAACCCAGGCACAGGTTGGTAGGAAATTGAGCACTTTCCCTATTAAAGATCATTATCACAGAGCAGTGAGAAGCCTTCTTGGATGAGAAATACTCCAATGGATGTTTTGAGCAAACTCTTTTTGAAATTTTCAAATTGTTTGATCTAGAGTTTCCGTGCAAGGAATTTATGATCACATCTGTATATGGCAGGAATGTTTTGGATAACCTCCAGCAATCAAAATGCACATTTCATGACTAAAACTTAAGTCGTAGAATTTTGTCAGTTAGAAAATTATTGTCTTCCCAAAGATTACTAATATCTTCTTGGCGAGGAAAATATTTTCAGGTCTAAGCTTTCTGCAGGACTTTTGGCCGCCCCAAAGACTGGGTGCGTCATCCTTAGGTGAAGCCTTTTAGTAGGCAAGTCTTTTCTAAGACCGATCCACAGAATGATCGAGTCTCCGACTAGCCCCGAAGAGTGGGTACGTCATCCTTTGATTCATATCAATTTGGAATCTCATAAATGGTAGAAACCGCCTAAAGGGTCAACACAATGGTAGAAACCGCCTGAAGGGTCAATGTATGGTAGACACCGCCTGAAGGGTCAACCAATGGAAGAAACCGCCTGAAGGGTCAAAACAATAGTAGAAACCGCCTGAAGGGTCAATGTATGGTAGAAACCGCCTGAAGGGTCAACACAATGGTAGAAACCGCCTAAAGGGTCAATGTATGGTAGAAACCGCCTGAAGGGTCAACCAATGGAAGAAACCGCCTGAAGGGTCAAAACAATGGTAGAAACCGCCTGAAGGGTCAATGTATGGTAGAAACCGCCTGAAGGGTCAACCAATGGTAGAAACCGCCTGAAGGGTCAACTCAATGGTAGAAACCGCATGAAAGGTCAATGAATGGTAGAAACCGCCTGAAGGGTCAAAGGACTGGTAGAGACCGCCTGAAGGATCAACCCAATGGTCCGATCCACCATACGGATCAAAACCTTGATGAATCCCGAACGCGGGAGGATTCGTTTTCCCTAATAAGCCTTACATTAGGCAAGCCATTTCTAGTTTAGTCCACCACACGGATCAAAACCCTTGGCAAATTCCCAAATGTGGGATGCGTCTTCCTTAGGTTCCTATCAGTTAGGAATCCCATTATGGTTTGACCTACCATACAGGTCAGAGCTTAACATCCTCAGGACACTCCAATGACAAGTCCTTAGGAATCTACTTGAACCCATCAGACACAGCAAATGCTGCAAGCATTCGACAAGTAAGGGGCAGGGAAGTCTATCTACTCCTTAACTTTCTTACATCATATCAGGGAATTGAATGAGCACATCTCTTTTTAAGGAAAAGCACACATTGATGGGCATGAAAATTGGATGTCATGATTTCTTTTATTTTCCCAGTCGAGTCGATCGGAATACAGGTGTCACCTTGTCTTTGAGAGAAACCTCTGACGAAATTCCTCTCAAAGAGGGGCAGCTGTTGACACCTGATTTTTTATCAGTCTTTCATAGTTTATTTTTAAAAAATTCATAAAAAATCTATAAAAAGTTAAAAAAAAATTAAAAAATCATCTTTGGTAACCTTGACCAAGCTAAATGAACCATTTTTGATAAAAAAAAATAATTTGTCATATTTTTTAATATTTTCCAAAAATAGAAAAATACATGAAAAATGAAGAAAAATAGCGTTCGATGTCGTAAAAATATAGAAAAATAGTCAATATTTTTATTTTAATTTCTTTTTCATTTTGAACTCATAAATAGTCAAAATTCAAGTTCAATTGCATGTGTTTCTTCACGACGCATAGAGTTGAATTTGGCAAAAAAATGTCATTCGAGTATTTTAATTTGTAAATTTCTACATATTTTTTAGTCTTGACGTCCAATTAGATCGACCACCATCTACAATAAATTCCCCTTGCTGAATATTTTCGTTTTTGTTTTACATGATTTCATGGTGTAAAACGCCGAGTGGATCCCCAAATATAATCGGGTCGGCTCGTCCAAGACCAAACCAGGGCACGGCGAACCCCATGTGAGTGCTCTCGAACTCCTTCGATGCTTCCTAATGCTTTTCTTAGGTTAGATCGTGTGTAGAATGACTAGGACAGCTAAATCATTCTTGAGCTGTGATTGATAAATAGGGCCTTACTAGGAATGCCAAGTGATTTATTTGCATATCTAGATTCCTTGAGTTGCGCATTTTATTACTGATTGTGATTGTTAGGATAATCACTCCTATCTGCATGAATTTCTAGATTTAGGGTTCATACCTTACTCATCCGCATGAATCTCAGGCTAGAAAATTCAGTCAACTTAGGTACCGAAAGGGCGTCAACTCTGACAGTTGGTGTAACTAAGTCCCCGAAACCATTTCTCTGGTTCATGCAGAATTGAATAGAAACTCCCAACTATTCGATTGGGTGGTCCAATCACACCATAAAAAAATGATTGGTGGCGACTCCATGGCATGCACACTTAGCACATGTTACTAGACCACACTGAAAGTCGATCACGCATACCTCCGTTGCGATTTGGGTAATGGGCCTTGGGAGAGGCTCGTGTCCGACCAGACAGGACGGCCCATTAGCCCTCGAGAGCCCGACAACCTCAAGAGGGTCGCGACAACGTGGAACCTCACATCTCGGACTTCGCATTTTATCTCGTAGTTCTCTCCATTTATTTGGCTTTGCCGATGCAAACTGGGCTGGGTGCAAGCTCACCCGACGTTCTACCACCGGTTATTGTACTTTTCTCGGCTCGAACTGTATTTCGTGGTGTGCCAAGAAACAAGTTACTGTTGCTCGCTCTACAGCTGAAGCCGAATACCGAGCACTTGCTTCCGCGACTGCTGAACTCACTTGGATTTCGTACATACTGCGTGACATTGGGATCTACCAATGTCAACCTTCATTACTTTTCTCCGACAACATGTCAGCATTACATCTCACAACTAATCCAGTATTTCATGCTCGGACAAAGCATATTGAGATCGATTACCATTTTGTTCGAGAGAAGGTTGCTCTTGGTTCTATTGTAACTCGATATGTTCCGTCTTCTTCGCAAGTTGCTGATATTTTCACCAAACCATTGACTCGAGACAAATTCTTCGATTTACGAACCAAACTCGGTCTCTGGTCCTCACCATTGCCCGGTTTGAAGGGGAGTGTAGAAGTAATATTTCAAAAGGCAAAAAATCACAATGCAGAACTTTTTACAAATCATGAAGATCATGAAGATAGCACATCAAGCAGACTATCCGCGACTTGAACATCTGGAGATCTTTTCTGATTTGCTACTTATTTATCATGTAGATCAAGCCGTTATCTTTTTCTGATTTGATTATTGTGTAAATCATATTGTCATCTTTTATTTCCACCTTAGTTATAGCCTTATAGGGGACAATACCCCTATTTATATTGTACAATGAATCAACGTAATGTAAGGCTTCAGTAACCCAATTTCTTGTTTTTTCTTCAACATTGCCATAGTTTTCGTGACAAAATTCGTCGTGACCAAGTATTTTTTTTTTTTTTAAGCAGGAAAAAACTGTTCACTGCAACACAGAGAGTCACTGCAAGAAGGAAAAACGTGAACAGTCAAATTAACCACTATCACTACTCATGCCTTTAATAGCTGTGACGTTACGAGCAAGAAGGAAAAAAAAATTACGACGCCTTTTTAGCCATGAGAGTTTTTTCGTCACAAAATTCGTCGCATTGCCAGAGTTTTCGTGACAAAATTCGTCGTGACCAAGTATTTTTTTAAGCGACGAAATTTTGTTAATTTTAAAATATTGTCGAGGGATTTTGCGATCGGGCACGAGACGAGTTTTACAATGACGAATTTTGCAATGAAAAAATTCGTCGCGACCAAGCATTGTTTATTTCGTTGGAAATTAGCGATAAAATTTGTTCGTTGCTAGTTTGGTAATTTTTTTTAAAACCTATTTTGGTAAATATTTGTGTTTTTTTGGCATAGTTTGGAAAAAAGCCCTCAAAATATTTTATGAAATGTTTTTTCAACACATGGAAGGCGAGGGAGTTGATTGCTCTTTCGTTGCCATGGGAGTGGATTTAGGGTGTGCATGGCAACACTTCTGCTTCAGAAATACCACCAGAAGCAGAAGTTGATTTTTCAACTTCTCCATCAAAAGTTGATTTCTGATCAAAGAAAGGTGTTTGACAAAATTTCTACTTCTGAAATTTCTACTTTTGAAACATTAACAAAATCTCTGGCGGTAGTGATCGGTGAAGACCAGCGTCAATAGCATTGGTGACCAGCAACCGGAGGCCAGTGATCGGCGATCGGCGGTGGCGGCGATGGCGACCGGAGGCGGCCGGCGGTTGGGGGTGTCGGCGGGCGGATGTTGGTCGGCGAAGACCAGTGCAATTGAAGAAGTAATTTCTGAAGCTGAGAAGCTATAATTTTTAACTTCTCAAAATTGGCAAAAAATCCAACCAGAAGTAGAAATCTATTCCAGAAGTAGAAAATCTCAATATTTTTACCAAACGGATTTCAGCTTCAGAAGCACTTCTGAAGTGTCTTTACCAAACGAATTTCTGCTTCAAAGCACTTTTGAAATAGAAATTCTCTTCCAGAAGTGTTACCATGCGCGCCCTTAAGGTTTCAAGATTCAAGATCAGAGAGAAGGGCTGAGATGAAAATCAAAATCGTATCTTGAGAATAAAAGGGGTGTGAGTATCGAACGATCGGGAGATAGTAATGATGAAAATATGGCGAACGGGGCACCCGTCATATAAGAAGACAAAAAAAAAAAAGTCTTATCAAGAAGAAGTGGCAAGTAAGATCGTGCATATTTCAAATCCACCATTTTACCGAGAGGTTCAAAACAAGTAATATATTCAATCCTTTCGAAAGGGTGCATATGTCGACACCAAAAATCGGCCTCGACCTCGACCTCAGATTCTCGTAAAGCCCCCATGAGAGCAATGTATTATACCGAAGGCCCGAAGTGAAGCGCATCTCTATAGCCAAGGATATGGCAAACTGACGCTTGATGTAGCAAGACCACAACATGGGTTTGCCATTCCGACAGGGATCAAAGTTCAAACAGAGCAGACGAGTTGGCATTCTAAACCGTTACCAAAGCCAATCCAGGAATTTAGAGATAGGGCGTACGGAAGTAACCGCTGCCGACGGTTACGTTTTATAATAGGCTATATGTATTCAGAGACGACTCTTTGGTAAAGGATCGAATCGTTCAACAACTAATAACACTTATTTTTTTGCTCTCCAATTTAACTTATTTGCCTTTACCTTTTATCGCACTTTACATTTATTGCCAAGATTTATCTTTTAGCCATTTATCTTTACTTCATGTTTGAAACCGTCACAAGAACCCGCTTAATAATCGAATCCGAATGCTTTGCACATTTGGTGAAAGATCTTTCGTTGAGGATATTTTATTTTCGGCACAACGCAAAGGAAACTAATGGGATCGAATGAGAAATAATCAATATTGTATTTCTAAATAACGGAACATTAGTTTTTTAGGAATCAAACATGAATGATAATCACGCGAAGCATTCTTTTTGTGTTGGCGATTTGAGCAGGAAAGAACCAAAAACTAAGAACATTCCTCGATGTAAAATGCGCTGGTAGTTTTCGCCCTTTCCTTGAAGCCGCCGTTGAAGGCTTGAAGCCGTCCTTGGAGGGAAGGAGTCGCTCTCGTCAGTTTGGCTATCTGTCTAGTCGACAGCCACCGAAGAGGATATTTAGACTTGGACTCACTCTTGACAATCTCCCTCGGTAAACGTATCGGACTTCTGTTACGCACTCCTAATTAACAGATATGATCAATGGTTGCAAAGAAATTAAGTACTTTTATTTAATATATAAAAGCAATTACACATGGAATTCGAGTATAAACTTCTCCTTAATTGAGAATCATAAAAGCATTATATCATTGATTGATATCTATTTTAGTTAATTGTATTAATGCAGGGACAACATTTTAATCAGATCGAAAGACAATATTTTTTTAAAGGAGAAACGAAATGATATCCTTGAGGCACATACTCCGAGCTGGGTAATATCATTCAATGAATGAATTGACTACTCCGAGCTGGGTTATGTCTCGAGTTTTTAGCCTTGTAAGATATAAATTGATTTGCTGAAGAAAAAAAAAGAAAATCTTGAAAATATTCAAGGTGGACCACGTTGACTTCGTGAACTCAATGTGGTGTTGGCAGAACAAAGGGAGAGATGTACACGTATACTCTTGCCTTTGTTTTATCTTGTGGGCCCATGAAAACAACAGAAGGAAAGAAGAATATGTTGACCGGTTGACCAAGATTTGGTTTCCTCCACCAAATCTTGCAGTGGACGGTTTTCTGAGGGTTAAAGGGTGCACGAACACAAAAAAATAAAATGGTAAGCAGGGTTCGTTCCGCAGGGGTTTTCGAGCCGCACAAGAATGACACATGGGCGTAGACATGGCAGATTCCGTGGAACCGCCGGTTCCGATTCAGGAATCGGACCTTAAGAAGCCGGTTCCGATTTCGGTTCGGAACCGGCGATTTCAGTTATTCTGAACCGGATTTTATTAATAAAAAAAAAAAGTCGCCTTGGAAGAGCCAAAATGGCTCTTCCCGCCTTCCCCAAGGGCCGACTGGGGGAGAGACGCTCCTGGGGAAGAGACGAGCGTCTCTCGTCTCTTCCCCAGAAAGGGGCCCCACGTGGGGCCCCCTGGGGACGAGCGGGAAGAGCCAGATCCTTTAAAAAATAAAAAATATGCTGTTCGGAACCGACGGTTCTGGGCCGGTTTCTAAAATTTTAGAACCGGAACCGGGCAGTCAACGGGCCGGTTCCCGGTTCCGTTTGGCCATGTCTACAAGGGCGTGACCTGCTTTAGTAGAATAGAAGACAAGACAGAAGAAAAGTGCCGCATGAACTGAGGACAAAAGGGAGAGAGTCCCTTTCTTTGCGTTTACCGCACAGTGAAAGAAATGAGGGGTGCCGCACAGAGGTTCTTGGTCAGCCGCAGGTGAAGCAAACAAAGATGAGTATCGGTAATTCTCCGTGAGTCTTTCTGAGTGAGAGTTCCGTGAGATATTATTTGTGGGTTTGCTTTGGGTTTAATCTAGGTGCGGAAAACACTCGAGTGCATGAGTGATTGTAAATCTGACTCTCCGATTATAGTGGATTATATTGTTGGCTCTCCCCCATAGACGTAGGTACCGATATTCGGACCGAACCACGTAAATATCTAGTGTCATTTATCGTTCATCGTAATTTCTCTAGTAATTTCGTCTCGATATATTTGCAAGATCCAAAAGCGTTTCCGCGTTAATTAATCTCAACGCTAAGGCATAGACATTGCCGTGCAATATCGGCTATTTACCAAAATGCCCCCAATCTTGGACAAGTCAAAGTTGCCACTTTTGCATTTCTATGCATGCCTACATTATGGACAATGCACATCATATGGTCATCCAAGCTGGATCCGGATCGTCTGCCCTTGCGATCTAGGCCATCCGTTTTCAAACGGACGGCCCAGATCTCCTATTTTTATGGGGCAATTTTTTGATTTTTTGATTTTTTTATTTTTTTAGTAATAATATGGACCATCCATGCATAACACGGATGATCCGGATTCAAAGGGTAGGGCCTGCCCTTCTAAGGGAATGGCAGACGATCCCTCGTTAAGCTTCGTTCTCCTCCTCCTCCTCCTCCTCCTCTTTTCTCTTCAAGACTTTCTTTGATCACTTGGCTCTCCTTTTGCGCCACCTCCAGGACATCGTCGCCCTCCTTATTGCCATTCTTGCTCGGAGAGGCGATGACGATCTCGACAGATTCAGATTCACCGGAGCTGGTCGATGGCACTAACTGATTTATCTTACTATTCTCCTTTCTTTTGCCCCACAGCACCGCGTATAGAGCGAGTACAATGAGCCCTGACCCTAGAATGCTGCCATGGAAATAGAGCCAAAGTTTCAAATCTCCCGTGTTAAGTGATTCGAAAAGTTCGAATGTCTTAAGAATACAAGTCTATGTACTTTACCTCCCCAGGTGCAATTTTTCGTCCAAAACCATAGACCCCGCCAAGGCCACGGTCACCAGCACCAGAGGACTGAAAACCGACACGAAGACCGGTCCTCTCATCCGCACACACCAAGTCATTAGAGTATAGCACAACCCGGAAGCGACGATCCCCTACAGCACCAGGGGGGGCAGCGGATCAGCTAACAACGTATACCAGGGCAGTTCGAAAGCCGATGTTAAGCCCTAAAAAATGCACGCAGCATCATAGAGTAAGGGAGTTCGTCATGGGGTACCGAGTATGATACGGTGAGGAGCCTGACGTTCCATCCGAGCTGCCACTGGCTCCGATCCTTTTCTCGACACAGTGCGTAGACCACTGCTTGGACTGACCCCATGAAGGCCATTAACGCCGTGCTCGTGTATTGGCATGGGAAGTCCTCGCTCATCTTGGCCTGTCGAACAAATCATTGTATATTATGATTTTTAATTACCGAGGAATAGCACTTAGTTCATGATCAGATCACATCAGACATCGGGGGACTTTTCGCTTGTAAGGTTGGAAGATGTCGGGATTCAAATATAAAAACCGGCATATCAATCGTCTAGATCTATCGAGACACGAAATGAAGCATCGAACGAGATAGAAAATCCACGTTCTATAAAAATCATTTTTGGGGAAAAGGCGATCGACTCTAGAAAGATCTCGCACAGTGAAGCGAAGCAAAAGCATCGAAAAGAAAAGGGCAAAGACGTCGTACCTGAATGATCAGCCACAGAGCGAAGCAGAAGCAGCTGGCCACGGCCAAAAGCGAGCCCAGGAGGAGATCGCCCGAACCCTCCCGGCCGTGCTGGGTCGCCGCTACGTGGCGCAGCAGGTTCACGTGCGTTGACCAGGGGTTGACTTCCACGCCCTTGTAGAACGTGAGCAGCATCGCCCCACCGACCCCCATTAATGTTCCCGCCACCTTTGCCTTGCCTGCAACCGTCATCAGCCCCACCTTCTCCAACCTAATTTCGATCGACCACCAACGTGAACATGAAAGAAAAAACCACGCGCAACCTCAGAAGAACATCTTGCCAAGACTGATTCTACTAAAACTATAATCCAACTACATGTCGAGGAATTTGTGCCGAATTATGTCTCGAGTTTGAGCGGTTTGCAATGCCGGATCCGGTTGGATTTATATCCAAGTTTGACCACGCAAAGAAATTAAAGACATGGCCTTAAAATAGCTGCACGTTGGATGTCTAGACTTACTCTCTTTATGTTTTTCATTCCTAGCTACCGTGGCCGCACGTGGGGGAGAGAGAGAGAGGAATGATGGGTTCTCTCTTGTCATGGCCACTCATGGAGAAGCAATAATGGAGTGGGTCTCTCTCTTCAGCAAAAATTGAAAGCCACCCATTGCACAGTGAAGGGTTCTCGTGTAGCCGCACAATAAGGTCCTCAAACACTTGAGTTGAGTTTCCTTTGAGGTGGCTGTGAACAGAAGCGGGAACCCATGGATTGTGTGGTGAGATTTTATATCCATTTGAGTTATTTATTTGTAAATATTTTGGGGTTTGGATTTAATCTACGCGTGAAAAACACTCGAGCGTATGACGATTTGTAAACTTAGATTCTCCGATTATAGTAGATTATTTGCAGCTGGCTCTCACTGTGGACGTAAGTTCTGACATTCGGATCGAACCACGTACATCGCCGTTGTCATTTATTGTTCCTCATTTATTTTTCTCTGGCTCTCTCTCTCTCTCGTGTTGATATATGTGCAAGATCCTGACTAGCTTTCCACAAATTAAATTACAACAATGGGTATCAGAGCTGTAGGATAGGGTTTTGTGGATTGTGATTTGGAGCTTTTGCTTGTCTGATTATTATCTGAAAATTCTGTGGTTGCAATTATGTCTGGAGCAAAAGTAAAAATTGATAAGTTTAATTGGAAGAACAACTTTGGGTTGCGGAACAATAAGATGGATGCGTTATTAACAACTCAAGGTTTGACCGATGCATTGAATGGTAATGATAAATTGCCCGAAATGATGAAAGATGCTGAAAATGACGTGTTAATAAGGAATGTTAGGAGTATAATCTTGTGGAACCTATCAAATAAGGTGTTAATAGAGGTGGCCGGGGAAAAGGATGCCACAGCATTGTGGGCTAAACTTCAGACAATCTATGTAACAAAAGGTTTAAACAATCGCTTGTACATGTTGAAAAGGATACGTCAGTTCAGATATACTGAAGGCACGTTTATTAGATCCCACCTAAATGAATTTAATAAGCTCATGATGTATTTAAAGAGGGTAAATAAGATTCTTGATGATGTAGAATAGGGCATGATATTGTTAGCTTCTTTACTAGAGTCATGGGAGCACTTTATTGTTTCACTTCTGAAGTGGCGTCCTACGATTACTTTGGAAGAAGTAAAGTATGTTTTTTTTCTAAGGAGTGGGAGAGAAAGTTGCGAGATGACAGTTTAGCTTAGGACGTAGTGTGGGGATTTATTGATTCGGGTAGAGATCATTATTGCGGATCATGTAGCACTTTTATCAGGTGAGTCAGATTCTGACTTGACTCAATTATGGCATATGCAGTTATGATATATGAGTGAGGCAGGTATGACGAAGCTGAGTGAGAGGGGTTTGTTGAAGGATCAGGAGACAGGAAAGTTAGACTTATGTGAGCACTGCATTTTTGGAAAGCAACGACGAATTAAGTTTACTATAGGTATGCATTAGACCAAGCAACCAGTTGAGTACATTCATTCATACGTCTGTAGTCCGTCTTCGGTTCTTTTGAAGGGAGGTGCCCGATATATGCTGACATTTATCGACGACTACTCGAGGAAGGTATGGGCACACTTTCTGAAGCATAAATCTAATGTGTTCGATTGGTCCAAGAAATTTAAGGCATTGATTGAGAAGCAATTAGATAATCATATCAAGTGCTTGAGAAATGATAATGACATAGTGTTATGTGGTAAAAAATTTACCAAGTTCTGCGAGAGAGAATGGATTGTGAGAAACCACACAGTACCTGGGACACCACAATAGAATGGTATAGAAGAACGGAAGAACATAACGTTATTTGAGCGGGCTCGATTAATGTTTTCGTATGCTGGACTAGGCAAGGAATTTTGGGCCAAAACAGTGAATATGACATGTTACCTGGTTAATCGATCTCTACCATCTTCTATCAAGTAGAAGACTCCACAGGAAGTATGGTCGGGGAAACCTGGTTATTATTCCAAATTGTGAGTATTTAGATGTCTTGCGTATGCTCATGCAAGTGATTATAAGCTTGAGCCGAGGGCGAAGAAGTGCATATTTCTGGATTATGGACATGGGGTGAAAGGCTACTGGTTGTGGTGCATCGATCCCAGATCACCCGATTTTCTAATCAGCGGAGATGTGATCTTCGACGAGACTACAATGCTTCGATGAGGAGTTCTGAGACACTACCAGTAGAGCAGATGGATCATAGTGTCGGTAGTAAGGTGGAGCTTAAGGTGGAGACTCCGGAGACCTCGGAGGTAACACAGGTTGAGATGAGGCCGCGATTCCTAAAGTCGGTGATACTGAACAACCAGCACAGCCACAACATACTATAGCCAAGGGCAGACAGAGAAGGCAAATCAAACCACTGGTATGTTATCGTTATACTAATATTGCTTATGCATTATTTACATATAACGAGGTGGAGATAGATGAGCCTTTGTCTTACTCTAAACGATGGCTAGTTCTAAGTCGTCACAATAGCTTGGGGCTATGAGTGAAGAGATGGAACCACTTCATTGAAATCAGACATGGGAGTTGGTCAAGGTACTAAGAGCCAGAAGATTGTCGAAAGCAAATGGGTCTACAAATGGAAGGAGGGCATTCCCAATGTCGAGGCAAAGAGGTATAAAGCGAGACTTGTAGCAATGTGGTATACTCAACGGGAGGACATTGAGTACAATGAAGTGTTTTCTCCTATGATAAGGCATACTTCTATTCATGTATTACTTGCCTCAGTTGCCGTACAAAATCTCAAGCTTGAGCAGCTTGATGCAAAAATAATGTTTCTTCATGGAGAGTTGGAGGAGCAGATTTACACGAGGAAACATGAGGGATTTGCTATTTCCGATAAGAAAGATCATGTTTGTTTGTTGAAGAAATCTTTGTATGGGCTAAAACGATCTCCTAAACAGTGGTATAAGCGTTTTAATGCTTTCATAGCTAATTAGGACTATTTGAAAAATCAGTTGAATAGTTGTGTTTACTTTGGGAGATTGGAGGATGGGTCTTTGATATATTTGAGGTTATATGTTGATGATATACCGATAGCAGCTAAGAATAAGTCTGATATTGATGTACTGAAGAGGCAGTTAAGTGTTGAGTTTGAGATGAAAGATTAAGGCGTTACAAAGAAAATATTAGGTATGAAGATTTTGTGTGACATGACTGCAAGAGTTTTACATCTTCCTCAAAGAAATATATTGAGAAGATTGTGGCAAGTTTTAACATGCAATCAACGAAATCTATGAGAACACATTTATGGAAGCACTTTAAACTTTCTGATAAGTTATCACTGCAGACTAAAGAGAAGGAGGAGCATATATTCCATGTTCCTTATTGTAGTGCAATGGGTAGCATTATGTATGCCATGGTATGCACTATGCCTGACATTTCACAAGCTGTGAGCATAGTTAGTCGTTACACGAAGCATCTTGGTAAATTTCATTGGGAAGCTGTGAAGTGGATCCTTAGATATTTGAAGGGGACAACAGACATGAGTATAGTGTACCGGAGGGACGACAATGGCAATGAGACCACTAGTTATGTGGATTCGGATCATGCCGGCGACTTGGATGAGTGTTGGTCTTTAGCAGGATACGTGTTTATACTTGCAAGTGGTGCAGTTAATTAGAAAGAATCCTTACAGGATCACATTGCCTTGTCTTCAACTGAGGCAAAGTTCATGGCACTAACCTTTGTAGTGAGAGAGGCGATATGGCTAAGAGGTTTACTCTCGAACTTTAGGTTGGAATAGAAAAGTGTTGATATACATTGCGATAACCAAGGTGTGATACACCTGGCATATAATTCGATTTATTGCGACAGAAGGAAACATATCGACATCAGGTACCATTTCATTCGAAATGTCTTAGCCAATGGTTTAGTTGTTATCAAGAAGAATGGGATGGCAGAGAACCTGGTGGACATGATGACTAAGTCCATTCCTTCAACGAAACTCAAGTTTTGCTTGAGCACAATTGACGTCTGTAGAGAGTGAGCACCCGTCGGGGCGTTGAGAGAGCTAGCGTGAGGGGAGGGGGGTTGGAAAGGTCTTTTAGTAGAGAGAGACAAAAGGCTAGAGCCTACATGACAACCATTCTAGTTTTTTTTTTCCTGTTTCTTAGAATAAAAAAAAAGATGAGAATCATGTTTGGTAACGTAAATGATTATGATTATGATTCTGTTCCTGGAAACAGCTTTAGAGCAAAAAAAAGAACAAAAAAGAAAGTTTATCTTGAAAGAAAGAATCACTTTTGAGAATCACAAAACAGAATAAAGTCCAACATCTCTCACTTTTTCTTTTCAGTTTTCTCTTTAATTTTTCCTCAACCTAAAATAAAATTAAAAGAAAAGTATATAAGAAAATAAAAAAATTCAAAAAAAATTGAAAAAAAAATTCTAAAAAATAAATAAAAATTCAGAAAAATCCCTAAAAATAGAAGAAGCTTAGATTGGGCTACTCTGACCTCATTTTCACAAATTTGGGCCTAGATTTCTTAGATTTTATTTTTTATTAGTAAAATCGTAAACACATTTGCAATTAAACTCGAACCACGCTAAGCTGTTGGTGCTTCATTAGGATTTTATGATGCAATTTATCATGCCATGATTCCTTGATAGCGCACTTAATTTCATTGGTTGTGATTTGCCTAGGTTTATGTACTTTAGAATTAGTCTAGTTTTAGAAAATTCTAGAAAAAAAAAAACCATCGTGAACACTTAGCAAGCTCTTGTTCCTAAGTTTTCAATGAATTAAGACTGAGATTTTGATTTACTAAAACCAAAAAACGCACACCAATATAGGGCAGTGCGGTATATTTTCCTTGCATAAATGATGGTGTCGCTCATATCGATTATTCGCTTGCTCAAAAGAATTAAATGAAAATGGCGAAGATGACTCATGATGATTCATGATATTTATTTTTACATTTCAATATGCAATATCTCATATAAGAGAATCAATATGAATTAATTTTTGATTAATTTGAAATGTAAGACAAAATTTGACAAAGTAACTATGTAATTATTTGACTTAAAAGATAAAAATTGGGAAAAGCAATTGTTTTCGGGAACAGAAATTTTTATGCATTTATCAAACGCGTTTCTATTCTAGGAACATAAATTTTGGGCAGTTACCAAACGCGTTCGGATTCTCTAAAACTCATCTAAGAAACGGAATCAGAAAAAAATAATTTTAATCCGAATCACTTTTTAAGAGCAGAATGGTTGCCTTGTAGGCTTTAGGATGCTCTTTGTGTTTTTCATTCTTAGCTATTGGGGTATGGATCTCCTGACATTGGGGTTCTATGTCAGGGGTACCATGAACGCATATCACGCTGTCCATTTTCTATTGGACATCCAAGAATGATTGCCGCCAAAATTTTTGAAATAAAAAAAATTACCGCCCAAAAATTTTCCCCCTCGTGGCCCATTCTTGACCGTCCAATGAAAAATGGACAGTATGATATGTGTTCATGGTATCCCGGACATAGATCCCCAATGTCGGGGGATCCGGATCCTAGCTACTGTGGCCGCCCGTGGGAGAGAGAGAGAGGAATGATGGGTTCTCTCTTGACAAGGCCCCTCATGGAGAAGCAATAATGGAGTGTGTCTCTTCAGCAAAAATTGAAAGCCACCCACTGCACAGCGAAGGGTTCTCGTGTAGCCGCACAATAAAGTCCTCAAACACTTGAGATGAGTTTCCTTTGAGGTGGCTGTGATGTGAACAGAAGCTTGAACACATGGATTTTGTGGAGAGATTTCATATCCATTTAAGTTATTTATTTGTAAATATTTGGGGTTTGGATTCAATCTATCTGTGAAAAGCACTCGTGTGAGTGATTTGTAAATTTGGATTTTCCAATTACATTGAATTATTTGCGGCTGGCTCTCCCCATGGACGTAGGTTCCGACATTCGGACTGAACCACGTACATCGTCGTTATCCTTTATTGTTTCTCGATTGTTTTTCTATGGCTTTCTTTTCTCTCGCGTTGATATATTGGCAAGATCCTACTAGCTTCCGCGAATTAAATTACAATAATTTGCATGAGAAATCCTATGCATACCCGAGAGAAATGGCCAAGACAAAGGTTACGGCCGGGACAAGGTTGGCCATGGCCGTGACGTAGGTCGCCGATGTCATCGATAAGCTTGCTAGGTACAAATTTTGCCCCATTGATCCCCTGCAATTCATTCAACCACAGTCAGCAAAAAATGACCAGAAACTTCCCCCTGCATAAACACCTGAGTCTTCCGCATTTATCTATTAAAAGTCTGTTCATGGGAATAATATATCTAGTAAAGGTTGTATCTTGTCAGCTGCAGTACGAGAAAACATGGAAAAATTTTAAATAAAGGCCTGAAGTGAATCCTGAGTGCCCTCATTATTTCAAAGAAGGACTTGATCAAGGGTATTTTCGTCATTTTTTTTCCTTTTTTATTTAATTTTCATTTTTCCCACTTTTTTTTTTCTCATGCAGCCGGCGAGGGCTCACCGGCTGTTGGCGGTGATCGCCTCGCCTGTTGCAGCCGAGACACCCTCGACCAGATCTATTGATCAAGAACCTGAACATCAATGCATCCACGAACTCACACTTACCCAAATAGCCCACAGAAGAAGGCTTGCCCAAGCACTGTCCACGTTATCTTTGGCCTGGTCTTCCTGTAATATGTGAAAACAGGAAATCAGACTAAATGTACACATTCGGATCCACTGATATCACAAGGGAAAAGTAAAACTTAGTTTGAAAAGAGAAGTGCGTGAGACCTTTCTAAGAAGAAAGCCAGAGGGGCTAGGAAAGCCGTCGCGAATATGAACCGGTAGGCGACGACGATCGTCAGGTTCATCCCGTCGCTCGCGGCGAGCTTGTACAGTATGTTGACGCCGGCGAACGCGACCTGGACGGCCCCCATCATCAGCGGGGCCTTCGCTTCGTGCATGGCCTCGAAGAAACTATGCGTCGCCATCTCTCGAAGCCCTCTCTCTTCTCTTGAGATTTCGGTTTCTTGAACCAGCGTGAAATTATCTTAGTTAAACGTGAAAATTGAAGAAGATGGGGGATTTGCTAATCCTTTTTACTGAAAATGAGTGATGAATGTTTCAGAAGAGAGGAGCGGAAGTGGGGGTATATATAACGCAGCAGAGAACAAGATCCCCAGGTGTTTTTGCTTGGCTATGTACTCACGTCACCCTGCATTAAAATCGTCCCCGCACGTGCGATCCCTGAGCCCGCACGGCGCCAGGAAAGGAGAGAGACTCCGTTCCATTGAGAAAATATTCAGTGCCCATCAAGCGCCACGTCATCTATATATTAGCTCATTCAGTTGGCGACAAGTGCACTGTGGAGCCCACCTTAAAAAAAATTGGAATGTCTCTTTCCTCTCCCTTCCCCAATCTCCCACGACCAAGAACATCAGAGATCATCCGCCTTCATCGGCAACTCCAACCTTTCGAGTTCACCCAAAGAAGAGACCAGACAAAACCCTAGGACGAACGCAAGAACCAGGAGCTTGTTCCACACCACAGCCATGGCGACCGTCACCCGCAAGTCGACGGACACCAGCTCCATCCACGGCTTCATCTGGCTCTGGACTCGAAGCTCTTGAGTTAGCGATGGAGGGGTAGGGTTTCAGGCAGAGGAAGGAGGAGAGGAGCTGGCGCAGGCGGCGATTTTTGTGGTGGTCGAGGTCCAAAGAGGGAGCGAGCTGTGGTTCACCAGGTGATCGGTTTATAGGATGGGTGGTTTTATCCTACAACCGAGAACCATCCGCTAAAAATTGATTCCGCAAAATGCGAACCGTGAACCAATCGCTTCTTCCATGAAATGTGAACCAACCGAGCCATCCATCCGGTTCGATTTTCAGTTGGATTCCAATTACGTTTCTACCCAGCAAAAAATGAAAATAAATAAATAAAGTAGGCAAGGAAATAAATTCGCCTTGTTCCATCGCAAGCAGCCATAGGATTAAGCTCCAAGGAAGTATAAGGACAAAATAAAAGAATTCAGTAAAACGTGGTATGTATCACCTGTAGAATAATGAAAAGAAGACAATGTAACCTAGCCATGGTCAGTGGGGAGAGCCAAAGGGGATATGTACAGGTTTCACCACACCATTTCTCAAATGAACCCTTCCCTACTCTTAATGATAATACCTAATTGGAAATAGACTCTGCCACGTTACAGATTGAAGCAATCAGATGAAGCCACCAAATTAAGATTATTCATTTAACATTATCTCTCGAGCTACTCTCGACAGGTTTAAATGAACCAACAGAAAAAATCTATTATCAAATTTCAAACAGCATCCAGGCCATGCAGATCAACAACAAAAGCTTAATCAACTAAAAGGCAGTGCCTTGCTTATCCATCAAAACCTACGTACAGCATCTACTTGCAAAGTGAAACACAGTAAGCACATCCATTTAATTTGTGCAACTGGGAATAAGATTTCCTGTACTTCTATCTTCGCTGCATAGAAAAATTCGCCTTGTTCCATCGCTTGAGGAGAGGAGCAAACAGAAGATGCGAAGTGAGTCGAGCGATAGGATCCAAAGAAGTGAAGAAAGAGACTAAGGGTAGGGTTTTCTTTCATTTGGTTTATGCATGGGTATGGATATGGGCTGCTCTTCTTCTTCTTCTTTTTTTTTAAGGATTGGATTGGACTTTGAGTGAATAGTCTCATTTAAAATAATATACATTCAAATTATATAAGGGAACAAGGCGAATTTATTTCCTTGCTGAATCGATAAAATCGGTTCTGAAAAATTGGATCGTTCGCATTCAAATCAGTAAACCGAACCGATAAAATTGGTTCTGAAAATTTGAAACTGAAAATCGAACCGTACCCGCCAAAAATCATCCAAAATTAATCGGTTGGATACGGTAGGTAGGGGTGTGCAACCGGACCGGGTTGACCTGGAACCCGGATCAGCCCACCCGAAAAACATGGTCGGGAACCAATTCCCACTCAAATCGGTCCAAGTACCGGTTCCAAATTTTGGGAACCGGTTGAAACCAGTCCGGGTTTAGGGTCTAAGAAAAGGCCCACCCGGATCGGTTTATAGAATGGGTTTTGTAGTTACTATTTAAAAAAAAACCTAATCTTTAATTCTGTGCCCTAATCCAGAGTCAGCACCTGCACCTTGCACTATCTCTAAGATCTTTTCATTGCTTTCTCTTGGCATTATCCTTCCAGGTCCACCATAAAGACTAACCCTTCACAAAATAATAACCACTTAATGTAGTTACAACACTAACTAATCGGCAATTTCAAAGACGCAATCCATTTAAAATATAAGTAGATCATTGCTGATTTTTTGCCAAATCGAAAAAATCAGACAAAAAAAACGTAATTCTACCATCGTCAGTTGAGTTAAAATAGCGATAATGGTCGAAAGAGTAAGTAAGTCAACACAACAATCTACGCAAGAACGAAGCCACTAAAGCAATCAATAAAATTTTGTGCGACACGGCGCCAAAAACTAAATGTGTAAGCACAAATATGCAGCCGAGCAAGCTCACATCCGAAGCACACGAAAATTTCTTTCTACACGATTTTACCAAATATGGAAGTGGTGGCAGTAACAAAACTAACCGGGAGCTTTATCTTTCTCGCTTTGATGAAAAAAAAATAAGGTAAACAGGGTGAACCTTGAAATCGGACTGAAAAACAGGATCGGTTCCAAAATAGGTTCCAAGACAAACAGGGTTGGGTCTCGGTTCCAAAAAGTGGGAACCGATTCTAACAGGGTCAGTTACAGGGTTTAGGTCTGGAACCGGCCCATCCGGTCCATGCTCACCCCTACGGTATGATCTGATTTGGTTGGATCGTGATTTTTCTGCTCATCCCTACATAAAGTTGCGGAGAGAAGGGGAAATAGTGTGGTCTAATTTTTTGAAGGTGGGCCACAACAGTGCCACTATGGGCTAATACATAAATGACGTGACGCTTGACCAGCACTGAACTTTTTCTCCCATTTGGGATTTGGCTTCTTCAATGCGCGGCCGCCAAACAAATGCATGGAAGTGGAGCCGCTGTTTTTGGGTAAAAGCATCTTGCATGGCTTCCCCACTGATCACAATGGCCACTCGTTATACCTAAGTTGATGCAAGCATTATTTTACCACAAAAGAATACTTGGAGTGTTAATATTTATGTACGGCACACACTTTAGTATCAATAATTTTTGTGGATCACTTAAGTGTCATTTTTTTTTATAAAAAAAAAGGTTATTTCAGTACCAACTGTGGTCAGCTTCGCCGAAAATCTAACGTTGCATCTACATGGCTCGTCGGACCTTTCAAATTAATAATAAAAAAAATTCAAAAAGTTAAAAAAATAAATAAAAAGTAAGCTTAAAAAAAAAAAGAAGAAGAAGAAGAAAAACTTGTGTCGCAGTGGCCGTTGCAACAGATTTTCAATTTCTGTTTTTTTTTTCATTTTCTAGTTATTTAAATAATTTTTTTAATTTAATTTAATTTTTTAAAAATATTTTAGCTTATTTTGTAAAAATATATTACACGTGGCATCCACGTGAACTGATTATTTAAAAAAAAATTGTCACATGGACGCCATATGGACTGATTTTTTTTTTAAAAAAAATTCCACATAATATTAAAAAATTAATAAAAAATGCTACGTGTACTGTTTGGCGGAATTGACTCTTAAATAATCATTTTTTGTCGGATTTGACACTTAAGTGATCTTTTTTTCTCCAATTTGGCACTTAAATAATCCAAAAAAAATATTGGCATTAAAGTGAGTATCTTACACAAATATTAGCACTCCAGACATTATTTTTCTATTATTTTACTTATATTATGTGTGCTTAGCTACCGCTTCAGGGAAAATCAAATTAATTTGGAGTCCCGAGTTTATGTCCGCTCTATATGATATTTACGTGTCCGGGGAAAGTGATCGGGCCAGCAGATTCGATTTCTCTATACAATGCCTATTTAAGTATTTAAGACACGACGAAAGTCTTCTGCTGGAGTGATCGTGGAGCACTCGAGTGCACATGAGAAATTGTATGGGGCCATTCAACTTCTACTTTGGTGCCCAAATTGACTATCAAATTCTTTGAAAAAACAGCTTGTACGAACTAGATTTAGATATGATCGTGATGCCACATGGCATGCAATGTCAGGCAACTTTTTGTGAGGTTGGGCAATTTGTCCCTGTCAGGCCCATCTAATCGGTTGCCCGACTTAAGAAGTTCAAGTTTTTAGAAGAATTGACAGTGATTTTGTGAAATTTCCCGTATTTCAGATAAACGGGCACTTGTGTAAATGGATTTCGAGCTTTTTTAGAAAGTCAAATTTGCAACTTATGCGATTGGGGTGGGTTGTGTGACAAAATAGATTAGACAGACCGTGTAGCATATGAAAATCCTTCTTCATTTGTCGATTAACCGGGTAGTCTTCACGAAAAGTGCTGATGATTCGCGAGGACCATGGGGCCAAGTTCGAGGTTGAACTTAGATATAATTTCAACACTATTGAGCTAGTCAGGACGATAAACAGACAGAGGAATTTCAAGATATGGATATGACAATTTCGAAGATAAGTTGCATGATGAATGATTATGTGACCGTCTTTAATGCATTGTGAGATTAACAATATGTTCTGGACCATAAAAAAATAATTAGAAATAATTGTGGAGTTGACTCTTTTAAGAATTTATAACCCACAAAGTATTGTCAGCCTCATAATCACTCAGAAGAGTTGTGCTATTAAAATCCTTTTAATAAATGTGACATATGACATTTTACTATCGGTGTGTCTATCGGTGGTGCTGCCATCTCTCTCTCTCTCTCTCCATTAACACCTCGACGAGGTAAAAAAGGAAGAGAGAGAAAAAGATGGCTGAGCCGGCAAAATGCACTGATTGTAACAATGTCATGTGCAACATTATTAAAGAAAAAGGGAAAAATTCCAAATAAAAGCCTGAAGTGCTCTCGCTTTTTCAAATAAGGGCATGAATTGGACGTTGTTTCAAATAAGGGCGTGAAGTGCTCTTTCAAAGAAGAGCCTAACCAATGATATTTTAGTCATTTACCTTTTATGGATATTTTTTTCTTTTTTCTTTTCTTCCCTTTCTTGTGGAAACGGCCACCAGCGAGGGTTGGGTAGCCGGATCCGGATCGCCTAACCTTCTCTCAGAAGGTTAGGCACCTAACCTTCTAATCCGGGCAGTCCATTTTTGGACGAATGGCCCAGATCTTCTGTTTTTAAGGGGTAATTTTTAGAATTTTTTATATATATTTTTATTAGTGATAATCTGGGCCATCCATTCATAACACAAACGGCCCAGATTGCAAGGTTATGGCCTAACCTTTTAAGGAAAGGTTAGACGATCCCTTTCTTGGGTAGCCTCGCCAGATCGAGTGAGGTGAGGCCAAAGTGGCGGCTCAAGAAAGGAAGGCAAAGCCGGAGCTGCGGTGCCAATTAATGAAGCTGCCCCTAACGTTTGGAGGAATACTTGCTTGACCAAATTTCCATGCTTTATTGAGTTTAGTTGCACTTGTCGAGATCGATTTCGGATAGCGCAACATAGGCAATAAAGAAGAAGAAGAAAGAAGAGCGAAAGAGCGAGAAATGGTGATTCTTTTGGTGGCCACAACTAGGGGTCAGCAAAAAAATCATGATCCACACAAACCAAACCGAACCGTACCCAGCTTGCTGATTTTGGATGGTAACTGGGGAGTATGATCCGGTTCTCGTTTTCAATTTTTTTAGAACCGACAGATACCGATTCGGTTTCCGATTTCGGGTAAGAACCATCCAAACGGCCCAACTGGACCGATCCTTTCATATAATACAAATTTATATTCTTTTAATTTGAGTGCATAACTTTGGATATGCCTTACTTCATGAAGTATGGAACATGTCGCGAGATTGTGGCACGTTGGTTTAGGCTTAGCTAGATAGTTGCACTAAAGTGGATCTGTGCATTTTGGAATAACTTTTGCAAATATTACAATGCTTGTTATCTGGCATATTGAAAATTTTCAATTTGACAATGGTACTAAATCATTGTCCCCATCGTTATCTTGCATATTAAAATTTTTCCTCCTTCAGCAGCTAGGGACTCGTTCCCCTTTCTTTTTTTAATTGATATTGGTGCTCGCTAGCACCGTAACCGGGATCCAACCGGAAATAGGAGCGGACCGGTGGCACGGTTCTCGAGTGGATCCATGGAACGAGCGGGTGGTTCACGGATCGCATTTTGCGGAAACGGTCCCTAGCGGACGGTTCTCGATTCTAGGATGGGAACCGACCATTCTGGAACCGATCACCCCTATCCACAACCACCGACCCTCTGTCCATCGATCCCACCAATGCCGTCTTGGCCATGTCCGGTTGGACCCCTGGTCCCCCCTCCCTTCAGGTCATCCACGCCTCGATTGAGTCAACAAAATCAATTTTTTCTTTTTGCATCCCTTCTTCAACTAGCATTGTCTTGAACAGTGTTTGATTCTTCAAGGGTACAAAAATTTTCGCCAATCAACAAGTGAGGCTGCTGCAACAGGACAAGGGCATCGTGGAAGAAGATCATCTCGACCGGCGTTTGGAAGAAGCCACAAGCGAGGTGGTGGACGAGCTCATCTTCTTTAGCAACCACACTGCCGTCTCCAATCGTCTGGCTCTCACTGTCCACCTAATTCGTAATTTTTTTCTGCTTTTGGTTTTCGAGTATCGTAGTTGGCCGCCTGGGTGAGGCGAGCCTCACGCTGCCCAGATGAGGCCGCCCAGCCCTCGCCAGCGGCCAGGCACCTGCAAAAACGAAGGGGAAAAAAAGAACTAAAAAAGAAAAAAAGGGAAAAAATCAGAAAATGTATACGAGTAAAATATCCTTGGTTAGGTCCTTCTTTGAAATAAAGAGAGCACTCCAGACCCTTATTTGAAATTTTCTCATTATTCAATTAATCTTTCCACGAATTTGAAAATTTGCTTTTCCAAAAAAATTTCCGAAAAAAATAATAATAATAAACTTATCACACTGTGGGGATATTCTTAATTTTTATCTTTCACTGCTAAATTATTGGCTACTAAAGATTAAATGTTCCGTTACTAAAGATATACTATAACGTTTGGTCATTGAAGAGAGAGAGAGAATGAAAGTACTCTGTGGCTTAAAACAGATCTAATATTCAAGAAAATTTCAAAAAATTGCAATTGAGTCCTAAAATTTTCAATAAATACAATCAAATATTTCATATTGATGCATCAAGTTCCATCAATTTGCCTAAAGGAAATACTGATGTGGCATTTTTAAATTAATTTATCTCTCCTAAGTAGCGTTTTTAATTATTTTTCTTCAAATCTTATTTAAATTAGAATAAAAACTAAAAAAAGCTAAAATTTTATTTAAAGAAATTGAAGAGAGAGAGAGAATGAAAGTTCTAGCTTGTGGGGCCATCGCTGCCTATCGTAGGGGCGAGGGTGACTAGCCCTGGTCAGCCCCGGGCGAGGCATCACGCCATTCGTTGTGATCGATCGACCTCGTTCATTGTGATCGAAGTTTATTTTTATGGTAGTTCATACGTAATAGCACAAAGGGTCTGTAGTACATAATTGAAAGTTATTGAAATGCTACCTTGCTGGATGTTTTAGATTGGTCACGCCATTCTTGACGAAGCTTTGCTTACTTGCTAAAGCTGTCAACCATGTTCATTTTTGTTTCGAAGAAGGGTTGCCATCGAGTTTTATCTAGGCCATAAAAGAATCCTTGATGGCAGCAGTACCAACTAGTGCAGTGACGACTTATTTTCGGCGAATCCTAGGTTTCCTTCCTTCTAAAAGAAGGTATTAGGACGGGGGCGTTGTCTGTTCGAATCCAAAAACAAGAATGATAACTTTGGAAGTTTCGAATAAGTGCACGAATAAAGACCGGATGGAGAACTCTTTATTGAAATGCAAATGCTTTGCTGAACTTGGACTTCACAACGTTTGTTCTTTAGTATGATAGAAGGAATTGCGGGGCATCCATGTTTCAAAATTTACACCTACCAAGCTTATCAATGGCATGGGCAACCTTCGTCTCGGCCATGACCAGCCTAGCTCCGGCCGTGACTTTCGCCTTGGCTGTTTCTTTTGGGTATGTACAGGATTTCTCAGGCAAATTCGATAACTGTTCATTGAAGTGAAGATTGACAAAAGCAAAATGTTCACTAAAGAAACCAAATTATATGAATGGCCTAATTAAAACGGGTCATCTACGAAATCACTGTGAGATTACTCATCATTCCTCGACATGAATATCCGACATGGTGTGGGGTTCCCTTTCGTGTTCACGATCGAAATTAGGTTGGAGAAAGGGAGGCTAAAGACAGTTGCGGGGAAAGCGAAAGTGTTGGGAACATTAATTGGGATTGGTGAGGCAATGCTGCTCCCGTTCAAAAAGGGTCGGGGAAGTCAACCTCTTGTCGACCCACGGGAACCGTTGAGCCACGTGGCGATGACCCATCAAAGCCACGTGGTTCCGGGGGGGGGGGGGGGGGGGGGTGGGGTGGGGTGGGGTGGGGGGTCACCTTCACTGACCAAAGAGGTTGACCTCCATGTCCTTGGAGAACATGAGCAGCATTGCCCCGCCAATCCCCAGTTAGGGTCTGTTTGGGAATGTTCTCATTTCTCTGTTTATGTTTTCGGGAGCAGTAAAGAATATAAATATATTTGATAATACAAATAATTATGATTTTGATTCTGTTCTCAGGAACACTTTTGGATCACTTTTCAGAACAAAAAAAAAGTTGGTTCTTGTATTCCGAAACACTTTTGAGAATCATTATTTTCCACGATATAGTTCTATGAATTTTTTCTTGATACTTTCAGTTCTTGTTGAAACCTGATTTACAATTATAATTATAATTATAATTATATTTTTTTTTTATTTTTAAATTTAATTTAAAAATAACAAAAAATCATAAAAATTGCAAAATCAACTTTGAAAACCTTGGCATAGCCTTAGGAACCAATTTTGAATTAAAAATATTTTTTATTTTTTTAAAATTTTAAAATTTATTTAATTATAAAATACCAAAATAATTAGAAAAATATCATTCATGGTCAGAAAAATACACAAAGATATTTGATATTTTTATTTCAATTTCCTCTTCAAGATGGTATTTTTAAATCTAAAAAATATTAAATTTCTTTTTCGCAACTCTTTTTTATTTTTTCGTTTCTTTTTCTTAACCACTATTTGATTTAATTATTTTCTCTTTTCTTTATCATCAATATGATTATATAATTATTTAATTTAAATGCAAATTGAGAACGAAAATTTTATGCAGTTACTAAATGTGTTTCTGTTCCTGGAATAAAAATTTTAGCAGTTACCAAACGCATTCTGATTCTCAAAAAATCATCCAAGAACAGAAACAGAGAAACAAAAACAAGAAACGGGAACACTGCCGTGCAAACCCTTAATGTCCCCCAGCACTTCTGCCTTCCCTGCAACTATTATTAGCCTCTGTTTCCCCCAATCTCATTTTGATCGACAGCCAAGAACACATAATAAAACCACATGCCACGTCAGATACACGTGGAGGATCGGAACTCACAATGATTGCGCAAGTGATCATGTTAACTAGGTCATAGAATGAGACTTTACAATATGTTCCATTTAGTAAACGTCTTGTTTTGGTCAATCTTTACTTCCCCAAATAGTCATTGAATTCGCTTGGAAAATCCTGTTACATACCCGAAAGAAAATAGCCAAGATAAAGGTCACGGCTGGGACGGTACAAATTTCGAAACATTGATCTCCTGCAATTCATTCAGTCATAGTCAATAACAACAAAACCAGAAATTTGCCCAAGGATAACTTCTATTCTGTCTCCCTCAGTACACTGAAACATGGGTTTAATGCTGTTGTTGCGTTCACAAACACACCCTTACACGAACAGCCCACAAAAAGAAGGAAAGGCTTGCACGAGCACGTTCCACGTCATCTTTGGCCTTCTCATCATGTTATATATATGCTGAAACACAAAATTGGTGTACGCATACACATTAGAACCAATTAATATTACATCGAAAACAAATTTGGATTAACAGGACAGACCTTTCTTAGAAGAAGGCTGGAGGGTCCGTGACATCCGTCGCAAAAGTCGAGCGTTAGGCGACAAGGCCTAAAAATCTCAAACAAATAATAACGTTAGAATAGAATCAATTCAACTTGTGAGGTGACCGACTTGTCTGCCTAGTGTTGTTATTTGTTTGGAAAACAAATCAAAATAATGCCTTTTTTTGTATCCCACATAGGATAGAAAGGAGAGAGAAAGTCTCTTTATTAATTAGAAAGCTGCTATAACCTTTCAAAAAAAGAAATGGGCAAGTGGGATAGACCCCACCATACCCGCGTGCGGGGTGCGCGATGTTTCGGGCATGAATTGGTGCGATGTTATGAACACGAACTGGTACGATATTTTGAACATGAATAGATGCGTTCGTACATGGACAGTTTAGATACCAAAAAGTGTGTTTATTAGTCTATATAATAGACAATTCTGTTCAGTTTTCAGAATCAATTTTTTCATTCTACGTTTTCCTTCACAAGAGAGACAGCCATCTTTTCATTATTTCGCAGAGAGTTTTAGGAGACAGCCATCTTTTCATTATTTCGCAGAGAGTTTTAGAAGAATTACTGGAATTGCTATCCAGTATTCTCACAGTGACTTTGTTGTATCCTGAAGGGAATTTGCCAAAAACCTATAGTAACTTCGTGGGGCAAATTGATCCTAAAAGAAAGTGATTACACGCCTCAAAGTCCGATTACATTGTTACTCTTTTTTTCATATTTTTCCAACACCTAGTACCCCTGGTTACCTGACACTATGCGAATTGAATATTTGAATTCGGTATGGATAAAGGAATAAAGTAAGTTGGACGATCCTTTCCAACGGGACCGGGTGACCGGCTATGGAACACAGGGACGCTGGTGCGAAGGCTTGTAGACGAGGCTCGGTGGACGTAGGCATCACGGGTATGATATGGCTCGCGGTGGTAGAGCTGCACCTGTAGGACTGGTGCCGAGAATCAGGAGCCATTGAACCGGCACGGCTGAGGTTGGCCGGGTGTGACCGGGAATGGCCTTGCTGTATAGAGCGAGAACTCATGGAGGCGATCGGACAGGGAAAAAGTGATGTAGGACAATTAAGTGTGCAAAAATCAGCTCAGATCTTGCTCAAATCCGATTCGGTGACTTATCGAATTCCAATCGACTTACCGAATATCAGACTACTTACTAATTACGACTTGCCGATTGCGATTTACCGAGTTTCCGAATTATCGGATATCGTTCTGCGTTTTGAGATATCTTTAGATTTGATTTGCAATATTTGAATATTCGTTTTCTATTTTAGGATACTTAGCAATGGAGATATATGCAATATTTGATTTGAATTCTCTTTTGATTAGATTTGTTTTACCGTTATTTTCTGTAATTCTATTTCGTTTAGGAGTCATATCTATATAAAGGACATCCGCTCTTTGTAATAGGCAAACTATCATCAATTGAATTTCAGTATTGTTTTTGAATTGATTTCCTATTATCGCTTACCCTGCGTCATTTATATCAGAGTGAGGTTTCTCCTAGCGATGATGTCTCATAACGTGAATCGATATACTTCCGTAGCTGAGGGCCATCTTGGTGAGCCTATTACACGGAAGGTGTTTACCCAGTTTGCCGAGGAAACTCAACGAGCTCTGCAAGATCGCCGACGGACGATGCAAGACTTGCTTGCCGCTACCCAACGGTTGTCTGCAAACCCAAGCCACACACCTGGTGTTCTTCCAACCGAGCGAATTCATGTGGCTCGTGATCCCGAAGTAGCTATGGATCGTGGGGCAAATCACCGACGTCACTGACAAAGGCGACAAGCCTATATCGAGGATTTTGAAGAAGATTTCCAAGACATGCCTATTCGAGGAGGTTGCAGATATGGTGGATTCCAGGATGAGCATGTTCATGGAGGTCGACGATATGTAGGATACCGACGATATCCTGAACAATATCAATTGAATGTTGATATCTCTACTTTCAATGGCAATTCGGATATCGAAGACTTTCTGGAGTGGCTCTCGGAGGTTGAGGAGTTCTTTGAAACCATGGAGATCGATGAGGAAGACCAAGTAAAATTTGTGTTGAAAAGTTGAGGCGCGACACTTTAGCTTGGTGGGAGCAAACGCAGATATCCCAACACCGACAAGAAAAAACGCCCATCCGGACGTGGAGACGGATGAAACGAATGTTAAAGGTACGGTTCCTTCCACCCGACTATGAACATGTGTCAACGAAGGGTGGTGAAGTTGCCCTTGGCGAAGTTTCCCAGGTGGCGGCGCGGATGCACTGGGATTTCACCGCAACCGAGGAGAGACCGATGGGTGAGCCGATGGCTATTGATGTTAACATTACTCATCGGGCGTGTGAAATTGTATTTGTACCAGCACTGTTGCATGATGAACTGCATAATGATGGGAATTCCGAGACATCGAAACTTGTTGATAATGTAGAATTGAAGGAGAGCCTAGAAACAGATATTTCTGTTGCTAAATGTGGGCTTGAGCTATCTAGTTTGCCAATTGTATCTACAAACGAGGTTGGTAGTGCCGGTGAGTTTTCTGGGGATCACTCACTTAATGTATTTGCTTCAAAAGACTCTTTGCTGATGGTCTCTCACAATGAGGACAAGATGGTTCCAGTGGCAGGAGCTACGCCTGAGAAACCATCTGTAATTGATGATTCGGTTGAGGTGATTCAACAACTGAATAACGCTCATGCTCGTGAATCTGACATCCAAGGGCAGAATTTAAGCTCAGTGTCAAATATTTCTAGCTCCATAGATACTGCACAAGAATTTGAGATAGCCTTGGAAAATTGTGTCATGAAAGAAACAAAAGGCGTCTATGTTGCTAAGCTTGAAGGACTTCAAAAGCACGATGATCTGATAGAAGGGTGTTACACGGAACCCGGCCACTATGTGATATTCAAGGAAATTAATGGGGAAGCAAATGACGACAACTTAAGGTGGACTCAACTTGTTCGATTATCGCTACCGCATGGGAATCATGTCTTTTGCACAAACGGTGGTGATGCAGGGTTGTGGTCCGAATTCAAGAAAAGAAGTCGGGAGAGGGAAGCGGAAGATGCAGAGGCATTGGAAGTATAGGAGGAAGCGGATCCAAACAAGACGAACTCGAGAACGAGTTCTTCTAAAGAAGAGGAGAACTGATGTAGGACAATTACGTGCGCAAAAATCAGCTCGAATCTCGCTCAAATCCGATTCGGCGACTTACCGAATTCCAATCGACTTACCGAATATCAGACTGCTTACTAATTACGACTTGCCGATTACGATTTACCGAGTTTCTGAATTACTAGATATCGTTATGCGTTTTGAGATATCTTTAAATTTGATTTGCAATATTTGAATATTCATTTTTTATTTTAGGATACTTAGCAGTGGAGATATATGCAATATTTGATTTGAATTCTCTTTTGATTAGATTTGATTTGATTCGTTTTACCGTTATCTTCTGTAATTCTATTTCTTTTAGGAGTCCTATCTATATAAATGATATCCGCTCTTTGTAATAAGTAGACTATCATCAATTGAATTTCAGTATTGTTTTGAAATTGATTTCCTGTTATCGCTTACATTGCGTCAAAAAATTGCGGCGTGTCTTGCTGCCCAAAAGGCGGCACCGGCGACGACATGGAGCCTTGGTGATGGCGGATGCAGCACAACAAGTGATCGTGGCGTGTTTTATGGTAGGCATCCACTTCTTCTCCTTTTTTAACTCTCTCTCCACGACTCAACAACCTCCACCATCCCATCTGTAAACAAGTCTATACATTAAGACCACATTCCTTCTGTGCTGCCTCTTTTTTTTAATTGCTAAAGAAGATCATGGAGATACCATGATGAAAAAGACCAGTTTTTTTCCGATTTAATATAAAAAAATTAATATTTACAAATTTAGGCAATGTTCGAAAGTATTTACCAATTTAGGTCTCGCGCTAACCAGCGCGCAAGACCCGCGCGCTGATTTAACCAGCGCGCAACGGTTGCGCGCTGGTTAAACCAGCGGACAAGGCTTGCGCGCTGGTTATACCAGCGCGCATGTGCTGGAGCAAGCAAAAGCTTGCTTTTAGCAAGCTTTTGCTTGCTTTTTTTTTTTTACAATTTTTTTATTGTAATAAAAAAATTATATTTATTATTAATTTTTTACGATTTTTATTAGCGACGAATTTTAAGACGAATGTGTCGTTGAAAATGTATGCTATATATTTTGCGACGAAATTTACAATAAATTAGATGTTTTGTTGCAAATTAGCGAGGAATTTTTTTTCCGCTAATTTTCTGTACCCAAAATCCTTTTTTTTAAGTTTTTTAATTATTTTATATTTTTAGACAAAAAATTATTATTTTTTGTATTTGTCCCCAGTATGCGATGAACATGTTTCAAATTTTGCGACAAACATGTCGCAAATTTCGTCCTGCGACACGTTTATATTTTGCGACAAACTCACACGTTTATCGTTGAAAATGTACGCTTTATATCATGCGACAAACGTGTCGCATGAGTTTGTCTCAAAATATAAATGTGTCGCACGACGAAATTTACGGTACGTTTGTCGCATGATATAAAACGTACATTATATTTTGCGACAAACATGTCGGAAATATGTCGTAAATTTCATCCTGCGACACGTTTATATTTTGCGACAAACTAATGGGACACGTTTGTCGCAAAATATAAACCGTACATTTTCAACGACAAACGTGTGAGTTTGTCGCAAAATATAAACGTGTCGCATGACGAAATTTGAGACATGTTTGTCGCAAAATATATAGCTTAGTGTGTTTCACGGTGACGTCTAAAGTGTCGTTGGAAATGTGCGCATCATGTGTTGCATGAGTTTGTCACAAAATATAAACGTGTCACACGACGAAATTTGCGGTACGTTTGTCGCGCGACACATTTATATTTTGTGACAAACTCATACGACACGTTTGTCGCAAAATATAAAGCGTACATTTTCAACGACAAACGTGTGAGTTTGTCGCAAAATATAAACGTGTCGCAGGACGAAATTTGCGACATGTTTGTCGCAAAATTTGCAACATGTTCATCGCATACTGGGGACAAATACAAAAAATAATAATTGTTTGTCTAAAAATATAAAATAATTGAAAAAACATAAAAAAAGGATTTTGGGTACATAAAATTAGCGGAAAAAAAATTCCTCGCTAATTTGCAACAAAACATCTAATTTATTGCAAATTTCGTCGCAAAATATATAGGGTACATTTTCAACGACACATTCGTCTTAAAATTCGTGGCTAATAAAAATCGTCAAAAATTAATAATAAATATAATTTTTTTTGTTACAATAAAAAAATTGTAAAAAAAAAAGCAAGCAAAAGCTTGCTAAAAGCAAGCTTGTGCTTGCTCCAACACATGCGCGCTGGTTTACCCAGCGCGCAAGCCTTGTCCGTTGGTTTAACCAGCGCGCAAGCGTTGCGCGCTGGTTAGACCAGCGCGCGAGACCTAAATTGGTAAATACTTTCGAACAGTGCCTAAATTTGTAAATATTAATTTTTTTTTGTATTAAATCGGAAAAAAAACCCGAAAAAGACGTGGTAGTTGAAGATTTGTTGGAGCAGATTCCCTCGAACTTGATATTCTTATTTCCTCTAATTTCCATTAAATGCCACCTAGGTCTTTAATGGGGCTTGGCCAAACTTAATGATCTTACCAGCTCAGTCCAGTTTATTAATTACGTTCAGAACTATTCCTTCAAGTTCACCCGCCGCCGGTCCAATTTATATCCAATGTATGTGGGTTTAAAAATGCATGAAAAGAAACGTAACGAATATGCAAATGCAATTACTGATATTTTTCTTGCTAGGGATCAGGGTCAATCCCTAAATTTTTTTATGGAAGGAAAGCCTAAATGGGTCGCCAAAATTTAGGTGTCAATGGAGAAGGGTTTTGCATGAGGACGGTCCACGTTATATGTGCCCTCGTCGTGCCGCCGAAATGCGAAGCCATTTGACACATACACCTTAGAATCAATTGAAATCACAAGTAAAACAAAATTGGTTTATTAGGAGAAGTGAAGTATGCGCGCGTCTGTGATCTTTCCCAAAAGAAAGCTAGAGGGCCCATGACAGTCGTCACAAAAATTAAGTGGCAGGCGACGACGAGCATCAGGTTCATCCATGTTGCTCGCTGCGAGCTTGATCGGCATGTTGACTTTAGCGCATACGACCTAGACGACCCTGTCATCAGCGGAGACTTCATTTCATGAATGAGTATGAAGGTGTCTTAACGAAAAGTGAAAAAGGCTCTCATTACTCAGCTCGACTGCTTTCCTATTCAGCCTTGCCGCCTATTATGAGATTAGGTCTAGTTCAGTTCAAGCGGCCCGCCTTTATTCATCTATACAAGCCCTAGATCTTATTATAGTAATTGGGACGAGTTCTATAGAAAGAAATCGATTAAAAACAATCACGATATGTTAAAATAATAGAAAGAATCGGAAGGAAATAATAGTTTCATTCAAGGTGAGATGAGAAAAATCAATAGCATGCGTGTCTCAGATTGATCCTTTCAAACAAAACTTCATATAATAAATTTATAACCCGTGAGCGTTGCAAATGTTACGGGTAAATTAATCGCTAACTGAAAAATGTAAACAAGAAAACATATTAAGATGTCTAGATATGATTTGATCAAACTGAAGTAATATTATAATAGTACTGAACTATTAAAATTCATGTGAGGAGAGAGCTTATTGTGGAGCCCGGTCTTGAAAACTCAACGAATGAATTGATTGTTGTACAAAGGGAAATAGCTACCTCTTACATTTTATGGGGAAAAGTGTCAAAAAAATCTGCCAATTTAGTCCTAATTTTTTTTGTGGCAATTCAGTCCTAAACCTTTTGCATTATTGCCAATTTAGTCATAAATCTTTTATTGATGCCAATTTATTAACCTAGTCAATTTTGGCACAATTAACTTGATTGACATAAATGTAAAAGATTTAGAGATGAATTAGCATTAATGCAAGAGGTTTAGCACTAAATTGGCAAAAAAAAAAGGTTATGACTGAATTGGTACCAATGCGACAGGTTTAGAACTTTTTGTACACTTTTCCCACATTTTATGTCAATCTCCATTTTTATCCTTTCTATCTTTTTGCCCGTTTCTCAGTTTTCTTTTGCTTTTTCTCCTTTTTTAGAATTAAAAATCATGATTAGAGACATCTCATTAAATATTTACATATTTGTAAACTGTGCAATTATCCGGTGAGACAATTTGATGTTTGTGACTTATGAGTATTAACATTTCCAGTTGACTTCATTAAATAAAATACGTCGACAATTGTTTCTCCATTCTAAAACTATTAGCAATACATGAACTTGCTATCCATCTTACAAGGTGGTATAAATTCTTAATTATCTAACTTATAAGTCCAGTAAAACATCTAGAGATAGTACAAGATATTTTCTTCTCTCTTTATTTTTTTTTTCATTGTAAGCCCCTCAAGGGTCGCCTGCTGACCCTCCCCAGTCCCAGGCAAGGGCCGGCCAACCCTCGCTAAGCACTGGCGAAGGTAGGGACTCTTGCCCGCGACCTCGCCTATAGTGGTCGGTGAGGGTCCACCGGACCTCATAGAAACAAAAAAGAAAGAAAGAAAGAGGAACAAAAAACATTAAAAAAAATCAGAATACTCGGAGAAAACTTAAATGAAATATATAAAAAAAATTATCCACGTCAGCGCCGACCGTCTAATGTGGCACTGTCAGCATCTACATCAACAAGATCCGACCAAAATTGGGTTGAAGGACTCAATTGGCAAATTCTAAAAAAGTTGAGGACTAAATTGACCAAATTAAAAGGTTGAGAATTGAATTGACACAAATGCAATAGGTGTGAAAGTTTTTAGGTAATTTCTTCATTCTAAATAGCTAGCATTACTTTTTATTTCAACTAGATAGTTAGACAATGCATATAAAATTCTAAGTGGGAAAATCCTCTATTGTTAGACGGTCCTAGCCAATCTCATGCTCAATCACCTGATTTGTACGTTATATCTCATTGACATAGAATTGATCATGCCCATTGTCTCATAACATATGTCGTTATGAGGTATATCCAAAGATTCAGCTAATGAGTTTATGCAATATACATAGAATTCTTACCTAAATTAATGTCCATCAAATACCCTTCTAATTTAGTGACTCGGTAAGATTGCAAACTAGATCTTGGATTGGTAGCCGAAGCCGGACCCCCTAACTTTTTCCCTAGCGGGGGTTGATATGATCCATGGTTGCAAAAAAATCAAGTACATTTATCTGAGATATAAAAGCAGTTATACATCGAATTTGAGTGTACAATTGTCTCTAATTTTAGAATCATAATTAATAGCAATATATCATTGGTAGGAATCTATTTTAGTTAACTATATTAATGCAGGGACAACATTTTAATTAGATCAATAAAGGGAAAAAAAAAGGTTATCTTTGGGAGAGGCCCAATCTCCAAATTGGGTATATCATTCAATGAATGAATTGACTACATATACAAAAGGGAATATCCAAGGACTTTGGGTATTATTCAAGTTCTTGACTAAGGTATAGGACATTGCTGTGCAATATCGGCTATTTACCAAAATGCCCCCAATCTTGGACAAGTCGAAGTTGTCACTTTTGCATGCCTACGCCTGCCTATATTAGGGGCAATGTACATCGTACGGTAATCCAAGGTCAGTTGGTCGTTAAGCTTTGTTCTTCTCCTCCTCCTCCTCCTCTTTTCTCTTCAAGACTTTCGTTGATCACTTCGCTCTCCTTTTGCGCCACCTCTCGAACACCGTCGCCCTCCTTAACGCCGTCCTTGTCCGGAGAGGCGACGACGATCTCGACGCATTCGGATTCACCGGAGCCGATCGATGGCACTAGCTTATTCATCCTCTTATCCTCCTTTCTTTTGCCCCACAGCACTGCATAGAGACCGAGCACTATGAGCCCCGACCCTAGAATGCTGCCATAGAAAGAAATTAAGCGAAATCTCAGACATCCCGTGTTAAGCGATTCGGAAGGTTGGAATACTTCAAAAACATTTGTGCATCTATATATATATATGTATATACCTTCCCAGGTGCAATTTTTCGTCCAACACCATAGACCCCGCCAAGGCCACGGTCACCAGCATCAGAGGATTGAAAACCGACACGAAGACCGGTCCTCTCATCCGCACGCACCAAGCGATTAGAGTGTAGCACAACCCGGAAGCGACGATCCCCTGCAGCACCACGGGCAAAATCGAGCCGCGCGAGGGGGGTGGCAGGTTAGCTAACGACACGTACCGGGGTGGTTCGACAATCTGATATTTAGCCCTAATAAAATGCACACAACATTAGAGTTTAGTGTTTCTTTCGCGGTGTACGTACCGAGTATGATACGGTGAGGAGCCCGACGTTCCATCCGAGCTGCCACTGGCTCCAATCCCTCTCTCGACACAGGGCGTAAACCACTGCTTGGATTGACCCCATGAAGGTCATCAACGCCGTGCTCGTGTATTGGCATGGGAACCCCTCGCTCATCTTGGCCTGTCGAGCAAATCATTGTATGTTATGATTGTTAATTGCCGAGGAATAGCACTTAGTTCATGAGATCACATCGAGGGCCTTTTCGCTCCTAAGGTTGGAAGATGTCGGGATTCAAATATAAAAACCGGCATATCGATCGTCTAGATCTATTGATGCGTCACGAGATAGAAAATCGATGTTCTATAAAAATCATTTTGGGGAAAAGGCGATCGACTTTAGAAAGATCTCGCGCAGTGAAGTGAAGCAAATCAAAGGCGACAACATGAAGACAGCATCGAAAAGAAAAGGGCAAAGACGTCGTACCTGAATGATCAGCCACAGAGCGTAGCAGAAGCAGCTGGCCACGGCCAAAAGCGATCCCAGGAGGAGATTGCCCGAACCTTCCCGGCCGTGCTGGGCAGCCGCCACGTGGCGCAGCAGGTTCACGTGCGTTGACCAGGGGTTGACTTCCACGCCCTTGTAGAACGTGAGCAGCATCGCCCCACCGATCCCCATTAATGCTCCCGCCACCTTTGCCTTCCCCGCAACCGTCCTCAGCCTCACCTTCTCCAACCTAATTTCGATCCACCAACACACCCACGTCAGAAGAACATCCCAGCTGAATATCCCCGAGCATATACTGATTCTAGTGAATTTGCATGAGAAATTGCCTGTGCATACCCGAGGGAAACGGCCAAGACGAAGGTCACAGCCGGGACGAGGTTGGCCATGGCCGAGGCGTAGGTCGCCGACGTCATCGATAAGCTTGCTAGGTACAAGTTTTGCCCCATTGATCCCCTGCAATTCATTCAACCCCAGTCAGCGAGAAAAGACCAGAAACTTCCCCATGCAGAAACACCTGAGTCTTCCACATTTATCTACTGTAAGTCTGTTTCATGAGAAATAATCTAGTCAAGGTTGTATCTCGTCAGCTTGCAGTACATGGAAACATTGAAAACTTTCAAACAAGGGCATGGAGTAAACTTTATTTCAAATAAGGGCATGAAGTATCCTCGATATTTCAAAGAAGGAATTGATCAATGTCATTTTCGTCATTTTCTTCCTCTTTTTTACTTAATTTTCCTTTTTTTTTTTTGTTGCATCTGGCGAGGGCTCGCTGGCTCGCCTCGCCCACATCTGGTGATCAAGAACCTGAACATCGATGCATCCATGAACTCACACTTACCCAAATAGCCCACAGAAGAAGGCTTGCCCAAGCACTGTCCACGTTATCTTAGGCCTACTCTTCCTGTCATAAACCGAAACACGGAATCAGTACTCCTATACACAATTAGAATTTGGTTACTGAGGGAAAAAATGTGTGGTGTGTGACCTTTCTAAGAAGAAAGCCAGAGGGGCTAGGAAAGCGGTCGCGAAGATGAAGCGGTAGGCGACGACGAGCGTCAGGTTCATCCCGTCGCTCGCGGCAAGCTTGTACAGTATGTTGACGCCGCCGAACGTGACCTGGACGGCCGCCATCATCAGCGGGGCCTTCGCTTCGTGCACGGCCTCGCACAAACGATGCACGGCCATCTCTCTTCTCTAGAGATTTCGGCTTCTTGAACGAGTGTGAAAATCTTGAAAAAGATCGGATTTGCTAATCCTTTTGACTGAAAATGAGCGATGAATGTTGCGGAAGAGAGGAGCGGACGTAGGGGTACTTATAAGGCAGCAGACAACAAGGACACCTGATTTTTGCTTGTCTATGTACTCACGTCACCGTCCATTAAAATCACCCTCGCACGTGCGTCCCCTTCCTCGGCACGTGCCGGGGGAGGGAGAGAACACCTTGGGTGTTGGCTTCTTCAATGCACGGCCGCCAAACAAATGCATGGTATGTGGAGCTGCTTTTTGTAGGCAAAAGCATTTTGCATGGCTTCCTCAATGATCCAAATGTCCACTTAGGTTGCGTTTGGTAGCACTCTCTTGGAAAGTATTTTGTTCCAAAAGTGTTCTCGAAAAACTTTCGGAATCGAAACGCAAATGGTAAAAATAATGTTCCAAAAATATTTCGAGAAACACTTTTGAAGCCAAAAAAAGAAACAAAAAAAATTATTTCTGGATTTTTAAACACTTTTTAGAAACACGTGCAAGCCACCACCGCCGATCGCCGGCCACCGCCGATACTTCCTTCTGGTGAAAATAGTATTTTTTTTTTTACTTACCAAACGCGTTTCTGTTCCCGAAAATCATAACCGGAAACAGTAACACAAAAAAAATATTTCTGTTCCAAATATGTTCTCAGGAACAGAAACATTACCAAACGCAGCCTTATCATACATAAGTCGATGCCGTGCATTATTTTGCTTAGGTTATGTGCGCTTAGCTACCAATTTATGCAAAATCAAATTAGTTCGGAGTCCCGAGTTTATGTCTGTTCTATACGGTATGCGCATGTTCGTGGAGATTAATCGGACGAAAAGACTTGGATATCTTATACCATCAAAGCATAATGATGCGTATTAGGGTTTTGGGATTTGATGGAAATCATCCCCTATAGTGGTTGTGGAGCACTCGAGGGCATATGAAAAATTGATAGGGCCATTCAACTTCTATTTTTCGTGCCAAAATTAACTAGGAAATTCAGAGAAAAAAATTGCTCCTCCGAACTAGATTTAGATATGTCTGTGATGCCATTAGTGTCAATTCAATCTTAAATATTTTTTGGGCCAATTCAATCTAAAATCTTTTGCATTTGTGCCAATGTAGTCCTAAACCTTTTATTAATGTCAATTCAGTTCTAAATATTTTGCATTAGTGCTAATTTATCCTAAATCTTTTGTATTTATGCTAATTGAGTCAATTCCCTCAATTTTGACTAGAAATCACTGGCATGGATGTCAATTGTCCTATGTGGCATGGCTGGGGGTAATGTGGATATCTTTTAAAATATTTTTTATATTTCAAATAATTTAAAAAAAAAACAAAAATTGCTTAAAAATTATTTAAAATATTATAATAGTATGAAAAAATGTCCAAGCCAGCGCAACGCAGCCATGTCATGCAGGACAATCGACATCCACGTCAGTGATTTTTTTTGTCAAAATTGGCTCGATTAACTCAATTGGCATAAATACAAAAGATTTAAAACTGAATTGGCAACATTACAAAAATTTTAGGATTGAATTGACATCAATAGAAGGTTTAGGACTTAATTAACATCAACGCAAAAAGTTTATGAATTAATTGATAGTAAAAAAACTTAAGACTGAATTGACACTAATGCAGTGAATTTATGACTATTTGACACTTCTCCGTAGGTGTGTATCACGCAGCAGAGAACAAGGTCCTCAGGTGCTTTCTTGGCTATGTACTCACGTCACCCTCCATTAAAATCGTCCTTGCACGTGCGATCCCTGAGCCGGCACGTGTCGGGAAAGGAGAGAGACTCCATTTGGGTGTTGGCTTCTTCAATGCGTGGCCGCCAAACAATTAGCAAATGCATGGAGCCACTTTTGTTGGCAAAAGCGTTTTGTGTGGCTTCCCCAATGATCACAATGTCCACTTGTTATGCCTAAGTTGATGCCAAGCATTATTTTACTTAGGTCATGTGTGCTTAGCTACCAATTTATGCAAAATCAAATTAATTTGGAATCTGGAGTTTATGTCCACTCTATACAATATGTACAAAAAATTTGGATATTTATTTCTGACCGCATGATCTCCTAATCAATAAGTATTTTACAAAGAAAAAAATATTATGATGGTATGTGAATTTACGATTGAGATTGTACTGTCACTAACAGTACTGTTAAGAAAACATTTCTCATTTAGATATGGTCATGACGCCATATGGCATGCATGCCAAGTAATTTTTTTTTTTTTGGGCGGGGTTGGAAAATTGTCCTAGTTGGAACAAAATTTCACGTAATTAAACCATGATTGTGCAAATGTGATATTTTTGTTACGCAATCCACTCTATCGACATTAATTGGATAGAAAACATATATGTATGTATACAACATATGAATATCCTTCTTCATTTGTCGAACAGATAGTCTTCGCGAGGGAAAATTATTTAAAAAGTATTAAATTTATTGTAATTGTGTCAATTCAGTCCTAATTTTTTTCAATTGAATCTTAAACCCTTTACAATTGTGCCAATTCAGTCCATTTTGCCAATCGACGCTATTGTGGACAATTTTTACTAATATTTTAATAATTTTTTTATTCGGACCAAAAAATTTGGATATTTATTTCTGACCGCATGATCTCCTAATCAATAAGTGTTTTACAAAGAAAAAAATATTATGATGGTATGTGAATTTACGATTGAGATTGTACTGTCACTAACAGTACTGTTAAGAAAACATTTCTCATTTAGATATGGTCATGACGCCATATGGCATGCATGCCAAGTAATTTTTTTTTTTTTGGGCGGGGTTGGAAAATTGTCCTAGTTGGAACAAAATTTCACGTAATTAAACCATGATTGTGCAAATGTGATATTTTTGTTACGCAATCCACTCTATCGACATTAATTGGATAGAAAAATATATGAATGTATACAACATATGAATATCCTTCTTCATTTGTCGAACAGATAGTCTTCGCGAGGGAAAATTATTTTAAAAGTATTAAATTTATTGTAATTGTGTCAATTCAGTCCTAATTTTTTCAATTGAATTTTAAACCTTTTACAATTATGCCAATTCAGTCCATTTTGCCAATCGACGCTACTGTGGACAATTTTTACTAATATTTTAATAATTTTTTATTGCTCCAGCCCGGCAAGTGCTTCACAGCTCCCTCTTGGCCTAGGCAACGCCATTGCAGCCGCCTCACGAGGCTTAGGGTTCGCAAGGCACTGCCGGGCAACGGCAGCCATGGCCTCGCCAGTCCCGGGCAAGGCCACCTTCTCTCGCAGTCGGCAAGGCCGCCTTCGCCCAAGCTAGGTGAGGCTGGGCGAGGGCTGCGAAGCCCTCGTCGGTCACAGTAGCAACAGGCAAAAAAAAAGAAAGAGAAAAAAATAAATATTATGAGAATATTATTAATAATTAACTACTTCGGCATCGACCAATAAACTGGACTAAATTGGCATAACGACAACAGGTTTATGATTCAATTGACACACACACAAAAAACACTTACCATTGAATTGGCACAATTACGATATATTTAGGTCCTTTTTTTTGGTAATTTTCCCTATTCACGATGGCCATCCATGGGTTTTTCTTGGAGAAATTTCAAATAAGGACCCAAAGTGCTTTGATTTTCTCAAATAAGGGCTCGAAATGAACTTTGTTTCAAATAAAGGCCTGAAATGCCCTATTTGTTTCAGAAAAGGGCCTAAGCAAGGATATTTTTGTCATTTGCTTTTTTTATTATTTTATTATTTCTTTTTTTTCCTTGTTTTTAGTTTATTGTTCATTGTCTTCTACCTTCTTCCATCCTGTTCTGCACCGCTTCTTACCATCAAAAAATCAGAAACCACCGTTTAGTTCCCATTCTTTACCTACGTGTAGTGGAGGCGAACCTTCGTCCGATCTGGCGAGGGCTGGGCAACCCCACCCTCGCGGCCATTGAGGGCGGCCTCGCCTCTGCTCGACAGCTGCAAGCTCTCATGTTTAAGCCCGACCCACTTCGTCCAAGTCCTTCAATACGCTCTGCGATCTGCGAAGCACTTCGCAAAATCCATGGCTCGCCAGCTGGAGATGGCGAATTGGAACCTCGACGAGGCGATCCGATTCATCGAGCCGCAAGCACTTTGCCATCAAATCGTTCGTGGCCAAACCGATCTTCGAGTGCTTCAACTTCCCCAGTTTCGCGCTCGCGAACGAGTCGTCGAGCGAAGTCCCCAAATCTTCTTTGATCAGTTCAAGAAGCTCAAGTCCGTGAGCCTCACAAGCTTCGTCGCGTAAAACCTAAGCTCGTCATTCGCGAGGTTCGCCAAGGCCAAGCACCTCCAGCTCGTGCACGTGAACATGGAATGCTCCTTCTTCGGGAACTTAATTACCGGAAGGTCTTGAGCTTCCACGCAAAAAGATGGAAGACGATGAATAGTAAACTTTAAAAAAAAAACGAAAAAAGGAAAAATAAATAAAAATACAAAATCGGTGGCTTCTGAAGACCTGCAAACACGACACAGAACAAGATGGAAGAAGGTAGAAGATGAACAGTAAACTAAAAACAAGGAAAGAAGAAAAGAAAAAGGAAAAAGAAATTTTAAAAAAAAAATGACAAAAATATCCTTGCTTAGGCCCTTTTCTGAAACAAATAAGGCACTTCATGCATTTATTAGAAACAAAGTTCACTCCAAGTCCTTATTTGAGAAAATCAGATCACTCCAAGCCCTTATTTGAATTTTTTTTTTTTTCCATAAATGCTGATGATGCGCGAGGACCATCGGGCCAAGTTCGAGCTTGGACTGAGATCTAATTTATGACGATAGACAAGTAAAGGAATTTCGAGGAATGGACGTGATCATTTCCAAAATGGAAAAAGAAAAAAAAATCATTTTTTAAAAATTTTGAATGGCAGCGCCGGCAGGCATTCTGGTCCGACAAGAGAAAATATTATTATTATTTTTTTAAAAAGTGTGCTAATGTCGGAGGAGTGTCGGGGTTCGCTTCGACGTCGTCTCGTTTCCAGCACGTGCAACAACCGCAGTGCGTGGCGGATGGATAGACCATTCTTGACCAGCTCGAACGCCTTTTTTGGTTTTCCACTGCTCCCTTTTTGACTGTTTTTTCTCCACTAATGGAAGCTGCAGCCAATTTGGCTTTCTGGATTTGAGAGCTAAAATCTGTCTTTCCGATTCAATTTTGAACGTGATTCCACGGACCGTCTCGCACCGTCTCCGAAGGATCGGACTCAAAACGGGCACGTGGCGACGTCGCATTGCGCGTATTTATACTATGGAATGCATGCAAGGCGACTACGTTACATACCTCTAGAATATATCATGGAATTGAAAAGTCAATTACATCTTTAAAAAAAAAAAAAAAACCGGGGCGGTGGTTCAAGTCCAGATCGTGGCAAATCAAAGACAAGCTGAAAGCAAGACACTCACTTTCGCGGCAGAGCGGAAACCGGGAAGGGGAGAGGGAGATGGGTGAAAATACATCCATAAATCGATAACTTCCTGCACAAGTAATGGATTTTCTTCTTAAATAAGCATACAATTAAAAGCAATCTTTAGAATTTTCCAGCATCCTCAAGATGACCAGAGCCAGACATGAGAATCCCTCCACCAATTCACTGTCTCAATACAAATTTTTCATTAAATTAGAAAAAAAAAATTATAAACCCAATATTATCATTTTTTATAGCTCAATAGTCATTCAAAAGCATCTGCGTTTGATCCAACTTTATTGCATAAAAATTTACGATAGTTTTAGATTATTATGGGTTTCCATGATACCCGACCCGACCCGAAACATATTACTTGCACGCTTAACCCGACCCGAAACAAAATAGAATGAACATGACCCGAAATACCGGGTTGGGTCGGGTTTCATGCTCTCTTTTTAAAAAAAAAACCATTTATATGCTATGTAATGATAGAATTTCGAGTCAGAGAATATTAAAAAAAAAAACATAATACCCAAAAGAAAAAAAAAAAACATCTTGATCTTTCCAGTGTAAACTGTCCCCGAAAGCCCTGATTCAAACAAATTTTTACAAAGAAGAAAGATCACAAAAGGCAAGCTCCTTTTAGATAAAGAAGGAATTGTTAAGAGTGGGAGGGGCAACTATAATTTAACATTACATAGGACTTGCCAAATCTCTCGACTTCTTCTAACTACAAATTGTACAGAGTTTTCGCCCTGCGTATCGATTTGAACCGATGCACCACAAAACAGCTTCCTCAGATGTGGGTGAGAGAGTAAACACACCGTTCACTCCCATGTTTCGCTTCTCTGTTCTTGGCGTCGGGAGAAACTGTCTCCGATCGGGTGAAGGCACAAAAGAATTATAATGGTAAAGCAAAACAGAAAAGTCTGTTCCTTCGAGAAGCAACCGTCGGACCGTATTTCCGTTCCGGTCTTCTTTCCTTTGATATTGATGTCAACCGTTAACAAACAAGTTATATTCACGGGGGTCATTTCTATTATATATAGATCAAGCCGAAGTTGAGAGTGCTCGTTGTTGTCCTTGTTGATGGGATTTATCGCACACCGAATCAGAACGATCACACAGAAATTAAGAAAAATTGAATGACGCACTACATTACCCAGGTTCATCCTAGAGTAGGGTTACGTCCTGCAAGAGATTTCACTATGATATTCGATTTACAGCCTCTCAACTCGTTACAATGATCAGCATAAACGAGCAAAATATATATGCCATAAACGGGCCCAAAACCTAAACCTAGCGAAACCTCTATTAAACCTACAACATACGGGTTAACTTAAATAAAAGTCCAAACCCATTGAGGTTTCGGGGGCGCTGCCCTCGAACCCCGCCCGCTCACCGGCGAGCGGGGCAACCGTCCACTGACCGGGCAGCGGGACACCCGTATCGGGGGTGCTGCCCCCGAACCCCCGCATTCCGCGTGCATGGGTCACATGTCATCGGATTACACTTTGATTTCCCTAAGCTCACGTGGGCGTACCCGGTGTGAGAAACAATGGTCCCCGAGGTATTCGCCAACTCTAACACTTGTCACATGACACTTCTCTTTAAACTATGTGCTTGTCACCTGGCTTAACACATCGATTATTTACGTGTCATCCTGCACTCTTATATGTCATTTTCAAGTGCTAAAAATAGTTTAAGTCGGTATTTAAACACCTACGAATGCTAAAAATATCTAGAGTAAACTTAGTCAAAACCATTAATTTTAAACTTAGCAAAAATACTTCATTTAAATTATGAATGGGATGTAGATCTGCGTTTTCTGTGTTGATGCTCAAAGACGTTCAGAACTCGAGAATGTGTGGATGATTCTGAAGGAGGCGACACAAATTTTTCCAGACATTGATGATTGGCAGGAAGCAAAATGTTCACCCTGTTAGAGTTTTCCTAAGTGTGGGCTTATATTAATTGAGATTATAATTACCATTATACGGTATTAATTTACCGTTAACAGGGTTGGCCTAATAAAGTGAGATATAAGGATTCTTAATTAGCCTAATATGGACCTGGCTGGTGTGGGCCGAGTTCGGCCTGGCCTGTGATGAGAGGGCCCGGCCAAATGACTCTATAAATAGGCTAAGGCAACCCCCCTCTAACCCTAACTCTCCATAATTCCACACACTCAACTTCCTTGAGAAGTTGCTTCACTAAGGAGGTTGTTTCCTCCTATAAAGTCAAGTGAAGGTGAGGGTGGTGGTCTCATCGACGCCAGGATTCCGGAGGGTGATAGAGGTGATGCGCCTAAGCCGAGGAATCGCCGGAGTTCCGCCTAAAGACCGGCGAATCCAAAACAGGTACACAAGCTCGTCTCTTTCGCTGTACGGCATCCGACTCTCTGCTATGATGATCTGGGGAGTGCCGTGGTAAAGTTTCTCACGGCCAACATGTGGTATCAGAGCCGCCATAGCGAAGATCGGGACCGTACTATGTTTGCCCGTTTTCGAAAAAAATTTACGGATGAAAATGATTTTTGATCATATATTTGGAACGGGCTCGTCGAGACGAGCATTTTGATGGGTAGATCGTCGCCGGAGGAGGCCGGACGGCCTCACACGCACGCCACGCGCCACCGGCGTCCGCTGCGGCGCTATTCACGCGCGCCCACGCGCGGCACGCGCGTTGCACGCGCTAGCGCAGCCGCGGCCTCTCACGCGGCGACACGTGGCAGGCTGACGTCACCCGGGTTTTCGGGTTCGGGTCAAACCCGACCCGAATTGACCGGGTCGACCCGTTGACTGACCCGGTTTGACCGGGTCAACCCGACCCGACCCTGACCCGACTTCGACCCGACTCCGACCCGAGTTGACCGTTGACCGGTCCGACCGGTCAACGGTCGGACCGGATGAACAGTCGGACCGGTCGCCGGTCGGCCCGGTCGGACCGGTCATTGGACCGGTGAGCTCGCCCCGCACGTGAGGAGCATGTGCGGCGCGTGAGCCCCACGCGCCGAGGCTTTGGCCGGCGCGTGAGGGCGCGTGAGACGTCCGTTAGGAGCGATCTTGGTATCGGCGTGCTCGTATGGAAATTCTCTACATTGTGGTATATTTATTTGACATGTTTGAAGCTTTTAAATAATGAAAAATGCATAAAGACCCTTATATACGTGTACTTTTAGGGGTATATTGGGCATTTTTCATATATTTCCATATGGTTTCGGAAATATCAAGGCAAGCTTACATGTATATGACCACATACAGGATGTGTAGAGTTTTAGCATGTATAAAGTTCGACATGCATCAATGTATACAGCAATGTTATTGGCATCGCCTATGATTTCAGAATAAAGTGCCCCATAGTGAAATTTGAAATCATTTGGATATGGTAAATGTGAGGCATAAAGCTTATATCCCTGGTATGAGAGAGTTTCAAGAATTCAATCAGGTAGTGACCGCCAAAGTGGCACACTTGGTTGGGTTTGAGAAATATCAGTCTCGTATTGTGGAAGGATGTCTCCTGTTTTGATGCATGGTCATACTCCCAAAGGAGGTGATTGTGTATTGATTATGGAGGGATACATGTATAGCATATGGTTGGGGATTGATCGATTCTAGTGAGTCATACACCCAAAGGTGGTGATTCACGAAGATTGAAATAGATTCTCATGGCCGCTATCATGTGGAGTGTTTGCAACTGCATGTCACATCTTCTGCCCAAAGGTGATTTTGTGATGATGTATGCAGCTCTCTGGATGTGTACTCAAACAGTTTTTAAAGTTACACAATATTGGTTCATGAGGTATCACATGTGCAGCATAAAGTTTGAGAAGTAACTGATCCTAGTGGTTCATCCACCCAAAGGTGGTGATTCATAAAGATTGGATTTATTCTCTTTATAGGCTGTCACATATAAAGTGCACATTATGTATTCTGCCCAAAGGTGATTACATGATGGTGCATCTGATCCTCAAGATGTGTACTTTTAAGGATCAAGTTACACAGTACTCACATGGTGCCATTATTATACATTGTTTTTTAAAGTAGTCACCTTCCCAGTAAACGGTAACTCCATTAAGATTGAGGTTCATACTGGTTCAGACTTTGTGAAATAGCTGGAGGATATTAAGTTTTGTGATATGGCTGGCAGAAGTTTATATTGCTCTTTATGAGGATAAGTTGACAGATTTTACTGTTAACATATGGAACTCGAGAAGGGACATTTTATTGCCTGGATTAAAGAGCAATTGGATTTGCTTGTGATTTCTGAAGTAATCCATTTAGTACTACTGTGAGAGTAGATGGCCTGCTGACTGCACTGTTGTATGGATGATGGAAGCCCAAGTAGCCTGGGTCTGTGTCACGTTCACTACTGATATTATGATACATCAGCGAGAACTCTTCAATATAAGGTTTGATGGTTTTTATGAAGTTAGAGATTACGTCATAAGGATGGTGGACACATTGAGCAAAAGGTTTAAAGATCGTACTCATAAAGGAACTCTTGAAACCACTGGTCATTCAGACAGTTTGGGTCCAAAAATGGCATCTTTTGAGAAAGATTGTGACTACGACTTCTTTTATAAAGAAATGTCACATAAAGTGGGACTGCTATTGTAATAAGGCTTGGTCATCTAAGTGTGGGCATGTAGGTGATGATTCTTTGGTTTTGATTCACGAATCTAATCTAGCAGAAGTCTCATCCAGTTTATGGAGACTTTATAAAGGTGTAACCAATTATATTGTGTTCACAGTACAAGGATTCATGAATCACAAGAAACCAAATCAAGATGAATCAAAAGCTCACACCAGGAAACAACAATAAAGTTGACATTAAATTCGTGGGAGATGTGTCATTTTAATTCCATTCTCTGGTTTTGATCTGACATGAAGGAATGCATTTTTTGTATCTACCTTTAGACGGAACTTGATTTCCGTATCATATTTGGACGTGAGCAGCTACTCTTTCAACTGAAAGAACAACGGAATTTCTGTGTTCTCAAGTCGAATAAGGATGAGTGCTGCAATGTGTCAAATGAATTAGATTATGCTTAACTCCCGATGATATCTACACCACTTATACAGTGAAAGGTTGTTTTCCAAGAAATTCCAGTTAAAGAACAGTTTTACGCATTGTGGCATAAAGATCTGGCCACTTATCTAGGGAAAGAGTGGGAGGCTGATAAAGCTTAACATCCTAACTACTCTTAAATGTGACCTGGAGAATTGCGTAAACTGATGTGGAAATAAGATGACCGAGATAAAGAAGAAATATTATAGTCCAAAGTTTCGACCTTTTGGAGGTCATACAGTTTTGTGTCAATGGACCTATATGACAACTCTGTGTTAAAAATTTTATTTCGACACATTTACTAACGACTGTTCCCCATATGGTTATATGTACTTGATTAAGGAAAAGTCTGACTCTCTTGACGAGTTCAAGGTCTTTAGGCTGAAGTCAAGGAATAGTTGGGAAAAGTCATAAAGATTGTCAGATCAGACCAATATGGTGAGTATTATGGTGTACATGACCATGCTGGAAAGCTTTAAGGGTCATTTACCATATATCTAAAAGGATTCTGGGATAGTAGTTAAGTCTACTATGCCTGAAAGTTGTAATGAGGAGTATGATTAATGGAATGAACCTACAAGATTCTGTGTATGGATAGCCTTTGAGTTGTCTTCATACTTTGATTGGTGTTTCCACTAAGGTTATTCTATTGACCCTTTTGAGTTATGGATTAGACGTAAATCTAGATAAACCATCTAAAGATTTGAAGTTATCCTGCAGAGGTGAAGATGTATTGTCCAGCATTAGGTAAGTCCAGATCATTTGAAGGGATATTTGGTTAATGATCCCAACAGAAGTACGAGAATTATGGAATAACAGACAATGAAGTTTCTGAATTTTAATGAGGCCAAGAGATGCTTAGGCTATTAAGGTTAAAGGTACGATACATGTGTTGTGTCGTTTTCTCTGCCTATATAGACGATCGTGAAGCCTACCACATCACAGTCTAAGCCTATTGGGGTTTAGGACAGTGTTATTAACACAGATTCTAATGAAGCTCTTTAAGCCCCATAGGTGTATGATGAGGTTAACGAGGCTCCATTTGGAAGATCCCTAAGGTAGAGACGACCAATTATACTGCCAGACTTATAGTCTATTTGGAGAGCATCATTATAATATAGGCCATATGGTTGATCCAGAAACTTATACAGATGCTGTTTCTTGTAATCAGTGAGATCTGGAGTTGGATGTGATAAAAGATGAGACATGGTCTATGAAACATAATGGTTTTTGAGAGCATAATGGATAGTTGAGGGTTATAAGTTCATCAGTTACAAGTGGATGAATAAGACAAAAGGTCTTTAAAAGAAAAGTCAGAGAAGTTTAAAGCTAGACTGGTTGCCAAGATTTCACTCTGAGAGGAGGTGAAGACTATAAAGTAACTCTTTCCTCTAGTCTCTCATAAAGGTTCTTTCAGAGTGATCATGACATTTGTAACTCATCTTGTTTTAGAGTTACGCCAGCTGGATATTGATATCTATCTTCTCAAAGAGAGACCTTGATGAGGAAAGTCTATATGGTATAACCCGAAGGTTTTATAGCTGGTGATTCAGATAAACTTATCAGTAGACTAAAATAGTTTACTTAAGGCCTCATGCAACAGCTCTCAGATAATGACATCAGGAGTTTCATATATGTTGTCACTTTATTCAGTGATGTTGAAAGTGAAGTGAATTAGTTAATATACTACAAGATCAGTGGGAGGAAATTTTATCTTCTTTTGAACAATATGTTACAAGTGGTGATGTTGAATTACTGCATGAAGCAAAGCACATATTGCCATAAAGGACTTTGGTAAGGTGTCTTTTGTCGTGGGCATTGAGATCTGTTGGGATCGTTCTTATTGCATATTGGGCCTGTCTCATAGGACATGTGTTGATCGTATTGTGAAAGATTCAGTATACAGCACTGTAAGTCAGGAATTAATCCTGACATTAAGGGTAATAAACTGAATCTATTGTCATGTCCTTATACGGATGTGGAGAGAACCCAAATGTTGTTTTGAGAACATGAGGCAGATATCTGTAAAATCCAGAAAACGATCACTGGATTGCTGTCAAGAAAGTTTTAAGGTACATAAAGAGGACAAAAGACTACATATTGATTCACATACAGATTGATTACTTGCAGCTAGTGAGGCATTCGGATTAAGACCTTACTAACTATTTGGATGACGAGAAGTTGACAACATAATGCATCTTTGAATTAGCAGGCAGTGCGGCATAATAGAGAAAAACACAGATCTGTATTGTCCTCTAGCATTCAAGCGGAGTTTATAGCAAGCTTTTGGGCTGCTACTCAGGTTATTTAGCTCCAGAACCTCACTAGGGAGTTGATCGTATTTATTTTTATATGGACCCATACAGTTATAGTATGATGATGGCTCTGCATTGTTGATTATATACAACAACAGAGGTTTTAAAGGGTCCAAACATCTGGCGGTCAAGTGTTTGACCATAAAGAACCAGATCAAAATGGTGACATTAAAGTGGAGCATAGTTTCACAGATGATATGGTTGAAGTTCCACTGACTAAAGTTGTTTGCCCTTTTGTGTTTGAAATGACGCCATTAAGATGGGCCTAGCAGCATCTTTGGATGCGGTTGTTCAGTGGGAGCTGTTGTCAATTTTTGCTCCAATAAAGTTTGCATCTGTGATTGTTACATTTGTAACATCTTGATATGAATCAACTCTATTGCGTGCAATAAAGTTTTTTGAGTTGAGTTGATCAATTGAAAATCTCAAGGTATGTGTAAACCTTGAATATAAGGCTAGGGGCATTGAGATACTAGCCTTGAAGATATGTCTTGTTACACATAAAGTACAGTTGACTATAAAGATAAGACATATGTAGGTTCATTGGAACCATATATATGGATTCTCTGGTGCACATCAAGTTTCGTGTCACTTAAGGAGAGAGAATGTTGCCTGACAAAAGGGGATAACACATAAAGTTTCTGTCTAAATATCTATTCTATGAGGTGTTATCCAACTGCCACACTACCATATTGAATCCATATCAGTAGAGTTAAGGACATTCGTGACCATGGATGGCTCTGTATACCTTTTATGCAGTTACTGCCATGATTCGGTGTTTAAGATTCTATGGGATCGGATTGGCTATTAAGAATAATCTCTAGACCAACATAGAGATGCGCATATACAGTACAGTTTCAATTAATATTCGCCCAAGTGGGAGAATGTTAGAGTTTTCCTAAGTGTGGGCTTATATTAATTGAGATTATAATTACCATCATACGGTATTAATTTACCGTTAACGGGGTTGGCCTAATAAAGTGAGATATAAGGATTCTTAATTAGCCTAATATGGACCTGGCTGGTGTGGGCCGAGTTCGGCCCGGCCTGTGATGAGAGGGCCCGGCCAAATGACTCTATAAATAGGCTAAGGCAACCCCCCTCTAACCCTAACTCTCCATAATTCCACACACTCAACTTCCTTGAGAAGTTGCTTCACTAAGGAGGTTGTTTCCTCCTATAAAGTCAAGTGAAGGTGAGGGTGGTGGTCTCATCGACGCCAGGATTCCGGAGGGTGATAGAGGTGATGCGCCTAAGCCGAGGAATCGCCGGAGTTCCGCCTAAAGACCGGCGAATCCAAAACAGGTACACAAGCTCGTCTCTTTCGCTGTACGGCATCCGACTCTCTGCTATGGTGATCCGGGGAGTGCCGTGGTAAAGTTTCTCACGGCCAACACACCCCTCCCTTATGGTTCTCTCTCTTTGTATTGAAGATTGATATATTTAGAAAATACCTTGCAATACAATTTAAAAAACATATATGCCAGCTTGAATAATATCTATCGCGGCACGATTATGCTAATCAATTTAAATTACTCAAGCCTAAGATAGTAAAATTACTAATACGACTTAAACTACAATGGGTATCTAAATTAGTTTGTTGAATTATCGCGTGGCTTGATAATAGGTCTTATATGCTCTTTACAATCATGTGTTGTTGGATATTGGAAATACCTCACTCTTTCATTATTAATAGCTTATCCCATTTTCATCTCTTCCTCCTTTCTTTGGTGTTGGAAATACTTTCAATTTACCGGCTTTACGAGTTTCAAACTTTTATGCGTCATCTTACTTAACATGTTAAACTTTTGAATCGAATGGTTGTGGGCAAAGATAATTCGAGCGGGACGAAATTTAATGCTATAATCAGATAGTCTTTCTTGGCCTTAGATAATATAGTCACGAACTTTAGTGTCGCCAAAGCTACAACCCACGATAATTTTCGTCGCAAAAGGTTGGCCCTTTAGCCACGGAACAAAATTTGCCATTACGGAATGTCTATTTTACCCCTTCCGCCATGAAGATCCTGTGGTGAAAAAGTATATTTTCCGCTACAAAATTACTCGATTTCGTTTCCAAGGTCTATCGCCTTAGGCCTTTATGACATTTCCGCCACGAAGATTTTCGTGGCTGCAAGCCTTAATCATGAATTTCCGCCGTGGTGAAAGGTCCATTTTCTTGTAGTGACGATTCTCTCTATTAACAATGAAGAGAAGATGCATAAATATGATAGAAAGTACATACAAGATACTGGAAAAGCATTTATTCACACCAAAAGAGCTCACTAGAAAACAATGTGATCGATAAACATAATTCCAAAGGAAATCTCTAGACACACCACACATATATGGAAACAATCTTACAAAGAAAGGGCGGAACTCAACTGTTTAAAGATACACTGAGGTAACCTCACACATATGGTACTAAAATCTTCAGGGGCTGGTGGCTGGAGGAGGAGCGAGGAAAGGGATGGAAGGAATCTTAGGGAGAGATGTAGGGATGCTCGGCATCGGGGGCAAGGTGGTTGGCACGGTTGGCATGCTTGGAAGTGGCGGCAGAGTAGTGGTGGGTAACGTCGGCTGGGTGGTGGGAAGAGTCGGCAACGTCGGTTGAGGTAGGGTCGCTGGGATGGCTGGCATAGGTGGCAGGGCAACCTTTGGTAACGTGGGCATGGATGGAATAGGTAGTGAGGTGGGTATAGGTAAAGTTGGTATGGTGGGAAGAGACGGTATAGATGGCATAGTTGTTTGCAGCAGATGACGAGCCCCAAAGCTCATGTTAGCGGTCGAGAAAATTAGGGCAAGGAAGAGGACAAAGCTCTTTGAGGAATGAGCCATAACGGTAAATGAAGTCTCGATCTTAGCCAATTTTGGAGCGGCTTTGTGATAATGTTGAGATAGGGTCAAGGACTTGAAATCGATGAGCCGAGAAGAATGTTTTGCTAATTGTGTTTTGAGGCAATGGAGGAAGGATATGGGAGTTTATATAGCAAGAGATAGTTGCAAAGAATTTTGGGTTGTGATGATAAGTTGGTGACTAGCCTTTGGGTGTGGTTAGGAAAGAAACACAGGATGTCTCTTCATAGATTCCTTGTTAGCTAACCACCACAGCTCAATCTTCCACCTGCCAAAAGAAAAGAGAAAGGTCAAATCTCTTGTTCCGACAGATGGTCTTTCATGACGTCGACCTTCGCATCTGTCTTTGTGGAAGGTAACTGAATAACGTGCTTCACAATTTTACTGTTGTCTAGGTTTGATTGTTAACTTGCTTCTTGATTCTGACATATTATCCTAGGTTAATTTGTTTGTGTTGCATTGACCCGGTCTCTCCGAAATTTGGACTTTATCAATTATCCGGTCTACTACTACGTGATGGGCATTAGCCATTAGGTACTCATGTTTTTTTTTTTCCTTCTTTCCGTTACAAGATCAAGAACTGATGAAAACATGGTAGGTTTAAAGTTTCAAATTATGAATGGTAGATTTTAGGTTTCAAAAATTAAAGATCTGATTTTGATGGGCAAGTTTCAAGTTCTATGCTAGGAGAAACTTGTAACCTGAAACAAATTTTTGTGTTTTTCTTGTTTTATGTCTTTGGTTGATCCTGCAGCATTTCATAGAGTTCGATGATGAGTGTGTAATCTAGAACTATTTGTTCGAGCTTCCATTTCCAGCGATATCCATATAAGAGTTTTGCTTTGTTAAGATTTCATAGTTTTCCATGTGTCTAAATATGAGTTATGGTCAGTGAATTATAACAACAAATTGTAACAACTAGAGATAAAAAATTCACCGCAATCATTCAATTAAGAATACAGGTGAAACTTGGATAGACCTTAGAATCAATCATGAAAGCTGTGGCTGGGTAGATTCCAAGTTTATGGTAGGTTTCAGGTTTCAAATAATAGAGAACCTATTCCGGCGATTAAGTTTCACGTGAAACTTGAAACCACTCATTTCTAAAAAGGAATGATTAATACTATAAAAAAAAACCTCAAACTGGTACACATGCCAAATTAATTTTCATATAAAAATCCTAAATTAATACAACCGTGTAATGTTTAACCCAAAGTAATTTTATGCTATAAAAAATCATAAACCGGTACATTCGTGCTACATTTACTCTAAAAAATTTTCGTGTTCCGAACAAAAACTCTTAACTGTTAAAAGCTAATGATTTGAGGTTGAGATCTGAGAAGTGAAGTGGACAGGAAAGAAAACGAGGTATTTGCGAGCTATCTAAGAATTTTTTGAAATTGAAGTACGCAATGAATTCAATTTCTAGCGGAATGATTTGCTGAATTTTGGAATATAATGCTTTCACGGATGTAGAAATGACAAGAACCAAGTTAATAAGGCTGATTTTTTTAGATTTTTTATGTTACATGAATGAGTTTGGAGTAAATGTGATTCAGGTGTAGCGGTTTGAGATTTTTTGTGACATGATAAGTTTATCCATGTGAACTTCTAGGGTTGTCAGGATGTAAGATGATTGTTAGGATATGTGTGGCAACGAATTGATTCTCTGATTCTATTTTTTGAAAGAAAAAGGATGAGAAACCTGTTCAGCAACATAAATGACTCTGATCCCATAGTTTTCTGATTTTGTTCTTAGGAACACATTTGGAGCAAAAACAAGAATAAAAAAAAATGTGATTCTTTATTCTAGATCGCTTTTGAGAAACAAGACGAGTAAAGTGAGAAGGCTCTCACTTTGTTCTGTCCGCCATTAGCCGCAGACCGCAGTCGATCGCCGTCAGTAGCCGGAGAAAAAGGAAAATAAAAATAAAATGAATTTTTTAAAATAAATAAATAAAAGAAGAATTAGTAATAAAAATAATAATTTTTTGATAATTTAAAATTAATTATTTAAATATATATTTTTACAAAAAAATATTTGCGTAAATTTCAAAAAATGGCCTAAAATACCTTCATTTTCTCAAATAAGGGCCTAAAACAAACTTTGTTTCAAATAAGGTCCTAAACGGCCATCATTGTCTCAAGGAAAGCCTGAAGTGGCTATGATTGTTTTAAATAAGGGCCTGACCTCGCCGGTCGGCCTGCTAGCAAAATTTTTCGGCCGATCAAGGGAATTTTTGTAAAAATATAAATTCAATCTAATTTTTTGTTAAATTAAATTAAAACAAAAAGCAAAAATAGAAAGTAGAAAAAAAAAAAGAAACAAAGAACCCGGGCAAGAGGACTGACCTCCCTTAGTCCCACGCTTTCTGTGATAGGTTTTGTTATTATAATAATTTTGGATGACTATGAAAGTAGCGACATATCGTAGATCACAAATTATTGAAGAAACAACAATTTCTACGTATTTATTTTTCCTTTTTTTGTGGTCTAGAACACACTATTAATCTTGCAGTGTGTTAGTACAATCACATAATTATTTCTCTTTCTCATTCCTTTCATTCGGCTGGTGATAGTGATGGCCACGGTTCAGAACCGGCCGATTCCGATTCATGAACCGGCAGTTCCGGTTCGTGGCCACCGGAACCTGAACCTTGAGGGCCTATTCCGGTTTTGGTTTTGAACCGATGGTTCCGAGCCGGTTCAAGGGCCGGTTTTGGTTCAAAACTAAAAATGGAACTGCCGGTTCCTGTTCTAGTTACAATTTTTAGATTTAATTTTTAAATAATGAATTATGAAATTAAAAAAAAATAAATTATCAAATACAAAATATAATCAAATTTGAGGAGAAAAAAAAAAGAGGGAGAAGAAGCTTGAACTTAATGAATTATCATTAAGCGTCTACATATCTTCTTAGGGATAGAAGAATCAAAATACATGTAGTTCTTTTACCTTTGATAACCCCATATTTACCTCATCGTCAATCGTCGCTACTCGTTCTGGTACTAGTGCCCATGGCGATGGTATCTCCATCATCAAATAATTCGATTTTATTCTTGCGATCCATCTCTTGTTGTCGATGTTAAGCCTTTGTCCTATCATTGACACAAGCTTGAGCCTCCATCGAATTCGGAGCTAATCTTGAACATCAATCGTCCAAAATATTTTGCCCAACGCTAAATGTTTGTTCAACAGGCAACTGTTGAACAATGAGTTGTTAAAACCTGCCTATGATGAGAGCGAAAATTAGGAATTGAGTTGAATGACTCTTCCACTACTCTAGAAATTTGAAATTTGTGCTGCTTTCGGATTCATCAAACTCAAAAGCAATGGTTAAATAGGTCTCTATTTCGAAAATATTTCATGTCGCTCACTTTTGTCTTTTTTGCTATTCATCAGCATTTTGTACCCTTTGCTAATTCTACCTAGGTCCCCGCTTTATATGTCACTAAGTTGGAAAGATCCATAATCGCCTAGATTATATCTACTATAAAATTCATTATACAATTCTACTATTGCGTTTTTAACTACGGGTTGTGTAGTTCTAACATCTACCATTGCAGTCAAATGTAAACAGTCATAATAATTCATTATACAATTCTACTATTGCGTTTTTAACTATGGGTTGTGTAGTTCTAACATCTACCATTGCAGTCAAATGTAAACAGTCATGATACATATTCAAATAATCACATAAACCTTCTAATTTAGTACATGGATCGAAAATACAAGCAACCATATAAATAAGAGGAATTTCGGTATAATAATGCAGCTATTTTGTTCGCATTGCTATAATAATTGGACTTAATTGATCGTCTTTTTCATTTTCATCAAAAATACCAGCAATATTAACACACTCTATTAAAAATAAATGTATAGTATGATAATAAACACTAGATAAAGTATAAGCTGCTGTTGACACCTGATTTTTGACCATCCGTTATTATAGTTTTTTATTTCTAAAATTAATTAAAAATAGCAAAAAAGGTCAAAAAAATTACAAAATCAACTTTGGGAGCCTTAGCCTAGCCTTAGGAACCAATTTTGAACAAAAAATATTTTTTAAATTTTTTAATATTTTTTGGAATTTATTTAATTATAAAAATACCCAAAAAAATCAGAAAAATACCATCCGTGGTGAGAAAATTACAAAAAAGTATTCAGAAATTTCATTTTAATTCTATCTTTAATATTTTCACTTTTTATTAGGGAAATTCGGCTTGGTTCATTGTGTTCCTTCACAAACCTAATCCCGAACCGGGCCTAAAAAATCCTTTTCGAGTCTTTTAATTTTCAATTCTAGGTTTTTATAAGCTATAACATGGGACTCTAAAGTATTGAAATGCAATTGGGTCAATTTGCCCTCCAATTTGATCAATTTTAACCAAAAGGGCTTAATTGCATAAAAATCTTTCAATTTAGTCCCCGGTTTCACAATTTTTGAAATTAAATTTCACACGGGCACACCCATTAAAATTAAACACCTCTACCCAACAGTTTTCATCATTATGAATCCATTGGTGGGCTCAATTTTGGCTAATTCGATCGTTTAGGCCTTCGATTTGGCGAAATTAAATTTCGGATCCTAGGGACAATTTGGGGTTTTCACAGAATTTCAATAAATTGATTCACGTAAATACCCATATTTGATGGAAAACATGTCAAGGAATCCGATTTTGCCATCAATTTCATGAAAAGAGGTCATTTGGGGGGTCAATTTGGCGATTTGGGCGATTTGGCCGAACCGGGCCGGTCGGGTCCGACCCGACCCGACCCGGCCCGACCCGGGTCTGCAAATGCACAGAATGTGCAGAACGTGGGCAGTGAGGCAGGGGCAAAACAGGGCGTGATGGGCGCACGGTTTCGGGAAGAAAAAAGGCGACACGGCGTGGGGGACGATGGCAGGCGTCGGGGGTCGTGAGTTGCAGTGGCGTGGGGCATAAAAAATGGCCGGTCGGCCACCACGAACCGGCGAAGATCCTCGGTTTTTAAACCGAGCTCGGCCAAGGAGGGGAGGATTTTTGGGGAGATTTTTCGAGCAAATCCGGAGCAAGACAAGCTTGCCGGCACCTCTTGGAGCCTGAGGGGAGCTTCGGTCGCCGTCGACGGTCGCGGAATAGGTCGGTATCTTCCCCGGTCTTCATTTTTTCTTATGCACGCCGGGTGTTCGACGAAATGCCCAAATGGGCTTTGCATTTTTTGAGTCTCGGCCGAGGCTCCCCGAGCCTTATTTGTTGCGCATTTGGTTCATAAACTCCTCTAACACCATCCCTCCGCCTACCTTGCTATTTATTTTGCATTGAAACGTGTCGGGAAACCATGGCCCGAGCTCCCCGACGCATACCCGAGCCGAGAGCTCGGTCCGGCGAAGCCCACGGTCGCCGACACCTAAGAGACCTAAGGTAAGTCCCTAAACCTTATTTAGACGCTTCTTGAATGGGTAGAACAAGCTTTGAACGATAAAAAATTTCTGAAAATTTTCTCCCGCCGGCGCCGGTTCCGGGGAGGTCCGGTTCGGCCATTTCTGACGTGCTCATGGCCCTCATTTTGTTGTATGTTAATGTTGAAATGTTAGGGAGTCTAGTGGTGCGAAAATCCCCAAAAAATTCTGAGTTTTGGTCAATTTTGGGCATTTTCCGGTGACCTCGCCGGAATTTTTACTATTCCCGCCGGAATTTTCACTGTTCATCGTCTTCTCCGGCGACCCTCCGGCCGGTCAACGGTCAACGGCCGACGTGGCGTGCCACGTAGGCAGCCACGTCAGCCGGGTGGGGTCCGGTCCGCTTATTCTTAAATCAAACGGAATTAACGGCCACGATCGCGACACGTGTCGCGATCCTAGAATTTTGGAAAATAAATAAATTAAAATCAATCCGGCGGACAAGATTGTGCCAAGTGGCACGCTGTGGAACGTCCAATCTAAGGTTAGATCGGACGCGCCGAAGGTGGCCACGTGGCACAATCTGGAGCGTCCGATTTGAATGGTTTTATAAAAAGGAAAATAAATTGATTTTTGATCCGACGGTTGTGGTTGAGCCACGTGGCTCTCTATGGATCGTCCGATCTAGTGGAAGATCGGGCGCACAAGACGAAGCCATGTGGCACGACGTGGACCGTCCGATCCGGGGAATTTTCGGATAATTAAATAAAATAGATAAAAAATCAAAAAAATTGTAAAACAATAGAAAAAATATTTAAAAATATAAAACGGTGTCGTTTTAGGCCGGTGTCGACCCCTAGGGTCGGGCCGGGCGCCCGAGAGGCGCGGGCCGGGTTTGACCCGGCCCGGAAAATATTTTTAAATAAATAAAAAATCAGAAAATAATAAAATAATCCAAAAAAATCAATAAAAAATAAAAAATCATGAAAATATTCAAAAAATTCGGAAAATTCAGAAAAATTCTAAAAAATTCCAGAAAATAGGAAATGGTCACATTCAACTGGCCACGACCTGTTTCGGGTCTTTTGACCCCCGATCTTTTCAGAAATGACGGTTTTGTCCTTTCGGCAAACCCTCTTCCAAAAAAATTCTAAAAAATCCAGGAAAATCCCAAAAAATAGGAAATGGCCACAAACAACTGGCCAAGGCTCATCCCGGGTGTTTTAAACCCCGACTCTTCTTGAAATGACGATTTCGCCCTTTGGGCGAATCGTCCTCCAAAAATTGAAGAAAAATCAAGAAATTCCAAAAAATCCTCAGAAATGGGAAATGGCCACAATCAACTGGCCATGGAATATTTTGGGTAATTCGGTATCCGAACCTTCCAAAAAATGACAATTTTACCCTTCGGGCTAATTGTCCCCGAATCTTCCCATTTTACCCCCAGTCCTAAATCACATCTTCCCTAAGCCCTTATGGCTATACTAGGAGGCCAATGGTTGAAATTGATGTGCATTGACATGATTTATTTATGCACTTGACTTGCGCTTTCATTTAAATTGATTGTGATTGATAGGAATAGTCTTCCAATCTGCATGAAACCCTGAATCAAACCTATCTCACCCAAAATTGCGCCTGCATGAAATCTTAAATAGGAAAATCACCCGCGTTAGGTACCGAAAGGGCGTTGGTAATGACACCGACGTAACCAAGTCCCCGAACCTAAAATCTCTGGTTCCGCAGAACTGATCGATCTCTCCCAATCGGTCAGTAAGGTTTCCGGTCTACCCTCCAAGAAAGACCGGTGGCGACTCCAAATGCATGCACAAGTTGCACATGCCACCACGACCACGCTAAGGTCGAAATCGATCGGCTCTTATCGCCGAATCCTTTGAAAAATACTCCCGCCGCGATTTGGTATGGGCCTGGGAGGGCCCGCGCCGATCCTAAGGCCCGCGATCCACATTTCAGAGTGGGGGCCGCGATCGGTAATCCATTAGCCGCGTCCGTTGATTTTCGGACGGGTCGCGACAGCTGCATCATTAATTTTTTTAAAAAATATAATTATTTTTTGCAAATGTGCCACGATTGTGGGAGTAAATCAATTTGAGAAACATTATTCAAAATAAACATACATAATAAATCTTTATATACAAAAGATTGACTAAGAAACTCGTACGTATAATTCCAACGAGTTGAAACATCTTCTGAAAAAAAAAAAATTAGTCCTCTTCTATTTGCTTTACAAAATCTGCCCCATTTTTTTCATAATTTGAGGATGACTTCATAAAAATCGAATTGTTGTCTTTATTGGGCTAAGAGAAATATTAAGAGTTTGTAAATCATCTTGTGTACATAAATTTAAGGATTAATACCATGAAAAACCCTAAACTAGTACATCTGTAACAAATTTACCCCAAATTATTTTTTTTTACCATATAAAATTCCAAACTGGTACACTTGTGACAAATTTACCCTCCATTAGTTTTTGTTAAATTTAACTGTCAAATTGTTATATTTTTGACACGTGACAGTTGACGGTATACCAGTTTGGGGTTTTTACTCTCTCTTTGTCACCTGCTTATTAATTTGTGATTTTTCGTGATATTAACTCAATTTAAAGAATAGTAAATTTGTCACAGGTGTATCAATTTGGGGTATTTCGTGGTCAAAAGAATTAGTTAGGGTAAATTTTGTCACATCTATACCAGTTTAGGATTTTTGGTGGTAAAAAAATAGTTTGGGGTAAATTTGTCACATATATACCAATTTGAAATTTTTCGCGATAAAAAAAATGGTTTGGGGTAAATTTGTCACAGATATATCGATTTAAGGTTTTTCATAGTATTAACCCTAAATTCAAAACATGGAAAACACATCTAATGCAAAAAAATTATCCACCAAAAGCGGGTTTATAAATATTTTCCAACTCGGGAATGGCAGCGATATTTCCCGCGACATTATCAACACCAACTGAAAAAAATTTATTAACCAAAAAATATTCTTCTAAAACTTGCCTAATTATTCTAAATATTATTTGTCGTATGTCTATCATCAAAAACTCAAAATGCAATAATTCTTTTTTGAATGTTCCAATCATCGTCTATCCAATGACATGTAATACCCATATAAGGATCAGTTTGCTAAGGATCACTCCAAATGTCGCTACCTATATGTACATGTCCATCGAAATTCATAAAAAAAAAATTCAAATCTTATTTTCCTCTTTTATAAATATCAAAAAGTTGGCATTTAAGCGTATTTCTCGAAATAGATTTTGCTTGCGGAGTTCATGCAATGTTTATAAAATGATTAAAACCAAATTTTTCACAAAAATTAAGAACACAACGTTCAACGGTAGCAAATCTAGCTAATTCTTCTTTATAAACTTTGTCAATGTAAAGAAATAAAGGAGGAGCGTTAGGATTAGCGTACCCAAAAACTTATTATTAGCTGGTGTCGATCTTTGCTTGCGTTGGATGTTTCGACCTCAAATGTCATTTAAATGTTCCATAACAGCCTCCATCTGTAAATTTATATGTTGCCCCATAATATTTACATTTTACCTCGTACTTATTTGCGCTTAAATGTTCCTTTGAAAAGTGTTCTCATATGTTGGATGTACCCTCACGTTCCGGCTCCTTTGTTGTTGACATTTCTTCGACATCGGTAGAGGATGAAAACTTTCTTGCTTTGGGACGTGCTCGACATTAGGAATAATGTTGATATCATCAACATCGCCTCCCTAATATGCAAAATCATGAGGATCATGAGGATAATCCGATTCCCCCATGCTTATCGGGCTCTTTCCTCTGTTACTAGCTCTGCTTCCACTTGCCATTTTTTTGATAGAAATTAGCAAAAAGTGGATTTAGAAAATTGAGAGAATTGAGTTGATTAAGAGAATTGAGGGAATTTGAGAGAAAATGTGAGAAAAAAATGAAATATGGAAAGGGGCATTTATAATAGTTAAGATAGATTTAATAAATTAATTAAAAAAGGTGGGGGGGACAAATTGTCATTGCCTTGCAACGGTCTTTCCCATTTTTATTTATTTTTTTGTTCTAACGGGCCTAAGGTCCAATGGCTATAAGCCGGTCACAAATTATAAGAACTATAACCAGCCCATATGAGCTGGGCCGATTTCGATTTTGGAACCGGAGGGCCAGGTCAATGGGCCGGTTACGGGTTTGACCTAGGCCAATTCTTGGCCCAAATTGGTCCGTGGCCACCACTAGCTAGTGATATAGTCCAATGATGGAAAAATTATCAAAAAAAATCTTAAATCTATTATTACACTTTTTCCAATTTAGTCTAAACCTTTTAATTTTACAAATTTAGTCCTAAACCTTTTAATTTTGCCAATTCAATCCTAAATCATTTGCATTTGTGTCAATTTAGTTATAAACCTTTTTTTGTGCTGATTCGATCATAAACCTTTTGTATTTATGCCTATTCAATTCATCCGGCCAACTTTGACAAGGCAATTTTTAATTATATTTTAATTTTTTTAAAAAATTCTTTATTTGTTTTTAACTTTTTTATTTTACTGTTCATCTTTTTCCTCTAGATTGGAAGTGAGGGCCGGCGAGGGCCTCACCTAGCCATGGCGCCTGCCAGGTTGAGATCGGTGGTAAGGCTTTTCTTGAGGCACCGAGACAGAGATGAAGCCATTGATGAAAAGGCCGACAAAGGGTGGGTTTGGTTCAGCATTTTCAAAGCCTCTTTGGAAAATACAGGACGTTTGGCAACCACTCTCAAGGGACTTTGGGATAAAAGTTAGCCTTGAAAATACTAAAAGCTCAATGTTAGTAGGAACCAACATTGAGCTTTTAGCATTTGGCCAAGTACTGAGCTATTATTTTTTTCTTCCAAACCTACTCTTACTTATTTTTTACAAATTCCAATTTCACCCAACATTTTTTTGTTATATTATTTTTAAATAAAAAAACCAAACCCAATCTTATGGCCGCCGACCAGCCAAATTTACGGCTGGCAACCGTCGGCCGAGGTCGCTAGAAGTGGGGCGACTCCCAGCAACCGTCGCCTCGATCGTACTAGCCCGAGTCGCCAGGGGTCGTGCAACCCCAGGCGACGACCGTGAGCTCAAGCAAGGGACTCACAACCACTAGCAACCCTCGCCTGGGCTCGTGTGGCCCAGGCGACGGCTTCCGATAGTCGGGTGACCCTGGCGCCTCTCATCGGGGGGTTCACTTCTCGGCGGAGTCAGTCCACGACCGCTGGCGAGCCAGCCTAAGGTTTGGATTTTTCTTTTTTGGTATGAATAAATATGGTAAAAAGCCTATTTGCAAATTTGTTTTCCAAACACTAGTTAGCCCAAAACTATTTTTCAAAGGATTTTTTTTTTACAAATTCGCATTTTCATTTTTCCAAAGCCTCTTAAGCTAAAGGTATTTGCATTTCTTCAAAGCCCATTTCCAAAGCTAAACCAAATCCACCCAAAGAGGTGCTTCCTTTGTCGAAGAATCTAGATCTTGTGGAGAATTTTCAGCCTTCATGGTTTAGCCCTTCGCCTGCATTGATGCAGGTAAGGATCAATCCTCTCCATTCTAATCCCTATCACATCAACTTCTTCATCAACAACTTCGTCTATATCTCGGCACATGCCTCACTACCGATCTCAACCTCACACTCGCCACGGTTGGACAAAGTCGGCCTCTATGACTTCCCGCTGAGGGGTTGTGCACATCTCTTCGTCCCACACATCGCTAAGGGAGGAAGTCTGGGGCTAGCTTATATGGTGTTGGGTTCCCTTAACTTGTAAGACAGTTTTCTGGGGGTTATATAGGCGGCCCTCGGAGAAACAAAATCGTGAGGACTATGTGTCCAAAGTGGACAATATCTTATGAATGGTGGGCTCAGGTCGTTACAATTGGTATCAGAGCCGACTCCCGACAGCATATAAGCCACAGTGGGCGCTAGCTGGTGTGCGCGGTGCACAGCGAGGACACTGAGAGAGAGAGAGAGAGAGAGAGAGAGAGAGAGTATGTGACAACCTACTGAAGGGGTGTGCACATCTCTTCGTCCCACACATCGCTTAAGGAGAAAGTTCAAGGACTGGCTTATATGGTGTTGGGTTCCCTTAACTTGTAAGAAAAGTTTTCTAGGGGTCGTATGGGCGGCCATCGGAGAAACAAAGCCGCGAGAACTGTGTATCCAAAGCGGACAATATCTTACTAGTGGGATCTGGCAAGACTAAGCTCGCCTAGTGACGGCATTGCCAACCTCGCCCAACGACGGCATCATCGGTGGCCAGTTTGGAGGAAAAAGATGAATAGTAAAATAAAAATTATATAAAAAACTTGAAAAAAAAATGCTAAACATTATTAAAAGTTGTCATATCAGTATTGACGAGGGTCCACATCAGTGCTGGCCGATCAAAGTCATCCGGATGGACTGAATTGACATAAATGCAAAAGGTTTAAGACTGAATCGGCACAAAAAAAGTTTAGGACTGAATTGACAAAACTAAAAGATTATTGACTGAATTGGCAAAACTGCAATATGATCTACGCATAAAGATCCTGATTATTAATAATATTGAATTGAAAATTGTATAAAGAATCGTGTGGCTGATTATTAATTAGGAAACCCCTATCAACAATATTAAAAAAAAATTGTTCCTCTTTCAAAATTCAAATTGGTCAAGACAAATAAAAGAAATAGTGGGTCATCTTTCCTTCTTTTTGTATGTATGATATATATAATTCAAATATAGAAAATATAGATATAGAGTTTCTTTCGACTATATCTCTATTTTGACTAAGAATTCTGTTGTTGAATTGAATTCTAGCAAATCCTTTAGGAATTTGTAAGAAACTTTATACAAATTTGAATTCAACAAATGTGGAAGTACGCGCAACGATGATCCAAAGAAACATGTGGTTTTTTAACCCATTGAGATGACCCAAGAATTTTGCTATTTCGATTTTGCTAATCCTTGGGAACAGCGTAGCGACGGATAATTCAGAATCAGAATATGTCCAGTCCAAGAGACAAATCAATAGGAAATGCTATTTGCTTGAAAAAGATAAAGGGATTTTTACGGGATTTTTACTCGTTGGTGTCAATTAGAGGGTCTGTGGACTTTTGTGGCTCCCTTTAAGGTTCTATTTCTGTCGGAGGTATAGCTTCACTACTGAAGGTATGGCTTTACTACCGGATATCGGAAGATTGGATTCTACTCCTTAGGATAGTCTAGTTTTCATACCATCTCCAATGCTATAACTTCCTTCGTATACGTTTCTAGGGGGTTCTAGTTTATCATTTTACCAAGTTTAATGTTAGCCAGATTAGTCAACATGAACCATACCACATAGTTCCAGCAACAACAAAAATCATTGGTATGGCTATGTCCTTTCATTGATTTCTCTCCTAAATTGCATTGATTTCTCCTAAAGGGGCATGGGGACGTCAAAAATACCTATTCTATATATAGATAGAAATGTCTGGCAGCATGGGGTCTTGAAAATTCTAAACATCTCAAAGATACTTCATTTTTTTCTGATAATGTTTTTGAAAGTTTTGATCTTCCCAAAAACTTACTCTACTTGATGAAGGATATATGAAGGTCAGATTTCGTGAAGTTTTTGATATTCAGAATTTGTTTGAAAACAAAAATTCTTATTATTGATTATTCAAAATCCGATAAATGTTGGTTGATCATATAACCCCATTTCTCATAGAATACTATACCGCTACGCTAATCTGAGTTCGCCTTGACTTATCAACAATAACGTGAAAGATTTCAAAAAGACGCAAAGAATCGAAGAATTACAAATGAATGTACAAAATGAACTTAATTGTGTGAACCTATTGGTTATGAGTTGAGAATGGGAATTGAACTCTATGAGATCTTCTCCCATAGTTTATATCATCGAACAGATTAAATCCTGAATCCATTTATTTTTCTGGTACAATTTTGACTGCCCAATAACCAATTTGGTCTCAAGGTAGGTATAGTGCTTCTTCTCCTATGCCGCCCGTTGGCAAATAGAACCAACACAATCAGGAATCAAATAGAAAAAATAACAAAAGAAAAGAAGAAAGGATTTTTAACTCCGGAAATAAATAGAAATATTATTTCTAATAAAAGAAGATACCCTACTAAACTATTAACATCAATAAAAAATATTTTGCAGAAAACCGTAAGTTCCCAAGCAGTGGGAGGAGACTACTAGGGAATTGCTAGCCTACGTTACACGCAATAGTACCTAAGATTACTACTGAAAAAATATATAAAAGATTGTTGGGCCATGCGAGTTCTCCGTAATAACACTAATACCACGTCTTTTTCCTACAACTTACTTCTTTTTCAATTCAATTCATGTCTTCTGCCAATGCCAAATATTCGACGTATTTACCATATTACTCGCTTAATTAAAAGTTTAAGATTACTCTCTTATTATATTAAAAAAAGATTTTCTAATCCATAATATGATTAGTAGTAATCATAAATATATTACCAATTGGGTTTTTTTCTAAACGGAGTCTGAATACTTCATTTTATTGGCCCAACCATAAATAATTCTATAAATTTTCTAATTGATAATAGAAATTTGAATACCCTCCAAAACAAAAAAGGATATAATTTTTACCCAACATGGGTATTTTATTTTTCAGATTTTTATACCTTTTCTTTTCTAAAGATAAAGACAGTTTTGATATTTATCGGATTATACAAATGGATTCGTAAATGAATGAATTTTTTTTTTATCATAAACGGATTTTCTAGAGGTTTTTTTTTTTTGACAATTTTCCCTTCAATGAACGAGAAACCACCTCTCCGGTCGTAGCGTTGTCATGGGATTGCGATGACACGGCGGTAGTTCTCGTCCACTTCTTATGATGCGAATACTTTCAAACACGAATCGCGTCGATGGGTTGACATTTTTTCCTCTTTTACCATTTGAAGTTTGACATTTTTAATGTTTAGATCTTCAAGCAATATACTGATATTTCTTCCTTTTTTGGGTTAATACCGCGAAAAACCCCAAACTGGTACACTTGTGACAAATTTACCCCAAACTATTTTTTTTACCACCAAAAACCCCAAACCGGTGCACTTGTGACAAATATACCCTAAACTATTTTTTTAACCATCAAAAACCCTAAACTGGTATAATTGTGACAAATTTACCTCAAACTACTTTTTTTTACCATAAAAAATCCCAAACTAGTACACATATGACAAATTTACCCTTTGTTGATTTCCGTTAAATTGAGTTAATACCACGACAAATTTCAAATTGATATGCATATAGCAAACATAGGGTAACGTGTACACCCGACAATAGCCACGTGTATTCCAACTTTGTAATTTGACAGTAAAATTTAACGAAACTAACGAAGGATAAATTTGTCACGACGATACCAATTTGGGGTAAATTTGTCACAGATGTACCAGTTTGGGATTTTTCATGGTCAAAAAAATAATTTGGGGTAAAATTGTCACATGTGTACCAATTTGGAGTTTTTGGTGGTATTAACCCCCTTTTTTTTCCAACTGAAAAGCCCAATGGAGTAACCATTAATTTTCTTTTAAGCTACTCCTAACAGCACTAGGCTTTTTGATGAAACGGACACAAGAACGTAACAACCTTTTAACTAAGAGAACACACAACACTATTGACATTTGACTTATCATTTTTTGTAAAACAGACAAGTATAATAGAAAAAATGGAAAAGAAGAGTTTGAATATTATTAGGGTGCGTATGGGAACGTTTCTGTTTCTAAGCATTGTTTTTTAACATAAATATTTTTTTTTGTATTTCTGTTCCCGCCTACGTTTTTTGGGAATAAAAACGCATTTGGAAAGTTAAAAAAAAAATAAACAATTTTTTGTCACCGGTGGCGGAGGCGGGCAGCAACCGGCCGGCTGCGGCGGCGATGACCGGCGACGGCGGCGGAGGTGGCAGGTGGGTGGTGGCCGCGTTGGTGGTGGTAGGTGATGATTCCAAAAGTGTTCCAAAACCCATAAACCAATTTTTTTTTATTTCTTCAAAAGTGTTCCTTGGAGCAAAAGTGTTCTGCGGAACACTTTTGGAACGTTTTTGAACCATACGCGTTTCTGTTCCCAAAGTGTTCCGAGAACACTTTGGGAATGTTGACACCTGATTTTTTTTTTACCATTTATTATTGTGATTTTTATTCTTTAAAATTAAATAAAAATATCAAAAAAGGTCATAAAATCACAAAATCAACTTTGGAAGCCTTGGTTTAACCTTAGGAGCCAATTTTGAACAAAAAATATTTTTCGGTTTTTTTAATATTTTTCGAGTTTATTTAATTATAAAAATACCCAAAAAATCAGAAAAATACCCAAAAATATTCGATAATTTTGTTTTAATTTCCTCTTCAAGTGTGTCACTTTAAATCTCAAAAATTCGGCTCGGGTCACTATGTTCCTTCACAAACATAAACCCGAACCGAGCCTAAAAGAAATCATTTTCGAGTCTTTTAGTTTTCAATTCTCACTTTTTATAAGCTATGACATTGGATTCTAAAGTCTTAAAGTGCAATTAGGTCAATTTGCCCTCCAATTTAATCAATTTTTACCAAAAGGGCTTAATTGCACATTTTTCTTTCAATTAGTCCCCGGTTTCACGGATGTATATGTATGCTCTACGTATTTATACGTCATACGTATTTATACGTTATGCATATTTGTATTGTTTGGTAACCTCTTTAACTCTTGTAATAATAATAATGGTTATTATTTTTAACACCTTTGTTAGTGCCTTTTTTAGCATTTTTGTATTGTGAGTGCTATTGCTAGTGCTATTTTTAAATAGCATTTTTTGTATTATAAATTGTGAGTGCTATTGTTAGTGCTATTTTTAAATGACATTTATTTATCATAAATTGTGAGTGCTATTGTTAGTGCTATTTTTAAATGGCATTTATTTATCATAAATTGTGAGTGCTATTATTAGATAGAATTTATAATTGTTAGTGCTATTTTTAAATAGAATTTTTGTATTATAAATTGTGAGTGCTATTGTTAGTGCTATTTTTAAATAGCTTTTTTGTATTATAAATTGTGAGTGCTATTGTTAGTGCTATTTTTAAATGTCATTTATTTGTGAGTGCTATTATTAGATAGAATTTATAATTGTTAGTGCTATTTTTAAATAGAATTTTTGTATTATAAATTGTGAGTGCTATTGTTAGTGCTATTTTTAAATAACATTTTTGTATTATAAATTGTGAGTGCTATTGTTAGTGCTATTTTTAAATGTCATTTATTTGTGAGTGCTATTTTTAGATAGAATTTATAATTGTTAGTGCTATTTTTAAATACAATTTATTGGAAGGTATTTTTGGCTATAAAAGGATGGCAAGAGTTTTGAGGTTGAAGGGGGAGAGACATTTTGTAGAGTGTGCAAATTTTTGAGAGCTTAGAGAGAAGAACACAAACACTCTCTATATTCTCATAATCTTGAGCGAGCAAAATATACTAAGTTCGGAATATTGATTCCGCATATTGCTAGCACAATTGTTGTGGAGTTATTAGTCGTCTCCCCGTTCGTCAATTGGTGGTGCGTCCGAACTAGATGCCTAACACTTGTGGAGGCTGAGATCGAAGAACATCGAACCGACACCTCCGTTCAAGCACGCTACGAGAGGTAATCTATTTACTCCCTTTGAGACTTTGTGATTTTTTTCGATTGAAATGCACGAAGTACGCCTCTGGAGATACATGTGTGGGTTGTTATTTATTTCCGCTACGTGTTACGTGGATCCCAACAGTGGTATCAGAGCCAATCCTTAGGTGTTTTCGTGCATTTAATTGATTTTTTGCAATTTTTGCAATACTATGGCCAATATGTATTAACGAATTGTTCGTCTTACATGGCTAATGGAGATTGATTATTTTATATGATAAATTAATCAACGTAGCAAAAATTGAGACTAAATCAATTTTGAATCGAAAATTTATGGCTATCTTATTTTACGTAAAAATTCCGAATATGATTCAACGTAGAATTTTTATTGTGCCTTCCTAAGTTTTAAATTGTGAATTTATTACTTACGTGAAAGGGTGGTGATCATGGAAAAATCCCTAATCAATGTGATTGATGTATATATGAATGTATGATGATTATTTATATATTTGGGGTTGTAATTATTAAATGGAGGCTGCGTACTCCTTTTATTTTTCATGTAATCTTTATTTTTAGCATAGTCAATTGTTGATGTAAATGCTACGAGGATTACGTGGAGGAGCCTTTTAAGTCGGCGAGCTCTTTGGGGCCCAATTCTTGAAGAGTTCAAGAAACCAAGAAGAAGCGAAGAGCGGCTCTCCGTTATTAAAATATTAAAATGATTATATGTGGTCTCATTGACTCGAGACCCATTAAATCATAATTCCATGATCACCACGTAGGATAGATATTTATGTGATTGACATCTATTTATTTATTATGATTACGTGAGCATGTTAAACTGGTTAATGTGCAAAGTCAGACTTACCTCACCCAAAATTGTGCCTGCATGAAATCCTAGTTAGGAAAATCACTCGCATTAGGTACCGAAAGGGCGTTGGTAACGACACCAGCGTAACCAAGTCCCCGAACCCAAAATCTCTGGTTCCGTAGAACTGATCGATCTCTCCCAATCGATCGGTAAGGTTTCCGGTCTACCCTCCAAGAAAGACCGGTGGCGACTCCAAATGCATGCACAAGTTGCACATGCCACCACGACCACACTAAGGTCGAAAGCGATCGACTCTTATCGTTGAATCCTCCTGAAAAATACTCCCGCCGCGATTTGGTATGGGCCTGGGAGGGCTCGCACCGATCCAAGACCCGTGATCGGTAATCCATTAGCCGCGTCCGCTTCCGGACGGGTCGCGACAGCTGGCGACTCCGCTGGGGACTTGTTCTAGAAACTATGGTTCTAGACCTCAAGTGGACTTAGGCCGTAATAAAAATTGAGTGATTTTTCTAACCCTACAGGCGCTCTTGAAGGTGAGGTAAGTCCGCTCACGATAGGTGTTATATGTTTTTGCATATTGGAGTAATAAGGGGTGTAGTCTGTGATTAACTTTATTTTACGCAGGTGTGGCGTAGGAATGTATGTTGTGTGGATGATTTGAAGTGCTGATTGATAAATTGTTGTGCATGACTTGCATTGTGATGATCACGACACATGGACACACACAACCGCGCCTAAAACCCCAGGCGCCGCCTTTAGGAACACAATAGAAGGAATTGAAAATGGAATCTCCGTGAGGAAAAACACGGGGTAATCCACTTCTCAATTTCGCTCGCTTCGAACTATGGATTGAGTCCCAATGCAACGATAGTTGTGCAATGGAATCGGCTCTTTCTAGAACTCGAGATGGGAACCTTAACCTTAGGTGCCAAACCCTCTGATTTTTAGAAGTTCACCATCACTTGTCTCATGCGCATGTCTTTGGGCGGTTGGTACACCTAAAATCGCACATAAGTCGACGAGTTGGGTTGGTAAGACTCTCTATCCCTCAAAACTATTACAGTTCATATAAATATAGGCATTTCATTCATTGCATTCTGGTGATTAGATTAAATGTCATTTCAAGGATAGATGCATGTGTTTTTCCCAAACGTCCTTGATAGAAGACGAGGAGGATGATATCCCATGGCGAACACCGAGTGAGCAACAAAGGAGCCTACTATGGACATTATTGAGATATCGTCCAATGAAGATGACGAGTTGGGGCAAGTGATCCGGAAGTCACAGATCGAACTTGGGGCATCCTTAAACGTTAGGATCACATTCCTTGGTTTCATTTTCCATTACTAGTCCTCTTGTATATGGTTTATTTTTATCGAGACTTTCTCTATCTCACCCCTTAGAGTGATTGTATTAGGGATCTATTGGTGTATACATTCAGATGGAACTCGGTTGTATTTCTTTTGACGGGTCATGGGAATGTGATAGTGGCATTTTCTCTAATCATCCGAATACTCCCAAGTCAAGTTTATAATTCCTTTAGAGGAAACTAAAGTTGAAAATCTTACACGACCTTTTTGGTCGTACAGGGTAATCCAACCCCAATTTCGCTAGAAGGAATTATACACTTGAATTGGTCCATGCATGTCATACGTCACTAGTAATCCACGATAATTGATCAAGAGTATTGACGTTATTTCGAATTTAATGACGAGATAGATGTCCAAATTGCTCTCGTTCTTAACAAAACGGCCTTGATTTGGATGCCGTATCTTCAATTAAATTTAAAAACACGTCGTTATGCCTTGCATTTTTGACTAATTCGCTCTTCTGAATATTGGTCAAAAGCAATTATCGTGAATTACATTCCTTTCAATAGTATGCTTTCTTTCGAGGAATATTGATAAAAACTTTTCGCACAAGATTAAAACCCTTGTAAAAGTTCTTATCATTATTAATTACAAGCAAGCATAAGATTGAAAGGGGTCTATGCTTTCTTTTTCAGATTATTCCTTTTGACTCGGTCTTTTCATTTGCAGGTGAAAAACAAGTAGCATAGAGAAATCTTTTCTTGGATAAGTCTGAGGCTATTCTTTCATCTGACCATGAGTGAGTTAGAAAATCAGAACACATCTACTCGACTTATTATGGATCGGCTCATCCAAGTCTAAGATGTCCGGATGCTCGAAGAAATGGATCATATAAAAGCTAAAACAAACACAGGGGCTTTCATTCATTCTTGCCCAAACCAGATCATACAATTCATTGGGGTGGAAAAGTAAAGCAGAAGTGAGCCCTAATCAACGACACAAAGGAGCCCAGCTGGCCCTCCAGGTTATGGATGCTTTGTTTATATGCACCACTCCGCGTATCATGGTCCGCAAGCCTGAGGTGGAGGCGTTTGCGTTCATCATTGACTGCAACAACCTGAGTCTCGTGATCTTCGGCGACTGCTTCCAAGTCCCGAACAAGTCCATTCTCACGAGTTATATCCTCGTTTATGCCGTTGAGCCTTTCTTCCAGTCACTCGCTCCGATTCCTTAGCAGGGCATTACGTCGATCGCGCTCATAGGTAGCCAGAGATAGAGCTAAGTCCTCCACCAGATTCCTCCTCTCGCGTAGCAATGTCGAAACCCGCTCTTTGGCGAACTCAACAGCCTTTTTGTGACTATCAGCCAGGTAGTCAGCCAACGCTAGGCGGTCGGACTGATCCTCATAACGGGCTCGCAAGACACGAGCCACGGTAACTCCCCGATGAGCAGCGCGGTAGACCTCCAAGGAGTTCGTAAAGAGCGTTGGAAAAATACTGTATTCCCTCCCCAACGCGGTACCCTCGAGGGAGGTGATGTCCAGGTCCCCGAACATGACTCTGATCTCATCCTCGGTTTCGGGATGATCGGCTATGTGAGCGTAGCCTCGACCCAAGAGGTTATAGAACTCTTTCCATCGAGTTAAAGCTTCGGCTGAGAAAGTGTGAACTTGGGAAGAAGCCATTTTCGACGGAGATGTGTGTAGTGGAGCGATTAGAGGATGGAAGCAAATTATATGAGAGCGTTAATCTCCCAAACACCAACTCCGCATTTTATAGCGTCTCGAGAGTGGAGAAAAGTTGCAGCAATAATGCTTGTGGAGCCGGGTTAATTAATGTAAAGCGAGGGCTGCTCCTCCCGTGAATCATCAGACATGTCCTGATCCGCAATTTCAGGCCTGACAAATTCGGTCTTGCCATTATTAAAGCTGGGAGGGAGGCGAGCGCAACTATCGAAGAAGCCGCGAAAGGATTGTGTTGTTCCATCACGCATGAAGCTGGGCGGCGAGTGAACAGCTCTGCCACTTAAAAAGAGAAGACAGTGCTGAACAGGCATGACTATTGAGGAAAAGTGAAAGGCGAGCGCAACTATCGAAGAAGCCGTGAAAGGATTGTGTTGTTCCATCACGCATGAAGCTGGGCGGCGAGTGAACAGCTCTACCACTTAAAAAGAGAAGACAGTGCTGAACAGACATGACTATTGAGGAAAAGTGAAATGCGAGCGCAACTATCGAAGAAGCCGCGAAAGGATTGTGTTGTTCCATCACGCATAAAGCTGGGCGGCGAGTGAACAGCTCTGCCACTTAAAAAGAGAAGACAGTGCTGAACAGGCATGACTATCGAGGAAAAGTGAAAGGCGAGCGCTACTATCGAAGAAGCCGCGGAAGGATTTGGTTACCCCTTCGTGTCGGAAAGCTGAGCAGGAGGTAAACAGTTCCGTCGTTTCAAAAACAGAACGCTGAACAGACCTAGCTTTCGAGGAAAAGGAGGCAACAAATCGAAAGAGCGAGTATACAAAAGAGAACAGAGAACCCCGAGTGACGAGTTCGTTGAAAGACCTCAAATTCTCTAGAATCAAATTCGACATCGAAGCCATGGAACTCAACATCGCCGGTGACGAACATCAAGATCGCAGTGGTGACGACGGCAGTGGCCACGACGCTCAACCCCGGAAAAGAAAAAGTCGCCAGCGCTACGCTCGGAAAGAAATCCAGGAGCTTGAAGCTTTCTTCGATGAATGCCCTTGCCCAAACGAGGAACAAAAGATTGAATTGGGCCAGAAGCTGGGAATGAATCCTATGAGAATCCATTTTTGGTTTCAGAATAAACGTTTCAGACTAGGTGTCCAACACAGGCGTAAGGAGATCACGGCCCTAAAAGAGCAGAACCAAAACCTTCGAATGGAAAACATGCGGTATGAGAAAATCCTCAGTACTATTACCTGCCCTGACTGCGGTGGCCCTACCACCCTCAGTAAATTGTTCCCCGGTAAGCCTTCTACGAGGATGGAAGGTGCTCATTCATCCCCCTGCTCCCTTGAGCCATCTCCGGCACAATCAGATCCTGCTAATGGCGCGCATGAGGAGATCGATCCCACAGAAATTATACCAGTGTCTTCGGAGGAAGAAGATACGTGTCATTATGATCGGAGTCACCTCATCGAAGCCCATGAATCTCCTCCACAACAGCTTCCGGTAAGATCAGATACAGTTCAAGAGGAGTTAGAGATTAGTCGGCAGGCTATCAGCGCCACTCTGGACGACGAGAAGAAGAAATTCATTTGGCCCCCGGAGCTTCATCTCAAGTTCTTAGACGCAGTTCGACAGATAGGACTCGACTTCATAGGTCCGACGAGCATACTTAGGGTCATGAAGGTACCGGGACTTACCAAGCAATTAGTCGCGAATCACCTTGGTTGCTACAGAAGGGCGTTAGGACAGCGTTATACAGAGCTGAATCCGAGCAATAGACTCGGCTGCGAGCCCAGTACCCCTATGTCAAAGGAGGCCCGGTCGAATCTGGACGACTATTGGGGATTTGATCAGGATATCCTCGCGAGTCATTTCAATATTCCTCAAGAACACGCATCACAAGTGCAGCGAGTAAGCACTCCCCCGTCCGAGCAGCAGCTAGTCAGTGTTCATCCTGTCGCAGATCAGCCCACCACGCTCAGTGCTCAAGGGTTTGCCCAATCGGAGCACGTGGCTTCAGATGACCTAATGGGAGAATGCTTGGAGCATTTTTATTTCCCTAATTCCCAAGTGGGAGATGCTTGTGGTAGTCAACCGATCAAATCTCCTCTTATAATCCCAAATAAGGATGGGGGTTCCAGTTCGAAGAATCCGTCGGGCGATGCAGCTCAACCTATACATCAATCGTTCGAGGGGTCAGGTGATTTCTTCGATGAAGGACTTGATACCTGGTTCGATCAGTTGGAAGCTATTAAAGATTGGCAACCATGATCTGCAGTCGGTAATGGCACACCTAAGCCGAGGCCAGATTGGTTGGTCATTGTACATGCCCAAAGAAAGAAGGGGATGTACGCGAGAAGGATGTATCTCCTATTATAAAGTTCTCATCGGTGCACGCGATTGTTTCTTCAATAGCTAGAGTTGATTTTGCATAATGTTTTTCGCGAACGTCATCTCGTGTGTATACGGTAATTCCTTGTTATTAAGTTCAAGGTAAAATCAGCCCCGACGCGTGAAGGCAGAATTGATAGCATGAGTTACTAGCAGAATGTGATCGAGCTCGAAAGCGAAAGATTACTAGCGGCCCCAAACGCCGTGACCACAAAATCAGGGGCAATCTTTAAGTTTCGAGCAACTACAAATCTATTTCTCACGAGGCATTCAAGTCAATCAAATATAAAGCGTCGGGCTGTGAGAATGATGCGTAGTCAAGCTGTTGACACAGGCGAAAAAGGAGTCGCGTAGATCCGAAAGCAAAAACCTTTCTCGGCTAGTCAACAATGCAGAATGAAAGGGCATATATAAACAAACTCGCATTTATTTCATTCAGCAGGAAAGTTTACAAGTGGATCACTGAGGGGGAGCAGTAAACCCAAAATGAGTTCTGACAAGCATCACAAAAAAGCTTAATTGACTCTCCATGCTATCCATGCCTTGCTTACAACCCACACTCCGGGAATCGAGGTCTACAAGCTTGAAGAAAAGGAGACGACATTTCTCCTTAAGTTCGTTCACCTTGATCTCATAGTACTCGAACTCAAGCTCTAAGTCCTGAACCAGCACCCTCCCGCGAGCTATATCCATGCTCAGGTCTTCAAGCCTTTCCTCCAACCAGGCACACTGGAACCTTAGCACGAAGTTGTGCTGGTCTTGCTCAAAGGCGGTGTCAAAAAGAGCCAGACGCTCCACCAAGTTGTCCCTCTCACGGACCAGCATCGAAACCTGGGCGTGGGCGTATTCAACAGCCCTTTTATGGTTATCGGCCGTCAGCATGGCCAACATCAGGGACTCAGTTCGGTCCTGATAACGGGCTCGCACGATACCAGCTAAAGTGACCTCCCGGCTAGCAACTTCGTAAGCCTGCAGGAAATTGTTGAAGAGAGTTGGGAAGATCACAAACTCCCTTTGCAGTTTCGTACCTTCAATACACACAGTATCCAGGGCCGGAATCAGAGTACGAACTTCAACCTCAGCTTCAGGATGATTGTTTATGTAGCCATAACCTCTACCCAAGAGGTGGTAAAATCTCTCCCATTGGGTCGAAGCTTCAGCTAAGGCAGCAGGCACAGAGGAGGAATCCATATGCGATGGAATGACGGAGAGGAGGGTGGAAATGTGAAGAGTGTTTGAGAGGCTGAGTTTGATAAGGCTAAAGTGTTAATCTTCTTGACGTCAATCTATCACCTTATAAACGCTCGAGTAAGCAGGGAGAAGTGGTAATAATAGTATGTGCAGTAGAGCCAAACGGGTTTCGTTAATGCATCCCCGATGAGTCACGAATCCACCACTGTCCTGTGATCTCGGGTTTTACGAAACATAATGGCGCCGAAAGGTGGGGAGGCTTGTTACTCTAGAGACTGGGCCAGGGGGACAAGCGTAGTGCTCGACAAAACGAAATCAACGCAAGAGATCTTCAGGCTCCGTTCACGTAGAAAAGAACAAAAAAGGACAAAGTGGGAATTACGAAGCCTCGAGAAGAACGCTCGTCAGGTAGCCATCACAAAAGACGAAGTGGGAATCTCGAAGCATTGAGAAGAGCGCTCGTCGGGTAGCCATCACCTTTGATCAAAGAACAGTGATCCGACCCCTTTAACCTTTCAGAATTTGCAGAGAAAGTGAGGATCCAAGGAGGAACAAAGAAAGCTGAGTTAACGGAAAATCAAGCAGTGATATTTCGATCAAAATGTTCAAGGGGTTCTGTCATTTACTGGAAACGCCAGACTTGGAGGTCTCCGAGCTTGAGCTGCTGGAAGAATTTGAAAATCTCAGGACCGAACCTGACACGGGGGCCATGGAGACCGATCCTTCTAATGATGAAACCCGCGGCTTGGTTAACGAGAACAATACCCGCGACGGCGATCAGCGTCAGAAAGGGGAATGTCTCCAACGCAACACTTCAGGTCAAGTCCATAAACTCGAATTGTTTTTCAGGGAATACCCCTATCCTGACATGGAACAGAGAATCAAAATGGGCCAGGAGATAGGGTGGGAGCCTCGGAAGGTCAAGTGCTGGTTTGAAAACAAACGAACCCGGCTGAAGCAGCAACGCGATCGGCACGAGTTAGCGATTGCGAGGGAGGAAAATGAAAAGCTTCGAATAAAAAACATTCAGTACAAAAAAGCTCTAAGCATCGCTATTTGTCTTGAGTGCGGTAACCCTGTTCCCACGGACGGAGTATTCACTGAAGAGCCAGATCTGGGGGTTCATAATGCTCATTTGTTGCAATGCCCTTCGCAACATCTTTCGAAACAGGCGGGTACCGCCGAGGATCTACAAGAGGAAACTAGTGCTATAAGATCAAAGTCGACGCCCATTGTGGAAGGGAACATGCGTCATGACAAGTCAGGTCCGCTCAATGATGAACTCACCATCATGACCAGCCGATCTGAGACCACTAAATCCCCTCCAGAGCAACCTCCAACACGACCAAATTCCGAGAAGAGTAACCGCCAAATGGCTGGCACTACTTCGGCTAGCAAGAAAATAAGATTTCGTTGGACCCCGGAGTTTCATAGCAAATTTGTTGATGCAGTTCAACAGTTAGGGATCAATTTTGCTCGCCCATCGCGCATACTCCAAATCATGAACGTGCCGGGATTGGCGAAAAATATGGTCAAGAATCACCTTTGGCGCTACAAGAAACTATTGAGAGATGGACGAGCGTCGCTAGACCAAGATAGAGGCGGTTCAACACGACCAGATTCCGCGAAGAGTAGCCGCCGAGTTGCCAACACTACTTCGGCTAGCAAGAAAACAAGGTTTTATTGGACCTCGGAGCTTCATAGCAAATTTGTTGATGCAGTTCAACAGTTAGGGATCAGTTTGGCTCGCCCATCGCGCATACTCAAGATCATGAACATGCCGGAGCTGGATAGAAATAAAGTCAGGAACCACCTTTGGTGCTACAGAAGACTACTGAGAGATGGACGAGTGGCGCTAGACCAAGATAGAAGCGGTTCAAGTTTAAACGATGAGCATGGCTGTGATCGCAATCCTCATGAAGCAGGAAGCATCCAATCACTTCTCAACACCGATGGGACTGGCAATCACACGGTCGATTGTTCAGGCATCAATCAGAGTACTCCCCTGGGTTATCCTAGTACTCCTCAGGAGTATGTACCGCAATTTCAGCAAATCGGGACTCCCCAGTCTGAGCACCGACTGGCCGGTAATGCTAGTCCTACAGCGGATCTAACATTGGCAGGAGATGCACATACAATCTTGCGAGACAATTACGGGGATTCCGGCTCGAAGAATCAGGTGGTCCATGACGAAAATGGTGAAAAGATTCCTTCTCCAATAGTTGACAATACTCAACCTGAGTGTCAGTCGCTCGATGGTTCAGATGATCTCCTTGAAAACATCTATTCTTGGTTCGATCGGCTGAATTCCCCCCTGAGTTACCCCGGTACTCCTCAAGAGTATGTACAACAATTTCAGCAGGTATGGACTCCCCAATTTGAGCACCAACCGATCGTTAGTGTTATTCCTACGGCGAATCCAGCATTGGATACAAACCTACTGGACAACGATGAAAGTACCAACTCGAGAAGTGAGGTTGTTCATGCCGAAAGTAGTGTGAGGAATCCATCGCCAACGGTTGAGGATGCCCGACTTGGGCGTCAATGGCTTGAAATTTCAAGTGAGTCCCTCAGTGAGCAACTCGGCGTGTGGATCACGCATAAACCGATGAACCGGGTTGTTCGTGCCGAAAATGAGAGAAGTCCATCACCCGCAATTAAGGATGCTCAACTTGAACGACTCGAACAGTCAGACGATCTCCTGAATGAGCAACTCAGCCTATGGGTCAAGCATTTTGGAACAAGTGCATCTTCGCAGTCGTGACCGGTACCAGCGACCAGACGTCTGGTTCTAAGCTCGTATGCAAAATCATTAGAAGGCTCAGGAGAGTGAGAGGCGAATACGTCGAAGGAATGTGTTACGAATCTCGTTGTAAAGTTCCCGCGGGAATATTTTAATTAACGCTTAAAACTAACCGCTCTGAGTGTCACCCTTTGAACATCTTCGAGCCAAGGGCCGTGAATTAATCACTTAATCTGTGGAGCAAGTTCCATGAATGATGACTATCACCCGCGGAGCATAGTGGGATCTACCCCATTCAGCACGAAATACGTTTGGTCACGAAGCCTCCTATTTGGTAAAACGATGTATCGTTCCTAAACGATCTTCAACCGAATACCAAAGTAATATCTCCTTTCTTTCCCTTCTCAGGTGATAAACGTGGGTAAATCACTCAAGGAGCCATCTATTCAAATAACAGAATAGACGTTGCCTAACTGGGGGCAGAGGAACCATTGATGTTACAAACACTCCAAGCATGGATAGGCGGATTCGATAGATGTTATTCATATCAAAAACGCAACATCAGAACATGATGAGAACCAAGAGTAAAGTTGTATCGTCCTAATTTATCTTGAATTTTGGGAACATGAATTGACACTTATTATTTATCCTTGACAGGAACTCGTCATCAAAGCGGGCAGATTTCCTACAAACCTGGTATACTCGTTAGAGTATATGACCAAGGGTAAGATGTATCGTTCTAATTTTTTGAAAAATTCGTGAACATACAATAACATGTTTCTTCCGCATTTTCAGGGATCTCCAGCCGCGGGAGACAGGTAAGTATCCCTTTCCCCAATCCATGGAAGATGTTAAATAAAAAACAGAGAGAAAAAGAAAAGCTTTCAAAATCTGATGTCTAGAAAAGACATGGAATTCTAACTTCATTGGCATTCATGTTTTGAAACACGAGGTTGTCTGAACATGCATTGTGCACCATAAAATCCCCTTGACGGGTAAAATTTTTGGGAAAACGAAAGAGATTTTTCCAATCAAAAGTTGTTCAAAACTCTCAAAAGGATGTTTCCTCAAAAGAGAGGCAAGCTCAAATCCAAACACATCCTACATACACTTGAGAGATGAATGGAGCGAATCAAATAGTAAAATATGGACCTACGGAAGTAGGGACCATTTGCAGCGATTACATGGATTGGGACGACGGAGGCGTTCGTTTCATATCATAAACACTACAGGTGACCGTTGGCAACCCATTCGAACGGCGGTTTTCATTCTTAACCCTGTCAAGAACCACCCTACATCGGGGCAAAATGGATGTGAGTCCAGCGGCATCAGGAGTAAATGGCTAGAAATTTTCTTGCTCGGACTAACATCAATCTTTGTGTGCTGTTTATATGGTAATCCAAGTGCCATAGGATGACGAGAAGCATCCATTTCTCTATCCCACACACTATATCCTTTGCATAGCCAAGTTGAGCCTGCAAATTCGTTTCATGAACCCATTGGTGATCATTCCAAGACGGATGCTGCACCACTTCAAAAATGGAAGAGTTCAAGACTCAGGGATTACGAAAGAGAAATCCCGGACTGATATTTAAAGCATGTTTAGACTATATGTCTAACACGATCCCATGAAAAAAAAATGGGATTTCAAAAGTGAATGAGAAAAATCCACGGCATCGAGAAAAAGCAAAGTGCTTGGTAAAAGCAAGGCCGATGCTCGTGTAAGTTGTTTGATTGATCCACAATGAAGCCGGATGGGAAAAGAAGAAATCCCTGAAGGAGCCAAATCCAAAAGGATTGCTCCCCAAATGGTGCCGAGCGCAGAACAAAGACACAGAGAGAGTTCTCGTTCTCTGAATGCAACAAGAAGGGCTCTCTAAAGAGTTGGTGTACACCTCAAAATCAGTTGCGCACCTCAAAGACTAAAGATGCAGAAAGGAAAGGACAGGTGTCAAATCTGCGATGATCACCAATGTCAATCCCCTCATAAATTCTGAGCCAAAAATAAGCTTGTTTCGGTCCCCAATCCTACCAATGTTACAACCCCGAAACAGTCTTCTCTGACTAAGACACTTGGGTTAACATATAGCTTAGCTCGAAGAAGTACGAGCAAGACTATTTCTTTCTCATTTTGCAGGGTTCTTGACTTGTAAACCCGGAGCAGATGGTGAAGACTTTCATTCAATGGCCTCGACTCCAAAGCGAGTCCCCCTTGAAAGCCAATATCCAAGCCTAACATTACGGTCCCGTGGAAGACCTCCCGACCGATCAAAATGTATGCGCTGCGAATGAGCCTAAAACCTAGGCACAGGTTAGTAGGGAATTGAGTGCATCCCCTATAAAAACCACATCTCAAAACAGGTGAGAAGACCTCCTTGTCGAGAAATATTCCAATTGACGTTTTGAACAAACTCTTTTTGGAATTTTCAAACTGTTGATCCAGATTTTCCGTGCAAGGGACTTGTGATCACATTTGCATGTTGCAAGAATGCTTTGGATGACCTCCAGCATCAAAATGCACATTTCATGATTAAAACTTAAATCATACGATTTTGTCAAATGGACAGCCGTGGTCTTCCCAAAGATTACTAACGTTTTCTTGGTGAAGAAAAATATTTCAGGCTCAAATTTCTGCAGGATACCTGGAGAACCCAGCTCCCAGAATGTCGCCTCAACAGACTCAAGTGAAGCTTTGTCAAAATAAAATCTTTCATTGCTTCAAAAACTGAATTCCCGACAAACTTCGGGGTCTCTAAAAAAGAGGGAAAGAAAAACCCTTTTAAAAGAAAAGTCCTATCAGACGTGGAGAACCCTCGTCCCAGGACCCATTTTCAAAATATCAAACAGTCTCATCAGACGTGGAGAACCCTCGTCATGAGACCCCTTTTCATAATTTAGGCAGTCTCATCGGACGTGGAGAACCCTCGTCATGAGACCCCTTTTCAAAAATCAGACAGTCTCACCGGACGTGGAGAACCCTCGTCATGAGACCCATTTTCATAATTTAAACAGTCTCATCGGACGTGGAGAACCCTCGTCATGAGACCCCTTTTCAAAAATCAGACAGTCTCATCGGACGTGGAGAACCCTCGTCATGAGACCCCTTTTCATAATTTAGGCAGTCTCATCGGACGTGGAGAACCCTCGTCATGAGACCCCTTTTCAAAAATCAGACAGTCTCATCGGACGTGGAGAACCCTCGTCATGAGACCCCTTTTCATAATTTAGGCAGTCTCATCGGACGTGGAGAACCCTCGTCATGAGGCCCCTTTTCAAAGTCAAAACTAATGGTAGATACCGCCTGAAGGGTCAACACAAGGTAGATACCGCCTGAAGGGTCAACACAAGGTAGATACCGCCTGAAGGGTCAGCTCAAAGGTAGATACCGCCTGAAGGGTCAAATGAAGGTAGATACCGCCTGAAGGGTCAAATCAAGGTAGATACCGCCTGAAGGGTCAAAGTAAGGTAGATACCGCCTGAAGGGTCAATCAAAGGTAGATACCGCCTGAAGGGTCAAATCAAAGGTAGATACCGCCTGAAGGGTCAATCAAAGGTAGATACCGCCTGAAGGGTCAAATCAAAGGTAGATACCGCCTGAAGGGTCAATCAAAGGTAGATACCGCCTGAAGGGTCAAATCGAATTTGGTAGAAACCGCCTGAAGGGTCAACACAAGGTAGATACCGCCTGAAGGATCAACTCATGGTAGAAACCGCCTGAAGGGTCAACACAAGGTAGATACCGCCTGAAGGGTCAACACAAGGTAGATACCGCCTGAAGGATCAACTCATGGTAGAAACCGCCTGAAGGGTCAACACAAGGTAGATACCGCCTGAAGGGTCAACACAAGGTAGATACCGCCTGAAGGGTCAATCAATGGTAGATACCGCCTGAAGGGTCAAATCAAAGGTAGATACCGCCTGAAGGGTCAAAATCAAAGGTAGATACCGCTTGAAGGGTCAACACATGGTAGATACCGCCTGAAGGGTCAACACAAGGTAGAAACCGCCTGAAGGGTCAACTCATGGTAGATACCGCTTGAAGGGTCAAATCAAAGGTAGATACCGCCTGAATGGTCAAAATCAAAGGTAGATACCGCTTGAAGGGTCAACACAAGGTAGATACCGCCTGAAGGGTCAACACATGGTAGATACCGCCTGAAGGGTCAACACAAGGTAGAAACCGCCTGAAGGGTCAAATCAAAGGTAGAAACCGCCTGAAGGGTCAACTCAAGGTAGAAACCGCCTGAATGGTCAAACCAAGGTAGAAACCGCCTGAGGGATCACATTAATGGTAGAAACCGCCTGAAGGGTCACATATGGTAGAAACCGCATAAGGGTCAACTCATTGATAAATATCGCAGTAAGGATCAACACAAAGGTCTGATCCACCATACGGATCAAAATTCTTGGCAAATCCCAAAGCGTGGGATGCGCCTTCCTTAGGTTCCTACAAGTTAGGAATCTCATCATGGTATGACCTACCATACATGTCAGAGCTTAATCTCCCTGGGATATTCTGAATGACGAGTCCTAGGCATCTTCTTGAAAGTCGTCGCAACCGGCAGCATCCGACAGGTGAGCTTCAGGTAAGCCTCTCTCACTCCGGCCCATGTTCAAATTGTTAGAGCAAACCGAGGATTGATTTGAGCTTTTATCAATAGGCTTAAGGATCCGATGTCATAACATTTCTTCTCTTATTTTCCCAGTTGAGTCGGTTAGGAATCAGGTGCCACCTTATCTTTGAGAGAAACCTCTAACGAGATTCCTCTCAAAGAGGGGCAGCTGTTGACACCTGATTTTTTTTTACCATTTATTATTGTGATTTTTATTCTTTAAAATTAATTAAAAATATCAAAAAAGGTCATAAAATCACAAAATCAACTTTGGAAGCCTTGGTTTAACCTTAGGAACCAATTTTGAACAAAAAAATATTTTTCGGTTTTTTTAATATTTTTCGAGTTTATTTAATTATAAAAATACCCAAAAAATCAGAAAAATACCATTCGTGGTCAGAAAAATACCCAAAAATATTCGATAATTTTGTTTTAATTTCCTCTTCAAGTGTGTCACTTTAAATATCAAAAATTCGGCTCGGGTCACTATGTTCCTTCACAAACATAAACCCGAACCGAGCCTAAAAAAAAATCATTTTCGAGTCTTTTAGTTTTCAATTCTCACTTTTTATAAGCTATGACATTGGATTCTAAAGTCTTAAAGTGCAATTAGGTCAATTTGCCCTCCAATTTAATCAATTTTTACCAAAAGGGCTTAATTGCACATTTTTCTTTCAATTAGTCCCCGGTTTCACGGATGTATACGTATGCTCTATGTATTTATATGTCATACATATTTATACGTTATGCCTATTTGTATTGTTTGGTAACCTCTTTAACTCTTGTAATAATAATAATGGTTATTATTTTTAACACCTTTGTTAGTGCCTTTTTTAGCATTTTTGTATTGTGAGTGCTATTGCTAGTGCTATTTTTAAATAGCATTTTTTGTATTATAAATTGTGAGTGCTATTGTTAGTGCTATTTTTAAATGAAATTTATTTATCATAAATTGTGAGTGCTATTGTTAGTGCTATTTTTAAATGGCATTTATTTATCATAAATTGTGAGTGCTATTATTAGATAGAATTTATAATTGTTAGTGCTATTTTTAAATAGAATTTTTGTATTATAAATTGTGAGTGCTATTGTTAGTGCTATTTTTAAATAGCTTTTTTGTATTATAAATTGTGAGTGCTATTGTTAGTGCTATTTTTAAATGTCATTTATTTGTGAGTGCTATTATTAGATAGAATTTATAATTGTTAGTGCTATTTTTAAATAGAATTTTTGTATTATAAATTGTGAGTGCTATTGTTAGTGCTATTTTTAAATAGCATTTTTGTATTATAAATTGTGAGTGCTATTGTTAGTGCTATTTTTAAATGTCATTTATTTGTGAGTGCTATTTTTAGATAGAATTTATAATTGTTAGTGCTATTTTTAAATACAATTTATTGGAAGGTATTTTTGGCTATAAAAGGATGGCAAGAGTTTTGAGGTTGAAGGGGGAGAGACATTTTGTAGAGTGTGCAAATTTTTGAGAGCTTAGAGAGAAGAACACAAACACTCTCTATATTCTCATAATCTTGAGCGAGCAAAATATACTAAGTTCGGAATATTGATTCCGCATATTGCTAGCACAATTGTTGTGGAGTTATTAGTCGTCTCCCCGTTCGTCAATTGGTGGTGCGTCCGAACTAGATGCCTAACACTTGTGGAGGCTGAGATCGAAGAACATCGAACCGACACCTCCGTTCAAGCACGCTACGAGAGGTAATCTATTTACTCCCTTTGAGACTTTGTGATTTTTTTCGATTGAAATGCACGAAGTACGCCTCTGGAGATACATGTGTGGGTTGTTATTTATTTCCGCTACGTGTTACGTGGATCCCAACAGTGGTATCAGAGCCAATCCTTAGGTGTTTTCGTGCATTTAATTGATTTTTTGCAATTTTTGCAATACTATGGCCAATATGTATTAACGAATTGTTCGTCTTACATGGCTAATGGAGATTGATTATTTTATATGATAAATTAATCAACGTAGCAAAAATTGAGACTAAATCAATTTTGAATCGAAAATTTATGGCTATCTTATTTTACGTAAAAATTATGAATATGATTCAACGTAGAATTTTTATTGTGCCTTCCTAAGTTTTAAATTGTGAATTTATTACTTACGTGAAAGGGTGGTGATCATGGAAAAATCCCTAATCAATGTGATTGATGTATATATGAATGTATGATGATTATTTATATATTTGGGGTTGTAATTATTAAATGGAGGCTGCGTACTCCTTTTATTTTTCATGTAATCTTTATTTTTAGCATAGTCAATTGTTGATGTAAATGCTACGAGGATTACGTGGAGGAGCCTTTTAAGTCGGCGAGCTCTTTGGAGCCCAATTCTTGAAGAGTTCAAGAAACCAAGAAGAAGCGAAGAGCGGCTCTCCGTTATTAAAATATTAAAATGATTATATGTGGTCTCATTGGCTCGAGACCCATTAAATCATAATTCCATGATCACCACGTAGGATAGATATTTATGTGATTGACATCTATTTATTTATTATGATTACGTGAGCATGTTAAACTGGTTAATGTGCAAAGTCAGACTTACCTCACCCAAAATTGTGCCTGCATGAAATCCTAGTTAGGAAAATCACTCGCATTAGGTACCGAAAGGGCGTTGGTAACGACACCAGCGTAACCAAGTCCCCGAACCCAAAATCTCTGGTTCCGTAGAACTGATCGATCTCTCCCAATCGATCGGTAAGGTTTCCGGTCTACCCTCCAAGAAAGACCGGTGGCGACTCCAAATGCATGCACAAGTTGCACATGCCACCACGACCACACTAAGGTCGAAAGCGATCGACTCTTATCGTTGAATCCTCCTGAAAAATACTTCCGCCGCGATTTGGTATGGGCCTGGGAGGGCTCGCACCGATCCAAGACCCGTGATCGGTAATCCATTAGCCGCGTCCGCTTCCGGACGGGTCGCGACAGGGAACAGAAACACTCTCCCTATAGTGTTTTTTTTTTTTGTGTTGTCATACACAGCCTTAGCTTCCTCACATGAGGAGTTTTTTTCTTTTTTTGTTCGGTGTCGTATTTTTAAAATGACTTTTTCATTCAATTTTTATGATGGCTAAAATAGAAATATATGATATCATATCTCCTAATCCACTATTTATATTTCACTGATGAGTTATTTGATTTTTACGAGACAATTCAAATCGAGTGGATTTTAGATTAAATCAAATCTAGTGACTTATCCGATAAATGGAAATTTCATCCTTCCTAGATTTTATGTTTGATTTGCCAGGTAACTAAGCACACATTTTTTTAAAGGATCTGTTACCCTGACAGTCTGATAGCACTGTCATTATTTCTGACCCTCGATTTTTCAATAAATGAGTACTTTATACAAAACACGTGGTGATGATGTGTTGATCTACGGTTAGAAATAACTAACAATGCCGTTAGACTATCATGGAAGCATATCCCTTTTTTTAAAATAGCAAGATTCATTAAGACTTTTCATACTCGTCGGAGGAGAAGAGGGAGAGATCATACCCTTTGGCTTGAAACATGAGTCCAAATTTCATATACTTGCACCTTTAAAATTGTTACATTCCCACGACAGATAAGCTATTAATAAATTTTCAGCGAAAGAGAGATCCGCTAAAGTTTGTGCCTTTCTAAGGCCTTCACCCTGCTCAACCTTGGGAAGAGTAGGAAAAGGTTCTCAATCCTGGAGCTGTTCAATCTTCACGTTCAATCTTGTCAACCAAATGAAGGTTATGGCGTTGATGTTATTTGTCCAGATTGCATGGCTGCAGTAAAAATCCTAAGCGAGCTCGTCATCACATATCATTTAATTTTCGTGACAATCGTCTTATGATCTCCGAGAGCTGTTTCCTAGATTCGAAAGACAGTACTTGGGTTCTCTCGAGAGAGAGAGAGAGATTTCAATTCCTTGAACGAGTATGAAAGCGTCTAGATGAGACATGGAGATTGAAGAAGATTGGGATTTGGATGTGGCGTACTTATAATGCAATTTGCGCTTCGTTATTGAACAAACTGTCTACATTTCTTTGAGAGAGAGAGAAAGAAGGCAAGTAATGGTTTCAAGGCTGGTAAGTTGCATGGTTCAATCATGCTAATCACGATTCTTAATGAACTAATCAGACGAAAACTTCCGGGCGATGGTAAAATTGTCCGTTCTCTTTTGCTATTCGATGTTTGTTAATAATCACCTTACGAGATGTCGCGGGTGGAGTTATTCGTTATGCTTTGCTAAGATGTACAAATTGCTAAAAGGATCAGATATTCATTCTTATGTTGTTTTCTTCGAATTTTTTCGCCTTTCACCGTTGACTGCCGGCGAAAAGAGACATCGATTGATCGGTGAGCGAGAGAATTTATGGAAATTATGATTGTTCTTCTCCATACCGAGAAATAATCTGTATACAAATGACGAACTATATTTACATTATAACATGCTTTTGAAGTTCCAAAGTATAATCTACATTACTCGCTAATCCATGATTTGATCTCGTCAAATATGGCCTGGCTTGCTCCTCTTTCGGGCTCAAGCCTCAATCCATTCACTACTCAATTCATGTCAGTTGCCAATTTATTGTGCTTGATGACACGTGAGGGACTTACCGAGTCATGTTGAGAACAGTTGTAAGACCAAAAGAAAAATCTCTAAAATTTCACATTTTTCAACCTATTCGATTAATTTTGATAAAAATCGCTGGCGTGGATATAAATTTACATTTTGACCCTTAATTTATTGAAAATGCTTAAAATTGACCTCGTGCGCGTCAAAATGGTGTGTCAGGATGCTGGACTTGCGTGTCACTGGTGTGTCTGAAACGCTGGTCATGTGTCAATCACATGTCAGAAAGTGTCGAAGTATCAGAGTGTCTTACACAACATAAAGACCTATGGAGAGTGTCGGTGCTTCCTAAGCCCTCGACAACGGTCAGCGGGGGTCGCCAGCCACTGGCCGGGCTTGGCGACCCGCACCCATCGTCATTTAGCTTTTTTTATTGCTAACTTGGATTCTTTAGCGAGCCACGCAGATGCTACATAAGATTTTCAGCAAAGCTCATCGGAGTTGGCAATCATATAATTATTTTTCAAAAAAAAATTGGCAATTAAGTTATAAAAAAAAATTGGCACTTAAGTGAGTACCGTATACAAACTTTAGCACTTCTGATGTCGTTGTTCATAAGTATAAGAAGCTGCAAATGTTCATGTATCTCAGTAATGTCGACTGCAAACATAGAATTGCGCCTGCACACTTGTCAATTCTTTAAGTGGTAGCAACCATGAAGGCATCTCCTTGATCGAGGAGAAAATAACAAAGGGATAATGGCGCAGTTGGACCATAAATTTTATTCCAATATATACGTGGTTCTTAAATTTTTAATTTATTCAATACGATCTCTAAACTTTGACTCAATGTACAATATCATCCCAAAATATTAAACTTGCTCAATGCACACCCTAAACTATTGGTGAACTATATGAAATTATTTAAAAAGTTCAGAAACCATATTGATTATTAGAACATATTCCAAGGGCCACATTAAATAAATTAAAATTAAGAAACGACATTGCATATTAGACAAATGTTTAAGGACCATATTCAATAACGTCGAGAGAGATATTATATATTGGAACAAAGCTTTGAGATCATCTGGTGTAATCAAACATTGCTTCTCTAAAACGCACTTGATTAAACTAAAAAATAATTTCCCAATCCAAAAAAAAAAACTAAATAATTATTTAGGCAATTTTTCTTGATTTGACATTTTCATTATACTCCTCTTGGAAAAAGATGGATAGGTTATTTCGGGATAAGTGCACTAGAAATGTCATAACTTTTGTACGACGTTCACTTGAATGCCATAACTTTCAAAACATTCACTTGAGTGCCACATCAGAGCAAAAACATTCAGGTAAGTGCCAATTCCGGCCAAATTCGTTCAACTGAGTGCTATTTTTGCCGAAAAAACTGACGTGGATTTTTTACTATTATTTTTATTAATTTTTTGATTGCCACGTGGATTTTCTTTATATTTTTAATAGTTTTTGAATTTTTTATTTTTTATCCAAATCAGAAAAATAATGAAAATTTAAATAAATAAATAAATAAGAGACACCCTTTTCTCGGTGGTGGCCAATAAGGGTCATCGACAGCCACCACTGGCTGGACCAGGGGCCAAGGTCGGCTCGCCCTAGGCCGGCGAGGCCGCGGCGGCCATCGCGGCCGATGGTGTCGCAGGGTAGGGCTCGAAGCTGTCGTTCACGCCCCCGCCGGCCTCGGCCTCACGACGACGGGCGGGGCTGCGAGGGCCGTCACGAGACCGCTGTAAACCATTGCGTTTCTCTTTTTTTCTGAATTTTTCTTTAATTTTTTATTATTATTATTTTTGCCTTTTGTTTTTCTGATTTGAATAAAAAATAAATAAATAAATCAGAAGCTATTAAAAATGTAAAGAAAATCCACGTGACACTTAGAAAATCAATAAAAAAAAACTGTTTGCCGATGCCACGTCACCATTTCTAATCGCCACATCATCTGTGGCACTCAAGTGAACGCTTTTTAAAAGTTATGGTACTTAAGTTAACATTTTGAAAGTTATAGCACTCAAGTGAATGCCGTACAAAAGTTATGACAATGTACTTATCCTGGTTATTTCTCTTATGATGAACATGCCCAAAATGAAATGATCAAATTGTAAATTTGCATCTAAAGACCTGCAAAAGTAAGGATCGTCGTATCCTCTATAGGTGCTGACTAAAACTAAATGAAGATTTGACGAATGAATTCTTGCGGAGGATATGAAAATAAAAATTATGACAAAATAATTAAAAAAGGGCCAAAATTAAACTCTCCTAAAAAAAGATCAAAAGTATGATTTATGAGATGGCGGCGCTATTTCCACTTCCATTTTGGCTAAGACACTCCTCTTCTCAATCAATAGATCGAAATACCATTCTCTCTTCTCAAGTTATTGTTTCTTTTTTTATCAACTTAACCAACATAACTGCCTTTATTTCTATTTTTCCTTTTAAATATCAAATTCACAATATAAATGTCAAATTACACCCAAAAAAATATCATTCTATAACGCATCATGTTATCACTTTTTCTAGAGAAGTTCGTCGTTCTTAATTTATTATCTCATGCTTTTAATTAGAAAAGTTATATAAAATGTTAGAAATTTCTAGTTATAACGGTTTATGAATATACAATAACAGTTTGAGAGGAACTTTATTTCAAAGTTGAAATTTAAAATCCAATATAATTATCAAGCAGATTTTGATCTTGTGGATAATTTTCAAATAAACTTGTAGGTTTCTAAAGTTACAAATCGCTTATTTATGCTTTTTCTTAGCTTTTTACATTTTAATATCAATTGCAAGATGGGGTTGAAAATTTGTATACACATTCTGCACTTTCACAACTCGCGTAAGTTGATCCACTTGCTATGAGATTTAATTTACAATTGATACTAATTATTTTATTTATATCAAGAGTTGAACAAATTTCATGTTTTTTTTTCCTTTATGTGTTTATCCTCTGTTAATACATATCTAAATACAAACACGTTTGACATTTTATTATGCTTTTAACAAATTAATCTTTTCCATTTTGTGATCAATTTTACTTTTCCGTTTTTATGAAGATAGAGTAAAAATAAAGGTAGATTGGTGGACTAGCCTGATAAAAAAAAAAAGAAACATTTAATTGAAGAATGAGGATGGAATTTTATCAAGTTAACTAGCAAAAAAGAGTGTCTTAACCAAAATGGGACAACAAACATAAAATCATATTCGCTCCTCAAGTCGTGGACCCACATGGAAGAAAACTAGTTGATTGTCTGCCTTCGAACGGAAGAGCAATATATCTAATAACTTTAATTATTACGGTTTTCCCTTAAAAATTATATGCATCGAAAAGATATTTTAGAAAACAATTTAAAAAATGATTAATTGTGTGATCCTTTTCGTCTATGAAACCTCTCTACTATCTTTTGTAGTAGTTTTTTTCTGCTTTGCTGAAGCAGTCTCTCTTTTGTTGGCATTGTGGGGGGGGGGGGGGGGGGGGGGGGGGGGGCGGCGAGAGAGAAGCTCTCTCTCTCCCCATTCGTTCCTTCGTTCTTTTTACTTTTCTGTACTTTCTTTCTAGTTTGCTTTCTTTCCTTCCTCTTCCGATCTTCTCTTGATCTGAAAGTTTCTCTTCTCCCATTTCATGGAGTTATCTCTCTCAATCTGACTTGGATTTGGGAGTTTTTGCTAGTATGTTTGATGCGTTTCGCTTTCCTTAGGTTTTGTTGCTGAACAAATCCAAATTCAGAGAAGATCGAAAGAGTTTCATCAAGGATCGATACTCATTTAGCCTTGTTTTTCTGCATCAGCTTTATAAACGAGTAATCCTTAACGTTGTCTTTATGAGTATCCTTCTGTTTTTGGATCTCGTTCTGTTATGGATATTCAATATGGATCGTTGTATCTCATGTACTTTGAGGAAATGAATCAACCTTTTTCGACCAAAAAAAAAAAATCTTTCTAGTAAAAGCAAATCATGGAGACATACTTTTTAGTAGCGTCCTCCCAATCCCCGCCCCCTTTTTTGTCACCTTAAAAAATTACTTCTTAAACTAAGGATTACCAGACCCAAAAAAAAAAAATAAGGATTAGAATTTTTCGACCAAAAAAGAAAACCAAGGATTAGAATTTTTTTTTTTTTTTTTGGGGGGGGGGGGGGGTTGGTTGGAAGAATTAGAGTTTAAGGAGTAATTTTTTCTATCTGAGGGAGAGAGAGGGTCCCTCCCCCCGCTCTTTCTATCTCTCCGCCTCTTTTTCTCTCATCTTCAAGATTTTTACTTGATTTCGAGCATATTCAAGCGTTGAATATTTAGAGATCATCTTGGGAGTTCAAGCTTTTTTTTACTTGGATTGTCTTTCCTTTTCTCTCCCACTGTTTTGAGACTTTGTGACTGGCTTTCCTTTTCTATTTCACTCTGTTTTGGGAGTTTGTGAGTGTCAGGCCCCAATCCGTGGCGTCCTAGGCTTGCCACATCAACTAACGAATAATAAAAAAAAATCATATAACACCCAAATATGAATATAGTAAAACGCAGAACTTGTTTATTACGGAACTTTATTGCGGAACCGACATAAGACAAGTCCAGTTTACTACAATTCAGGGAGATCACAACAGGCTAGGCCCCAAAAGATCGCCTATCGCCTCTACCCGCACAAAACAACAACCGAAGGCTGCCCCAAAAGATTCTCACTTCTCGACTCAACCACACGTGTCTCATAGAAGTTGGTCAGCAAACTAGCCATTATTCTTTCCTGAAAACCACGAAATATCATGGAGTGAGATAAAATCTCAGTAAGTTGAGCCTCTAAAATTCCGACCAGACAAGACAATACAAGTTCTGAGCAACAGCAAGATAAGAAAGTATAACTCAGTCGGGCAAGTCATAGACTATAAAATATCGTCAACTCGAATAAGTAATAAAGTGATGTGATGAAATATGATGAAATGGAAACAATGCTCATGGTCCCTTAACACTTGCGAATGAATTACTCATTTATATCGTTACATCGTCGTCTCGTTCCGCCTCAGAGACCGGTCCAAACATATTTTAGGACCACCTCGTCACACAGCAGGGTCTTCCCATATCTCCATGGGGCATGATTCACTGACACACGACTCGTAGCTCACCATTTTACTTGATGCAAAGCCTCACAATGAATGCATGTGTCATATAGAATGCCATGCTATATATAAAAAAATTACCCTCAATCAGAATCACAATTCATTATGCTAACTTAACCATGCGCACAAGCCATATCCATGAAGAGGTTTAGAAGCTTCCTCTACCGGTTTACCACGCGCAAACCCACATTGCCGAGACTAGGAAGAGGTTTAGAAGCTCAACTCACCTGTTTCTGTCGCGCCTGGTCTGGTCGGACGCCGGTGAGTCCGCGCCGGAGCTTCAGGAGCGGGGTTCGCCGAGCGGAGAAGCTGAAGCGTCGCGAAAGGGAAGAGCGCTGGCTTCGAGGAAAGCACGAGCAGATCCGAAAAAGAAAATCTGCCCTCCCTCTCTCTTATAATGCTCCAAAAATGGGCTGGAAATCCCATTTTCAAGTCAGGCCCATGCATTACAGTACATGAGGTCGTTTGGGCTTGAGTTACTGGCCCATTGCTAAAGGAAAAAGAGACTTGTGGGCTGGCTCCCCTCCTTTGGCTCAGAAGCGCTGGACCGGCGGTCTAGCTGGCCCATCCGCAAGTGCTGTCCCACTCGGCCCAGTTGAGCCGGGCTGAGCACGACCGGCCCAACAATTGTTCTCCATTCATTTTCATTTTCATTTTCATTTTTTTTCAATTCTCTTCGTAAATCGCCATCCGCTTTTGACTGTTAACAAGTTAACGACCACATCCAAACTTTCACTATTCTTATTGGCATAAATCAGCTTCAAAACCCATTTTGTCCAATTTCTATTTATTTGGAACTATAAACATGGGGCGTCACAGTGAGAGTGAATAATTTACTTTATGGTATTTGTCATTCTATATACCTCTCAAGTATTATTTAGATTAATGAATGGAATCTTGCTTTTGACCCTCCAAAAAAAAACAAGGAAGCCATTGCCATTAGGCATACGACCTTGGTAGTAAAGGGGTGGTAGTAAAGGGGGTGGGGGTGGGGATGCTAATATCATAGATGCGGGGTTCGACTCATGCTCTCTCCAAAGAAGTAGAGCAAAAATCAGAAAGAGTAGAGTTAGAGATAAGACGGATAAAAAAAAAAAACAAGGATGCCATTCACTTAAGGAAATATTATATTCGACCAGTGGAAAATGGAAAAAATATACCTAGTTACTCGAATTAAATCGATCAACTTCGACGAGGCGATTAAACTCGAAGACCAAAATTGGTCGTCCAATGCTTTATCGAGATAGCGAACATGATTTTTACAATGTGCCTACTTTATTAAATTCAGTATGGGATAGATTATGTATTCTTATGCCGTGTTAGAAATTAATAAATGTGCAAATAATAGCAACGTTAAATATAAGTGCCAAAATATCTACTTTTAATTATAATTAAAGTGAACCCAAGTTCGTTGATTTTATTGCGAGATTATTTTTGTGATTTTGTGCAGCACAATGTCAAGCATTGCCAAAGATATAAATATATATACTTCTTACATAGTTGAATATTAATAAATAAATAAATAATGGATTAGGTAAAGGACAAAATTGAAGTAGTCGAGAGCCGAAGCCAATCTGTTATTTGTGATCGAGTTGCAAACGGCAACGAGGAGAAGGAGAGAAAAAACTTGGAAGCCTTTTACGTTCTCAGGGAACGAGAGCGTAGGATTTAATGATGTATTGGAAGATTTTCCCACTCAAAATTTCATTTGTAATGGCTAAATACCTAACTAAATAAGAAATTAACTTGAGTTAGGTCTTCTTTTTATAGGACGCGGGTCGAATTTAGAGTCGAGATGCAAACCAATCGAGCTGCTTTTGGTTCGGCATTGGAAAATGGACTTTGAGAAAATGCAAATGCCTTTAGCTTAAAGAATTTTGGGAAATGCAAATAACGTTTAGTAAAAAAAAATATTTTGAAAATCAACTTTGGATTAATTAGTGTTGGGCAAAAAAAAAAAATACAAAGGATTTTGACTGCATTATTTCTTTTTTAATAAAAAAAAATCAAACCCTAATGATTGAGCCGCCTAAGGTCTTGTGACCTCCAGTGAGGGTTAGGTGACCCCGATGAGATGGCTCTTGCTGGGGTTGCGCAACCCCAGAATACAAGGCCAAAGGTAGCACAACCAGGCGACCGTCGCTTGGGTTGCGTGACCTCGCTAGCCCTTGTCGACTGCCCTCGCTCAAAAAGATAAATAGTGGGACTAGGGTTTTGCTTTTTAAGAGGATAAAATCGATTTTTTTAATAAGATTTTGAAGGCAAAATAGTAAAAACTAACTAATTTTCATTAATGGAGCATTTGGTATTGCTGAAAGATCAATGTTGGTCCCTATCAACTTGAGCATTGAGTTTTTAGCCTTTCGAAGACCAGCTTTCACCCCCAAAACCCCTTATGAGTAGTTGTCAAACACCCCGAAATTTTTCCAAGAGGCTTTCAAAATGATGAACCAAACACACCTAAATTGGATAGTCTCGCAGCAATTTAATTTTATCACCCAACAATACCAAGTTTTAAGGAAAATATAATGAATTATCTCTAGATACTTTGATGGTTTTTTGTTTTTTTTTTTCGGGGGGGGGGGGGGGTGTTGGGAAGGAGCGGAAGATAAAAATGAAAGGAAAATGAATTTTAGAAATATCTAAAGTGTGGGACACGCATGCCATGTGTCAATTTTTGAGTGGAATGATACAGGGATGCGTTGGCACTCAAAGACCACTGAATATTTTCTCGGTTGGGGAGGAGCGGATGAACGTATCAGTTAGAAAATTAACAACTTGTACCATTTAGCAATGTAAATAGCGAGTTATAATTCTCATCAACAAATTAAAGCACGCCTTCTTATATGCTTTGAATAATTTATTTCAATATAATATATCTAATTTGTCATTATTCATTGATCAATCAAGATTAATTGAGCCATTAAGTTGCTTAAAAAATTGAAATAATGATAAGAATGTTCCTGAACTTTTAACGTGGTCCATAAGTTTTAGCCCAATGTGCAATGTCATACGACTCGTACCCGAACTTTCAATTTGTTTAATATTATTCTTCGACTTTTAATACATGTTCAATTTAGTCCGAAAATGTCCAATGTCGTTCTTCCATTGACTCAAGTTCAGAGGCAACGTTGAACATTTTTATATTATCCATGAACTAAATTGAACATATATTAAAAGTTTATTGACCATATTAAATAATTTAAAAGTTTAGGGACGACACTACACATTAGGCTAATGTTCATACATCACATTGCACATCAAGTCATAGTTTAAAGATCGTTTGTGTCATTGTCCCAAGAAAAATTGTGCCCTTAATTACAGTACTCACTCCATCCTAGTCCTGTCTCTAATTTAACATAATATGAAGCAGAGGTGATCAATGGCAGGCCAAGATCGTGCTTAATCTATTGTCCCAAACGTGCCCCTAACAAAAAAAGAAAAGATTAGATTATGTTCAATTCAATTCACTACCATCGATTTGATGCGGCTCAATATGACTTGATCCTTCCTTTTGGATTATGTTCAACTTTCTATTTGGATTAACTCTTAAACTCAACTCGACTTGACATGAAAGACCCCAAATCAATTGAGCTCGATTTCTCGAGCCCCACCTCGACTTAGTCGATAATTGCAGTCTGAGTTCGAATTAGTCGAACTTGGACCTGAATTTAAATGTAAATTATAATCAAAGGACATGAAATGGTTTGCTTTTACAGTATGTATATCGAGTAGTCGATCTGCCAGCAAATCCCGGAGGCGGTGTCCGTTTAGGGATTGGATTTTCCTTTATTCGAGCCGCTCAAACTCCGCTCAAGTAGCTCGCCGTCAACTTTGAACAGCGTAATTCGAAGGATTCAAAATAGGCGGCGGCTTCACATCCCACCGAAATGGCAGTCTCGTAGTTCTTTGCACAGAGCGTGGGCAAAATCGGCACTTCGGCGAATTCCCCCTCTTATAAATGTCAAGTTGTCAGCCTCTCACTCCACTCGCGTCTCCACCACCCGGGAAAAGCAAAAGCAAAGAAGAAGATGGCGACGAAGACGAAGGTGATCCTGCTCGCGGCGCTGATCTTGACCGCGACCTTCTCCCGGATGGACGTCGCCGAGTCCTCCGCCGCGGATTGCTACGACGCTTGCTCCACCGCGTGCGTCGGACCCGATCGTGAGTAGCTTTCGATTTCGGTTTTCCCTCCTCCGTTCGGTCGGGGTTTTAGAAAGGATCCGCGAAGAATTTAGCGGTAATCACTAACCGTTGCCCTTTTCTTCTCGACTGTGCAGCGAGGCGCGTGTCGCGGTGCGACCAGAAGTGCACGATCAAGTGCGGACCAGGTCTGTCTTTCTCTCCCTCGTCGAATATGAGTTTAGTTTGATTTCAATCCCTGTATTAAGAGCCAAGAACCCATTTTATGCATGTTTTGCCGTTTCCAATTTCGCCCCTAACGAGTGAATTTGTTATCATTTTAGTCCTGAACTGTGGATTTGGTGTCATTTTAGCCCCGAGTACGTCAATTTCCGGCGGTCCTTTAAACGATTACGGTAATTCGAGTTTCCGGCGTGGCGATGAAAGAACCATGTTGCGCGCCATCGAAAAATTTTGCACTTGATGCTCCTAAAAAATTTCGAATGGTCCGATTATTTATCTACGGATAAATGTGGGTCGGGATCGCGGGAATGTCCTTCATTCCCTCGAGCTCCGCCCGACGAATTCGAGCGGTGTCTGACCATCGAGGAGATATTCCGCGAACTGGTCGAGCCTCGAGCTTACTTTGCCTGACGTCCTAGATTGTTAAGTCGAACGACAATGGAGCTAAGCAATCTTACGGCAAGGTTGGTCTAGGTGGAGCAGATGAGATTTGGGCATGTATATGTAGTTGGTGATCTTAAGTACCAAGCCTTTGTAGAATATGTGAAGCATAGAAATCTACCTTAAATTCCGAGTTATTTGTAGTGGACGATTACACAAATGAATAAATGATTCATGAATTTTGGGTCAACGTGCGATATGATTCTTGGACTTTAAATTTATTCAATTTGGTCCTTGAGATTATACGAAAATGTTTAATATCATCTTTACATAAATCCAAATTTAGATACGACATTCAATATTTTCTTACAGTTCGTGGATTAAATTGAACGGGTAGCAAAAGTTCGGAGATCACGTTGAACAAATTTAAAGTTTAGGAGCCATATTGCGCATGGACCAAAGTTCAGGAATCATTTGTATTGTTTACCCTTATTGTTGAAAATATGTCTCGAATTTGAGTCCCGAATGAAACTCGGGAGTTAGGCACAAGTTGGCATTGACTCGGGAGTTAGGCACATTGGCATTGACTCGGGAGTTAGGCACAAGTTGGCATTGACTCGGGAGTTAAGAGTTTGGCAAGTTTGGCAAGTATGAAAGACAAGAGTTTGGCAAGTTTGGCACCTCTTTCTTTTGACTTGGAAATTAGGCATAAGTTGGGCACAATTTGGCATGCTTCCTCCTTCCATATGGCTATATAAGGAGAAGAAGATGCAATTGAAGAAGTGCACCGAAACCAAGTCGTTCGGTGGCCGAGAGAAGAGAGAGTTCTTCTCGTGAGGGTTTTGCTTGTCGTAATTACACCTGAGTGTTTTAGCCAGATAAATTCTTGTGAGTAGAATTTGTATAATTCCTTGAGTGAGGTTTCACTAGGAATTGTGAGGGGCTAAACACTGTGTGAGTTTGAGGTGTAATTGGGGTTTGGGAAACACCAAGAGTGTGTTTGAGTGCTCGAGTGATTGATCTCGTTGTATCGCTTTCTATAGTGGATTCTGTGCTGCTCTCCCCGTGGACGTAGGTTCCGACATTCGGACCGAACCACGTAAATCTCGTGTCATTTGTTATTATTTCTTTTATCTCTCTGTCGACTTTGCAAACGCTCATCGATCCGATTCCGCTGCGACACCGATCAAGGTGTCCTGTTTCACAACAATTGGTATCAGAGCTAGGCTTGCTTGAGTTGAAGCAAATCGATGGCGACAGAAGCTAAAGTGAAAATCGACAGATTTGAGGGGAAGGACTTTGGTTTCTGGAAGATGCAGATAGAAGACTACTTATATCAGATGAAGCTGCATGAGCCCCTGTCTGGGCAAAAGCCAGAAACGATGAAGCAACCCGATTGGGAATTGCTGGATAGACAAGCGATGGGTGTTATTCGGCTGACGTTGGCTCGTAACGTCGCATTTAATATTGTCAAGGAGAAAACCACTGCGGGTTTGATGAAAGCCCTGTCGGACATGTACGAGAAGCCCTCTGCGATCAACAAGGTCTATTTGATGCGACGTCTGTTTAACTTGAAGATGAGCGAAGGTACATCTGTTGCTAATCATATCAATGAATTCAATGTGATAGTTAGTCAATTGAGTTCAGTTGAGATTGGCTTTGAAGATGAGGTACGTGCTTTGATTCTATTATCCTCATTGCCTGATAATTGGAATACTACTGTTACTGCTGTTAGCAATTCTTCTGGGTCAACTAGTTTGACGTTTGATGGGATTCGAGATTTAATTCTGAGTGAGGATATTCGTAGAAGAGAATCTGGCGAATCTGTATCTACTGCTTTAGTAGGTGAAAGAGGAAGAGCTAGTACACGTGTTAGCAGAAGTAGTATGAACATGAATAGATGTAGTCAGTCTAGGACTGGCGGTGATGTCTGTTGGAATTGTGGCAAGAGAGGGCATCTTAGAAGAAATTGTTTTAAGCTGACAAATGAAAGAGCTAAGGAAATTGGAGTTGAATCTGCAGATGATGTTGCAGTTGTAGCTGAAAATTCTGATGATGTCGATTGTGTCTTGTCTGTCACTGAGAATTCGTCATTTGACGGTTGGATTATGGATTCTGGTTGTTCTTTTCATGCTACACCAAACAGGAACTGGTTTACTTCTTATCAATGCATGGATAGTAGTAAAGTGCAGTTGGGAAACAACGCTGAATGCGATGTTGTGGGTGTTTGTGATATTAAAATCAGAATGCATGATGGTATTGTGAGGACATTGACTGGGGTAAGACATGTTCCAGAATTGAAAAAGAACTTAATTTCCTTGGGTGCTCTAGATTCAGCTGGATGCAGGTATTCCTCACAAGGTGGAGTCCTAAAAATTGTTCAAGGTGCTCTGGTGATAATGAAGGGAATCAAACATGGTGGCCTGTATGAACTTCAAGGTAAGACATTGATAAATTTTGCTCATGAGACGTCGACATCTGTTCGAGAGTCTAACGGCTACTCGAGGAAGGCCTGGGTGTTTGTGCGAAAGCACATGTTTGATGCTGTTGTCAGGAATACGCAGTCGAGAGCTTTGATCGGAATGGAGACTGGTAAGTTGATCAAGCATGTGCGAACTGACAGTGGCATGGAGTCCTGCTCGAAGCTGGTAAATAAATTCTGCATGGAAAATGGCATAGTGAAACATCGCACTAGTGCTAGTAAACCACAGCAGGTTGCAGAATTGATGAGCAGAGAGTTACTAGAGACGGCCCGTGAAAAGATCTCTAGTGCTGGTATGGCTGGGAAAATTCCAGCGGATGCGCTTAGTATGGCGAGCTACCTGGTGAATAGATCCCCATCGACTGTGATTGGATATCAGACTCCCAAAGAAGTATGGTCAGGTAATGTTGCTGATGATTCTAATTTTAGAATGTTTAGTTGCCCGTGTTATTATCGAGTAAGTGATGGTAAGCTCGATGTGGAGGCAAGGTGCATATTCCATGGTTATGCACAAGGTGAGTGTGGCGATCAGTTGTGGTGCCCGAATATAGATTCACCTGTTTGCAGCTGAGAAGTTACCTTTGACGAGTCTCCAGTACTTCTAGCTAGGAGTGTTTGTGGCAGTGTTTATACGGATCTGGACGGTGTTCAGCTTGAGGTGGAGTTGCAACCAGAAACTCCTGAGGTAGCAGGTACTAGTGAAATAATCGACACATATGATATTTGGATTAAGGTGGAGCCGGCAAAGCCAACGATTACTGTAGCTACTGAATTTGATAAGGAGCATGTTGGACTTTCTGTCAGATATGGATACAATAATGATTTTGCTTTATCTGTGATACAGAAAGTTATGTTAGAAAATCCTTATGGAGTAGCTAACTGTACAGGTGGAGCTGATGTCCTGAGGCCTATGATTATGGCAAAGTTCAAGCGTGGCTTGAACTTGAAATATCTTTGTGCAGATTGAGCCCAAGAGGGCTGTGGGAGAGTAGCAGGCGAATTCATTGAAGCGATTGTGACTTGGCTCAAATGTCGAGCCAAGGTGGAGATTGTTGAAAATATGTCTCGAATTTGAGTCCCGAATGAAACTCGGGAGTTAGGCACAAGTTGGCATTGACTCGGGAGTTAGGCACATTGGCATTGACTCGGGAGTTAGGCACAAGTTGGCATTGACTCGGGAGTTAAGAGTTTGGCAAGTTTGGCAAGTATGAAAGACAAGAGTTTGGCAAGTATGAAAGACAAGAGTTTGGCAAGTTTGGCACCTCTTTCTTTTGACTTGGAAATTAGGCATAAGTTGGGCACAATTTGGCATGCTTCCTCCTTCCATATGGCTATATAAGGAGAAGAAGATGCAATTGAAGAAGTGCACCGAAACCAAGTCGTTCGGTGGCCGAGAGAAGAGAGAGTTCTTCTCGTGAGGGTTTTGCTTGTCGTAATTACACCTGAGTGTTTTAGCCAGATAAATTCTTGTGAGTAGAATTTGTATAATTCCTTGAGTGAGGTTTCACTAGGAATTGTGAGGGGCTAAACACTGTGTGAGTTTGAGGTGTAATTGGGGTTTGGGAAACACCAAGAGTGTGTTTGAGTGCTCGAGTGATTGATCTCGTTGTATCGCTTTCTATAGTGGATTCTGTGCTGCTCTCCCCGTGGACGTAGGTTCCGACATTCGGACCGAACCACGTAAATCTCGTGTCATTTGTTATTATTTCTTTTATCTCTCTGTCGACTTTGCAAACGCTCATCGATCCGATTCCGCTGCGACACCGATCAAGGTGTCCTGTTTCACAACACTTATTTGTATTAGGCAGGAAGATGATCGTAGGATTGGCAATTTAGCACTTAATTCTTCTCTTGATGAACCGGGCAAAATAGATAATCGCTCGCCTACTTGAATAATTTTAAATTTTGTCATATGAAAGTCCATTCTTTCTTATTTATTTCTGTTTTTTTTCATGACTTGCAGATCTCCCGGCGGCGGTGGAGAGAAATGTCGGCTGAAATCTTTCTGCTTGATCGCCGACGAATAACTGATCGGCAACCGTACATGGATCTGAGCCGTAATTTGAAACTTCCTATCAAGCTGAAATGAATTGTATGCTGGCAATCAATGAATTATGTACTGTGACTCTATGTAAACGGGATATTGGACTTCTGCACAACAAAGTTTGATTTCCAGAGTTTCTGTAACGCCCGAAATCCCGACTCCTGTAAATAGTGTAATCCAGACGATAGTGTGAATATGAATTTCATTTTGGTCGCGCAAAGTATACTTCGTGGATTTAGAAATTTGAAATTTAAAGATTTTCGATAATCATCGATCGAATCGAGTGGGATTTTGATCGGTTCGTCCATTCGCCTTAGGATTTGAATTTTCGAGTCGAGGCCTTGCCGTAGCCAAGCCGACCTCGAAGGATTCATTATCCCGATTGGATGGCCAATGTCCGTTTTACCCTCGCGTGCGAAGTTTCGGAATTGCCCCGGTCAAGGATGGAAGTTACAAGATTGCCCTTGGATATTTGATGGGCAAAAGGACAAGCTTCATTATTTGTGTGGTCCAACCTTATCTCTAGAGCACTCATATGGTCAATGGTCAAAGGGGACAGCTGCATTTTTCCCTCCCTCCTCCAGCTTGCACGACACCCCCTCCTTTACACGTTTTCCTCCTGCCCTGTTTTGCACCGACTGACTCTCTCTTCTTTACCTTCTGTTTTTCGCAACCAAGCCTCACTGAGCCACCACCAGACCTTCACCGACCGATCATCACCTCCTCCTTGGTCCGTCGCCGCCCCTCAGCACCGTCGCCGCCGTCCAGGGCCGCCGGAAAGCCGGCGAGAAGCTGCAGGAGCAGCTTTGCTGTTCTGTTCGAACAGGGGCTGCAGTGGCGTCCGTTCGCTGCTCGGTGGGTTTCGACCACCACCACCACCTTACGGAGCTTCCTCACTCTCCCTCCGACATTCCTCTGCTGTCGTAAGCAGCCACCAGCCGCCGGAAGAGCTCAGGTGAGCAGAAAACCGAACATGCCCCTGTTTCTGCCGGTTTTGGTTCAGTTTCTGTTTTGGAGTTAGTTAGCTGCTCTGGTTCGTTTCTTTGCTGACCTCCGGCCACTACACACACCCCGACACCCCTAGGGACGTTCCCTTTCAGTTGCAAGAGGTTTCGTGACCGTTAGATACCCGAACCAGCCTTGTATCCGGGTTGTGCGTAATCTGGTTTCTCTGCTGCAGCTGCTGTGTTGTTGCTGTTTTGGTGTTGCCGGCGACTTCTCCGGCCACCACGGGTCACCGGCGTCCACCCCCGACCTCCGTGAACCTCCACCTTCGACCCCAGGCCCGACCACCACTCAAAGTCGCACGAAACAGTACCATTTAGCCACTGTTTTTCTCACGTGCTGCTGCTTGTTATGTTTCTTTTGGGCTGGGCTGATTCGTGGGCCTAATTTCAGGGCTGTGGAGCTGGGCCAAAGCCCATTCTGAGTTGGGCTGAAAGCTGAGGTATTGGACCACGAAATTTGGGCCTTGTCTTGGGCCCGTGGATCGAATCTTTTGGAGTTTAGGCCCGTTGGACGATAATTACGGTTCGCGCTACGGTTGCGTTCGAAGTTCGAATTGAAGGTTTTATTTCAAGGAATTGACTGTGAGTTGACCTCTAATTCTTGATTAGGTCGTTAACTGCGTTTGGATTAGTTGCCTAGAATTATTAGGTGGTTATGTAGTCCGATTAGGGTCGGTTTAGGTTAGAAATTGAATTTAGGTTAAATGGCCCTAATTGATGAGGTTGGTTAATTTATAATCGTTTGAATTATAAATGCTCGATTTATTCTTGACTTCAATTGATGGCTTATTAATAATGATCAATTGATTGATGGGAGTTACATAATCGATATGGAAATTGTGGCTTCTCGATTGTCTGATTTGGATGGTGAATTGTGTTGTGCATTCACATGTTTCCGTGTGACTCATTGGCATTATTTAGCGCCAAATGGCCAAGGGCCAGTTCCTAAAGTATATATGCATGATCATCCATTATAATTAAAGATAAGCTTGATTGATTGTTGGATGATATGAGTGGTCACACGATGAGAGATGATGCGACGCCTGACAAGTTTATATCGCGCCCGGCATGCCAAGAGCATGGGGATACACGTGATGGCTTGTTGGAAGCCCGACTTTCTCTTGTACGGCACTGACGAGTGCGGCGTAGGCTTGGATTGTCGGAAGCAGGTCGCAGCTTGTGATGGACCTGAACCCTCTGGAAGTCTAACCGTCAAGCCCGGCAATGCTAAAAGCATTGGGGTAGTATGAATCTTATTATTATGCCCGGCATGCCAAAAAGCATGGGGTTTGCTAAATGTCGCGGATCATCGACCTAAAAACGGACTTGGTGTGATGTCTAGTATCTGATTGATGGCTGTGTGCATAGCAATGAATTGATTGGCTGTTTGATCAATTTGAGTTAGCACATGTATACATACGCATCCTGCATTACGTGCGGCTTTATTTGTGTAAGTTGCATTTGGTTGAAAAATATTTGAATGCATTGCCTGGTAGGATGTCTGGACGAGTCATCGCCCTACCCGAGACTTAGGCGTTGACTTCACTGGGATTTTATCTCACCCCGAAGTGGGAACACTTTTCAGGTCCGAAGTGATGCTGAGCCCCTTGGCGAGCGTCCCTTGGCTTCTAACTTTGAGCTACTCGTCACATGGACTGTTTTGGAAATTTTTGGTTCTTTTTGGAGTAGATGAGGACCTAACCCTGCCAGATCCCTTTTTGTTCTATGGTGGATCCTAGTGAGTCGACTGTAGCTCCGTAGGGTTAGTGATCATCTGCTGTATTCTATATTGGTGATCGTGTATGTTGATATCCTACTGTTGCGGGTATTTATATTTGACTATCCCTGATGTTTTGTATGTATGGGAGTTTAATCGTTTCCGCATGTGCGATATGTCAACGTGGGTCGATAGCGTGCCTGGGACGTTGTCATTATGACCACAGGCGTTTTGGTAGGGATATTACGTTCCCGGGGATCGGGGCGTGACATCCCCGCCCGAAGTGGTATCAGAGCACAGTTGGCCTGATTACCCGGTCATAGGTTTGGAGTGATAAGGAGCGATGGGAAGATGGGATAGTTAGTAGGATTATACGATATCTGCTTGTGTTTGCGGGTTGTTAGTTTAACTGTTTGAGTTGTCTTCTTATCGTGCTTTGCTCTGGGGTGAGCAGGACTCTATATTATACATGCATAATGAGTGAACGCGGTAGAAGAGCACCTCGAACTAGGCCTGCGAGACGACTAAGGATTAATGAGATCGGTGAAGCATCGGGAGCTGGAAGGCCGCCTCGAGTTGAGTCTGAAGGGCAGGAACCCAGGATTGAAGAAACCATGGAAAGTGAATCACCACCTCAGAGGCCTTCTGAAAGAGACCCAAGGATGACAGATGAAATCCTTGCCGCACTGGGAGAACTGATTGGCCAACGAACAAGAAATCGGAATGCTGCAGAGATGTCGCAAGCTGGTCCTTCAACTGGGAACATTGAAGATAGGCCGATGCATAAGTTGGCAGAATCATTTATGAAGTTGGTACCCGCCTAAGTTCACAGGCGATGGGGATCCTGAAGCTGCCACTCAGTGGGTCAAGGAAATGGAGAAAGCCTTTAATTTGTTAAAGTGCTCAGAGGAAGACAAGGTTACTTTGGCTATCTACCAGTTGCAGGGTAATGCTGGTTCTTGGTGGGATGCAACTAAACATCGAGTCTTTCCGGAAGGAACAGCCTGGAAGTGGGGTAAGTTCGTGGAAGCTTTTAATAATAAGTATTTCTCAGATGTGGCTCGAGAGCGGAAACTGAATGAATTTATGAGCCTGCGGCAGAATCAGATGACTGTGGATCAGTATGAGGCTCGTTTCGCTGAACTGTCTCGGTATGCCCCTAGAATGGTTGAGAATCCTCAAGATAGGGCGAAGAGGTTTCGGGATGGATTGAAACCCGAAATCAAGGACATCCTCATACCGTTTAACCTGAAGGATTATGATGAACTGTATGAGAGAGCTCAATTGATAGAAAGAAATCTGAATGAGAGGGCTGTCGCCCCTAGTTCAAGGTTTGCTCATACCCGAAGAGATGTCAGACAAGGCAAGAGGCCGATGCCTAGTGGCAGAGCTTATTTTCCACCAAACCGATCAGGCGCCATTAGCAAGCCGACTTATCGTCAGGGTGAAGAATGTCGCATGTGTCGCCAGAGGCACGGACCTGGTATGTGTCCAAGGAGGACTGGAGCTTGCTTCAGGTGCGGTCAGTTTGGTCACCTAGCGAGGGACTGCCCTCAAGGACAGAATAGGCCACAGGAAAGGCAATCTGGAGGGAACGCGCCACAGAGTACTCACGGCCGACCTCCAGCTCAAGGAAGGGTATTTGCAGTTACTCGAGATACGGCGAAGGATTCACCGACCGTAATAGGTACGGTTCTCTTACATGATCAAGCAGCATATGCTTTATTTGATCCTGGTGCGACACATTCTTTTGTGGCTAAGCAATTCGTTAAGTTAGTGGAATTGGAACCGAAACGGTTGGATATGGAATATAGGATTTCTACGCCCTTACAAAATAATGTGATAGTTGCGGTAGGTTGTCCTGACTGTAAGCTCGTAGTAAGTGGCCATGAAGATGGGATTGACTTGATTGTCATAGAGATGTATGATTTTGATTTAATAGTGGGAATGGATTGGTTAAAGAAACAAAGGGCCGTAATGGATTGTCACAGTAAGGTGATTCGGTTTAACCCAGTGGATGACGTTAGTTTTGAGTTTGTGGGAAGTCGAGGAGGAACCTCGACGATGATGATCTCGTCACTTGAGGCAACTAGACTATTAGAAGACGGCTGTTATGGTTATCTAGCGTCCGTGGTTGATACTTCCGTTGAAGAGCCTAAGTTGGAGGACATTCCCGTCGTACGTGAATTCCCTGATGTCTTTCCCAAGGAATTGCCTGGTTTACCACCGGAAAGAGAAATTGAATTTGTGATTGAATTGATTCCTGGAACGGAACCAATTTCTAAGGCGCCATATAGGATGTCGTTATCTGAACTTAAGGAGCTTAAGGTTCAGATGCAGGAGTTATTGGATAAAGGATTTATCCGTCCTAGTGCGTCGCCTTGGGGAGCGCCTGTATTGTTCGTAAAGAAGAAAGATGGGTCGTTACGCTTGTGTATTGACTATAGACAATTAAATCAGGTAACGATCAAGAATAAGTACCCTCTACCAAGGATCGACGATTTATTCGATCAGTTGCAGGGAGCTGCGGTATTTTCTAAAATTGATCTAAGAACGGGTTACCATCAATTAAGAATAAGGAAGGAGGATATTCCGAAGACGGCATTTAGAACGCGATATGGACATTATGAATTTACCGTAATGCCGTTTGGATTGACGAATGCTCCTGCTGCTTTTATGGATATGATGAATAGGGTGTTTAAGGAGTTTTTGGATCGGTTTGTGATTGTATTCATAGATGACATCCTGGTATACTCAAGAAGTTTTGAGGAGCATGACCAACACTAAAGGATGGTGTTAGAAACCCTTAGAGTACATCAGTTATATGCCAAATTTAGTAAGTGTGAATTTTGGTTAGCTCGTGTGGCATTTCTCGGTCATGTGGTTTCTGGGAATGGCATTGCTGTTGATCCTGCCAAGATTGAAGCAGTTATAAATTGGCCAAGACCGACGACAGTGACTGAGATCAGGAGCTTCCTAGGATTGGCAGGCTATTATAGAAGATTTGTGGAAAGGTTTTCTGCCATAGCCTCGCCTTTGACTCGGCTATTAAAGAAAGATGTAAGATTCGAATGGACGGAGAAATGTGAACGTAGTTTTCAAGAGCTTAAGCATAAGCTAACTACGGCTCCTGTTTTAACGATTCCATCGGGTCCTGGAGGATTTGAAATATATAGTGACGCTTCACTCAGGGGATTGGGCTGTGTATTGATGCAGCATGGAAGGGTAGTCGCTTATGCCTCTCGTCAGTTGAGACCTCATGAAGTAAATTACCCGACGCATGATTTAGAATTGGCCGCAGTTGTTTTCGCCTTGAAGATTTGGAGACATTACTTGATTGGGGAGAAATTTCAAGTGTATACGGATCACCAAAGTCTGAAGTATTTATTTTCACAAAAGGAACTGAATATGAGGCAACGCCGATGGATGGAACTTCTTAAAGATTATGATTGTGAGATTCTCTATCACCCAGGTAAGGAGAACAGAGTTGCAGATGCCCTGAGTAGAAAATCAGTGATTGCTCAATTACGTGCCAGTCAGTGGCGGTTGCTAGAAGAGATGAGAGACTCTGATTTTCAGTTTGAAGTCAGCCATTTAGCAAGCTTAATCGCTACCTTAAGGATCGAACCGGAAGTGCAAGCAAGAATTAAGACTTTGCAGTCAACCGACCCCACCGTCCAAAAGATTCTTCAAGACGATTCAGCCAAAAGGAGTGCAGACTTTCAGGTAACTGACGATGGAATTCTAAAGTTTCGTGGACGTTTAGTTGTGCCTGATGATGAGAAATTAAAGGAAGATATTTTGTCAGAAGCACATCGCAGTAATTATAGCATCCACCCTGGAAGTACGAAGATGTATCAGAATTTGAAGCAGCATTATTGGTGGAGTGGCATGAAAGGTGATATAGCTAGATATGTGGCCAAATGTTTAACCTGTCAGCAGGTTAAGGCACAGTATTGTAAGCCTGGAGGACTATTACAGCCTTTAGAAATTCCTGAATGGAAATGGGAACATATCACGATGGATTACGTAATGGGGTTACCAAGAAGTCAAAGAGGACACGACTCAATTTGGATTATAGTGGATAGACTGACGAAGTCAGCTCACTTTATTCCAGTAAGAAAGGATTTTGCCTTAGATAGATATGCAGATCTTTATGTGAGGCACGTCGTGAGGCTGCATGGAGTTCCAGTGACGATCACTTCAGATCGTGATCCTAAATTCACTGCGACATTCTGGAAAAGCTTGCAAACTGCTCTGGGAACGAAGTTACAATTTAGTACGGCTTATCACCCTCAGACGGATGGTCAATCTGAAAGGACAATACAGATTCTTGAGGATATGTTACGAGCTTGCGTCATGGATTTTAAAGGTAACTGGGAGGAGCAGTTACATCTGGTCGAGTTTGCTTATAATAACAGTTACCAGCAGAGTATTCAGATGGCACCATTTGAGGCCCTGTATGGGAGACCCTGTAGGACGCCATTGTGTTGGGACGAAGTTGGTGAGAGGAAAGTCACTGGTCCGGAGTTAGTTCAGCAGTCAATGGAAACAGTTAAAATTATTAGGGATCGACTAAAAGCAGCTCAAAGTCGCCAAAAGAGTTATGCTGACAAAAGGAGAAGACCTTTGGAATTTCAAGTTGGCGATCATGTGTTCTTGAAAGTATCGCCAATGAGAGGCACGTCTCGATTTGGTAAAAAGGGAAAATTAAGTCCAAGATATGTGGGACCGTTCGAGATTTTGGAGAAGATTGGAAATTTAGCATATCGCCTTGCTTTACCGCCAAACCTGTCTCAAGTACATAATGTGTTCCATGTTTCTATGTTAAGAAAATATGAGCCTGATCCCGCACATATTTTGAGCTATGAGGAAATCGAATTGGACGAGCGAGCAACATATGTGGAGCGCCCAATTAGGATCGTGGATCGAAAGGAGCATATTCTGAGGAATAAGACTATTCCTCTAGTAAAAGTGGTTTGGCAACACCATGGTACAGAAGGAGCTACGTGGGAAAACGAGGAGATTATGAGGCAGAAGTATCCTTATCTTTTTGAAGATTTTCAGCGGTAGTGTAATTTCGAGGACGAAATTTCCTAAGGTGGGGAGAGTTGTAACGCCCGAAATCCCGACTCCTGTAAATAGTGTAATCCAGACGATAGTGTGAATATGAATTTCATTTTGGTCGCGCAAAGTATACTTCGTGGATTTAGAAATTTGAAATTTAAAGATTTTCGATAATCATCGATCGAATCGAGTGGGATTTTGATCGGTTCGTCCATTCGCCTTAGGATTTGAATTTTCGAGTCGAGGCCTTGCCGTAGCCAAGCCGACCTCGAAGGATTCATTATCCCGATTGGATGGCCAATGTCCGTTTTACCCTCGCGTGCGAAGTTTCGGAATTGCCCCGGTCAAGGATGGAAGTTACAAGATTGCCCTTGGATATTTGATGGGCAAAAGGACAAGCTTCATTATTTGTGTGGTCCAACCTTATCTCTAGAGCACTCATATGGTCAATGGTCAAAGGGGACAGCTGCATTTTTCCCTCCCTCCTCCAGCTTGCACGACACCCCCTCCTTTACACGTTTTCCTCCTGCCCTGTTTTGCACCGACTGACTCTCTCTTCTTTACCTTCTGTTTTTCGCAACCAAGCCTCACTGAGCCACCACCAGACCTTCACCGACCGATCATCACCTCCTCCTTGGTCCGTCGCCGCCCCTCAGCACCGTCGCCGCCGTCCAGGGCCGCCGGAAAGCCGGCGAGAAGCTGCAGGAGCAGCTTTGCTGTTCTGTTCGAACAGGGGCTGCAGTGGCGTCCGTTCGCTGCTCGGTGGGTTTCGACCACCACCACCACCTTACGGAGCTTCCTCACTCTCCCTCCGACATTCCTCTGCTGTCGTAAGCAGCCACCAGCCGCCGGAAGAGCTCAGGTGAGCAGAAAACCGAACATGCCCCTGTTTCTGCCGGTTTTGGTTCAGTTTCTGTTTTGGAGTTAGTTAGCTGCTCTGGTTCGTTTCTTTGCTGACCTCCGGCCACTACACACACCCCGACACCCCTAGGGACGTTCCCTTTCAGTTGCAAGAGGTTTCGTGACCGTTAGATACCCGAACCAGCCTTGTATCCGGGTTGTGCGTAATCTGGTTTCTCTGCTGCAGCTGCTGTGTTGTTGCTGTTTTGGTGTTGCCGGCGACTTCTCCGGCCACCACGGGTCACCGGCGTCCACCCCCGACCTCCGTGAACCTCCACCTTCGACCCCAGGCCCGACCACCACTCAAAGTCGCACGAAACAGTACCATTTAGCCACTGTTTTTCTCACGTGCTGCTGCTTGTTATGTTTCTTTTGGGCTGGGCTGATTCGTGGGCCTAATTTCAGGGCTGTGGAGCTGGGCCAAAGCCCATTCTGAGTTGGGCTGAAAGCTGAGGTATTGGACCACGAAATTTGGGCCTTGTCTTGGGCCCGTGGATCGAATCTTTTGGAGTTTAGGCCCGTTGGACGATAATTACGGTTCGCGCTACGGTTGCGTTCGAAGTTCGAATTGAAGGTTTTATTTCAAGGAATTGACTGTGAGTTGACCTCTAATTCTTGATTAGGTCGTTAACTGCGTTTGGATTAGTTGCCTAGAATTATTAGGTGGTTATGTAGTCCGATTAGGGTCGGTTTAGGTTAGAAATTGAATTTAGGTTAAATGGCCCTAATTGATGAGGTTGGTTAATTTATAATCGTTTGAATTATAAATGCTCGATTTATTCTTGACTTCAATTGATGGCTTATTAATAATGATCAATTGATTGATGGGAGTTACATAATCGATATGGAAATTGTGGCTTCTCGATTGTCTGATTTGGATGGTGAATTGTGTTGTGCATTCACATGTTTCCGTGTGACTCATTGGCATTATTTAGCGCCAAATGGCCAAGGGCCAGTTCCTAAAGTATATATGCATGATCATCCATTATAATTAAAGATAAGCTTGATTGATTGTTGGATGATATGAGTGGTCACACGATGAGAGATGATGCGACGCCTGACAAGTTTATATCGCGCCCGGCATGCCAAGAGCATGGGGATACACGTGATGGCTTGTTGGAAGCCCGACTTTCTCTTGTACGGCACTGACGAGTGCGGCGTAGGCTTGGATTGTCGGAAGCAGGTCGCAGCTTGTGATGGACCTGAACCCTCTGGAAGTCTAACCGTCAAGCCCGGCAATGCTAAAAGCATTGGGGTAGTATGAATCTTATTATTATGCCCGGCATGCCAAAAAGCATGGGGTTTGCTAAATGTCGCGGATCATCGACCTAAAAACGGACTTGGTGTGATGTCTAGTATCTGATTGATGGCTGTGTGCATAGCAATGAATTGATTGGCTGTTTGATCAATTTGAGTTAGCACATGTATACATACGCATCCTGCATTACGTGCGGCTTTATTTGTGTAAGTTGCATTTGGTTGAAAAATATTTGAATGCATTGCCTGGTAGGATGTCTGGACGAGTCATCGCCCTACCCGAGACTTAGGCGTTGACTTCACTGGGATTTTATCTCACCCCGAAGTGGGAACACTTTTCAGGTCCGAAGTGATGCTGAGCCCCTTGGCGAGCGTCCCTTGGCTTCTAACTTTGAGCTACTCGTCACATGGACTGTTTTGGAAATTTTTGGTTCTTTTTGGAGTAGATGAGGACCTAACCCTGCCAGATCCCTTTTTGTTCTATGGTGGATCCTAGTGAGTCGACTGTAGCTCCGTAGGGTTAGTGATCATCTGCTGTATTCTATATTGGTGATCGTGTATGTTGATATCCTACTGTTGCGGGTATTTATATTTGACTATCCCTGATGTTTTGTATGTATGGGAGTTTAATCGTTTCCGCATGTGCGATATGTCAACGTGGGTCGATAGCGTGCCTGGGACGTTGTCATTATGACCACAGGCGTTTTGGTAGGGATATTACGTTCCCGGGGATCGGGGCGTGACAGTTTCCTTTTCCGAGATTATGGATGTTTGTACGCAACGGTTTGTATGGCTATGAACACGAATCACTTGTTATAGCGCGAAGTGAAATTAATATGTCAAATTGATTCAATGATCTTGTATAACAGGTAGCCATCTTTTGAGTAATATCACAGAGGCTAATTTTTTTGTTTTCTTTTCACAAAAACAACGACACGGACTAAAATTCAACATTGCCAAAATGCAAGGATCAAAGTGTAAATTTGCATTTATAGGCTTGCACAAGTAAGGATCGCAAAAACTAGAATTATGACAAAAAAAAAACATGTGGACCAAAATTGAACTCTCCGAAAAAAATAGGGATCAAAGTATGCTTTATCAAAATAAAAGGTAAAAACATTAAATCGCATGGCTTCCTGAGTGGTTGGCCCTAGGGGTGTCAATGGGCCGGGTCGGGCCGTGTCTCGGCCCGGCCCGAGCCGGCTCGAACTGAGCAGTACCATGCTCAGGCTGGCCCGAACCGGGTCGGGCCAGATTTGGGCCGAAATTATTTTTTTCTTTCCTTTTTTTAAATTTTTTTATTCAAAATTAATTAACAAACCATCAAATGAAAAAATATTAAAAGGAAATATAAAATTTAATTTAATTTAAAAGAAAAAATAGGTATTAAAAAAAATTTGGTGCCGGCCCGGCTTGGCCCGAGTACTAGCCCCGGCCCGAAAATGCAAAAAAATTTCGGGCCGGGCCGGCCCGTCCAGCGCGGGCCAAATTGACAGCCCTAGTTGGCCAGTCTTGGAGATAACTAGCTAATTGTTCCTGAATAAAGTCCTCTTAAATGTATAAACTATCTGTTATATCGGCATAAATTGAGTGCAATATGAGTGTGCAGTTCGTATACCACATAAGACCTATAGGAATGAATATCTTATCCTATGCTTATTTATTCATGTTAAATCAATCAATTTCAACGCAATTTAAGCTCGAAGATGAATCCATCGTCGAATGTTTTATCCACATAGCTAACATGGTTTTTATGATGTACCCGCTTTAATTAAATTCGATGTGGGCAAGATTATGTACTTCTTATGCTATGTTGAAAAATTAGTAAATGCACGAATAATAGGAACGCTGGGCGCGCATGACAACATTTCTGTTCCAGAATGAATTTCTGGAACATAAATAGTTTTTTTTTTAATTTCTGTTTCTAGATGAGTTTTTGATCAAAAAAATAAGTTTGATAAAGGCAAAAAATTTCTGATTCTATAATATAAATTTGTTTGATCGGGGCGGCAGCGGGCGGCGGGGTGCGACCGGTGGGGTTGGTCATTGAAGAAGATTTCTATTTCTATTTATCAGAGAAGTAAGTTTTTTTTGTTTCTTATTTCTTCTTTAAATCTATTTCTGGAATAACTTTTTGTTCTAAAAATAGTTTCTTAGAATTGCGTTATCAAATGAGTTTCTATTTCAAACCTATTCCAGAAATAGGTTTTTGTTCTAGAAACAATTTCTGGTGAGTTGTCATGCACCCCCTAAATATAAGTACCAAAATATCTAGTTTTTAACCACAATTAAAATGTTCGACCAAATTCGTCGATTTTATACGAGATTAAGTTGTGTCTTTTTATGGTGTAGTGTATGTAGCATCATGTCGAGACCTGTCCAAGATCTATAAACGAAAGGGAAAATTTCATATAAGGGCCTCAAGTCTTCTCATTTTATCAAATAAGGGCCTGAAGTGAGTTTCATTTCAAATAAGGGCCTTAAGTCTCTTTTTTGTTTCAAAAGAGGGCCTAACCAGGGTTATTTTTGCCATTTCCTTTTTCGATTTTCCTTTTTTCCTTTTTCTCTTTGTTTCTCCGAGAGCTTGCCAGTTTTACGCAATGTCCATCGTCTTCAACCCAGGGAGTCAGGGACTGTTCATCGTCGCGATTGGACTTGGCCCGGAGGCGGCCGCGGGGCCTTCGGTAGTCAAGGGAAGCGCCGATCTACCTGCTAGGAAAGTCAGAGCTCCAAGCTTGGGGGGTCGGGCTTGGAGCAAGAGGTGATGCCCTGTGCCTTCTTCAAGAAGGCCGTGAGGGATAATAACGAATTCGTCGACATGACATCGGGGGAGGCGGCGGAGAGAGAGAGCCTGTCCTCGTCACCGAGGATAAGGGGAGAAGACGAATCCGAATATGCAATCAAATATAATTTTCATCGGATGAAACTAACAATAATACGCCAAAACAGAATGCATACGACAAAAATAGCTATACGAACCAAGCACTAAAAAACATAAAATTTGTCTTAAGATTGTTGTCCACTAAAAGGGTAGAAGTTCGTATATTAAGATTGTTGTCACCTATAAGTAGGACTTGATGTTCGTATAGAAAATTAGGTTGATAGACAAACTTGAAACCAATCGCAAATAAGTAATATGAATACAGATGAATGATCTGAGCCCAACGAATTCACGTTGTGTCCTTAAGATAAATTTATCCCTTCAACCGGTACCCAAGGTTCTTGGACAATTGCCTCTCAGGATAGAACGGATTGCCTTTCCTCGAAACCCGTACTTGTTTCAGAGGAAACCTTCGAACACAACTTCGTAGAATATTCACACAAAATGATGACGATGATGAATGAATGACGAACATAGCAATTGTATCTAATGCTCGTCTGATACTTTTTTTTAATGCGATGGTCAATGCTTTATTTATAGAGAGTGAAGCGAAGAGTCATGAACACATATGGCTTCATCGAAAGGATTCGTCGACGAAAAGGCACAATTTTGTCGAAAGGATTCGACGAAATGTTACGAAGTCGCATGGTTTCGTCGAAAAGATTCGACGAAACGAAATAACTCTTCATTTCTATTACGAATCGAAGTAACTATTCATTTCTCATTTAACTCCTTACGGGAATTTGCGAAAAGTTCCAACATAGGATCGGAGCTTTGTGCTCGTTCGGAGTGACCTGGGTTGGAGACGACGAATTGTGCCATGGAGAGAGGCCCTGACATACTTTAGGGGCTCGAGTTAAATTTATGTGATCTCTCTGTCATTCCGCCAATTGGATTGCATGCATATAGGGATTGCATCGTCGAAAACACAAGCTCGGGAGATGTTTCAAGACGCTGAAATGGCCGATCGATTTGAGTTGCAATTACCTTGCAACATCAGACAAGAGCCAGACGGTAGGGAAGACGGGTTTTGTGGAGCAGAGGTCGTTTTGGAATGTCTTCCGAAGCTTCGATAGGCTCTGGGTTTTGTTGATCCTCATTCCTCTTGCTACAATCAATGATAATCATCGCTTGGGAAGGGACAGAATACCGTTGGCAGGCATTGGAGAGGAGGCATGTGCAGGTGAAGCTGTTGACGGTGTTTATCACCTGGAGTGGTTTTAGGTTGCTACAATGTGCTCAACGCGGGGACGCAGTATAGTTTGGTTTCGAGGGATACGTTCTTTCTTGGGTTGAGGATGGAGTTGAAGAGTCCTGTTGCTGTGACTTGGGTAGCCGTCTTTTTTGGGTTCTCCGGGCCGAGTCCCAATCGCAACGATGAACAGTGCCCTGAGTTGAAGATGATGAACAATGCCTTCTAGAGGGTAAAGCATGTGTTACTTGCCACACCTGAGTTGGATGATGATCTTTACGCCAAAGGAGTAGATAAAGCATGTGTTAGTGCCGAATGAAGAGAGGCTTTCATCACAAGCACATCCGAAAGGAGGAATGCGCTCCTCCGAAATCTTTAGTAGATATTGGGAAACGTACTATGGATTATGTGGTGTTTGGTTTAACTTCATTGTGTGACTCATCTCATTGGTTGTTGTTTAGTTGTAAGGATATTAATATTAACTCTTACGCTTGTATTTGCTATGACTATTGTGGATTGTGTCAAATTTGTGTTCTTTTTCCAAGTATCTATATTAATGTCATTATATTTGTATGATGGAATAGGTACAATGGAAGAAGAATCAAGTATTATGTCTACTGGACAGTTAGCTCCAATTGGAACATGCTTGAATGAGTTTCATATTAATATAATATGTGCATTGATCTACACTCAGATGCTGGACAAGTGCTTGCACATAAAAGAACCATGTAAGGATGGCAAACTATCAGGAACCCAATGGGTAAGCGAGATTATTCATGGACACTCAAATAGAATATACGAGGGCTTTAAGTTGGAAAGACATGTTTTTCTGAATCAATGTGATTTAATTATAGAAAAGGGTTGGTTGAAAGATAAACGGTATGTTAAGGTAGATGAACAACTTGGTATCTTCTTATTGATGGTTGGTCATAAGAACTCTATGAGAACTTTATCCGAGAGATTCCAACGTTCTCCAAACACAGTTAGCAAGTACTTTACTGAAGTATTGAAAGCAATGATCAAACTTTTAAATGAAGTCATCAAAGCACCTTCCTTTGATATTGTCCTGAAAGAGATTATGTTGGATCCTAACCACTCCAGCGACTTTAATGTTTTCCATTTTAATTTTACATCATCAAATACTTGTAATTGATAATCTTGTATAACACTATACTTTTGTAAAATCACAAGGCTGCATAGGTGCTATTGATGGTACGCATATTAGTGCTATTGTGCCTGCGTCGAAGCATGTCCCATATAGAAATAGGAAAGGGACCACCACCCAAAATGTGCTTTGTGCTTGTTCATTTGACATGAAATTTACTTTTGTGCATGCTGGATGGAAAGGATCAGTCAACGATTGTCAAGTGCTCTCAGCTGCACTCGAGGATCCCGAACAGAACTTTCTTTGACCACCACTAGGTTTTTTTTTTGTCTATTGGTAGTAGCTTGCTTATAATCATATTGTAGTTGCATATCACAACAAATCTATATTGTATCTTGATGTAGGTAAATATTACGTGGTAGATTCTGGTTATGTAGCACTTCTAGGATTTTTAACGCCATTTAAAAGTAAACGGTATCATTTGAATGATTATAGAGGTAGAGGGAGAAGAGCTACAACAACAAAAGAAATGTTCAACCATAAGCACTTTTCACTTCGGAACGTAATTGAGAGAGCATTGGGGTGCTGAGGAAATGGTTCTTTATATTGCAACACATGCCTTCCTTTCGAATCCGGAAGCAAGCCTTTATTGTGGTTGCATGTTGTGCTCTTCATAATTATATTCGCGACCAAGATAGGATGGATGGAAACTTTTCCAAATATGGTGATCCTAACTATGCATATGGGTCTACAAAAGAAGAGGTCGCCGATGATGTATTAGATGTGTAAGGAAGTGAGATGAACATACTTAGGAAAAGTATCACAAATAAAATAGCAAGTGACTACAATATGCCTGCAATTCCATGATTTTGTATTTTTTCTATCATATTTTTAATTACCTGGGACCATTTATGTATGTCTCATAACTGTAATTTTTTTCTATCTATGGAAAACATAGTTGATATTCTCATTGTTTAATTTCAAATTCGACTTCTCTTTTAGTTTTTTTTTTATAGCTGATCTTGTTCATATTGTAATTATAAACCGTTCATAAAATTTGATCTACTAAATTGAATGAGATGTAATTTAATTTCAATATATATATAGTTGCCTTAATTAAACGAAAAAATTTAGAACAGTTTTTTTTTTGTATTTACTATACACGTTTCTGTTCTTTTTTTGATTCGGGAACAAAATTTTTTTGCAGTTATCAAACGCGTTTTTGTTCCTAAAAATCATAGCCGGGAACAGAAACATAAAAAAGTGTTTATGTTCTAAAAGTTGTTCCGGGACCAAAAACGTTACCATACACACTCTAAAACTGGCGAGGCTCTCGGCAAAACAAAGGAAAAAAATAGAAAAGAAAAAAGAAGAAGGAAAATCAAAAAAGGAAATGAAAAAAATAACCCTGATCAGACCCTCTTTTGGAAAAAAAAAAAAAAAGACCTCGGGACAGCCCTTTGAAATGAAACTCACTTTAGGCTCTTATTTGATAAAATGAGAAAACTTGAGGCCCTTATGTGAAATTTTCTCTAAACAAAAAAAAAAATCTAGTTTTCAGGTAATTCAATTTATAGAAAAAAATCGACCAAAAAATTTATAGAAAAATTCGGTCTTTTACGAGGTCTTCAAAACGCCGCCGTTCCAAGTTTCATGTGCTAGATTTTGAAAAGCGATTTTTCCCGAAGGCGGTCTCTGTTCGCGCCTCAAGACACCACCGTCTCCTTCATTTCCACAGCCTCTCTCTCTCTCTCTCTTGCTCGTTCGACAATGGCGTCCGACGCAGTTCAATCCACCCTCCTGTCCAAGCTCGAAGCCTTGCTCACCTCCCATTCTTCGGAGAACATCCACTCCCTCTTCTCCGATCACCTCCGTCCGTTCTCGGACCTCGTCGCGACCACCGCCGCTGCCACGAGACCCAAGAAGTCATCGAAACCCTCCGCCGCCTCCGCCGGCCACCAGCAGCAGAGCTCGATCCGGTCTCTCGCGAAGCAATACCTCTCGTTCCTCAACCGCTCTCTCTCCCTCCTCCCGAAGCTCCTCTCGGCCCCCCGCCCCGACCAGTCGCGCCTCTTCGAGACCTACAGGCTCTGTCTCGACTGCTTGGACTTGCTCTCCTCTCAATTGGCCTGCAAGCCCTACTCAGTCCACATCCAGAGGTCGAGATATGTGCACTGTTTCGAGTCGTGCGGGATGTACGCAGATGCGGTGAACGAGGGATTTAGATTGTTGGAGAGTCTGCGTGGGATTGATTTTGGGGGCGGCGGGAGGGCAAAAGCAAAAGGTGGAATGTTGCCGCTGGTGGTGAAGCAGGCGGGTGAGGATAGGGAATTTGCGGTTTTGTTGGTGGAGATGGTGGTGACGATTGTGAAGTGTGTGGCAATGGGACAAAGCAAGGACGCTGGTGATTACTCGAAGGTGCTCGGGTTGGTGGATGAGGTTCGGCCGTGGTTCAGGTTCGTGCACTGTTTGGTTCTTTGTATTTTTAGCAGCATTCCACCCCCCAACCCCCGGTTTATTAGCTGACAGAGCGCAGCAACGCGGGCTCTTGTATCTTGTCTTTTGAAATCGTTCAGCATTATGATGGGCTTAATAGTTATGGGTGCCTGCTACAATATTACTCTCATGGATTTCTGATATTGAATTGCCAGGGTCTTGGATGCAAATGCATATGACAAATTGCAGAGAGGGCTTCTGACTTACCTGGGGAAATGTACTGTCTTTATGGTTGGTGAGTTAAGCAGTTTTGATGGGGAGTTTGTGCATTCTTTCTGTACAGCAACTTTGATTGAGTATGGGAAGTCATCAATGAAAGACGAAATATTCAAGGTTCAGAAAATTTGAAGTTTGCCTCCTTTGGCCGTGAAGGATGCGTAATTGTTTCTAATCAGTAGTTGCTTTTTGCAGTTCGCTCGCAGGATGTGTTCTATATTAATATCACTATCAGAGAAAAGAACATCGCTCATATTTGATGTGCTAACTTGTTTATTAGAATCCAGTAGCCCTGATGGAAAGGTAAGTCTTTGAGAATACAATTTGAGTTTGCTTGAAAAAGTATACACATTCAAGTAAGGAAAAGTGAAAGGGGACACTACTTGCAATTCCTTCTCTGCTTATGTCTCTAAAGTTGGCAGATAGGAAGCTTTTGTCTTGGTTGGTGGATAGAGACATATGTTTGCGTGTTCTCTCTCTCCTTTTTTTTTGGGTGTCAATTAATTAACTTTTCTAAACATTATTCTGACTAAACCTCATTTGATGGTAAGGCGACCAAACAATAAGAGGTGAAAGAATGAAGTAAGTTACTTCTGATTCTTCATTCGAATGAAGTAAGTTACTTCTGATTCTTCATTCGTAGATAACCCATTTGTGCAGATATGTGCTGGATTGGATGCCTTGAATGCCAATGGATAGTTTTCTTGGGCCTTAGGTCTAGCAATTATTTGCAGTTTTTTCTTTACCAAAAAAAAATTATTTGCAGTTTTTTAACGAGTGATCCCTACGCAAAACAACGATAATAATAATTAAAAAAAAGACGCTTCAAGCTGGGCAAAGAAGGAAATGCATCAGAAATATGGCTGAAAGGAAATAAGAAAGCAAAATTCATGTACTAACAAAGGCTAACCAAACTGAAAAGTAGTAAGTGAATAGCGTTATTTTAAACAAAGCTTTTCAACGTTGGATGAGTCAATTTCAAACCTTCCAAAGTCCTATTGTGCCTTTAAGCCCTTAGTTCCACTATATAATGCTAGCTCATGTTCCACTCTATAATGCCAGCTCACACTTTTAAACCTAAATTCAGAAGCTGCAGATTTTATATCTCAGAGTGCACTAAAATTCCCTGTCCCTCACTAGCGTGTTTGCTTGTTCCATATTCGTGTTCTTTTTCTGGTTATAAATATCGATTTATGAAGTGAGAGCCGATTATGTCTTTTCATTATTCTTGAGATAGGTTGATCATGTCCGCTTATGTGCGACGAAAGTGCATAAATGTTGAAGGGCTGCATTATACCGACTTGAACATTAAGTGTAGCCTATCATCTCATAGAGCTTTGCAACTTTGTAATATTATTTTAGTGAGCTTTACTTACAGATTGGTTTGTTAACCAAGATATTCTTTCGGCAGATTGAGAAAGGTGACACTGGAGCAGAGATCATGGCACTGTTTTCTTATTGTGCCAATAGATGCCGAGATGTAGCTTCCAGTTTCTGTTGTAAATTTTCTGTATATATAAATGACATAGCTACTAAAAAGGTATCTCCTTGACATAGCATTTTTCATCCAGCAGTTGCACTTGCTTCATTGTATTCACTATTGCTTTCGGAAGTTTCCTGCTGTGCTAATGGTGATTCATTTTAAATGGCAGGTTTCAATGCCAGTTAGTTTGATTTTGAAACTTTATGCTCTTGGTTTGTATATACTTGATAGCAAGGTTAAACCAAAAGATAGTGGCTTGAGAACTTCCAAAGTTGAGGAGGATGGCTCGACAATGTCAAAAATCTTAGACAATGGGGATGGACTCAACTCTTTACCTTCTTTATTCAGTTTATTGAGAAGTTATTTCCACATCGAGTCCAAGAGAAATTATTCATCATCCAGTTATCTATCCGAGGATTCTTTAAACCATAAATGTTCAAGGATGGATCTTGACTATGGCACTTCTATATCCTTCAAGGAGAGAGGCGACGAGACTTATTTTATGTCTTACTTTAGTGCATTGAAATTTTTATGTCAAGCGCTTGCTGAATTGATAAACTCAGAAAGGAAACACATAATTGCTGGAAGTGATGTTGATTCTGCTTCTCTCCAGTTCTGTGGCATGCAGGATGCTTGCAATCATTTCTTGGATGTTTTTGTTTTCTTTAAAAGGTATGCAAATCTTACTTTTATCATCTGAAACATGGGTGTGAAGTTCCTCGGTGATTATTTTTGCCTAGCTTTTGGTTTGTTCAAAGCTAATAGTATCACAAAATGACACATTGTTAAGTCACTAAAGAATTAGTTGTACCATATATGAGTTCTGAACTATGGATATAGCTTTGTAGCACACGTTGAACTTTTCTCTGCATGACTTATGGAATCTGTATCCATTTTTATCTTCTCTTTTTTCTTGCTATCATTGTGTCACGACTGATTACTTGTTGGCAAGAACTTGTCCATTAAAGCCAGTTGTTTGATGCACTTTTCGCTGTTCTTCTTTAGTGGAATTGTATTGGCAGGTCAGATCATTGTAGAAGATGATTTGCAATCTTTGTCTTTCTACTGTTAGCATTGTCTTTCCGGTCTAGTACATCAAACTTTCGTAAAAGGGGCCTTTGACAGTTAAGGGTTTTGCGTGCAGTAGCAAATATGGGAAGGATAGGGATAGATGTGAAGAATACAGTAAAGCAGTGCCAGCAATATTGGTGGCTGCTTTCACTCTCTCTTTTGTGACAAAGCTCAACTTGCAGGTTATGCCTTCCCCATGTAATGCTGCCATTCCATTTTCTTTGTGATTGACGCTGCTTCTTGGCCCAACATATTGGCATTACACATGTGGCAATGGGTTTGACACATTTTCTTTTTCTTATCAGGAGAATATGCACTTGATTGATTATGTCATTGCAAGCGAATGGGTTCAACCTCAGTGGCTGAAATTTTTGTTTGCCTCACTTTATAACCTCAGCATCATCCTTTACAGGAATAAGCAAGTGGAAGAGGTCAGTGAAAAATGTGAATGAAAAATTAATAGCTGAAAACGATAATTTACTTGTTTTGCCCATAACGTGTTGAAATGCGATTGAGCGATGAGCACGTAACATCTATATGATGATGAGATTGGTTTGACTTATCATTATGATTTTATCCCGTGACTTGACAATTCTCATTCTCTTGCACAGAAGCTAATTGTGAATGAAACTGGCTAAGGGCAATGATGTTATGATGAGTAACAAGTTTACAACTTGACCAGTTATGCTAATTTCTTTTGTTGAATGATCACTTCTGTAAACTTTGTATAGCTTTTCCATAAGCAGCAAAAAGACATGGGAAGAAACTCCAGTTTATTTGTCAGTTAACATCTCTGTCTGCTGCTAGTGTGTGTGCTAAATTTGTTTTGAATTGCGGTGATATGGTGATAGTAGTATAGTATGTTTGTAAATCTGAATGATCGACACGTTGATTTGTCTATTTCTCTTTGGGGTCCTTGTCTGGCTTACATTTGTTACAAGTTGGGAACATGTAGCAAATATACTCCTAGTTGAGGATGAGTTCTACGAGCTCAGTATAGGCGTTTTTTCGGTAAAGAGCTCAGTATAGGTGTTTATAATGGCATATGTTGTAAATAGTCAGTCTGTGTATATTATAAATAGAAAAAGGGTCCCAGCCATTCAGTTTAAGATTCTCATTTGTTCTTCTACTTTCGAATAAACAATGTGACAAAGGATGGTGATCATGATTATACATTGAATTGAAGTTGAAAGGCTAATATAATATGTTTACAGCTTTTTTTTTCCCGTTGCATGCGTGTGGAATGTTTCTAATTATTTTTTCAGATATAGATCAATTTTAAGATAAATCTTCTGTTTAACCTTACAAATGGACCAAAAAGTTTAAAAGTGCAGAGTGTTGCTGCGTTGCTTGTCCTGACAGCTGATGGTTTAACGCATGGATAGCTGTGCCATACTCACAATAGATCTGCTAATTTTTGGTGCCTCAGGACAATCTTATGAGCCTAAGTTTGATCTGATTTAGTTGACTAATAGAGACCAAATCACCTTGAAATAAAATGAGATTGAGCTTGGGCCCTTGAGGTATTACTTGATAGAGAAGAAGTTTTCTTTTGTTCTGGGAGGAATCTTATTTATGGAATTTTTCTCTGTCTCGCAGGCTTCTAAGGCATTGAAACTGTCATGTAGTGCTTCATGGATATACATTATGCATAATTGCCAGTTACTTGGACAGAATCCTAGTGAGCTCGTTGGTTTGACTAGAGATGCCATTAACGATATCAACGAGGCGTGTACAAGAAGTGCTTTCTATTTGGATCTTCTCCACCAATGTGGCGGCGATAAGGTCAATAGTGAATGCATAGTTGCCTTCAAAAATTGGTCAATGGCTATGGACTTGGTTTGTGGGTTACCAGGTCCTCTGCCTTTGGTGAAGCAGTGGGTTAAGGTGAAGTGCTGAGAACTTTCTGCTATTTACTATGTTGTTTTTATTCTGATTCCTGGTTATGTTTCAGATTCAATGTAAACATCATAGAAATGCAGATGCTGAGGACAGTCTGCCAATTTTATACGAATTGCTCTCGTCCTGCATAGTAATTCCAAAAGCAACTCTTGCAATAATATCAGAGCAGGTTTGACCTTATATTGATACTTTTTGGGAAGAAAATCCTAGTTTCTCTACCCCCGTGCATGAGTATGTGTATGTTTCGCATGTGCTTTGAAAATAGCCTCCTCTTTCATAATTGATTGAGGATGGTCATAGCCAGGTGGCAGGGTGGTGATAATGTGTGTGCACGCACACACATTTTTTGGACTATTAATAGTGCTCGTCATTCCTTCTATTGTGGTTAGGAGCTCATTGCTTATGGGGAAATAAATTCCTCAAATCCAGACCTATGCAGCAGAATTCAAATGAAAGTCATAGACGTGCTTTTGCAAGAAATTTACTTTGCAAAAGCTAGCTGTTTCCAGAAGGCAAGACTTTTTATAAAAAAAGGGAGGATTCTAAAATGCAGTGGAAGGGAAGGGTTAAAAAGCTGCATTCAGTGTTTGTCTGAAGCAATATCCACAATAGTGAGTATTCTCACTTTACTTCCTGGTTCATGCTAGAAGAGATGCATTCAGGTTGAATGGATTCGTATCTTTTTCTTTCTAAGATGGATTGACGATTTAACACGTGACTTGGCACAGGATTGTGTCTCCAAATCATCGCCATGCTCTGCTGTCTCGGAACGTCATTTATTAGCCTCTGCATATGCTCTGCGTGCTCTCTGTACTCAGGAAGCTGAACCGAAATCAAAGGTGCAAATGCATGGAAGACTAGTCTCTCGTTTTGAGCACTCTATTTATTGCTGTACACGCCCCAATCACACTCTCTTTAACAATCCTTTTGGTTATTTTCTGTTGGTTTGCTTATAAAGCAGGGAATACTCGAGGATATTAATGCAGCACTGAACCTCTGGTCAAGTATCAAGATATCGGATAGTTGCACTTTGGATGAAGATGACAGAGTGTTAGCAGAGATATCACTGCCATTATTGTATAATATTGTCGATATTTTGTCGTTGAAGGTATTTTTAAGTTTTACATGCTCTAAGAGAGGAACTACTGTTGGTTATCATAAAAAAAAGAGAGGAACTACTGTGAATGATTTTTCGTTGTTCTTTGTTTATTTTGATGTGGCATTTCCGGTATGCATTTCCAGGGGTGCTCTTCATTCAGCCATAAACTATTTAAGCTGATGATTGGATATTTTAATTCGAAGAATTTAGAGCCACGAAAGTACTTGACCCTCTTATGGGAGTCCAGAAGGATGAGTCATGCCCTCTGCTTCTCTCCTATAAGTGAGGCATTCATAACAGTCCTTTCAGAACACCATGGTGAAATCTTCAAGTCTATGGATCATTGGATGTGTTGTCTTAAGGAATCACAGCCTTTGTTAGCAGGGTTTCAGAATATTCTCTCATTGTTACTACCGCTCTATTGCAAGGAATCTTGCCGTGAAATTACCCTGGAACCATATATTGGAGGTGATCAAGTTAAGGAGGCAGCCACTGGACTTATTTCCAGTGTAAGGTCCTTACAAGTAGTTGAATGGAATTTTATTTCCATAGGTTTATCATTTTAAAAAGAATTATTTGGATTTCCCTTGTAGGTCCCTCTATCAACTCGTGCGGTGTACTTAGCTGGATTTCTTTATTATGATCTATCTCAAAGAATGATCTTGAGTGGTCGCTTACATGAGGTAATGGTTAAGTAGGTTCGATCACGAGTGTGTGAGCATGTATACGTATACATATATGTATATATGTCAAGGAATATGCTATAAATACATTGTTGACATGTTTTAAAACATCTTAAGCTTTTAGGAAAAAAGGGTTTGTGTAACATGGCATTTACAATTGAATTTGGTCCTTAATAGCAAAGGTTTGTTTGTTGTGGGTTTATAGTTGCTAAGTCTCTTCAAAGCAATCTCTATGTTCATTTTTTGCTATAACTCCGAATTGTTGACCATGACAAGTAATTTCATTAGCTTTTCATCATTTGTCCAGTATTACCAGTATTGAAAAATTCTTTTAATCTAGAATGTGGTTTATCTGTAGGCCCTTTTATTGGCTAAAGAGTCGCATGAATTACGCACTAGACTCTTCCAAGAAAAATTCACTTACTCTGTCGAGCAGACACAAAAGCATGGTGAATCTGGAGAGTTCACTCAGAAGTACAATTTTTCTATAAGGAATCTCCATGTCTCAAAAACTGAGGCTGCTGAAGTATGGTCATTTGATTCAAACTCATTCAATGTGGAAAGCTGTTATCTCAGTCCCTGGAATATAATGCAAGGTTACCTAGAGAGCACCTTACAGGTTACATTCCTCCCAGAGCATGCAGCGATAACTGATACGTATTACATCTAGTTCATCCCCTTGCTTTTTTTCCAACTTTTTAGAGTGATTTTATGATCTTATCATGTAGGTGGGCACCATCCTCGAACTCATTGGAAATGGAACTGAAGCGGAAACCTTTTTGCTCTGGGGGAAAAATATCTCTTGCTCACAAGACTTGCCACAGTTTGATGTTGCCTTTTCCTCTGTCTTAGGTACACTATTAGAGATTATCATAGTGGCCTACTTTCCCTTAAGTATATGATATATTTTCCTCTGCTTTGGCTTGAAGGAAGACGGTGGGATCCAATTTAACATTTAGTTATGTGTTTATTCAGGAAAGATTTATTGTCGAAAACGATGCTGGGATATGTCCTGTAAAGAACTTGAAACTGCAAGACAATTTTTGATGGACAGTGGAACAACCTTCTCCTGCTGTAAATGTAGATTGTTGCTTGAAGCTACTGTGGAGTTACAACTCGGAGATTTGGTTAGAGCTCAGTCTGATGACAGCAGCTCTGTTTCGGCAGACAAAACATCTCATGCAGAAGAACTCTATCAGTCGGCACTAGACAGACTATCTCTTCTTGGATTGAGAATTCCTGTAAGTTCTCTTCAGCAAGGAAATAGCAGTAGCCTAGTGGTCCAAAGATCTGTTGACAATATTGATGATAGTAGGACAAATAATGCTTCCCTTCACTCTTCACCTAATCAGCAGAATGGAAGATGTGTTTCCATTAAGGGAGGACTTGCTGGTAAGGTGGAAAATAAGAAGGGTAGAAAGGCAAAGACTCTGCCTAAATCAACAGTAAAGGAACAGCCTGTAACCTATGATGGCAATAAAAGGTTAACTCGTTCGAGATACAGGTGTTTAAGTCAGGGTACAAGCCTACCAAGTGATGTACAAGTACACCCGACAACTTTTTCAGAAGGCAGCCATTTATCTGGTTGCAATGATAATTCAGATAAGACAGAGTGGCTATCGCATTGTGAAAGCTTAACCCACGATTCTGGCACTAAGGCTTTGTGCATTTGCAGCAAATGGAAGTGTTGGAATTGCATACATGTTGAGAATATAAAATCTGGGTCCATGAGCAGTTTTTTACATATGAGATTGGAGTTTTTCACCAGGCGGCTTTCATCATGGCTATTCACTGGCATTGGTAAGTGTTATTTGAACTTATAGTCTCTTGATTTGACAATGTGCACATCGGAGACATACGTATACCTTTGCTTCATGTTAATGACAAGATAAATGAAGCTTAATGAATGCGGTATTTTCAAGTATATGACATCTTTTTTTTTTTATCTCTTTTGTTATGTTTTTGGATGTGGATGGGCTTTGACATGACGGAGAATTTTAAAATAACCATCAAAGAAGCATGGTGTTTCTTTCAAGAGACAACATCGATTAGGAGGTTTCCATCAAGTGTTATGCAATTACTTAGAAGGTTTTAGCATGCGATTTTTATTAGTAGTGTTAAATTATTCTGTATTACATGTTGAAAGATTTTGTGGGACCACTTGCCAGCTGCTCTAAAAGCTTAAGCTGGTAGAAGAAGGCATGGTTTAATATTTAATTATTCTAACACTCTCCCTCACGCTTAGTCTGGTCTGCTTGCCTAGTACTAAGCGTGGACATATTTAATTGGGGAGGCAAATGGGGTCTGGAAAGATTTGAACTCGGGACCTCCAGCTCTGATACCATGAAATATTTTGTGGGACCACTTGCCAACTGCTCTAAAAGCTTAAGCTGTTAGAAGAAGGCGTGAATTAATATTTAATTATTCTAGCACATGTCTATGGGTTTTGCATAGGCCTTATATACATTTTCCCTTGTTCCACCTAAAGCTTAAGCTTTTGATTGAAATTTCTAACATTGTGGGCACTAAGAGCCAACTCTTCATGTCCCAATCAATACTTATGTGATTCTTGTCTCACGTGGTCCCCCGTCATTAGTTCTGCCTACCATTCTTCATCCTTTTTGCAATTGAGAGGGTGTTTAGAGTGTTCCAAATTGCTTGTCTATGGTGTTTGCATGAGCCTCTTATAATGTCACGATATTCCATCAGAAAGCTTGAGCTTTAGGCTTGAATTTTAAAATGGAGGCTGCGGTTGTGAGGACAGCCTCCAGTTTTTCTCTTCATTCTCCTTTTGACAATCTGTCCACAATATATTCTTGCTGAGAAAATTCTTTTAAAATAATTTCTATCTGTAATTTCTAAAAGCAGCAATAATTTGAAAAAGGAGGCATATTTAAACTTGTGGGTTGTCAGATGGTTGAAAATTTGAATCTTTCTTGCATTGTGACTGTTCCTAAAATAAATGACTCCCTTTTGTTTCGATTCCTGCACTAGTAGAGGGTTGAAAGAGGTTTTTCCTGCAGCCTGCCAGGATTCTGCTTTGACTTACAAATATGATATATTAAGATGGTGGTGATGATTCCTTTCTGTTGCATGACGATGCTGAGTTAGAACATACTAGATAAAGTTAGCTCATGCTCCCTGCACACCCCTATATTCATATGAATAATCCGATAGCTAGTCTATGGTTCAGGGATCCATAATGTACAGGTTATTGCGTTTGGCTTATTATTTCTCTAAATTTTGCGATAGAAAATCTTATATTACTGTTGAACATCTGCTTTACAATTACATTTTGCATTTTTTCTTTCCTAAATAAATGTTACTGAGTTGCATTTCAGGAAAATGCCGAGGGACACATGGTCAAATTCATAAAACACACGAGATATTGTTGCAGAGCATATCTAATGTAGTTAGTGGGCACTTCTCAAGTCAATGCAGTGTTCCGGTTCCTCTGCTGCTTGATTTAGTTGGGAAGGAGACTGAAGGAGATGGTCTTCGCATTGAACGTGCTGCTGTACTTTACAACCTTAGTTGGTTTTCTTTGAAGAGTTGCCATACACAGAGTACAAGGTAAGCTTCTATAGATTGTGTTTATGTCCCATGTCTCCAAATCTTTCGTTTGTTTTGTGTTCTTGTTTTGGAGTCATTTACTCAAGCTTCTCACTATGATTACTTTGTGGGTTTTGTTCCGTTTTTAAGAAATGATTCACGGTCCCATGTTATTTGCTCTCCTGTGTACCTTGTCCATTTTTACATCCACTTCTTGTCTTGGCCCTAGACAGTTCACATTTTATGGTCATATGGCCCCGTATTCGTAATCTTAACCCATGATTCCAAATATGCCAGCTGAAACAGCAATTTATCGAACTCTTGAATGGATGTATTTAACCAATTGATGTTTGTTATTGACAAGAAAACACTATTGAACTTCAGATTTCCCAAACTCTTTCATATTTATTATACCAGCACATGCAGGCATGGCATCCTTGTCTACTTATGATGTGAATTTGCTGAGCTGCTTTCATACAATGCTTTTGTGGAACAGATGGCCAACAATTGTCTTTTCTTTATTGGTTTATTGTTTGACCAGGGTAATCTGCTGTGAATTATCTCACGTTCAACTTCCTCAAATAGTGTCTTGGTTGAAGCTTGCCTTTGTACTCTGCCATGAGGTTCCAACACTGATGCAAAAGGTGAATCTGTTTTTGGTGGTCTTTTTGTAATCTGCTTTGCCATCACGGCTGCTGAACTAGGATAGTGCTCCTGCTCAACCGATGCTTCTTGCCCTCATCCTCTTTGTCTCCCTCACCCATTTTATTTTTCTTTCCTTTTAACATTATCAGCTTTCAATAGTGTGAAGGTGCACTTATCGAGTAAGTTTTTTATGTAGCACTGCCCTACTTGCTTTTAACTTTTGGCCACTCATCCACTGAATTATCCCAATTTGTTGTTGATAGAATGATTAAATATTAAATCATGACTTCATCTAATAGCTTACGCTTTTAAAACAGTTGGCAGTGATCCTACAAAGTCTAACATGGAATTAGAGCAAGAAATCCTGAGTTCAAACCTTTCCAGGCCCCATTTGCCTCCCCAATTAAATATGTCTACGCTTAATACTAGGTAAAAAGACAAGACTAAGCGTGAGGGGCAATGATAGAATGATTAGATATTAAATCACTCCTTCATCTAACAACTTAAGCTTTTAGAACATTTGGCAGTGGTCCACAAATTCTAACAGTTGTGTCTTCAAACATGCATAAAAAATAATGAAACTTGATTGAATAGATGACAACGGGTATGCATGCTATGTGGTATGAGAATTAGATGATAGTTTCCACCTCGATATACTTTTCATTGAGCCTTTCTATTTAATTTTTTTGTCATTTTGGATTTTGGCATGCATTTTGGCATATTTAGGAGAGATTTTGCTTTATGGACAAGCACATATGAATCTTTTTTGGTAGTGCATATCAAAATATCCCATGACAAATATACAATTTTACAAAATTACTCGGAAATGGGTACATTTGTTTGATAATGTAAATTTTTTACAAATGAACGTAACTGTTTTATAACATATGATTTTCAGAAACTTGTTGAGATTCCAAGTGTGAAAGTGCTATTGCTTATTTCAAGATTCAAGTAATGCCCATCTTCACTTTCTGAAATAACTAGTCTTCCACACATCCCCTCAGCGAATTATTCGCATCGGCTTACTGCTATTAATGATGAGAGAGATTCTAAACCTGCAAACAAGCTCTTGTTGCGTTCCTTCCAAATGCATCACTTGAGACAAAGTGGTACGGCACTCGAAGACTTCTTAGAAATTGAGCCTCCTTCATAAACACTCCCAACAGCAAAAAACTCGATAACATGACTTGACTTAACCTATGCCACCTTAGATGAGCTTAGGATATGAATCAGAAGGGTAATAGTAAAGTCATAGTGGAGAAAGAGATGTCAATAGATTCCCGCGAATGCTAACATATGCAACACCAATCTGTGTGAATGAGATTCCGTTTCCTGAGATCCTCAATAGTAAGTGTTGGGTTTATTACTTACTATTCTATAGTGTTAGCAAGTTGGGGTTATTTACGTAATTATACAAGGCTTAACCTAAGCCTATAAGTACTTCTTTTGATCTCAATAATAATTAATCTCTCTTTTACCAAAAACAGTAAGAGTATTATTCCAAGCTATTGTACAACAGAAGAAAGAGATTCTATGAGGTATATGGGGCAGTCAGATTGCTTTAGAGGGGATTGAATGATCAGCTGGAGAAATTCCCCAAGTTAGAATAACATGATTTAAAACTCAGTTTCTTCTTACTAGCTGGCGCCCACCATTTTGTCATCCCCAAAACCATGAATGTTGAGCAAATAAAAAGAGGCGAAGGAGTTGATTGAGGATGTTGTTTCTTGTTGTACTTGTTTATTTGGCTTAGGACATCTTGTTCAGACTTCAAATAGTCTTTTGACGTTTTTCTTTGCTTTTGCTTTTCTTTTCTTTTTCTTTCTTCACTTGTACATTTCAGATGTACTTTAAATTTCATCTTAGTGTATTCCTTTATTACCTTTCTAAAAGAAAAGGTATATTGATGTATGTTAGTTTCATCGACAAAAAGCACACATTTAGACTCTTCCAACTTTATAACTGTTTGTGTTCTATATTTCGACCTTCATATGATTGAGTTGGATTGATCATTAGCTTGTTAACTGAAAACAGGTTTCTAAGTTGCTTGCTCTTATGTACATACTCCCTGCCACAAGCGAGGCTTATTCGTCTTCTGATGGGCTTTCGGAAAACCACTGGGCTTCATTTTTTCATCAAGCTTCTCTAGGTGTTCATGTTAACCACCTGTTCACCTATAACACGTTTCAGAAATGTAAAGCTCGTACCATGTTGGATGCCGAGGTATCTCATATTCACTTATTATTTCAAAGTAGGAGAAGATAGGTAGTACTAAACTCTTTCGTTCTTCTCTAAGGTTGATCTAATAGCTATTGGACATCTTTTAGGGCCAGGGACCGATTGCTGCTGGCACAACTTCTATCATGGAAGAAATCGGGAAGAAAAATCTATGCAAATATCTCAGGTCTCTTTTCCAAAGTAGCATAGCCAATTATGTCACTAGCTGATACACATATACTGAAGTGAACGAGTAGTAGATCAGTTCAATAAGAAGATTGATTTTGCCAAATTTAAGGAGATTTAGATTTGATCTCCCTCAATTTCTGCGTCATATTCACTGGAAATGCTTTTGTTTTCTCTTGCTGCAGGCTTGCCCCAGAATCTGTTCAAAATCTTGAAGATCTTGTTAGAAGATTCTTTGGGTGTCTTCCTTGTGCCACAGTGCTCTGTATAAGTGTTGTTGATGGTACCGATGCTAAGTTGTTGCGAGAGCTATTGCTTTATCCTTCTCATATACGTGCATGGATGATTTTATCTCGCTTGAACCACGGTTCGCAACCTATTGTTGTACTTATGCCCTTGGATCCATTATTGGAAGGTACTTCCAGTTTGCTCTATGAATATTAGTTGTCAGAATCTTGCAGTACTTATGATGCAGTCTAGCAAGGGAGTTAATTTGACTTAAACCTTTTCAAAATTTCTCAGATGATTTTGATGAAGTTTCAAATTCAGAAGATGAATCTTCTTCTAGCAACAAGCCGCTGGATAAACATTGGCATTGTCCCTGGGGTTCCAGTGTGGTCGACAATGTAGTTCCCACATTTAAGGAGATACTGGAGGAAAATTACTTGTCATGTTCTCTCCATTCTTTGGAAGATACAAAAGAACATAGGCTGTTATGGTGGACTAAGAGAAAGAATCTTGATCTCCGCCTGGGTAAATTGCTGGGGTGAGTTCTTCCACGCATGCTCAGCCATGCACGGTCATTACAGTTATGATGCTACTCATTTTTACGTTCGTTATTTTTGCAGTGTCGCTGTTGCGGCAATCTATACATAAGCTTGAACTTAGGCTAATGCTATCTGCTTATGTATTGTCGACACAAACTAGGAAATTAGAAGAATCATGGCTGGGACCTTGGAGATGCCTGCTTCTTGGAGGATCGTTGAATTGCACACGTATGGAGACTGTGCTAAAGAAACTGGTTCATGACCTGAAACATAAGTGCAAAATCAACATTGATGCAGGCTTGCTTAAGGTTATACTTGGAGGGTTGAAATTGGGCAGTAAAAGAGAAGCTTTAATACCACTGTTACAGACAAACAGAACTTGCTATGTTGGTAGCATAAATCAATATGTTGAAGAAAGGGGCAGCATTCCATCGTTTGCATGTAAAGGAGCTGGTGAATTGACTGAGCTGGCCTTTCAATTGATTCATGAAGCAATAAAGGACCTTGAAGATGAAGATCATATGTATACAGAGCCAATTATTTTGGTGTTAGATAGCGAGGTGCAGGTTTGTCTACCACTCCCTTAAGTTTTTATCTAATATTAGATTTATCCTCAAGCTTTTCCTGGCAAAGTTGCTGAGCTAAGGGTCATATTTATAATGTATATTCCTCCAAGTAATTCCTCTTTTTTTTTTTCTGTTACGTTTCTTTTTTATGCTATCGAAAGGCAAAACCTTAGGAGTTTCTAGTGTCATGAGGTTCTCAATTCTCAACCATAAGCGGACGGAATGCTATCATCATAAAATTGAGATTTGGCCTTATGTTTGTATTTCCCATTCCTTTGGGAAAGTTTGATTTAGCCGTTCCGTACCCCAGCAAGATGCCATCTATTATCTGCACCGTCATGTTCCACTTGAAAATGTCTTTGGAAATTTTGCCATAGGTCATATGGAAATTTTAGATCTTTCATAAGATTTGACAGGAACTTGAGTGCGATGACGTAAAAGGATTCATAGAGCTGATCCCTCCTAGTGGGGTAAATGCTTATTTTGTTGTTATAATTTTCTTGATTGGAATTTTACAAGTTTTGGGCAATTTTCATTGGATTCCATGTGCAATTTTGTGCAGATGCTCCCATGGGAGAACTTGCCGTCTCTAAGAAACCAGGAGGTCTATCGTATGCCTTCTGTAGGCAGCATTTTCCTCGCACTGGATAGGAGCTCTCAGCGTGAGGAGCAAGTTGGACCTCCTATTGCTTCTTTTCCGTTTATAGATCCATTGGATGCATATTACCTGTTGAATCCCAGTGGCGATCTTAACAGCACGCAAGTTGAATTTGAGAACTGGTTTAGAGATCAAAAGCTGAAGGTACTTTCTGTAGTCAATAAAAATTTAATGGAGAATGCAAGAAAATGAACCAGAGAGAACCTCCAACTTGAAATAGATTGCATTGTTTTGTTGACGCTAGAGAATATGACGGTCATAGCGTAAAATTGTTGGTGATCTATGTATATAGACAAAACCTAACGGGATTTACCATACAGGGTAATGCCGGTTTTGCACCTGTGCCGAAAGAATTGGCCCTTGCCTTGACAAGCCATGACCTCTTCATTTATTTTGGCCATGGGAGTGGTAAATTTCCTTGCCTCACTCTGAATTTCGACCCACTCCTGGAACTGATATAATGCTATTACATATTCAACATGCCACTGAAATGTTATATCGGGATTTTCTGACACAGGATCGCAATATCTTCCACGTCACGAGATTCAGAAGCTGGAAACTTGTGCAGCTACTCTTCTAATGGGGTGTAGTAGCGGTTCTCTGCTTCTCAATGGGGCGTATGTTCCAGAAGGTACATCATTGTCCTACCTCTTAGCCGGTTCTCCAGTCATTGTCGCCAATCTATGGGAAGTGACCGACAAGGATATCGACCGGTTCGGCAAGGCCATGCTGGATGCGTGGTTGAAGGAAAGGTCAAATTCCACTGATTGCGCTCCCTGTAGTTCCTTAGCAAATGAATTCAAGGCAATCGATTTAATGAACAATGGAGGTAATCCCAGAAAGAAACCATCCAAAAAGACATCGCCAGAACTTTCCAATACTAGGATATGCTCAGATACTTGTCGCCATAGACCGATGATTGGATCTTTCATGGGTCAGGCTCGTGAAGCTTGCACTCTGCCGTTCTTGATCGGGGCTTCACCAGTATGTTATGGTGTTCCCACAGGAATAAAGAGAAAGATGGATGTATAACATTGTAAATATTCTTACTATGTCCTTGAGTTTTCATTTTTCTGAGGAAAATTCTAGGCGTAGATCACCCTTTTGCAGCTATACAGTACAAGTATTCTGTACACTGGGAACAAATGTTAGTCCCCCATGAAGATATCATGATAGTTTCCAAGCTTTGTTGCACCGACGCGCTTTCAAATTTTTTTGCCATGTCGGACACGGACACTTGTCCGACACAGCTGGACACGGCTTTCCCTTTTTTTTTTTTTGCTCCGGACATTAAAAATAGTGAAAAAAAAATCCAATTTTTTTATCTAATTTCTAACTCCTCCCTCTGGCGACCTTTGTTTTTCATTTTCCTTAGGGTTAATATCGCGAAAACCTCAAATTGGTACACTTGTGACAATTTTACCTTAAATTATTTTTTTAACCACCAAAAATCTCAAACTGGTACACTTGTAACAAATTTACCCAAAATTATTTTTTTAACCACCAAAAACCCTAAATTGGTATAATTGTGACAAATTTACCCTCAAATTAAATTTTTTACCATAAAAAATCCCAAAATGGTACACATGACAAATTTACCCTCTGTTAATTTCTGTTAAATTGAGTTAATACCACAAAAAATTTCAAATTGATACACCTATAGTAAACATAGGGTAACGTGTACACCCAACAATTGCCACGTGTCATCAAATTTAGCAATTTGACGATAAAATTTAACGAAAACTAATGGAGGGTAAATTTGTCACGTTATACCAGTTTGGGATAAATTTGTCACAAATATATTAGTTTGGGGTTTTTCATGGTCAAAAAAATAATTTGGGGTAAAATTGTCATAAATGTACCAGTTTGGGGTTTTTGGTGGTATTAACCCTTTTCCTTAACTCTATGGATATTGTGGTTGGTAATAATTGAAGTTTTATGTTTCTAAAATTGTGTATATATAAAACTATACATATAATATATAACGTATCCTAACGTGTCGGAATTCTCTATTTTTTTAGAACTGCCGTGTCGGCATATCGTGTCGTGTCGCGAGTCGTGTCTTGTGTCCGTGTAACGAAGTTTCCAAGTCCAACATAGAATTTCCATAGTCTCCCATTGACTCGTCGAATCTCTTCTCCCTTCTGATGGAGGCTCCAGCTTAAGCTATTTCGATATGTCGTTTTCCGAGGGTAGAGTTTTTTTCTTTCTGCTGGTCTGTGGATAGCAGCGCAATGAGTGATTTTTCCAGACCGTATGTGTTGTAAATACGATGAGCGTAATTGTGGTTTTCTCATGCCGAATGTGTTGTCAATACAACGAAGTGTATGCTTTCTTACACCCCTACTGGGGCTGTCAATTTGACCCGCGCCAGACGGGCCGGCCCGACCTGACCCGAAATTTTCGTGCATTTTCGGGCCATTTCAGACCGGGTCCGGCCCGGCCCGGCGCCAAACTTTTTTTTTATACCCATTTTTTCTTTTAAATTTAATTTATATTTATAATTTTTCATTTGATGGTTTGTTAATTGATTTTGATTCGGGCCAGCCCGAGCATGGTACTGCTCATTTCGGGGCCTGGCCCGACCCGGCCCATTGACACCCCTAACCCCTACACGATAGTATATGGAGATCTCCGTTTCCATTCTTGTTTGCTTGTTGAGCTCCTGAGGCGAAGGTGCAACCCGTGAAAATGAATGATTTGGACTGAAATTTTATGGGAGCACTACTAACTGTTCTACTAGTTGTTAGATGAAGGCATGATTTATTATTTAATTATTCTATCACTCCTCCGTATTAAAGCGTGAAAATATTTCATTGGGGAGGCAAATTTAGGCCTGAAAATATTTGAATTTAGGACTTCTTGCTTTGCTATTATTTGAGATTTTGTGGGATTACTCTGTTCTAAAAGTTTAAGCGGTTAAATGAACGTATGATTTATTATTTAATTCTTCTTTTTGTGAGGACTATTTTTCTTACAAAAGATTGTTTGTATTGCATATATGAATGAATGAACACAGACTGTTTCCATTGTTCACAAAAAATTATATAAATTGATTATATTTTTTGTTTCGTTGATTAATTATTTCAAGCGATATAAGCAATCATTTTTAGAAAAATATCTTTCAAATCGTTTAATTTCTCGCAAAACAATCGGAGTCTTAGTCATGTTATTCTGTTTTAATCTAACTTTGGACGGTCAATGTAATCAAAATGATTTGTGATGGTGAATCTAACGCATCGTAGCTCGTCGTCGGGTGTTTGTATGACCATGTTTCTCGAGCCACCTTCAAGCAATATGAACGAATTCAAATTTGTTGCACCAAGAATTTTTTTTTCCCTGGCGAACTTGCCTTATTCCCAAGCCAATGCGAGGATGCGATAGCTATTGTTTTTCGGTCTGTGGAGCTCTTACTTCATGGTTACCTATAGTGAACAAGGACCATCTCCATATTTAGATGCCCTCGAGCAGTCGCGCACTGTTGGACCACCCCAACGATCGATCTTTGTCGTCGGCTCGAAAGTTCTCCAAGTTTTCACATGTTGCCATGCTTTTCGTACAGGACTTGCCTTGAACTTTCGGCTTTATCTAGGCCAACATTCGGCTAGAGAGGTCCCAAAAAAGTTTTTCAAACACTGAAGTTTTTTCTTGAGGAGCTTTGAAGGCCTAAAGCTCATTATAGATGCCGAAACAAACGCACCATATATGCAACTTGATTATGACAGGTTGGACTAAGAGCTTGATTTTTTTTTTTAGCAACTGTACGAATACAGCCGTTTTCGTTGTCTCTCTTAGAATAAATAGAATTTTGAGTCGCACATATTCAGTGGCTCTTATTAACACATATTGGTAATCGAATTGCCAGTAACAAATGTAATAAAAAAAAGGGGATAAGCATACTGAAAGTTCTAAAACTCGTCACAAAAGTGTAGTTGAGTCCTAAAACTTTCAAAAATAACAATTAAGTCCTAAAATTTATAATGAAAGATCAATCACAATCCCAAAACTTTCAAAAAGTGCAATCAAGTCTTGAAATTTGTCACGAATGTCCAATTTGAGTTCTAAAACTTTCAAAAAGTATAATAAATAAAAGGACTTGATTGGATCAATTTAATAAATTTTATAATTTAATTGCATTTTTTGAAAATTTAGGATTTGTTGACGCCTTCGTGACAAGAACTTGCTCAATGGCCTTTAATCTAAAAGTACAATTTAATCCAGAACCACAGGTCAAATCCTCGCGGTCCAAGCCCCGCTTGCATTTTAGGCGGGAAAAATCCCACCCGAACTCAAAAATCAAAATTAATTTATTTTTTCCTGCAAAAAAGAAAAGAAAAGAAAAAAAAAGTGGAAAGAGAAATTCATTTCCGTTCTCCCAATTTGCTCTGTCCGCGTGAAATCAAAGGGGGAAACCATGAAGAGCAGAGGTCGCGGCCGCGCGAAGCCGTCCTTCGTTCCTCCTCCTCCGCGCGACTCCGACGCCAGCTTCGCCAGCAGCCGTCCCTCCTCCGTTGGGGTCGGCCGCTCCTCCGCCGCCGCCGACCTAGTCAACGACCGCTCCCACCAGCAGTCCGCCGTCCGCGCCGTCAACTGCTACCTCTCCTCTCACGCCTTCCCTGTCCTCATCAAGACCGCCCTGCCCTCCGCTAAGGACATCACCTCCATCTCCAACTTCGTCATCTCTCAGCTCGACTACCCGAACCCTAAGATGGAGGACGACCTCCCCCTCCTGCTCCGATCGCTCGACTGCCCTTTCAAAGTCAGTAAGTCGGCTCTCCGCACGCCGGCCACTCCCCACGCCTGGCCGACGTTCGTGGCCGTCTTGCACTGGCTCGTTCAGATCGCGTCCTACAGTGAGCACTTAGCTTCTAAGTCTCGCTCGTTTGGGGATAACAACACCATGGACGAGTATGCACTCCAGAGCTACTTGCATTTCATAGATGGAGATGACGACTCTGTTGACGCGTTGGATAGGGAGTTTGTGGAGAAGCTGGAGGGGGAGAGAAATAACCTCGCTGAGAATGTGAAGAGCTTGGAGAAGAGTGCGGCAGAAGTCGAGGCGAGAGTGGAGAAGCTGCGGACGGGGCCGTCGGAGAGGGAATTGCGTGAAAAAGAGAAGAGCGTGCTTGAGGAAGATGTGAAGAAGTTCAATACGATGATAGCGAAGATCACCGAGAGGATCTCGCAATTGCAGAGGGAATTGGAAGGCAAGGAGGAGGAGTTGAAGGCCAAGGAGGAGGAGAAGGGGAGGATTTGCGAGGAGAACGAGGAATTGAAGAAGACGATCCAGCTGCAGATGTTTAATTCGAGGGATGCGGAGAGAATGAAGAAGGAGTTGCAGGCGGTGGAGGGGGAGATTGCTGATGCTGAAATTGAGAGGAACAAGTACGAGGAGAAGTGTTGGGATCTCGACAGGACCCTCGCGCTCAAATTCAAGGAGCTCGAGGAGCTTGCCAAGGAATGTAACAAGGCTGTCCGGAAGTAAGTTCTAATTCTTGCAGTTGCTGCAGTCGTGTTAACTGTTCTTCTTTATTGGTTTCGAAGTTTTCTATGTCATGTGCCTTTAGTATTTGGTTGCCATTTTGAAATCACCTAGTACTCATAAGGTTCAAGGTGGGTATATTTGCTGTCTCTGGTTATATGCAACACACTGGTTGATATCTCATGGAGTTCTTCAGCATCAACAGACTTACATTCAAATCTGTTTGCGTGTTTGTATTTCTTCAATGCTAATGCTTGTGCCTATACTGATACAGTACGAGACGAGTTTAATTGTATTGATTTCATTAAGAAGTGATCGTATTGTTTTTCCTTTCATGCTAAGTGGGGTTAATAACATAAACAAGGTGTTGAGTTAGTCTATGCACGCGTTCGAGGTTGTATAGCTCATAGATAGAAAGACAGCTTTCAAATCTACTTAATTCAAAATGTCTATGAAACACGGTGTCGGGGTTTCAAATCCCTCCTCGCCCACGACCAGCCCAAAATTGGAAGGATCTTTTCCTCTGGGTGTAGGAAAGTAATGATCCGCATAGCGAAACCAAGGCCCACTTCACTCACTTTCTCTCTCACTTCCTAGCTGGCTAGCTAGCTTGCCTTAAGCCCCTGTGGGTGCCTAGATTCTAGCCTACTTTCTTGCTACAGATAGCTTGATAAGATCCGACTATAAATATCCATTGAGTAATTTCTTTCTTTTTTTTAATGATATTCTGTAGTTCTTCTCTTTGTTTTCTGTTTCTAGGTTAAAGCTTGGTTCAGATTACCAGTATGTGTTGAATGCAAAAGGGTCTACACCTGCTGAGGTGATGGGCATTGACTACAAGTCGACACTAAAGCCAGCACTCGACTTGCATGCCGACGACATAAACAGAAGCTCGGTGGAGAAACTTGAAGAGTTAATCATCCTTCAGCAACAGTCCAAAGAAACTGCTGCTAGAATCGAGGAGAAGAAAAATCGTGTTATGCAACTTCATTCACGTGTTGACGAAGTAAGTACTTTGATTAAGTACCAACCCTTGATTTGTTCAGACTGTGCCTATCTCTTGGAACTGAAAGCTATTTTTTCCCTTCTTGATGGAAACTATGACACCAGTGAAATTTCTGATTTATTGGTGAAATTGGAAAGAGAAGCTGTGGATAACATCCAACTTACTGTGGGCTGTATTGCAGAATTGGCAAGAGGTTGGTAATGTAGAGTTTTGGCTGGGGGAATTGAGTAGCAATAGCTTTTTCTGGGTAGTAAACGGCAGTTGAGAAAATTATTGTTGATTTTAGTATTGAAGAGTTATGATAACTTGTGGAACAAAACAGTCAAAGAAACTCATCATTCCAGACATGGAAGAGGATGCAGTTAATGTCTGCAATTTTTTTATGTCTGTTAATGCTCAACATAATTTGAAGAGCCGTAGAAGCATAGGGTGTGGATGTTCTCTGAGAACAAAACTGGCTAAAAGTTTATCGCCAGTGTCAGGAAAAATACTGAAGGTTAACGCATGTTGTATATATAGAACTAGAAGTGCTTAATCCAGTAACATCTGAAGGACAATAGCGGTATGTTACATCGTGAGAGTTGGCATAACACAGGAATTTGTGGTCCCCTTGTCTACTGTTTCCTTGTATTGGAAAAAGTTCTAATACAAGAATTTGCGCAGCTTGAAGGTCAAATGAATTTACTGAAGCAAGAAATGCAAGACTTCATTCATAGATGTGCACTGGAGGTGCAAAGGATGGTGGGGGATGCCGAAGTAGAAGCTCATAACTTGGACATTGTGGAAAGAGAAGCTGCAGAGGTCTTGAAGGTATGGTATGGTCTAATCATTAGATTATGCACCGAAATATATGGCCAGAAATCTTTTGTGCCGTAACTAAACAGAAGTCAAGTCATGCCATACAAATCAGTAGGATTCCTCCTTTTGGGTTGTGCTGATTGATCTTCTGGTGGAATGCTATTCTTGCAGTGTAAGCATGCATAGTTAATTTGACGCGGCATCATATGTTCACACAACTTGTTTTCGCAGACATCTAAAATGAAGCAACAGGAAGTCATTAGAGAAAGCGAGGAAGAAATCCAGAAGTGCGCTTTTGAGCTCTTTTCAGTGGTTGATATGGTGTCAAAGCACAAAGAGTATGTGGAATGCAAAATCTCGGAGATGAAGACCCGTCTCTTGGAGACTGCGGAAGCTATCTCAGCGGACTACAGAGCCTACTTGCCTGTGCAAATGAGCTCGATGACTTGAAGCGCGCGAATCATCGAATGCAAGAGGTTACGCAATACCATCGTAAATCCTCGCTTCCTTGGTCTCTCTTGTTTTCTGCTCAAGGTGGGCTTGCTTCTCACCTGACTGGTCTCTCTGCCGATTTGGGTACACGTTTGTCTTATAGCCTTGTTCCGATGTCCTGCATTCATTGTGAATAGAAACTGTCAATCCAGTCAATCTTCGCAGGCTTGATTTATTGCAATTTTTTGAGGTATTACGGTGAAATGCCGGAGGCAACGATTCTTCTAAGGTTCAAGGCCTATGGATCGTCTGCCCTGCCAATTCCCCTGACCTCCTGCCCTTCTTCATCTCCACCATCCATTTGCCATTCTTTTTTTTCTTTATTAAAACATTCCCCCCTATAAAAAAGGGGGACCGCTGGGATTCCCCTGACCTTCCCATGGAAGGTCAGAGGAGAGAGAGAGAGAGAGAGAGAGAGAGGGAGGTGTAATTAGGATCAGGTTATGATTAAGTTGAGCCTTGTTCTTTTTGGGCGGTGTAGTTATTACTTAATAATATTGGTGTTTGTGTGATAAGCAAGAATTAAAAAAGCAAAAAATATAATTGAAGAAAAAAAAGCAGGATTTTGCTCCTGCATCGACCAGCCTGATTGTTGTCAGTACAAAATCTTCATGACACGATAGAAGCGCTTATCTTGAAGCGACATGTCATTAGTAAAAACACTTGAATCTACCGAACAATTATGGCCTAACAACAACAAAAAAAGAGAAGAACGAAGCAAAAAGGCACACATTCCATCGCGGATGCCGAGGATATCCAATCTCGATCGATTTGCTCAACATGTAGAAGTGGCACGCACCTACCTACCTACCTACCTATGTTTCCTAGAGGCAGAAAACCCGTCGCCGGAGATGCCTTTGTCGCCGTCAACACCTGTCTCCTTCCTTCCTTTATTAACAGAGAATATACAACGCGAACATGCTATTCACAATTCCCAGGTAAACAACGCGTGCTCAACTCGAGCAGAATAGACACACACCAGAAAATCAGTTGCAGCCCAAGACTACCGTTCGCAAGGACAGTCAGATCCTTTTTTTTTTTTTTTTTTTTTTTGGGTGTCAAGGCACAGAGAGATCTTTGAGAAGCTCCAATTTTTAATAGATGGGCCCCTCACAGCCAAAGAGATGTTATCTGGCAAGTAAAAAACAAAGCATCACATTATAAGCAGCATTACCAGTGCAAAGCAAAGGATTTAAGATAAGTCTGTGTCGATGAGGAAAATGAAAAGTTTGGAAAACGTTTCACTAAAATTGACTGCTTGTATCGTTTTAAAAAATGAATGAAATTTTATCGTCCACGAAAATGTTTAGAGATGTTTAGAGATGAGTTGCTGTCAATGATTAAAACATTATATTATTTTAAGCGATAAAATTGATAAATTTTAGGAAAATGTGTTTCAAATCATTTATTTTTTGCGAAACAAATGGAACCTAAATAGGAAAAACTATGATGACACCTCCATCAATTTGGTTAAATTACACAAACACTAGAGAAAAGCAGAATATTGCTATATTCTGTCTTTCCTATCTGAATATCTTGCGCAATGGGCTAAACTTTTTAGCTGGAAGGACTTAATTTGCAGTCAAAACACAACAGGACGAATCTAAATATCAAGAACTTTGACACTATCAAGGTGGCTAAGAAAAGTCAATAGTAGAGGTGTGGTGGGGGTAGAGTCGAGTTGAATATGGTCCAACCCATACCGACCCATTTAACTCGTATTGACCTATTTTCATGTAATACAAATTCAACAACCCGTACCCAACCCATATTCCTAAAACGCTTTCATATTTAATCTAATTTAGCAAAAAATAATGATTATAAAGAAAATTATATTATCAAAACATTGTGGGTACAATTAAAAAGTTAATATTTAAGATAGTTAGCTAACTCATTTAAAATCCATTTATGACCCATTTAAGTTTGTTAAGCAACCCATTTATGACACTCTTAAATATGGGTTAGAATATGGGTTCTCGACCCATTTTGCCACCTCTAGTCAATAGGCAACACGAAAAATACCTAATGAAAATCATGTCCGTCCCGATACCTTAAAACATGGGAAAGGTTGGAAATATTAAGGCTTATGGAGAAAACTATAAACCGTGAAAAGTTTGTAAGGGATCTGGAAATTTGACCATAGACCTTATAATACATGGACTATTTGCTCCAATTTAAAAGCTTAGTGTACACTATTAAATGTTATAATTTTCGGAGTAAACAGAAGCAATGTGGTAAGTTGATGTAGGTATCTTCCCATTAGCCCAAAGGAAGAATAGTTCCGCTAGCAATGCAACAACAAAATAACAAATGAGAAGTGTAAATTACCTTCAGAGCAATGGATCAATAGGGATGGCCTAACAAAACCTCATAACCATATGTTGTTGAAACGAGGTGAAGCAAAACCAGAAGAATTAGATGGCTTCCTCACAAAGGGATGGTCTAGCAACTGCGCTGCAGAAGGCCGATCATTCGGGTTTACTTGCAAGCATCTAAGAATTAAGTCTCGAGCCTCTCTAGATAAAGAATCAGGAACTGGAGGAGGTTCGCCCCTGCCAATTCTGAACAATGCTTGCATCTGCCACGTTAAGAAAGAAAACATGTTGGAGGCTTGTGTTAACCATAAATCCAGGGAGAGCTAACATATGACAGCGGGATAAACAAATAAGATCAGTAGACAAATTTAAGCGCTTCATGCTGTAGGCAATCATCTGCCGTGTTAACAGTTCATGGGGACCAACTGCGTAAATGTTTTCCTACTACTCCTAATTAAACATATGTATTATTTCCTGTTTGTTCGAAATATTTAAGAGTCCCAATCTTAACAAAAAAGTAAAAAGAAAGGGGGCATTAGTTTTATGTTTAACGATGGCTTTGAGGAGGAGGGTATTATCTTTTTCCTTTATAATAAATAAAATCCAAAGATAAGCACAAAAGCAGAGCAACCCTCAAAATTACTCAGAAGACGAGAGCACTCCAAACTTCAGCGGCAGCCATTCCACAAAAAAAAAAGGGTCTCTAAGTTTTTGTGCCTAAAAACGGATATCATCATAAGGTGATTGACTGGCTAGAGCCAGTAAATAGCATCCCTTAGGAGAACTTACTGCGTGTATGGAGAAGTTGCCAAATCAGAGGACAACCACACAATGAAGTGACGCAGCAGGGAACACGAAGCAATCAAGATCAGTGCAGCTCTCAGGACTGGAGCAGAGATGGCTCTCTTAGTAGCTCAAGTACCATGTGACAGTGAAGGAGAAGATGGAGAGATTGTTGATACTGAATGATAGGGTCATGTGTGTACCATAAACTTAATATAGTAATTAAAACTATTTGACAACAATGCGAAATTATTTGAAAGAGAAAGTCAATATTCAACTCATCAACCGAATTTTCATAACATTTTAGATAACCATTTGCTCCAGAATCCCAAGCAACTATTGGCCAAAAATACTATGCATACCCTCTGACACGACCATACTCTTGATAAATATCATTGGATTCTCTGCCCCCTCGTTTCTAAGCAATGCTCTTTTACTCATCTTAAAAAAATGGCCTAATGGACTTGTCACAACATGCGCTCAACTAAGCTAGCTCACACGAAAAGTAGAAATAACAAAAAAGTTGCAACTAGTTAGTTATTCTGGCAAAACATGGACCTCAAGTATAAAACATAAAAGGAATGTTACTTAGGAACATACCCCTTCTAAGTGAGAATATGGAGGCCGGCGGGTTAACATCTCTAAAACAGTGCACCCTAGACTCCATATATCAGCTGCCAACCCATAGCTTCTGTTCTTTAGATTGACGACCTGCAGTTACAACCAACAAGGATGAAAAAAATGAAAAAATATGCACCAAATGCAGCTAATGAAAGTATATTGGAATAATGGCAGTGGAGGGTGCAAACCTCAGGTGCCATCCAAAAAGCAGTTCCTTTGGAGGATTTAGCATCATTCATTTTGGTGGCCTGTATGAATAAACACAGAAAGAATAAACACATCATTTCAGAAAAGCAAAGGACAGCACCTATCACTCTGTGCATGTCTATAAGTGTGTTTATCAGGTGCGCACGCATATGGAATTGTAAATGCATCTTTGTTGCTCGTGCTCACTGTGCGTGCATATGAATTTGAGCATGTGCCTTTGTTGCTCGAGCACATGCGAGAGAGAGAGAGAGAGAGAGAGAGAGAGAGAGAAACCTTTGCCAATCCAAAGTCTGCAAGTTTCACAGCTCCACTTGCATCAACCAGTATGTTAGCACATTTGATATCCCTACAGAATAAAGGAATTGGAAGCATGAGAAACCAGTAAAGCTATAGCTGGGAGTATAAAAGGTTAAAATTTTCAGCATTCACATGGTAAAATAATATTGTCTATGCTAGATAATGCTGTACAAGCTCAAAGTGTCACTATGTTATTTGCTGATTATCACAGCAAATCTACTACTCAGAACACCACATTTTGGTTCAAAGATTTCACAACTCCCTTAAATTCAGAAAAGTATTTGGATAAGTAAAAGAAGCATTATCAAAAGGCACCAATAGGGTGCGCCATGACACAAAATATATAAGTTTCCGTGTTTTTTGTTTGGTTAAGATCTCTGTTCTTATTAAAATCGACCATCCATCAGAAATGACAAGTGTGAATCACTGATTTCAAATAGTCAAAATTACATGCAAAGTCAAGCATCTCTCTTACAATACCTGTGGACCACATTCTGGTCATGAAGATACTTCAAACCATTTAGAATTTGCCTAGTGTATGCAGAGACTTGGGAATCTCTCAAGTTATATTTGTTATAAAGGGCTGCTAGTGAACCTTTGGTCATGAGCTCAAGAAATATGTAAAGCTTCTTATCATCCTGGAAGAGAAAAATCCAACCCAAAAATTTCAAATTATTAGGTGGAGGAAGACAAAAATGTATAAAAGGCACATAGGGAATACTTTAACACCTCCTATCAAGTGCAAACTGAACTGAGAACGGCACATAGAATTGATAATAAGAGAGCCACGCATGGAAAGAAATTAAGGGATGGCTCTGAAACAATGTTAGAACCGAAAAGATTAAGCTATGAGGTGGAAGGAGGCTACATGTATCTAAGACCATCAAATAGCATATAAAACAAAACATACTATCTCGTTGAAAGGTTCCATACATCTGTCCTTTCTCAACGTGCTGGATGCTAGGCCTCTTATAACACCAAATTAATCATCGGATCATGACAACACACTACCACAGCAATCGGGTGTACCAAGGCAAGAGGCCCCCAGACAAGCCCCTGAGGTTGGTTACGCTTCCTCAAGTGCACTTAGTGATGAGGACCTCCTCAACAACCGATCAGTGTTCAGTGGCAAAATGTTTGATGGGGGTTAATATAGTAAAACTTTACATTAGATGACAATTTTAAAGCAATTTTGTGAACTTAAAAGGAAAAATAAGGCAATAACGCATGGGACCGAGCTCTTCTTTTGCTGTTTTCCTCGTACAACGCAAATATCCAAGTTATAAGCGTTTGTCACGGTTTTAAGTTGCAGCAATGCCAACAAAAACAGTTGCACAGTGCGCCTAGTGGAAGAATGAGAGGTCATATTGCATTAATCCCTCATTCCCACAAAACAATATGGGGGATTGTAGGCATACAAAACCAAATTTTGTTTGGCAGCAACAATCTTTTGCATGTTTCATCTCCAAAAAGAAGTTATGTCGTGGCACTTTCTTAGAATCTGATGCTTCTAGCCAAACTATGTCTAGAAAAAAAGAAAAGAAAAGTGGATGGTACTCAAACATTTAAACCGCCGTGATAGGAACTACTTCCCTCACAATGATCAATTCCATTTATAGTTCTCTCTATTGTAGAGGTTACAAGCTATATGATGTTGCATAAGAATGAGGGCAACTAAATGACATACTGGACAAGAACAGATGGAAAAAAATCAGTTTGTGGAAGAACTCCATTGTTGTTACTACAGCCACGACCAGTTATAGACAAGGGAGGAAAGGTTGGGAATTAGTCATGTGGGCCACCAGATGATCAATTAAAGGATACCTGAAGATTAAATAACTTTGCTTTCTTATCCTTTCCCCTTTATGTTTTATTAGTCACGGCTGCCGTTTCTCTAAGCGTCAAATTCTACAAAGCTGAGAGTTTGACTTGAATCTTCCGTTTGCAAGATAGCTAATTTGTAAATCATCCACCTCCAGAAAACAAAGGGTTAATTGATTATGAGACACTCTCCTTAGAAGGGAGAATTTTTTTTTTTTTAAACTTTAATTAGGGGGGAGAGAGAGAAAGCGAGCGAGCGAGCGAGCGAGCGAGAGAGAGAGAGACTTCATAAACTGACGCTACTGTACATATTTTCTTTACTCATATGATTACTATTGCGGGTAATAGTCAACTCATCATGAACTTTTCTTGTGGTGGGAGGGGGACCTTCTCTGTCACGAGTGCCTTTAACTGCTAAAAAGCCGCAACTGTTGTAATTTATTGACAGGATAATTGCAACTAATATATGTACTGACTATATTGTGGCTATAATCACAGCCATGTTCCCCTAAATATTTTGCTCAGCAATCACAATTAGTGCCAAAGTGAAAGATACTGCAGAAAATAACTTAGTAAGAAGGAACCACACCTTGTCTGTGCCAAGGTATCGCACTATGTTCTCGTGTTCAAACTGACTTAAAAGAGAAATTTCCTGAAAATAAAGCAGAGTATCACCAAAAAGGACAAAAAGAATATCTACTGAACTCACACCAGACTTATGGTGGTATATACGGCAGTCTAGTCAAATAGTCATGCTTAAGGCCCTTCGCAAGATCCAGAAAGAAACAAGCAGTTACCTGCTCAAGCTGCAATAAGCTCTGCTTGCCTTGCTTTCCTTCATCCAACAAGGAAACCTCCTTTATAGCAAAAAAGAATCCATCACTGTGGAAACAGAGAAGCATGAGAGAGAGAAGTAGAACATAAATGACAGTTCTTTTGAGAATGATGCCTTGACCATACACACTTAAGATAATTCTTGCACTCTAGATGATATATAGAAGAAAAGATTTTTTTTTTTAAAAGAAGCTATTCCCATCAATATCACTAAAATAGTTCCTCAGCTTTCAACATTTGAATTTAGAATCACCTAACAGTTTCTAAAGCACGTTTCCCATGCACGCTGATTTGTCACTCTAGCCATTCTTCAAAAAGAAAAAGAATTGCACACTATTCAAGGTAGTAAAGTTGCAGAAAAACGATGGAGAACAACTAAATACACACAATTTTTGGAATATCAGATCTTCACTTCATCAATCTGTTCAATAATCAAGAATGGTCTTTGATGAAGATCAAGCGCTCGTTTCTCGTGTCTGTTTAAATGCGCCTTACGTCAACCAAATGACAACATGTTCTATTGCATATGGATGATTAGCCCGAGCGTTCCTAATTCTAACCACAGAATTCAATTCAGCACTCAGAAATGCCGTCAAAACTTAAAATGACATCATAATGGGGGAACAGCGATTGCAGTTTGCCCCAGAAAATGCGTACATAAAGAATAACGCACTGATTATCAAAGAGAAAAGCAAAGGAATCTTACTCATTGAAGCCCTCATAGACAGTTCCAAATGACCCACTTCCCAATAGCTCGCCCTTTTGCCATGAGGTGATCCTCCGTCCGAAACTCCCATTGGGAGAGACATTGTGCACTGGTTCCAAAATTTTCGCAGAAAGAATGTTCCCCACACCATCCTTATCCTCAGACTCCTCATCTTCGACAGAAGTTGACAAACAAGAGTCCGGATCACCTTTTCTTTGCGAAGTCCTGTCTTTACGAACCTTCTCATCATCTCCATCCGACCAATCCTTTTTATTCGAAGGACGAACAGGAGAATCCTCGTCTCCTCCGGGAGGACAGAATGAGTTCAACAAATCCCATGTGGAACTCGTGTCATCCACAACAGGCCGCAGCAAAACTGGCGGCGGAGTAAGGACCGGAGGCCTCAATCCCCTAATTCCGCCCGCAGCATTATCCGTTTCACAATTCTCACAATCTCCGCCAGCTTTGGCATAGAAAGTATCTCCGGAAGGGCGAGAATAACTCAAAGCAGAGCCCGCCGTTTCTTGCCTGAAACGAGTCCTGCAACTAGTGACCCTATCTCTATCTTCCAAGCCACCCAAACCGTAACCGCTACGCCCATTCAATATAGATAACCCACTCTCAACCTCGATACTATCAACTCCAGCAGCTAACCCGCCGCCATCGCGCGGCGGCGACTCGCCGGCGTCGCCATCAGGAGCTAGAAAGGCGGTTTGGAGGCGCGAGCGAGGAGTGAGATCGCGAGCCTTGCTGGACCTCCAAGCGTCCACGGGGATAGAGAAGTCCTCGGGTCCGGAGAGCCCAAGGTTACGGCATATGATGTCGAACTCGCCTTCCTCGCCCTTGACGCGGAAGCTCGTGTAGAGCGAGAGGTCGTCGAGAGTCAAAGTAGACAAGGAAGAGGACGAGGAAGAGGTGGAAGTGGACGACGCGTCGTAGTCGATGTTCTTGATCGCGTTCCGGCGGTCGAGCCTCGGCCGGGCTCGCCTCTGCTTCGCCTCCATCGGAACGAACGGCGATGCGCCGTGCTCGCTTCCCCCCTCTCTCTCTCTCTCGCTCCCTCTCTGTGCTCAGCGCGTATTAGAAAAGAGAGAGAATCTGAGCGATTCTGCTGGTCTTTGTGGAGGAATCGGGAGTCGCAGAGAAAGACGACGATCAGTCCCGGACATGGATGGAAGCCCTGAGGGAGGGAGGGAGCGGGGGAGGAATGGGCAAAAGCCCACGCGCTGCCACGTGGCGACGTATCTGAACGGGTCAGAAAACGTCGCGTGCTACCTTGCCAAAAACTTTTCCCTTTGACCAAAAGAATGAAAAGACTTTTCTCTCCTTTTGTCTTTTTTTAATTATTTCTTTTTAAAATAAATTTGTCCTTTTCGATTTTCTTTTTTCCGGGCGATGTGGCCAAGACTCGGAAAAAGACAGACGCTTTGAGTACGGAGAGAATATTCTCTGCTTCCGTAATCCCGTTGTCTTAATCGCGGGGCCGGAATTATTAACTATTTTTTTTTTAATATCACGAAAAATTTAAATCTAAATCTAAATATAAATCGAATGTCCTGTTTGATTCAGCATTACAAAACCTGATAGAAAATTTGGTTCATATGCTTTGGACGAGCATTCGATTCACACGGCAATAAGGACGTCTTCATTTCACTTAAGGTTCAAACCCCGAGGACAAATTAAGTATCCTCAAGCAAATCAAGGCAACCGAACAAATAAAAGGCGACATCTCATTATCTTCGACACGATTAGTTTGGCTCCGATCGACCTCGGGCCATAGGAATTTCGGGGGCCTTGCTTGATGAGTGAATTAAGGAAAAATTTCAAAAAAGGACTCGAAGTGACATCGTTTTCTCAAATAAGGGTCTAGGTGAATATCGTTTTAAATAAAGGCCTAAAATGCTCACATTGTTTCAAAAAAGCTTACCCAAAGAGCATTTCTGCCTTTTAACCTTTTTGCCTGTTTCTTTTTTACCCCTTCCCTCCTGTTTCATCATCTTCCCAGGACGTCTTCGTCATGGGCTGTTGCCCACTACCACTGCCACCGCGTCCACCACCGTTCCGACCCCTTGAACGCCACCATGTTGCAGATCTGCTTTCGCAAGTAGACCTCCGACATGGCTTTGTCTTGCGTGTTTAGCACCCCTCCAAAGAGTAGAACATGGTGGAGTAGTAGTTCATCGACTCGTTGAACCGGTCCACGAAGATCGGCCCGTTGTTGGCCTCCTGCTCGACCATCGTCGCGATCTCCGGCCTCACCTGACTCACCACGCCCAGCACCTTCTCGATCGTCCCAGGCCGGGGCAGCAGCTTGTGTAGTTCGAACACCGAGTTTACCTCCACCGCCTCGGCGTCGCTCGGCCTCAGCACCGTCGTCGACGCCCTTCTTGATGCCCTCAATCTCTTCTTCGGATTCCACGAGGGGGGGGGGGGGGGGGGGGGGCGGCGGCGGCGTTGGCGTTCCCGGAGCTGTTGCTCTCGTCGGCTGCCGATAGAGTCGTGGCATGACCTTGCCCCGGCTTCGAGCTCTCCTAAGCCAAAGGGAACTGGACCGGAGCCACGTTGCGGCCGGGTGGCGGTCCTCTGCCGAAGCTAAAAAAAGGCGACTGCTGAGACGGGAGGCGGAGATCGGTGTAGCTAGGGTCGGGTCTCAGGCTCCTAGGCCAGGCGACGTCCAGATTCAGCAACGGGCTCGCGGGGGGGGAGTGGGGTCGACTGGGTCAACGGGTCGAAGTAATTGGGCAGCACGAAAGACTGGTCGAACATCAGTTGCTGGCGGTGGGGGTGGTGGTGCAACGATGGCAGTTGTTGGTGGTGGTGGGCGGAGATAGCGTTGAAGAGAAAGGAGATGTCGGCGCGTGAGGGGTACGGCTCGTCTTCGCCACCATCGGAGGACTGCGAGCTTGCGCTACCTTTCCCAGAATCCATGACCAGAGAAGGAGATTAGAGTTGGTGGTTTGGAGGAAGTCTTTTAGATGATATTTAGGGAGCTACAAAAGGGGAATCAAAAAAGCATGCTGAGTCGATTCCGCGGCGATCTCGACGGCCACATCGTTGACATTCACATGAAGAAGACGTCCTAGGGAGACGATGAACATGAGGGGGGAAGAAAAAAATAGAAAAGAGAAAGCAAAAAGATTAAAAGACAAAAGTGCCCTTCGATAGGCCCTTTTTTTGAAATAATTTGAGCATTTTGTGCCCTTATTTGAAACGATATTCACTATACACCCTTATTTGATAAAACGCCGCGACTTCGAGCCATTATTTGAAATTTGCCCGTGAATTAATGTGTAAGACATTCCTATTCTCTCCAAAGGTATTGAGATATTTTTGTCGATACAGTCTAGTCCTCACCCCTCACCGTCTTTATAGCTCATGGGCGGAGCCGGCGTAATTAATGAGGCTCAATAGCATCATCCCTGGCCAAAGATAGACAAGGAACGAGACTACTTGTTATATGTTAGCTATGGAAGGTGTTGATGGCATTAAGTTCTCAAAGAAAGGAACTCTAGGGGGAGAGGCAAACATCCTAAACGAACGAGATCCTTGATCGGAGATTATTACGGCCTATGACAGTTCGCCGGCGGCGAGGAAAAAGGAGAATTTTTATCATAAGCCCTGCAAGAATTCGTAATTACATTAACAGCACAGGGAAGGGAGTCCGGTGCTTGTGCAATGTGACTCCTCGATACTTCGAGCTCCCTCTCGGGAATGTCCGGTGCTTTGCCGGCGCAGTACGTGCACGAATTCTTCCTTGGTCAAATTACTCATCTGCAACGATAAACCAACCTTCGTTCTCATGGCATCCCAAATGGTTATTTCTTGAGTTCATCTGGAAAGTTGAACTTTGAGAGATAAAAGTGGGAAGTCGGCCGCGAGCCCAGGCGCGGGTCGCACGATGGCCATTGACCCTCGCTTGGGCTCTCGTCGCCCAGGGAACGGCTGCCGGCGGCCCTCGCCGGGGTTTGCTTGACCCTCGGCGGCCGTAGCATTAGCTTTGGCTATTTTTTAAATTATTTTTTATTTAAATAGATATGATAGATAATCTACTTTGCAAATTTGTTTTGCCAAACACTGGGTACCTCAAAGTTATTTTTCAAATGAGTTTTTTACCAAATGCTATTTGCATTTTCCTAAAGTCCCTTGAGCTAAATGTATTTGCATTCACCAAAGCCCATTTCTAAAGTTGAACCAAGCCCACCCTTTAGAGCCTCAATGCTCATCCTAAATGCTGAACCGAACAAGATCTAAATCTAAGGTTGTTGCATTTGTAACAAATTTATTTCAAACTAACATTTGAGTTACCAAAAATCTTAAACCGGGACATTGATGATAAAATTTTCCCCAAATTAAATTTGCAATCACCAGAAATCGCAAACTGATACGTGTGTAACACGTTTACCATTTGTTAGCTTCTGCTGATTTTACCATGAAATTGCTAGGCTAGATGACACATGACAATACTGAGTTGACCTGACAAAGCCACGTGAAAATATGAGAAATGAACAGATAGATTTCCAGGCATCTATGAGCTACTAGTCATAGATAAAGCCTAATGATCAGAAGATTGTTACCCTTCTTCATCAAAGCAACACGAGCGCGTGCGCGCACATGCACATTTGTAGGGAAAAATTCAAAAAAGGTCCCAAAGTGCCTTCATTTTATCAAATAAGACCTAAAGTTGATATTGTTTCAAATAAGGGCCTAAAGTGCCCTCATTGTCTCAAATAAGGGCCTGAAGTGATTTATTAGTTTCAAAAAAGGTCCTCACTCACCTGTTACTATGGGTATATTGGTTATTTAGTATTTTTTTATTATATATTATTTTCTTTTTTGATTTTTTCCAAAAATTTTAAAAAGTTAAAAAAAAAAACACACAAGCAGGAGGGGGCTGCCCTCCCGCTTGTGGCTGCCGCCTCAAAGTTGGTGGAGCAGCGGCTCGGTCCGGCGGGGTCGCCGACTCCTCGTCGATGCGCCGGCGACACTGCTGCCAAGAGGCGAGGGCCAAGGGGGGCCCGACCCCCTCCCAGATCTAGGCGACATTGCCGGCCCTCGCTCAGGTCAAGGGGAGGGCCGCCACCCTTGACTCATTGGCGGAGGTTCGGCAACCGTTAGCCTTAACTGGCCGAGGGCGGCGGCCTTCCCTCGGACCTGGGTGAGGGCCAACAGCCCTTGCCCAGATCTGAGAGGGGGTCGGGGCCCCCTCTCGATTCTGGTGAGGGTCAACAGTGGGCTAGGCGTTAGCGACCTAGTCGGACAGAGCCGCCGCCCCATTGGCGTTGTGGCGGTGGCCACAGGCGGGAGGGCAGCCCCCTCCCGCCTATGTTTTCTTGTTTTGTTTTGTTTTGTTTTTTTACTTTTTAAATTTTTTTAATTTAATTTAACTAAAAATTAGGTCAAAAGTGTATTTTGATGAAAATACCCCTAGTCGGCCAGAATATTTAGCCGGGTGGAAAAGGGAGGTCCTTGTTTGAAACGATTATGGCCACTTTAGCCCTTTTTTGAGACAATTAAGGCACTTTAGGTTCTTAACTTCTTATTTGAAACAAAGACAACTTTAGATCATTTTTTTTTAAAAATAAGAGCACTTGAAGTTCTTATTTGAAAATTTCCCACATTTATATAGTCAAACCCAAAAATTTCATGGTATATTTTGATGGAAGTAAATAGAGAGTAAATGTATTAAGTGTGTACCGGTTAGGGCTAGGCCGAGCCATTTCGACCCTGTAAAATCTTAAGCCCCGAAGGCACAAACCAGCTCAAGTGAAAAAAAGGGGAGGCCCGAAATCCCCGACCTAGGCCTCTTCGAGCACAAAAGGTCGTCTCGATTGTGGATGGGCTTTTAAATGCTCGATCTGATTTTGCTCACCCCTAATTTTTTTCGAGAATCTCATTTGACGGAAACAAGCATTGAGCTTCATAAATTTATAGTAGAAATTCCATATCGTCCTTCGGTTGACTATACGTGAATAAGGATATAGTTTCCTTTTCGAATTTGTGCTATAGTCGTGAATGGATTAACTTTTCCAATAAAAAGGGTCGCACACTTAATTTTCAGAGAGATTAAATGTAATTTTTTTAAATCTATTTTGCACTAAATGCTAAGCTTTTGCAATCATTTTCAAATGCCTCTACCAACTTTTATGTTGTGTTTTCTTTTTTGGTCAAAAACTTTTTTATTATGTTCGGTATGTTGAAATTGAATCGAATAATAATTTTAATTTTTTTTGGGTATCATATGAAAAATTAGTTGAGATTGAATGGAATGGGGTTCATTTCATTTTGGTTGTCGAGAATGGACTAGAATGAGAAATTCATAAGTTTAGTCTAATTAAAACTATACTTTTGTAACATGCAATAATTATTTTTCGATTTTCAAGTATTTATAATTTATTTTTAATTGAAAAATTAGCATTCAATAATATTGTAAATATAGAAAATTTTTTAAATAAAGGTCTAAAGTGCTCTCATTTTCACAAAATAAATGCCTGAAATGCCTTTTATGTTTCAAAAGAAGGATCTAATCAAATGTATTTTCGTCGTTTTTCAATTTATTTTTCATTTTTCTCATTTTTCCTTTTGTTTCGATTGGCAATCAAGCCCTTTTTTAAATAAAGAGCGCACTTCAGACCTTTACTTGTTTTACTTTTATATTTTCTAGATTACCCTTCCTTTCTTTCTCTCCTACCATCTAGCCACCCATGTCGTGAAGAACTACTTGCTTTCTTGCTCTCTTCTTACTATTAAATTTCCCAAATTGCTCTTGTTTTTTTATCCACCAATTTTATACATAACTGATGATTCTTTTCCTATGCATAATTACCTAATTATGCGCATGCTAGTAGACCATATCTTAACTCCGGTTGTAAGTAATGTTAATTATTAATAGTAATGTTCTATTCGACATTAATTAGTACGTGTCATTATAATTACCAAATAGTCAACAATTATGAGAAGGGAAAATGAATAACAAACGGTCCTTGAACTTTAGTTCAATGTGCAATGTGGTATCTAAGCTTTTAATTTGTTCAATATGGTCCATTTAATCCAATATGCAATGTCGTCCTTCAATTTTTTATTTATCCAACGTGGTCCCTCAACTTTTGGTTCATCTTCAATTTATTCCTTGAACTATATGAAAATGTTCAATATTATACCTGAACATGAATTGATGGAAGAACAATATTGCATATTTTCATATAGTTCAAGAACTATATTGAGCATGTACCAAAATTTTAAGAACCACGTTGAATAAATTAAAAGTTCAGGGACCACATTGTACAAATTAAAAGTTTAGGGATCATATTGTACATGAGGCCAAAGTTAAGGAACCATTTGTATCATTATCCCTTATGAGAAGTATAATTTATTATTAGCTTCATGAAACAATTGATTAGGGTAATATCAGTTTGAAATATCCATCTAATATCAATTAATATTATTCATAAATAATTACACAAATTACAATATTGTGTATTTAATGTTAAAATTTTAAATAAAACCTGAATTATAGTCGTCATCGGTTACAAAAATATATTTTTAATTGCACATAATATAATTTGTAACACTCTATAATACTATATAATTTAAATTTAGCAATTTAGTAATTACTAGCGAAAATTAAAGTCATTATCTTTTTAAAATAATTATTTAACAACTATTAGTATCAATAAATGAAAGATGGAAAGCTGGTGGCTGTAAATATGTACATTTCGTTGAACTTCAATATTTATAATTATGATTCTAGTTATATTTAGCAATTAGCGGATGATGGAAATCCGAGTAAAAGATACCAAAATTTTAAATTTTCCTTCCTCTCATTTCTCAAATGATTTTTTTTTTCATTTTTTGCCATGTTCCACCAAATAACTCTTTTTCCTTTTTTCTTTAACTTTAAAAAAAGATAGGCAGAAAACAATCGTAGCCAAAAAGTAAAAACCCTTCAAAATAGTCAATGGTTGAAGATTGAGTTGACACCCAAAATGGACCTGAGCTTCAAAGAGTCAGAAAGCAGATAAGTAGGGGTGTGCAAACTGGATCGGATTGGCCCGGGACCGGCCCGGCCCGGGCGGGTTGGTTCAGTCCTCGAGGTTGGCGGTCCGGTCCCCGATCCCAATAAACGAGATCGGTGACTGGGCGGCCCGGTCCCCGAGTTCCATGGTTTGGGACTGGACCGGCTCAGCCCGGACCGACAATGTTTTTTTTTTTTTTTTTTTTTATAAAAAAGCTAATCTAGTTAACCTAATGATTTTTGTTTAAAAAAAATAAAGTAATGAAACACCAATTGGACATACTTCTTAAAAAGGGAACAAAAGGAAAGCTAACAAACACAGGAGATATAAAAGGAGACGCAGTGGGAAACAAATGATGGATGACATACTAAAGTCTGGTCAATGTGGCTTTTAGAATGAAAAAACTCTCAACCGTCCAGTACACGCACATTTACTAGTGGCATTCCTATAGTTTTATTAAAGTATAGAAAATCATCATGGAGAAAATTAAACCGGTTTTGGAGCTCAAATAAAAAGTTTATATCAGTTCTATCATTTTGAAATATCTCCTTCCAGTTGAGATTAGACATGAGTTAACAGGGATAGCAAAAATTCTAGCATTCCTGCCGTTGCATAAAAACTCCACAGAAGAAACATGTAATTTTCATAAGCAGTTAGAATTAGTGGTCCTACTAGGCCAGGACCGGGATCGGGACCGGCCGGGACCAGGACTGGCCCGGACCGCCGGTCCTGGTCCGGTCCGTGGTCCCAAAAATATGGAGGTCAGACTACTGGTCCGGTCCCCGATTCCATGCCGGGACCGGACCGGCCCGGACCATGCACACCCCTACAGATAAGGACATCGCATGATTAAAAGTCCAGAGCATACAGGATGAGTTAACGGCTAATAGGCAGGTAACATTTCTGGCTAACTTCTCAACTTATGACCAGAAATTGATTTCTCTACTTCTCCTCAAAGCAGAAGTTGATTTTTCTACTTCCACTCCATATTGACTTCTGATCAAAGAAGTTTATTTGGTAACGGTTGACAATTTCTATTTTTGAAACATTTTTAACAAAATCATTGGCGATGGCAAACGGCGGCGGCCTGCGACCGACGACTGGCTACGACGGCGGCCGGTGTCCGACCATGGATGGCGACGGTGGTCGGTTGAGGCTCGTGTGATCGAAGAAGTTTCTGGAGCTGAGAAGTAAAAAAATCAATTTCTCAAAGTTGGCAAAATCCAACCAGTAGTAGAAAATTCGACCAGAAGTAAAAAATCCTACCCTAAGTCAATTTTTTTACCAAACACATTTCTTCTTCGGAAGTGATTTTACCAAACGAATTTCCCTGTCAAATTGACTTCTGGGAGGGAAATTGAGAATTTGAAGTGTTTTCATGCGGCACCTAACATGTCATGGTCGACCCTCGATCAGATGAAGCGTCGGTGACACCGCATGATCAGTACATGATGTTGAAGATCAAGTAGAGCAGATAAGTTCAAAATTCAACCATCCAATGGATAAGATATGTAACGACACCAGGATCTCTCCCCTTATCAACGTGTTTATAATTTTTCCTTAACCGTTTTTCTTATTTTCTTCCAGCCTTTATTTTTAACGGTGAGCATAATGAAATAGCAGACATAGCTTATATATAAACACACATAATTATATATATGCATCAATATATCTTACATCATCATATAGTCCCACATTTACTTTTGTATAAATAAAATACAAAATAGATTAACTAATCGTTCTCACACTCGATCTCTCTCGGCTACTACACCCACATCTTCAAGACTCCACATCGACTAGGGGTGAGCAAATCGGACTAATCGGACCAGGACCGCCCGGACCGGACCGGGACCGGTGGTTCGATTTTCGGTTCTAGAGGGAGTGGTCCGATTCCCGGTTATAGGGTCCTAAGATCGGACCAGACCGATCAAAATTATAAATTATACCATTTTGATCTACTTGTTCTGTAGTGGGCATGTGAACTGTCAAAGCACACAAAACATAGAGGGAAAGAGAGAGTGCGCGCGCGCGTATGACGTATTATGAGAACAAGAATATAGTGTTGCTGTTGGAAATTCAGGCCTCATCTTTTTCTGATTTTAGGCCTGTTAATAAGAACATTATCCCACTTGTTGTCCTTTATTCTTCTCCTTCCTCTTGTAACAGGGCATATTGAGATTCTAAACAAAGACATGATTTTTTTTTTGGGTTCATCTCTCTTAGGGCAGTCATAAGGGACTCAAGGGAAGCATAAAATGGAGGGCGACACAATCTCAAGGTTCGGCGGTGGGGCTCACCACCTTTAGATAGACAGCAAGATATTATAGACCTTCTAGAAGAGGTTTGGCGGCGACGCATTTTTTTTTTACATGTGTATGGTCTAATGGAACCATCTGGGAACCGGACCAGTGATCTGGTTCCCGATTTCGAAAAATTGAAAACCGGGACCACCGGTCCAGTTCTCAATTCTTGAGGGGAACCGGACCGGACGTGGAACCGATCACCCCTAACATCGATAGCATCGCTTGGGTCCATATCCATATGAGTAGATTGGCCGAATAGAGGAGCTCGCGGTGGTTCCATCAATTTCTTGAAAAATAAAGGAATGTGCGAGCAGCCCAGCAAATGAAATTACTAGGCCTAAGGCAGAAATGTCAGCTTTATACTCAACAAAGTTATCTTGTGATCTATTGTAAATATGAGCATGAACCTTCATTTGTAAATCGTCAAATACGTGAAATCCACCGCATAACTTTTGTTCAAATGCCATGAACACATCATTTCATGCAATTTACATCAACAGCCATTCTTGGCTCGCCAATTTTGTGCCTATTCGGCCATAAACATTTGCCTATCCCGGCTATAGTTAGTAAGATGTATCCCGGGAATGCTCACTTGTGGGTTCAACATTACCAAATGGTAGCGTCTCGCAAAATCACCTTCATGGTAATGACGGCTCAAGCAGCGCATGAAAACACTTCTTGGTTTCAGAAGTCATGCCGGCAAGAAGTTGATTTTTCTGCTTTTGCTTTTGAGCAGAAGTTGATTTTTCTATTTCTGCTTCAAAAGTTGATTTCTGAAAGAGAAATGTGTTTGATAAGTGAAACAAATTTTTACTTGTGAAGTAGAAATTCGTTTGATAATGGCTTGAAATTTCTATTTCTGAAATATAAATTTGTTTGATAACAATTGAAAATTTCTACATCGAAAGTGTTTATTAGCACCAACTGCTTTTACAAAAACTATTGATCGAAGATTCATTTTTCTTTTGGTCTCAGTTTTGGGCAAGATCAAAACTGACGCTCTACCCACGCGGCTCCTCCCAAAATTAGATCTTTCATCGTCAGAACCCTAACTCCATTGAAGATCGTCACTCCTTGAGGACGGAAGACAGCCGTTGACGGCTTCGGATACTCGACGACCGTCGCTCCTCTCCTTCGTCGCCACACGCGTCAGCAGTTGGATGCTCACCATTGAAGCCCTTTGACCCCTCGACGACGGATGACGGCCAATGACTCTAATGATGCGCCTGGGGATTTTCACACCACGACGCCTCAGTGAGTTCCTCGATCGACTGCAATCCCTAATCACCAACCCTAGTCTAGTGTTCTGTCATTGTGGGTAGTTAGATTTGTAAATGTTCTGCAAAATCCACTTAGGGTCTTCCTGAATGTGTGATTTCAAATGCATCATAGTCATTGGACAACCCTTTCATCACATTCGTCTGTTCATTCTTAATATTCTACTCTTGTGGTTAGGATGCAACCGGTGTTCGCATCAAAACCCATCTTTGATTAGCTAAAATCTTCACTGCAGAATCTGCACCCACAAAATTTCTTTTTCTACATTTACAATCTTTGCCCACCACAATGTCGAAATGGCGTTGCTCCCCCTACCCTAGAAAAAAAAAACAAGCTTACCTGGTAAATTGATGTAGAATGCCTATATTGATTAAAAATTGCTTTAAAAAAAGCTGACCTACGATGAATTTGCTTAAAAGAATTGTGAAGTCTATGGGATTTGAATTTCTTTGAGAGGTTAGGGGCCTCTGACTATGTGACCAAACCAGTCCATGAGTAAATCAGGTTTACGCTATTCGGTTGGTCGATCTGTTAAGGTACTTTTGAACTTTACTCTGAAATGGTGCGAGTTTATGCAGCTCATATGCCTCTCTCAATATATGCACTTTCGTGATTGTCTTGAAACACAGGTTTCTGAATTTGATACATTATAAAGCGAATCCATTTGCGGCAAAGAATCATATTATAAAGTGAGATGATTTTCTTCCTTTATGTATGTTGTCATAATATCACTTCAGCATTTGAAACCTTCACAACACCGCAATCCACTTCTCACAGGTCAATTGCCAATCCCCTGTATGTCACTATGAACATGCTTAGCTCGCAAGAGTCAAGCTACAGTTAAGCACAACAAGACTTGTCTAGAAACTTTTAAGGATGTTCATGAGGCTTCGAGTCTCTACATCTTGTAAATCTATTGTTACGGGGTAGGAAATGAAGGAAATTTACCGCCGTCACTTAAAAGAGTACTGGTTTGACCAAAGTGAGAAATAGATTTTGGCATTGTTGATTACTTAATGTTGTAGGCTGAAAATATATGTTTACTTTTATATTATTTGATGACAATATCTCTGCTTGTAGATTCTTTCATGACAAGCCTCATTATGCGTTCACTATCTGTAAAGTATAGAGCACTGCCTTATGATGTCTTCAGCTAAATCAATAGAACATATTTATGTCTATTGCCGACCCTAAATTACTGCTCATTGATAATCTTCACCGTAGTTACAGGGTGAAAGTGCAATTGCGGCTCCTAGTTGCAGTGGTTTCGTTTTGGGATCTTTGCCCATAAGGTTTTCATCGGGATCTCTTCATCAAATCAGGAAATCCAACTGTTTGTCCTTCCCCGACTCCATAATATTATAAGGTGCTCATCTTTTAACCAGTTTTCTATGTTTTATACGTGCATGGTGGGTCTATATGTGGAATAGAATAAGCCATGTTCTTTTTCCTAAGGAATTTCATGCTATCCTCACTTTTTCCTCGCATATGGCACAATCGAAGACGTTGGTTCCTCCAATGGACAAAGATACATATGTGTTTTGCTATTGTGGCCTGAAAGCTCCTGTGCGAACAACAAGGGCGAAGGAAAACTGGGGAAGATGATACCATGGCTGCCCAAGATACAATCGTAGTAATAAAGAGGAAAGTTGTAGTTTTTTCATTTGGGTTGACGGGGAAATCAGTGAATCGTTAAGTAGTTTGTCCGGAAGTTTTCAGTGGAAGAATGCCAAGGAAGAACCAAGATCGACTCTTGATGAGGATGATGGTTGTTCAATTGTCGCTGAGGTGAAAGCTCTCAGGGCATAATTGAAACAAATGAAACAAGTAAAATAGGAGTCGGTATACCTGAAGAAAGAAAACTGTAGATTGAAGATACTTGTGGTTGTATTGTTATTGTTTATATTGATAACACAATTTAGGTAGCTGCCATAGAGTAAAAAGGATCATGAACCTATTCTATATGTATATGCTCTATGTTAGTAGGCTAAGTGAAGTGAATGGTGTTTTATCTTGCTATTTGCGAAAATTTTCTCTCTCATGATGTCTTGTTATCTTGCTATTTGCTAAAAGTACACTTATATTGATTGATGATAACATCACTGCAATCAACTTCATATACAAGCAGTCATTGAGTTCTAACAGATAATGCAACCACAAATGAAGGTGGTAGTTTATTTCTGTTTGTTCATTCATCGCTTGCCGGAGTTTTGCAGCCAAATCATGACACCACACAATGGTTCAGCAGTCTTTGACTTTCTAGATGCAATATTTATCTTTGCTTCTCTATTCTGGGAACTCATTCTTGTGTTAAAGTCGAGATGTAACATTCCTCGGCTTCATTTAAGGCGTAGTAGTAGCCCACGATAATTGATCATCTATTAATTTCTCACAATTTTTTTATTTAGAAGCCTTAGCTGAATTAAGGCTAAATTCTCTTATCCGAAGATCAGCAGAGGGTCATTGCCTAGAGATTTTGATTGAGAAATCCACGGTGTACGGAAACAGATAATGTGAGGTTGCTTACATTGTTGGAGTCGGGACTTCCATCTTGGGTCATATTCCTCCAGTCGTATCCTAGATTTTGTCACCTATATCGCCCATGGATGTGCAAGCATTCATGATCAAACGCTATATGAGCAAGCATTCTTATCAACTAGCGAGTTCATCTAACCAAAGTAAAACACAAAATCTGGAAGAATTACTGCTATCAACCAGAACATCTGACAATGGATCTGAGTTGCCAAATCCATGAGTACATGATGCCGAATGAACAATATACGGATATCATCATTAGTGGCACAAAAGGAAGCTATATTGCCGAGAATATAAGGATGCAAGAATTGACCCCCTAACTGGACGAGTACAAAATACCGAACGAAAAACAATTTGTGATCCAACCAATGGTAAACCCTCCTTCCTTGGCAACATGTTGCATGTTGTACTCTATCTGCCTACAACGTGCCTTCCTTTGGCAGCTGTTTCAGTCCCTCCTCCATGGTAGTTGTAACATTTTGAATGTTGTAATGTACTCTGTCGACAATGGTACCCTGCTTGGTCAAATTTTACGGACACTGTTACCTTGTTCTGTGCAAGAAAAGAGGAAACATTTGCAAAAAGTCAGAAAGTAATAAACTTCCAACTATATATGAGATAGTAAAAGATAAATATATGCAGTATGAAATAGACAACACACGACACACACAATTATAGTGGTATGCATGTCAAGTTCCTCGTTCATTGCCCTCAGTTGCAAACAGTTATCAGGACTCAACAGCAAACATGAAGGATGCGAATAAATTCAAAAAAATACCATCATGACCAGACCTCTCGCAGTCAGTTCCTTTATAGGCTTCATTGGTAGATCACAGTTAACCTGGTGAGGGAAACCAACTTGGAGAGGCAAAACTTGCATCTCATTCAACAAGAGCATGTTGCGACCAAAGGCTCCGAATACAAAAAATAGAAATACAATGCGGACGTTAGGAACCCAAAACCGTGGAATCTCATCCATACCATGATCCCTTGCCATTTTATTGGCAATACGTTTCCTAAGAATGCTCATCTCGGCTCCCTCCTCGATCGATATAATATCAGCTGGAACCTCATCATGCACAGATTCGTTCACATACTCAGGATCTCCATATTGAGAAAAAGTTTCTATCCCTCCTGTCTTGGTCACGGATGTAATTATGAATAGCACAACACGCTACGACAATATGTGTCTACTTCCTAACTGAAAATGGAGGCATGTGTATTAAAATCGCAAAGCGATTTTAAGACAGCCCCGAAGGATCTCTCAATGACATTCCTAAGTGAAGAATGTACATAGTTGAAAAGCTCGCTTGCATTTGAAGGTCTTGCATTTCGTCTGAAATCATTTATATGATACCAATCACCTTTAAAAGGTGTTAAAAATCCTGAAGTTGATGCATAACCGGAATCTACCACGTAGTATTTACCTATAACAAAGCATTCGTACATTTATCATGATAAGCGATCACAGAAAAATCATAACGACAATTACTCATTATATATCAAATAATTACTTGGAGGGGGCGGGGAAATTGCGGTGTGGGATCCTCGAATGCTGCCGCGAGCACCCGACAATCGTTAGCAGATCCTTCCCAACCAACGTAGACAAATGTAATTTCATATCGAACGAACACACACACAATACGTTTTGAGTGGTAGTTCCATTCCTATATCTAAAACGATTCTGCAGCGCAGCAAGTATTCTCGCATCTGGCGCCTATGCACCCCTGTCACAATTATCACAGACGAACGTTAAACAACATTATCAGCAAAATTAAAGCAATGGTGCAAATAAAGGATAAAAATGATACCTTAAAGTAAGGTTTATGCTTAGGATCCATAAGAATCTCCTGTGGGACAACATCGAAGGAAAGGGATGAGATAATCTCCTTTGCAAGTTTTCGAACTGCTTTCAGAACTACTTTAAAGTACCAACTAATATTCTGTCCTGAATGTTGGAATCTCTCGGCAAAGACTCTATTGGAACTGCCATGACAGATTATATATAGGAAAATCCCAAGCTATTCATCTACTTTAAGATATCGACTGTCAGCCAACCAACCTTTTGCGGTCAACAAACCACATAGGTTAAAAAAAACATGCATCTCCATTCTAAACGCTTCGTACACTCTATCAGAATGTCCATTAAGAATTTCACTTATCCATTCTGCTCTTGACAAAGCGTTGTCCCTAATACATTCTCTCGTCCGCATGGCCCTATGCAACTCACCAAGACACGACCATGCATGCAGTATATGATAATATTTCTCATCAAAGTCTCCACAATCCATTTCATTACCATCATCTGGAGTTACTTCATCACTAGAGCTCCTTTATCACCAACTCCCTCCATATTACTTATAGAAAGAAAGTCGTCAACATACGACACCACACCATAGTGTTAGGTGAAAAGGGAGAAAGCAATGAAAGACGTTATTTGTTGATAAGTAAAGAAATCTGAATAATAATCAACACATAACTAGCAATCCAATATCAACCAGAGAACCAGTCACAACATAACCATAGTTGCATAAAAAACAAAGCTGAAATCTCTCAAACACATAGGTCTTGTGAAATAAAGCCACTACGAAATCCATAACATATGCCAATATCTACTTAGATGTAATCAAGAATTGCACGTCGCCATTCGGGTTCCGTCAGGATGAAACCCTCTCTCCAAGCAACATTCATGGAACCATGATTCAGAGCTTTGGCATAAAGAATAGGTTCCATGTCAGACATACTTTTCAGAATGTCTATGAAGGTTCCCATGGAGTAGGGGTTTACAGGTTGTGGGGCCTGTGACGTGACAGAGGTATGCAATGATTGTGCCATTTTCATTTGGAGAGATTCTTGAATGACTTTGCATGTGGTGGCAAAATTATATGAAGTACTCTTTCTTCTCCTCTTAGAATTTAGAGTCCTATTTAACTAGTGCTTCTAAGGAACTGGGGTAGCCATCGGTTCATTAGCCAACCTTTGCCCACTTTGTTGTTCACTATGTAACCCAGCTTTAGCTTGTGGTTCTTCCACCCTTACTTCCTCTGGTGTACCAAATGGAATGCCCCAAGCAAATTCATCCTCAGCACAGTTGTCACCGTCCTCTGATGAAATCTGGTCCTGCACATGTCCTGTTGCAAACTCTCCAGTAGCATAAATACCATCAAACACCACACAAAGCTGGGGATACAAAGGAAACCCTGCCTTTCGAAATGTAGCCCTGGATGTTCCTGCACCATTTTCAAAAGGACATACGCCAATAAATTGCAATAAGTAAACATATGTACAAAGATAAAACAAACACCCAAAAGTGAGGCTATACTTTGATATGAGTCTCTCAGATAGTTTCATCATCCACAACAACTTTGTTGTTTATGTTGTCCCATCCAAATCCGGTTTGGTTCAAAAGCTTGTTGAAACTACCATATAGATTCTTCAGTTTCAATACCTTATTCTTGAACTTGTCCATAGAATACTGGCACCCTGACTACTTATTGAATTTGCGCTAAATGTTATTCCACCTACTTTGTTGAAGGTCGAGGAGGTTCGATTCCCCTTTTTAACCTCGTCTACCAACAAGCTTACCATCAATTGCGTCAATGGCTCGGTCTACTTAGCAATGACCGTTTCTTTTTGGGATGCCATTTAATATAAACTAATGGAGTATAACATGAGCCAAATCATTATAATGAATTAAAACATTCGTCACATCCAAAGAGAACTTGCTTATATGCGCATTGCATAAGAATCAATGAAATAATACATTTTTCACGATGACACGTATCTTTGGAAAGGAAGGAAAATTTCTGAAAGATCAAATTCGCGACTCGAAAGCCGAAAATTGCACAACTTTGACTCTCCTCTCCAGCATGGCCTTTAATATAAATACGATAACAAAACACCAGCCCTAAGCAATTTAAAGAAAATCTGTCATAATCTCACACGCTCTACTTTAATGCCCAATCAAATCAGAGACAACTTGGAGACACAATAGTTGCAACAGTTCAGGTGTTTGCATATTGGAAGACATGTACGTCCGATCTCATATACTTCATGTACAAAATTAGAAATTCACCTTTAGATGACTATTGTCTTCGAAACTGGTTGAGTAAAGTTGCAGTTTGCCCACGAGCTCGTGATCTGGCTCACGATAAATATACAGAGACCACTAGTGCAACTTTTGTCAGCCTGCATTCAATTTCAAGATTCGCTTATGTTATCTTCCTAACTAAAATATCTATCAAACGAATACTGCAACTACCCCCAACAAAGTATCGCTTGATGTGAACTTCTACAGGTACAAAGAATTTGCATTCGAGGACGACATCAGTCATCACTGAAACATCTATGCACAGCCGAGGGCAACCACTCACAAATGAGAAATTTCCAACAACACAAGACCCAAACAAGTCGAATATCGATCTTTTCTTTTTTGGTTGGCTAGGGTAGAAGCGTTCGACGGCGCGTAAATCCAATCGTGACTAAGATAACTGAATCCCAACATAGGACACGCAAAAGATGAATCAGACACAAAAGTTGCAATTGCGTTCACAAACAACACATAACAAGTTTGACGAAGGAAACCCTAACCTCGCAGATCTAAGTTCATCGGACACAAAAAACAAATCGGAACTGTTAGATGGGTTTTCGAAACAAGACGTCAGAAGCGGAGGCTCCTCAAAGGGGGTAATCGGGTTCCGTGGCTGCAGATGGGCCTCCGGATGGCGATGGATACATATTTTTAGCTTGGACGGGCGAATCGCAAGCAACGGCTCGTTGAGGTCGTCAGTTGTGCAAATCAGGAGGCGACTCTTGAGGCGGAGGCAGACGCGGAGGCTTCCGCGACACTGTGGTGTGACGGGAGCTCGATGGAGCTTTTGGGCAAAGAGAGAAGACTGATGTCGAGAGGAAAATCTGGTCGAGAAAATGAGAAGCTATTTTTTTTTAAACTTTTGAAGATTGGAGGAAAACGTGATCAGAAGCTATTTTCCACTTCAGAAAGCCATAATGTTGTCAGTAGTAAAAAAATTTACCAAACACCTTTCTACTTCTGGTGAGTGTTTACCAAACGCATTTCCCTGCCAGATTGACTTCTGGAGGGGAAATGAAAAATTTGAAGTGTTATCATGCACTGCTTCAATATACGCACAATACGAATCCTTAAGACTTTAAGGGAACGTTCCCTAATCGGGCCATAAAAATAATTGCCTATCCGAGCCATATGTTGATTTGTAAAAACACATTCTTGCAAGTGCATGCATAAATCATTTTAATGCAAGAAAATATTGTTGTGGTATGATGTTAATGCAATAACACTCATATCGCACACAAAATGTACACAAGTCATGTCAATCTTATGCAAAATTTCGTTTAAGTAACAAACGGACGTTACCGCATTAGATCTAGTAATCCCATTTACCTGTACCCAGATTATGTATGTAATTCTACGATGAATAAAACAAGACGGAATAGAAGAGGTGGCGGCGTGCGGCGGTGCGACGGCGCGACGACGGCTTGAAGTGGCGTGAGATGAGGGAGAGATAAAGAGTCGGTGGTAGGGAGAAAAAAAAGGGAGACAAAGAGGAGATGATTAGTTAAGGAACTTTGAGGAGACAACTCCCTATTTATAGTAGTTCTCCTACTTATTCTCAAAGTTTCCAATTTGAATTTTTTTCTTTTTTTTTTCAACTTGTTCCCCAAGTTTTCACTTTTTCTAACTTGTTCTCCAAGTTTCTAATGTGAACTACATTTATTACATCTATATTTTATAAATTCTACAGTGTGAACTCATTTACGATCCTTGATTTTTTAATTGAAAGTGACACTGATCTTATCCTATTATTAATTACATGGGGTAAGAACAGTACAAGTGCCACAACTTTTGCTCGGGGATCACTTGAGTGCCACAACTTTTTTTTGGATCACTTGAGTGCCATAATTTTAAAAAATGGATCACTTGAGTGCCATCGACGATTTGAGTAACCGGAAAATCCTACGTGGCATTAAAATAATATAAATCCATCCTAGGTAGACTGCCGGAAAGCTGAATCGGCAAATGAAATGAAAACGACGTCGCACGGTTAAGATTGAACGATTGCTTCAACAAATTTTGGGGCAAAATCACTTGAACTTTCTGAAGAACCCTAATTCCACAAAAGGAATTCTGAAGAACCCCAATTATGCCGGGGGGAAATTAAACTCTCGCAGAAGGAATCTGAAGAATCCTAATTCCGAAGCACCTAACGTCCCTTCGAAGATCTTTCGTCGGCGTCGTCACTGGCGACACTCCCAAGACTTCCTTCTAGTTCAATCACAATTCGTGACTGGCAATCGCACTTTACCTTCATTTGCTCTGCTTTCAGCTATCCTTGGAGAAAAAAATTTAATGATTTCTTGATGATTTGAACTCATTTCAATGATGTTGTGATGCTTGGATTGGAATATTGATTCAATGTTGTAGCTAAATCTCTTGTCTGAATAAATCACCCACCCCATGTTTGATGAAATGCCTCAATCAGGGCAAGTGGCTCCCAGATGAAATGCCTTAACCACCCTAGCTAAATCTCTTGTCTGATCCTTCGCCAGCGTCGAACTCAACGAAATCAAATCATGAAAGTGGCGATGGGAAGCATAAACACAAGCAGAGCAAGTGGCTCCCGGCTGTACGAGCAAAGCCAAGATGTAGGTCAACATGTATTGACCGATGAATTAGACGATGGGGACCCAATGGAAGCAGAGATAAAGAGTCTTGTATATTTATTGAACCACTAGAAGAAGGAATGTTCAAAGATGAAAAATCAAAGAGATGTTGTTGATGGGTTTGTTTTGGTTTATGTTGGCTATAAGAGTTATTTTTAGTTTACTGTAAAGGGGAACTTGTTGTACATCGTGAATATTATGTTACTTTTCGATTCTGAGTTGATCTTTTTTGGCCAACTTGTGAAAATCTGCAAAATGCAATGTTGATAAATTGTGCAGCAAGAGCAGAGAAGCCAATTTTTTTTAGTACCATAGATTTAAATCGACCGCTTAGGTTACTCTACTTTCACAAAGTGACCACTTAAGTACCATATCTTTTTAAAAGTGGCTACTTAAATATCATATATCTTTAAAAGTGGCCACTTTGGTTTCTCGATTTTTGAAAAGTGATCACTTAGGTTCCTCAATTTTTAAAAAATGATCACTTAAGTTCATTTTTTATATCCCCTGCCGCTTCACCTGTATCAGTTGTAATCAACAACAAGCCAGCAACAAATCAGGCTAGCACTACAATCCTTGCTACTCAATGGTGCTGCATGTTCTTGCATCAACAACAACAATAGCCAGAACATGTTCACTTAAATACAATCAAAAAAATATTGCTGGTAAACACACTAGCAGAAAATGCAGCAGTGAAACTCCTATATTGCTGTTGAACACTGTTGACACCTGATTTTTGATCAGTCTTTCATAGTTTATTTTTAAAAAATTCATAAAAAATCTATAAAAAGTTAAAAAAAATTAAAAAATCATCTTTGGTAGCCTTGACCAAGCTAAAGGAACCATTTTTGATAAAAAAAAATAATTTTTCATATTTTTTAATATTTTTTAATATTTTCCAAAAATAGAAAAATACATGAAAAATGAAGAAAAATAGCGTTCGATGTCGTAAAAATATAGAAAAATAGTCAATATTTTTATTTTAATTTCTTTTACATTTTGAACTCATAAATAGTCAAAATTTAAGTTCAATTGCATGTGTTTCTTCACGACGCATAGAGTTGAATTTGGCAAAAAAATGTCATTCGAGTATTTTAATTTGTAAATTTCTACATCTTTTTTAGTCTTGACGTCCAATTAGATCGACCACCATCTACAATAAATGCCCCTTGCTGAATATTTTCGTTTTTGTTTCACATGATTTCATGGTGTAAAACGCCGAGTGGATCCCCAAATATAATCGGGTCGGCATGAGCTCGATAGCTCGTCCAAGACCAAACCAGGGCACGGCGAACCCCATGTGAGTACTCTCGAACTCCTTCGATGCTTCCTAATGCTTTTCTTAGGTTAGATCGTGTGTAGAATGGCTAGGACAGCTAAATCATTCTTGAGCTGTGATTGATAAATATGACCTTACTAGGAATGCCATGTGATTTATTTGCATATCTAGATTCCTTGAGTTGGGCATTTTATTACTGATTGTGATTGCTAGGATAATCACTCTTATCTACATGAATTTCTAGATTTAGGGTTCATACCTTACTCATCCGCATGAATCTCAGGCTAGAAAATTCAGTCAACTTAGGTACCGAAAGGGCGTCAACTCTGACAGTTGGTGTAACTAAGTCCCCGAAACCATTTCTCTGGTTCTCGCAGAATTGAATAGAAACTCCCAACTATTCGATTGGGTGGTCCAATCATACCCTAAAAAAATGATTGGTGGCGACTCCATGGCATGCACACTTAGCACATGTCACTAGACCACACTGAAAGTCGATCACGCATACCTCCGTTGCGATTTGGGTAATGGGCCTTGGGAGAGGCCCGCGTCCGACCAGACAGGACGGCCCATTAGCCCTCGAGAGCCCGACAACCTCAAGAGGGTCGCGACAGACTGGCGACTCCGCTGGGGATTGGTTCTTAACCATTTAGTGGACTTGAGCCGATTAAAAAGTTGATTGATTCTTCTAACCTAATTTTATGCAGATGCTCTCGAAAGTGAGGTGTATATGCTAACGAATGTGTTAGATGTTTTTGTAGACGGGAGAAATAAGGGGTGAAGTGCTTGTTAACTTTGTTTTATGCAGGCAAGAGTTTTGGATGTATGATTGTGTGGATGTTTATATTGAAGCGGTGATTGTTAAATAAAATGCATGTCTTTTACTTTAGCACGACACAATGAATACACACAATTGCGCCTAAAACCCCAGGCGCCCTCTTTAGGAACACAATAGAAGGAATTGAAAATGGAATCTCCGTGAGGAAAAACATGGGGTAATCCACTTTTCAATTCCGCTCACTTCGAACTATGGATTGAGTCCCAATGCAACGATAGTTGTGTAATGGAATCGGCTCTTCCCAGAATTCGAGGTGAGAACCTTGGCTTTAGGTACCAAGCCCTATCTTTTGATTTTTAGGAGTTTTCCCTCACTTGTCTCATGCGTTTGTCTATGGAAGGTTAGTATACCTAACACTGCTAAAAATACAGAGAAGCTTGATTTTCTCTTAAGTTTGGTTGGTAAGACTTTTCTATCCCTCGAACTTGTTACAGCTCTTAATCATTATATTCATTGTATAATTCCGGTGATTGGATTAAATGCCATTTTGAGGATAGATAGGTGTGTTTTCCTCCCAATGTTCTTGATGGAAGATGAAGATGGTGTCATCCCATTACGAGCGCCAAGTGGACAAGAAGAGCCTGCTATGGACATCATTGAGGTATCATCTAATGAAGATGACGATTTGGAATAGGTGATCCTGAAGTCACGTCTCAAAGATCGAAACTGGGGCATCTCTAAGTATTAAGATCACATTCCTTTGTTTTAATTTTCATTTCTAGCCTTCTTGTATAGGATTTATTTTGCTGAGATCCTCTCTATCTGATCCCTTATATTGATTGTATTAGGGATCTATTTGTGTTTATATACATTCAGATTGAAATTTGTTGTATTTCTATTGACTTGTCATTGGAATATGATAGTGGCATTTCTTCTAATCACTCGAATACTCCAAAATCAATTTTATAATTCCTTTGGATGAAATTGAAATTGGAAGTCTTATACAACCTTTTGGCCGTATAGGGCAATACAATCCCAATTTCGCCAGAAGGAACTATAAACTTGAATTGGTTCATGCATGTTTTGCATCATTGGTAATCCACAATAATTGATCAAGAGTATTCGTGTTTTTCAAATTTAATGAAAAGATAGATATCCAAATTACTCTCGTTCTTAGCAAACGGCTTTAATTTGGATACCGTATCTTCAATTGAATTTAAAACACATCGTAATTGTGTACTTTTGAACATTCCATTGATTTTCTTGGAATTGATCAAAGGCGATTATCGTGAATTACATTCCTTTCAATGATATGCTTTCCTTTGAGGAATATTGATAAAAGCTTTTGCACAAGGCCAAAACCCTTGTAAAAGCTCTTATCCCTATTAATCACAAGTAAGCATAAAATTGAAAGGATTTATGCTTTATTTTTCAAATTCTTTCTTCTGATTCTGCCTTTTCATTTGAAACAGGTTAAAAACAAGTAAAGAAGAGAAGTCTTTTTGTGGATAATCGCGGTGGGAGGTTCCTTTATCCGATCATAAGCAAGATTAAAAAATCAAGATGTACACGCTCGAATCATCAATGTCAAAGCGCAGCTTGCCTAGGTTGAGAGTGGTCAGGTGTTCGAGAAAGTCAGCCATACATAAGTTGAGACACACACATTAGAGCTTTCATTCATTTCGCTCAATCGAGGGACCTTAAAAGCAGATCATACAAATCATCGGGGTGGAAACATAAAACCGCAATGAGCCCTAATTAGCATCACAAAGGAACCAAGTTGGCCCTCCATATTATTGATGCTTTGCTTATACTCACCACCTCGAGACTCGAGATCTGCAAGCTTAAGAAGAAGGCGTTTACATTCCCCTTTAAGCTCGGCAACCTTGGTCCTGTGATCTTCGGCGGCTATTTCCAGGTCCCGAACTAGTCCTCTCCCATGGGCTATATCCGCGGTAATGCTGTCAAGCCTTTCTTCCTGCCACTCACATTGAAACTTCAACACGACATTACGACGGTCGTGCTCATAGGTGGTCAGGGATAAGGCCAAGCGCTCCACCAAATTTCCCCTCTCGCGAAGCAACATCGAGACTCGCTTGTTGGCGAACTCAACAGCCTTTCTGTGACTATCGGCCACAAGGCTGGCCAACACCAAGCAGTTGGACCGATCCTCATAGCGAGCTCGCAAAACGTGAGCCACGGTAGCTTTTCGATGAGCGACATGGTAAGTCTCTAAAAAGTTTATAAAGAGGGTTGGGAAGATTCTATATTCCCTCTCTAAATTAGTGCCCTCGATGGAGGTGGTGTCTATTTCCACGAGCAAAATGCGGATTTCATCTTCAGTTTCTGGGTGATCGGCTATATGAGCATAGCCTCGACCGAGGAGGTTATAGAGTTTTTCCCACTTGGCCAAAATTTCGGCCGAGAAAGCTCGAATAGGAGAGGAGGTCATTTTCGTTGGAGTGAGGGAGAAGAAGATGAGTGTGGTAGAGTGATTAAAATAAGAAAAGACAATTATGTAAGAGTGTTAATCTTCTCTGCATTAACTCCTCCTTTTATAGCAACTCGAGAATGAAGAAAGGCACAGCAATAATGCTCGTGGAGCCAAGTTAATTGGGTAAAGCAGTGGTGGCTCTTTCGGTGAACCATCAGATCTGTCCCAGTCCGCGATTTCAGGCTTGATAAACCTAAAAAAGTTGTAAAAAGATATGTCGGTGTCACCATATTAAAATTGAGCGGGAGTTAAGCGCAACTATCGAAAAAAGTTGCGAAAGGATTTGGCGGTCCCATCATATTAAAAAACTGAGCAGGAGGCGAGCGTAGTTCCACCTTTTTGAAAATAAGTGGGAGACAGACATGGATATCGAGAAAAGGAAATCGATTTGGTGTCCCTCCACGTTGAAAAGAAGAAAGAAGACGACAAAGCGGGAAATACGAAATCTTGGGAGCAACGCTTGCCTGACGATCTTCATCCATGTTTAAAGAACGTTTCATGGGCATACAGAACCACTCAAAAGAAAATTTAGAGAGAGTGAGCATACATGAGAGAGTAGAGAACCCTGAGTGAGCAAAAATTGATCGAACATTTTTCGATCCAACATGTTTGAGGGTTACCATCAGTTGCTAGAGGCGACTGATCCAAAAATCTCAGAAAATGAACTACTGAGAGATCTCGAAGATTCCAGGATGGCGTCTGGTACCAGAACCACAGAACCCAACCCTTTCGGCAACGAAGTTCAGGATCTCAGCAGCGACGACAACAGCAGCAGCGATGGTCAATCTCGGAAAAGGAAACGTCGCCAGTGCCACACTCAGAATGAAATCCAAGAGCTTGAAGCTTTCTTTAGTGAATGCCCTCTCCCGAACATGAAACAAAGAAATGAATTGGGCCAGAAGCTAGGGATGAAACCTTTGAGGGTCAAGTTTTGGTTTCAAAATAAGCGAGCCAAATTGAGGGCTCAACACAGACGTCAAGAACTTGCGATTCTAAAGGAGGAAAACGAAAAGTTTCGAGCGGAGAACATGAGGTATAAGAAAGCTCCCAGCACTATCGCTTGCCTTAATTGCGGTGGCCCTATCACTCTCGGCGAAATGTTCCTTGATAAGCCTTATATGAGGATTGAAAATGCTCATTCACCACCCCACTCCCTCGAACCATCTTCGATACAATCGGATTTTGTTGGAGATATGCATGAACAAATCAATTCTACGAAGTCAATATCGATGCCTTCTAAAGGATGTGATATGCGTCACCATGATTGGAGTTTCCTTAACGATGAGCTTACTATCACGACCGACCAATCCAAAGCTGATGAATTCCCTCCACAACAATTTCCGGCTCGATCAAATTCTACTGGAAATAGGCCAGAGAGCAATAGCCAAGTTGTCAACACTGTTCCGGGTCGCAAGAAGACGAGGGTCAATTGGTCCCCCGAGCTTCATCTCAAGTTCCTTAGTGCGGTTCAGCAACTAGGGATCAACTCAGCATATCCAACGCGCATACTTGAGATCATGAACATACCAGGACTCACTAAAGATGGAGTCGCGAGTCACCTCAAGAGCTACAGAAGGGCGCTAAGACAGCGCCACACAGCACTGAACCTGAAAGAACTCAACTTGTGCCTAAACACTAGGCATGGCTATAACTACAATGCCCCTGAAGTAAGAAATACCCTGCCGAATCTAGGCACCGACCAAGCTGGTAGCAGTACCATCGACTACTTGGGCGCTAATCAGAATATTCCCCCGAATCATCTCAGCACCCCTCAAGAGTATATGCCACAAGTGCAGCAGGTACGAACTCCTTGGTTTGAGCATCAACTTTTCGCTAGTGCTCTTCCTATCCCCGATCAACATATTGCGCCTAGTGTTCAAAGATCTGCCCGGCTTGGGCATATGATTTCGGAAGATCAAGCGGGCGGATGCTTTGAGGATTTTTGTTTCTCCCATTCCCAAATGGAATGTGCTTTTGATAGTGAACCGATCAATCATCCTCTTATAATCTCGAGCAACGACGAAGGTTCTAGCTCGAAGAATCAGATCGCTCACAACAGAAACAGGAATCCTTCAACGCCAAGCGATGATGGTCAACCCGAATATCAGTTGCTCGAAGAATCAAAAGATTTCCTTGATGAGGAGCTCCATATCTGGATCGATCAGTTTAAAACTGATGGACTTATGAAGTTATGATCCAAAATGACGATTATATGTCTGATTCATGGTGTAGCTGGCTGATCACCGAGAATCCTCAAGGGAACTAGGCACATGTGAATGGATGTATCATTAATCTTTCTGTCATAAAGTCTTCCATGCAAGATAATCTTCCTTAATGCCTAGAGTTAATCTGGGGCAGCGATCAGTACTACCTGCGAGCATCATCATGCTTGAGTACGACAATCCCTTGTTAGATTAGAGTCGAGGCGAATCAATTGAACGCCACGAAGAAAAACATTTAAAGGCTTCACATAGGAAAATGCGAGCAAAAGCCCGAGCGAGCTCAAAGACGGTTAGCTCTGTATCGTTCTAAGGGACCTTTAGTCGTTATGAACTCTAAATTGAGCTTGTTTCATTCTCGATGGGGGTCGCTAACTGCTTCAAGAATTTTATAACAAAAAACGAACCAGTTAGGGACGCCAATAGTGCTTTGTCCTGGTAGTCAGTGAACTGGAAGTAGTACGAAACGTCAGGAGTTCGATCTCAGGATTGAAAAATCATTTTATCAGTTTGTCTATCACCCGATAAAGTTCAAAGAGATTCGACGCAGATGACTATAGAACTTGGGGCAATTCGAAAATCATCGATTCATTTTCATCAAGCGGCGAAGTTGGTATTGTAAAATGTGAAGCACGCAAATGACAAATCCGAAGCAGAAGGAGATGAATCATGATTCGCTTATCCAAGGTCGGGATTTCAACCTTCGACTAAAGCCAAATCTAGGATGAGTTTTTGATCTTGCCCACTCGACAAAACCCATCTCCACTGAAAATGGGGGCAAACCATTCCTACATCTGGAAAGCATGTCGAAGCCGAAGACATCAAATTCATCGTTTGATCCGTGGGGCAAGTCCCCGAAGCAATAGTTATCATCCGCAGAGCGTAATGGAATCCATCCTTTCAATGTAAAACACATTTGGCCGCGGAGCCACCCATTTGGTAAAAAGAACGTATCGTTCCTAAATGATTTTCAATCAGATGCGGGGATAATGTTCTCTCATTTTCCTCTCAGGTGATGAACAGAGATGAGGCACCCAAGAAGCCATGCATTCAAATAACAAAACAGTGCATGAAACACGCCCAAAAAGATGAATGAATCTCCTCCGACGTAAATCCTCGAGGTGGATTCGTTGCCCAACCAGACGAAGAAATCATGGCCACAAGCTTGAGGGCCGGCTTCTACAATCCGCACATTGGCATGCAGAATGGAATTCAAATCAAGAGTAAAGTAGTATCGTCCCAATTTGTTTTGAATTTGGAAACCCAAAATAATGCTTAATATTTATCCTTGGCAGGAGCTCGCCATCAGGGCACACATGTAAGTTTCATTTTTCTCTAAAAACCAAGAAGTCGAAAGAACTTTAGAACACCCAACAATCTTGTGTTACTATGTGAAGTGCAGATTTTCACAACCCTTGTACACTCGTTGGAGCATATGACCAAGGGTAAGATGTATCGTTCCAATTTTTGTAAAGTTTTAGAATATACAATGACATATCCCTTTTATATCTCCAGGATCTCCACCCTCGATGGGCAGGTAAGTATCCCTTTTCCCAATTCATTGGAGATTAAAAACTTTCAGAATTAATTCGATTCTCACATCTAAAAAGACATAGAATTCTTACTTCATTGACATTCATGTTTTAAAACATGAGATTGTCTGAACATGAATTACACATGTATGGTGCATCATAAAATCCCTTTGAAGGATAAATCTTGATGAAATGAAATGAATTTTTCCAATAAGAGTCGTTTGAACTGTTCAAAAGGGTATTTTCTCATAAGAGAAGCGAGCCTAATCCAAACACGTCCCATACACACTTGAGAGATGAGGAGATTGGAAATGATAGCGAAATCTTAACCTATGGATATAAGGGTCATTCGCAACGATTACATGGATCGAGATGACAGAGGCATTTATTTCTTCATTCCAAACACTACAGATGCCCATTGAGAACCCCATTGAACGGCGATTTTCATTCTCAACCCTGTCAAGAACCACCCCACATTGGGGCAAATGAAGGTTAGTCCAACAGTATCAGAAAGTAAACGGTTAGAAATTTTCTTGCTCGGACTAACATAAATCTTTGTGTGTTGTTTATATGATAATCCAAGTGTCATAGGATGACGAGAATGATTCATTTCTCTATCCTACACACTGTTATCCTTTGCACAACCAAGTTGAGCCAGCAAATTCATTTCATCAACCTATTGGTGATCATTGCATATTCCAAAGCAAAGGCAACATCACTCTAGGAATGGAAGCGTGCCAAAGTTTAAGTTGCATATCTAGCATGATTGCCGAAAATCCTAGCTCCAAAAGAAAAGAAAAACACGTGATTAAAAAAAGGGGGAAAAGAAAAATCCCTAGACATCAAGAAAAAGCAAAGTGCCTGGTAAAAAGCAAGGCTGATGTCTATTCAAAATATCCCCAGTAAAGTCTAGAGAGACGATGAAAAGACCCTGCAAAGGAGTTAGATCAAGATGACTACTCTCCAAATGTTGTCGTGCTCAAATTGCAAACACACAAACAGACGGTCTCTTAATGTAACAAGAGACGCTTTTAAACATCCTTGTGCGCTCTAAAAGAGGAGTGTACACTTCAAGAAATGGAGATGTTCTTCGAAGGACATGTGGCAAATTTGCAATGATCACCAATGTCAAACCCTTCACAATTTCTGGGCAAAAAATAAGCCTTTTTCGGTCCCCAATCCTTCCAATGTTACAACCCTGAAGTAGTCTTATCTGACTAAGACACTTGGGTTAATGTATAACTTAGCTCAAAGAAGTACGAGCAAGACTATTTCTTTCTCATTTTGCAGGGTTCTTGACTTGTAAACCCGGATCAGATAGTGAAAAATTTCGTTCAACGGCCTTGACTCAAAAGTGAGTCCCCCTTGGAAACCGATATCCAAGCCTAACACTACGGTCCCGTGAAAGACCTCCTGATCGGTCGAAATGTATGCGTTGCGAATGATCCTGAAACCCAGGCACATGTCGGTAGGAAATTGAGCACTTTCCCTATTAAAGATCATTATCACAGAGCAGTGAGGAGCCTTCTTGGGTGAGAAATACTCCAATGGATGTTTTGAGCAAACTCTTTTTGAAATTTTCAAATTGTTTGATCTAGAGTTTTCGTGCAAGGAATTTATGATCACATCTGTATATGGCAGGAATGTTTTGGATAACCTCCAACAATCAAAATGCACATTTCATGACTAAAACTTAAGTCGTAGAATTTTGTCAGTTAGACAATTATTGTCTTTCCAAAGATTACTAATATCTTCTTGGCGAGGAAAATTTTTTCAGGTCTAAGCTTTCTGCAGGACTTTTGGCCACCCCAAAGACTGGGTGCGTCATCCTTAGGTAAAGCCTTTTAGTAGGCAAATCTTTTCTAAGACCGATCCACAGAATGATCGAGTCTCCGACTAGCCCCGAAGAGCGGGTACGTCATCCTTTGATTCATATCAATTTGGAATCTCATAAATGGTAGAAACCGCCTGAAGGGTCAACTCAATGGTAGAAACCGCCTGAAGGGTCAATCAATGGTAGAAACCGCCTGAAGGGTCAACACAATGGTAGAAACCGCCTGAAGGGTCAACCAATGGTAGAAACCGCCTGAAGGGTCAAAACAATGGTAGAAACCGCCTGAAGGGTCAATGTATGGTAGAAACCGCCTGAAGGGTCAACCAATGGTAGAAACCGCCTGAAGGGTCAACTCAATGGTAGAAACCGCATGAAGGGTCAATGAATGGTAGAAACCGCCTGAAGGGTCAAAGGACTGGTAGAGACCGCCTGAAGGATCAACCCAATGGTCCGATCCACCATACGGATCAAAACCTTGATGAATCCCGAACGCGGGAGGAGTCGTTTTCCCTAATAAGCCTTACATTAGGCAAGCCATTTCTAGTTTAGTCCACCACACGGATCAAAACCCTTGGCAAATTCCCAAATGTGGGATGCGTCTTCCTTAGGTTCCTATCAGTTAGGAATCCCATTATGGTTTGACCTACCATACAGGTCAGAGCTTAACATCCCCAAGACACTCCGATGACAAGTCCTTAGGAATCTACTTGAACCCATCAGACACAGCAAATGCCGCAAGCATTCGGCAGGTAAGGGGCAGGGAAGTCTATCTACTCCTTAACTTTCTTACATCATATCAGGGAATTGAATGAGCACATCTCTTTTTAAGGAAAAGCACACATTGATGGGCATGAAAATTGGATGTCATGATTTCTTTTCTTTTCCCAGTCGAGTTGATCGGAACACATGTGTCACCTTGTCTTTGAGAGAAACCTCTGACGAAATTCCTCTCAAAGAGGGGCAGCTGTTGACACCTGATTTTTGATCAGTCTTTCATAGTTTATTTTTAAAAAATTCATAAAAAATCTATAAAAAGTTAAAAAAAAATTAAAAAATCATCTTTGGTAGCCTTGACCAAGCTAAAGGAATCATTTTTGATAAAAAAATAATTTTTCATATTTTTTAATATTTTTTAATATTTTCCAAAAATAGAAAAATACATGAAAAATGAAGAAAATAGCGTTCGATGTCGTAAAAATATAGAAAAATAGTCAATATTTTTATTTTAATTTCTTTTACATTTTGAACTCATAAATAGTCAAAATTTAAGTTCAATTGCATGTGTTTCTTCACGACGCATAGAGTTGAATTTGGCAAAAAAATGTCATTCGAGTATTTTAATTTGTAAATTTCTACATCTTTTTTAGTCTTGACGTCCAATTAGATCGACCACCATCTACAATAAATGCCCCTTGCTGAATATTTTCGTTTTTGTTTCACATGATTTCATGGTGTAAAACGCCGAGTGGATCCCCAAATATAATCGGGTCGGCATGAGCTCGATAGCTCGTCCAAGACCAAACCAGGGCACGGCGAACCCCATGTGAGTACTCTCGAACTCCTTCGATGCTTCCTAATGCTTTTCTTAGGTTAGATCGTGTGTAGAATGGCTAGGACAGCTAAATCATTCTTGAGCTGTGATTGATAAATATGACCTTACTAGGAATGCCATGTGATTTATTTGCATATCTAGATTCCTTGAGTTGGGCATTTTATTACTGATTGTGATTGCTAGGATAATCACTCTTATCTACATGAATTTCTAGATTTAGGGTTCATACCTTACTCATCCGCATGAATCTCAGGCTAGAAAATTCAGTCAACTTAGGTACCGAAAGGGCGTCAACTCTGACAGTTGGTGTAACTAAGTCCCCGAAACCATTTCTCTGGTTCTCGCAGAATTGAATAGAAACTCCCAACTATTCGATTGGGTGGTCCAATCATACCCTAAAAAAATGATTGGTGGCGACTCCATGGCATGCACACTTAGCACATGTCACTAGACCACACTGAAAGTCGATCACGCATACCTCCGTTGCGATTTGGGTAATGGGCCTTGGGAGAGGCCCGCGTCCGACCAGACAGGACGGCCCATTAGCCCTCGAGAGCCCGACAACCTCAAGAGGGTCGCGACAAACACATAACAAACCAAACCAAAATCCAAAATGCAGCAAGGTTCACTTGCTGCAGATGTATATCAGCAATATCACACCTAACTATATTGTTGCACAATATGTATCAAGCCAAGTTGATACAACATATACCTCACTTTTTTACAAATACTATTGTACCAATAATACATAATCATTGATAGTCAATTTGGCGCATATTTACATCATGAAACTGAGCAATAACAACAGCCAGAACCTGTTCGCTTACATAAAATCAAGAAAATATTGCTGATAAATAACCAGCAAAAAAAAATGTAGCAGTAAAACTCTAACAATATTGCTGCTGAACACGTATCCAATTAACATGAAACACAACTCTAAACCTTCAAAATTCTAAAAGATACAACAACAGACAACATTATCAACAGACATCATTATCTCCGTGATCCTCTCCCATCAGTCATCATTGACAACAGCTCCAGCAGTTCCATCTTCCTTGCCTACATAAGTGCCCTCATCAACTACTCAATTTGCCCTTCTTTCCTTTGCCAAAATGCTCTTTCTTCTTCTTTTGCTTGTGCAATGTCTTCATCATCAGCATCACTTGTACATTGTGTATACAGTAAAATTTCCTCATCTTCATCACTGGACAATGCAACTTCCCAAGTGCTCACATCTATTCGAGTTGATTCTTCAGTCATTGTGTCTTCACTATCAGATATGCCACCATTTCTTTGAAGTTGCTCACCAGCTCTAACACACGAGCTGTATGGGAAGCCATGTCCTCTACTTGCACATTTTCTTCTAAAACAGATGCATTACCACCTTGAAATTTTCAGTAAATAAGAATTTCATTGTCGACCAGTGAACACAAAACGACATAAGGGTACAACTTAGCAAACGAAACTTACCTTCTTACTCTGCCAGCGAGACCCTAATTTTTTCCTCCAACAGATCGCCTTTCTCGCCTTTTCTTTCGCTTTCACGTGCTATCAACAATGCGAAATTCAATAAACGTGTGTCTCGTGTATCAATCACTTCACATAAACAACAAATCACTTACCTTTGCTTGGGTCAATCTCGGTTCGTCACGCGATAAACACCTCTGCCTCCACAGCTTCCGACATGAATCACCAGGGCCTTTGATCGATTCTCTTGAGATACTAAAGCTTCATGAGGATCGAAGCCCTAATTTGATTTGGCCAGCGTTGAATCTCGGATAGAGATCGATTAGCAAGAGGGAAAGTTCGAAACCCTAATTTTGCTCGATCCCCCCTCTCTCTCTCTCTCTCTCTCTCTCTCTCTCTCTCTCTCTCTCTCTCTCTCTCTCTCTCAACACATGATCAAATGTAAATATGAGCTTTCAAAGCTGTGCGGCATCATTTTGTATGGGAGGGACACGCTGGAAAAAAAATATCCACGGTGGATGTCCCCTTCTTTTTTTAATTTCCATGTCATAATAAAAAATTAAGTACAAAGTCCACGTATGATGTTTAGCCGGAAGTGGCACTCAAGTGATCCATTTTGCTCCGATTTGGCACTCAAGTGATCCAAAAAAAAAATTATGGCACTCAAGTGATCCCCGAGCAAAAGTTGTGGCACTTGTACTGTTCTTACCCCTTAATTACATGAAAACGACCTTAATCTTATCCGTTAGTAAATTGACTTTTAGTTGACTTTATTAATTCAAGAAATATATTTATATATTAATAAGAATTTTTTGGAAAAAGATTCTTAAATAAGTAAGGTAATGATTTCCATGGAAAGTCACCGGATGGCTTCCTTAAGAAGTTTCAGAGTTGCTTCCTCGAGAAGTTTCGAAGCAGCTTCCTCGAGAAGTTACTGGATAACTTCCTCGAGAAGATTCGGAATAGTTTCCTCTATAAGTTTCTAAATGTCTTAAGGAACAAATCAAGAGGTATTCTTTCATTTTCTAATTATTTTTAATATGAAAAAAAAAATCAAGATGTCACAAGATAAGCAGTTACCGAAGCCAACCTGAGAATAGAATGTACGGAAGCAATCGCTACCGACGGTTGCACATTGTACTCGAATATAAATAATAGGAAAAAAAATATTTGTAAAGGATCCATAATCAATAACACTTATATTTTACTGTACAATTTACATTATCCGCTTTACTTTCCATTGTATTTATTATTGTTCGATTTATCTTCAGTTCGCATATTACTTCATGTCCGAAATTGCTACAAGAATCCGGCTAAACATCAAAATCGAAGATCTACGCCTTCGGTGAGACATCTTTCGTCGTCGCGGATATTTCCGGCCAATTGGATTGACTAATGTTGCAGTGTTCACTTTCATGGTCATGCATGATTCCCACTCAGACGGGACGTGTGCCCTTGGAAAGTCACTTCGTTGAAACTAAGATATTCAGACGGAAAATACAATGTTTTGCTGTCGAAGCGTTGACCACGTGTGGAGCTCCATTATTGATAATGACGCTGTTTTTTCTTTCTTTTCAAATCATTTGCTCCTCGATGATAATTATGTTTTCAGTGTGGATTATGAATTTCAATTAGTCAACGCAAAAAAGGGGAAAGTCAAACGCAGATGAAAATAAAATTTGAGGGAAAAAAAGGGTTAATATCACCAAAAATCCTAAACCGGTACACCTGTGACAATTTACCCCAAATTATTTTTTTGACCATAAAAAATCATAAACTGGTACGTTTATGACAAATTTACCCCAAACTAGTACAGCCGTGACAAATTTACCCTCCGTTAGTTTTCGTTAAATTTTACCGTCAAATTGCAAAGTTGGATGACACGTGGCTATTGTCGGGTGTGCACGTTATCCTATGTTTGTTATATGTGTATCAATTTGAAATTTTTCGTGGTATTAACTCAATTTAACGAAAATTAACAATGGGTAAATTTGTTATATATGTACCAGTTTGAGATTTTTTATGGTAAAAAAAAGTAGTTTGGGGTAAATTTATCACAGTTATACTAGTTTAAGGTTTTTTGTAGTTAAAAAAATAGTTTGAGGTATATTTGTCACAAGTATACCAGTTTGGGGTTTTTGGTGGTCAAAAAAATAGTTTGGGGTAAAATTGTCACAAGTGTACCAGTTTGGGGTTTTTCGCGGTATTAACCAAGAAAAAAAACCATAATGTGCGCGTTTAAATTCAATTTGTAATTGTGATATTTATGTACTATACTACACTATAAAAAATATTTGAATTTTTAGGACCAGGTGCAGAACATGTTGCACCAAAGATAGTAAGTTTGCTCGCGTATTGCATGATCTTCAAGTTAGGTATGAGCAAGAAGTAAAAACTCATAGAAGAATGATTAAAAAAAAAGGGAATTTGTGAGAAAAATAAAGTAGATATCGCGGTTGTAACGAGAGTTTAAATAAGTGGCTTTATCCGCTATTGATTTGATTTGAGTTATAACTAGCTTAAAAACTCTCAAAGAATGCTCACAAAATATTATAGGGAAAATAAAGTAGATGAGAATTTAAATAAGTCGCTTTATCCACTATTGATTTGATTTGATTTGAGTAATAACTATCTTTATCTCTCAAAATCATTACCTGAAAACTTTTTTGATGCCGGTGGCGTATGTTGTATTTGCTTTCCCTTTGGATTATGAGTTACAGAATTTACGCCGAGGCTACGCATCTTGAGAGATGTAAATTGTTAACCGATCTTGATGTGATGATCAACATGACCCGGCTATGCAGTTGATGTTCTAACGGCTTGAAGAATGGCACTTTGGGACGCCAAAATGGTTCGATTCGGTTACCGAGAATCGAAGCATGCAACGTAAGGTGCGCAAATCACAACAGCTTTTTTTTATTGCCTTTTCTCGATCCCGAGTAATCTACGATGTGAGTTCGATGGCGATAGATGGAGACTCCCGAACTTATAACGTTTGTAATTTAGATTTTTCATCATGCCCACTAGTCATGTGAGAGTTACGTTACGCATTTTTATCGTCAGGCAATCAACAGTTAAGTTAAAAACTGATTACAAACACACTGTGCCTGCTCAAGTCATCCAAAAAGTGATCGGTACAGGTATCGCCATCATCGCATGGGATTCATTTGTTTTCCGCGCCGATTGATCGGAACGTATCAATTTTACCCGGACGGAGTCACTCTATCGTTTAAGAACAAAAAAAAAAAAAGAGAGTGCAAAACCCTAAGGAAGTAAGTCATGATTCACAATGCATAGTCTAGGGTTAGAGAGAGATTTCAAAAAGAGGAACCAAATCGCCAGCAGATAAAAACGAAAAGATCCTATCTTCCCTTATATAAATTTCAAAAAACCAAAGCACGAGGAGGGACTCCATCGGCAGATTTTAGAGGCTAACATTCCTTATTTCATCACCATCTCTCTCTCTGTCTCTCTCCCTGATACTCTTCCCTCTCCCATTCGCTCAGCAATCAAAGTCCGTCTCTCTCTCTCTAGACATTCCGAAAGCAGTCGCGATACAGTCTCTCTTCTTCTCTCTCTCTCTCTCTCTCTTCTGGATTTGCTCGGCGTTCCTGGGTCTTCTTGCGTTTTTGCCATTGGCGATTGGGTCTGTGTACAGAGAGCTCTTCACCACTGAGAAGAGCCGGGCGCTTTCCTGGGCCGCGCTAAATCTTGGTGGGTTGCTGGGGGATTGCGTTTCAGTTTTTCCGCCAGTCTCGTTCCCAATTCGTTCATCGGTGTGCGTAGTGTAACGCTCAGGTTAGGGGCTTCAATCCCTTTTCTTGGCTTTCAACAACTTCGTGTGGATACGCGTTCTTCTGTTCCCTCTCGTCGCGGAGTGCAAACCCTAGTTTTCTTCTCCCTCTGGTTTGGGGTGTGATTCTTAGGGTTTGTTTCTCTGTTTTTTTTTTCGGCTTGATTGGTCACAGAATCGTCTGTTTCCGGGGGGTAATTGGGTTCTTCGGTCGATTAGTCTATTCGAGGCGTTGCTGCAGGCTGGGGCGGTGTTCTTCTCAGTGGGAGTTCTCGTTTCTGTTCGAACATCTTTTTGGCAAATCACCCTTGTCGAATAAGGGGTCGTTCATAGTAACCCTTTTGGCACCATTGTTTTGCTGCTTCTCGGCATTCGTTCATTGATAGCGTTTTTATCTTTTGGAGTTTAGGGCTTTTCGGCTGCAGAGTAATTGTGAATAGTGTACAGAGAGAGCAAGAAAAGCCGGCTACTCTGCAGTGAACAGTTTTTGTGAGCCTGAGATCACAAGTCATGGTGACAATTATCGGGTACTGACTGTTTCCAGTGAAGGGTCGTGGAGTTTATTTTCAACCGAAGGTGGAATTTGGGGTTTTGGCTGGATTGGGAGAGAAATCCGACATTTTTGTAGGACACTGAGGAGATTGTAGAAGGAAAGGATTTCAAACTCGGTTGTTGGTTTTGTAAATGATCATGTTATTTAACAAGGATGGATAGGAGTGAGCCTTCTTTAGTTCCAGAATGGTTGAAGAGCGCTGGAAGCCTCTCTGGAGGTGGCAGTAGACAGCAACAATCTTCATCTTCTTTGCGCTCAGGTACCTTTCATTAAACGGCACGTGTCTTTGTTTCTGACATCCGGTGTTGCCGGAAATATCATAATTAGTTGATTAAGTTCATTGGGAGATGAGGTAGTTGTAGTTTAGACCTATGAAGCAAGGTACTTGAGATGGCATGCAGAAGTTTTTAATGATATGTACGATAGGACGGGAAATCTACCTGCAGAAATCATTTCTTGGGATAAAATAAGGATGGAAGTTAATGGGGTTTCAAGCTTTGAAGCATGATGCATGAGATGGCATGTAGGAGTTTTTAATGATTCAGATATAATATGATTATTGGAGTTATCCGTTTCTCTATTGTACTCTCATGTTCCTATGCTTCAACAGAATTAAAGATGATCTATCTATCCGTTACTTTGTAACGTTTCTAGTATCTTCAAGCTTTCATCTGCTGAAAGTTTCCTATGTTTGCTTTCCTTTTCATCGCAAAAGTAACGTATTCTCCGTAGTTGCATGCGAGAAATAAACTTGTGCAGGAACCATCGTATATTTTAAGGGTGGGCTTTGGTGCTATTTGCAATTACCCTTGTTTTGCATAGCTTTTTATGTTAATACACTTCACTAGGTTTTGCATCCAGTTGAGGTAGAGTTTGAATGGATTTAACTGTAGTGCGAATTGTGAGCTGGGTTTTGCTTGGATATGTATGGCCTCTCCAAGTTGCTGTATAGTCTCCGCGGAAGCTATTATTTGGATTTTTACGTTAATTGCATAACTTATATGATTTTTTTATTTTTCCTCTGATAGATGATCGTCCTGCAAATAAGAACGCGAGAAATAGGTCTTCTTTAGGCGGCGGAATTCAGGTGTCTGATCGAACCACTTCTTCTTATTTTCGTCGGAGCTCCAGTAGTAAGGGATCAACCCACTCACGATCGTACAGCAGTAGTAGAACTCAGCGGGATGAAGCTTGGGAAGATTTATATGAGTTTCATCACAATGACAAGCCATTTTGTGGTTTACAGAACAGCCGAGACTATTCTGATCCTCTAGGTAGTTTGCTGCCAGGTAAGTTTGACAAGGATGCGCTACGGCGTTCGCAGTCTATGAACGGCAGGAGACAGGAAGAGACCTGGCGTAGTCAAGTGGTAGGTGATATTAGTAATGCGAGAAATGGCGGCCATAACATCACTAGTGGTTTGCTTACAAAAGGCAGAGATGCAAGTAGCACCATTGAAGCTTCATTGGGACAGGACTTTCCCTGTCTTGGAACTGAAGAGAGGCAAAGAGTTTCTGAAGTAGCAAGAATACCTTCTCCGGGCTCTGCTACTACCTTTCAGAGGCCTTCAAGTGCTAATTCAGACAAAACTAGTGCAGATGGGTGGACGGCTTTGGCAGAGGTCCAGGTTGGAAACAATAATGCACCTGGTTTGCTGTCTCAGCAAACTGTATCTGGAAGCTCAGCTATTTTGGGTCAAACCATGAATGGCCTTAGAATGGCAGAGGCTGTTGCCCAAAGTCCCTCTCGTGCTCGCACACCTCCTCAGGTAAATATGGTCCCCTGTTGGATTTTATTTTGATCGTGTATATCTTTTATGCCATAATTGAATATATGGCTGGATTTCTAGGCTGATAACTTTAGAATTTGCAGTTATCTGTTGATAGTCAAAGGCTTGAAGAGTTGGCTATCAAACAATCTAGGCAACTGATCCCCGTGATGCCATCCATGCCCAAATCTCAGGTAATGTTCGAATTTCATGGTTGTATTCAGGGTTACAGGGTTTCTAATCTATTAGATCCGTAGGGAGAATCGATTAGACTGCTTCATGTCCAAATCAAAACTTCCCATTGAAATGCAGTTTGGAGACAACAATAAAAGTGATATGCCTCCTTATATGCCTGTAAAATCATGATGTAATTTTAATGATTTCACCAATGCTTCAATTTGTCCAAAGCAAGACTCTAAAGCCCATAATACACTTGGCTTTCAAGCAACCTTTTATCCATTAAACTGTGCCTCTTTTATTGTGCACATCTTATAAGATCTCATTATTGTGCATCACCACTGTCCTTGCTTTCGTACTCTATTTAATCTAAACGTTACATTACATTGTTGATTTGGGCCGGCTTGCTATGCTCCGCCTTCAGAAATCAAACAAAGTTGGATCTCTCATCCTTGGTTTTGGTAGTTTTCATTTTGGATCATGAAAATGGAAGAATTATTTGGTCCCATCATCTGAATGGACAAAATTCCCATTAGGTCTCCATATTTTCGATCTGGTCGAACGAATAGATCCTTGATAGTAACCTTTTGGAGCTGAACTTCTGATGTTGGGGCATTTTTTAGCTTTGAATATGGTGTAGGTTTGACATTTATTAACTGCTTAATGGAATCATTAGGAAAATTATAAAATTGATAATGTCCAGAGCATATGCTTTTGGTTAGTCGTTTGCAAGTGCTGAAAAGTAATACCAATGAAAACACTTGCTCCCTTTCAATATATTAAATCGTCCAAAAAATATTTCCATGAGCTGGTATCCAACTTTTAAATAAATCTAATACCTTATCTTGTTCTTGCAACTTGGGTAACCCCATTCCATCACATAAACCAGTAATCTCTGCTCTTTATCACTTAGGTTAAAATAGTGCTCTTGTTTGGTCTGAGGTTGATTACATTGTGAATGTGTTTCATTGTGGGAATAGCCTGTTAGGACTAGTAGGCGAGCCTGTCTAGACCAAGTAGTTTAATTTAAATATGGGGTTGAAAGATAGCTTTATGTTCGTGTAAAACTTTGTTGTTTATTTTGGTTGTTTAGTATGTGAATAGCGGCACGTACTCTGGAAGTTCCACCAAATAAATTTTTGGTAGCATGTGGCTTGAGTTCCACTGCATTATTGCTGACATTGTTGGGAGCCCGCATGTTTAATGACAAGTAATGCAAATTCCCCCTGTCTGGCGGGGCATCGTAAGAATAGTGCTCATGGATTGTTATTTGCATCTTCACTTGATATGGTCTGGTGGGGCTAAATGTCTGGAGCATTCTCCCTTGTCCTTCGAGGTGGTGCGTCATTTTCCTTCTATTCTACACATTGTGGAAAACTAATTATACGCCACTTTTTTCCTTGCATTGTCTTAAGCAAGCTGTTTTTGGGGTAGTGTAATTAGTCATGGAGAATTGACCATCCTTATATTGAAATTGCTCTGACTTTGCTATGTATGCTTGAGTTTGCAAATGTAGATGTAGTGCATTCCCAATTTGATGGAGAGAAACGAAATTTGCTATTTTGAAATTCTAAGTCGCAAGAGTTAATGATGCCCTTCTAATACTTAAGAGTTTCTTAGTCGACCTTTTCTTACCTTTGATGAGGTCGGAGGGAGGGGTGAGACAGTCCCATGTGCTATGCATGTCATAGAGACATTCAGCAATCGGTCTTTTGGGGGAGGGAGCTAAAACTTTTTGAAGTAGTTTGATGGAATAAATTTTAGAATGGCGAGTTCTAAATCTGAATAGATAATGGTGGTGCAAGGGAGGGAGGGAGCTAAAACTTTTTGAAAAGCGAGTTCTAAAACTTTTTGAAGTAGTTTATGTAACAAATTTCAGAATAGTGAATATTAAATCTAAATAGATAAAGTTGGCACAAAGGAGGGAGGGAGATATAAATTTCAGAATAGCGAGTTCGAAATCTGAATAGATAGTGGCGACACATGATTTGTTCTATTATAAATTAGGATGTCTTTTGCGATGATATTAAGAGAAAGGGAGATAAAATAATTTTGTGAATACAGATGTTTGATGGTCAATTTTAATTCGATTGTGTTCTTAATGTTTTCTCATGTTTCTTCCAGTTGCTTAGTTCGATGGAGAAATCAAAAACAAGAGCCGCACAGCAGACAACTAAGTTCTCCCCTTCGCTCTATGGCAATCAGCCTATGCGTGGTGGGCCTACAAGAGTTGATGTTGGGAAGACTTCCAATCTAGGAAAGTTGCAAGTTCTGAAACCATCAGGGGAGCTGAATGGCGTCTCTTTAACTGTGAAGGAGAACCTGGTTTCCCCTAATGGAATCAAAGTTCCACTTAGCCCCCTAAATCCGGCTCCATCAACTGTTGGTTCTCACTCGAAGAATTCTGTCAGCAGCCAGAACTTGGGAGGTTCTGAGCGTAAGCCAGCTGCATCACTGCCGACTTTAGAGAAGAGACCTTCTTTGCAGACTCAAAGCCGTAATGACTTCTTCAATCTAATAAAGAAGAAATCTTCTGCGAGCATCACTTCTAGCACTGATACTCTTAGAACTGTATCAGTTTCTGATCCAGAAAAATCAGAGCCTTTGAGCACTGAGGCTGGCACTGATTCTATCTCTGCGGAAGCTAAGCATCAATGTGCTTCGGTTATCTCTGTTTCGGACTTTCCAACTGAGAATGGCAGAGAGATTGTTGAAAATGGTGATGCATGTGAATGTGCTTTAGGTCTTATCAGAAATGGAGAGGAGCATTTAGACCATCCAAATGAGGAAGAGGTTGCATTTTTGCGTTCTCTTGGGTGGGAGGAGGGCGCTGCAGATGGAGATGATGAAGGCCTTACTGAGGAGGAAATAAGTGCATTTTATGAAGAGGTGAGCATCTCTTTTTTCATAAAACTAGCGCAATAAATATGTGTTTTAATTCACTATATGCCGTATTTCATTTAATAGATATCTGATTTATGACATTTGTTGTTAATGTAGTATTTGAAATTGAGGCCATCTTCCCGAATCCCAACACCTTGGGGACCAGCAAAAATTTCTTCGTCTTAACATGAATGGCAGTGGGTCATTTGGATTGAGCTCCGCTGGGTCTCGCGTGCAATCTTGATATGCCGAGTGTAGCAGTGAAGTCAGAGGTTGTGATTAATTGTTTAAAGCTGATTATAATCTTTAATTATTTCAAAGGATGAAAATCCAATCTAATATTTTGAAGGGGGTGGGGATGTGGCTATTTTGCTGGGGAGGGAGTGGGAATAAGCTGAAAGAAGTGTGATCTTTGAATTAGCTTGTTATGTGCTCTGCCTGCCTTTTCAGAGGTTGCTGTAGGAATAGCTGAGGGACATATAGGTAAGAGGGAAAAGAAAAGGAAAATGGTTCTTTTTTTAATATATTTGCTTTTGGATTTGGTTTTTCTTGTGAGAGTAGGCAATTGACAAATAGTTCATGGTTTTTGGTCATCTGATTAAAGGAATAGAAAGATGAGATAGTTTTTTTGGCATCTTGTTCTCTGGGCTGTCTTCATTTTCTCCTGCTGCGATTTCTTAAGCTTTATTTTGACATGATTGAAAAGTTATTCATTTATACCGTTAAGCATGGGAATTAGATGGAGACTTCTGTTTCTCTGGTTCCGATGAAGCTGCTGGAAAAACTACCTCCTTGCCTATGCTGTCCCCTGTTGTAGGGCTTTTTATCCTTTGACAAGAGCACTCATGACCGTATGGTGTATGTAGAGGATAGAGGTTGGGTGATTGTAACTAATATATCCTCTGACGGTGCTTTGTGAGCCACTTTCTTCATCAATATGGGATGTAATGTATATATATCGTCTCCAGAGAATAATGGGGCAGAAATTTCTTGGTTAGGAGTAAACTCATGACTGGCATGGTTCTTTGAGAGTTTTTTGCATCATGATTCTTTTGTTTCATAATACACAGTTTTACGTCATATTAATGGCATCAGGTAAGTTGTCAAATATTTGTAGAAAAAAAGAAAGAAAGATCGGTTGTCAGATATATGAGGAAACCTTATGGGATTTTGTGGAATTTATTGAGAGAAAACATAGATCTAACACAACCGTGGCCACTTTCTCCAGTTCATAGAAATATTTAAAAGTTCGCATCGTTGCTTTGGGTTGACTTCATGAAAGGGTTTGATTCGTGCGGATTGATCTGCTAGATACCATATCTTGTTCCTAGGATAAGAGATTTTTTTTAGAGCGATTTTGAGGTAGATTCTATCCCTTGCGTATCTCTATATTTGGAAGATTATCTCTGACCTTGATCTCTAGAGTTTCACCAACTTATATCAGTTTACCTTAGGATTTTTTGTACTTGGTTTTTCGTCGATATGGACACACCTAATGGTCCATAGATGCTGTTTGGTGCAACCTTGCTGCTGAGTAGCAAGGTTTTGGAGTCAGGTCTAGAGTTCTCTCTGTTCTGTAGCTTGCACTAGTCGATCTCTTGGCACCATTTGTATTGCCCACTGTGCGTCATACCCATGACTTGATTCTGGCGACGATACCGATAGCCATGACTTGGAACGAGCCATTTGGTACGGATTTGAGCTTTAAGGGTATATCATTATGAAGGACGAATGTTTGTTTGCCCCTTATGAAAAGGACATGCTTAGGTTTCTGCAAGGGAGGACTAGAGTGTGTCAAGTTCACATGTGATGTCTCGAGTTGGACTCTTACTATGCAAACCGTCCTGTTCGCGAGTTTAGATCTTAGAAATTGTTCTCACCGGACATTTTGGAGCAGTGGCTGATTTCGACGGCATCAAACTACCCCGGTTAGAGCGACCGCCTTTGAATTCCAGATGATTGCGGCCCACACATTCGAGAAATCATGACATTACCTACCTTTGCGAAGCAAATTTTGCTGAAATGTCTCCCTAAATCCATTCGTAGTCCCGGGAGTGTGAATCACCTACCGCATCGGGCGTTACATCTAGTGATTTTGTTTTATATTTGTCGATTTTTATACCAAGATGATAAAATTTTGCGGAGACCCGCCGATAGGTATATATTCAAAAAGATCAAGCCGGCGATCATTATCAGATGGGATGGGTTCCGAATGAGTATGCGGAAATTTAAGTGGAGCTTGTGCCGGGTCAAACTCGAGAAATATTCTAACCATTTGAGGCTATTTCTCCAAGAATAGATTGGTCATCGATTTCTGCATCGCCACATCCGAATCGATTAAACGTCTTCACACAATTAAATTGTTAATTAATCGTTAGTAGATCTCATGAAAAATTGAGAGGGAGAGAGTTTTGTGATAACCACACTTATCAATTCTCGTTTGCGTGAAAAGGAGAAGTGGGGGACGAAAAGGGAAGAAAATTGCATAAACTCTCGTTGTCGTCATCGTGAGAAAACAACGCCAAAAGACTCGAGCCACATTGCCTTATCTTAACAAGGATTTGTGTCAGCGATGCATGTTGACTCGGAGAAAAATCTGGTAAATTCCAGGGATTCTTAGTCAATATTTTAAACAATCACAAGAATTTTTATTATTTGTCATCATCCTTATTTGTTGGTCATTTTTTTTTTAATAATTTAGCTTTTCATTTGAGAAATATTTGAGAAAATAAAATGTTTTGGTTATCATCGTTTGCCTCACGAAAAACCTCAAACTGGTATATCTGTGATAAATTTACCCAAAAATATTTTTTTGACCCTCAGAAACCCTAAATTAGTATACCTTTGACAAATTTATCGTGAAATAGTACACATATGACAAATTTATCTTTCGTTAGTTTTCGTTCAACGTTTTCGTCAAATTGATGAATTGGATGATACGTGGCACTTGTCGAAGGTACACGCTTGGGATTTTTACTCTCTATTCTTCAAATTTTAGATTTTTCGTGGTATTAATCCAATTTAACGAAAGCTGACGAAGGATAGATTTGTCACGTATACCATTTTGGGGTTTTTGGTGGTCAAAATAATTAGTTTTTGGTAAATTTATCACGGATGTACCAGTTTGAGGTTTTTGGTGGTCAAAGAAATAATTTGGGATAAATTTTTCATAAGCATATCGGTTTGAGGTTTTTTGTAGTTCAAAAATTGTTTGGGGTAAATTTGTCATAGGTGTACCAGTTTAGGGTTTTTCATGGTAATAACCCTTATTAATTTGTACCCTCTACTTCTCAAACTCTTGACATTGCATAATAATAAATTAAAAAAAAAAGAAATCCCATAAGTAACAGAAATAAAAGAAATTGTAAGGGGAAAAGACTCATTTGCCCCTTCATCCAGATGCCACGAAAGCAAGGTCCCGATGCCGGGTGGAGGGCGGTGGTCCAATTGCCGCAAACCCTTGTCGACGACAAGCTAGGCAGAGGGCCTCGTGGTGGTAGAAGACGATGACGGAGGGCAGGAGTGCCGGTGGTGGCCGACTTTGGATTAGGGTTGATTTAGGGATTTTTCATAAGTGAGGGATTTAAAATTGAGACCGGAGCGTTTTGGGAAGTAAAATGGCCGCTCTTCATAAATAAGGCTACAGCATTTGGTGTCTAAACACAAAATTCAAGTTTGGGAAAATTGTTCAAAAAATCCCAAATCTATTGTACAATCGTCTTTGTAGTCCTAAACTTTTTAATTCGACCAATGTACTTCTAAACCTTTTGATGATTTTTCAATAAAGGTCATCCATCCAATTTAGGCTGAAATGGCTAAATGGCATTTCAGTCAGTGCCAACGGTCCTATACGACACAGCTTAGCGATATAACGTGTTGACAAAACTCAAAATGACTTCGTTTTTCAATTTTTTTTTCAATTTTTTTTTTAATTTTCGTTTTTTCCTCATCTTCCCAAATTTCCCTCATGCATGTTGCTCCTATGTATCGATTAGTATCACTATAAACCCGCAGAGCAAGTTAACCGCGACCACATCATTGGCCATCGGAAAATTTCTAAGGTACAACAATGCACAGTAAGTTACCATCATCACCCGACAGTTGAAATTTACTAATCAGTAGACCCTTTTTCTTATCAATCGGTCGTGTTCAACAATTGACAGTATACGAGGTACAATACAAATTTTCTCACTGGACCATCAATTAATTTGACCACAAGTGCCGTCCATCTTTTCGAGTTCAAAACAAACTGTTATAATTCTTCGATCGAGACTTTGGATCAAGAAGCAACAAATGACGAGTCAAAGTTTCAATCTCACAAGAAAACCTTCGAAAAGACGTGAGTAAGGCTCTTGGTACTCATGTTCGTGTACACACTAAAAAAAAAAAAAATTCGATCATATGACCCTTTGACAAATTTCACATGGGTTCCAGCTAGAAATCGGATCAGAAAACAGTGATAAAAAAATAGAATTATAGTAGATATATTTTTTGGTCGAAATAGAATTATATTATCAAATGGAAGTTTTCTTAGTAAACCCTAGAAAATAGAATTATATTATCACATGGAAGTTTTGTAGGGTTTACTAAGTTTAGTTGCGTGTGTTCCATAACAATTGAGAAAGGTCAATTGTTGTATATTGCAACGTGAGATGCAAACCATTAATTTAAATTGGAATCTCATCTTCTTCTTCTTCTTCTTTTTCATTCTATATGGTCATTTCGTTAAAGATTTCACAATATCTGCTGACGTGGCAATTCAAGGTACTAAATCGTTACTGTTTTCTTTTTGTTCTATTTTGTCATTGAATTTTATTTGCCCATTCATTTTTGTCCTTAAACTCTAATAGAAAAAATTATCAAAAAAGCCTTGAACCTATTGCAATTGTGCCAATTTAGTCTTAATTTTTTTTTTCAATTGAGTCCTAAACCTTCTGCTTGCCCAAACCAAAAAGAAAAGAAAAGAAAAAAGACAAAAAATTAAAAGACAATTAAAATTTATTAAAAATTTATCACGTCAATGCCAACTTGCGAAATGGACTAAATTGGTACCATTACAAAAGATCTAAGACTCAATTGGCCAAAAAAAAAAAATAAGGACCTTTTCGGTAATTCTCCCAACTCTTCAAGACTCAATTGACTCAATTGGCTATTTCTCTCTCTTATCATTTGCTTGAGCACGGTAAAAGTCATTAACTCTTCAAGAGCGATATCGATGACCCTTATCTAGGATTGGTAATTTTGTCACACAACCTTTTGACAAGCCATTCACACTATAAGCTTTAAATATAAGTTGAATGGCGATGAATAATAAATGGCTAAGGTACTAATTGACCCTTTCATCCCGTTTATGAAGCTCTTGGAATGCTTTAGTTTAACATTTAAGATGTTTCTTGTTAATATGACATGCTTAGATACATTTAGAAGTACTTACCTTATGTAAATACAAGTAAGCATTTCTATATATACAAAAATTGATACCTTATTCGAACAAAAAAATGTGATACCTTAAATTTATTTATGTAGTGTAATCCATTTAATTAGCATGTCACATTTGAATTTTCAAATTTTTTTGTCAAAGATTTTTTTAATTATTTAACCAAATTGATAAGCATTTTGGATAAATCTAAATTTGACATGACATAATTAGGAGAGAGAAAATAAAAAAACAATTCAAAGAATATATTGAATGAACAAATAAAGAAAGTAAAAGGATAAAATTGAGAGAAAAAAAAAAAACAATGATGAGTTACAAACTAATCAGAATACTCCGTCCATGTCGGCAGATTTTGAGCAGATTTTGTCAATGATTTTAACGAGAGGACCTTATTGGATCACTTTCAAAATGTTGAGGGATGACATTTAACGAAAGAAAAAAAAAAGAATTCAGGGATGACATTGAATAAATTAACAACGAAAGTTTAAGGAGTAGTGAAAACAATAAGCCATTCATTTACGAGATGAACAAACTATATCCTAGAGTTATAATGTACTGTTGAAATCTTGACATCTTTCCATGTAAATGGCGTTTTTCTAGTGACTGATAGATGGAGTAAAAGTTCATAGAGGTGGCTGTTGTTGTGGTTGTTCAAGTCTAATTGCAATAGTTAATTAACTTTTGAGCATAGGGAGAATCATCACTCGTGTGGAATTGTCAAAAACATGTGAAGGTATTATGAAGAAATTAAGGTACCACATATGAAGCTTTAAGTCTCTCGCCCTATTGACTAGTTTTTAGGGCATTAGACAATTAGGTTGACGACTCATCTTGCCCCAAAGGTGAAAAAGCTGTTTTTTTTTTTTTTTTTTTACAAAAGAGTTGGTCCTCAAAATTTGTGGTGCAAATTTGCATCTTAAACTTACCTCCTTAATAATTGATAAAATGGAGTAATCTAGCATAAGCTACATCATTAAGATCGCATCGAATTTACCAAAATGCCCTCACATTTCGTTTGAAAAATTTCCGACACATTTAAGCTAAATCCCTAAACCCATCATCTCTCTCCCTTTCTACAAGTCACTGAACTGCCATAGCCCCGCCGCAGTCACTTGCCATCGTGACACGCCAAGGTGACGACCATGCACCCTTGCAAAACACACACACACACACACACACACACACACACACACACACACACACACTCTCTCTCTCTCTCTCTCTCTCTCTCTCTCATCTCTCCTCTCTCTCTCTCTCTCATCATCTCTCTCTCTCTCTCTCTCTCTCTCTCTCTCTCTCTCTCTCTCTCTCTCTCTCTCTCTCTCTCTCTCTGTGTGCCAAAAATAGGGTCAGGATCCAATCTAGCTCGACCCCCTTAAATAGGAGGCCTAATTCTTAGTCTGAGATTCAGCAATGGGAAAGAGATAGAGAGAAGCTGCTATGAGTGAGCGGTCTCACGTTCCTTTCAGGTTGTAGTGAACCTGAAACCTACTCGACGGGATCGGTTAGCTATTTTTTAGAACCTGAAACCTACCATGCATACTCTGAAATCTATATACCCGGAACCTACTATGTCAGAGGTCCCAAGGTCTACCCATACTTGTAATTGATAATTGTAAATAATTATCACCTCTAGTAACCATTATTTGCTGCTACAATCCACGGATCATAACTCATTTAAACAAACGAAGTATATGAAACAATAATAAAGTAAAACTATCAGTCATGGAGAATGCCGAAAATAGAAGTTTAGACTAATGGTTTCAGATTGCTCGCCATGGAATATTACAAGATCGCAAGGAAATATAGAATAAGAAACATACAAAAACTTGTTCCAAGTTCCAATTTCCACATCTGGAAACCTGAAACCTACATGTTGAAATCGGTTTCTCAATTTTTAAAACCTGAAGCCTACCATGTATATCATGGGACCTACCCTATTTTCACCGGTTTAGTTCTCCAGTTAATTAATGAGTCTACCTTGAAACCATACTCACTTGTAGAAGCTACAATGGAAAGGCGAAGACATTGGTGGTGGTTGAAGATAGGAACCTAGCTGTGGCGCGAGAAATCGAACTTGTGCCGTGCACCTAACACACACGAGCGGCCACGGATCGGACACACAAAGTCAGATCTTTTAACCCTTCTAAGTAAATCCCACGGGGAAGAACTTTCATAACCAAGCGATTTCAAAAATTGAGGGAAAGGAGGATTCGAAAGTTTAGAGAATCGAATCATGATCCCAATTATTAATTATTTAAGGGGGGCTTTACTTTTTTCCTCGGGCAAATGATCATGGCGAGTCAATGCAACGAGAGAGAGAAGAAAGGATTGACCTTTGCATGGGGATCGGAGTCACGAACGACATGTGACCGTCGCGTTAATCAAGCCTACATACATTGCGAGAAGGCAAAGCGCTCATGCCATTGCATGAAACCGGGATCAATGACAACAAACAAATGAATTGTTAACGTTGTATTTGCTTAGATTATCACCATATACTGTTACGATCCTTTTAACAATTCAGAAAAAAAAAATCGTAGCATCTCTCTCTCTCTCTCTCTTCTATCTATGTGATATCAGGCAAAAATTCAATTAAGTATCGTCTCAATGCAGTCGTCGAACTTTCAAAATCAAGCCCAAGTTCATGTAAGGAGCGCGCGGTAAAGGCCGCGTACCTTCACCCGATGAGGTCACCAAGTTCGATTGGACCAATTTGCACTTGAAAAGCTTAAGACGATAAGGTATGAGCTAACTACGGTATATAAATTGGTTCACACCACGTTGATTCTTCGATTTGAGACTTTTCTAACACACCTTCCACGTGTATCTCAACAGTTCAGATGCCCAAACATTCGGTATTTACATATATTATACGTATGTATGTGTGCGTGTCATAATCATGTTGACATGCCTTCCGATGGAATATCGTCTTTAGATTCTGTCGCAGAATTTCCGCCATAGCTAAGGTACACAAGACCCCGACCTGGTCCACCATATATCTCATTAATGTTGTTATGGTGCGAATTAGCAGAAAACAGTAAACAAGTTGCAAATGTAAGAGAGAGAGAGAGAGAGAGAGAGAGAGAGAGATGGCCAAGCTTAACCAGGAGATGGCCTATGAAGCTACTTGGCGGCCGGCGTGGTTGGCGTTAGGGTTTGGCAGTGGGGGCCTGGGGGTCAAACTTTTGGACCAACATTTGCAAAGCCCTAACCCTAGCAATCCACGTAAATATGCTAGGACCCTCGTTTTTTTTTTTTCCTTTTTACTTTTCTAGGTACCCAACAAAAGAAATTGGTAACCAAAAAGAGATAAAAGTAACATTTCAAAGTTCTGAGGTAGTGATCTCTGCCGATTCATTCACATGTAGGTTGTTAGGCTCATAGATCACTCCCAAATTCGCGATTATCGCAATCTCTATCTATTCATTCGCACACCGTGCGAGCCCCCATAGGTCACAACCTCCACGGTTGCCTTAATCAATTGAGAGAGAGAGAGAGAGAATTAGTCATAGCCATGAGGCGAAGACGGAGGCGACGACGGCATCAGGTGGAGTCGTGATCCCTAGCAGGGGCACAGAGTTGTTGCGGTGTGTGGCGGGTCAAAACCAAGAAAGACGAAAAAAAAAAGGAAAAGAAAAACAAGGGAGAAGGGAGAGGGAGGAAAACGCCTCGCGGTCACTGAATATTCAAATATGACGATGCGTCGTTACTCTCTCGAAGAAAGTAAATTCAAGATGCAGATGAACTCCTTAAAAAAAGAAAAGAAAAATTACACAGAGGACTAAAACCACATAATATTCACAAATTGTAGCTTTGAGTAGTGAAGGAGCAACTATTGACTTGTGCCACATTTAGTTTTCCATGCTAACGTGGGTGATCATTGAATAATGAAAACAAAGACATAAAATAAGGTTTGAAAGAAGATATATATATATATATATATATATATAATATATATATATATATATATATATATAGAGAGAGAGAGAGAGAGAGAGAGAGAGAGAGAGAGGAGAGAGAGAGAGAGAGAGAGAGAGAGGGTCCAAGGTCTTTGTAGTTGACAATTTCTATGATCCGATCCCTAGGGGGGGTCCTCTCCTTCTCATGGGATTTCGTACGGGGCTCATACTCCCATCGCCATGATGACGTCACCAACAATTCCTTCCATCATTTTTTAATTATAATTAATCTCTATTTATTCGTCTAATCTCATTTCTCAAAATTACTTTATTGGGAACCTTCAAAAACGAACTTGGTTTTGTTTTCTCATGCGTTGAAAAAAATAATAATAAAAAAATTGAAGTTGCCCCCACCATTTTTCCCCCCCTTCCTTGCCCTATCTATAAGTAAGCGAACGGATTTCCCAAGTCTTACTGAGCAGAACGAACATGGACAACCGTACTAAGATTGATTTTACAAAAATTCGTATGCTTAATAAGACATGATACTCCTAAGACGAGTGTCGTGTACGTATAAGGTGGTTCAATCGCTCGGACGTCGTCTTTCAATTGGCTTTTTTACGATACGGAACGGTATTCGTATGGATTTTTACTCTCTTTTTTTTTTTTCTCTCTGTTCCAATTATCAAACCGAGAACCACTTCATCTTTCACCTTGGTCACTTATCTCCTTCGAGAACGGTATGCTTTGCTCGTTGCGAGAAAAGGGTGCAAGCAGTAGGAAACCCTAGGTAATGAAAAAGTTTCCGTTCACCGGTCGTCCGTAATAATAACTCGTCACACGATATGATGGTAAATAAAAAAAAGGTTCAAAATGTTGGGATTTAATCCAACATGTTAAATATTGATCGGTGCGTTAATTTAGGCGATAATTATTCGAAATGTTGGGGGGCATGGTTTGTAAATTTTGTAGAAGGACAGGGGGAGGGGTTGATTTCATTTTGGTTCTAGCTAAATTGCAATTTGTGTTAAGACTATTCTCCCGCATATCATTTTCCGTAAATGCGAGCTAGCTCGATTAGTCTCAAACTCGCGTAGCCGCCTTGTCCCAAAAAAGGATCGGATGAAAATTATGGCAAAGATTAGCGTTCGCCGTGTGCATACCCCAAAGGACTAACCCTACGCACGGTTGCATTAGCTTTCGAATCGAGTCAAATCTCCCTCGTCTCGCATCGGTCAATGTCGGCATGGCGGCCCGAGCCAATCCTCAATCCGCGCTTTATTACTTATATAACTAAACGTCCTTTGTGGTTGTAGTCATATTTAGAAAAACAAACCCAAGCATTTTTACCTTGTACGTCTCAATAACAATAGCTTCAAACTCATATAAACTATAGATTAGATTACATTAGCCTACAAAGCAAAGGTCACGCATGGAAACCCTAGCGGCTAGTCTTCGCTGGTGTGTGGCACACGAGCAATGGTGTGTGTAGGTCGTCGTACATTAACTTGTGCACTATACTTTCTTATATTATATATGTATGTTTATATTTATATATGTTCATTATAAAGTATGGATTAAATAAATATATTTTTTCCCGACTTGAGGATGGGCCCACAAATTGAAAACTTTTGAGGCGCCCCAACACAGGAGTCTATGTATATAAATACACCATCGGTAGTTGCTTACGGCTCAGTCATTTGTGTGTAATTTTATTGAAATCTTTAATTAATGACCCAAATCAAAGTCAAACCTATAGATGCCTCCTTGGTTTTTTGTCTATTACTCAAGTCTTTTTAGACGAGGGAATTGACTTCGGTGCCTCAAAAGTTGTACATTAGAGAGAGAGAGAGAGATAAAATTTCAAGAACCTTCATCTCTTTCTCTCTCTGTGTGTTTATAGATCTTTTATGGTCATGGACATCGATCTATCTTTGAAGCTAGACGCCGAAGAAGAAGAAGAAGAAGGCGAAAGATCGACCAAAGATCGTCGTGAGGCGAGAGCAGGTGGTCATGACGATGATCAGGAGACCTCAGGAAGTCCTGAAGAAGCCAAGGATGTAATGGCAACTGCCTCAGGCGCAGAAGAAGAACGACAAGAAGAAGAAGAAGAAGACGGCGACGGGGAGGGACATGGGTCGCTGGATTTATCGTCGCGAGATAGCATGAAGACGGAGGAGGTAAACTCGCCTTCGGATCGATCCTAGCCTCTCTCACTTGTCAACTGATCTTTTTGTCTTGTGTACTAAATTGTGAAGGCATACATGTCTTTTGTTTCGTGTGTAGCTATGTGTTTTGAGGAAGGAGATGGATCGGATGAAAGAAGAAAACAAGGCTTTGAGGAAGGTGGTGGAGCAAACGATGAAGGAGTACAATGATCTCCAGCTCAAACTTGACCATGTTCATCAATCCAACCAATCAAAGGCAAAGTGATCTCTTTGTGTATCACGTGTATAAATGGATTCTTACATGAAATTATACCAAGGCTTAATTGCTGTGTGGTCTTATTAAAAGTTCCCTTGCCATTTATGGTTTTACTGGTTTAGGATCCTTCAACCTTCCTCTCGCTCTCCACCAAAGGAAAACCCGATCAAGAACCAAAATCCATGTCCGGCCCGAACGAGAGCTCTCCTTCGCCGTCCCCAAAGAACAGCACCCTCAGGGAGAGCGAACTAGGGTTGTCGCTGGGCTTGCAAATTGGCGCCGATCCGCAAGGAAGACAAGTGCATAAAGAAGATGGCATCATCAAGGACCAAAATCACACGAATTTCCCGTTGATGCACAACAAGATCCAAAGGACCGATCAGTTTGCAGGCATAACAAGTCATGTCGCCTCCATGCCCAACAGGAAATCCCGAGTCACAGTTCGAGCGAGATGCGAAGCAGCCACGGTAGGTCTGATTTTTCGATCGCAAAATTTAGCCGGTAATTACCAAGAGTTCGTCCCCAAGGGAAAAATCGAATTAGTAGTACTGATTAGGGGTATATCCGCGCAGTTGAGCGATGGTTGTCAATGGCGAAAGTATGGTCAGAAAATTGCGAAAGGAAATCCATGTCCTAGAGCATATTACCGGTGCACCGTGGCGCCAGGATGTCCAGTGAGGAAACAGGTATGTATGGTGCATGAATTTTTACCAAGGTTTAAATACATATTTTCTCTGTCATAATTCGACTGATAGGTTTCACTTTTATTTATTGTGATGACGTTACTTCTAATTAGGTTCAAAGATGCTTGGAGGACATGTCCATTTTGATAACAACCTATGAAGGAACACACAACCATCCGCTCCCAGTGGGAGCAACAGCCATGGCCTCAACAGCCTCCAACGCAGCCTCTTTTGTATTACTTGATTCGAGCATCAATTCTATCTCATCGGACGGATCTATGTCGTCCAATTTTGTCAACGTGCAGCCGTCGTCGCTTCCCTATCACATTGCCAACCCCGGCGCTCCCCCTCAATTTCCAAGCGCCCGAAGCTTAGTAAACCCTAGCAATGACCCCTCGAAGGGCATCGTCCTCGATCTCACCCACACGAACCACTATGAGCCGCCGCCCAATCTGCCGATGAGGATCAATTCCGCCGTGAATTACCCGTCACCTCATCCTGTTCCCTCTTGGATGAGCAGAAGGCCGAGCCACGACGCTTTCCCAGGCAATCCGAGGGGCTCGGACAAGCCGTCGGGATCGGCGGGGAGCGCGAACGCGAGCTCTATCGCCTGCGATCCCCAGTTTAGGGTTGCTGTGGCGGCTGCTTTGACGTCTCTCATAAACAGCAATAAAGAGAAGAGCGGGACAGTAATGGGCGGCGAGAGCCATCATCCTATGGAGCCCTCTTCATCAAACAGGGACGGTGAGGGCGGTGGCTCATCAACTGGCGGCGGTGGCAACAACCTGGTTCTTGAGTCTTTCTCTCCTAATGGTAAGCCAATTCAACTCTTACCGTAAAGTTCCTAGAATCCTGCCCCCGAAGAGAAAAGGAAAAACATTAAGTGCTGTAATTTGCAGTGTATACTTTCAGATCCTATGCACCTTTTTATCTTTTTCCCAGCTCCTTTCAGCCTGGTCAAATTCTAGGGTTAATACAGTTCAACAGTTGCACTTGTTTAGTCTGGTTTTTCTTCCATGTTCTTCAGCTCCAGGGCATCTCTTCTTTCATGCGAATTTATAATATTCCAACTCCAATCTCAAGGCAGAACTCTCAGGATCTTAGGATCTTCCACAGGGTTTTAATATTACCACTCTCTCTTTCTCTCTCTCTAGGAAGTGGTAGAGAGAATGAGCTCGTGCTACGAAGAGGAAGACCCACCCTCAGATTGGCGAGTTAACCCTAGATGGGGTCTTTAAGATATTAGGTCTACTGCTGATGCAGAAGAATCTTTCTTCCCAGAATCACACTGTTCACGCATAAATATGGAGCCACCCCGCATTAAATTTCTCCTACATGTTTACAGAGGTCAATGTCAATGGTTCTTCTGTAAAAAACAAAAGATAAAAATTGCACACTGTTAACATTTAAGAAATGGGCAATAACGAAGCGTCAAAGGGAGGGCTTAACTATTTTCGGGCACGGTGGAAAAAAAAATCCCATTCATTTATTCTTATAAAATGATATGAGCGATCATTTTTCGGGAAAAAATATTTTTCAAAGCGCTCATTTTTCCGCAAAACGAACGGACTCCTTAGCCGGGATCAAATTCCGCAACCCATGTTTGCTACACTTGGTAATCGTAGTAAAAAATATATATAAATGAAGAAGAGCTTAATATAATGGACAATCGAAAATCGTAAAAAATGGGTGTTCGAGTGGTTTTATAGTTTACTTTTTAACCATACTAGTGATTTTAGAGTCGTTTAGATTTTTACGATTTTCTGGAAAGATAATATACATATATACACACACATTATCACTTTGGTAGGAGATTAAGGTATTTGAGGGAAAACGATCAAGTACTTTCTATGAGTCACCTAAACAAAACCTGCAAATTTCACTGTTCTTACGTAATTAGGTTGGGTATTGTATACGGACATCGTTCCTACATGGTATTAGAGCATTTCGCAACCCTGTCATTTCTCTTTACAAAGATGAAAATCGCATTTAGTTAGGTAAACTCTAAAAGCATGAAATACCACATTGATTAGCCCCCCCACATAAGCTAGGTAAGACAGGACCCGCGGTCCGCATTAGCGACATAATTAGGGATCGAATCTAGGGTTTGCACCTAATCCACGCATACACGTCAAATCTTTTTCTCTTTTTACCTCAAAATATGCTCAAGAACATATTGCACTATCGTCGTAACTATGAACATATGCGTAAGTTGATAATTCTAAATCTGCTACATGGAGTTTGGATCTTTTCTATCCTACTACAAACTTCTTAAGAAGCAACTTTCTAACGCGCGCACGCGCAACAAGTGTGCACATTTGCTAGTTAACAAGTAGGCCAACCCCAACGTTATCAATAATCTAACCGATGCTGAAAGTTTCAAACTTTCCTAGAAATTCAAATCATGGGGCATGTTTTGGATGTCTGTCTCTTGCAAATGTTGTTAGAGAATTCTTTGATTCCTGGTGAATGGGACAAGTTTTTTGTGTTAAGAGTCGTAATTTTTTACACTCTTTAAGTCCAATTCCTCAAGCAATAATCCAAATTTCTTGTATGAAGATGCAAGAATTGCTTATTTTTTCAAGGCTCGATTGCTAATTATACCGGTTTCCGCTAACATAATCTCTTTCTCAATCTAGTTTTACATGTGAGAAATCTAGTCACAATCTCGGCCGGGTGTGCTCGTCTTATCAACTACACCAACCACAAGTCATGGAGGCATAGCGCTTCTAGAATCAGCATTAAGCCAAACTAGATGGGGAGACTCAGGGCAAGCGTAAGGAAAGCGACGACACGAGATTCTTATATGGATTTAGAAAACCTGGAGATTGAATCCAGGGCGCATGCCCTGATTGAGCCATGCCGAATCGAGTCGACACCTCTAAAATGATCTGTCCCAAACGGAGTCGTATGAGGGCCAAGGCTCGATCTTCCTCTCTTTTGCTCCCTCAGATGGTTTCGGTGGATGTACCGTGGGTCCGTGACTTCTCTTTCTTTCTTTCTTCTTTTTTTTTTCGGTAACCAGGAACGGGACGTATCCCGATGGGGCTTCTTACCCATCGCCCAATTACTATTGACCACCTATTTATGCCAATCGTCTCGCCGTGTTATTAACAAATGAGATGAGCGAAGCCTAATGTGAAATTTCTAACAGTGAGATCACAGGTTATCATGTTCTGCCAAACCCTAGATTTTTTTTTTTTTATCGGATGTCTCCGAAGAGACTGCCAAACCCTAGATGATAAACTGCCACCTTTGTTAACCAGAAGGAAATCCAGACGTGAATAACAGGATCCCAAAACCAAGGAGCAAAACTCAGCATGAATTTGAAGAGGCTGGGCTGGACTCCTCTCCTCCCAAAGAGCCCTGTTAATGCAGAAGCCCCAAATTCAAATTAGAATCAATAAGTTCGTGCTGGTTAGTAGGAAAGGCCCACTTATGTGCATTTGGCCCCCAACTGAATAATCGCTGTGGGAAGAGAGCCCATTCAGTGATTTTTGTTTTGGGTATCAAGCTAGGGGGTGATCAACCGAGGCTGGTTTCACCCGAGAATCGAACCGAATCGGCCTTACTCAACCGGTGCCAACCGTGTTCGCACGGGAAACGAGTAGGTTCCTTGGTAAAAAAAAAAAGTTTAAGGAACTAAGCCTTGACATATTAGGATAGAGTTCACGGCATAAAATCGATTTTTCAGCAAATATATATGTTGGAGGTTCGTTTTGAAACTGGAAAACCTAATAGAAACATCCATGCCTTAATCACTATGCCACAATTCGTTCATGTCGTATGTTTTCCTAACATAGTAGTTGTATAACTTGAAGTTTCTTTCCTAAATAAGCTTGTTACGCCTCGCGTTATAAATTGGGGACAAAAAACTTTTGAAAGGTTCATTAATCCTCTCTAAATTGTCTTCCATCTTAAGAGACGCTAATTATAATTATTGTGTGTGTGTGGGGAGGGGAGGAGACTAAGCAATGAGATCATGCGGAGATTAAGGGGCGCTGCTCCTTCGCGAAAGTTATTGACAGTAGTGTCTGCCTCGCATTTGAAGCACCTCTCTCTCTCTCTCTCTCTCTCTCTCTCTCTCTCTCTCTCTCCATGACTTTTTTTTTCAAAGGCATGTTGGATCGGAGGAAAATCGATGCGGCTTTATGGCAAGGGCCTCGGTGGCAGAGGCGGGGCCCGGTAGGACACCGTGGTGGTTGAGCAGCGCCGCGTCAAAGGAGAGACAGCTGAAGCTGCTGCAGCCTGCAACGGCAGCTGTTGCTCATCGAACTGGCATGGCTGGAATTCAAAGCGTCGGCACCGTTGAATACCCGTCCGAGTCACGGTGGTGTTCGATCATCCTCTTAAGAGAGAAAAGCCCAAGCCTTGACGTGATCTCATGAATAAGGTTCTCTCTAGAAGAGAAAGCAGAAGAAGAGACTCTGAATTTGAAACAAAAAAAGAATGGATATGTTCACCATAAGTCCTAAAACTTGTCAGCAAAATGCAATTGAGTCCTAAAACTTACAAAAAGTTCAATTAAATCCTAAAACTTGTCAAATTATTTAAATTAGGTCCTTTCGTTATCTCAGGATGACATGGCAAACGGAAATAGTTGACGTGGCATATTTTAATCGTTTCTCTCTCCTACGTGTCAAATTTAATGCCCAACTTATCCACGTCAGCCAAAACTGCGTCGTATTGTATGATGTCCCTTTCTTTTTCTCTCCAACACCCAAACGACTAGCTGTCTGAACCCTAAAGCCCCTTCTCTCGGAGAACATGAGAGCGACTGTCCATTCGATGGAGAAGACCGAGTGAGGAAGAAGGTCACTAAGGGGAGGGTGCTCGCACGCGCAATTGAGGTCGAAGTTGAGCTCGCTATGTCAGATTCAACGTTGCTAAGGTGCTCGCGTGTGCGATTGAAGAAGACAATTGTCGACTGCTGTTCCAAACCCGAAAGCCCTGCACGACGATCTTCGAGTAGCGCGAGGTGAGTTTGAGAGGTTCTGCTCTCTACGCGTTGTTCTTCTCGAGGTCCTCGCCAAGAGATTTAGCCAACCATTGAGCTGTTTTGGGCAGCGGGTCGACTACGGCGCATCATCTCAGGTGCGATTTATTGATGAGTTCTTTCCGAATAGTTTCTAGCTGGTTGTTTGACATTCCCTAGAGCGCCAATATGTGAACCTTGGGTACCGGTTGAGGGGACAAATTTGTCTTAAAGAAACAACGTTATTTCGTTGGGCTCGGATCATTCATCCACATTCAGATTACTTATTTGCTATTGATTTCGGGTTTGTCTATCAACCTAATTTTTATAGGCCTATTGCCCAAAAAAACTTCTAACTTTAGCATTTGTGTTAATTATATCCAAAATCTTTTTTTTTTGGGTAAGGTATCTAAAATCTGTTTTTATCTCATAAAAAACTCCAACTTTTACTTTTGTCTTAATTCTATCCAAAATTTTTACTTTTGTTCCAATTTTATAGATCAAGTACCAAAAAAATCCTCAACTTTTAATTTTGTCCCAATTCTACCAAAAAATTATATTTTTGTCCCAATTTTACCGACATAGTACCAAAAAAACTTCAACTTTTATTTTTATCTCAATTCTACCACCGTCAGCCTTTTGTTCATAATCACCGTTAGTTAATCATATGTGATTCGAATTTTTCTTGCCATATTTACCAATGAATTTTGAAAATTTAGAAACAGTAGGTTTCAAAGACGATAAGATTTTAAAAAGTTCGTTAGAATATCTCCATGTCTAGCCGTTCTTTAGGCTGTTGAGTACCGAAAAAGAATACAAAATGTGCCATCTTTAATGACTATATATCTCTCAGCAATATCTAGGGATAGCAAAAAACAGAAAGAAATTTCTAAATTTTTTCATGTTAGCTTCGCCGAAGCGTAATTCATTAATGACATGATAATGTTACGTAAGATTAACTAACGATAATTATTTACGGAAGGCTAATGGTAGTAAAATTGAGACAAAAGTAAAAGTTGATATTTTTTTTGGTATTAGGCTGGTAAAATTGAAACAAAAGTAAAGATTTTGAGTTGAATTGAGACAAAAGTAAAAGTCCAGGGTGGGTAAAATTGAGACAAAGTTAAAAGTTGAGGATTTTTTTTTTGTACTAGATAGGTAAAATTGAGACAAAAGTAAAAATTTTGAGTAGAATTAGGATAAAAATAAAAGTTAAGGATTTTTTTGGTATTAAACCAGTAAAATTGGGACAAAAGTAAAAATTTTGGGTAGAATTGATACAAAAGTAAAAATTTGAGGTTTTTTATAAGACAAAAATAAATTTGGATATAATTTTCACAAATACTAAAATTAAAGGTTTTTTTTTTGTATTTGGTCATTTTTTATATACAAATCTCAAGTTACCCTCCTATACACTTGCACATAGCTCCCTCAAAATCTCTATCTTTCACTCGTCTATTCCTGTTCCTGAACTCGAAGCTATGCCCCCTTCCTCTGCCTCCATTTGCGGTACCCTTTCCTGAGCTCAAAGCCCCTCTGATCAGTAGTCCCGTCTCGCCTGCCTCTATTTTCTGCTACTCGGTCAGTCTCGACAGTCCCATCCCTCTTTACCTACACTATATTAAGCTTCCACTTAAGTCACGGGCTGCAGATTCGCGTCCTGTTATCTTAATTTGCTGACTACTAAAAGAGGGAAATGGATCCCCTATTAAGGTCAAAACCTTGATAGGGTACCCTGTCAATCCGGGTCGTCCATTTAATCAACGGACGGCCTGAATTTAGTAGGATCCGGATAGGCGCAAGTTTTTCCTATGGGACAACTTAAATTCCCAAAACGAACCAAAGGAAGGCACATAACAGCCGGCACATCTCTAAGGATCACCATAGAGAATTTGACACCTGGCATGCGGGGGTTCACTCTTTAGAGTTTCTCTTTTCACTCATTTTTTCCCCAAAACGCCCCCTCATCTCCCTAACCGTGACCTCCTCCTTCAGGCAAAGCCATGACATTTTTCATTTTCTCTATTTCCCACTCAAATCATAACGACCTCAATGAAATCCACTACCGGAGCATCCGAAAGAGGCCCTGGGCCCACTACGCTGCCGAGATCCGGGACGCCGGCAAGAAGATCTCGGGTGTGGCTTGTAGATAGACATGCACGGTTCGACGGAACCGCCGGTTCCGGTTCAGGAACCGGCGGTTCCGGTTCCTAAAAAAGCTGGAACCGGAACCGGCCCTTAAAGAGGCGGTTCCGGTTCCGGTTCGGAACCGGCGGTTCTGGGCCCGGTTCAAGGAACCGCCGGTTCCCGTCGGTTCAATTTGTCCATATATATTTTTATAATTTATTTGCAATATGAACAATCAAATTGAAGGTAGTTGAGTGGTTTATGGTGCTTATTTCAACTAAAAGATCAAAGGTTCGAATCCCACTCCAAGCAATTATCATTTTCTCTATTTTTTTATTTTATTTTTTATTAAAAATAACGGGTCGGAACCGGCCCGGAACCGGCGGTTCCGGGCCGGTTCCGAAAAAAGAGGAACCGGAACCGGCCCGTGAAGGTCCGGTTCCGGTTCGGAACCGCGGACCCGGTCAACGGGCCGGTTCCGGGTCCGGGTCCAATTTGGCCATGTCTACTTATAGAAGGCTACACGCGCCAACGACACCGCCGCCGTTGGCAAGTTCCGCGGCACCAAGGCCAAGACCAACTTCCCCACCTCCGGGGAGCTGATCTCCAACTCCCGCAGCTCCAGCCAGTGCATCTCCCTCGCTGAGCCTTCCCCCCGCCGTCGACCTTTGCGACCCTCAAACCCAGTCAGCCAGAAACCGTCGCCTGGCTTGGACTGTGTTTTCAGCTAGCGGGAAGAGCCGAGTCGACGTGGGTAGTAGCTCAGACCCGTAGCCCAACTCAGAACCGCCCATCGGAAGCACACTCGAGGTTTGATTGCCCTTCACCAAGCCAAAAAGCCTGGCGGCATCGCAGCCAAAATCGAAGCCATTGTCGAAGGAATTGTTCCAGGCGACGTTGAGGAGGGGGTAGAAGCAGTTCGCAACCGAAATCGAAGCCATTGTCAAAGAACTTGTTCCAAGCGACGTTGAGGAGGGGGTAGAAGCAGTTCTTTGGTGGCATGAAGGGCTGGTGGGGTTGCGAGGGGTTGAGGAGGAAGGCCTGTGATGGCGAACAGGAGGAGTCGTCTAGCAGGTGGGGGTGAAGGAATCCAAATCCCATGACATAATATGTTGGGAGCACGCAGCAGAAGTTCGATACTTTTTACCCGGGGAGATCGCCAAGAGGGAGCCCAAGTTTGAGCCGGTCAATATATCTAGTTGGACCCACCTTTACTCAAAAGCTTAAGCTAATGAGTTATGGGCCAACTTGGGTACATTAACTGCTCAGTACCACATCAATTATCCGATGTGTGACTTCTCTAACACAACTCACATGTGTATCCTAATAATCCCCCCCTCACGTGTGAGCTCCAGTGTTAGGTTTGCTCCCCCTTAATCCAAGTATTCTTCCGCACCAACTTATCTCAACTTGAATCTTCATCAACGCTTATCGGGCCCGTTGCTACACCACAACGTCCACCGGCCCGGAAACCGCGTTGGTTTCATTTCAATCTTGAATCTCCATCAACTCCCATCGGGCCCGCACTGCTACACCACAGCGTCCACCGGCCCGAAAACCGCGTTGGCACCAGATTCTTTCTTGAGATGCGATCACCAGATTCCTTTTTGAGATAGTTACCGGAACAGATCGGAGGCCCACCAATCAACCGTCGGCTCTGATACCATTTGTTGGGAGCGCGCAGCGGAAGTTCGATACTTTTCACCCGATAATATCGCCAAGAGGGAGCCCAAGTCTGAGCCGGTCAATATATCCAGCTGGACCCACCTTTACTCAAAAGCTTAAGCTAATGAGTTATGGGCCAACTTGAGTATATTAACTGCTCAGTACCACATCACTCGGGGAGATCGCCAAGAGGGAGCCTAAGTCCGAGGTTGTAATTGTTGACACCTAAATTTTGATCAACTTTTTTTATTTATTTTTATTTTTATTTTTATTTTGAAAATTCATAGAAAATCCATAAAAAGTTGAAAAAATTGAAAAATCAATTTTGGTGACCTTAGCCAAGCTAAATGAACCATTTTGACCAAAAAAAATAATTTTCATAATTTTCATTTTTTTATATATATTTTCGAAAAATACAAAAAAAAAGAAAAAGAAAGAAAAAGAAAATCAAGAAAATCAAGAAAAATAATATTTGAGGTCACAAAGATATATAAAAATAGTTGGTATTTTTATTTTTATTTTATCTATTTTCTAACCTCATAAATAGTAAAATTCAGGTTTGATTTTAGGTGTTCTCTGATCACCATAAAATTGAATTTGACAAAAATATTAGTAATGATTAAAAGGAAAAGGAGGGAAACATCATCATTTAAAAGGAAAAGGGGACTAATGATTTTGTCTTCTCTTTTTGTTATTTTATTTTATTTTTACTTTTTTTATTTTTTTATTTTTTTATTTTATTATTATTATTATTTTTTTCTTTCTCTCTCTCTCTCTCCCCACTCCCTCTCTCCTTCCCGCTGCCTATTTATCTCCCCCCTCCTCCTCTTCCTCTTCCTCTTCCTCTTCCTCTTCTTCTTCTTCTTCTTCTTCTTCTTCTTCTTCTTCTTCTTCTTCTTCTTCCTCTCTCCTCTCCCTTTCCCGAACCATCTCACTGTTCCGGTCATAACTCCGTCGTCCAATATCAGATCGAGGTGAAACCACCTCCAATAGAAAGTTTATCGTCTTATCTTTCCAAGGATATATTATAAGGCTCATTTGGCCCAGCCATTCGTCCGATGGAGCCGTTTGAATGAGCAAAGGTCGTTGTTGACCCTGTAACGACCAGTTTCTGCCGCCGCCGTCGTCCTCCACGATCAGCCCTTCCGGCGACCTTTGCGCCTCCCTCTGACCATCACAGGTTAAGTTAATATGTCCTTAACAATTTCCCGTTGGTTTCGTGAATTTTCGAGGTCTGGTTAAATTATGGTGATTTTTTGAAAAACAGTCGACGAAAATCGAGCGAATTGAGGTATTGTGGTCATATCTCACTCATTTGGACTCCTTTTAAGGTGAAATTTTCGGTGATGGCTTCCTAAGATGATAGGCTATGTTCTGGAATTTTAAGGTTGCTGAATATTGTCGCGACCCGTCCGAAAGCGGACGCGGCTAATGGATTACCGATCGCGGATCTTGGATCGGCGCGGGCCCTCCCAGGCCCATACCAAATCGCGGCGGGAGTATTTTTCAGAAGGATTCGACGATAAGAGTCGATCGCTTTCGACCTTAGTGTGGTCGTGGTGGCATGTGCAACTTGTGCATGCATTTGGAGTCGCCACCGGTCTTTCTTGGAGGGTAGACCGGAAACCTTACTGATCGATTGGGAGAGATCGATCAGTTCTACGGAACCAGAGTTTTTGGGTTCGGGGACTTGGTTACGCTGGTGTCGTTACCAACGCCCTTTCGGTACCTAACGCGAGTGATTTTCCTAACTAGGATTTCATGCAGGCGCAATTTTGGGTGAGGTAAGTCTGACTTTGCACATTAACCAGTTTAACATGCTCACGTAATCATAATAAATAAATAGATGTCAATCACATAAACATCTATCCTACGTGGTGATCATGGAATTATGATTTAATGGGTCTCGAGCCAATGAGACCACATTTAATCATTTTAATATTTTAATAACGGAGAGCCGCCCTTCGCTTCTTCTTGGTTTCTTGAACTCTTCAAGAATTGGGCCCCAAAGAGCTCGCCGACTTAAAAGGCTCCCCCACGTAATCCTCGTAGCATTTACATCAACAATTGACTATGCTAAAAATAAAGATTACATGAAAAATAAAAGGAGTACACAGCCTCCATTTAATAATTACAACCCCAAATATATAAATAATCATCATACATTCATATATACATCAATCACATTGATTAGGGATTTTTCCATGATCACCACCCTTCCACGTAAGTAATAAATTCACAATTTAAAACTTAGGAAGACACAATAAAAATTCTACGTTGAATCATATTCAGAATTTTTACGTAAAATAAGATAGCCATAAATTTTCGATTCAAAATTGATTTAGTCTCAATTTTTGCTACGTTGATTAATTTATCATATAAAAACAATCAACCTCCATTAGCCATGTAAGACGAACAATTCGTTAATACATATTGGCCATAGTATTGCAAAAATTGCAAAAATCAATTAAATGCACGAAAACGCCTAAGGATTGGCTCTGATACCACTGTTGGGATCCACGTAACACGTAGCGGAAATAAATAACAACCCATACATGTATCTCTAGAGGCGTACTTCGTGCATTTCAATCGAAAAAAAATCACAAAGCCTCAAAGGGAGTAAATAGATTACCTCTCGTAGCGTGCTTGAACGGAGGTGTCGGTTCGATGTTCTTCGATCTCAGCCTCCACAAGTGTTAGGCATCTAGTTCGGACGCACCACCAATTGACGAACATGGAGACGACTAATAACTCCACAACAATTGTGCTAACAATATGCGGAATCAATATTCCGAACTTAGTATATTTTGCTCACTCAAGATGATGAGAATATAGAGAGTGTTTGTGTTCTTCTCTCTAAGCTCTCAAAAATTTGCACACTCTACAAAATGTCTCCCCCCTCAACCTCAAAATTCTTGCCATCCTTTTATAGCCAAAAATACATTCCAATAAATTGTATTTAAAAATAGCACTAACAATTATAAATTCTATCTAAAAATAGCACTCACAAATAAATGACATTTAAAAATAGCACTAACAATAGCACTCACAATTTATAATACAAAAATGCTATTTAAAAATAGCACTCACAATTTATAATACAAAAATGCTATTTAAAAATAGCACTAACAATTATAAATTCTATCTAATAATAGCACTAACAATTTATGATAAATAAATGACATTTAAAAATAGCACTAACAATAGCACTCACAATTTATGATAAATAAATGTCATTTAAAAATAGCACTAACAATAGCACTCACAATTTATAATACAAAAATGCTATTTAAAAATAGCACTAACAATAGCACTCACAATACAAAAATGCTAAAAAAAGGGCACTAACAAAGGTGTTAAAAATAATAACCATTATTATTATTACAAGAGTTAAAGAGGTTACCAAACAGTACAAATATGCATAACATATAAATACGTATGACGTATAAATACGTAGAGCATACGTATACATCCGTGAAACCGGGGACTAATTGAAAGAAAAATGTGCAATTAAGCCCTTTTGGTAAAAATTGATTAAATTGGAGGGCAAATTGACCTAATTGCACTTTAAGACTTTAGAATCCAATGTCATAGCTTATAAAAAGTGAGAATTGAAGACTAAAAGACTCGAAAATGATTTTTTTTAGGCTCGGTTCGGGTTTATGTTTGTGAAGGAACATAGTGACCCGAGCCGAATTTTTGAGATTTAAAGTGACACACTTGAAGAGGAAATTAAAACAAAATTATTGAATATTTTTGGGTATTTTTCTGACCACGAATGGTATTTTTCTGATTTTTTTTGGGTATTTTTATAATTAAATAAACTCGAAAAATATTGAAAATACCGAAAAATATTTTTTGTTCAAAATTGGTTCCTAAGGTTAAACCAAGGCTTCCAAAGTTGATTTTGTGATTTTATGACCTTTTTTGATATTTTTAATTAATTTTAAAGAATAAAAATCACAATAATAAATGGTAAAAAAAATCAGGTGTCAACAAATATTTGCTGTGTATTTACTTTATGTCATAGCATTTCTATATTTCGCATAAAAGACCCAGAATCGGAAGGCCGAGCCTCCTGTTGGTGTCTAAATATTTGCTGCGTATTTACTTTATGTCATAGCATTTCTATATTTCGCATAAAAGACCCAGAATCGGAAGGCCGAGCCTCCTGTTGGTGTCTAAATATTTGCTGTGTATTTACTTTATGTCATAACATTTCTATATTTCGCATAAAAGACCCAGAATCGGAAGGCTAAGCCTCCTATTAGTGTCCAAGGTGTTTTATTTATTTATTTTCTGTAAATTATATTGTGCTACCCCAGAATCGGAAGGCCGAGCCTCCTGCTGGTGGTTTATACCCCCCACACATTGTTGCACGAGCACCGACGGACTCCGACGTAGTAAAATTCACCGGATCCCATCTCCTTTGCTTATGTTTATGTTGTATAATGACTTAATATCTTCTTTATTATTATTATTTTTTTTTTGCATTGTGTTGCGTCCTATAAAAACAAAAAAAAAAATGCTAGATTGGATGGTTGCAGATGAGCCACGTGTCGTGATCCGATGATTTTCAGAATAAAAAAAATATTTTTAACATTAAAAGAAATAAATTTCGAATTTTACAACAATTAAAATGATTCGATTGTCACCGAGACGCCACGTGGCGAGTTAGGGACCGTTCAGTTGGGACTTATTTTCAGGAAATTTATAATAAAAAAATCAAATAAAAAAAAATTCAAAAAAAGTGAATACTAAGGAAAAATTCAAAAAAAAATTGAGAAAAATTGCAGAAAATTCAATCAACTTAGGTACCGAAAGGGCGTCAACTCTAACAGTTGACGTAACTAAGTCCCCGAACCCATTTCTCTGGTTATCGTAGAATTGAATAGAAACTCCCGACTATTCAATAGGGTGGTCCAATCATACCCTCCAAAAAAATGATTGGTGGCGACTCCATGGCATGCACACTTAGCACATGTCACTAGACCACACTGAAGGTCGACTACGCATACCTCCGTTGCGATTTGGGTAACGGGCCTTGGGAGAGGCCTGCGTCCGACCAGACTGGACGGCCCATTAGCCCTCGAGAGCCCACGGCGAACCTCGAGAGGGTCGCGACAGTAATATATCCAGTTGGACCCACATTCACTCAAAAACTTAAGCCAATGAGTTATGGGCCAACTTGGGTATATTGACTGGCTCAGTACCACATCAATTCTCTTATATGGGACTTCTCTAACACAACTCACATATGCATCTTAACAATCTCCCCCTCATTTGTGAGTTTCAGTGTTAGGTTTGCTCCCCTTTAATCCAAGTATCCTTCCGCACTAACTTATCTTAACTAGAATCTTCATCAACGCACATCGGGCCCGTTGTTACACCACAACGTCCACCGGCCAGGAAATCGCGTTGGCTTCATCTCAATCTGAATCTCCATCAACGCCCATCGGGCTTGCACTGCTACACCATAGCATCCACCGGCTCGAAAATCGCGTTGGCACCAAATTCCTTCTTGAGACACAATCACCAGATTCCTTCTTGAGATATTTGCCGCCGAAACAGATCGGAGGCCCACCAATCAACCATCGGCTCTGATACCATTTGTTGGGAGCGCGCAGTGAAAGTTCGATACTTTTCACCCATGGAGATCGCCAAGAGGGAGCCCATGTCTGAGCCGGTCAATATATCCAGTTGGACCCACATTTACTCAAAAGCTTAAGCTAATGAGTTATGGGCCAACTTGGATATATTAACTGCTCAGTACCACATCAATTATCCGATGTGGGACTTCTCTAACACAACTTACACGTGCATCCTAACATAATGTCATGGGATCCATGAAGGATGGGGTGAGGGAGGTGAGGGGTGTTTTGGGGAAAAAAGATGAGTAAAAAGAGAAGCTCTGAAAATGGGCCCGCATGCCAGGTGTCGAATTTTCTATGTTGTTCTTTAGAGATGCGCCGGCACTCTTGGTGCACCCAATATGACACTTTAGGTGCACCCAATATTTTCTCGAACACACGCACATATACGGTTTAAATGTCCCAAAAAAAGGCACACACGTCCCGTGGGACAAGTTGGCCATTTTCACCTTTGGCGTTCATAAAGCGCGATTGAATCGTCAATCGTCCAAGACGACGTCATCTTGATTGCACCATGTAAAGTATGATACTCCAAACAACAAATGGATGGAAGCCTGCCCAGAAGAAGCAATAGCAACCAAACTGGATAATTCTAAATGACAGTTCTATTTCGCTATAGAAGTTCCACGATACAACGTTGCTTTGCGAGCTTTTTTTAAAAATAATACAAAAAATAATTATATTTACAATTTTAATATTAAAAAAAATTACCAATTTAGGTCTCCCTCGGCATGTGAAATGCCGGGGGAGACCAAGAGGGGGGGCCCACGGCGGGCCCCCCTTCTGCCGTGGGGGCAGGTCCCCCACGTGGGGGGCCCCGCCCCTTTGTCCCCCGGAAATTGAATTGCCGAGGGACTCAGGGGCGGGGCCCCCCACGTGGGGTCCTGCCCCCCCTCCAAGCCCCCCCGGCAATTCAATTGCCGATGGAGAGGGGGGCCTCACGCCAAAGCCTGCAAGCTGCAGGCCCCCCCTCCCCCCTCCCATGCCGACACACGGCAAATCCTCCCCGCCCTTTCTCGTTTCTCTCCCCATACAACCACGCGGCAGCATTTTCTCATTTTTCGCTGCATGACCCCTCTCTTTTCCCTCATCTTCGTCGTGATTTTTTGCTGACGGATGGGATGGGATGTGATAGCTTCTTCAGGCCTGCCTCTAGGCCTTCACGGGCGAGCATTTACGCGGTGCTTCACTTTGCTTAAACTGAAGTCGAAGCAGTCGTCTTCTTCATTCTGTTTCGCTCCTCATTCTCTCACAGACACTTCGCTCTCTCTCGTTCTCCCGACATCGGTAAGTTAGGCTGCGTATGGTAGCGTTTCTGTTCCAGGGAGCATTTTTTGAACAGAAACATTTTTTTGTGTTTCTGTTCAAAATTACGATTTTTAGGAAAAAAACGCGTTTGGTAATTTAAAAAAAAAAACAATTTTTTCAGTCACCGACCGGCGATCGGCGGCGGCCGGCGACCGGAGATGGGCGACGGCCGGCGGAGGGCGTTGGATTGCGGCGGCCGGCGACTGGAGGTGGGCGACGGCCGTCGGCGGCCATTGGGTTGCGGCGGCGGCCGGCGAATGGCGGCGGCTGCGGCGACCGGTGGCGGCGGCCGGCGGTAGTGGCGGCGACCTGCGGCCGGAGATCGGCGGTGGCGGCGGCGGCGACGACCGGCGGCGGCAGCGGCGATCGGCGGCGACCGGCGGCGGCGGCGACTGCGGCAATCGGCGGCGACCGGCGGCGACCGGCGTTGACCGGCGGCGACCGGCGGCGATCGGCATCGATCGGAGGAGATCGGCGTCGACCGGCGGCGATCGGAGGCGACCGGCGGTGACCGGCGGCGACCGGCGGTGACCGGCGGCGACTGGCGGTGACCGGCGGCGATCGGTGGCGATTGGCGGCGACCGGCGGCGGCGGCGGCGGAGACGGTGGCAGCGGCGGCGACGGCGACCGGCGGCCGCGGCGGCGACCGGCGGCAGCGGCTGCGGGAGGCCGCCGGTCGACGACGGGCGGACGGCGGACTGCGGCCAATGGACGGCGGCCGGCAACAGTGGATGGCGGAAGGCGGCCGGCGTCGGCTGCCGGAGACGACGGAAGGCGGCCGGCGACCGGCGACGGCGGCCGGCGACGGCGGCCGGCGACCGTCGACGGCCGGCTTTTAGCAAGGCGGCGAGTAGTAATCGCGTCGGCGACGATAGATGGTGGTTTCAAAAGTGTTCCAAAAGTGTTCCAAAATCCCAGAAGCAGGTTTTTTTTGTTCCTTCAAAAGTGTTCCCTGGCACAAAAGTGTTCCGCGGAACACTTTCGGAACATTTTTTAACCATACGCGTTTCTGCTCCAAAAGTGGTCCTGGAACACTTTTGGAACAGAAACAGTTTCCCCAGCCACCATCCATACGCAGCCTTACTCTCTCAAATAATTTTTTCCATTTCAATCGCGCTCGCTAGCTCATTCTTTTCCCTCTCTCAAATAATCGCGTTCATTTTCGATTGTCCCCGCTCTACCTTGCTCGTGGTTCCTCCCTCAGACGCTCCCGATATTAAATTTTCTCAGACGGTCGGGTATAATTTTTTGTTAATATTTTCGTAGTGTTGAAAATAATTTATAAATTTCTTATTTGACAGAATTTGATAAAAAAAACAAAGCGGGTCTTTCTCTTAACGGTTTGACCTCCTCATTCGTTGCGTACTCTCCTTCAGTCGTTTAAGGTAAATTTCATAGTAATTATTTTTTGCATTTTCGTTAGTATAAATTTAATTATTTAGTTGTTTAGTCTAAATTTATAGACAGTTAATAATATGTTATAATTTTTCGTTAGTATAAATTTATTTATTTAGTTCTTTAGTATAAATTTATTTATTTAGTTCATAATATGTTATAATGTTTAGCTAGTATAAATTTATTTATTTAGTTCTTTAGTATAAATTTATAGACATTTAATAATATGTTATAATTTTTCGTTAGTTCTAATTTATTTATTTAGTTCTTTAGTATAAATTTATCGACAGTTAGTAATATTTTATAATTTTTCGTTAGTATAAATTTATTTATTTAGTTCTTTAGTATAAATTTATTTATTTAGTTCATAATATGTTATAATGTTTAGCTAGCATAAATTTATTTATTTAGTTCTTTAGTATAAATTTATAGACATTTAATAATATGTTATAATTTTTCGTTAGTATAAATTTAATTATTTAGTTGTTTAGTATAAATTTATAGACAGTTAATAATATGTTATAATTTTTCGTTAGTATAAATTTATTTATTTAGTTCATAATATGTTATAATGTGTAGCTAGTATAAATTTATTTATTTAGTTCTTTAGGATAAATTTATAGGCATTTAATATTATGTTATAATTTTTCATTAGATCTAATTTATTTATTTAGTTCTTTAGTATAAATTTATCGACAGTTAGTAATATTTTATAATTTTTCGTTAGTATAAATTTATAGACAATTAGTAATATTTTATAATTTTTCGTTAGTATAAATTTATAGACAGTTAATAATATGTTATAATTTTTCGTTAGTATAAATTTATTTATTTAGTTCTAATTTATAGAAAGTTAATAATATGTTATAATTTTTCTGTTAATGTGACGATAGTTCTAATATTTATGAATTTAGGTATTCTATAAAAATACGTACTGTTATAGGAACGAGAAAAGTAATTACGTGTTGCGATCCTGCGATTTTTCTTTTGAAACCATAACTGATAAATTTTTGGAAAAATAACTCGAAAAGCATTTGCTTGGTTTTTTCCGGTCCAAAAAATATTTTTTTAATAATTCTTAAATTAAAAAAAAAATAAATCGGGAAAAATAAAAGAAAATTACAAAAATAATATATATATATATATATATATATATATATAAGAATCAACTGACCATGCACAATTTTGTGTATTTTAGCCCTTCACTTAAAAAAAAAGCTCCCATTTTGCCTTTCTCATTATGAGAAAGTATATAAAAATCCGAAAAAGTATTTTCAATATTATGACCCACAATGTTTCAAGAAAATAAAGATTTTTTCCTTATGAAAAATCCTGAAAAAATGATTTTCGGGAAAAAAAAAGACAAATTTGATTTTTTGGGAAATTATAAATTCCAGAGGTCCATCTACATCTTTCGCATAATGTACATCTTTTATGAAATAATTTATAATTTATGTATTTAGCAGAATGTCGTCTACATCTTTTGCGATTGTTCGCTGGGGAGGTACAATAGTATGAAATCAATATGGACGTGATTACGATGGGGGACATTCTGCCATGTTCCAATTCGGAAATATCTCCACATTTGATGAGTTACATGTTGCGATTACGCGCGCGATGAATATAACGGGAAATCAGTATATTCGTAGCGTGATGTATAGATACCCGATTGCAACACACGATGTACATGACATTATGGAGGTGTATAATGATGATACAGTTGGGATGATCCAGCAGTTTGCACTTTGGGTTGGTTCTGTGGGATTTTTACAGTTCTATGTAACTGTCGATGAACACCAAGTACGAGGTTCCAATGTTGGTGAAGATGACATTGGTGTGCATAATCAGCACGTGGAGTTCGATGATAATGATGATAATGATGGAATTTATATCGATGAAGATGATGATCCTTGGATGGATATTGATGACAGTGATGAAGAAGATGTCGAAGATGACAATATGGATGCTTACTACAACATCCATTGCAGCAATCCCATCTTGCCGTTGGTACATCCACCGCCCCATTCAGAGATCGACTTTGATATGATGCAAGTCGATACAAGAGCGAAGCCGAGACGTAGGTCATTTCATCCATCAAAAGAATTTGAGGTTGATATGGTGTTTCCATCACGAGACGCGTTACAGTTGGCTGCGAAAGAGTACTCTCTGACAAGAAATCAGAGCTTTTGCAGTGATGTGACAAATAAGTCACTATATATTATTAGGTGTGGTAATAAGAATGGGCCGTGATATTTGAGGCTCCGCGCATCTAATAAAGCGGGCACCCTATTTTGGAAAATAACTAAGTACAATGGGCCACACACATGCACAAATCCTTAAATGTCACGGGATCACCGACAACTTGATCAGAAGTACATATGTGGCGAGGTAAAGGCAATGGTCAGAGCCCAACCAGATATCAAAATTAAAGCACTGATGGCAGAAATTCAAGACAAGCTGCACTTCGAACCTACTTACCGTAAAACTTGGGCAGCTAAACTAATGGCAATCGCCGAAATTTTTGGAGGATGGGATGAATCGTACGGTAGGCTGAGAAAGTACATGAGTGAAATGATGTTAAAGAATGCATGTTCTCATTTTGTGATTGATGATCGCATGAGCCAAGATCGGAGCCGCACCTTTTTCAATCGCATGTTTTGGACTTTCAAGAAGACGATTGAAGGCTTTGCAAGTTGTCGACCTGTGATATTTGTTGATGGTACTTTTATGTACGGGAAATATCGAGGAACGCTCCTTGTAGCGACCTCACTTGATGGCAACAATCATATATTCCCGCTGGCATTTGCTGTGGTTGATCGAGAAGATAATGACAATTGGACTTGGTTTATGACTCTATTACGGAGATATGTCTGTCGGAGGAGGGACAATATTTGTGTAATATCAGATAGGCACAAAGGAATTATAAAAGCAATGAAGACAGCAGTGTGGCGTCCTCCACATGGCCACCATAGATTTTGCGCACGACAAATTGTCAACAACTACAATAGACAATTCAAAAATGCCGAAGGCAAAGGTCTCGTTGAGGAGGCAGGTAAAATTTAAAATTTTAATTTTTTAGAAAATAATGTTGATAAATTTGAGTGCTAAGCACTAATTATTATTGTAATATACAGCTTACGCGAATCAACCGCAAAAGTTTGAACGCATCATGGCGCAAATTAGAGGCATGGATCCACGCACAGCTGCTTGGTGTGATCAGATTCCAAGAGAACAATGGACCATGGCTTATGATGGAGGGAGAAGATATGGAGCGATGACAACAAATGTAGTTGAATCGGTCAACGGCATGTTAAAGGGTTATCGTGGTCTGCCAATAACGGCTATGGTGGATAAGATATTTTATCAGCTGAACCAGTATTTTGACACGAGAAGAACGACGTTGAGGATGCAGGAGGCCCAATGACGTATATTCACGCATTTTGCGGGTCAGACGCTCGAGGAAAACAATCAACGTGCAAATTGGCATGAAGTGACACGTTTCGACTTTGATTCAGGACTTTTTGAAGTAAAAACTGGAATTGACAGATCCAGAGGATCAGGAGGCCGGAAGCACATAGTGAGCCTAGACCAGAAAACGTGCACGTGCGAAAAATTTCAAGAGATTAAAATTCCATGTTCCCACGTAACTGCAGCATGTCAAACACATGCTGTTGATTACAAAATGTACGTGGATGAGTGCTACACGATGGACAAAACCCTTCAATGCTATCAGTATCCATTTCATCCGTCAGGCGATATTGATTATTGGTCTACACCTGACGTGCTGCCATTAGTGCCAGACCCGAGATGCATTAGGAAAAAAGGAAGACCCCGTATCTCACGGATACGTAATGAGATGGACTGGACGACGCCTAGCAGTAGTTATGCGGGCACCCTATTTTGTAGTAACCGTGGAAAATCAGGGCACAATATTGAAACTTGTGCATACAGATCTACCCGAGAATAGCTCATAGTTGTGAGAATTATGTAAATTAGATATAGTAATTTGTTTTCTTTGAGTAAAGAACTGTATTTGTCTTTTTTAATGTTGTTACATTAATGTTGTGAGAATTATATATGTGACAATTATGTCTATCGTTGTTACATGTTTTTAAATATTTCATTATTACATTATGTATGTGAATTTATTGTAATAATATAATATCACAATTGTAGATATGGCACAGAGGACTTACATTCAGCCGGGACCTGAGGATGATTCCCTTCTTACAGGGCAGGCCCGACATAGATCAGAGATCGTATGGAACGCTAAGGTATTTTAAAAATTTATCAGTTCATATGTCATTTGTAACGGCAATGTGAAAATTGTTACTAACAATTTATTTTACATTTCACAGGGACATCATTGTGTACCCCTTAGATGTCAGCGAGCGATGTTACACGTTGATATCGATGATCTTGATCTGCGCATAGTCCCTTATCTTCGGGCCTCAGGATTTTATGGAATTTATATGATGGGTTTTTTCCAGCTAGACTGGCATTTGATTACCGCGTTGGTTGAGCGATGGAGACCTGAGACGCACACATTTCATATGCCGGAAGGTGAATGCACTATCACTCTACAAGATATTGCGCTGATCACAGGGCTGCCCATCGATGGACTTGCAGTTACTGGCCCTACTAATTTCAATTGGGGCAGTCTATGTGATGATCTACTTGGTGATCACCCACCCAACTTGAAAGGCACACAGATAAACTTAGGATGGCTGAAAGACCGCTTTGACGAGCTTCCGATCGACGCCGATGATGTCACCGTCATGCAGCATACTAGGGCATTTATTCTCCGCCTACTTGGAGGATCTATTTTTGCAGATAAATCAGGGGCCCGAGTTAGTTTGCTGTTTCTTCCACTATTAATGAACCTCGACGGCTCTACGCAGTATAGTTGGGGTTCAGCAGCGCTTGCTTGGTTATATCGGGAGCTATGCAATGCAACCGATTTCAAGACTCATCAAATCGGGGGTGCCTTACATGTATTACAGATTTGGGCGTGCGAGCGCTTCAAATGCATCGCCCCAACCCTAATAGATCGTCGTCCTTTGGAAGATGCACCTCTTGGTAGTCGGTATGTGATCTGTTGCTTTTTTAGGTTCACGAGGCATTAATTCTTTCCAGCTAGACTGTTATATAATTTTTTTTAATGCAGATGGAGTCTAGGCCTACAGACAACGACAGTTCCCACACATGCGTTGTCACATTTGCGCTATCAACTTGATAGAATGACATCAGAAGATGTAAGTAATGATATTAACCAACGGGTTTAATATAATGTTAGCTTTTAGATTAATTGTTGATTTTATTTGATGTATTTTGTTACAATAACAGATTATTTGGAAGCCCTACACCAACGACATTCTGAGGGATCTACCAGCTTACTGCCTGCAAGGACGAGACATTTGGAGAGCTCGTGTCTCACTCATCTGTTACTGGATAGTTGAGTGGCATTATCCAGACCGAGTACTTCGTCAATTCGGCATGCAGCAGCCGATACCTATACCTTCGCATGATCATACGCGCTTTCATGATATTGAATTAAGGCCAGTTGGGAATGATTGGGTAAAAAAGCACAGACGGTCGATTGATATGTGGGACAATCGTACCAATTATATTGTCAATGGTCATCCTGCAACGGAAGAACTCCATTTTCATTCAGCATATATGGAATGGTACCGTAGACATACGCGGAAGTGGATTTCTATTGCGGGAGCTGCACTGGGTGTCGCGGTTCGTGCAAACACTTTCAATTTAATTCATTATGTGTCAAAAAAATTTCAATAATTATTTTTTAGTAATAAAACGTATTTGATAATTTTTGTTATTTTTTATATCATTACTAGGGCGATGGTGTCGAACACATCTTACATATCATACGTAACTTCAATCCATCTCGGGAGGCTTGGGAAGATTTGGAGAATATAGCTACGGCAATGGCACATGCCCAAAATGAGGAGAGGCGGCTAACAATGATGCCACCACCCCAGCCAGCAACTATAGAAGAACCCGTTGGGCCTGATGATGAGTTACCTGAGGTTGTTCAGCCGACTCGGAGGACTGCTTTACCTCCTCCAACTGGTGATAGCGTTCCCTACACTTTGGAGTATCATGCGATAGATTTCGATCAGTGGTTCACTCCAGGGTTTGGCCAGCCGGGTTATTCTACAGGGTTTGACCAGCCGAGTTATTCTGCAGGGTTTGGCCAGCCAGGTTATTCTGCAGGGTTTGGCCAGCCAAGTTATAATGCATGATTCTCACAGTTTGCCAGCCCATTTCACGGGGGATTCAATCCACAGCCGCAAACTCCAGCCAATTCTACCGGTTCATATGAACCAAATTTCTCTCCTCTTTTTGAATACCCACATACAGTAGGAAATGTAGCGTCTGGGCGTGGCATATTTTATCAAGATATGCCTTCATCATCTGCCCGTCCTATTCGTCCGGATCCTCGTCCTCGATACAATACTAGACCTGCCGAACAAAGAAGACGACCTGATTGTGGGACAGGAGGCCATATAGGAGAACGATATCATTAGTAAATGTAATTGCAGATGACGATTGTTATTTATTATGTAATTTCTTTTCTTTTTATATATTCTACCAGCTTACTTTTATGTTTTGTATTAATTCGAAAATCAAAATTTCATTATATATCTTTATAAATGTTAATATGTTGATTAAAAAAAAGCAACGAAATTTTTTATTTTTTATTGGTACCCTCGGCAATTTAATTGCTGGGCAGAGGGAAAAAAAATATGGCTGGGCCGCCCCTCTCCCTCGGCAATTGAATTGCCGCGGGGGAGGGGGCGTGGAGGGGGGTAGGACCCCACGTGGGGGGCCCCACCTTTGAGTCCCTCGGCAATTTAATTGCCGGGGGACAAAGGGGCGGGGCCCCCCACTTGGGGGACCTGCCCCACGGCAAAAGGGCCCACGCCGGGCCTCCTCTTGGTCTCTGAGATCTAAATTGGTAATTTTTTTTTAATATTAAAATTGTAAATATTATTATTTTTTGTATTATTTTAAAAAAAAAAAAGCTCTTGCTTTGCTAACTCAAAAGCGAAACAGAATAGAGAAATTAATTTTTCTTTTCTCTCCAAGACACAATCATCCTTCGTTTAGCAACTCAAACTTTCGGACGACATACAAATACAAGCTAGCAGTGAGAAAGAAGGCAGCTTTTTTTCAGTCAACTACGTGTCGGCCAAATGAATGAACACTTAGAATCACATCCTTGAAGCATCTCTCTAGAGAGGCGAAGCTTCATCAATGGCCCGCAGACACCTTCCTAATTTATCCCAACTTCAAAGCTTCAAATCAGAACCATGCAACTTCTCTTCCACAACACCGTCAATTCTCTCTCCCATCTCAGCACTCAGGTAATTCACCCAATCTCCAACCTCACCTCTCCTGAAAAACAACTTGTTCTCGACTCCATTCCACAACTTCCCGCTCTTATTCACCTCCAATGCGGCCAAACCGTCGAAGCTGCACATCTTCAGTATGCCCTCCACCGTCCCGTCTCTCAACTCTTCTTCGCTGAATGGACACCCCACGAAATCGGCCAACCTCCTCATATGAGCAAAAGGGTCCGATTTCATCTGTTCGTACGTCACAAACAATATCTTCTCTGGCTTTTCCAAGCTCGCTTTGTGGTAACCCAGCACATGATCCCAGTAAGGGCCACAAGGGCTCACCCCTCTACAAAACTTGTCGAGGCACTCCTGGATCGGAATCTGGAGTTTCTCTTCCAGCCCCTGCTTACTGAGGAAGTGCCACATTGAGATGAAGGTGTCCTTAGGGCTCCGACACAGGTAAACTAGCTTGCACTTGGAGTCGCTCACCGACTGGGGAAGTGAGGAATAAGGCAAGTGGGTGCCGAAAAGCCTCGGAGACGCTAAAGCAGAGAGATCAGGATTTTCTTGCTCGCTATAGACCTTGTGCTCCAAGTGGGGCACGAGTTCGTGGGAGTTTTTGGTTAGGAGAGGGTGGCATCGTTGTGAGCCGGCGTTGGGGTACTTGGCACGGTTCAAAAGAGAGAAGAGGATGGCCTTTAGCCAGGTGGTGCCGGATTTTGGGTTGGTGACGAGGAGGATGTCAGAGGGGTGAGCTTGGAAGTGGTTTTGGCAATTGAAGATGCCTTTCAACAGAAAAGAGGGGAACCAGAAGTCCTGGTACAAGCGGAGAGAGGTGTTGATCCATTCTTCTGAAGGGAGCGAGGAGAGCAAGTTCTTAAATTCTTGCGGCTTGTCCTCGTCTTGCAAGTACCTTAAATCGACTGGAGGAGGAGATTGAGAGGCTTGCATGGTGGTGGTGGTGGTGGTGGCGGCGGCGGCGGCGGCGATGAACGAGGTGGAGAATTGGAGGCAGTTGATGTTTCTTAAATACAGCCTTCTTGCATGAGAAAGATAATTGCTGGGACATGGTCTGAAACTTGAAACAAAATCTTATATGAAGATGGTGTTGGATGTCTCATATAATTTTATACATTAAATGTTATCTAATTACGTCTTTACAAAATTTGAAATAAAACTTTTCATTTGCTTAAGCTTTTGAGTAAAGGTGGGTCCAATTGGATATATTGACGGGCTCGGATTTGAGTTTCCTCTTGGCTATCTCTCCGGAAAAAAAAAAAGTATCGGACTTTCGCTGCGTGCACCCAACAAAGTCATTATTTTGTTGGTAACTCGCGGATAAATTTGCAAACAATTATTTAACAGTTTGCTTATTTTGTCTTAATGAGTGATTATGGGTTATTTCTAGCAAGGAAAAAAAAAAGGGGGGGGGGGGGGGGGGGGGGGTAATAGTCATGATGATGCCAGTTGATAATTGTTCGGAACAGTTTGGGGCAACTTAAAAGAATTCGTCATTTTCTTGATATGATGCAGGTGGAGGTTTTCATCTAATTCATATTACAACATGAATTTAATTGATTGGCCACATGAAAAACTTTTTGAATATCATATGAGTAATTGTAATTTCATTAGTAGGGTATCGGACCTTGTAGTTGAGTTTCGAATTTTTGCAGTCTCCCACACCAGAAGTAGTATATTTTACAACATAAAGTGATGTTGGGACTATATATAGATAAGGGTTTAGGACCCGTTTTTGTTTAAGATTGACTAGGGATAGACAATGGCAGGGAGCATGATTGGGCTCACAGTCTTGTCCTTGCACCGACACAGACGTGATTTGCGTGTGTCTACGCGCCAATCGGGAATACTTGTCGAAGAAATACTTAATACTGTCATCGTTCAATAATTGAGGTTTGAAAACAATAATTGAGGTTTGAAAATAGGAAGAGGATTTCCATGGTAAGAAATCCTCTCTCGTTGAAATCCCCACCCTCCATATGAGTGGAGCCCCCATATGAAGGGTGGGGATCTCAATGATCCTTTACGATTATTGTAGAGGATCCGGATCCAAATGGGGATTTAGATGGATTCAATCCGCTCCACCATTATTTATATGGCCCACATAAAAGTGGAGGAGGGGAGGGTACCACAAATAATGAAGGAATGGGACCCATATATATTCATCATTTTGGTTTGGAAAAGTTGGAAATGATGACAAGAGGGACCACAAATTCGACAGACGAGTCCAAAAATCACGTGATGGACGAATAATTGCAAGGACGATAAATCACCACATCATTCCAGCCATTCATCGACATTTTCCAAGGCAACCCGATTCTTCCAAATGAATCTCACTTGGCCGACGTGGCTTGCTCTCGCTGATAAGGCTCTATTTGGCAATGTTCCCATTTCTCTGTTTATGTTCTCGAAAATAGTAAAGAATAGAAACATGTTTGATAATGCAAATAATTATGATTCTGATTCTGTATTCCGGAACACTTTTGGACCACTTTTTAGAACAAAAAAAAGTTAATTTTTGTGTTCCGGAACACTTTTGCAAATCATTGTTTCCCACGACATACTTCTATGAATTTTTCATCGATACTTTCAATTCTTGTTGAAACATGATTTATAATTATAATTATAGTTATATTTATTTTTAAAATTAATTTAAAAATAACAAAAAATCATAAAAATTGCAAAATCAACTTTGAAAGGCTAGGCTGAGCCTTAGGAACCAATTTTGAAATAAAAATAGTTTTCATTTTTTTAAAAAAATTTAATTATAAAATATCCAAAAAAAATTAGAAAAATATCATTGGTGGTCAGAAAAATATACAAATATAGTTGATATTTTTATTTCAATTTCCTCTTTAAGATAGTATTTTTAAATCTAAAAAAGATTAAACTTTCTTTTTCGCAACACTTTTTTATTTTTTTGTTTCTTTTTTAATCACTATTTGATTTAATTAATTTCTCTTTTCTTTGTCATCAAATATAATTATTTAATTATTTAATTTAAATTCAAATGGGGAACACAAATTTTATACAGTTACCAAACGCATTTTTGTTCTTGGAACAAAAATTTTAGCAGTTACCAAACGCGTTCTGATTCTCAAAAATCATTCGGGAACAGAAACACTGAGGAACAGAAACACGGGAACAGAAACATTTCCAAACAAAGCCTAAATGGCTAGGACCTGTTCCCGATTGCTAATGAACAGCGAAGGAAAAATGCAAAAAAATTAAAAAAAAAATAAAAACCAATTCTAAAATATTATACGCCAGCACTCGCTTGTTCTGATTCTACATATTGATTATTTTGAACTAAAAGAAAACTTTTTGATGGAATAGTCACATTATGTAGAATATCTTCACTCTCAATAGTTACATACAAGCCTATAGAACATAGAAATGCAAGATAACTTAGATATATAAATGGAGAAAAGAAAAATTTTGAAATAAGGCAGGGATTCTATAAAATGACACTATAGATCGATTGAAAGGGATGTAGCGTAACGCATTTGTTTTGGATACAAAATGTCACTGATTGAAATCCTATCATTTCTACCTATTGTATTGTCGCGACCCTATCCAGGCGCTGCCGGGCTCTTGAGGGCTAATGGGCCGCCCGATCGTCGCCTGATCGGACGCGGGCCTCTCCCAAAGTCCATTACCCAAATCGCAACGGCTAGATATATGTGGTCGACCTTCGGTGCGGTCTGGTGACATGTGATATGTGTACATGCCAATGAGTTGCCACCAATCGTTTCGTGGAGGGTACGATTGGAAACCCTATCGAATAGTTGGGAGCAGTCTATTCGATTCTGCGGAAACCAGAGAAATGGGATCGGGGACTTAGTTACGCCAACTGTCAGAGTTGACGCCCTTTCGGTACCTAAGTTGAATAGTTTATCTGGTCCTAGGATTTCATACAGATGAGTGGGGTATGGATCCTAAATCTAGGAGTTCATGTAGATAGGAATAGCTACCCTATCACTCACAATCAGTAAAATAAATGCGCAAATCAAGGATCCAAAACGTGCGGATAAATCACATGAAAGCAGCATGGCAAATAGGGCCTCATTTGCATTTCTATGTTCTATAGGCTTGTATGTAACTATTGAGAGTGAAGATATTCTACATAATGTGACTATTCCATCAAAAAGTTTTCTTTTAGTTCAAAATAATCAATATGTAGAATCAGAACAAGCGAGTGCTGGCGTATAATATTTTAGAATTGGTTTTTATTTTTTTTTAATTTTTTTGCATTTTTCCTTCGCTGTTCATTAGCAATCGGGAACAGGTCCTAGCCATTTAGGCTTTGTTTGGCAATGTTTCTGTTCCCGTGTTTCTGTTCCTCAGTGTTTCTGTTCCCGAATGATTTTTGAGAATCAGAACGCGTTTGGTAACTGCTAAAATTTTTGTTCCAAGAACAAAAATGCGTTTGGTAACTGTATAAAATTTGTGTTCCCCATTTGAATTTAAATTAAATAATTAAATAATTATATTTGATGACAAAGAAAAGAGAAATTAATTAAATCAAATAGTGATTAAAAAAGAAACAAAAAAATAAAAAAGTGTTGCGAAAAAGAAAGTTTAATCTTTTTTAGATTTAAAAATACTATCTTAAAGAGGAAATTGAAATAAAAATATCAACTATATTTGTATATTTTTCTGACCACCAATGATATTTTTCTAATTTTTTTTTGGATATTTTATAATTAAATTTTTTTAAAAAAATGAAAACTATTTTTATTTCAAAATTGGTTCCTAAGGCTCAGCCTAGCCTTTCAAAGTTGATTTTGCAATTTTTATGATTTTTTGTTATTTTTAAATTAATTTTAAAAATAAATATAAATATAATTATAATTATAAATCATGTTTCAACAAGAATTGAAAGTATCGATGAAAAATTCATAGAAGTATGTCGTGGGAAACAATGATTTGCAAAAGTGTTCCGGAACACAAAAATTAACTTTTTTTGTACTAAAAAGTGGTCCAAAAGTGTTCCGGAATACAGAATCAGAATCATAATTATTTACATTATCAAACATGTTTCTATTCTTTACTATTTTCGAGAACATAAACAGAGAAATGGGAACATTGCCAAATAGAGCCTTATCAGCGAGAGCAAGCCACGTCGGCCAAGTGAGATTCATTTGGAAGAATCGGGTTGCCTTGGAAAATGTCGATGAATGGCTGGAATGATGTGGTGATTTATCGTCCTTGCAATTATTCGTCCATCACGTGATTTTTGGACTCGTCTGTCGAATTTGTGGTCCCTCTTGTCATCATTTCCAACTTTTCCAAACCAAAATGATGAATATATATGGGTCCCATTCCTTCATTATTTGTGGTACCCTCCCCTCCTCCACTTTTATGTGGGCCATATAAATAATGGTGGAGCGGATTGAATCCATCTAAATCCCCATTTGGATCCGGATCCTCTACAATAATCGTAAAGGATCATTGAGATCCCCACCCTTCATATGGGGGCTCCACTCATATGGAGGGTGGGGATTTCAACGAGAGAGGATTTCTTACCATAGAAATCCTCTTCCTATTTTCAAACCTCAATTATTGTTTTCAAACCTCAATTATTGAACGATGACAGTATTAAGTATCAATCAAGGCTTAGGAGCGATTTTGACATGATCAGCCTATAAGGGGCAAAATCCTAATTTTGAGAAATTTGATGACAATTTGCCCCAGAAGGGCAAAATTGTCATTTCGAATGAAATGTAGAGTCAAAAGGGGATGAAAATGGGATTGGTGATCAAACCAATCCATTTCCTATTTTTTAGGAATTTTCAGAATTTTTCTGGAATTTAGAAGTGATTTTACCCTTAGAGAGGTAAAATCGTCATTTTCGGCGAAGATGAGGATTGGAAATCTTAAACATTAGGATTGGTCGACCACCTGACCCAAATCCTAATTTTAAGCAATCTCCAAAACTCGATTGGAATAGGAAAGGCGATTTACCCTTTGAGGGGTAAAATCGTCATTTCATGGAAAATGGTGAGATTTGAAAACTCAAGCAGAAGGATTCGCCACCTAACTGGCCTTATCCTAATCTAGGCATTTTTGACCTATCTCAAAATATAAAACAGGGGCAACTTACCCCTAAAGGGTAATATTGTCAATTATTGGGAGAACGGATACGGAACCCCAAAAATAGGACTGACCAGTTGTTTGTGGTCAATCCTCAATTTTTGGGGATTTCTGGAGTGACTAGGAATTTCCTACAATTTTCCTACAATTTTTGGGATTTTCTAGGATTTTCTGGCATTTTTTTTGGATTTTCTACAATTTTTCTGATATTTTTATTTTTTAAAATCATTTTATGAATTTTTTATTAAAAAAATATTTCGGACCGGGTCAACCTGTCCCACTCGGGTCGAAACTCAGCCCGGACCTAGACCCGTACGGCCCACGACTCAAAACGACGCCGTATCTGACTTTTTTATTTTCAGATTATTCAGCCCTGATCCGACGGTTCGTATTCAACCGCGTGGCTAATCCACAGCCGCCGGATCGGATTACTAAAACCTACGGCCTAGATGGAACGAAGACTTACCCAGGGCTGTCTGATCGTTTTACTAAAACCTACGGTCAGGATTAGAACGTGAGACTTGATCTGGACCGTCCACCCATACTAACCTAAATGACGTCGCTTACTCACTAACCTAAACGGCATCGTTTTGGTTCAACTTGATTTTTCGGTTTAAAACATTTTCGAATAAACCTAATTACTAATCAGACGGCCCTTAGAATTTAGACTCGATTTATCTGAGCCGTCCGATCTATATATTCGAATAACAACCCCCAACGGCCGTGCTGACTGGATCGACACGAGGACAAATGGTCGACTGCCACCTAAGCTTTTGACTCGTTGACTCTGCCACGTCGACTTCGTCTTCAACCTCGCGACTCCGACCAAACGAACGACTGAGAGCTTCCGACGACGATCCAATGGCAGAACTTCTACTAAATCACGCGAAACCAACGCCAATCGACTCGCAATCGTCTCTAGTTCGACATATCTAAGAATTACATGATTTCATTCACCAAATCACGATCGCCATGCGATATGCCGAGTATAGCTATGGAAGTTCAATTGCTCTATTCACATCAAATCATGGCAATTCATTCGCGGAATAGCATCAATCAATGTTCAGGAGACTTATCTCAAGCTCCGATTGAGCTCGCTCGGCCCAAATTTGGCTGGGCGACTTTGAACAGTGGTCGGCGATGGAGGCTAGGTTCGAAGACTCGATTCGAGATATTCAGGCGAAATCGATGCAAAATGAAGATGCAATGATGGTCAGCAATGTCTAAGGAACATAACGCACACTCTAAATGAAAGAATGAGCAAGAAATGTATGGATCGCCATTGATGCACAGTGAGAAGCTCGGGAGCCTATCTCACCTGTTCCGGCGGTTTCTGGCTGCGTGGCTGACGGCGATCGACTCCTGGAGTTCCCAGCGAGCTTCCTGCAACCTCCTTTGGCTTCGGTTTAGCCGCAAATGGCCCAACCAGCGCCCTAAAAATTCGACCTCTACCCTCGAAATGACGATGGAGGGGAGCTCTCTCTCTCTCTCTCTCTCTCTCGTTTTCTCTTTCTGCTCGATTCTGTTCACTCTCCCCCAACCGAATCAACTAACTTCTCATTCTAGAAGGTCTAATAGCTTTTATATCTATTTTCAATCTTGGCGCCGAATCGGGGAAAGAAGAATTGGTGACCTCCGCACGTGAAGACACGTGCGAAATGGTCTCTGACGACCGGTAACTGACGGGCATGAGATGGCAAATCTGTTCGGGACCTCCGGCGATCGCATTTGGCAAGAATTTGGACGAATTTTATCCGAGTTCTGTCGCCGTTGACTTTTGCAGGTACCGCAGCCTTGACCGAACGATTACTCTCCGTTCCGACGACCATTGCTTGTGTTTTTGGTTTGAATCGAAGGGTAATGACTCGAGTAACGAAACCCCTCTTCAAGCTCTTCTAATCATGGATGTTTTCACCTTCAATTTTGCCATTGAAATCGGCCTTGGCACTGTTCATTCACCGAGTCCTTGAGGAGGAAGACGATACTGTAGCGAACTGGTTCGACCGGTCTAACCGGGCGATCTGACCGGTCTGAACTGGTTCCGACTTGAAATCTTCAAAATTAACCCAATTCGTTGGGAATTTTTGCAATTAAACCCCAGAATCGAACTTAGGGCATGGATTTTATCTAAAAATGTATTTTTGCCCAAAAGTCCATGTCAATTTCTACAAAAACCCCAAATTTGTCTTTAATTGCAATTCAGCAAATCGTGAAATTGAAGGCTCAAATGACCAAATTGGACAAAATAACTTGTGCCAATCGATTCAGAATGATGAAAACCATTGGGTAGTGACTTCAATTTGCAATGATTGTCCTCGAATTGAAAGTAATTTCAATTATGCCAAATTTTGAGGACTAAAATACAATTTAGTATTCAATTTTGCCCAATTTATGCAATTAAACATTCTGTGAGGGCAATTGGGTTAAATTGCAATAAGGGACAATTAGATTGAATGTCAAGATCCTAAAAAATGCCAAAATTGTAAATTAAAAGAATCAATTAACATTTTTTTACTAAATTCAATCATATGCGTTACAAAGGAACACATAAAATTGAATCTGATTTTGGATTTTTTGTGAGGTCAAAAAGATAAGGGATTTAAAATAAAAATATTGGCTATTTTTCCATATTTGTGTGACCTCAAATGCTATTTTTCATGATTTTTTCTAGCATTTTCCTAATTTCCGAAAAATTAAAAAATATGAAAAATATGAAACATTATTTTTTTTGTCAAAAATGGTTCCTTAGGCTTGTCCAAGTCCACCAAAATTGATTTTATAATTTTTTGACTTTTTATGGATTTTTTTATGAATTTTCTAAGAAAAAACTAGAAAAAGCTGATCTAAAATTAGATGTCAACATGTATCCATATTGGCCCAACCTGGAAGAATCGGAACAAGAATAGCTAGAACTCACTTCCCAAGGGAGACACATTATTTTCTATGTAGCACCGACACGTAGGTTTAGCCTCTTTGTCAGTATCCGACACGTGTCGAACTCGGACACACGTCTGATACGTGGTCAACGCATGTCCGAGATCTGACACGCAGTCAACACTGGCGTGTCCGAACCGACACGCGAGTTGGCCTAAGGCGACATTTGAAAGAGCCCAACTATAATGATGGGCTTTTTTACTAAAAATTAAATTTTAGCTACATGTCAATTTAGCCTAAAAACCAAGAGAAATAAGCTTTCATGTCCATTTATTGACATTTTAAAAATCCATCCCACTTATTATCCTCAGTAGGCAACAAATGTGATACTGTTTTCTTCAAGAAGTAAGCCTCAAAGTGTCATCTTTAGTTTTTTTTTTAAAAAACTTCATGTTTGTCTCTCTATCCCTTATTACCAATATGAGATCAATTATAAGCTTATCATTCAAAGTGTAAATGATGACAAAGCCAATAAATTATTATTTTCATCGATTTCCAAGTATATGGCACTTATTTTGGTTTTATTTATTTTTTATATTTAAAAATTATGGGGTGGTCTTGGGCCTTTCTCATCTTAAAAGTTAACTCAAATGTTGAGACTTTCCCTCACACTTATAAACCGACCACCAGTCCCTTTCACAACCGATGTAGGACAACCACAACAATCTCCCGCTCACACATCAGGCAATGGGCCGGAGGGACCGACAACTCGTATCTCTTTCGTGTGACCGTCGGGTCCAGACTTGTTGGTAACATGGGCTCTGATACTAGTGTTGGGTGGTGTTGGACTTCTCTCAACCTAAAAGCTAACTCAAATGTTAAGGTTTTCGCTCACACTTATAAACTGACCACTAGCTCCTTCCACAACCGATGTGGGACAACCCTAATAATCTTCTCCTTACACATCAGACCATGGGTCGGAAGGAACGATAACCTGTATATTTTCCGTGTGACTGTCGAATCCAAATTTGTTGGTAACCCGGGCTCTGATACCATTTGTTGGGAGTACGTAGCAGAAGTTCGATACTTTCACCTAGGGAGATTACCAAAAGGGAGTCAAGTCCGTGCCCGTCAATATATCCAGTTGGACCAGTCAATGAGTTATGAGTCAATTTGGATATATTAACCGCTCCACACCACATTAATTTTTTAATATTGGACTTCTCTAACACAACTCATATGTGTATCTTAATAAAAATATATATTTAATATGTATTTCTGAAGTGTTGAATTTTTCTATTTATGAAAAATAACATGTCGACGTATCGTATCGTGTCGTGTCCATGTATCAGTGTCGATATCGATATCGGTTCTACTTAGATTGTTACAAAGATATTTAGGTTGAGGACCGGCAGTGACGAAGACAGCTAAAAAGAAGGCCCTCTGGTGCTAAAAAATTGCACTGTTTGCTCGATTAAAACTTTTTTCCCCTTTTCGGTCTGCGAGTGAAGAGAAGGCCACGGCTGGATTTTACCCGTTCATCAATTAATTTGCCTCTAACGTGACAGGGCCAGCAAGTTTTCCGGTATTTTTTCCATTGTATTAATGGTAGTTGGCAAGCTATGTTGATTTTGGAACATTATTGCTCCGTTATGTATTTTTCTTTATTGTGTTGTTCTAGGATATCAAGAGACGTTAGATAATTCATTAGTTCCATTAGACCGTCGAGAATCAAATCGGACCGGTTACCGAGACCATTGGGTCGCTCTTTGATTTTGAAAAATGTGAACTGGGTCCACAGGTCTGATTTCTTGTTCTTGAGGGAATTGTAATTCCATTAGTAGGTATTGCACTTTACATGTGCAGTTGAGTTTCGAATTTTTGCAGCATCGTTTTGTTTAGATTGCCTAGAGACCACAATGGCGGGGAGGATGATGGGCTCATTAGTAGGAATGTGATTTGCATACAAATTCTTTTTTTTTCTTTTTTTCTTTTCTCTGAGGTTAATGTTCTCCACACTGATCGTACACTGTGTTAAAATTATATCTCGAGTTTTAGCCCGAAATGAAAATCTGAATATTTCGAATTTATACTTTAGATTATCGACGAAGAAAAAGAAAAAAAAAATGAGAAGATTGGACTTTGTCGGATATACGGAATATATTCTTTTATTCCGAAGCCCATGCGTCTGGATGGTAGTGGCCACCAAAAGAGGAAAAGTGAAGATCAGCTTTTGGTCTTGGAATAATGGGCATGGAAGTCAAATTCTTGAAGCCAAAGAAAGGGGCAAAGAGGAAATAATATCTTGGACGTTGCTTGGAATCTTCGGCACGTGAAAGTCCAAGTGTGCTTTGCCTTTTGGGGTTATTGACTCGGTCAAAACAGGAAAGAATATCTTGACGTTTTCTTGAGCTGGCCGAATAATGCATTCAAGAGCAAGTCGGTTGTTCGTCCCTTCATGCAGTGTACATGCACACACACACATATATATATATATATATATATATATATATATATATATATATCTTTCGTCCGTCTCGGCTATGTTGGGTGAACGAAGACACGCTAGTTAATCCGTACGTAGCGTTCGTACGAAGTCTTGAAGCGCCTCTTTCATGAGCGCTTGAGCATGGGTCTTCGCATCATTCCGGAAGCATCGTTCGTCGAGTGCTTAGCAAGGTTTTATTGTCGCTGATTTTGTTCTCGGAATTACATCAAGAATTCAAGTGTGGAAGCTAGTAAAATCTTAAGGTTAGATTTGTGTTTTAATTCCTTTGCGAGATTGAGAGATTATTTCGCTAGGAATTGGGGGCTAAACGCTGTGTGCGTTCTTGGATGTAATTAGGGCTGGGAAACACCAAGAGTGTGTTTGTATAACTCGAGTGTGATCTGTAATCTCCGTGTATCGCTCGTTCTATAGTGAAATCGTTACTGTTTTCCCCATGGACGTAGGTCTTTACGACCGAACCACGTACATCTGGTGTTCGATTTACTTTACTCGTTCTGTCTATATTTATCGTTCGATCGCTTGTTCCGCGCAACAATTAGTATCAGAACTAGGCTTGCTTGAGTTGAAGCGAATCGATGGCAACAAAAGAAGCTAAAGGGAAAATCGACAAATTTGAGGGGAAGGACTTTAGTTTCTGGAAGATGCAGATAGAAGATTTTTTATATCAGATGAAGCTGCACGAGCCATTGTCCGGGAAGAAACTAGAAACGATGAAGCAACCAGATTGAGAATTGCTGGATAGACGAGCGATATGTGTTATTCGACTGGCGTTGGCTCGTAACGTCGCATTTAATATTGTCAAGGAGAAGACCACTGCGGGTTTGATGAAAGCCCTGTCGGACATGTACGAGAAGCCCTCTGCGATCAACAATGTCTATTTGATGCGACGTCTGTTTAACTTGAAGAAGAGCGAAGGTACATCAGTTACTAATCATATCAATGAATTCAATGTGATAGTTAATAATTGAGTTCAGTTGAGATTGACTTTGAAGATGAGGTACATTCTTTGATTCTATTATCCTCATTGCTTGATAGTTGGAATACTACTGTTACTGCTGTTAGTAATTCTTCTGGATCAACTACTTTGACATTTGATGTGATTCATGATTTAATTCTAAGTGAAGACATCCGTAGAAGAGAATCTGGCGAATCTGTGTCGGCTGCTTTAGTAGGTGAAAGAGGAAGATCTAGTATTCATGTTAGAAGAAGTAGTATGAACATGAATAGACGCAGTCAGTCTAGGACTGGCGGTGATGTCTGTTGGAACTGTGGCAAGAGGGGGCATCTTAAAAGAAATTATTTTAAGCTAAAAAATGAAAGGGCTAAGGGAATTGGAGTTGAACCTGCAGATGATGTTGCAGCTATAGCTGAAAATTCTAATGGTGTCGATAATATCTTGTCTGTCACTGAGAATTCATCGTTTGACGGATGAATTATGGATTCTGGTTGTTCTTTTCATGCTACACCAAACATGAACTGGTTTACTTTTTATCAATGCATGGATAGTAGTAAAGTGCAGTTGGGAAACAACGCTGAATGCGATGTTGTGGGTATTGGTGATGTTAAAATCAGAATGCATGATGGTATTGTGAGGATATTGACAGGTGTACTACACGTTCCAGAATTGAAAAAGAACTTAATTTCCTTGGGTGCTCTAGATTCAGCTAGATGCAGGTATTCTTTAAGAGGTGGAGTCTTGAAGATTGTTCGATGTGCTTTGGTAATAATGATTGGAATTAAGCATGGCGGCCCGTATGAACTTCAAGGTGAGACATTGATAAGTTTCGCTTCTAAAATGTCGACATCTGTTCGAGAGTCTAATGGCTACTCGAGGAAAGCCTAGGTGTTTGTGCGAAAGCACAATTTTGATGCTGTTGTCAGGAATACGCAGTCAAGAGCTTTGATCGAAACGGAGCCTGGTGAGTTGATCAAGCATGTGTGAACTGACAATAGCATGGAGTCTTGCTCGAAGTTGGTAAATAAATTCTGAATGAAAAAGGGCATAGTGAAATACCGCACTAGTGCTAGTAAATCACAACAGTTTGCAGAATTGATGAGCAGAGCATTATTAGATACGACCCGTGAAAAGATCTCTAGTGTTGGTATGGCTGGGAGAATTCTAGCAGATGCGCTTAGTATGGCGAGCTACCTGGTGAATAGATCCCCATCGACTGCGATTGGATGTCGGACTCTCGAAGAAGTGTGGTCAGGTAATGTTGCTGATGATTCTATTTTTAGAATGTTTAGTTGCCCGTGTTATTATCGAGTTAGTGATGGTAAGCTCGATGTGAGGGCAAGATGCATATTCCATGGCTATGCACAAGGTGAGTGTGGCGATTAGTTGTGGTGCCCGAGTATAAATTCACCTGTTTGCAGCAGAAATGTTACCTTTGACGAGTCTCCAATACTTCTAGCTAGGAGTGATTGTGGCAGTGTTCATACGGATCTGGACAGTGTTCAGCTTGAGGTGGAGTTGTAACCAAAAACTCATAAAGTAGCGGGTACTAGCGAAGTAATTGACACATATGGTGTTTATAGCGAGGTGGAGCTTGTAGAGCTGACAGTTGCTGTAACTGCTGATATTGACAAGGTACGTATTCGATCTCCTGACAGATATGGATGCAACAAATGTTTTGCTTTATCTGTGGTTAAGGAGCTTGTGTTAGAAAATCCTTGTGGAGCAGTTAAAAGTGCATGTTCAGTTGGTGTTCTGATGAGGTCCTCGATTATGACAAAGTTCAAGTGCGGCTTGGACTTGGATGATATCTGTGGCGGTAGAGTCCATTGAGGTTGTTGGGAGAGTAGCAGATGATGTTCGAATTTTAGCAGAAGCGATTGCGATTTGGCTCAAACATCGAGCCAAGGTGGATATTGTTAAAATTATGTCTCGAGTTTTAGCCCGAAATGAAAATCTGAATATTTCGAATTTGTACTTTAGATTATCGATGAAGAAAAAGAAAAAGAAAAAACGAGAAGATTGGACTTTGTTGGATATACGGAATATATTCTTTTATTCCGAAGCCCATGCGTTTGGATGGTAGTGGCCACCAAAAGAGGAAAAGTGAAGATCAGCTTTTGGTCTTGAAATAATGTGCGTGGAAGTCAAATTCTTGAAGCCAAAGAAAGGAGCAAAGAGGAAATAATATCTTGGACGTTGCTTGGAATCTTCTGCACGTGAAAGTCCAAGTGTGCTTTGCCTTTTGGGGTTATTGACTCGGTCAAAACAGGAAAGAATATCTTGACGTTTTCTTGAGCTGGCCGAATAATGCATCCAAGAGCAAGTCGGTTGTTCGTCCCTTCATGCAGTGGACATGAACATATATATATATATATATATATATATATATATATATATATATATATCTTTCGTCCGTCTCGGCTATGTTGGGTGAACGAAGACACGCTAGTTAATCCGTACGTAGCGTTCGTACGAAGTCTTAAAGCGCCACTTTCATGAGCGCTTGAGTGTGGGTATTCGCATCATTCCAGAAACGTCATTCGTCGAGTGCTTGGCAAGGTTTTATCGTTGCTGATTTTGTTCGCGGGATTACATCAAGAATTCAAGTGTCGAAGCCAGTAAAATCTTAAGGTTAGATTTGTGTTTTAATTCCTTTGCGAGATTGAGAGATTATTTCGCTAGGAATTGGGGGCTAAACACTGTGTGCGTTCTTGGATGTAATTAGGGCTGGAAAACACCAAGAGTGTGTTTGTGTAACTTGAGTGTGATATGTAATCTTCGTGTATCGCTCGTTCTATAGTGAAATCGTTGCTGCTCTCTCCGTGGATGTAGGTTTTTACAATCGATCCACGTACACCTGGTGTTCAATTTACTTTACTCGTTCTGTCTATATTTGTCGTTCGATCGCTTGTTCCGCGCAACACATTGAATGCCTCACTCTTAATCGCCAGTCGCCACCCACTTAATTGTCTCCATGCAGGGGATCAACGATGTATCACATGTGGAACAATAGCGGACAAGGTCGTGGAGCCGAGGAGGGTGACTGTGAGACACTCTCGAACCCAAATGCGGACACCTCTTCTTGAAACGATATGATTGAACAAATACAACGTAGGAACTGGGAAGGATACTTTTGTTGTTCCTGGCTGGGCTATACACCTAGAGGGGGTGAATATGTGTATTTAATCAAACTTCAACAAATAATGCGGAATTGAAAATATCGAGTTTGATAGAGGCACAAGTATTAGCAGAGTCACGCAGTGCTTCTACCAGACAGTAAATAGATGTGAGATTAGAGAAGAAGCAAACACACAAGATTATAGTGGTTCGGCTTTGGGAAGCCTACGTCCACTCTCCCACACTAACAGCCTACTGGCTGGATTCCACTAAGTAATCAAGTAAGAGATTATAGAAAGATGTGATTGCTTAAACACAAGCACTTCCAACAGAAGCGAGCTATGCCTCTACCCAGACTTTTCACTCTACACACTTGACTCTGTATAACACCTCTCACAAGATCTCACTTGAAGCACGAATATATAATTGAAACGGATGAAGCTCACTTGATATATGAGTATTGATCTCTCTTCCTTCTTCTCGAACTTGGTGGTCTTTATATACTCCTCTTCTTCCAAGCTTCTCGCTGGACAGAATCACCCAAGGATTAATCTCCAAAACTAGCCGTTGGTTGATTGTTGAATAAAGATCACGAGTCTTTTGAGGTAAGTGCAATCAGAAATTTGAGAGGATTTGCTCGCCCATACAATCAAATCCTTAACTCCATAAATCAAGCTTCTAATAAAAGAAATTATCTAAAAGTGATTGCCAATCAATCAAGAGTCATCATATGGAAAGTAATGAGAATATCTTTGTAATTGATGATCAATTAATTTAACTTAGACATGCAATCCAAACTAAATAATTGACTGTTAGTGGAGAAATTAAATCTGCTAAGATAATCAAGAATAAGATTGATTAAACAATGAGGATAAATGAATGATCAGAATATATCTCGTCATGATTCTCGAATCAGTGTGCATCTGCCACGAAATCTGCTTGCTTCTATCAAAATAAAAGCGTTAAGCACATTATATATAAAAGGCGTAGAGATATATTTATAGTAAATCCTCAAAGTATAAATCAAAGTCTTTTCAATAAAGTATGTGAGTTTTGTTTCCTTCAAAATCAAATATAATATTCCTAACAATCTCCACCTATTTTGATGGAGACAAAACCTTTCAAGCAATATATAACTTTGAAAAGATTTTGATGAAAAGATACTTATGCACAGAATTTTTTTTTAACAATTTTGATCGAAAAACACAAGTACTATAGCATAAGCATAAAGTAATCGAATTTCTTACTGCAACGCTTCTGCTTGGACTTCTTTGCATTCTTCCTCTTTAAGAAGAGCACAAGTATTAAAGGCATAATCATAGATATTGAAAAAAAAATGCTTACTACGATGCCTTTGCTTGAACTTCTTGCTTTCTCCCCATTTTTGTCAATATCATAAATAGGCATAAACAATACTAAGGAGAGATAAATTCCATGTCATCATCGAGTTTCCTTGCCTTATGTTAAGTACCTCTATGAGCTTTTGCATTTCCTTCGCTAGAGTCAGACGTATTGATCAACCGACCCCCCCTGAGTTCTAACTCTTTCCAAAAATTCAATAAAGTCTCTTCATTTGTAGCTTTTTGCTCAGCTTCTATTCTGGTATTCTCATTTGCTACTACTCTAGTAACGGTAACAGTACCTTTGGCTTGAGATTTTGCCTTAGATAATGCTTTTGCCTCAGCTCGTGCTTTTGCATCTGCTTCAACTTTACTATTAGTTTCTGCCCTCACTTTTGCTTTCGCTCTTTGTACGTGAGATTGCTTGCTCCTTCTTTCTAAAACTGTTCTCTCTTTAGTTATCTCATAGTGACCTTCAATTCTCAGAGATCTCATTCAGATTTAAATTCCATTGAAGATTTGAAATGATTTCGAAGAAAACAGATTGAATTTTTGAACGAGAGAGAAATAAAAGTTTTTCGAACAAAAGATTTAATTTTGAAGATATGCCCGAGATTTTAGGGATTTGAAATAAAATTGCAACGGACAATTATTTTAAGAAATAAAGTGAGAGATAAAATCTTTTAGAACAAAATCAAATATTCAATCAACAAGACAATCATATAAATCAAGGATATTTGATTTTGAGACATAGGAGAGAGAGAGAGAAAAATGTAATGAAGGCAGTTTTTGAATAATTTTGAAATCCATCCAAAAATTAAGAGATCTTGAAAGAGAATTGCAATAGTTATTTTGGAAATAATATCTAAAAAATCATATCGCATAATCAATCAATTAGTCAATCAATCAAATCAATTAGACAATCAGGTATATTTGAAAAAGATTTAGATACGTACCTGATTTCCTTCCAAATATAATTTCTCTAACAATAGATACTTACTTGATATGTCATTCAATAGAGTCACTTGCCTTTGATAGAACCACATGCGTATGGTAGAACCACTTATTCTGCTTCTGCTACGGTACTCTGATTTTGATCTCATCTAAGTCTACATACTCCGAATTACACACTTCAACCATTATCTAGGTACTACTTGTTCTTCTTCTTTGGTACCTACAACAAATAAACCAATTCACGTTTCTAAACCTTTTTGGGTCCTTTGACGTTAGTTAACTCTGTCATTCTTAAGATAATCCCTCTGGTTGGTCTCCAAAATTTAGGACAATCATTCTTGAAATGATTTTTATCTCCGTAGTTTGAACACTTGAAAAATTCGCGGCCAACAGGTTTTATGAAATGCTTTCTAAAATGATTTTTATAAGTAACTTTCGAAAGATTTTGTTTTCGTCTCTCTTTGTAATTTGAAAAATCGTTCTTTAAAGAAGTTTCCTTTTCAAGACCGAGACCACACTTGTTATAGTGTGGAATTTGAATAGAAAGAATATGTTCCAATGTTTTTGAACCAAGAGAAAAGTTTTTGCAAGTAGCTGAAATTTGAGATTTGCAAGATTCATTTTCCTTTAAAAGAGAATCACGATTTTCTTGAATATTCAGAATATCCTTTTTGAGAATATCACGATTTTCTTGAACTTTCAAAACTTCCCTTTTGAGCAAATCATGATTTTCTTTCAAATCAAAAACTTCCTTTTGAAGAAAATCAATCTTTTCTCTTTTAGAAAGATCCTGTTGTCTTAAATTCAAATTCTCTTTTTTCAACTCAGAGATTTTCTTAAGAGCAACCTTATAATCCATAAATAACTCATCAATATAATCAGACACTTCATCAGGGATTTCAGGAAAACTTATCTCTATTTCATCGTCAGAATCTGATTTGGCCATTAAGCAAATGTTGGCACGTTTTTCTTCATTGCTGTCTTCGCAATCTGTATCACTCCACATTTCATTTTTCGAGGCTTTCTTTTTCTTTTCGAATCTTCCTTTGTTTTTCTTTAGGAGTGGACAATTTGTCTTGATATGTCCACGTTTCCTGCACTCAAAACAAATTATTTCCTTACCTTCTTCATTGTCGCTAGAATATTTCTCAAGTTGTTTGCTCTGCCGTCTTCCTTTGAAGTTTCTTCTTTTTCTAGTCATCCTTTTGAACTTCCTTACCATCGCGGCAAGTTCTTCATCATCTTCGTCTTCCTCTAAATCTGCATCAGCTGAATAATGTATTTTTGATTTGAAAGAAATTTCTTTTTCATCGTTAGAACCATCTTCATCATTCAATCGTTCAGACTCATAAGATGTCAATGTTCTCACAAGTTCATCAACAGTTAGAGGCGAGATCCTTGAGGTCTCCCGAATGGTAGTCTTGATATTATTCCAGTCCTTTGTCAATCCTCTTAGAATTTTGTTAACTCTCTCTGATTGAGAAATCTGCTTGCCGTAGTAAGTCAATCCATTTGCAATATCTGTAAACCTGTTGATCATATCAGAAATAGATTCATCAAGTCTCATCTTAAAAGATTCATACTTTCCAAGGAGAATATTTGTCTTTGTTTCCTTGACTCTATCAGTCTCTTCATGAGTAACCTGCAAACTCTCCCAGATTTCATTTGCTGTTTCACATGAGCAAATATGATTATATTGAGATGGAGATAAAGCACAATAAAAAGAATAGATTGCTTTTGAATCCAAAGCTTCTCTTTTGGAGATTTCTGTGGCACTATGCTTTGGTTCTTCTTTTGACGAAGAGATTGTTGGATTTGCTCCTTTGTGCATGACATCCCACATCAGTGGATCTGTGGATTTGATGAATGCTTTAATCTTGTTCTTCCAGATATTGTAGTCTCTTCCATCAAAGTATAGAGGTCGTGTGTTGCTTTGATCTTTCACAATACCTGCTCCAAGGATGCTAGCCATTGAAGATCGTTAGCTTAGAAGTATACACTTCAAATAACAAGCCTTAGGCTCTGATACCAATTGTTGTTCCTGGCTAGGCTATACACCTAGAGGGGGTGAATATGTGTATTTAATCAAACTTCGACAAATAATACGGAATTGAAAATATCGAGTTTGATAGAGGCATAGGCATTAGCAGAGTCACGCAGTGCTTCTACTAGACAGTAAATAGATGCGAGATTAGAGAAGAAGCAATGCACACAAGATTATAGTGGTTTGACTTTGGGAAGCTTACGTCCACTCTCCCACACTAACAGCCTACTGGCTGGATTCCACTAAGTAATCAAGTAAAAGATTACAGAAAGATGTGATTGCTTGAATACAAGCACTTCCAACAGAAGCGAGCTATGCCTCTACCTAGGGTTTCCACTCTACACACTTGACTCTGTATAACACCTCTCACAAGATCTCACTTTAAGCACGAATATATAATTGAAACGGATGAAGTTCTCCTGATATATGAGTATTGATCTCTTGATCCCTCTTCCTTCTTCTCGAACTTGGTGGTCTTTATATACTCTTCTTCTTCCAAACTTCCCGCTGGACAGAATCACCCGATGATCAATCTCCAAAACTAGCCGTTGGTTGATTGTTGAATAAAGATCATGAGTCTTTTGAGGTAACAGCAATCAGAAATTTGAGAGGATTTGCTCGCCCATACAATCAAATCCTTAACTCCATAAATCAAGCTTCTAATAAAAGAAATTATCTAAAAGTGATTGCCAATCAATCAAGAGTCATCATATGAAAAGTAATGATAATATCTTCGTAATTGATGATCAATCAATTTAACTTAGACACGCAATCCAAACCAGATAATTGACCGTTAGTGGGGAAATTAAATCTGCTAAGATAATCAAGAATAAGATTGATTAAACAATGAGAATAAATGAATGATCAAAATATATCTCGTCATGATTCTTGAATCAGTGTGCATCTGCCACGAATCTGTCTGCTTCTATCAAAATAAAAGCGTTAAACACATTATATATAAAAAGGCATAGAGATATATTTATAGTAAATTCTCAAAGTATAAATCAAAGTTTTTTCAATAAAATATATGAGTTTTGTTTCTTTCAAAATCAAATATAATATTCCTAACAACTTTTACTCCCTTTTGATTCCAAACGGGAGTAAAAGTAGAGAAAACCGACTAATATAAGGATAAAAATCATCTAATGTCTTATTTACAAAACCAGCTTTCCTTTTCCTGTTCTTTCTCCTTTTCATTCAACTCCAAACGGCAGTAGAGAAAATCGACTAATATAAGGATAAAAATCAGCAACCCAAGATAAGAACAAAGAGAAGAAAGCTCACATTCGTCTCCACTAGTCACTCACCTTGTTGTAAGATTCTTTGCTCCTCCTCCAAAACCTACTTCTTTTCCACCAACCTGGGGTCTTTTTCCAGCCTTCTGTCTTTGCGGGCTATTATGCAACCGTGTCAAAAAGTTCAAGAGGGCAATTATCGCTAAATGCTATGCCATCAAAATTCCATGCATTCACACACATCTACTGAAGCAGATGTCATACCTTCTCTGATGTATCTAGAAGAATTTTCTCTCTGCAATTCCTCAAAGAAATCCCACACCACCTCAATGATGCGCACTACTCTAGCTCCTGAAGTCCCTCAACGATAGTAAGTACGTGGCAACACAGGATTGCGAAATTCTTCAGGTTCTTCAAGTACGATAAACCACTTATGCTTTTCAGAGATTTGCACTCACAAACGCAGAAGGATTCCACTGATTTCGGAAGACCCACGACTTGTATCTCAACTAACTCTGGACAAGATGACACACTCGCTTGCCGTAGCTTCCATAATTCCAAAGGAATGGATAATCTCTGAAGCCGTTTACACGAGCAAATAATTAACTTCTCTAGTTGTGGAAGTCCATCGAGTGGGATGTCTTCCACTTCACCACCATAAAACTCTAATGTCGAGAGATTTCTCATTCTCAAACATGAGGGAAGTAACTCTGCCCTCCTGAATTGAATATCCGATCTCAACAGAGAGGAGGGGAGCTGCACAAGGGTTTCTAGTAGACAAGACAAAGAAAACTCGTCCAGATGAGAAAGTGAAGCCAAGTCTGGAGGTGCAGGGGCGTTTAGCAGATCTAACTACCTTTTTCAGTCTAGAAAACCTCCCAATCCACCTTAAGTTGCATCCTGTGAGTGGTTTTGTTTTCTCTCCAAGAAATTTGTGATTACTTAGTAGCAGTTCAACTAGGTTAGTAAGGTTCCATAGATTAGGGATTGAGAGCAATGATTCAGAGCTAAGACGTAGACAGGTCAAACTTGTAGGAAGCTCCGGCAACTCTTGAATCTCATGACAATCTCGTAGGTCTAGTGTTTCGAGGTGATGAAGCATGTTGATTGTCCTTGGAATTCCGTAAACACCGGTTTGCTCTAAATTTAGGATTCTTAAATGTTACAATTCCCCAATTCCAATGGGAACTCCACCACAAACACCAGACAGAGAGAGATCTAGCTCTTCAAGATTTACCAACAAGTTGATGTCACTAGGGAACTGCCAATTATGATTCCGCGATGTATATACTTGAAAACGTAACGTGCGTAATGATTTTAACTTTTCAATGGAATTGGGAAGTTTCCTTACTACCGTGCCTGTCAGAAGAAAAATTCTCAAGTTTCATATTACAAGTATTGGATTTTAACTTTCCGATGGAGTTTGGAAGTTTGGCAATATGCGTACCTGATAAGTATAACTCCGTCAATGAGGTTAAATTCCCAATTGACCCTGGAAGTTCTCTCAACCTACCACATCTCAACAATGAGAAGTGCTTGAGCTTCACTAGTCTCCCAATTTCTTTAGGCAAATGTATAAGACGAAAGCACTATTCGATCTTTAGCTTAATCAAAGACTATAGATTTCCAATGAAGCATTCAATTTTCTTTAGCCTGAAGCAACGGTGAATAGTCAACCTCTCTAAACCCAAGCATTTAGAGATGTCCGGGATTGTTGTGATGCCATCACAATGAGAAGTGGATAGAACTTTCAAATCTCGTGCCCCCTATAAAATTTGATGTCATGTTAAGTGTAGGAACAATCGCATAGTATCCACTGGAACTACGAGACTAGAAATAAATGATTTAATTCACCTTGATCAAGTCCCATGCCTTTGAATCATCCTTGAAGTTAACCTTGTGAAGTTTACAAACAACAAGCTGATTCATACATATATTGTTCGCCTCAAAATTCTTCTTAGGAGGGTATCTCCAAGAAAACCATCATAAATTTGAATAACACTTTGCAAAGTCCCCAGCATAAGTTCCGTATTGCAACTCAAGGAATCTTAGGTTTGGAAACCTTCCAAAATCTTCATTTGTAATCTCCAGGATCGTTACAGAGAGCGCTTGAACCTTGTCCTTCCTCTGCAAATGAAATTTCGCAATGATGGGGAGAAGTTTGTCAGCTTTGAGCCACTATATTTTACAACTCAAATGGGCAAGAAAAAAAATGATAGACATCCTAAACGAAAAACAGTCATCCATTCTAGGATATACGACTTCTATTTGAAAATGAAATGTTTCTTAGTTACCTCTTTTGTTTTTATTATTTGGAGGGCCTCTTCTGCAATCCATAACCTACTTTGCTTTCCAAGGTCATCTAGAGTATCTTCACGGACAATTTGCATTCCCAGTGCTATAAGCTGATCATGCATCCAAAACTTCTCGTTTTCCATTATTTTTACTAAGCACCTATCAGTAAGGACTTTGATTCCTCCTTTAGGATAAAATTGACAACCAGTCCACAAGTAAATTGAATTGGTCTTCTTCTCGTTGAAAAACAAGCATACTATATCGAAAAAAAATTTGTTTATGATGTTTGTCTAGGCCATCATAACTGATCCTCAACTTCTCTAGAATCGGTTTCTCAGGAACATTCCTTTAACTTTTTCAACGTTTCTTCCCAAATTTCTTGGTCTTTCCCATTAAGTAATGAACCTGTCACTTCAATAGCTAGTGGAAGCCCACCCATACTTGAGACAATGTCGCTTGAAAGTCGAAGATAATCATCCGAAGGATAGTCTTTCCGAAAGGCATGCCAACAAAAAAGCCGAGGTGCACTACCTTCATCCATTGTTTGCATCTCATACTGTTCAATTTTAACTTCAGATCCCTCAACTTGCAGAATATCTTTCTCTCGTTGTAATGATTATTCTAGATCCTCGATTTAATTTGGAAATTCCTATTAGATCTGTAATTGTTACTTTCCTATCAACATCATCCAGAACAACAAGGACCTTCTTATTGCTGAGTGTTGCTCCAATCCTCCTCATTCCTTCTTCATTATCGTTAATTTTTTCTACAGATTCAGAACCACCAATGTCTTGTAGTAATTTCTTCTGCAATGGAGCTATGCCTTCCTTCGTCCACCTTTCACGAACGCCCTCAAGGAAGCTGCAACACTTTTCAAAGTGGGAACATAATTAAGGCTACAGCTATCGAGATCAATTTTAGATATTTTCTTCTTCCTTTTTAGTTTGATAAGTATGCGCAACCCCACCTTCCTTTTCAGTCTAGGGTTGCATTTCTCAGTAATGAATTGAGGTCCCACCTTCTTAGACTTATGTGTAGCGTTCTATAGACGTCTCTATAGATAGATTACCTCATAAGCAACCATTAGTGACTCTAGTTTTTGCGGAGAACATTAAAGTGATGGAGGAAAGGGAAAATAAGAAATTACAGTTAACTAAAATACATAAAGTTACACAACCTTTAATTCTTAAAATAGTCGGATATCAGTTCAAAGTATTATTTCGTCAAATAGATATAAACTATTTAAACAATCTAGTTTCACACCAAATATTGAGCTGAAAATCCCCTCATACTGACGGGCAACCTGTGACCGTCAATGTCATGACAGTATGAGAATTTCTTTTCCAAAAAAAAAAAGATAGAGATTTTTTTCTGGTCTGGTCTGGTCTTGTCTAGGGAGGAAACAAAATATCAAAACATTATTGAGCTTTGATAATAATGTGTAGAGTTTATCTCGGTACGCGCTTCAAGCATTATGTGCGTTCGCATGGGTTTGCGAGTTTTGCACGCCGGGAAATGCAAATTTAGTCTTCGTTTCCACTTCGTTACTCATCTTCCCTTTTCCTTTAAGGAGGGTAAAAGAACAAAACCCGATTTGCTAATTTGGACCGGAGTCGACATAGCCGTGGCAGAAATTTCAATTACTGCAACTTGATGGCAAACTGTTGACACCCATTTCACCCTAGGGTCACGTGAGGTTCACGAAGGAAAGGGAGAAATCAGCTACGAAAAGGTATATACAGTGCGAGCAAAAGCCAGCTGTAGTGACGTCACGTGAGGAAAGATCTTGGCAGAACGACTCCTGAGATGCCGGATAAAAAGGGCGCGCAAATGAAGCCACGATCGAAAGCAATAGCGGGATTTGGCGGTAATCCCATCAAAAGGAACAAGAGGGGTGCGACAAGCTTTGAAAACTTCATTCCCAAGGCTCGTCGAAGGAAAACGTGCGGAAAACCTCAAAGGTGACAGCTGTCCAGCAGTTATCAAAGCAAATCTTGGAGCTCAAGGCAAGGACCCTTTTGACGGTTACCTAAACATGCCTATAAATGCCGAAGGGTATCCAGCATCGAGACCCCCCCAAAACACAACACAACAAGCATTTATATTTCAACTTAGCTTAGTCTTAGCTGTAGCTTTTAGATTCCCATCGTCAATTCAATTCCGACGTGTTTCATATCCATAGATAGGTGTCGTTGATTAAATTCCGACCTCTACTCGCCCAGTCCAGCACCGTCGATTAAATTTCGGTGCTGTATTGGTTCACTTTCCACCCGTCCAGTTCCGTTGATTCAATTTCGGTGCTGTGTCCTACATTTCCACCCGTCTGGTGTCGTAGATTAAATTCCGGCATCGTGTCCTACAGTAAGGTTCGACATCATCAATTAAATTCCGGTATTGGATCTCGGTCACTTTTGTCGCGACCCGTCCGAAATTTTTCCTTTCGTTTGAATTTCTATTTCGTTGACGACTGGCGAATGGATTACCTGTCGGGCCCTCACTCTGAAATGTGGATCGTGGGCTTTAGATCGGTGCGGGCCCTCCCAGGCCCATACCAAATCGCGACAGGAATATTTTTGAGGGGTTCGACGATACGAGTCGATCGCTTTCGACCTTAGTGTGGTCGTGGTGGCATGTACAACGTGTGCATGCATTTGGAGTCGCCACCGGTCTTTCTTGAAAGGCAAACCGGAAACCTTACCGACCAATTGGGAGAGGTTGATCAGTTCTGCGAAACCAGAGATTTTGGGTTCGGGGACTTGGTTATGCTGGTGTCATTACCAACGTCCTTTCGGTACCTAATGCGAGTGATTTTCCTAACTAAGATTTCATGCAGGCACAATTTCGGGTGAGGTAGGTCGGATTCAGGATTTCATGCAGATTGGAAGACTGGTCCTATCAATCATAATCAATATAATGAAAGCGCAAATCAAGTGCATAAATAAATCACTTCAATGCACATCAATTCAAATCAATGGCCTCCTAGTATAGCCATAAGGGGTTAGAGAATGTGTGATCTAGGATTAAGGGTAAAATGGGAAGATTTGGGGACGATTAGCCAAAAAGGAAAAATCGTCAATTTTGGAAGGTTTGAATACCGAATTACCCAAAATATTCCATGGCCAGTTGATTGTGGCCATTTCCCATTTTTGAGATTTTTTTTTTAATTTCTTGATTTTTCTTCAATTTTTGGAAGACGATTCGTCCAAAGGGAGAAATCATCATTTTTCATAAGAATCGATGACAAAACGCCCGGAATGAGTCTTGGCCATTTGAATGTGGCCATTTCCTATTTTTTGGGATTTTTTGAATTTTTTATGAATTTTTTTGGAGGACGGTTTGCCGGAAGGGCAAAACCGTCATTTTTGGAAAAATCGGGAGACAAAAGACCCGAAACTGGTCATATCAATTTCCTAATATTTGGAATTTTTTGGAATTTTTTATTATTTTCTATTTTTGTTGAATTTTTGAATTTTATTATTTTTTATGATTTTCTGAAATTTTTTATAATTTAAAAAGGTTTTCCGGGCCGGGTCAGACCCGGCCCGCGCCTCTCGAGCACTCGGCCCGACCCTACGGGTCGAAAGCCGACCTAAACTGATGCCGTTTTTGATTTTTCAAGGTTTTCTATTTTTTTTTATCAATTTTTCGATTTTTTTTATCCATTTTCTTTAATTATCCGAAAATCCTCTGGATCTAACGGTCCATATTGTGCCATGTGGCTTCGTATGGTGCGTCCGATCTTCCGCTAGATCGGACGACCCACAGAAGGCCACGTGGCCAAATATCTACCGTCGGATCAAAATTAATTTTTTTTCATTTTCAGAAAAATCTTCGAATCGGACACTCCAGATTGTGCCACGTGGCTACTCCTGGAGCGTCCGATCTTGGACAAGATCGGACGATCCACAGAAAGCCACTTGGCACATTCTCAGCCGTCGGATCGATTTTAATTAATTATCCGAAAATCATTTATTAATTTTCCAAAAAACTCAGATCGTGACACGTGGCATAACCACGACCGTCCGATCTGTTTTATTTTTTCTAGGCCCGGACCCACCAGTTGACGTGGCTGCTGACGTGCCACGTCAGCGTTGACCGTTGACTGGTCGCCGGAGAAGACGATGAACGGTAACAATTTCGGTGACTTTCGCCAGAGGATCCAAACTGTACCCAAAACTTAATATTTTTTTATCATCCTTTCGGCATTTGACTCCTCAGAGATCCCACATTGACATACAATGAAAACATGGCATGAATTACGTCGAAAAACGGCCAAATTAGACCTCCACAGTCCCGGCGCCGGCGAGCAGTTTCCAGAAAATTTTTGAGCGACCAAACATCATTATACCTACTTTAGCAGCATCCCAGCAAGGTTTAGGGACTTACCTCAGCTCGTTTAGAGCTGGAAATCCACAGGTTCGCGTCGGCATGGGCTCACAGCTGGAGCCGGAATCGGTAGTGGTTGGGCCTCCGTTTCAGGCACAATTTAATGCAAAAAAGAGATAATAGAGAGCTTAGGAATGGTTCTAGATGATCCTGAAGGCTAGGATCGCACGGAATAATGCTCGAGGTGGCATGGCCGAGAGTTACAAATTTAAACGGTCATTGGAGCATTTCGTCAAACAAGTGATGTGCACGTGAGAAATGAAGGTTTGGAGGGAATACAGACCTGTCCGAGGGTCGCCGGCGACAGTGGAAGCTGTGAGATGATCCCACAAGTTTCCTGGAGCTCCCTCGAGGTTCCTCTTTCTCGAACTCGCTCTGTCAAAAAATCCCCCTCCCATGGCCGAGCTCCCTCTAAAACAGAAAATTCTCTCCCTTTCCATGGCCGATCGGCCTTTTTTCGTGTCCCCCGATCTACAGAAATCGGTCATCTAGCTCTGCTTTTGTTCCCCACGATTTGTTGTCCCTTTCTTTTCTTAAAAAACCGACCCCCATCGTCCCCTGTTTTCTGTTCTTCTTTCGGCACGCATGGGTCTGCACTTGAGTTGCAGACCCGGTCAGATCGGGCAGGTCGGGTCTGACCCGACCAGCCCGGTTCGACCAATTCGTCAAATTGGGCCCCAAATCGAACCATTTTCATGCAATTGATACCAAAATTGGACTTCTTGACATATTTTCTATCAAATATGGGTATTTTCGTGAATCATTTAATTGAAATTTAGTGAAAACCCCAAATTGTCCCTATGATTCGAAAATGATTTTCGCTCAATCGAGGGTCCAAATGACCAAATTAGTCTGAATTGAGGCCACCAATGGTTTTAGCATGATGAAAACTATAGGGTAGAGGTGTTTGATTTCAATAGGTATGCCCGTATGAAATTTAATTTCAAGAATGGTGAAACTGGGGATTAAATTGAAAGAAAATTATGCAATTAAGCCTATTTGATTAAAATTGATCAAATTGGAGGGCAAATTGGCCCAATTGCACTTTAGGACTTTAGAATACAATGTCATAGCTTATTAAAAGTGAGAATTGAAAATTAAAAAACTCGAAAAGGATTTTTTTAGGCTCAGTTCGGATTTATATTTTTTGAAGAAACATACGACCCAAGCCGCATTTTCAGGATTTAAAGTGACAAGCTTGAAGAGGGAATTAAAACAAAATTACTGAGTATTTTTTTTTTGTATTTTTATGTCCACGAATGGTATTTTTCTGATTTTTTTGGGTTTTTTTTATAATTAATTAAATTCGAAAAAATATTAAAAAATATAAAAATATTTTTTGTTCAAAATTGACTCTTGAGGCTAGGCCAAGGCCTCCAAAGTTGATTTTGTAATTTTATGACTTTTTGGCTATTTTTTAATTAATTTTAGATATAAAAATCAAAATAAAAGACAGTAAAAAATCAGATGTCAACAGCTGCCCCTCTTTGAGAGTGAGCTCGTAGAGTTGCTTTCAAAGATAAAATGGCACCTGATTCCTAACCGACTCTACTGGAAAGACGGAAAGGTCTATGACATTGGACCCTTAAGATTTTTATGACAATTTGAACTTGGGCCTGAGGGGGGGAGAAGTTTTACCTAAAGCTTACCTGTCAGATGTTGTACTTGTGGAATCGAGGATTCATCATTATGCTCTTGGGGTGTGGGAAATGTGGGGCTCGTTCCCTTTTTTTTTTTAATCCTTGGTGGCGTTTGATTCGCCATATCGGATTTTTATTTCTCCCTTCGTGGCTTCTGATTCATCATACCGAATTTTTATTTTTCCCTTCGTGACTTCTGATTTACCATACCAGGGTTTTTGGTTTGAAAAGAGTTCCCATGGCGCTGACTACCGGGACCAGAGGGGACTGCTTGAGTTTTGTTTAAAAGGGGTTCCAAGACGAGAGTTCTCAATGTCAGAGGAGATTTTCTTGTTTGAAAAAAGGTTCCCATGACAAGGGTTCTCCACGTCGGATGTGATTTTTCTACTTTTGAAAAGGGTTCCCGTGATGAGGGTTCTCCAAATCCGATGGGACTTTCCAAATTTCTTTTGAAAATGATCATGACGATGGTTCTCCACGTCAGAGGGGATTTTCTTGCTTTTTGGAAAGGGTTCTCGTGACGAGGGTTCTCCACGTCAGCGAGGATTTTCTTTTCTTTTTTTTTGAAAGGGCTCCCAGGACGAGGGTTCTCCACATCAGATGAGGTTTTCTTGTTTGAAAAAGGGTTCCCATGACGAGGGTTCTCCACGTCGGATGAGATTTTCCTACTTTTGAAAAGAGTTCCCGTGACAAGGGTTCTCCAAGTTCGATGGAACTTTCCAGATTTCTTTTGAAAAGGGATCTCATGACGAGGGTTCTCCACGTCAGAGGGGATTTTCTTGCTTTTTGGAAAGGGTTCTCGTGACGAGGGTTCCCCACGTCAGAGAGGATTTTTTTTTTCTTTTTTAAAAGGGCTCCCAGGAAGAGAGTTCTCCACGTCAGATGAGATTTTCTTGAGAGGGATTTCCAAGACGAGGGTTCTCCACGTTCGATGGGATTTTCAGGATTTCTTTTGAAAAAAAGGAGTTTCATGACGAGGGTTCTCCACGTTCGATGAGACTGCTTGAGTTTTTGCTGAAAGGGGGTTCCCAGGATGAGGGTTCTCTACGTCTGAGGGGATTTTCTGGATTTCTTTTTGAAAAAAAGGAGTCTCATGATGAGGTTCTCCATGTCAGAGGAACTTTTTCTTGAAAGGGGTTTTCCCGGGGCGCTGGTCTTCCCAGGACACTTATTTTGATCTTGAGCCGATTCTTGCTTTGATCCTTTAGGCAGTTTCTGCCATCCAATTGACCCTTTAGGCGGTTTCTACCATTCAGCTGACCCTTGAGGCGGTTTCTATCATTCATTTGACCATTTAGGTGGTTTCTATCTTTAGGCGGTTTCTACCATTCAGCTGACCCTTGAGGCGGTTTCTACTATTCATTTGACCCTTTAGGTGGTTTCTATCATTCAGCTGACCCTTGAGGCGGTTTCTACCATTCATTTGACCCTTTAGGCTGTTTCTACCATTGAGATGACCCTTTAGGTGGTTTCTACATTCAGCTGACCCTTGAGACGATTTCTACCATTAAGCTGACCCTTGAGACGGTTTCTACCATTCATTTGACCCTTTAGGCGGTTTCTACCATTGAGATGACCCTTTAGGCGGTTTCTACCATTCAGCTGACCCTTGAGGCGGTTTTGATCATTTAAATGACCCTTGAGGCGGTTTCTACCATTTATTTGACCCTTTAGACGGTTTCTACCATTCATTTGATTCTGATTTGATTTTGGAAAGTGGGTTCCCATGACGAGGGTTCTCCACGTCACTTGGGATTTTCTTGTTTGGATTTCTTTCTGAAGAGGGGTTTCCCTTGATATTGATCTACACAAGGCAAAAGGGAAAATTTTCCTTGACTTTGAAAAGGGGTTTCCCATGACGATGGCTTTCCACGTCATAGGGGATTTTTTGGTGATTTTTTTGGGAAGAGGTTCTTTCTCCTCCCCCCCCTTTTTTGAAAAGATCCTAAAATTTAACGGGGATTCAGTTTTGACGTAGTGAAATATTTTATTTTGACGAAATTTCACTTAGGTATGCTGAGGATGTGGGATGTGACATTTTGGGAGCTGGGTTCTTCAGGTATCCTGCAGAAAGTTCAAACCTACAAATTCTTCTCAAAGGGTATTAGTTCGGGACCTGAGTTGTGTACTCCTCTTCATGGGGCAAAATGTTCTTCTAGGATCTGGGGTTGCCAGCCATCCTGTAGAAGTTTGAGCCTGAAAGATTTTTCTTCACCATGAAAACGTTAGTAATCTTCGGGAAGACAACGGTTGTCTACCTGACAAATCCGTATGATTTAAATTTTAGTCATGGAGTGTGAATTTTGATGCTGGAGATTATCCAAAGCATTTTTGCAACATGCAAATGTGATCACAAATTCCTTGCACGGAAAATTTGGATCGAACAATTTGAAAATTCCAAAAGAGTTTGTTCGAAACCTCATTTGGAGTATTTCTCATCCAAGAGGGACTTCTCTCTTGCTTTGGATAATCGTCTTTTATAAGGAATGCGCTCAATTTCGTACTAACATGTGCTTAGGTTTCAGGATTATTCATAGCGCATACATTTCGATCGATCGGGAGGTCTTCCACGGGACCGTAATGTTGGGCTTGGCTATCAATTTGCAAGGGGGATCCACTTTGGAGTCGAGACCATTGAATGAATGTTTTCACCATTTGCTCCTGGTTTACAAGTCAAAAACCCTGCAAAATGAGAAAGAAATAGTCTTGCTCGTACTTCTTCGAGCTAAGCTATATGTTAACCCAAACGTCTTAGTCAGAGAAGACTATTTCAGGGTTATGATGAAGGTAGGATTGGGGACCGAAAAAAGCCTATTTTTGGCCCAGGATTTGTGAAGGGATTGACATTGGCGATCACTGCAAATTTGTCACCTGTCGTTTCCTTTCTGCATCTTCGGTTTTTGAGGTGTGTGCATGCCTTTGAGGTGTGCGCAAGTTCGTTAGAGAGCGTCTCTTGTTGCATTAAGAGACTGATAACTCTGTCCGCGCATTCGCTCCGCGCTCGACATCATTTGAGGAGTAGTCTTTTTGATCTAACTCCTTTAGGGGTTTTCTCTTTTCCCAACTAGGCTTCACTGGGATCAATCAAATAGCTTACACAAGCATCGACCTTGCTTTTACTAAGTACTTTGTTTTTTCTTGATGTTGGGAATTTTTTTTTATCATTTTTTCATTCATTTTTTTAATCCCGCTTTTTCTCATCTTTAGGTGATCATGTTAGACCTATGATCGAAAGTCTAAACATGCTTTAAGCCTCAACCCAGAAATTTTCTTCGTAATCCTTAAGTCTTGAACTCATCCGTTTCTGAAGTGGTGCTGCATCCATCTTGGAATGTGCAATGATCACCAACGGGTTCATGAAATGAATTTGCAGGCTCAACTTGACTGTGCAAAGGATTCAGTGTGTGGGATAGAGAAATGAATGCTTCTCGTCATCCTATGGCACTTGGATTACCATATAAACAACACACAAAGATTAATGTTAGTACAAGTAAGAAAATTTCTAACCATTTTCTCTTGTTGCTACTGGACTCACCTCCATTTTGCCCCGATGTGGGGTGGTCCTTGACAGGGTTAGGAACCGCCGTTCAATGGGGTTATCAATGGTTACCTGTAGTGTTTAGGATATAGAACGAATGCCTCCGTCGTCCCGATCCATGTAATCACTACGAATGGTCCCTACCTCCGTAGGTCCAGATTTCACTGTCTGATCTGCTCCACTTGTCTCTCAAGTGTGTGTAGGACGTGTTTGGACTAGGCTTTTCCTCTCGTCCTTTTGAATGTTTTGAACAACATTTGTTTGGAAAAATCTCTTTTGTTTTCTCCAAAAAAAATTCCTCCAAGGGGCTTCTCTGATGCACTTTGCACGTTCCATTCATGTTTAGATAACCTCTCGATTCAAAACATGAATGTCGATTAATTGAAAATCCTATGCCTCTTTTAGACATGATGATTGAAAGAGTTTAACATTTTTCGATCTCCAATGAATTGGGAAAAGGGATACTTACCTGCCCGTCGTGGTTGGAGATCCCTGGACATATAAAAGACACATGTCATTGTATGTTCACCAATTTTACAAGAATTGAAACGATACATCTTACCCTTGGTCGTACGTTCCAACGAGTGTACACAGGTTGTGAGAACCTGTTCGCCTTGATGGCGGGCCCCTATCAAAGACAAATATTAAGTGTCAGTTTGCATTCCAAAATTCAAGACAAATTGGAATGATACCGCTTTACTCTTGCTTGGTGTTTCCATATGAACGCAAACGGACGGCTTGCAGAAGTTGGCCATCTATATTGTGGCCATGATCTCTTCGTCTGGTTGGCAATGAATCATTCTCAAGGATTTGCACTGGAGGAGATCCATTTGTGCTTTTGGACGTATTCCACGCCACTTCTCTAGGGATTTTTTCTTTGGGTTGCTCCGGTCGGGTGGCGTTTGCCCCAGTCCAATGGAAATCTATTTCACCACTTGTCTTTTCATCTTGAGGGTGTCACTCGTTTGAAGCTTCCTGTCCCTTTTCATGACTCTTTTCCGTGCTTGGTCCTCTTGCATGCGGGTCGTCTCGCATTCTGACAGGCATCAATAAGAGATGAATTTTGCAATTTATTGCTCTTCTAAGGATTCCCTATGAAAGTGAGGAAATACGCATGTATATATATATGCATGTATGCGTGATGTGTGTGAGAAATTCTTTAACTGATTTGGGCTCTTTGAGAGGAAAACCCCGCTAGAGGGATCACGATTTTATTCATGGATAGTATTTCTTGATTGCATCGACATTTACAGGATGTCCCAATTCCTCTCCGTCCATGTTTACAAGAATTAAAGCTCATATGGGTAGAACCTTTCTAACCACATATGGTCCTTCATAAATCGGGGTGAACTTGCCTCCTGGGTGCGACACATTTGGGAGGATTTTCCTGACGACAAGCTCACCGGTTTCAAATATTCGTGGTCTGACCTTTCGATTGAACGACATGGAGACTCTCTTCTGGTATGCCTGGCCATGGCAGATTGCCTTTAGACGTTTCAAGTTCAATTGTTCGTGCCTCTGCTGGACCCATTTTGCCTCAGCAAGCTCAATTGGGGACAAAATTCTTAGTGAAGGGATTTCTGCCTCGATCGGTAGGACCGCTTCCATGCCGTATATTAGAGAGTAAGGTGTCACCCCAGTATTTTTTAGGCCGAACGGCATGACTTTGTAACAGAAGGTTCCCCAAGGCGTGATGAATGACATCTTGGCTTTATCCCCTTCCATCATGCGGATTTGGTTGTAGCCAGAGAACCCATCTGTAAAAGAGAACCGTTCAAAACCGGCTGTACTATTGACCAGGACATCGATATGCGGTAACGGGAATTCGTCTTTGGGGTTAGCTCTTTCAGATCCCGATAATCCACATAGACTCGAACTCTCCCGTCTTTTTTCATGACATGGACAACGTTAGCGATCCATTCTGGATATGCAATTACTTCAATGAACCCCACCTTGATGAGCTTCATTACTTCTTCTTTAATTTTCTCCGTCAACTCGGGCTTCGTTCGCCTAACCTTCTGCTTTTTAGGTGAAATATTAGGATCAGTCGGTAGTTTATGTTCCACAATACTGGGGGTCCAATCCTGGCATATCCGCATATGACCAGGCGAAAATGTCTTGGTATTCCCTGAGGAGTTCAATTCCTAAACGCCTTTGGTAGTGATAGACTTTCGCCAATCTGGACCTCCCTGATATCTCCCGAGGTTCCTATGTTTACTAAAATGGTACCTTCTGTGGCAGGTGGCTTGGATTCTTCATGACGAGCCCAACTATACTTAACCTCTTCCCAATTCTGTTTGTCGTCTTCTTTTTCGATTTGGAGGGTAGCTCCTTCTCGAGAACCCAAGTCACTTAACAACTTGCCATGTATGCTTGGAATGGTATGCCCGAAATGTCACAAAGATGGTTAGTTGACACAAAATAGGGAAAGTTCATGCATGATAAATTTCTTCGGGAGACGTCTTAGGAAAAATTGAGAAGGTAAGATGGGAGCTAGTCCTCATATCATTGGACATCCTCACATTCTAAAACTTTGAAAACTAGGAGAAGTGTGGGAAATCAGGTCTCAGGGCTTTTTTTTTTTTTATCGTCATCGATCGATTTGTGGTTCCCACACGTCCCCATTTTTAATTTTTTTGATTGATTTTTTTTTATGATTTTTTTTTTCTAATTTTTTTTATTTTATAATATTAAAACGTAAGATGTAGGTGAAAGCCCGAGGCATCTAATGTGGATTTATATGTGTCGGAGAGAGACAGAGATCTCTTTACTCAATGGTAGGAGCGTCGCCGTCGAGCGATTCGATGATGACGTTGACGGAATCCCCCAAGAACAAGCTGGTCAAATCAGGCTCCTCTACCATAGTTTCTATCTTCTCGTCCTTCAACCATTTGGACGCTTCACTGAAGAATTGACTTAGAGGAGTTTCGAACATCTTCCCCTTGCCTTTCCAAGCGCTTGACCCAAACGAACGGCCACCGCGGCCTCTACCGCCTCCGTAATTCCCTGGTTTGAAATAGCTACTTGCTTCTCCTTTATATCCTAGTCCATGTCAGCTCTTTACTGCGGCCAAAGTAACCGGCTAACACATCCCTTGGTAGTGCCTGCCCAACCCCAAGCCTGGGATAAAATCATGCCGCAACAGTATTTTCCCTGCCATGATCGAAGACTTGGAGCAGTCTGGGGCTTTTGTTGTTGTACCGGCTGGTACATGCATAATGTACATTCTTTCAATGACGCGGAACCTAGACTCTTCCCCGGAGGGAGGTTCCACTAGTGGGATAGAGTCAATGTGGCTTGTTAGGTGATCAGTCTCCGAGTGTATGGTGATTAGTTTGTCGTCAACAACCATGCAGACTTTTTGGTGTAAGCCGGATGGTACTGCTCCAACAGTGTGAATCCAGGGTCTTCCCAACAATAGCCCCAACGACACAGGGATATCCATGACCTGGAAGTTGATTAGGAATTCTGTTGGGCCTATAGTGACAGGTAGCTCTATCTCTCCGATTACCTCGCCTTTCGCCCCGTCGAACGCCCAAATAGTGGATTTCGAAGTTTTAATCGAATCATCTTTTACCCAAGACCCTTGAGCGTGCTCATAGGGAATATATATCAAACGCCGACCCGTTATCCACAAGGACTCGAGATACTCGCTTACTGCGACACACCGTGGATATGTAGAGTACCCTATTATGTCCTCGTCCCTCCGGTGTAAAATCTTTATCCGAGAATGAGACTTGGTCTTTCAAAAGTACTGCGCCTACAAAGCCTTCCAATTGGGTTTCGTTGATTATTTCAGGCACATAGGCCTCGTTAAGCACCTTCATGAGGGCGTTTCGATGCTTCTCGGAGGTCTTGAAGAGCTCTAGAAGTGAGATCTATGTAGGCATCTTACTCAGTTGTTCGACTACCTCAAACTCGCTAGTCCTAATGATGGCCATGACTTGTTTGTCGTCCTCCTCCGTCACTCCATTTTTCTCAATTTCTCCCTACTTTTGGACATGGCATCTCCCGGAGCGAGTGGTGACATCCACCTCACTGGTGCCATAGTTCTCGTATACTGCCTTAGTGTTGTAAATCCCTATTGTGGGGAGTGTGATCACCAGCGGCCTGCCCTTTGAGACTTCACCGTCATGTGATTTGCTAGATTCCTCTATCACTTCTACTCCGACATCGACATCCTTCTCCTGTGCAAGGTCAAATTCCGCGAGGTTGATCACTAGCGGAGTTATACCCTCTACCATATAGACTGATTCATTTAGGCATAGCTCCCCCGTATCGTAACTCTTAAAGGAGTAGTCACTATTTCTGGCTACAACCCTCATATTAATCAGCTTGGCCCAGCACTTCACTTGGGCTCTCTGATATTTTCATCTTGTTCCGAGTACAATGAGGTCGCGGCTACGACCGATTCCATCTCAACTAGGAATTCTAGATCTCCCCCCAGGTTTACATCGAACGCGGCGTTCACCGTATGGTCGGGTAGGGGATTGTTTTGGACGTTTGGATTCGATCCATCGAACTTTAGTAGATCGCCATCGATAAGGGCTTGTACGTCGTACTGTAGGACGCGCATTTGTCTATATTATGCCCCCTCTCGCCCATGTGGTATACGCACGCTCGGCTTTCGTCGAAACCCTGGAACCTCGGTGGTTTTGACCTTGGTGGCCTCTTGGCTAGCAGCCTCGCTTTTAGGAGCTTAGGGAGTAGTTTTGACAACGAAATCGGGAGCGGTGTAAAAGGAGGAGGACCCCTCCCCTGTGGCTCACGAATCGTTTGGGCTGTCCAAGAGGTATTTCCCTAGGTCAAGACAGAGCCTTCAAATTTTCTGGGCCTGGATGGATTGGAAACAACAGCTACCTCAGTGATTGGCTCGCGCTCCTTTTTTACTGGGAATTGCCATTTAAGGGCTGCTTCAGGCGCACGTCTCTCCTTCATCGCCCATTCGTGCCTCTCTGCCACTTTGATTAGGTGCGCGAAGGTCTGATATCCAGAGGTGTTTAGCTTCTCGAAGTAGTCGTAGGGAAAAGCCTTCAAAAAGATATCCACCAATTCCTCCTCGGGAACCGGTGGTTTAACTTGAGTGGCCAGTGCTCTCCATCTTTGAGCATACAAACGAACACTTTCGCTCCTCCCTTTATCGGTCCGCAACAGATCTTCTCTAGTCGGTGCGGTCATCGCGTTAAATTTGTACTGGTGTAGGAACTCTCCTGCAAACTCATCCCAATCCTCGAATTTCTGTATGTCCAGTTCTACATACCAAGAACGAGCGGCGCCGGCCAGGCTTTTTTGGAAGGTGTTGATGAGCAATGGCATGTAATCCGAATATTTAGCCATCTTATACAAGTAGTACCTCAAATGGGTCCTGCGGCAGCCTGTCCCGTTGTATTTTCTTGAGAAGTCAGGTTCCTTATAGTCTATTGGGACTTCGATCTTCACAAAGGGGGAGATTTTATCGAATTTCGAGAGCTCAAATCCCTGATTAGTGAGACATTCCTCTATCTTGGCTATCCTCTTGACCCCCTCGTCGACCTTGGAGGTAAACTTCTCCTTTTGCCTTTCCTCAGCATCAATCACAATGGCCGAAGCGTTTGGGGGTACTTCGATATTCGGAGCTTGGTCAGGATTAATCGAAGGGTTCGTCCCAGCGGCTCCACTAGGCCTGATTGAGCCTAGTGGGTGGAGCGGGTCTATCACTGACCGCGACATGCGTGGCTCTCATTTCGGCCATCATCTCGATCATTCGATTCATCCGTGCTTCCAAGCTTTCCAGGCGGGAATCAACTTGCTCTTGTTCCATACGCGCTTGTAGACGAGTTCGAGCTCGGGTCTTCGTGATTTAAAAATTACCTGTCCATGAAGCTTTAAAAGGTCAGTTTTATCGAGCCATAGGAGAGATCACATGACATGTTGTGATGTGAATAACGGTTAGGCTATGGACATGTTGTCCTGCCCTAGACCGCCCACACCAATTGACAAGGAGTAATCCATGCTAATTACGATGGGGGTTTTGGAAAGGATGCCTTGATAATGCATAAATCACAAGCGTTCATTACAAATAAAAGGGGCTCTCGAAGGAGCTTGGTGAAAATGCAATATGAAAATGCCCTCAATATTTTAAACTCGATGGGAAGGCCTATTCCGTTGTCGTCCTCCAACATGGGTGTGATCTCCAGGGTCAGCACAGTGGGGTCCTAGAACCGTGCCATTGCTTGTATAAGCACCTGTTGATATCTGATTTTGAGGAGATCCACAAGGTACCCTAGTGTCGCGACCCTCTTGAGGTTGTCGGGCTCTCGAGGGCTAATGGGCCGTCCTGTCTGGTCGGACGCGGGCCTCTCCCAAGGCCCATTACCCAAATCGCAACGGAGGTATGCGTGATCGACTTTCAGTGTGGTCTAGTGACATGTGCTAAGTGTGCATGCCATGGAGTCGCCACCAATCATTTTTTTAGGGTATGATTGGACCACCCAATCGAATAGTTGGGAGTTTCTATTCAATTCTGCGAGAACCAGAGAAATGGTTTCGGGGACTTAGTTACACCAACTGTCAGAGTTGACGCCCTTTCGGTACCTAAGTTGACTAAATTTTCTAGCCTGAGATTCATGCGGATGAGTAAGGTATGAACCCTAAATCTAGAAATTCATGTAGATAAGAGTGATTATCCTAGCAATCACAATCAGTAATAAAATGCCCAACTCAAGGAATCTAGATATGCAAATAAATCACATGGCATTCCTAGTAAGGTCCTATTTATCAATCACAGCTCAAGAATGATTTAGCTGTCCTAGCCATTCTACACACGATCTAACCTAAGAAAAGCATTAGGAAGCATCGAAGGAGTTCGAGAGTACTCACATGGGGTTCGCCGTGCCCTGGTTTGGTCTTAGACGAGCTATCGAGCTCATGCCGACCCGATTATATTTGGGGATCCACTCGGCGTTTTACACCATGAAATCATGTGAAACAAAAACGAAAATATTCAGCAAGGGGCATTTATTGTAGATGGTGGTCGATCTAATTGGACGTCAAGACTAAAAAAGATGTAGAAATTTACAAATTAAAATACTCGAATGACATTTTTTTGCCAAATTCAACTCTATGCGTCGTGAAGAAACACATGCAATTGAACTTAAATTTTGACTATTTATGAGTTCAAAATGTAAAAGAAATTAAAATAAAAATATTGACTATTTTTCTATATTTTTACGACATCGAACGCTATTTTTCTTCATTTTTCATGTATTTTTCTATTTTTGGAAAATATTAAAAAATATTAAAAAATATGAAAAATTATTTTTTTTTATCAAAAATGGTTCCTTTAGCTTGGTCAAGGCTACCAAAGATGATTTTTTAATTTTTTTAACTTTTTATATATTTTTTATGAATTTTTTAAAAATAAACTATGAAAGACTGATCAAAAATCAGGTGTCAACAGCTGCCCCTCTTTGAGAGGAATTTCGTCAGAGGTTTCTCTCAAAGACAAGGTGACACCTGTGTTCCGATCAACTCGACTGGGAAAAGAAAAGAAATCATGACATCCAATTTTCATGCCCATCAATGTGTGCTTTTCCTTAAAAAGAGATGTGCTCATTCAATTCCATGATATGATGTAAGAAAGTTAAGGAGTAGATAGACTTCCCTGCCCCTTACCTGCCGAATGCTTGCGGCATTTGCTGTGTCTGATGGGTTCAAGTAGATTCCTAAGGACTTGTCATCGGAGTGTCCTGGGGATGTTAAGCTCTGACCTGTATGGTAGGTCAAACCATAATGGGATTCCTAACTGATAGGAACCTAAGGAAGACGCATCCCACATTTGGGAATTTGCCAAGGGTTTTGATCCGTGTGGTGGACTAAACTAGAAATGGCTTGCCTAATGTAAGGCTTATTAGGGAAAACGACTCCTCCCGCGTTCGGGATTCATCAAGGTTTTGATCCGTATGGTGGATCGGACCATTGGGTTGATCCTTCAGGCGGTCTCTACCAGTCCTTTGACCCTTCAGGCGGTTTCTACCATTCATTGACCCTTCATGCGGTTTCTACCATTGAGTTGACCCTTCAGGCGGTTTCTACCATTGGTTGACCCTTCAGGCGGTTTCTACCATACATTGACCCTTCAGGCGGTTTCTACCATTGTTTTGACCCTTCAGGCGGTTTCTACCATTGGTTGACCCTTCAGGCGGTTTCTACCATACATTGACCCTTCAGGCGGTTTCTACCATTGTGTTGACCCTTCAGGCGGTTTCTACCATTGATTGACCCTTCAGGCGGTTTCTACCATTGAGTTGACCCTTCAGGCGGTTTCTACCATTTATGAGATTCCAAATTGATATGAATCAAAGGATGACGTACCCGCTCTTCGGGGCTAGTCGGAGACTCGATCATTCTGTGGATCGGTCTTAGAAAAGATTTGCCTACTAAAAGGCTTCACCTAAGGATGACGCACCCAGTCTTTGGGGTGGCCAAAAGTCCTGCAGAAAGCTTAGACCTGAAAAAATTTTCCTCGCCAAGAAGATATTAGTAATCTTTGGGAAGACAATAATTGTCTAACTGACAAAATTCTACGACTTAAGTTTTAGTCATGAAATGTGCATTTTGATTGTTGGAGGTTATCCAAAACATTCCTGCCATATACAGATGTGATCATAAATTCCTTGCACGGAAACTCTAGATCAAACAATTTGAAAATTTCAAAAAGAGTTTGCTCAAAACATCCATTGGAGTATTTCTCACCCAAGAAGGCTCCTCACTGCTCTGTGATAATGATCTTTAATAGGGAAAGTGCTCAATTTCCTACCGACCTGTGCCTGGGTTTCAGGATCATTCGCAACGCATACATTTCGACCGATCAGGAGGTCTTTCACGGGACCGTAGTGTTAGGCTTGGATATCGGTTTCCAAGGGGGACTCACTTTTGAGTCAAGGCCGTTGAACGAAATTTTTCACTATCTGATCCGGGTTTACAAGTCAAGAACCCTGCAAAATGAGAAAGAAATAGTCTTGCTCGTACTTCTTTGAGCTAAGTTATACATTAACCCAAGTGTCTTAGTCAGATAAGACTACTTCAGGGTTGTAACATTGGAAGGATTGGGGACCGAAAAAGGCTTATTTTTTGCCCAGAAATTGTGAAGGGTTTGACATTGGTGATCATTGCAAATTTGCCACATGTCCTTCGAAGAACATCTCCATTTCTTGAAGTGTACACTCCTCTTTTAGAGCGCACAAGAATGTTTAAAAGCGTCTCTTGTTACATTAAGAGACCGTCTGTTTGTGTGTTTGCAATTTGAGCACGACAACATTTGGAGAGTAGTCATCTTGATCTAACTCCTTTGCAGGGTCTTTTCATCGTCTCTCTAGACTTTACTGGGGATATTTTGAATAGACATCAGCCTTGCTTTTTACCAGGCACTTTGCTTTTTCTTGATGTCTAGGGATTTTTCTTTTCCCCCTTTTTTTAATCCCGTGTTTTTCTTTTCTTTTGGAGCTAGGATTTTCGGCAATCATGCTAGATATGCAACTTAAACTTTGGCACGCTTCCATTCCTAGAGTGATGTTGCCTTTGCTTTGGAACATGCAATGATCACCAATAGGTTGATGAAATGAATTTGCTGGCTCAACTTGGTTGTGCAAAGGATAACAATGTGTAGGATAGAGAAATGAATCATTCCCGTCATCCTATGACACTTGGATTATCATATAAACAACACACAAAGATTTATGTTAGTCCGAGCAAGAAAATTTCTAACCGTTTACTTTCTGATACTGTTGGACTAACCTTCATTTGCCCCAATGTGGGGTGGTTCTTGACAGGGTTGAGAATGAAAATCGCCGTTCAATGGGGTTCTCAATGGGCATCTGTAGTGTTTGGAATGAAGAAATAAATGCCTCTGTCATCTCGATCCATGTAATCGTTGCGAATGACCCTTATATCCATAGGTTAAGGTTTCGCTATCATTTCCAATCTCCTCATCTCTCAAGTGTGTATGAGACGTGTTTGGATTAGGCTCGCTTCTCTTATGAGAAAATACCCTTTTGAACAGTTCAAACGACTCTTATTGGAAAAATTCATTTCATTTCATCAAGATTTATCCTTCAAAGGGATTTTATGATGCACCATACATGTGTAATTCATGTTCAGACAATCTCATGTTTTAAAACATGAATGTCAATGAAGTAAGAATTCTATGTCTTTTTAGATGTGAGAATCGAATTAATTCTGAAAGTTTTTAATCTCCAATGAATTGGGAAAATGGATACTTACCTGCCCATCGAGGCTGGAGATCCTGGAGATATAAAAGGGATATGTCATTGTATATTCTAAAACTTTACAAAAATTGGAACGATACATCTTACCCTTGGTCATATGCTCCAACGAGTGTACAAGGGTTGTGAAAATCTGCACTTCACATAGTAACACAAGATTGTTGGGTGTTCTAAAGTTCTTTCGACTTCTTGGTTTTTGGAGAAAAATGAAACTTACATGTGTGCCCTGATGGCGAGCTCCTGCCAAGGATAAATATTAAGCATTATTTTGGGTTTCCAAATTCAAAACAAATTGGGACGATACTACTTTACTCTTGATTTGAATTCCATTCTGCATGCCAATGTGCGGATTGTAGAAGCCGGCCCTCAAGCTTGTGGCCATGATTTCTTCGTCTGGTTGGGCAACGAATCCACCTCGAGGATTTACGTCGGAGGAGATTCATTCATCTTTTTGGGCGTGTTTCATGCACTGTTTTGTTATTTGAATGCATGGCTTCTTGGGTGCCTCATCTCTGTTCATCACCTGAGAGGAAAATAAGAGAACATTATCCCCGCATCTGATTGAAAATCATTTAGGAACGATACGTTCTTTTTACCAAATGGGTGGCTCCGCGGCCAAATGTGTTTTACATTGAAAGGATGGATTCCATTACGCTCTGCGGATGATAACTATTGCTTCGGGGACTTGCCCCACGGATCAAACGATGAATTTGATGTCTTCGGCTTCGACATGCTTTCCAGATGTAGGAATGGTTTGCCCCCATTTTCAGTGGAGATGGGTTTTGTCGAGTGGGCAAGATCAAAAACTCATCCTAGATTTGGCTTTAGTCGAAGGTTGAAATCCCGATCTTGGATAAGCGAATCATGATTCATCTCCTTCTGCTTCGGATTTGTCATTTGCGTGCTTCACATTTTACAATACCAACTTCGCCGCTTGATGAAAATGAATCGATGATTTTCGAATTGCCCCAAGTTCTATAGTCATCTGCGTCGAATCTCTTTGAACTTCATCGGGTGATAGACAAACTGATAAAATGATTTTTCAATCCTGAGATCGAACTCCTGACGTTTCGTACCACTTCCAGTTCACTGACTACCAGGACAAAGCACTATTGGCGTCCCTAACTGGTTCGTTTTTTGTTATAAAATTCTTGAAGCAGTTAGCGACCCCCATCGAGAATGAAACAAGCTCAATTTAGAGTTCATAACGACTAAAGATCCCTTAGAACGATACAGAGCTAACCGTCTTTGAGCTCGCTCGGGCTTTTGCTCGCATTTTCCTATGTGAAGCCTTTAAATGTTTTTCTTCGTGGCGTTCAATTGATTCGCCTCGACTCTAATCTAACAAGGGATTGTCGTACTCAAGCATGATGATGCTCGCAGGTAGTACTGATCGCTGCCCCAGATTAACTCTAGGCATTAAGGAAGATTATCTTGCATGGAAGACTTTATGACAGAAAGATTAATGATACATCCATTCACATGTGCCTAGTTCCCTTGAGGATTCTCGGTGATCAGCCAGCTACACCATGAATCAGACATATAATCGTCATTTTGGATCATAACTTCATAAGTCCATCAGTTTTAAACTGATCGATCCAGATATGGAGCTCCTCATCAAGGAAATCTTTTGATTCTTCGAGCAACTGATATTCGGGTTGACCATCATCGCTTGGCGTTGAAGGATTCCTGTTTCTGTTGTGAGCGATCTGATTCTTCGAGCTAGAACCTTCGTCGTTGCTCGAGATTATAAGAGGATGATTGATCGGTTCACTATCAAAAGCACATTCCATTTGGGAATGGGAGAAACAAAAATCCTCAAAGCATCCGCCCGCTTGATCTTCCGAAATCATATGCCCAAGCCGGGCAGATCTTTGAACACTAGGCGCAATATGTTGATCGGGGATAGGAAGAGCACTAGCGAAAAGTTGCTGCTCAAACCAAGGAGTTCGTACCTGCTGCACTTGTGGCATATACTCTTGAGGGGTGCTGAGATGATTCGGGGGAATATTCTGATTAGCGCCCAAGTAGTCGATGGTGCTGCTACCAGCTTGGTCGGTGCCTAGATTCGGCAGGGTATTTCTTACTTCAGGGGCATTGTAGTTATAGCCATGCCTAGTGTTTAGGCACAAGTTGAGTTCTTTCAGGTTCAGTGCTGTGTGGCGCTGTCTTAGCGCCCTTCTGTAGCTCTTGAGGTGACTCGCGACTCCATCTTTAGTGAGTCCTGGTATGTTCATGATCTCAAGTATGCGCGTTGGATATGCTGAGTTGATCCCTAGTTGCTGAACCGCACTAAGGAACTTGAGATGAAGCTCGGGGGACCAATTGACCCTCGTCTTCTTGCGACCCGGAACAGTGTTGACAACTTGGCTATTGCTCTCTGGCCTATTTCCAGTAGAATTTGATCGAGCCGGAAATTGTTGTGGAGGGAATTCATCAGCTTTGGATTGGTCGGTCGTGATAGTAAGCTCATCGTTAAGGAAACTCCAATCATGGTGACGCATATCACATCCTTTAGAAGGCATCGATATTGACTTCGTAGAATTGATTTGTTCATGCATATCTCCAACAAAATCCGATTGTATCGAAGATGGTTCGAGGGAGTGGGGTGGTGAATGAGCATTTTCAATCCTCATATAAGGCTTATCAAGGAACATTTCGCCGAGAGTGATAAGGCCACCGCAATTAAGGCAAGCGATAGTGCTGGGAGCTTTCTTATACCTCATGTTCTCCGCTCGAAGCTTTTCGTTTTCCTCCTTTAGAATCGCAAGTTCTTGACGTCTGTGTTGAGCCCTCAATTTGGCTCGCTTATTTTGAAACCAAAACTTGACCCTCAAAGGTTTCATCCCTAGCTTCTGGCCCAATTCATTTCTTTGTTTCATGTTCGGGAGAGGGCATTCACTAAAGAAAGCTTCAAGCTCTTGGATTTCATTCTGAGTGTGGCACTGGCGAAGTTTCCTTTTCCGAGATTGACCATCGCTGCTGCTGTTGTCGTCGCTGCTGAGATCCTGAACTTCGTTGCCGAAAGGGTTGGGTTCTGTGGTTCTGGTACCAGACGCCATCCTGGAATCTTCGAGATCTCTCAGTAGTTCATTTTCTGAGATTTTTGGATCAGTCGCCTCTAGCAACTGATGGTAACCCTCAAACATGTTGGATCGAAAAATGTTCGATCAATTTTTGCTCACTCAGGGTTCTCTACTCTCTCATGTATGCTCACTCTCTCTAAATTTTCTTTTGAGTGGTTCTGTATGCCCATGAAACGTTCTTTAAACATGGATGAAGATCGTCAAGCAAGCGTTGCTCCCAAGATTTCGTATTTCCCGCTTTGTCGTCTTCTTTCTTCTTTTCAACGTGGAGGGACACCAAATCGATTTCCTTTTCTCGATATCCATGTCTGTCTCCCACTTATTTTCAAAAAGGTGGAACTACGCTCGCCTCCTGCTCAATTTTTTAATATGATGGGACCGCCAAATCCTTTCGCAACTTTTTTCGATAGTTGCGCTTAACTCCCGCTCAATTTTAATATGGTGACACCGACATATCTTTTTACAACTTTTTTAGGTTTATCAAGCCTGAAATCGCGGACTGGGACAGATCTGATGGTTCACCGAAAGAGCCACCACAGCTTTACCCAATTAACTTGGCTCCACGAGCATTATTGCTGTGCCTTTCTTCATTCTCGAGTTGCTATAAAAGGAGGAGTTAATGCAGAGAAGATTAACACTCTTACATAATTGCCTTTTCTTATTTTAATCACTCTACCACACTCATCTTCTTCTCGCTCACTCCAACGAAAATGACCTCCTCTCCTATTCGCGCTTTCTCGGCCGAAATTTTGGCCCAGTGGGAAAAACTCTATAACCTCCTCGGTCGAGGCTATGCTCATATAGCCGATCACCCAGAAACTGAAGATGAAATCCGCATTTTGCTCGTGGAAATAGACACCACCTCCATCGAGGGCACTAATTTAGAGAGGGAATATAGAATCTTCCCAACCCTCTTTATAAACTTTTTAGAGACTTACCGTGTCGCTCATCGAAAAGCTACCGTGGCTCACGTTTTGCGAGCTCGCTATGAGGATCGGTCCAACTGCTTGGTGTTGGCCAACCTTGTGGCCGATAGTCACAGAAAGGCTGTTGAGTTCGCCAACAAGCGAGTCTCGATGTTGCTTCGCGAGAGGGGAAATTTGGTGGAGCGCTTGGCCTTATCCCTGACCACCTATGAGCACGACCGTCGTAATGTCGTGTTGAAGTTTCAATGTGAGTGGCAGGAAGAAAGGCTTGACAGCATTACCGCAGATATAGCCCATGGGAGAGGACTAGTTCGGGACCTGGAAATAGCCGCCGAAGATCACGGGACCAAGGTTGCCGAGCTTAAAGGGGAATGTAAACGCATTCTTCTTAAGCTTGCAGATCTCGAGTCTCGAGGTGGTGAGTATAAGCAAAGCATCAATAATATGGAGGGCCAACTTGGTTCCTTTGTGATGCTAATTAGGGCTCATTGCGGTTTTATGTTTCCACCCCGATGATTTGTATGATCTGCTTTTAAGGTCCCTCGATTGAGCGAAATGAATGAAAGCTCTAATGTGTGTGTCTCAACTTCTGTATGGCTGACTTTCTCGAACACCTGACCACTCTCAACCTAGGCAAGCTGCGCTTTGACATTGATGATTCGAGCGTGTACATCTTGATTTTTTAATCTTGCTTATGATCGGATAAAGGAACCTCCCACCGCGATTATCCACAAAAAGACTTCTCTTCTCTACTTGTTTTTAACCTGTTTCAAATGAAAAGGCAGAATCAGAAGAAAGAATTTGAAAAATAAAGCATAAATCCTTTCAATTTTATGCTTACTTGTGATTAATAGGGATAAGAGCTTTTACAAGGGTTTTGGCCTTGTGCAAAAGCTTTTATCAATATTCCTCAAAGGAAAGCATATCATTGAAAGGAATGTAATTCACGATAATCGCCTTTGATCAATTCCAAGAAAATCAATGGAATGTTCAAAAGTACACAATTACGATGTGTTTTAAATTCAATTGAAGATACGGTATCCAAATTAAAGCCGTTTGCTAAGAACGAGAGTAATTTGGATATCTATCTTTTCATTAAATTTGAAAAACACGAATACTCTTGATCAATTATTGTGGATTACCAATGATGCAAAACATGCATGAACCAATTCAAGTTTATAGTTCCTTCTGGCGAAATTGGGATTGTATTGCCCTATACGGCCAAAAGGTTGTATAAGACTTCCAATTTCAATTTCATCCAAAGGAATTATAAAATTGATTTTGGAGTATTCGAGTGATTAGAAGAAATGTCACTATCACATTCCAATGACAAGTCAATAGAAATACAACAAATTTCAATCTGAATGTATATAAACACAAATAGATCCCTAATACAATCAATATAAGGGATCAGATAGAGAGGATCTCAGCAAAATAAATCCTATACAAGAAGGCTAGAAATGAAAATTAAAACAAAGGAATGTGATCTTAATACTTAGAGATGCCCCAGTTTCGATCTTTGAGACGTGACTTCATGATCACCTATTCCAAATCGTCATCTTCATTAGATGATACCTCAATGATGTCCATAGCAGGCTCTTCTTGTCCACTTGGCGCTCGTAATGGGATGACACCATCTTCATCTTCCATCAAGAACATTGGGAGGAAAACACACCTATCTATCCTCAAAATGGCATTTAATCCAATCACTGGAATTATGCAATGAATATAATGATTAAGAGCTGTAACAAGTTCGAGGGATAGAAAAGTCTTACCAACCAAACTTAAGAGAAAATCAAGCTTCTCTGTATTTTTAGCAGTGTTAGGTATACTAACCTTCCATAGACAAACGCATGAGACAAGTGAGGGAAAACTCCTAAAAATCAAAAGATAGGGCTTGGTACCTAAAGCCAAGGTTCTCACCTCGAATTCTGGGAAGAGCCGATTCCATTGCACAACTATCGTTGCATTGGGACTCAATCCATAGTTCGAAGTGAGCGGAATTGAAAAGTGGATTACCCCATGTTTTTCCTCACGGAGATTCCATTTTCAATTCCTTCTATTGTGTTCCTAAAGAGGGCGCCTGGGGTTTTAGGCGCAATTGTGTGTATTCATTGTGTCGTGCTAAAGCAAAAGACATGCATTTTATTTAACAATCACCGCTTCAATATAAACATCCACACAATCATACATCCAAAACTCTTGCATGCATAAAACAAAGTTAACAAGCACTTCACCCCTTATTTCTCCCGTCTACAAAAACATCTAACACATTCGTTAGCATATACACCTCACTTTCGAGAGCATCTGCATAAAATTAGGTTAGAAGAATCAATCAACTTTTTAATCGGCTCAAGTCCACTAAATGGTTAAGAACCAGTCCCCAGCAGAGTTGCCAGTCTGTCGCGACCCTCTTGAGGTTGTCGGGCTCTCGAGGGCTAATGGGCCGTCCTGTCTGGTCGGACGCGGGCCTCTCCCAAGGCCCATTACCCAAATCGCAACGGAGGTATGCGTGATCGACTTTCAGTGTGGTCTAGTGACATGTGCTAAGTGTGCATGCCATGGAGTCGCCACCAATCATTTTTTTAGGGTATGATTGGACCACCCAATCGAATAGTTGGGAGTTTCTATTCAATTCTGCGAGAACCAGAGAAATGGTTTCGGGGACTTAGTTACACCAACTGTCAGAGTTGACGCCCTTTCGGTACCTAAGTTGACTAAATTTTCTAGCCTGAGATTCATGCGGATGAGTAAGGTATGAACCCTAAATCTAGAAATTCATGTAGATAAGAGTGATTATCCTAGCAATCACAATCAGTAATAAAATGCCCAACTCAAGGAATCTAGATATGCAAATAAATCACATGGCATTCCTAGTAAGGTCCTATTTATCAATCACAGCTCAAGAATGATTTAGCTGTCCTAGCCATTCTACACACGATCTAACCTAAGAAAAGCATTAGGAAGCATCGAAGGAGTTCGAGAGTACTCACATGGGGTTCGCCGTGCCCTGGTTTGGTCTTAGACGAGCTATCGAGCTCATGCCGACCCGATTATATTTGGGGATCCACTCGGCGTTTTACACCATGAAATCATGTGAAACAAAAACGAAAATATTCAGCAAGGGGCATTTATTGTAGATGGTGGTCGATCTAATTGGACGTCAAGACTAAAAAAGATGTAGAAATTTACAAATTAAAATACTCGAATGACATTTTTTTGCCAAATTCAACTCTATGCGTCGTGAAGAAACACATGCAATTGAACTTAAATTTTGACTATTTATGAGTTCAAAATGTAAAAGAAATTAAAATAAAAATATTGACTATTTTTCTATATTTTTACGACATCGAACGCTATTTTTCTTCATTTTTCATGTATTTTTCTATTTTTGGAAAATATTAAAAAATATTAAAAAATATGAAAAATTATTTTTTTTATCAAAAATGGTTCCTTTAGCTTGGTCAAGGCTACCAAAGATGATTTTTTAATTTTTTTAACTTTTTATATATTTTTTATGAATTTTTTAAAAATAAACTATGAAAGACTGATCAAAAATCAGGTGTCAACACCTAGCCTCTGCTTTTCGTAGACTTGGTTGGTCACATTGAGGCGCCTCCACCAAATTAGCAGCTCTCTCTGCGGGCCCAGCACTATTAGGATGTCTCTTCCCATCGAGTCTAGATTATGAAAATGTCATCCCCAAAATTAATTACCATGGATTATTCGGATATTAGATCCGTTCAACTCATTATCTTCTCTTGATGTGACGAGGGTTAGGTTCCCCCATTTTAGGGATTGAATGAGGGTTCCGACTCGAGTCTCATCAAGGTGTATAGTTAATTGGACGAAAATAATGATGTGATGCAGATGATATGCTTGTGCATGACGTGAGCCAGCTCAATTCCATGTCTCATGCACCATGAAATAGGATTAGATTCTTGCACTTATGTTGGGCATGTCATGTACAAGTTCTAACAAAGATTTCATCCGAATGCGACATGCAATTGAACTGAGAGATCTGAATGGTTGAAAGAAATTCCAACCTCGCATTCCGATGTTAAGACGCCTAGAAATGACTCAAAGACCAAAGTGCCAAGGATAGAAGGGAGCACCACAGGCGAACACTCCTTACAGACTCGAGGACTCGGATAAAAGAAGAGGGACAATTGGAACATGGCCCACAAGAACCTAAAAAATGCCCCAAGTCGGGTCTTCGGGGGACTGCGCTTGGTGTCTTCATTTAGGCCATTTGGGGCCCTCGTTTTCATCAGATGATATTTTGATAATGTTCGGTAGGTGCCTTGGATTTGTTGTTCCCCCTTGTCCTTCAATTTTCGATAGGGTTACTGGATCGCCCCTTGGACAGCTTGGAAATGGTAAACACCGTTGAATGCCCCGGCAGTCCGATGGCGGACGACGTGGCGCTCATACTTGAATACATCTGGGATGTGTGACCGACTTAGAGAAATCATCTCTACTCTATCCATACTCTAAAATGGAATCGGACTCAACCATCAGATTTGATGAATGCAGCATGTTATGAACTAAAAGACTGCAAGTGAATTAAATAGAAATGGAAGGACCTTACCATGAGTGACGCTTAATGATTTTTCTGGTTTTAGGTATACTAACCATCCACATACATGCGCATGAGACAAGTGAGGCTCGACTCTAAAAATCAAGATAGGGTTTGAAACCTAAGGCGAAGGCTCCCACCTCGAGTTCTAGAAAGGGTAGATTCCATTGCACAACTATCATTGCATTGGGATCCAATCCATAGTTCGAGCGGAATTGAAAAGTAGATTACCCCATGTTTTTCCTCATGGAGATTCCATTTTCAATTCCTTCTATTGTTTTTCTAAAGGGGCGCCTGGGGTTTTAGACGCGGTTGTGTGTGTCTACGTGTCGTGATCATCATAATGTAAGTCATGCACAAGAGTTTATCAATCAGTGCTTCAAATCATCCACATAATATACATTCCTACACCCAACCTGCATAAGACAATGTTAATCACAAACTACCCTACTTATCACTCCGATCTGCAAAAAACATATAACACCTATCGTAAGCGGACTTACCTCATCTTCAAGAGCGCCTGCAGGGTCAGAAAAATCACTCAACGTTTTAATTACGGCCTAAGTCCACTTGAGGTCTAGATTCATATGTTCCAGAACAAGTTCCCCAGTGAAGTCGCCAGCTGTCGCGACCCGTCCGAAATTTTTCCTTTCGTTGAAGATGGGCGAATGGATTACCAATCGAGCCCTCACTCTGAAATGTGGATCATGGGCTTTAGATCGGTGCGGGCCCTCCCAAGCCCATACCAAATCGTGGCGGGAATATTTTTGAGGGGTTCGACAATACGAGTCGATCGCTTTCGACCTTAGTTTAATCGTGGTGGCATGTGCAAGTGTGCATGCATTTGGAGTCGCCATCGGTCTTTCTTGAAGGGTAGACCAGAAACCTTACTGACCAATTGTGAGAGGTCGATCAGTTCTGCGGAACCAGGGATTTTGGGTTCGGGGACTTGGTTACGCTGGTGTCATTATCAACGTCCTTTCGATACCTAACGCGAGTGGTTTTCATAACTAAGATTTCATGCATGCGTAATTTCGGGTGAGGTAGGTCGGATTCAAGGTTTCATGCAGATTGGAAGACTGGTCCTATCAATCACAATCAATATAATGAAAGCGCAAATCAAGTGCATAAATAAACCACTTCAATGCACGTCAATTCAAATCAATGGTCTCCTAGTATAGCCATAAGGGCTTAGGGAATGTGTGATCTAGGATTAAGGGAAAAATGGGAAGATTTGGGGACGATGAGCCAAAAAGGGCAAAATCTTCAATTTTGGAAGGTTTGAATACCGAATTACCCAAAATATTCCATGGCTAGTTGATTGTGATCATTTCCCATTTTTGAGAATTTTTTTGAAATTTCTTGATTTTTCTTCAATTTTTGGAAGACGATTCGTCCAAAGGGCGAAATCGTCATTTTTCATAAGAATCGGATACAAAATGCCCGGAATAAGTCTTGGCCAGTTGACTGTGCCCATTTCCTATTTTTTTGGGATTTTCTTGAATTTTTTATGAATTTTTTTGGAGGACGATTTGTCGGAAGGGCAAAACCGTCATTTCTGGAAAGATCGGGAGACAAAAGACCCGAAACTGGTCATGGCCAGTTGTTCGTGGATATTTCCTATTTTTTAGAATTTTTTTTTAGAATTTTTTTATTTTCTATTTTTTATTGAATTTTTGAATTTTATTATTTTTATGATTTTCTAAAAGATTTTATAATTTAAAAAGGTTTTCCGGGCCGAGTCAGACCCGGCCCGCGCCTCTCGGGCGCCCGGCTTGACCCTACGGGTCGAAAACCGGCCTAAACCGACGCCGTTTTTTATTTTTCAAGGTTTTCTATTTTTTTTATTAATTTTTCGATTTTTTTATCCATTTTCTTTAATTATCCAAAAATCCTCTGGATCTAACGGTCCATATTGTGCCACGTGGTTTCGTATCGTGCGTCCGATCTTTCGCTAGATCGGACGACCCACAGAAGGCCACGTGGCCAAATATCTACCGTCGGATCAAAATTAATTTATTTTCTTTTTCAGGAAAACCTTCCAATCGGACGCTCCAGATTGTGCCACGTGGCTACTCCTAGAGCGTCCGATCTTGGACAAGATCGGACGATCCACAGAAAGCCACTTGGCACATTCTCAGCCGTCAGATCGATTTTAATTAATTATCCGAAAATCATTTGTTGATTTTCCAAAAAACCCAGATCGTGACACGTGGCATAACCACGGCCGTCCGATCTGTTTTATTTTTTCAGCTCTGACCCAATAGCTGACGTGGCTGCTGACGTGGCACGCCACGTCAGTGTTGACCGTTGACTGGTCGCCGGAGAAGACGATGAACAATAACAATTCCGGCGACTTTTGCCGGAATTCTCGCTGGAGGATCCAAACCGTGCCCAAAACTTAATATTTTTTTTTATCATCCTTTCGGCATTCGACTCCTCAGAGATCCCACATTGACATACAATGAAAACATGGCATGAATTACGTCGAAAAACGGCCAAATCAGACCTCTACAGTCCCGGCACTGGCGAGCAGTTTGCAGAATGAGATTCCTAACTGGTAGGAACCTAAGGAAGATGCATCCCATATTTGGGGACTTGCCAGGGATTTTGATCCATATGGTGGATTAGACCAGAAATGGTTCGCCTACTGTTCGGCTTACCTAAGAAAACGACTTCTTTCGTGTCGAGAATTCATCAAGGTTTTTGATCCGTATGGTGGATTAGACCATAAGTGGCTCACCTACTGTAAGGCTTACCTAGGAAAATGACTTCTTCCGTATCGAGAATTCGTCAAGGTTTTAATCCGTATGGTGGATTGGACCATTGGGTTGATCCTCATGGCGATATCTACCATAAGTTGACCATTCAGGCGGTTTCTACCTTTGGTTTGATCCTTCATGCGGTTTCTACCTTTGAATTGACCCTTCAGGCGGTTTCTACAATTGATTGACCCTTCGGGCGGTTTCTACCTTGTGTTGATCCTTTATGTGATTTCTACCTTGAGTTAACCCTTTAGGCGGTCTCTACCTTTAGTTGATCCTTCAGGCGGTTTCTACCTTGAGTTGACCCTTCAGGCGGTTTCTAGCTTGATTTGACCATTCATGCAATTTCTACCTTGAGTTGACCCTTTAGGCGGTTTCTATCTTTAGTTGATCCTTTAAGCGGTTTCTACCGTGAATTGACCCTTCAGGCGGTTTCTACCTTTTGTTGACCCTTCAGGCGGTTTCTACCGTGAGTTGACCCTTCAGGCGATTTCTACCTTTGGGATTCCAAGTTGGTATGAACCAATGGGCGACACACCCAGTCTTTAGGGTTTGTCAAAGACTTGATCGTTCTGTGGATCGATCTAGGAAAGGCTTGCCTACTCAAAAGCTTTGCCTACGGACGATACACCTAGTCATCGGGATTGCCAAAATCTTGCAGAAGGCTTAGACCTGAAAGATTTTTCTTCATCAAGAGGATGTTAGTAATCCTTATGAAGACAACAATTGTCTAACTGATAGAATTTTATGACTTAAGTTTTAGCCATGAAATGTGTATTTTGATTGATGGAGGTTATCCAAAACATGCTTGTCGCATACATGTGTGATCACAAATTCCTTGCACGGCAAATCTGAATCAAACAATTTTGAAATTTCCAAAAGAGTTTGTTCAAAACATCAATTGGAGTATTTCTCATCTGAGAGGGTTTCTCACCGCTCTGTGATAATGGTCTTTTGTAGGGAAGGCGCTCAATTTCCTACTAAACTGCGCCTAGGTTTCAGGATCATTCGTAGCGCATACATTTTGACCGATCAGGAGGTCTTTCATGGGACCGTAGTGTTAGGCTTGGATATCAGTTTTCAAGGGTGACTCACTTCTGAGTCAAGGCCATTGAATGAAAGATCTTCATTGTCTGCTCCGAGTCTACAAGTCAAGAACCCTGCAAAAATGAAAAAGAAATAGTCTTGCTCGTACTTCTTTGAGCCAAGCCATACGTTAACCCAAGTGTCTTAGTCAGAGAAGACTGTTTCCGGATTGTAACATTGGTGGGATTGGGGACCTAAAAAGGCTATTTTTTGCCTAGAAATCATAAAAGGTTTGACATTGGTGATCATTGCAGATTTGCCCTTGTCCTTCGAAGAATGTCTTCAATTCTTGACATGCATACTCTCCTTTTAGAGCGTCTCTTGTATGTTGCCTATTTGAGTATGATATCATTTGGGGAGTAGTCTTCTTGAACTGACTCCTTTGGAGGGTCTTTTTCTCATCTCTCCAAACTTCACTAAGGATATTTTGAATGGGCATCGACCTTGCTTTTACTAGGCACTTTGCTTTTTCTAGATGCCTAGGGATTTTTTAATCCCATGTTTCTCTTTTCTTTTGGAACTAAGATCTTCAACAAATTGCGCTAGATAATACAATTTGAGCCTTAGTGCGCTTGAACATTGGTATGGAAATTTTCTTTCATCCCTTCTATTGAATTTTTCCGTTCTTAGAGTAATGCAGCTTCCATCTTGAAGCATGCAATGATCACCAATAGGGGTTTACGGAATGAATTTGCAGGCTCAACTTGGTTGTGCAAAGGATAATGGTGTGTAGGATAGAGAAATGAATGCTTCTCGTCATCTTATTGCACTTGGATTACCATGTAAGCAACGCACAAAGATCGATGTTAGTCCAAGCAAGAAACTTTCTAACCATTTACCTCATGATACTGCTGGACTGACCTGCATTTGCCTCGACGTAGGGTGGTTCCTAACAGGGTTAAGAATGAAAACCACTGTTCAAATGGGTTATCAATGGTCACTTGTAGTGTTTATGATATGAAACGAATGCCTCCATTGTCCCGATCTATATAATCACTGCGAATAATCCCTATCTCTGCAGGTCCAGATTTTTCATTTTATGTCCGATCCACTCCACTCATCTCTCAAGTGTATATAGGACGTGCTCGGACTAGGCTTGCCTCTCTTATGACAAAACCTCCTTTTGAGTGGTTGTTGACACCTAATGTTATTATGATTTTTTTTATTTTATTTATTTTATTTATTTGTCATTGCATAAAAATGAGAATTGGTCCTAATTCTCACCAAAAAGAATTTTCATTCATAACGTATTTGATCCCTTATTCATGCATTGCGTTCGCATAATTGAGTTGAAATCGAGAATGAATGAGAGGTAGACGCAGTCCTGGCAAAGATAGGATTGACGCTCTCGGTAGAATTCGGATTTACATTTTGCACCACGGGGCCGCTGAGTCGAACTTGAATATATAAAAAAATGGGATGAGCCATCGGGCAAGGGAAAGGACAAGCTCCTTTGGCAAAAGAAAAGCATTCATGCGCCACCGACAACAGGGATTGGGAGACAATTCAATAAAGGCCAAAGCTCGTGGGGGTACAAAGATGAGCTGGTGGAGTTTCTTAAATGAGACAATGGAGAGTAAATAAATAAAAGGGAAGCCATTAGTGAATAAGATAGAAAAAAGAAAGAATGGGGCATGGGGAAGATCAGGAAGGTGGCGATCTTGTTCGAAAAAGCTGGCAATCAGGGGCCGACCTCAGTGAGCCACACGAGACGAGCTGTCGTCGAGCCACCAACTCCTGTCGTCCTCCTTATCCCGACTACCTACGTCGTCAAAAAAAGGCACCCCCAGCCACCACAAAAGAGGGGAGAGCACCTCTTCCTCTATTGAGCGGACCTGGTAACTGCCACCATGGTCATCCATCGTCACCGACTGCCTCGCAACGGGGCACCGAACAGAGAGAGAGGAAGGAAGGAGAGGAACTGAGGCTTCGGAAGCTCGACCCCGACGACGGCGCAAAGCTCCGAACAGATCCTACCTGCGTTCGACAGCCATGAGTGGTTCGTGGCGGCATGTTTTCGGCATGGAGGCGTGGGGGTTAGCGGGTCTGACCAAGGTGCCACAGCCAACTCAGTGACGGCGTGGCGAACGTTATCTGAGAGACGACGCTGGTCGCGAACAATCCTGGAGTTGGCTTGACGAGCGAGTCCTACTGTTGGGTGCGACGTAATCCTGACGACTTGGCGACTCACGGAGAGAGGCTCCAATCCTTGCTCAGCTCGCGCGACCCGAGAGCCACTGCTCTGTCATTCTGTTTGGTCGATTCCATCGCTCTGTACGTCAGGTATTTCCAAGTAGTGACACTCCTCACGGGTGTGTTGAGGCACCCGAGGTTCGGGTACAAACTTCCTTCTGCGCCGCTCAACTTCGTCAAGAGGCTGCCGGCGGAACGAATTGTGTTGAGAGCCCCCGTCTCTGGGCGACCTTGTTGGTGCCTGAAGGTGATGAACGGCAGTCGCATGAGTCGGCAGGCGACGACCACGACGACGTGGCGGGCGAGCCTCAACGTCGACCAGTCCGCGGCTCAAGGAGGTTTAGGCCGCGATCTGACAGGAGCGTTGAATGAGTCGACCTTGGAGCGGGTCCTGACAACGAAGTCGACGCGAGGGTGAATAGTGACAGCGGTATGATAAACGAGTCCGAACAGCGAGTCGTCGAGGGCTGTCGGCGTCGAAGGAGTAGAGTCGCCGTCGGGTTTTCGCAGATCAAGAAGGTGACGCGAGGATGAAGACGATGAACAGTGATAATAAGGTTAGTGTGGGCTGTGGGTTGGGTCGGCGAAGAAGCTGGCCTTGATCTCAGCAACATTTAGTCTCCGGGTGGGCTGGCTTGGAATAGTAAAGAGGAGAGTGGGCTCCGAATGGGCTAGCATTGATAAGAAAGAGAAGGCTGGGCCAGGGGTTTTGAAGCCCAATTCGGATGAGAAAAAGGGGGTTCAGGCCTGAGGCCTGTTTTGGTGCCGACCGGGCCCGATTCGGGTCCTCTTATTCGGGCCTGATCAGGCCCGACGGCCTGTTCCGAGCCCGGGTTCGGGAACCCGACCCGGCCCCGTTCTATTTAATTAATTAATAAAAAAATATAAAAAAATAGAAAAATTCCAAAAATAATTAAAAATCATAAAATTTCATAAAAAAATAGATAGAAAATGCATTTATTTGCTTATATTGTCTCAATTACGCTTTATATGTGTTTGATTGTCGATTTGTTCTCCATGTTTAATTCATATGACTTAGTTTTAAGTTCGTTTGTGAATGTCTGAATATTATGCATGTCCTAGTAGATAAATTAGCACGATAATTAGAGTTTAATTCGAGACACTCGTTTTATCCTTTAATTGGCTGAACTTTGTTGATTATCTACTTTGAGTAAGTGCACGTTCCAAAGGTTAGACGCACCATTTTGATATTCCAATGTGGCGACTGACGATGATGCCCATGGCGATGGAAGCTCAATCGAGCTTGGTAATTGGGGTGAAACGCACGAAGAATGGTGGCAGGCTGAGGCTGGGTGATTTAAGGTTGGTGTCCAATCAGGTATATTTTGCGTACCCGATTCGCATATTAGGATTATTTTTCTAAAATATTGTCATTATATATTTGATTCGCAAGTATTTATTCCTATCTAGAGGTCGGCTTCTTTAGTCGGTTAAGTGTTGTATGTTGTCGTATAAAATATTTTCCAAAAAACAATAAAAAATAATAAAGATAAAAAAATTCGAAAAATTCAGAAAAATTCTAAAAACTTTCCAGAAAATAGGAAATGGCCACATTCAACTGGCCATGACCTGTTCCGGGTCTTTCGACCCCCTACCTTTTCCGAAATGACGGTTTTGCCCTTCCGGCAAACCGTCTTCCAAAAAATTGACGATTTTGCCCTCCGGGCTAAATCGCCTCCAAATCTTCCCATTTTATCCCTGGTCCTAAATCACGCCTCCCCAAAGCCCTTATGGCTATATTAGGAAGCTGTTGATTTGAATTGATATACATTGATGTGATTTATTTACGTATTTGATTGCGCTTTCATTAAAATTGATTGTGATTGATAGGAACAGTCTTCCAATCTGCATGAAACCTTGAATCAAGTCTATCTCACCTAAAATTGCCCATGCATGAACTCTTAGCTAGGAAAATCACTCGCGTTAGGTACCGAAAGGGCGTTGGTAATGACACCAGCATAACCAAGTCCCCGAACCCAAAATCTCTGGTTCCGCAGAACTGATCGATCTCTCCCAATCGGTCAGTAAGGTTTCCGGTCTACCCTCCAAGAAAGACCGGTGGCGACTCCAAATGCATGCATAAGTTGCACATGCCACCACGACCACACTAAGGTCGAAATCGATCGGCTCTTATCGCCGAATCTCTGAAAAATACTCCCGCCGCGATTTGGTATGGGCCTGGGAGGGCCCGCGCCGATCCAAAACCCGCGATCGGTAATCCATTAGCCGCGTCCGATTTCGGACGGGTCGCGACAGCTGGCGACTCCACTGGGGACTTGTTCTAGAGCCTATGGTTCTAGACCTCAAGTGGACTTAGGCCGTAATTAAAACGCTGAGTGATTTTTCTAACCCTGCAGGCGCTCTTGAAGGTGAGGTAAGTCCGCTTACGATAGGTGTTATATGTGTTGCAGATTGGAGAAATAAGGGGTGTAGTCCGTGATTAACATTGTCTTATGCAGGTTGGCGTAGGAATGTATGTTGTGTGGATGATTTGAAGCGCTGATTGATAAACTGTTGTGCATGACTTGCATCGTGATGATCACGACACATGGACACACACAACCGCGCCTAAAACCCCGGGCGCCGCCTTTAGGAACACCATAGAAGGAATTGAAAATGGAATCTCCGTGAGGAAAAACACGGGGTAATCCACTTTTCAATTCCGCTCACTTCGAACTATGGATCGAGTCCCAATGCAACGATAGCTGTGCAATGGAATCGGCTCTTTCCAGAACTCGAGGTGGGAACCTTAACCTTAGGTGCCAAACCCTCTGATTTTTAGAAGTTTACCATCACTTGTTTCATGCGCATGTCTTTGGGCGGTTGGTACACCTAAAACCGCACATAAGTCGACGAGTTTGGTTGGTAAGACTCTCTATACCTCGAATCTATTACAGTTCATATAAATATAGGCATTTCATTCATTGCATTCTGGTGATTAGATTAAATGCCATTTCAAGGATAGATGTGTGTGTTTTTCCCAAACGTCCTTGATAGAAGACGAAGAGGATGATATCCCATGACAAGCACCGAGTGAGCAACAAAGGAGCCTACTATGGATATTATTGAGATATCGTCCAATGAAGATGACGAGTTGGGGCAAGTGATCTGGAAGTCACAGATCGAACTTGGGACATCCTTAAACGTTAGGATCACATTCCTTTGTTTCATTTTCCATTACTAGTCCTCTTGTATAGGGTTTATTTTTATCGAGGCTTTCTCTATCTCACCCCTTAGAGTGATTGTATTAGGGATCTATTGGTGTATACATTTAGATGGAACTTGGTTGTATTTCTTTTGACAGGTCATGGGAATGTGATAGTGGCATTTTCTCTAATCATCCGAATACTCCCAAGTCAAGTTTATAATTCCTTTAGAGGAAATTAAAATTGGAAATCTTGCACGGCCTTTTTGGTCGTATAGGGTAATCCAACCCCAATTTCGCTAGAAGGAATTATACACTTGAATTGGTCCATGCATGTTTTACGTCGCTGGTAATCCACGATAATTGATCGAGAATATCGGCGTTGTTTTGAATTTAATGACGAGATAGATGTCCAAATTACTCTCGTTCTTAATAAAACGGCCTTGATTTGGATGCCGTATCTTCAATTAAATTTAAAACACGTTATTATGCCTCGTACTTTTGAGTAATTCGTTCCTCTCGAAATTGATCAAAAGTGATTATTGTGAATTACATTCCTTTCAATAGTATGCTTTCTTTCGAGGAATATTGATAAAAACTTTTCGCGCAAGATTAAAACCCTTGTAAAAGTTCTTGTCCTTATTAATCATGGGCAAGCATAGGATTGAAAGGGGTTTTTGATTTCTTTTTCAAATTATTCCTTCTGATTCTGTCTTTTTATTTGCAGGTGAAAAACAAGTAGTATAGAGAAATCTTTTCTTGGACAAATCTGCAACTATTCTTCCATCTGATCATGAGCGAGTTATAAAATCAGGACGTATTTGCTCGGCTTATTGCTATTATGGTTCGGCTCACTCAAGTTGAAGATGTTTGGATGCTCGAAGAAATGAACCATACAGAAGTTAAAACACACACACGAGAACTTTCATTTATTTTGCTCAGCGGAGGGTTTTCAGAAGCAGGTCATACAAGTCGGGGTGGAAAAGTAAAGCCAAAGTGAGCCCTAATTAACGACACAAAGGATCCCAACTGACCCTCCATGTTATTAATGCTCTGCTCATACTCCCAGCTCCGCATGTTGTGGTCGGCAAGCCTGAGGAGAAGACTTCTGCATTCTCCCTTAACTTCGGCGACCTTGGCCTCGTGTTCTTCGGTGACTACTTCCAGGTCCCGAACCAGTCCATTCCCGCGAGCTATGTCCTCGGTTATCTTGTCGAGCCGTTCTTCCTGCCAGTCGCTCTGAAGCCTCAACAGGACGTTGCGGCGGTCATGCTCGCCGGTGGTCAGGGATATGGCCAATTGATCCACCAGATTTCTCCTCTCGCGAAGCAACGTCGCGACCCGCTCATTAGCAAACTCGACGGCCTTTTTGTAACTATCAACCAGATAGTTGGTCAGCACCAAATGATCAGATCAATCCTCATAACGAGCCCGCAAGACGCGAGCCACCAGAACCTCCCGATTAGCAACACGATAGGCCTCTAAGGAGTGTGCAAAGAGAGTCGGGAAAGTTCTATATTCCCTCCCCAGTGTAGTACCTTCGAGAGAAGTGGTATCAAGGTCCTCGAGCAGGACTCAGATTGCATCCTCGGTTGCAGAATGATCGGTTATGTGCGCGTAACCGCGACCCAGTAGGTTATAAAGCTTTTCCCACTGGGCCAAGACATCAGTTGAAAAAGTGCGTACGGGAGAGGAGGCCATTTGCGTTGGGTTGGCTTGAGAATAAGACGAGTTTAACAGAGAGATTAGAAGGAAGAAGCTGATTATGCGAGAACGTTAACTTTCCATACATTAATTCCTCATTTTATAGCAATTCGAGGATGATGAAGGGTCTCAGTAATAATGCTGGTGGAGCCCAGTTAGGGGGTAAAGCAGGAGGTCCCCTCACGAGAACCATTGGATTCGTTTCGGTCCGCGATTTCCGGCTCATCAATTAAAAGATGTAAAAGATTTGTCGGGATCACCATTATTAGAGTTAGGTGGGAGGAAAGCGCAACTATCGAAGAGAGCCCTAACAGGGTTTGGCAGTCCCATCACGTTGAAAAGCTAAGCGAGAAATTCAAGGTCTTGAGGGGGAACGTTTGCCTAATGATGCTTGAAGAGCGTCTCCTGAACATGCAAAGTCACTCGAAGAAAACTTTATAGGGAGTGAGCATACAGGAGAGAGTGGAGAACTCTGAGTGGGCAAGAACCAATCAAACATTTCTCAATCCAACATATTTAAGAGGTTACTGTCAGCTGCTAGAGGCGACTGACTCAAAAATCTCAGAAATTGAACCACAGAGGGATCTTGAAGATTCCAAGATCAAGTCTAACGCCAAAACCATGGAGCCCAACACTTCTGGCAACGAAAATCAAGATCACGGCGACGACGACAACGACATCCACAATGCTCAACTCGGGAAAAGAAGACGTCCTCACCAATACTCTCAGGAGGAAACCCAAATGCTGGAAACCCTTTTCAGTAAAAGCCATTACATGAAAAAGAAGTGGAGAATTGAATTGAGCCGGGAGTTGGGGATTAATCAGTCGAGGATCCAGTTTTGGTTTCAAAATAGGAGATCCAAATCGAGGGCTCAACGCAAACGTCAGGTGGTCGAGATTTTAAAGGAAGAAAACCAAAAGCTGCGAACAGAAAACATGAGGTATGAAAAAGCTCTCAATATTACCGTTTTCCCTCATTGCGATAACCTCGTCGCCCTCGGTAAGATATTCCCCGATAAGCCTCACGCGATGATTGAAGACGTTCATTTACCACCCTACTCCCTCGGGGCATCTCCTGCTCAACCAGATTTTGCCGGAGTCACGCATGAGCAGGATGATCCCACGAAGATGATACAAATGCCTCCTAGGGGATGGGATTTGCATCGCTTTGATTGGAGTTACAGTTTCAAGGAGCTGGATGTTACCCCCGACCAGCTCAAAGCATATCAGCCTCATGCACAACAATTTTCGATAGGGTCGGGTCCTGCTGGAGATGAGTTAATCAGTCGTCAAGCCATCGATGCAATTTTGGGCCACGATAAGAGGAGGTTCGCTTGGCCCCCTGAACTGCATTCCAGATTCCTAGATGTGGTTCACCAAATGGGGATCGACTCAGCAACTCCGACGTGCATATTTAAGGCCATGAATGTACCGGGGCTTAGTAAGGAGCTGGTCAGGAATCACCTTGCTGCCTACAGAAAGCTATTAAGACAACGTCGAGCGGAGCTAAACCGGGAGGAATCCGTCTCGAGCTCAAAAGCTAGGGGCGACCGCCATTGTAATGCTCAGGCATCAAGAGATACCCGGCCAAATCTAAGCATCAATCAAGCTAGCAACCCGACCACCGGCAAACTGAAAGCTGATCAGAATGTCCTCCCAGGCCATTTCAACACTTCTCAAGAGCGCGTGCCACAAGTACAGCGAGTGCGCACTCCTCCATTCGAGCAGCAGTCGGCTGGTGCTCTGCCTGCCGCTGGTCAACCCACGACAGACGATTTCTTCGATGAGGGGCTCGATGCCTTGTTCAATCAGTGGGAAGCTGGCATGCTTGGACAGCCATGATCTAGCACCTGACTCAGGGCGCGATGGGTCGGTCACTACGAACACCCGTAGAAAGAAGAACATGTTCACGAGTAGATCACTCATTTTGTCCGTTGTAAAGTTCCTATGGGAACAATTTTCTTTAATGACTATAGTTAATTCTATATTAAAACCAACGCTATCGACGAACATCGTCATGCTCAGTTGTGATGATCCCTTGTTAGATTAAGTCTGAAACCAGAGACGGTCTTTAAAATTTTGAGTGGCCACGAACTCATTCCTCACCAAGCGCCCGGGATGCTGAAATGAAGAGTAACAACATACACATGGAAAATGCCACTTTCGTTTGAACGATGAAAAGGGGTTGAGAGAAGATGATAGTGTTATTTCCCATGGAGCTAAATGAATTAAACGGAGTCATTAATTGCGGGTCCACCGCTGCTCCCCACGTTCTCGGGCCTAGCAAATCATAAAAGGCGCCGAAAGATTGTAGACCCACCACTTTGAAGACTGAACTAGGGGACGAGCGCAATACTCGATGAAACCGAATCAATGCAAGAGAGTTTGTGATCCTATCACGAGGAAAAAGAAAGGGGAATACAGACGATGAGTAATTGCAGGGTCTCGGGAGGAGCGCTTGCTTGCTGGCCTTCATATGCAGCCTGAAGGATGGTTCTAGGACACACACAATCACTTGAGAAAACTTCTAGAGTGAGCAAACACGAAGGAGCGAATAGAGAAAGCTGAGTGAACTAGATCAGCCCGAGATACTCCGATCCATCATGTTTAAAAGCTATTCCCATCTGCTAGAAACGCCCGACCTGGACATTTCTGAGCACGAACTGCTGGGAGACTTTGAAGATCCTGGAGCTGAATCCTGCCCGAAGGCCATGGAGACTGACTCCTCCAGCGATGAAATTCTAGGTTTCAGCTACGAAGAAGGAATATACAATGATGACCGGAGTCGGAAAAGGAAGCAACTACAACGCCACACTCCAGGCCAAATCCGAGAGCTCGAAGCTTTCTTCAATGAATGCCCCACTCCAAGCAAACGACAGAAAATGGAGTTGAGCCGAAAAATAGGATTGGAGCTTTCGAAGGTCAAGTTTTGGTTCGCCAACAAACGAACCCGGGTGAAACAGCAATACGCAGACCATGAGTTACTGGTCCTGAAGGAGGAGAATGAGAAGCTTCAAGCTGAAAGCGCGAGATATAAGGAAGCTCTGACCAAGGCCACCTGCCTTAATTGTGGTAATCCTGTTGTCCTCGGCGAGGTGTTCCTCGATGAACCATCCCTGTTGACGAATAACGCTCAGCTGTTACCGTATTCTCCACAGCATTTTCCGACACAGCCAGATACCGCCGGAGATCTGCATGAGCAAGTCAACACCATAGGATCAACACCAACATCCTCTGAGAAATGGGATATGAATCATCACATGGGGAATTCTCTCAATGACGAACTCGCTGTCGCAGCCAGCCAATCCAAAGTCGGTGAGTCCCTCCCTGGACAACTTTTGAAACGACTAGATCCCGTAGAGAATAGCTACCGAAGTATTGATGATATTTTGGGTGATAAGAGAACAAGGTTTTACTGGACCTATGAGCTTCACACCAAATTTGTTGATGCAATTCGAGAACTGGGAGTTGATTCGGCCAGCCCACTGCGCATACTCGAGATTATGAATGTGCCGGGGCTCTCTAGAATTAACGTTGAGTCTCACCTCAAGTACTATAGGAGATTGCTAAGGGATGGAAGGATAGCGTTAAACCATCATAAAGCCAGTTGGAGCTCAAGTGCTGGGCAGAGTTACAACCATGATGATTGGAGAGCCAAGAGCACCCAACCGTGTTTCAGCAATGACGGGACTAGCAGTCGTGTCAGCGACTCCTCTAACCCAAATCAGAATGCTCCGCCGAGCTATCTCAATACTCCTCAGGAGTATATGCCACAGTTCCAGCACATAGAAATTCCTCAGTTTGAGCACGAATCAGTCATTAATGCTGTCCCTGAAGCGGATCTGGCATCGGTAGAGAGTGCACATATGAACCTGCCGGTCATCGGAGGAAGCTCCAATTCGAGGGGTCAAATTGCTCACGGCGAGAGCAAAGAGAGGAATCCCTCGCCTGCAGTCGACGACACCCAATCTGGGCACCAAGGGCTAGAAAGAACAGGTGATTTCCTTGATGAGGAGCTGGACACTTGGATCAATACTCTTCGGGAATGTATATCTCAACCCCAACAGGGCAATGATGAAGGTTCCAGCTCAAAGACTCCAATCCCTCACAACGAAGGCAATGAAAGAAATCTGCCCCCAACAATCGTTGATACCCAACTTGAACATCAATGGCTCGAAGACCCGAGCAATTTCCTTGGCGATGAGTTCAATCTTTGGCTCGATCAATTTGGAGCCGGAGGACCATCGCAGTGGTGACGCGAGGCCGGTGATCAAACGTCTGATGCAAGGCATGGCTACTCGATGAAAAATGCTTCGAGAAAAGGGGTTGAATACTCATATTGCATATGTTGTTGATCGCACTGTAAGGTTCCCACGGGAACATCTTTCATTAATATCTAGAACTAATTGCGCGTGAGTGTCAACATCACCCTTTGAGCATCTTCAAGCCGAAGGCCGTGGATTAATCACTTAATCCGTGGAGCAAGTTCCATGAACCATAATTATCACCCGCTGAGCATAATGGGATCTACCCCTTCAACACGAAATACGTTTGGCCGCGAAGCCACCTATTTGGTAAAACGATGTATCGTTCCTAAACGATCTTCAATCGAATACCGAAGTAATGTATTCTTTCTTTTCCTTCTCAGATGATAAACATGGACAAATCACTCAATGAGTCATGCGTTCAAATAGCAGAACAGACGCTGCCCAGCTGGGGGCAGATGAACCATTGATGTTACAAACACTCCAAGCATGGATATGCGGATTTGATAGAGGTTGTTCATATCAATACGCAACATCAGAATGGGATGAAAATCAAGAGTAAAGTTGTATCGTCCCAATTTGTCTTGAATTTGGGAATATGAATTAACACTTATTTTTTATCCTTGACAGGGGAATCGCCTTGGAGACGAATAAGTTTTTACATCCCACATACTACCTGTTAGGGTACATGAGGGTAGGATGTATCGTTTCGATTTTCGAAAAATTCGTGAACATACAATGATATGCTTCTTTTACATTTTCAGGGATCTTCAGCCACGGTGGACAGGTAGGTATCCCTTTCCCCCAATCCATTGAAGATGTTAAACAAAAAAAACACAGAGAGAAAAAGAAAAAGCTTTCAAAATCTGATGTCTAGAAAAGACATGGAATTCTAACTTCATTGGCATTCATGTTTTGAAACATGAGGTTGTCTGAACACGCATTGTGCACCATAAAATCCCCTTGACGGGTAAAATTTTTGGGAAAACGAAAGAGATTTTTCCAATCAAAAGTTGTTCAAAACTCTCAAAAGGATGTTTTCTCAAAAGAGAGGCAAGCTCAAATCCAAACACATCCTACATACACTTGAGAGATGAGTGGGGCGAATCAAATAGTAAAATCTGGACCTACGGAGGTAGGGACCATTCGCAGCGATTACATGGATTGGGACGACGGAGGCGTTCGTTTCATATCATAAACACTACAGGTGACCGTTGACAACCCACTTGAACGGCGGTTTTCATTCTTAACCCTGTCAAGAACCACCCCACACCGGGGCAAAAAGGAAGTATGTCCAGCAGCATCAGGAGAAAATGGTTAGAAATTTTCTTGCTCGGACTAACATTAATCTTTGTGTGTTGTTTATATGGTAATCCAAGTGCCATAGGATGACGAGAAGCATTCATTCTCTATCCCACACACCATATCCTTTGCACAACCAAGTTGAGCCTGCGAATTCATTTCATAAACCCCTGTTGGTGATCATGGGATGTTTCAAGATAGAAACTGCATCACTCCAAGAACGGAAGAAATCAAGAGATGGGATTTATAGAAAAATTTCATATCGGCGTTTAAATGTGCTATGATTCAAGTTGTATATCTAGCACAATTTTCTGAACATCGTAATTCCAAAGGAAAAGAAAAGGCGGGATTTCAACAAAGAAAAAAAATCCCCAGCATCAAGAAAAAGCAAAGTGCCTGGTAAAAGCAAGGCCGATGCTCGTGAAAACTGTTTGATTGATCCCCAATAAAGCCTAGTTGGGAAGAGAGAAAAACCCATAAAGGAGTCAGATCAAGAAGACTGCTCCCCAAATGATGTCAGCCGTGGTGCAAAAACACGGACAGAATTGTCAATCTCTTAATACCACAAGAGACGTTTGTTGACACCTGATTTTTGACCATCCGTTATTATAGTTTTTATTTCTAAAATTAATTAAAAATAGCAAAAAAGGTCAAAAAATTGCAAAATCAACTTTGGGAGCCTTAGCCTAGCCTTAGGAACCAATTTTGAACAAAAAATATTTTTTGAATTTTTTAATATTTTTTGGAATTTATTTAATTATAAAAATACCCAAAAAATCAGAAAAATACCATCCGTGGTCAGAAAATTACAAAAAAATATTATACAATTTTATTTTAATTATCTCTTCAATATTTTCACTTTTTATTATGGAAATTTGGCTTGGTTCATGGGGTTCCTTCACAAACCTAATCCCGAACCGGGCCTAAAAAATCCTTTTCGAGTCTTCTAATTTTCAATTCTCGGTTTTTATAAGCTATGACATTGGACTCCAAAGTATTGAAATGCAATTGGGTCAATTTACCCTCCAATTTGATCAATTTCAACCAAAAGGGCTTAATTGCATAAAAATCTTTCAATTTAGTCCCCGGTTTCACAATTTTTGAAATTAAATTTCACACGGGCACACCCATTAAAATTAAACACCTCTACCCAACAGTTTTCATCATGCTGAATCCATTGGTGGGCTCAATTTTGGCTAATTCGATCGTTTAGGCCTTCAATTTGGCGAAATTGAATTTCGGATCCTAGGGACAATTTGGGGTTTTCACAGAATTTCAATAAATTGATTCACGAAAATACCCATATTTGATGGAAAACATGTCAAGGAATCCGATTTTGCCATCAATTTCATGAAAAGAGGTCATTTAGGGGGTCAATTTGGCGATTTGGGCGATTTGGCCGAACCGGGCCGGTCGGGTCCGACCCGACCCGACCCGGCCCGACCCGGGTCTGCAAATGCATAGAATGTGCAGCAGACCCGCGTGCAGCAGAGCAGTGTGGGGGGCGATTTTTTTTTTAACAAAAACGAGACAACCGAGCATGGGAAGCAAATGGGCAAGGCATATTCGGTTTTGGCAGAGGCGTGGGCGTGAAAAAAAGGGCCGGTCAGCCACGGGGGAGGGGGATGGTGCTCGGGTTTAAAGAAAACAGGGCCGAGAGAGTCGAAGGGGGTACGGGGATTTTTTGGGAGGAAACCGACGGACAACCGGCAACCCAGGGTCTTCGGCAACGCTCCCCGACCATCACCGGAGCTTAGTGGCCGTCGGCGAGCTCCGAATAGGTTGGTATTTGCTCCCGAGCTTCATTTTTCTCAGTGCACGCCATGTGTTCGGCGAAATGCTTCAGTGAGCATTTTACTCCGGGGCTCTCGGCCGGACCTTTCCCGACCCCTTTCTGTGCGAGGCTCGCTTTAAAAATCATCTAGATCCAACTCTAAGCTTGTGTTGACCTTTATTTTGCATTAAACCGCGGCGAAAACACGGCTCGGAGCTTCGCCGGCAACGGTTCGGACCGGGAGCTCAACGGGGAACTTCCGGCGGTCTTCAAGCTCGAAATGAGCTCAGGTAAGCCTCTAGACCCTCCTTGGGTGTTGTTTGATGGTTTAGAATCGAGTTTTGATAAGAAAAAAAATTCGGAAAATGCCTCGCCGGAGCCGAGTTCGGGGAGGTCCGGTTCGCCGGTTCTTAGCGTGTTCATGGTTATTATTTGGGTTGTATGTTGATGTGGTTGGTCCAAGGAGTCGAATGCCGCAAGAACGGGTGAAAAATACCAAGTTTCGGGCCCGTTTCGCAATTTTCCGGCGACCTCGCCGGAATTTTTACTATTCCCGCCGGATTTTTCACTGTTCATCGTCTTCTCCGGCGACCCTCCGGCCGGTCAACGGTCAACGGCCGACGTGGCGTGCCACGTAGGCAGCCACGTCAGCCGGGTGGGGTCCGGTCCGCTTATTTTCAAATGAAACAAACGGACGGTCACGATCGCGACACGTGTCGCGATCCTAGATTTTTGGAAAATTAAATAAATGATTTTCGAATAATCGATCCGGCGGACGAGGATGTGCCACGTGGCTCACCGAGAGGCATCCGATCTTGTACAAGATCGGACGCACCAGAGGTGGCCACGTGGCACGTTCTAGAGCGCCCGATTTGTAGGTTTTCTAAAAAAGGAAAATAAATTAATTTTTGATCCGACGGCTATTATTGAGCCACGTGTCTCTCTGTGGGTCGCCCGATCTAGTGGAAGATCGGACGCACGAGACGAAGCCACGTGGCACAACATGGACCGTCCGATCCGGGGAATTTTCGGATAATTAAATAAAATAGATAAAAAATCAAAAAAATTGTAAAAAATAGAAAAATGTTTTAAAAAATAAAACGGTGTCGTTTTAGGCCGGTGTCGACCCCTAGGGTCGGGCCGGGCGCCCGAGAGGCGCGGGCCGGGTTTGACCCGGCCCGGAAAATATTTTTAAATAAATAAAAAATTCAAAAAATAATAAAATAATAAAAAAAATCAATAAAAAATGAAAAATCATAAAAAATTCAAAAAATTCGGAAAATTCAGAAAAATTCTAAAAAATTCCAGAAAATAGGAAGTGGCCACATTCAACTGGCCACGACCTGTTTCGGGTCTTTCGACCCCCGATCTCTTCAGAAATGACGGTTTTGTCCTTTCGGCAAACCGTCTTCCAAAAAAAATTCTAAAAATCCAGGAAAAACCCAAAAAATAGGAAATGGCCACAATCAACTGGCCAAGGCTCATCCCGTGTGTTTTGAACCCCGAACCTTCTCAAAAATGACGATCTCGCCCTTTGGGCGAATCGTCTTCCAAAAATTGAAGAAAAGTCAAGAAATTCCAAAAAATTCTCAAAAATGGGAAATGGCCACAATCAACTGGCCATGGAATATTTTGGGTAATTCGGTATCCAAACCTTCCAAAAATGACAATTTTGCCCTTCGGGCTAATTGTCCCCGAATCTTCCCATTTTACCCCTAACCCTAAATCACATCTTCCCTAAGCCCTTAGGGCTATACTAGGAGGCCAATGATTGAAATTGATGTGCATTGACATGATTTATTTATGCACTTGACTTGCGCTCTCGTTAAATTGATTGTGATTGATAGGACTAGTATTCCAATCTGCATGAAACCCTGAATCAAACCTATCTCACCCAAAATTGCGTCTGCATGAACTCTTAGTCAGGAAAATCACTCGCGTTAGGTACCGAAAGGGCGTTGGTAATGACACCGACGTAACCAAGTCCCCGAACCCAAAATCTCTGGTTCCGCAGAACTGATCGATCTCTCCCAATCGGTCAGTAAGGTTTCCGGTCTACTCTCCAAGAAAGACCGGTGGCGACTCCAAATGCATGCACAAGTTGCACATGCCACCACGACCACACTAAGGTCGAAAGAGATCGACTCTTATCGTCGAATCCTTAAAGATATACTCCCGCCGCGATTTGGTATGGGCCTGGGAGGGCCCGCGCCGATCTAAGGTCCACGATCGGTAATCCATTAGCCGCGTCCGTTGATTTTCGGACGGGTCGCGACAGCTTGCGACTCCGCTGGGGACTTTGTTCTAGAACACTTGGTTCTGGACCTCAAGTGGACTTAGGCCGTAATTAAAACGTTGAGTGATTTTTCTAACCCTGCAGGCGCTCTTGAAGGTGAGGTAAGTCCGCTCACGATAGGTGTTATATGTTTTTGCAGATTGGAGTGATAAGGGGTGTAGTCTGTGATTAACATTGTCTTATGCAGGATGGGCGTAGGAATGTATGTTATATGGATGATTTGAAGCGCTGATTGATATATAAATTGTTGCGCATGATTCACTGCATATTTGAGGATCACGACACTTTGCACAAAGCGCCTAAACCCAGGCCGTGAAATCACCTTTTCAGGTAGCCATAGATCAGGGATCGATATGCAACGCTCTAGCGTCGATTGCGCTGGGGTCGACCATATTCGATCCCACTCACTATCCAAGTCGAGACTTTTATCCATTTGTTGTGGATTGCGCTCATGGACGAATTTATCGACTCGGATAGAGGGAAGCCTCTAGGTTCCTCACCTAAGCCATTTTGATTTTTAGAGTCAAGCCTCACTTGTCTCATGCGCATGTATATGGATGGTTGGTATACCTAAAACCAAAAAATCATTGGGTACCTCTCATGGTAAGGTCCTGCCATTTCTATTTAAATTCACTTGCAGCCTTTCATTTTGTACAACATGTTGCATTCATCAAGTCCGATGGTTGAGTCCAATTCCATTCTAGAGTATAGATAAAAGAGATGATCTCTCCAAGTCGGTCCCACATCCCAGACGTATTCAAGTATGAGCGACGCTTCATCCGCCATCAGACTGTCTGGACATTCAACGGAATTTACCCTCTTCGAGCTGTCCAAGGAATGATCTGGTGACCATACCGATAGTTGAAGGACATGCAATAACAACAAATCCGAGACACATGCCGGGCATCATCAAAAGGGGATCTGATGAAAACGAAGACCCGAAGGGCCGAACCAAAGACATCAAGCATCGTCCCACAAAGACCCGACTTGGGGCATCTCTTTAGGTTATTAAGGGCTACATTCCAATTGTCCCTTTTCTTTTATCAGGATCATCGAGTCTGTAAGGAGCACCCGTATGTGGGCCTCCCGTCTATCTTTTACACCTCGATTCCTAAGTCTTGTCTAAGTGTCTTGACATTGGGATGTGACACTGGAATTTCTCTCAACCATTCAGATTTTCCGATTCAATTGCGTGTCTTGCCCAGATGAAATTTTTGTTAGAACTCACACTTGGTATTTAACCCAAGTACGAGAATCTAACATCCATTTCATGGTGCGCCGGACATGGAATTGTACCGGTCTATAACATGCATCATTGGTAATCCTTGGTAATTAACTAAAAGTCGTCCATGTTTCCTAAGTTCAAGAGGAGACATGATATCCAAATTACCTTCGGGAAATCATTTCAATTTGGATGTCCTATCTCTCACCGAATTTAGGACACATTGGAATTGCATTTTTATCTTCTTGGAAATTCCACAGATTTTCTGGGGATTTACCAAAAGTGATAACCATGGATTACGCTCCTTTTAGTTTTATGTTTTCTCTTGAAAAACATCGATAAGAATTTTTCACATGAGGTTAAGGTTTGTGTAAAAGTCCTTATCTTCGTTAATCACAAGAAAGCATAAAATTGAAAGGATTTATGCTTTACTTCCCTTCCTGACATATTCCTGTCATTCGAACAGGTAATTTCCAGAATCAAAATCCGAGGACTTGTGTGAAGAATCTGTCACAAGTTAAAATGGACCAGGATGGCATAGAAAAGTGCTTGACCACCCTGGAGAGTCAGTTGGCTCAGGTGCTCGCAATGATGACAGAAATGAAGACACTCATCCTCACCACACAGGGGGTACCCCGACAGCCTTAAATTCTAACCTGGCTATCCGACCAGGGAATCATCAAGAAAAACAGTCAGCTGAAAAAGGGCGTATTTCCTATTGCCATCTTTCAGGACGTGGAACAACATGCAATCAAAGAAGCCACATGCGGAAGAGAATTAGCTGTAATCTAATCTCTTTAAATTTGAAAATTTGTTGATTGTGTTTTATTGATCCTCAGGAGTGGTCCTTCAAGAATATCGAAGCTAGTCGACAACTTGAGCCACTAGGATGGATGTTTGAAGACCGCCAAGATGAAAAGAGACAGGAACCTCCGAACGGCAGATATCCCCTAATTGAAAAGGGAACCGTAAAAATTGTGAAAGGATCAAAGCAGTCGACTGGGGCATATCCCACTCAACTAGGGCAAACGCCACCTAACCGGGGCAGCCGGGTCAAGTGTAAAGACGTGTCGTTCCTAATTGATTTTCAGTCAGATACCGGCATAATATTTCCTATCTTTTCCTCTCAGGTGAAAAACAGGTAGAGAAGGAAAATCCATTTGTGGATAGATACGAGGGACATGTTTTACATGGCATACACTTGTCGAAAATGTCCTCATCCGATCACATACAAGATGATCATGGAACGATGGTGAAACTGTAATCGTTCCAATAAGCCCTTCGAATGTTATACCTGACGGGGACCTTTATGTCTTTTGTCTACAGGGAAAGATGGTCAAAGACAAACGAAGGAAAATTTGTCTTCCCTATAAGATGAAAAGAAAGGCGCCTTCAGCAGATATCACCCATTGGGATTCCAATGACAAAATGAATCAAATTATGAAGAAGGAGCAACCTAATTAGGATTGGCTCTCCCTAAGTCGAAAAAGTTGTATCCGTTCCAAATCGGACTAACTGATTCACAAGCTGATATGGTTTCCCATTCTGGCAGATGATGACGAGAATGAACGAGACCACTGAAGAATTTCCATTGTCTTCAATGCCCGAAGTGACTAGAGTTGGGATAGTAAATCCGTAATCGTTTCAATTAAAGCTCCTTATGCAGTGATCAACCCTTTCACTCCTTTCATCGCGCAGGTTGTTGAAGTACCCAATCACGAGTAAACCCATTCTCGCGGATGTCAAATAGCCTGAATGCGTCAATGCGGCAGGATCAAACTGCCTGCGACTAAGTTAGCCAGCCCAGACGAATCACTTAGTTGCTGGGGGCAAATCACTCTCTACCCGGAAAGGGTACCAAATGTAGGATGTGCCGAATTCACCATGGGGACACGTGGGGGAAGTCCCTGAAGCAGTTATCACCCAGGAATCATGATGAAGTGGAATAATCAATCAAAGACAAGACACATCAAACCCTTCTAAATGAGAAGGAGAACGATACGGAGCCATCAATTCTGGTAAAAGGACGTATCGTTCCGAAATGATTATTTTATTGATATGAGAATACTGTTTCCTTTCTTTCTCCTTTCAGGTTGGGAACAGAAGCAGAGGGCCCAATGAGCAATACCTTCAAATGACAAACAGGGAGTGCCCCTTTTCATGGCATCTCAGACATGTACTTTGGCTAAACACTTTCAAGAGCATTCTAATAGCTCAATTTGTGAACAAAACCTTTGAGAAAACTTGAAGAAGTTTATCATCATTTAGAAATCTCTGTGAAAAGAGCGCTTGAAAAGAAAATTTCAAGTTTTCCAGATTGACATATCTGATAAAAATGCTTTCTCTGAATAGAGTGAAAAGCACGAACTCATGTTTCGTTGCTAGCACACATAACATGCATCATGCATATCATGCACATAGCATGCATACAGAGAACCCAAAGGGAGAAATGCCGGTTCCCGCATGATAAATTTCAAGGGTAAATTGTATCGACTCCAATAATCAATTATACATGCCCTTTACTCATGAGGTTTCTTCTTTTCAACAGGAACATCGAATACCTCAAATGGCGACTGTGATCGAGAGGATCACTAAATCGCCACACGACAAATCCCCAGACTATCAAGCTGTCTAGGGATAGAGAAAAAATAATCAAAGACTCTGGCAATTGAGATAGATGACCAGAATCGACAAAATTCATGGGAGCGGGCTCCCCCATTTGCTTCGAGGAGCCAAGCCGGGGGCAAACTCTCATGATCCCCCATGAAAGCGCATCAGACCAGGGTCATTAAACCCAGAGATGACAAACACCCAGACAAGCCTGCCTGGGGCGGAATACTTGGGAAACACCGTTCCTTCAAATGTGCATGGATTTCTTCAAATGGGATTGAAAATCGCCAACAAACGTGGAAAGTGCTAAGGCATGTGGCCAAGATAGAGGCCTCCCAACTGGGGCAAAGCAGCTGTTGATGTGATCGAGGATCGTCTCACGAACAACACCCACGAATACAGACGAGAGGGAGCGACATTCATCGTCCACATCAGTATACGATACTGAAATGACCCTCACCAAATGTGGTGCGCCAACGATCGACAAAAGAGAGGGATACGTCAGTAAGACGTCATCATGAATCCCAGGAGAGAAGACATCCCCAAAGAGGATGAGGATTGCAGTAAAATGCAAAATGAAATTAGCTGGGGCAAGCATCACCTAGCTACGACAAACCACACCCAACTGGGGCAAGTAAATCATTTGTCCGCCGGACAAAGAAGGACGCTTCTTCTCTGGCAAATTCCGTGGACGCAATGATAGAGTCGTCCGCATCAGAATTAAACCCCAGGATACAAACCTGGGTGAACGGTAACTTTGTATCGTTCTAATTTGATCTCCCCAAGATTCCATGCTTAACATGAGTTTGCTTTCATTCGGCAGAAAATTGGTGGCACCAAAAAGCCACAAAATAAAGGATCTCGTCCGACGTGAAGGCGAAAAGAAATATCCGTTGCAAGAGGCAAGTTGCCGGGAAAAGGAACCCTAGAAAATGACGAAGAATACGTCCAAAAGCACAAATTGATCTCATCCAGTGCAAATCCTAGAGAAGGATTTCGTTGCCAAACAGACGGATAGATCATGGCCACGAGCTAGATGGCCGACTTCAACAAGCCTTACATTTGCGTTCAAATGGAGACGCGAAGCGAGAGTAAAGCAGTATCGTTTCGATTTGTCTCGAATTTCGAAACACGAACTTACACTTAATGTTTATTGTTGACAGGGATTCACCGCCAAGATGGACAGAAAATTGTTGGCACCAGAAAGCCGCAAAATAAAAGAACTCGCCGACAAGGAGGCAAATAGAATTATCGACCTTGGAAGTCAGGACTCCAAGAAATAGTCTTTGACTATAAGATCGAGTGGAGGGTAAAAAGTATCGCTTCCACACATTACATGCTTTGACATGCATTCTGATAAAAATTTCCTTTTGCCTTGAATAAAAGGAACTCTGAAGAACGACGCTAGGATGCGTCCAAAATCACAAATGGATCTCCTCTAGGGCAAATCCTTGAGAAGGATCTATCGCCAACCAAACGGAGGGATCAAGGCCACAAGATAGAGGACCAAATTCTATAAGCCGCGCGTTTGTGTTTAAATGAAAACACAAAACAGAATAAGGCGGTATCGTTCCAATCTATCTTGAATTTTGGAATACAAACTGACACCTAACTCCCGTCCTTGACAGGGATTCGCCAACAGGGCGAAGCAGGATTTTTACAACCCTCGCATACTGGTCGGAGCACATGACCAATGGTAAGATGTATCGTTCCGATTTTTGAAAAATTCGCGAACATACAATGACATGTTTCTTCTACATTTTCAGGGACCTCCAGCCGCGGAGGACAGGTAAGTATCCTTTTCCCCAATCCATTGAAGAATTTGAATAAAAAATAGAGAAGAAAAGAAAAGCTTTCAGAATCTAATGTCTAGAAAAGACATAGAATTCAAATTTCATTGACATTCATGTTTTAAAACAGGAGGTTGCCTTAACATGAATAAGAACATGCATGGTGCATCATAAAATCCCATTGACGGGTAAAATTTTTGGAGAAAATGAGAGATTTTTTCAATAAAAAGTTGTTCAAAACTTTCAAAAGGACGTTTCCTCGAAAGACGAGAGGCAAAGCCTAATCCAAACACGTCCTATACACACTTGAGAGAAAAGTGGAGCGGATCAGATAGTAAAATCTGGACCTACGGAAGTAGGGATTATTCGCAGCAATTACATGGATTGGGATGACGGAGGCATTCGTTTCATATCCCCAAACACTACAGGTGACCATTGACAACCTCTTTGAACGGCGGTTTTCATTCTCAACCCTGTCAAGAACCACCCCACATTGGGGCAAAATGGAGGCGAGTCCAGCAACATCAGGAGAAAATGGTTAGAAATTCTCTTGCTCGGACTAACATCAATCTTTGTGTGTTGTTTATATGGTAATCCAAGTGCCATAGGATGACGAGAAGCATTCATTTCTCTATCCCACACACTATATCCTTTGCATAGCCAAGTTGAGCCTGCAAATTCGTTTCATGAACCCATTGGTGATCATTCCAAGACGGGCGCCGCACCACTTCAAAAATGGAAGAGTTCAAGACTCAGGGATTACGAGAGAGAATTCCCGGACTAATATTTAAAGCATGTTTAGACTATATGGCTAACACAATCCCATGAAGATGAAAAAAAATGGGATTTCAAAAATGATGAGAAAAGCCCCCAGCATCAAGAAAAAGCAAAGTGCCTGGTAAAAGCAAGGCCGATGCTTGGGTGAACAATTTGTATCAATCCCCAGTGAAACCTGTTTGAAAAGGGGAGAAAAAAAATTCAGAAGGAGTCAGATTCCAAAAACTACTCCTCAAACGGTATCAAGCGCGGAGCAAAAACACAGAAAGAGTTGTCAACCTCTTAATACCACAAGAGACGCTCTCTAAAGAATTTGTGCACACCTCCAGAGTAGTTGCGCGCCTCAAAGATTGAAGATGCAGAATGGAAAAGACAGGTGACAAGTTTGCAATGATCACCAACGCCAATCCCCTCATGAATTCTGGGCCAAAAACAAGCCTTTTTCGGTCCCCAATCCTACCAACATCATAACCCTGAAACAGTCTTCTCTGATTAAGACACTTAGGTTAACATATAGCTTAGCTCGAAGAGGTACGAGCAAGACTATTTCTTTCTCATTTTGCAGGGTTCTTGACTTGTAAACCCGGAGCAGATGGTGAAGACTTTCATTCGATGGCCTCGACTCCAAAGCGGGTCCCCCTTGAAAACCAATACCAAGCCCAGCATTACGGTCCCGTGGAAGACCTCCCGACCGATCGAAATGTATGCGCTGCGAATGAGCCTAAAACCTAGGCACAGGTCAGTAGGGAATTGAGTGCATCCCCTATAAAAATCATTACCTCAAAACAGGTGAGAAGACCTCCCCGTCGAGAAATATTCCAATTGATGTTTTGAACAAACTCTTTTTGGAATCTTCAAACTGTTGATCTAGATTTGCCGCGCAAGGAATTTGTGATCACATCTGTATGTTGCAAGAATGTTTTGGATAACCTCCAGCATCAAAGTGCACTTTTCATGACTAAAACTTAAGTCATAAAATTTTGTCGATTGGACAACCGTTGTCTTCCAAAGATTACTAACGTTTTCTTGGTGAAGAAAAATCTTTCGGGCTCAAATTTCTGCAGGATACCTGGAGAACCCAGCTCCCAGAATGTCGCCTCAACAGACCCAAGTGAAGCTTTGTCAAAATAAAATCTTTCACTGCTTCAAAATTGAATTCCCGACAGATTTTGGGATCTTTCAAAAAAGGGGTGAGGATAGAACCCTTTTTCAAAAAATCAAACAATCCCAGTAGACGCGGAGAACCCTCGTCTCGGGACCCTGTTTTCAAAAAAATCAAGCAGTCCTAGCATGACGTGGAGAACCCTCGTCCTAGGACCCCTTTTTTCAAAAAATCAAGCAGTCCTAGCATGACGTGGAGAACCCTCGTCCTAGGACCCCTTTTTCAAAAATATCAGACAGTCCTAGCATGACGTGGAGAACCCTCGTCCTAGGACCCCTTTTCAAAAAAAAAATCAAACAGTCCTAGCTTGACGTGGAGAACCCTCGTCCTAGGACCCCTTTTCAAAAATATCAGACAGTCCTAGCATGACGTGGAGAACCCTCGTCCTAGGATCCCTTTTTCAAAAATATCAGACAGTCCTAGCATGACGTGGAGAACCCTCGTCCTAGGACCCCTTTTAAAAAAAAATAAAAAATCAAACAATCCCATTAGACGTGGAGAACCCTCGTCTCGGGACCCTTTTTCAAAAAAATCAAACAGTCCTAGCATGACGTGGAGAACCCTCGTCCTAGGACCCCTTTTTCAAAAAAAATCAAACAATCCCAGTAGACGTGGAGAACCCTCGTCTCGGGACCCTTTTTCAAAAATCAAGCAGTCCTAGCATGACGTGGAGAACCCTCGTCCTAGGACACCTTTTCAAAATATCAAACAGTCTCAACGGACGTGGAGAACCCTCATCCTGAGACCCCTTTTCAAAAATTCAAAAATCCCCTCTAACTTGGAGAACCCTTGTCATGGAAAACCCTTTCAAAAAACACAAAAATCCCCTCTGACCCCGCTAGTCAGCGTCATGGGATCCCCCAAAAGCGCGATGACATAGATAAATCTCTCTGTAAGTGTTCACAGGTTGGTAGCCGCGGATCTGTCATCTTCCGGACCGGATCGCCAATTTTCAGCTTCAGAAGATTTCTTCCACCCCAAATCCCCACCAGACGGGGATATACGACAGAGGTGTCTCAAAGCACAGTTCGAGATCGGAGCCCATAACGCTCGCGACTTGCCGCCTAGAGATACGGTGACCGCCTTTTTCGCGAAGTACGCGCCGGATAGCCATGCCTCGAAGCTCTCACCCTTCGGAACGGATTGCAGCCGGTAGCCGCGGAAGAGACATTTATTCCACCCCAAATCCCCACCAGACGGGGATATACGACAGAGGTGTCTCAAAGCACAGTTCGAGATCGGAGCCCATAACGCTCGCGACTTGCCGCCTAGAGATACGGTGACCGCCTTTTTCGCGAAGTACGCGCCGGATAGCCATGCCTTGAAGCTCTCACCCTTCGGAACGGATTGCAGTCGGTAGCCGCGGAAGAGACATTTGTTCCACCCCAAATCCCCACCAGACGGGGATATACGACAGAGGTGTCTCAAAGCACAGTTCAAGATCGGAGCCCATAACGCTCGCGACTTGCCGCCTAGAGATACGGTGACCGCCTTTTTCGCGAAGTACGCGCCGGATAGCCATGCCTCGAAGCTCTCACCCTTCGGAACGGATTGCAGCCGGTAGCCGCGGAAGAGACATTTGTTCCACCCCAAATCCCCACCAGACGGGGATATACGACAGAGGTGTCTCAAAGCACAGTTCGAGATCGGAGCCCATAACGCTCGCGACTTGCCGCCTAGAGATACGGTGACCACCTTTTTCGCGAAGTACGCGCCGGATAGCCATGCCTCGAAGCTCTCACCCTTCGGAACGGATTGCAGCCGGTAGCCGCGGAAGAGACATTTATTCCACCCAAAGTCCCGACAAGAAGGGATATGTCATTCTTTAGGCAGAGCCTTTTAGTAGGCAAACCTTTCCCAAGACCGATCTACAGAACGATCGAGTCTTCGACTAGTCCCGACAAGAAGGGATATGTCAATCTTTAGGCAGAGCCTTTTAGTAGGCAAACCTTTCCCAAGACCGATCTACAGAACGATCGAGTCTTCGACTAGTCCCGACAAGAAGGGATATGTCATTTCATAGGCGGAGCCTTTTAGTAGGCAAACCTTTTCCAAGACTGATCTACAGAACGATCAAGTCCCCGACAAACCCTACAGAACGGGCGCGTCATCCTTAGATTCCTATCAGTCTGGAGTCTCACCAAGGTAGATACCGCCTGAAGGGTCAACTGAAGGTAGATACCTCCTGAAGGGTCAACCAATGGTAGAAACCGCCATAAGGGTCAACTTGATGGTAGAAACCGCCATAAGGGTCAACCCGTGGTAGATACCGCCTGAAGGGTCAAATATGGTAGAAACCGCCATAAGGGTCAACTTGATGGTAGAAACCGCCATAAGGGTCAACCAATGGTAGAAACCGCCTTAAGGGTCAGCTGAAGGTAGATACCGCCACAAGGGTCAAACTCAACCAAAGGTAGAAACCGCCTGAAGGATCAATACAAAGGTCCGATCCACCATACGGATCAAAATCCTTGGCAAATCCCAAAGCATGGGATGCGCCTTCCTTAGGTTCCTACCAGCCAGGAACCCCATAATGGTATGACCTACCATACAGGTCAGAGCTTAATCTCCCTAGGATATTCTGAACGAGTCCTAGGTATCTTCTTGAAAGTCGTCACAGCCGGGAGCATAACGACGAACCCTCAGATTCCGCAGGCAGCATCTGACAGGTGAGCTTCAGGTAAGCCTCTCTCACTTCGGCCCATGTTCAAATTGCAAGAGTAAACCGGTGATTAATTTGAGCGTTCATCAAAAGGCTTAAGAATCCGATGTCATAGCATTTCTTTTTTCCCAGTCGAGTCGGTCAAGATCCAGGTGTCATTTTGTCTTTGAAAGCAACCTCTGACGAGCTCACTCTCAAAGAGGGGCAGCTGTTGACACCTGATTTTTGACCATCCGTTATTATAGTTTTTACTCTAAAATTAATTAAAAATAGCAAAAAAGGTCAAAAAATTGCAAAATCAACTTTGGGAGCCTTAGCCTAGCCTTAGGAACCAATTTTGAACAAAAAATATTTTTTGAATTTTTTAATATTTTTTGGAATTTATTTAATTATAAAAATACCCAAAAAATCAGAAAAATACCATCCGTGGTCAGAAAATTACACAAAAATATTCTGAAATTTTATTTTAATTCTATATTTAATATTTTCACTTTTTATTATGGAAATTTGGCTTGGTTCATGGGGTTCCTTCACAAACCTAATCCCGAACCGGGCCTAAAAAATCCTTTTCGAGTCTTCTAATTTTCAATTCTCGGTTTTTATAAGCTATGACATTGGACTCCAAAGTATTGAAATGCAATTGGGTCAATTTACCCTCCAATTTGATCAATTTCAACCAAAAGGGCTTAATTGCATAAAAATCTTTCAATTTAGTCCCCGGTTTCACAATTTTTGAAATTAAATTTCACACGGGCACACCCATTAAAATTAAACACCTCTACCCAACAGTTTTCATCATGCTGAATCCATTGGTGGGCTCAATTTTGGCTAATTCGATCGTTTAGGCCTTCGATTTGGCGAAATTGAATTTCGGATCCTAGGGACAATTTGGGGTTTTCACAGAATTTCAATAAATTGATTCACGAAAATACCCATATTTGATGGAAAACATGTCAAGGAATTCGATTTTGCCATCAATTTCATGAAAAGAGGTCATTTAGGGGGTCAATTTGGCGATTTGGGCGATTTGGCCGAACCGGGCCGGTCGGGTCCGACCCGACCCGACTTGGCCCGACCCGGGTCTGCAAATGCACAGAATGTGCAGCAGACCCGCGTGCAGCAGAGCAGTGTGGGGGCGATTTTTTTTATAACAAAAACGAGACAACCGAGCATGGGAAGCAAATGGGCAAGGCATATTCGGTTTTGGCAGAGGCGTGGGCGTGAAAAAAAGGGCCGGTCAGCCACGGGGGAGGGGGATGGTGCTCGGGTTTAAAGAAAACAGGGCCGAGAGAGTCGAAGGGGGTACGGGGATTTTTTGGGAGGAAACCGACGGACAACCGGCAACCCAGGGTCATCGGCAACGCTCCCCGACCATCACCGGAGCTTAGTGGCCGTCGGCGAGCTCCGAATAGGTTGGTATTTGCTCCCGAGCTTCATTTTTCTCAGTGCACGCCATGTGTTCGGCGAAATGCTTCAGTGAGCATTTTACTCCGGGGCTCTCGGCCGGACCTTTCCCGACCCCTTTCTGTGCGAGGCTCGCTTTAAAAATCATCTAGATCCAACTCTAAGCTTGTGTTGACCTTTATTTTGCATTAAACCGCGGCGAAAACACGGCTCGGAGCTTCGCCGGCAACGGTTCGGACCGGGAGCTCAACGGGGAACTTCCGGCGGTCTTCAAGCTCGAAATGAGCTCAGGTAAGCCTCTAGACCCTCCTTGGGTGTTGTTTGATGGTTTAGAATCGAGTTTTGATAAGAAAAAAAATTCGAAAAATGCCTCGCCGGAGCCGAGTTCGGGGAGGTCCGGTTCGCCGGTTCTTAGCGTGTTCATGGTTATTATTTGGGTTGTATGTTGATGTGGTTGGTCCAAGGAGTCGAATGCCGCAAGAACGGGCGAAAAATACCAAGTTTCGGGCCCGTTTCGCAATTTTCCGGCGACCTCGCCGGAATTTTTACTATTCCCGCCGGATTTTTCACTGTTCATCGTCTTCTCCGGCGACCCTCCGGCCGGTCAACGGTCAACGGCCGACGTGGCGTGCCACGTAGGCAGCCACGTCAGCCGGGTGGGGTCCGGTCCGCTTATTTTCAAATGAAACAAACGGACGGTCACGATCGCGACACGTGTCGCGATCCTAGATTTTTGGAAAATTAAATAAATGATTTTCGAATAATCGATCCGGCGGACGAGGATGTGCCACGTGGCTCACTGAGAGGCATCCGATCTTGTACAAGATCGGACGCACCAGAGGTGGCCACGTGGCACGTTCTAGAGCGCCCGATTTGTAGGTTTTCTAAAAAAGGAAAATAAATTAATTTTTGATCCGACGGCTATTATTGAGCCACGTGTCTCTCTGTGGGTCGCCCGATCTAGTGGAAGATCGGACGCACGAGACGAAGCCACGTGGCACAACATGGACCGTCCGATCCGGGGAATTTTCGGATAATTAAATAAAATAGATAAAAAATCAAAAAAATTGTAAAAAATAGAAAAATGTTTTAAAAAATAAAACGGTGTCGTTTTAGGCCGGTGTCGACCCCTAGGGTCGGGCCGGGCGCCCGAGAGGCGCGGGCCGGGTTTGACCCGGCCCGGAAAATATTTTTAAATAAATAAAAAATTCAAAAAATAATAAAATAATAAAAAAAATCAATAAAAAATGAAAAATCATAAAAAATTCGGAAAATTCGGAAAATTCAGAAAAATTCTAAAAAATTCCAGAAAATAGGAAGTGGCCACATTCAACTGGCCACGACCTGTTCCGGGTCTTTCGACCCCCGATCTCTTCAGAAATGACGGTTTTGTCCTTTCGGCAAACCGTCTCCCAAAAAAAAATTCTAAAAATCCAGGAAAAACCCAAAAAATAGGAAATGGCCACAATCAACTGGCCAAGGCTCATCCCGGGTGTTTTGAACCCCGAACCTTCTCAAAAATGACGATCTCGCCCTTTGGGCGAATCGTCTTCCAAAAATTGAAGAAAAGTCAAGAAATTCCAAAAAATTCTCAAAAATGGGAAATGGCCACAATCAACTGGCCATGGAATATTTTGGGTAATTCGGTATCCAAACCTTCCAAAAATGACAATTTTGCCCTTCGGGCTAATTGTCCCCGAATCTTCCCATTTTACCCCTAACCCTAAATCACATCTTCCCTAAGCCCTTAGGGCTATACTAGGAGGCCAATGATTGAAATTGATGTGCATTGACATGATTTATTTATGCACTTGACTTGCGCTCTCGTTAAATTGATTGTGATTGATAGGACTAGTATTCCAATCTGCATGAAACCCTGAATCAAACCTATCTCACCCAAAATTGCGTCTGCATGAACTCTTAGTCAGGAAAATCACTCGCGTTAGGTACCGAAAGGGCGTTGGTAATGACACCGACGTAACCAAGTCCCCGAACCCAAAATCTCTGGTTCCGCAGAACTGATCGATCTCTCCCAATCGGTCAGTAAGGTTTCCGGTCTACTCTCCAAGAAAGACCGGTGGCGACTCCAAATGCATGCACAAGTTGCACATGCCACCACGACCACACTAAGGTCGAAAGCGATCGACTCTTATCGTCGAATCCTTAAAGATATACTCCCGCCGCGATTTGGTATGGGCCTGGGAGGGCCCGCGCCGATCTAAGGTCCACGATCGGTAATCCATTAGCCGCGTCCGTTGATTTTCGGACGGGTCGCGACAACGTTCTCTAAAGGACTTGTGCACACCTCAAAAGCGGTTGCACACCTCAAAAATGGAAGATGTAGAATGGAAAAGACATGTGACAAATTTGCAATGATCACCAATGTCAATTCCTTCGTGATTTCTGGGCCAAAAACAAGCCTTTTTCGGTCCCCAATCCTACCAATGTTACAACCCTGAAACAGTCTTCTCTGACTAAGACACTTGGGTTAACATATAGCTTAGCTCGAAGAAGTACGAGCAAGACTCTTTCTTTCTCATTTTGCAGGATTCTTGACTTGTAAACCCGGAGCAGATGGTGACGACTTTCATTCAATGGCCTCGACTCCAAAGCGAGTCCCCCTTGAAAGCCAATATCCAAGCCTAACATTGCGGTCCCGTGGAAGACCTCCCGACCGATCAAAATGTATGCGCTGCGAATGAGCCTAAAACCTAGGCACAGGTTAGTAGGGAATTGAGTGCGTCCCCTATAAAAAACCACTATAGCAAAACAGGTGAGAAGACCTCCTTGTCGAGAAATATTCCAATTGATGTTTAGAACAAACTCTTTTTGGAATTTTCAAACTGTTGATCCAGATTTTCCGTGCAAGGGATTTGTGATCACATTTGCATGTTGCAAGAATGCTTTGGATAACCTCCAGCATCAAAATGCACATTTCATGATTAAAATTTAAACCATGCGGTTTTGTCAAATGGACAGCCGTGGTCTTTCCAAAGATTACTAACGTTTTCTTGGTGAAGAAAAATCTTTCAAGCTCAAACTTCTGCGGGATACCTGGAGAACCCAGCTCCCAGAATGTCGCCTCAACAGACCCAAGTGAAGCTTTTTCAAGATGAAATCTTTCACTGCTTCAAAATTGAATTCCCGGCAAATTTCGGGATCTTTCAAAAGAAGGGGTGAGGATAGAACCCTTTTTCAAAAGAAATCAGCAAACTGTCCCAGCAGGACGTTGAGAACCCTCGTCCTAGGACACCCTTTTCAAAAATTAGGCAGTCTCATCGGACGTGGAGAACCCTCGTCATGAGACCCCTTTTCAAATATCAAACAGTCTCATCGGACGTGGAGAACCCTCGGCATGAGACCCCTTTTCAAAATTTAGGCAGTCTCATCGGACGTGGAGAACCCTCGTCATGAGACCCCTTTTCAAATATCAAACAGTCTCATCGGACGTGGAGAACCCTCGTCTCATCGGACGTGGAGAACCCTCGTCATGAGACCCCTTTTCAAAATCAAACAATGGTAGATACCGCCTGAAGGGTCAATTAAAGGTAGAAACCGCCTGAAGGGTCAAACAAAGGTAGAAACCGCCTGAAGGGTCAAAACAAAGGTAGATACCGCCTGAAGGGTCAAATGAAGGTAGATACCGCATGAAGGGTCAAATGACGGTAGATACCGCCTGAAGAGTCAAAACAAAGGTAGAAACCGCCTAAAGGGTCAACTCATAGGTAGAAACCGCCTGAAGGGTCAAAACTCAGAGGTAGATACCGCCATAAGGGTCAACCCAACGGTCCGATCCACCATACGGATCGAAACTTTGACTAATTCCAAAATGTTGAAGAAGTTGTTTTCCTAGGTAAGCCTTATTGTAGGCGAACCGCTTATGGTCTAATCCACCATACGGATCAAAATCCTTGGCAAATTCCCTAAGAAAGGATGCGCCTTCCTAGAGTTCCTGCCAGTTAGGAATCCCATAATGGTATGACCTACCATACAGGTCAGAGCTTAATCTCCCTAGGATAAAATGATGAGTCCTAGGTATCTTCTTGAAACTCGTCGCCACCAGGCAGCATCTGACAGGTGAGCTTCAGGTAAGCCTCTCTCACTCCGGTCCATGTTCGAATTGCAAGAGCAAATCAGGGATTAAATTGAGCATTCATAAAAAAAAATAATAAAAAAATAAAATAATAATAAATTAAGGTTCCAATTTCATAGCATTTCTTTTCCCCAGTCGAGTCGGTCAAGATTCAGGTGTCATTTTGTCTCTGAAAGCAACCTCTGACGAGCTCACTCTCAAAGAGGGCAGCTGTTGACACCTAATGTTATTATGATTTTTTTTATTTTATTTATTTTATTTATTTGTCATTGCATAAAAATGAGAATTGGTCCTAATTCTCACCAAAAAGAATTTTCATTCATAACGTATTTGATCCCTTATTCATGCATTGCGTTCGCATAATTGAGTTGAAATCGAGAATGAATGAGAGGTAGACGCAGTCCTGGCAAAGATAGGATCGACGCTCTCGGTAGAATTCGGATTTACATTTTGCACCACGGGGCCGCTGAGTCGAACTTGAATATATAAAAAAATGGGATGAGCCATCGGGCAAGGGAAAGGACAAGCTCCTTTGGCAAAAGAAAAGCATTCATGCGCCACCGACAACAGGGATTGGGAGACAATTCAATAAAGGCCAAAGCTCGTGGGGGTACAAAGATGAGCTGGTGGAGTTTCTTAAATGAGACAATGGGGAGTAAATAAATAAAAGGGAAGCCATTAGTGAATAAGATAGAAAAAAGAAAGAAGGGGGCAGGGGGAAGATCAGGAAGGTGGCGATCTTGTTCGAAAAAGCTGGCAATCAGGGGCCGACCTCAGTGAGCCACACGAGACAAGCTGTCGTCGAGCCACCAACTCCCGTCGTCCTCCTTATCCCGACTACCTACGTCATCAAAAAAAGGCACCCCCAGCCACCACAAAAGAGGGGAGAGCACCCCTTCCTCTATTGAGCGGACCTGGTAACTGCCACCATGGTCATTGTCGCGACCCGTCCGAAAAACGGACGCGGCTAATGGATTACCGATCGCGGGCTTTGGATCGGCGCGGGCCCTCCTAGGCCCATACCAAATCGCGGCGGGAGTGTCTTTTGAGGGATTCGACGATAAGAGTCGATCGCTTTCGACCTTAGTGTGGTCGTGGTGGCATGTGCAATTTGTGCATGCATTTGGAGTCGCCACCGGTCTTTCTTGGAGGGTAGACCGGAAACCTTACTGACCGATTGGGAGAGATCGATCAGTCCTGCGGAACCAGAGATTTTGGGTTCGGGGACTTGGTTACGCTGGTGTCATTACCAACGCCCTTTCGGTACCTAACGCGAGTGATTTTCCTATTCAAGATTTCATGCAGGCGCAATTTTAGGTGAGATAGGTATGAGTCAGGGTTTCATGCAGATTGGAAGACTGGTCCTATCAAATCACGGTCAATATAATGAAAGCGCAAGTCAAGTGCATAAATAAATCATGTCAATGCACATCAATTTCAATCATGGGCCTCCTAGTATAGCCATAAGGGCTTAGCGAAGATGCGATTTAGGACTAGGGGTAAAATGGGAAGATTCTGGGACAATTATCCCGAAGGGCAAAATTGTCATTTTTGGAAGGTTTGGATACCGAATTACCCAAAATATTCCATGGCCAGTTGATTGTGGCCATTTCCCATTTTTGAGAATTTTTTGGAATTTCTTGATTTTTTTCTTCAATTTTTGGAAGACGATTCGCCCAAAGGGCGGAATCGTCATTTTAAGATGGGCCGGGGTCCAAAACACCCGGAATGAGTCTTGGCCAGTTGTTTGTGGCCATTTCCTATTTTTTGGGATTTTCCTGGATTTTTTAGAATTTGTTTGGAAGACGGTTTGCCGGAAGGGCAAAACCGTCATTTCGGAAAAGATCGGGGGTCAAATGACCCGGAATAGATGATGGCCAGTTGAATGTGGTCATTTCCTATTTTCTGGAATTGTTTAGAATTTTTCTGAATTTTTCGAATTTTTTGAATTTTTTATGATTTTCCATTTTTTATTGATTTATTGATTATTTTATTATTATTTTTGAATTTTTTTAATATTTAAAAATATTTTCCGGGCCGGGTCAGACCCGGCCCACGCCTCGCGGGCGCCCGGCCCGACCTTAGGGGTCGACACCGGCCTAAAACGACACCGTTTTGATTTTTTAAAACATTTTTCTATTTTTTAAACAATTTTTGGATTTTTTATCTATTTTATTTAATTATCCGAAAATTCCCCGGATCGGACGGCCCACGTCGTGCCACATGGCTTCGTCTCGTGCGCCCGTATCCTCCTCATAGATCGGGCGACTCACAGAGAGCCACGTGGCTCGATCACGACCGTTGGATCAAAAATCAATTTATTTTCTTTTTTAGAAAAACCCACAAATCGGACGATCAGAACTATGCCACGTGTCCGATTGTGGTGCGTCCGATCTTGGACAAGATCGGACGCTCCACAGAAGGCCACTTGGCACATTCTTGGCCATCGGATCGAATTTATTTAATTATTCGAAAAACATTTATTTTATTTTTCCAAAATTCTAGGATCGCGACACGTGTCGCGATCGTGGCCGTTAATTCCGTTTGATTTAAAAATACATGGATCGGACCCCACCCCGGCTGACGTGGCTGCCTACGTGGCACGCCACGTCGGCCGTTGACCGTTGACCGGCCGGAGGGTCGCCGGGAGAAGACGATGAACAGTGAAATTCCGGCGGGAATAGTAAAAAATTCCGGCGAGGTGGCCGGAAAATTGCGAAACGGACCCGAAACTTGGTATTTTTCGCCCGTTCTTGCGGCATTCGACTTCTTGGACCACCCACATCAACATACAACACAAATAATAACCGTGAACACGCTAAAAAACCGGCGAACCGGACCGGCTCCGGCGAAGAATTCATGGAAAAATTTTATTTGTTTAAACTCGATTCTAGGCATTCACATGGCATCTAAGCAAGGTTTAGAAGCTTACCTATGGTCCTTTGATGGTCGGTGGCGCGCCGGAAATCCCTCGTCGAGCTCCCGGTTCGGATCAAGGCCGGCGAAGCTCCGAGCCGTGTTTCGTCGCGGTTCAATGCAAAACAAAGGTCAACACGAGCGTAGAAGCAATGCTAGTACATATTCAGAGCTAGATATGCGCAAAGGGGGGTCGGGTCGGGAAAGGCACGGCCGAGACAAAACCAAGTCGAGACATCTATCGGCATTTTATCGAACACATGGCGTGCGTATGGGAAACGGTGATCGGAGGAGAATACCGACCTGTTCGAGGGTCACCGGCGACGGGGGCTGCTTCGACAACGATCCCACAATGTCCTTGGAGCTCCCTCAAGCTCTCTCTCTCTCCCGGTTTCGCTCGCCAACCCCTTTCTCTCGGCTCCCCCTGTTTTTTTAAAAACCCGAGCACCGCTCTCCTTCCCGGTGGCCGACCGGCGCGTTCTTCGTGCCCACGCCTCTGCCAAAGGCGAATACCGAGTCTGGTCGTGTCCCCCACGTTCGTTTGTCTCATTTTCTTTAGAAAAATCGCGCCCCCCCACGCTGCCCTTTCTTCCCCTGTTCTGCCCACGGTCTGCTGCACATTCTGTGCATTTGCAGACCCGGGTCGGACCGGGTCGGGTCGGGCCGGACCCGACCGACCCGATTCGGCCAAATCGCCCAAATCGCCAAATTGACCCCCCCAAATGACCTCTTTTCATGAAATTGATGGCAAAATCGGATTCCTTGACACGTTTTCCATCAAATATGGGTATTTTCGTGAATCAATTTATTGAAATTCTGTGAAAACCCCAAATTGTCCCTAGGATCCGAGATTTAATTTCGCCAAATCGAAGGCCTAAACGATCGAATTAGCCAAAATTGAGCCCACCAATGGATTCAGCATGATGAAAACTGTTGGGTAGAGGTGTTTAATTGTAATGGGTGTGCCCGTGTGAAATTTAATTTCAACAATTGTGAAACCGGGGACTAAATTGAAAGATTTTTATGCAATTAAGCCCTTTTGGTTAAAATTGATCAAATTGGAGGGCAAATTGACCCAATTGCATTTCAATACTTTAGAGTCCAATGTCATAGCTTATAAAAACCGAGAATTGAAAATTAAAGGACTCGAAAAGGATTTTTTAGGCCCGGTTCGGTATTAGGTTTGTGAAGGAACCCCATGAACCAAGCCCAATTTCCCTAATAAAAAGTTAAAATATTAAATATAGAATTAAAATAAAATTTCTTAATATTTTTGTGTAATTTTCTGACCACGGATGGTATTTTTTCTATTTTTTGGGTATTTTTATAATTAAATAAATTCCAAAAAATATTAAAAAATTCAAAAAATATTTTTTGTTCAAAATTGGTTCCTAAGGCTAGGCTAAGGCTTCCAAAGTTGATTTTGCAATTTTTTGATCTTTTTTTCTATTTTTAATTAATTTTAGAAATTAAAATTATAATAAAAGATAGTCAAAAATCAGGTGTCAACAGTCATCCATCGTCACCGACTGCCTCGCAACGGGGCACCGAACAGAGAGAGAGGAAGGAAGGAGAGGAACTGAGGCTTCGGAAGCTCGACCCTGACGACGGCGCAAAGCTGCCGAACAGATCCTACCTGCGTTCGACAGCCATGGGTGGTTCGTGGCGGCATGTTTTCGGCATGGAGGCGTGGGGGTTAGCGGGTCTGACCAAGGTGCCACAGCCAACTTAGTGACGGCGTGGCGAACGTTATCTGAGAGACGACGCTGGTCGCGAACAATCCTGGAGTTGGCTTGACGAGCGAGTCCTACTGTTGGGTGCGACGTAATCCTGACGACTTGGCGACTCACGGAGAGAGGCTCCAATCCTTGCTCAGCTCGCGCGACCCGAGAGCCACTGCTCTGTCATTCTGTTTGGTCGATTCCATCGCTCTGTACGTCAGGTATTTCCAAGTAGTGACACTCCTCACGGGTGTGTTGAGGCACCCGAGGTTCGGGTACAAACTTCCTTCTGCGCCGCTCAACTTCGTCAAGAGGCTGCCGGCGGAACGAATTGTGTTGAGAGCCCCCGTCTCTGGGCGACCTTGTTGGTGCCTGAAGGTGATGAACGGCAGTCGCATGAGTCGGCAGGCGACGACCACGACGACGTGGCGGGCGAGCCTCAACGTCGACCAGTCCGCGGCTCAAGGAGGTTTAGGCCGCGATCTGACAGGAGCGTTGAATGAGTCGACCTTGGAGCGGGTCCTGACAACGAAGTCGACGCGAGGGTGAATAGTGACAGCGGTATGATAAACGAGTCCGAACAGCGAGTCGTCGAGGGCTGTCGGCGTCGAAGGAGTAGAGTCGCCGTCGGGTTTTCGCAGATCAAGAAGGTGACGCGAGGATGAAGACGATGAACAGTGATAATAAGGTTAGTGTGGGCTGTGGGTTGGGTCGGCGAAGAAGCTGGCCTTGATCTCAGCAACATTTAGTCTCCGGGTGGGCTGGCTTGGAATAGTAAAGAGGAGAGTGGGCTCCGAATGGGCTAGCATTGATAAGAAAGAGAAGGCTGGGCCAGGGGTTTTGAAGCCCAATTCGGATGAGAAAAAGGGGGTTCGGGCCTGAGGCCTGTTTTGGTGCCGACCGGGCCCGATTAGGGTCCTCTTATTCGGGCCCGATCAGGCCCGACGGCCTGTTCCGAGCCCGGGTTCGGGAACCCGACCCGGCCCCGTTCTATTTAATTAATTAATAAAAAAATATAAAAAAATAGAAAAATTCCAAAAATAATTAAAAATCATAAAATTTCATAAAAAAATAGATAGAAAATGCATTTATTTGCTTATATTGTCTCAATTACGCTTTATATGTGTTTGATTGTCGATTTGTTCTCCATGTTTAATTCATATGACTTAGTTTTAAGTTCGTTTGTGAATGTCTGAATATTATGCATGTCCTAGTAGATAAATTAGCACGATAATTAGAGTTTAATTCGAGACACTCGTTTTATCCTTTAATTGGCTGAACTTTGTTGATTATCTACTTTGAGTAAGTGCACGTTCCAAAGGTTAGACGCACCATTTTGATATTCCAATGTGGCGACTGACGATGATGCCCATGGCGATGGAAGCTCAATCGAGCTTGGTAATTGGGGTGAAGCGCACGAAGAATGGTGGCAGGCTGAGGCTGGGTGATTTAAGGTTGGTGTCCAATCAGGTATATTTTGCGTACCCGATTCGCATATTAGGATTATTTTTCTAAAATATTGTCATTATATATTTGATTCGCAAGTATTTATTCCTATCTAGAGGTCGGCTTGTTTAGTCGGTTAAGTGTTGTATGTTGTCGTGTAAAATATTTTCCAAAAAACAATAAAAAATAATAAAGATAAAAAAATTCGAAAAATTCAGAAAAATTCTAAAAAATTTCCAGAAAATAGGAAATGGCCACATTCAACTGGCCATGACCTGTTCCGGGTCTTTCGACCCCCTACCTTTTCCGAAATGACGGTTTTGCCCTTCCGGCAAACCGTCTTCCAAAAAATTGACGATTTTGCCCTCCGGGCTAAATCGCCTCCAAATCTTCCCATTTTATCCTTGGTCCTAAATCACGCCTCCCCAAAGCCCTTATGGCTATATTAGGAAGCTGTTGATTTGAATTGATATACATTGATGTGATTTATTTACGTATTTGATTGCGCTTTCATTAAAATTGATTGTGATTGATAGGAACAGTCTTCCAATCTGCATGAAACCTTGAATCAAGTCTATCTCACCTAAAATTGCCCATGCATGAACTCTTAGCTAGGAAAATCACTCGCGTTAGGTACCGAAAGGGCGTTGGTAATGACACCAGCGTAACCAAGTCCCCGAACCCCAAATCTCTGGTTCCGCAGAACTGATCGATCTCTCCCAATCGGTCAGTAAGGTTTCCGGTCTACCCTCCAAGAAAGACCGGTGGCGACTCCAAATGCATGCATAAGTTGCACATGCCACCACGACCACACTAAGGTCGAAATCGATCGGCTCTTATCGCCGAATCTCTGAAAAATACTCCCGCCGCGATTTGGTATGGGCCTGGGAGGGCCCGCGCCGATCCAAGACCCGCGATCGGTAGTCCATTAGTCGCGTCCGATTTCGGACGGGTCGCGACAGTGGTTTATACAACTCCTATCGGGAAAATTTCATTTTATTTTCTCCAAAATTTACCCCTCAAAGGGATTTTACGATGCACCATGCATGTTTTATTCATGTTCAAACAACCTCCCGTTTTAAAACATGAATGTCGATGAAGTGAGAATTTACGCCTTTTTAGACAAGATGATTGAAAGAATTCTGAAATCTTTTAAATCTTCCACAAATGAGGAAAAAGGATGTTTACCTGTCCATCACGGTTAGAGATCCCTGGAGATATAAAAGAACACCTGTCATTATATGCTCGCCAATTTTGCAAGAACTGAAACGATACATCTTACCCTTGATCGTGTGCTCCAACGAGTGTACGAGGGTTGCGAAAATCTGCCCGCCTTGATGACGAGTTCCTATCAAGGACAGAAAATAAGTGTCAATGTGTGTTCCCAAGTATCAGACAAATTGGGACGATACAACTTTACTCCTGGTTTGCGTTCCCTTCTAAACATCTATTAAATCCTCCTATACATGCTTAGAGTGTTTGCAACATCAATGGTTCATCTGCCCTAGTTGGGCAACATCTATTTTGTCATTTGAATGCATGGCTCCTTGAGTGCTTTATCTATGTTTATCATCTGAAAAGGAAAAGAAAGGAAACATTATTCCCGCCTTTGATTGCAAATCATTTAGGAACGATATGTCCTTTTACCAAATGGGTGGCTTAGCGATCAGATGCATTTGGTATTGAAGGAATGAATCGTATTATGCTCTTGTGGTTGATGGTCATCGTTTGGGGAACTTGCCCCATGGATTAAGCGATTAATCCACTGCTTCCGGCTTGAAGATGATCAAAAGGTAACGCCGATCCTCACGCGCGATTGTTTTTAAGCACTAATGAAAAACGTTCTCGCTGGGACTTTACAATGAAATTAGCAACACACTCATTTGAAGTAATTGTGCTTTGAATCGGACGCACGATCGCCAACATTGTATCACAATTGCTAGGGTCCCTCATTTCCAAATTGATCGAGCCAGAAATTGAACTCCTCGTCAAGGACATCACTCAGATCTTCAAGACATGGATGCTCGAGCTAGGCATCATCGACTACAGGCGAAAGATTCCTCCCACTGCTTTCGCCATGAGCCATTTGGTTCCTCGAGCTGGAATTTCCATCATTGACTTGCTAGGACTGCGGTATACACTCTTGAGGAGTATTGAGACAACTCCAGGGGTTATTCAGCTGATCGATTATCGCAACCCCTCTCGAGCGTGGTCGGGCTCTCGACGGCTAATGGGCCGCCCGATGTTGCCTGATCGGACGCGGGCCTCTCCCAAGGTCCATTATCCAAATCGCAACGGCTGGATATACGTGGTCGACCTTCGGTGCGGTCTGGTGACATGTGATAAGTGTACATGCCAAGGAGTCGTCACCGATCGTTTCGTGGATGGTACGATCGAAAACCCTATCGAATAGTTGGGAGCGGTCTATTCGATTTTGTGAAAACTAGAGAAGTGGGATCGAGGACTTAGTTACGCCAACTGTCAGAGTTAATGCCCTTTCGGTACCTAAGTTGAATGATTTATCTAATCCTAAGATTCATGCAGATGAGTGGGGACAGAACCTAAATCTAGGAGTTCATGCAGATAGGAATGGCTACCCTATCACTCACAGTCAGTGAAAATAAATGCGCAAATCAAGGATCCAAAACATGCGGATAAATTACATGAAAGCCGCATGGCATCCCTAGTAAGGGCTTATTAGCCTAGAGAAGTATCAATCAAGGCTTAGGATTGATTTTGACATAATTCGCCCATGATGGGGCAAAATCGTAATTTTGAAAATTTAAGGACAATTTTCCCTAAAAGGGAAAAATTGTCATTTCATACGGAATAATTAGTCAAAAGATTGTGTAAATGGGATTGACGATTAAATCCTTCCATTTCCTATTTTTCGAGAATTTCCAGAATTTTTTTAGAATTTAAAAGTGATTTTACCTTTGGAGGGGTAAAATCGTCATTTTAGGAGAAGATGAGATCTGAAAATCTCAAATATTAGGATTAGTCACCCACCTGACCCAAACCCTAATTTTAAGAAATTTTCAAGACTCGATTGGGATAGGAAAGACGATTTACCCTTTGAGGGGGTAACATCGTCATTTCAGGGGAAATGGTGATATTCGAAAACCCAAGCAAAAGGATTCAACACCTAACTCGCCCTATCCTAATCTAGGCATTTTCAACCCATCTCAAATACAAAGCAGGGACGAATTACCCCTAAAGGGCATAATCGTCAATTTCTAGAAAGAACATATGAGAAATCCCAAAAATAGGATTGACCAATTGTCTGTGGTCAATCTAAATTTTTGGAGGTTTCTGGAGTGTCTAGGAATTTTCTACAATTTTTCTATATTTTTTTGGGATTTTCTAGCATTTTTTAGAATTTTCTAGAATTTTTTTGATTTTTTTATTTTAAAAATCATTTTCTGATTTTTTTTATTACAAAAAAGGAAATTATTCAGACCGGGTTGGGTGAACTGGCCCATGACCCGCGGGCGACAGACCCGACCCGCACGGATCCGGGTTGGACCAAAACGGCGCCGCTTCATAATACCCTCTCAAATTTTAATTCCCGCCCAAACTCAAACCTAAGGCTTAGATTGCGCCACGTGTCGACTCATGGACGGTCCTGATCTGAACAAGGAACCAATGGCCCAGATTGAAGAGCTAGATTGAATCGTGACCGTTCGATGCAAGGCATTTTTCATACCGAAAATGAAGAGATCTCGACACGTGGCATCCATCCCACCGTCGGATCATCTTTTTGTTCGGTTATAACAACTGGCGCAGACGTGGCTTCCACGTGTCCGCCACGTCAGCGCCACGTGGGCGATGACCTAGTCAACTTTCGTTGATCGATCAACACATCTGCCGGGGAAGATGATCGGCTTCGGCGAATATCGACGGCGCCTTGTCGGAACCCGCGAATCGACGTCAAAAACTCACTATTTCGCCGCGATTTCTATGCTATTCGAATCCTCACTCATCTTTAACCCACATCTGTCAGATTTAAACCTAACATCGATCAATAACTACTCTAACCCGCCAAGGCTTAGAACTATTCTTTGGCGAGGAAAATACCAGAGTGATTCCCATGCCAAACCTCCATCCTGACCTATCAAAAAGCACCGCAAATGGATTAGGAGACTAACCTGGCCGTCAGTGAAGTGCGAAAGTGCTCGAAACGAGCTACATGACTCACGACAGGTTCGGATGGCTCGGATTCGGATCCATGGTTTCGAGAAGATTCAATGCAAAAAGAGCATGGATATGAGCTTAGTATGTTCTCTAGACTTGATCGAAACAAAGATCTCATAGAAAGGAGCAAGAATGAAAGAGTTGCCATTAACGAAGCTCCAAGAACTCGAGCACGGCCCTTACCTTTTTCGCGATGAAACGGTGATCTCGAGACTTCAAGATCTTCCTCTGAACTTTACGAAGCGTGCCGGACTGGTTTCAAAGCTCGTCTCCCTTTATATCGTCACTTCCGAGGCTTCGAAGTTGCTGTTTTCACCTCCATGAATGGCGGACGTAAGCTTCCCAGGAACGTCCTCCCTCCGCCCTGTTGACACCTGATTTTTGACCATCTATTATTGTGATTTTTATTCTTTAAAATTAATTAAAAATATCAAAAAAGGTCATAAAATCACAAAATCAACTTTGGAAGCCTTGGCATGGCCTTAGGAACCAATTTTGAACAAAGAATATTTTTTTGTATTTTTTAATATTTTTTGAATTTATTTAATTATTAAAAATACCCAAAAAATCAGAAAAATACCATTCGTGGTCAGAAAAATACACAAAAATATTCAATAATTTTGTTTTGATTTCCTATTCAAGTGTGTCACTTTAAATTTCAAAAATTCGGCTCGGGTCACTATGTTCCTTAACAAACATAAACCCGAACCGAGCCCAAAAATTCCTTTTTCGAGTCTTTTAATTTTCAATTTCGACTTTTTATAAGCTATGACATTGGATTCTAAAGTCTCGAAGTGCAATTGGGTCAATTGGCCCTCCAATTTGATCAATTTTAACCAAATGGGCTTAATTGCACAATTTTCTTTCAATTTAGTCCCCGGTTTCTCAATTTTTGAAATTAAATTTCATGTGGGCATACCCATTCAAATTAAACACCTCTACCCTATATTTTTCATCATGATGAATCCATTGGTGACCTCAATTTGGACTAATTTGGTCGTTTGGACCTCCGATTAGGCGAAAATCAATTTCGGATCCTAAGGGCAATTTGGGGTTTTCATTAAATTGCAATCAATTGATTCACGAAAATACCCCTATTTGATAGAAAACATGCCAAGGAGTCCGATTTTGCCATCAATTTTATGAAAATGGGTCAAATTGGGGCTCAATTTGGGCGATTTGGTCGAACCGGGCCAGTCGGGTCAGACCCGACCCGGTCCGACTGGGTCTGCAACTCAGTTGCAGACCCATGCACGGCGCGAGAACAAAAAAAAAAGAAAAGCGTGGGGGGGGTCGTGTTTGTTTAGGGAAAAGTAATGCATAACGTGGGAGCAAAAAGGGAAGTGGTCGTGGGTGGTGGATGGCCACAAAAGGGCTGGTCGGCCACGGCAAAAGGGGAGCTCGTTTTCTTTAGAAAAAAGAGAGAGAGAGCTCGGACCGAGGGGGAGTTTGGGCGAAAGGAAGAAGGAGGCGATGATCCTGGACCTCCCATACGACTTACTGACCACCACCGAAGCTCAGGCCATCGTCGACAGCCTCGAAAAGGTCGGTTTTTCCCCTCCGGCCAGAGTTTCATATACATACACCAGATGTTCGACGAAATGCCCGAATGGGCTTTGAATTTTTTGAGTCACGGTCGCGTCCTCCCGAGCCCTATTTGTCACGGGGCTGGTCATGAACATGCATTAAAACTGCTCCTAATCCCGGCTTGGTCTTTATTTTGCATTGAAAATCGCCGAGGACGCGAGCCCGAGCTTCGCCGGCCAAACTCGGACCGAGAGCTCGAGGAGGACGTTCCCACGGCTGCCGACCGTCATGGGACCTCGGGTAAGCTTCCTAACCTTCCTTAGATGATGTTTGAATGGTTGGAATTGAGTTTTCTTAAAAAATATTTCTGCGTATACGGTCGCCGGCGCCGTTTCTGTGGTTGGCCGTTCGGCCCCTCTCCGATGTGCTTTGTGCCATATTTTCGAAGAATGTTGATTTGGAGTTGGTGAGGAGTGGATTAGGCTCAAAATCGCGTCTCGAAACCGACGTTTTTACGTCGGTTTGGTGGCTCCGGCGAGGCGCCGGTCGTCTTCTCCGGCGGATTGAGACCAGGTCAACGAGTCAACTGTTGACGTGGCGTGCCACGTCAGCAGCCACGTCAGCCGGGTGGGGCCGGGTCATTAAAAATAAAACCCAGATCGGACGGTCGTGGCTTCGCCATGTGTCGCGATCTAGGATTTTTGGAAAATTAAAAAAATGATTTTCGGTATTTATAATTGATTTTCGGATAAATAAAAATTATCAGATCCAATGGTCAAGAGTGCGCCAAGTGGCGCTCTGTGGCTCGTCCGATCATGATCGGACGATCCAGAATCCGCCACGTGGCGACTTGTGGACCGTCCGATTGAGGATTTTCGGAAATAATTAAAGAAAATGGATAAAAAGATAAAAAATTGTTAAAAAAAATAGAAAAATCCTTAAAAATGCAAAACGGTGTCGTTTTAGGCCGGTTCTGACCCGTATGGTCGGGTCGGGCGTCCGCGAGGCGCGGGCCGGGTCTGACCCGGCCCGGAAAATATTTTTAAAATATTAAAAAAATTCAAAAAATAATAATAAATCAAAAAAATACATAAAAAATAGAAAATCATAAAAAAATTCAAAAAAAATTCGGAAAATTCAAAAAAATTTTAAAAAATTCCAAAAAATAGGAAATTGCCACATTCAACTGGCCACGACCTGTTTCGGGTCTTTCGACCCCCGATCTTTCCAAAAATGACGGTTTTGCCCTTCCGGCAAATCGTCTTCCAGAAAAATTCTAAAAAATCCAGGAAAATCCCCAAAAATAGGAAATGGCCACCAACAACTGGCCAAGTCTCATCCCGGGTGTTTTGAACCCGACTCTTCTTAAAATGACGATTTCTCCCTTTGGGCGAATCGTCTCCCAAAAAAATTAAAGAAAAATCAAGAAATTCCAAAAAAATTCTCAAAATGGGAAATGGCCACAATCAACTGGCCATGGAATATTTTGGGTAATTCGGTATCCCAATCTTCCGAAAAATTGACGATTTTGCCCTTCGGGCTAAATCGCCTCCAAGTCTTCCCATTTACCCCGGTCCGAAATCACACCTTTCCTAAGCCTTTATTGCTATGTTGGGAAGCCTTTGACTCGAATTGATGTGCATCGATGAGATTTATTTATGCACTTGTTTGCGCTTTCATTTAAATTGATTGTGATTGATAGGAATAGTCGTCCAATCTGCACGAAACCCTGAATCAAACCTACCTCACCCAAACTTGCGCCTGCATGAACTCTTAGTCAGGAAAATCACTCGCGTTAGGTACCGAAAGGGCGTTGGTAATGACACCAGCGTAACCAAGTCCCCGAACCCAAAATCTCTGGTTCCGCAGAACTGATCGATCTCTCCCAATCGGTCAGTAAGGTTTCCGGTCTACCCTCCAAGAAAGACCGGTGGCGACTCCAAATGTATGCACAATTTGCACATGCCACCACGACCACACTGAAGGTCGAAAGCGCTCAACTCTTATCGTCGAATCCTTTGAAAAATACTCCCGCCGCGATTTGGTATGGGCCTGGGAGGGCCCGCGCCGATCCAAGACCCGCGATCGGTAATCCATTAGCCGCGTCCGCTTCCGGACGGGTCGCGACAGACTGGCGACTCCGCTGGGGACTCACTGTGTTCTGGAACCTATGGTTCTAGACCCCAAGTGGACTTAGGCCGTAATTAAAACGCTGAGTGATTTTTCTAACCCTGCAGGCGCTCTTGAAGGTGAGGTAAGTCCGCTTATGATAGGTGTTATATGGTTTTGCAGATTGGAGTGATAAGGGGGGTAGTCTGTGATTAACATTGTCTTATGCAGATTGAAGTAGGAATGAATGATTGTGTGTATGTTTTATATTGAAGCGGTGATTGTTAAATAAGATGCATGTTTATCGCTTTAGCACGACACCGAAAATACACACAACCGCGCCTAAAACCCCGGGCGCCGCCTATAGGAAAACAATAGAAGGGATTGAAAATGGAATCTCCGTGAGGAAAAACACGGGGTAATCCACTTTTCAATTCCGCTCATTTTGAGCTATGGATCGAGCCCCAATGCAACGATAGTTGTGCAATGGAATCTGCTCTTTCTAGAACTCGAGGTGGGAACCTTGACCTTAGGTGCCAAATCCTTTGATTTTTAGAAGTTTTATCCTCACTTGTCTCATGTGCATGTCTTTGGATGGCTGATATATCTAAAACCACCTAAAAAAAATCGGTGATCCTGGAGTCACATCTCGAAGACTGGAACTGGGGCATCTCCAAGTGTTCGGACCACATTCCTTTGATTGATTTGACATTCCTAGTTCTCTTGTATAAGATTAATTTTGCTTAGATCCTCTATATCTCGTCCCTTAGATTGATTGTATTAGGGATCTATTTGTATTGTATACATCTCGATAAGGCTCATTTCTATCGAAAATGGGGGCAAATTCCCCAAACCCGTGGAGCATAGTGGAATTCGTCCCTTCAGTGCAAAATACATTTGGCCGCAGAGCCACTCGTTTAGTGAAAGGACGTATCGTTCCTAATTGATTTTTAATCAGATCTGGGGATAAATATTTCTCCATTTTTTTTATCTCAGGTGATAAAAGAGACAATGCACCCAAAAGCTCATGCATTCAAATGACAAAACAGACGTCGCCCAGCTGGGGCAAATGAACCGTAGGCGTTGCAAATACCTTCAAGCACGGATGGAGGAATTTGATAGATGTTGTTCATATCAATATGCAACATCAAAACGGAATGCAAATCGAGAGTAAAGTCGTATCGTCCCAATTTATCTTGGATTTGGGAATGCGAGTTGACACTTGTTATTTATCCTTGATAGGGACTCGCCATCAAGGAGAACAGATTTTCACAACCTGTGTAAACTCGCTGGGGCACACGACCAAGGGTAGGATGTATCATTCCAATTTTTATAAAATTTTGGGACATACACTGACATATTTCTTCTTTATCTCCAGGGGTCTCTAGCCACGACGGTCAGGTAAGTATCCCTTTCCCCAATCCATTGAAAATGTTAAATAAAAAAAAATAATAGAGAGAAAAAGAAAAGCTATTAGAATCTGATGTCTAGAAAAGACATAGAATTCTAATTTTATTGACATTCATGTTTTAAAACAGGAGGTTGTCTGAACAGGAATAAAACATGCATGGTGCATCATAAGATTCCCATGAGGGGTAAATTTTGGAGAAAATGAAAAGAATTTTTCCAATAAAAGTTGTTCAGACCGTTTAAAAGGGTGTTTTCTCAGACGAGAAGCGAAGCCTAATCCAAACATGTCCAACACACACTTGAGAGATGAGTGGAGTGAGCAGATAACAAAATCTGGGTCTACGGGGGTAGGGACCATTTGCAGCGATTACATGGGTTGGGACGACGGAGGCATTCGTTTCATATCCCCCAAACACTACAGGTGACCGTTGATAACCCATTTGAACGGCGGTTTTCATTCTTAACCCTGTCAAGAACCACCCCACACCGGGGCAAAAAGGAAGTAAATCCAACAGCGTCAGGAGAAAATGGTTAGAAATTTTCTTGCTCGAACTAACATTAATCTTTGTGTGTTGTTTATATGGTAATCCAAGTGCCATAGGATGACGAGAAGCATTCATTCTTTATCCCACACACTGTATCATTTGCACAGCCAAGTTGAGCTTGCAAATTCATCTCATGAACCCATTGGTGATCATTCCAAGACGGATGCCGCACTACTTCAAAAATGGAAGAGTTCAAGACTCAGGGATTACGAAGAGAATTCTCGGACTGATATTTAAAGCATGTTTAGACTATATGTCTAACATGATCCCATGAAGATGAGAAAAAGTGGGATTTCGAAAATGAATGAGAAAAATCCACGGCATTAAGAAAAAGCAAAGTGCCTGGTAAAAGCAAGGCCGATGCTCGTGTAAGTTGTTTGATTGATTCACAATGAAGCCGAATGGGAAAAGAGGAAATCCCTAAATGAGTCAGATCAAAAAAACTACTCCCCAAATGGTGTCAAGCGTGGAGCAGAGACGCAGACAGAGTCATCAGTCTCTTAAAATGCGACGAGAGACGTTCTCTAAAGAGCTGGTGCACATCTCAAAATCGGTTGCGCATCCCAAAAAACTGAAGGTGCAGAGAGGAAATGGCAAGTGGTAAATTTGCAATGATCACCAATGTCAAACCCCTCATAAATTCTGGGCCAAAAATAAGCTTTTTTTCGGTCCCCAATCCTACCAACATCATAACCCTGAAACAGTCTTCTCTGACTAAGACACTTGGGTTAACATATAGCTTAGCTCGAAGAGGTACGAGCAAGACTATTTCTTTCTCATTTTGCAGGGTTCTTGACTTGTAAACCCAGAGCAGATGGCGAAAACTTTCGTTCAATGGCCTCGACTCCAAAGCGGGTCCCCCTTGAAAACCAATATCCAAGCCCAACATTACGGTCCCGTGGAAGACCTCCCGACCGATCAAAATGTATGCGCTGCGAATGAGCCTAAAACCTAGGCACAGGTTAGTAGGGAATTGAGTGCATCCCCTATAAAGACCACTATCTCAAAACAGGTGAAAAGACCTCCTCGTCGAGAAATATTCCAATAGATGTTTTGAACAAACTCTTTTTGGAAATTTCAAATTGTTTGATCCAGATTTGTCGCACAAGGAATTTGTGATCACATCTGTGTGTTACAAGAATGCTTTGGATAACCTCCAGCATCAAAATGCACATTTCACAATTAAAACTTAAGTCATACGGCTTTTGTCAAATGGACAGCCGTGGTCTTCCCAAAGATTACTAACGTTTTCTTGGTGAAGAAAAATCTTTCAAGCTCAAACTTCTGCAGGATTCTTGGAAACCCCGAATCCCAGAAAAATATTTGCTCCATGGAGTGGAGCACACAGGTTTGAATTTTCTGCAGGATACCTGGAGAACCCAGCTCCCAGAATGTCGCCTCAACAGACTAAAGCGAGGCTTTGTCAAAATAAAGTCTTTCACTCCTTCAAAAAACAGAATTCCCGACAAACTTCGGGATCTTTCAAAAGAAGGGGTGAGGATGTGACCCCTTTTCAAAAATTTAGGCAGTCTCGTCGGACGTGGAGAACCCTCGTCATGAGACCCCTTTTCAAAAATTTAGGCAGTCTCGTCGGACGTGGAGAACCCTCGTCATGAGACCCCTTTTCAAAATTTAGGCAGTCTCATCGGACGTGGAGAACCCTCGTCATGAGACCCCTTTTCAAAAATATCAAACAGTCTCATCGGACGTGGAGAACCCTCGTCATGAGACCCCTTTTCAAAAATCAAGCAGTCCTAGCTTGACGTGGAGAACCCTCGTCCTAGGATCCCTTTTCAAAAATATCAAACAGTCTCATCGGACGTGGAGAACTCTCGTCATGAGACCCCTTTTCAAAGCAAACCAAAGGTAGAAACCGCTTGAAGGGTCAAATCAAAGGTAGATACCGCCTGAAGGATCAACTCAAGGTAGAAACCGCCTAAAGGGTCAAATCAATGGTAGAAACCGCCTAAAGGGTCAAATCAAAGGTAGAAACCGCCTAAAGGGTCAAATCAAAGGTAGAAACCGCCTAAAGGGTCAATTCAAGGTAGAAACCGCCTAAAGGGTCAAATCAAAGGTAGAAACCGCCTAAAGGATCAAACCAATGGTAGAAACCGCCTAAAGAGTCAAATCAAAGGTAGAAACCGCCTAAAGGGTCAAATCAAAGGTAGAAACCGCCTAAAGGGTCAAACCAATGGTAGAAACCGCCTAAAGGGTCAAATCAAAGGTAGAAACCGCCTAAAGGGTCAAACCAATGGTAGAAACCGCCTAAAGGGTCAAACCAAAGGTAGAAACCGCCTAAAGGGTCAAAGCAAAGGTAGAAACCGCCTAAAGGGTCAAACAAAGGTAGAAACCGCCTGAAGGGTCAAAACAAAGGTAGAAACCGCCTGAAGGGTCAAACAAAGGTAGAAACCGCCTGAATGGTCAAAACAAAGGTAGAAACCGCCTAAAGAGTCAAACAATGGTAGATACTGCCATAAGGGTCAGCTCATTGGTAGAAACCGCCATGAGGGTCAAACATTGGTAAATACCGCCGTAAGGATCAACACAAAGGTCCGATCCACCATACGGATCAAATTCCTTGGCAAATCCGAAAGTGTGGGATGCGCCTTCCTTAGGTTCCTACCAATTAGGAATCCCATAATGGTATGACCTACCATACATGTCAGAGCTAAATCTCCCTAAGATATCCTAAATGATGAGTCCTAGGTATCTTCTTGAAAGTCATCGCAACCGGCAGCATCCGACAGGTGAGCTTCAGGTAAGCCTCTCTCACTCCGGCCCATGTTCAAATTGTTAGAGCAAACCGGGAATTAATTTGAGCTTTTATCAAGAGCCTTAAGGATCCGATGTCATAGCATTTCTTCTTTCCTTTTCCCAGTTGAGTCGGTTAGGAATCAGGTGCCATCTTATCTTTGAAAGAAACCTCTGACGAGATCCCTCTCAAAGAGGGGCAGCTGTTGACACCGGATTTTTCACCATCTATTATTGTGATTTTTATTCTTTAAAATTAATTAAAAATATCATAAAAGGTCATAAAATCACAAAATCAACTTTGGAAGCCTTGGCATGGCCTTAGGAACCAATTTTGAACAAAAAATATTTTTTTTGTATTTTTTAATATTTTTCGAATTTATTTAATTATTAAAAATACCCAAAAAATCAGAAAAATACCATTCGTGGTCAGAAAAATACACAAAAATATTCAATAATTTTTTTTTAATTTCCTATTCAAGTGTGTCACTTTAAATCTCAAAAATTCGGCTCGGGTCACTATGTTCCTTAACAAACATAAACCCGAACCGAGCCCAAAAATTTCTTTTTCGAGTCTTTTAATTTTCAATTTCCACTTTTTATAAGCTATGACATTGGATTCTAAAGTCTCGAAGTGCAATTGGGTCAATTGGCCCTCCAATTTGATCAATTTTAACCAAATGGGCTTAATTGCACAATTTTCTTTCAATTTAGTCCCCGGTTTCTCAATTTTTGAAATTAAATTTCATGTGGGCATACCCATTCAAATTAAACACCTCTACCCTATATTTTTCATCATGATGAATCCATTGGTGACCTCAATTTGGACTAATTTGGTCGTTTGCACCTCCGATTAGGCGAAAATCAATTTCGGATCCTAAGGGCAATTTGGGGTTTTCATTAAATTGCAATCAATTGATTCACGAAAATACCCCTATTTGATAGAAAACATGCCAAGGAGTCTGATTTTGCATTAATTTTATGAAAATGGGTCAAATTGGGGCTCAATTTGGGCGATTTGGTCGAACCGGGCTGGTCGGGTCAGACCCGACCCGACCCGGTCTGACCGGGTCTGCAACTGAGTTGCAGACCCATGCACGGCGCGAGAACAAAAAAAAAAGAAAAGTGTGGGGGGGTCGTGTTTGTTCAGGGAAAAGTAATGCATAACGTGGGAGCAAAAAAGGAAGTGGTCGTGGGTGGTGGATGGCCACAAAAGGGCTGGTCGGCCACGGCAAAAAGGGAGCTCGTTTTCTTTAGAAAAAAGAGAGAGAGAGCTCGGACCGAGGGGGAGTTTGGGCGAAAGGAAGAAGGAGGCGATGATCCTGGACCTCCCATACGACTTACTGACCACCACCGAAGCTCAGGCCATCGTCGACAGCCTCGAAAAGGTCGGTTTTTCCCCTCCGGCCAGAGTTTCATATACATACACCAGATGTTCGACGAAATGCTCGAATGGGCTTTGAATTTTTTGAGTCACGGTCGCGTCCTCCCGAGCCCTATTTGTCACGGGGCTGGTCATGAACATGAATTAAAACTGCTCCTAATCCCGACTTGGTCTTTATTTTGCATTGAAAATCGCCGAGGACACGAGCCCGAGCTTCGCCGGCCAAACTCGGACCGAGAGCTCGAGGAGGACGTTCCCACGGCTGCCGACCGTCATGGGACCTCGGGTAAGCTTCCTAACCTTCCTTAGATGATGTTTGAATGCTTGGAATTGAGTTTTCTTAAAAAAAACTTCTGCGTATACGGTCGCCGGCGCCGTTTCTGTGGTTGGCCGTTCGGCCCCTCTCCGATGTGCTTCGTGCCATATTTTCGAAGAATGTTGATTTGGAGTTGGTGAGGAGTGGATTAGGCTCAAAATCGCGTCTCGAAACCGACGTTTTTACGTCGGTTTGGTGGTTCCGGCGAGGCGCCGGCGCCGGTCGTCTTCTCCGGCGGACTGAGACCGGGTCAACGAGTCAACTGCTGACGTGGCGTGCCACGTCGGCAGCCACGTCAGCCGGGTGGGGCCGGGTCATTAAAAATAAAACCCAGATCGGACGGTCGTGGTTTCGCCACGTGTCGCGATCTGGGATTTTTGGAAAATTAAAAAAATGATTTTCGGTATTTATAATTGATTTTCGGATAAATAAAAATTATCAGATCCAATGGTCAAGAGTACGCCAAGTGGCGCTCTTTGGCTCGTCCGATCATGCTAAGGATCGGACGATCCAGAATCCGCAACGTGGCGACTTGTGGACCGTCCGATTGAGGATTTTCGGAAATAATTAAAGAAAATGGATAAAAAGATAAAAAATTGTTAAAAAAATAGAAAAATCCTTAAAAATGCAAAACGGTGTCGTTTTAGGCCGGCTCTGACCCGTATGGTCGGGTCAGGCGTCCGCGAGGCGCGGGCCGGGTCTGACCCGGCCCGGAAAATATTTTTAAAATATTAAAAAAATTCAAAAAATAATAATAAATCAAAAAAATACATAAAAAAATAGAAAATCATTAAAAATTCAAAAAAAAATCGGAAAATTCAGAAAAATTCTAAAAAATTCCAGAAAATAGGAAATTGCCACATTCAACTGGCCACGACCTGTTTTGGGTCTTTCGACCCCCGATCTTTCCAAAAATGACGGTTTTGCCCTTCCGCAAATCGTCTTCCAGAAAAATTCTAAAAAATCCAGGAAAATCCCCAAAAATAGGAAATGGCCACCAACAACTGGCCAAGTCTCATCCCAGGTGTTTTGAACCCGACTCTTCTTAAAATGACGATTTCTCCCTTTGGGCGAATCGTCTCCCAAAAAAATTAAAGAAAAATCAAGAAATTCCAAAAAAATTCTCAAAATGGGAAATGGCCACAATCAACTGGCCATGGAATATTTTGGGTAATTCGGTATCCCAATCTTCCGAAAAATTGACGATTTTGCCCTTCGGGCTAAATCGCCTCCAAGTCTTCCCATTTTACCCCGGTTCGAAATCACACCTTTCCTAAGCCTTTATGGCTATGCTGGGAAGCCTTTGACTCGAATTGATGTGCATCGATGAGATTTATTTATGCACTTGTTTGCGCTTTCATTTAAATTGATTGTGATTGATAGGAATAGTCGTCCAATCTGCATGAAACCCTGAATCAAACCTACCTCACCCAAACTTGCGCCTGCATGAACTCTTAGTCAGGAAAATCACTCGCGTTTGGTACCGAAAGGGCGTTGGTAATGACACCAGCGTAACCAAGTCCCCGAACCCAAAATCTCTGGTTCCGTAGAACTGAACGATCTCTCCCAATCGGTCAGTAAGGTTTCCGGTCTACCCTCCAAGAAAGACCGGTGGCGACTCCAAATGCATGCACAATTTGCACATGCCACCACGACCACACTGAAGGTCGAAAGCGATCGACTCTTATCGTCGAATCCTTTGAAAAATACTCCCGCCGCGATTTGGTATGGGCCTAGGAGGGCCCGCGCCGATCCAAGACCCGCGATCGGTAATCCATTAGCCGCGTCCGCTTCCGGACGGGTCGCGACACGCCCCTTCCTTTTTCCTCTTTTCGTCTCCTCCCTCTGCGACTGTAACTAACTCCTAGAAGTGCCAGCCCATCCTCTCAACTGTATTGCCCTCTTGCTCATAAAAAAAGAACCATTTGCTCCCTCTCCTCCGTCCTTTTGCGCTTCTGTTAGATCTATTGAGGAAGAAAATCAACAGTTCCGGGTCCATGGGTCGAATTTGTCCTACCTGACAGATTCGGTTCCCAAAAGAAGGGCCAAATTGCACTAGCAATTGCCATCTTTTCACAAAATTGAAGTTGACAATTGTTTTCCCAGCATGATTTCTCTTTAGAAATGTGGTTTTTGTGGCTAAAACACTTAGAATCATGGGAAACCCCCAAATGTGAAATAGGATCTGAAATTGATTTTTGCCAAATTGATGTTATTAATAGATGAATCGGCCCCAATTGAGCCCACCATTAGATTCAGGGGGTCAAAACCTACAGAGAGGAAGCATTGTAGTTCTATGGGTGTCTCTCAGAAAAGTTTAATTTCAGAATTGGCACCATAGGGACTAAAATGAATAGAATCTTTATGCAATTAGGTCCCTAAGGTTGAAATTGAGAAAAATCGGCTTACAATTTTGTCAAATCATAATGTGGGGCAATCAAGTCGAATGTCAAGATTCTAAAAATGTAAAATATTGCAAATAAAAAGGCTCAAAAAATATTTTTTTTTTACAAATTCAACCATGTGCGCTACAAAGAAACACACAAAATTAAACTTGAATTTCAACTCTTGATGAGGTCAAAATGACAAGGGATTTAAAATAAAGATGTAGGACATTTTTCCATATTTTTGTGACCTCAAATGCTATTTTTCTTGAATTTTCAAGTATTTTCCTAATTTTCAAAAATACTAAAAAATGAGAAAAATATGAAACATTATTATTATTATTTATCAAAATTGGTTCCTTAGGCTTGGTCAAGGCCACCAAAGTTGATTTTGTAATTTTTTGACCTTTTATGAATTTTTTATGAATTTGTTAAGAAAGGCTGATCCAAAATTAAGTATCAACAGCTGCCCTTCTTTGAGAGGAGTCTCGCGAGAGGTTTTTCTCAAATACAGGTGACACCTTAGTCTAGATCGACTCTACTGGGAAATAGAAAAATGAATCTTGACATCTAATCTTTCTGGTTCCGCTAGTAAATGCTTTGCCATATCTTTGCCAATGTCAGAGCGAGAGAGGCAGAATAGAGATGCTCGCCTGTTACTTACCTGCCTGATGCTCGTGCGGCATGCGTGGTGTATAGCGGGTTCAAGTGGATACCTAGGGACTCGTCTTTTGAGTATCCTAGGGCGGTTAAACTCTAACCCGTATGGTAGGCCAAACCAAAGTGAGATTCCTATATTTGACAGGAACCTATGAATGACGCACCCATTCTTTTAGGGATTGTCAGAAGTTTTGATCCGTATGGTGGATCAAACCATGCATAGGACTCCTTTCTATTAGGAACCTATGAATGACGCACTCGTTCTGTAGGGATTGTCGAACATTTTGATCCGTCAGAGGGATCTGGCCGTGAATATGACTCCTTTCTCCTAGGAACCTATGGATGATGCACCCGTTCTGTAGGGATTGTCGAACATTTTGATCCGTTAGGGGGATCAGGCCGTGAATAGGACTCCTTTCTGCTAAGAACCTATGGATGACGCACCCGTTCTATAGGGATTGTCAAACATTTTGATCCGTTAGGGAGATCAGGCCGTGAATAGGACTCCTTTCTACTAGGAACCTACGGATGACGCACCTGTTCTGTAGGGATTGTCGAATATTTTGATCCTTCAGGGGGATCAGGTCGTGAATATGACTCCCTTCTACTAGGAACATATAGATGACGAACCCGTTCTGTAGGAATTGTCGAACATCTAAGCTGATCCTACATTCTGAGGCATCAACTAAGGCTTATACAAGTGAGATGTGCCTAACTTTTAGGCTTACCAAATGAGCTATTTTGGGTCTAGGGATCACCTAGAACCTTACAGAAAGGCGATTCTAAATATTGTCATTTCGACATGAGATGTGACATTCTGGGATCTGGGAACTCCAGGTATCCTGTAAAAAGCTCAAACCTATAAAAACTTTGATAAGATTCTTCTGGGATTTAGGGATTACCTGAAATCTCTCAAAAAGATGATTCTGAATATTGTCCTTTCGACATGTTAGGTGACATTCTAGGATCTGGGGACTCTAAATATCCTGCAGAAAGCTCAAACCTACAAAATTCTTGATAAGATTCTTCTGGAATTTAGGGGTTACCTGAAATCTCACAAAAAGAAGATTCTAAAAATTATCCTTTTGACATGGGAGGTGATATTTTGGGATTTGGGGACTCTAGGCATCCTGCAGAAAGCTCAAACCTACAATTATTGATAAGATTCTTTTGGGATTTAGGGGTTACCTGAAATCTCACAGAAAGAAGATTCTGAAAATTGCCCTTTTGACCTGAGAGGTGATATTCTCGGATCTGGGGATTCCAGACATCCTATAGAAAGCTCAAACCTACAAAAACTTTGATAAGATTCTTCTGGGATTCAGGGATTACCTGAAATCTCACAGAAAGAAGATTTTGAAAATTGTCCTTTTGACATGGGATGTGATATTCTAGGATCTGGGACTCCAGGCATCCTGCAGAAAACTCAAACCTACAAAAACTTTAATAAGATTCTTTTGGGATACAGGGGTTACCTGAAATCTCACAGAAAGAAGATTCTGAAAATTATCCTTTCGACATGGGATGTGACATTTTGGGATATAGGGACTCCAAGCATCCTGCAGAAAGCTCAAACCTACGAAAACTTTGATAAGATTCTTCTGGGATTCAGGGGTTACCTGAAATCTCATAGAAAGAAGATTCTGAAAATTGTCTTTTCAGCGTGGGAGGTGATATTCTGGGATCTGGGGACTCTAAGCATCCTGCAGAAAAGCTCAAACCTACAAAAATTTTGATAGGATTCTTCTGGGATTTAGGGGTTACCTGAAATCTCGCAGAAAGACGTTTTTGAATATTGTCCTTTCGACATGTTGGGTGATATTCTAGGATCTGGGGACTCCATGTATCCAGGGATCTTGCAAAAAAATGAACTTGAAAGCTCTTCTTCACAGAGTAAGGCATCCTTCTGGAATCTAGGGTTCCCATGAGTCCTGTAGAAGTTTGAACCAAGAAAGATAGCTTTCTGAGATCTGGGGTTACCAAGAATTCAACAGTAGCTTAAGCATACAAATTCTTCTTCACAGAGAAAGGTATCCTTCTGGGACCTGGGGTTACCATGAATCCTGCAGAAGTTTAAACCAAGAAAGATAGTTTTCTAGGATCTGGGGTTACCAGGAATCCGTCAAAAGCTTAGTCATATAAACTCTTCTTCTCAGAGAAAGGTGTCATTCTGGAACCTGGGGTTACCACGAGTCCTGCAGAAGTTTAAACCAATAAAGATAGCTTTCTGGGATCGGGGGTTACTACGAATCCGTCAGAAGCTTAGTCATATAGACTCTTCTTCTTAGAGAAATGTGTCATTTTGGGATCTAGGGTTACCGTGAGTCCTGTAGAAGTTTAAACCAAGAAAGATAGCTTTTTGGGATCTGGGGTTACCAGGAATCCGTCAGAAGCTTAGTGTCGCGACCCGTCCGGAAGCGGACGCGGCTAATGGATTACCGATCGCGGGCCTTCCCCTGCACAAGGGTGCGGATCGCGGGCTTTAGATCGGCGCGAGCCCTCCCAAGCCCATACCAAATCGCGGCGGGAGTGTTTTTCGAAAGATTCGGCGATAAGAGCCGATCGATTTCGACCTTAGTGTGGTCGTGATGGCATGTGCAACTTGTGCATGCATTTGGAGTCACCACCGATCTTTCTTGGAGGGTAGACCGGAAACCTTACTGACCGATTGGGAGAGATCGATCAGTCCTGCGGAACCAGAGATTTTGGGTTCGGGGACTTGGTTACGTCGGTGTCATTACCAACGCCCTTTCGGTACCTAACGCGAGTGATTTTCCTAGCTAAGAATTCATGCAGACGCAATTTTGGGTGAGATAGGTTTGATTCAGGGTTTCATGCAGATTGGAAGACTATTCCTATCAATCACAATCAATTTAAATGAAAGCGCAATCAAGTACATAAATAAATCACTTCAATGCACATCAATTCAGATCAATGGCTTCCTAGTATAACCATAAAGGCTTCAGGAAGGTGTGACTTCGGACCAGGGGTAAAATGGGAAGATTTGGGAATGATTAGCCCGAAGGGCAAAATCGTCAATTTTTGGAAGAATTGGATACCGAATTACCCAAAATATTCCATGGCCAGTTGATTGTGGCCATTTCCCATTTTTGAGAATATTTTAGAGTTTTTCTGAATTTTTCGAATTTTTTTGAATTTATTAAGATTTTCTATTTTTTATTGATTTTTGAATTTTTTATTATTTTTTTTTAAAAAAAAAATCCGGGCCGGGTTAGACCCGGTTTTCAGATCCAGACCCGGATCGGGCCGTCGGGCCTGATCCAATTCGAGGGGGGGAAGGGCCTGAACCGAGCCCGGTTTTAACAAAAAAAAAAAAAACCCAAGCCCATTTTTTCTTTGAACCTGTTGAACCCACTCGCCCAAGCCCAGTCTCCTCCTATCACATTAACGCCGGCCCTGTTAAAAGCCCGCAAGACCCAATAAAACCCACAACCAGCCCAACATGAAAATAAAGCTTACCTACTGTTCATTATCTTCAACGTCCGTTTCCTTCCTGCATGAAAACAGGACCGAACTCGCCGCCGCTGGGGACCTGAGTTCGACGATCAGGACCCAGCCGCTGCGTCCCGTCGCCAGTGAAGGTCGCTCGAAGCCACCGCCGCCTCCGAGACCTGGCTCTTGCTCTTCGAGTCCGGCGACTCCCCGCCGGAGGATTGAAGCTTCTTCGTCACTCACTTAATTTATCTGAAACTCGCGAAGTTCGGGAGCCGTCAGCGCCGCACAGCATCACTCGGGCACTCCTCTTCGCTATCTCATTCTTCTCCGGTCGTCGATGGAATTCGACATGTGGCGCTTCGATCTCTCTGCTTCCTCCAGGAGCCATCGGTCTGCTAGCAAGTCTCAATACGATTCGGCTATCGTCATTGACGAGTTCGACGGAGAGTGCGATTTAGAGGTGTTGCCCGAGTTGTGCCTGCGGAGAGATAGTCCCTCCAGTCGCTCTTATCGTCGAGGGGACATCGCGGACCGGACGTCCATGGACACCCGGAGCTGCTGCTGCTGGAGGCAGTTGGCGAAGACGAGTGGTTCGCGTCGTCTTGCATGAACTCAGTGTCGAAGCTCATCCGCTGCCCGAGCTTATCGAAGGTGAAGACGTGTTTGATGTAGTTGGACTGGAGGGCGCGCAAGCCGCTCCAGCACTTTGAACCACAAGTCCCGGGTGCAGAGGAAGAACCCGAGGTTGGCTAGCTCGAGGCTGGGCTTCGACAGCATAATGCCGGAGACGTTGAGCTCGAGCCGGCCCCCGTTGGTGAACCCGAAGTCGTCGAGCGGGACGATGGGCGGCGGCTTCGAAGATGCTTCGTCTGCCGACTCCGCATCTCATTCATGAAGACCATGCGGGCGCTCGACTTGCCGCCATATTCGCTCGTGGCGAATGACCTTCGTCTTCTTCCTGAGCCCGAGCTCGGCCTCGGCTTGGTCCAGGATGGCTAGACCGTCGACGTCGAAGCCCCGGCTTGGCGGATCCTTCGCTCGAGGTCTAGCTGAGGAGTCACCAGCAAGCCGGTCACGGTCAGCACGAGGCTCGAGCAGTCGACGGCCGGCGCCGGAGCGCTGTGGGACGAGGCGCTGTAGGCGGAGTCGGCGGCCCATAAAGAGCAGCAATGGAACGCTAGCAAGTGAAACTACATTTACGCGACAAAAAGGCCATTCCTGCACTGCACTTCTGAAGCACCGTTCTTAGATTTTGTTGGACGCGACGATGTCACAACTCTGAACGTATTCGTTAATGGGCTCGACTTGAAGATACTCCTCGATGAGAGTGTCCACTGAGACAAGGTCATCTACAATTGTCATCATGATCTGCAACTTCTTAATCCCATAACCCGATGGAACCAGTTTCGAAACTCCCCATAGGAGCCATGGCATCTCCACGCACCTTATAGCCTCTCCCAGGTTCTTCATGTTCGTCTCATCGTCCCAAGGTTTCACATCCAAGAGGACAGATGACTTTCCACTTTCTTTCTTCTTTGCGGATGCCTTTGGCTGCCTCCATCTCTTCTGCAGCCTTTTGGTCTTCCTCTGTCTCTTCACCAAACAGATCCAAGTCATCGTCATCCCCAGCAGGAGCAGCCTCCTTAGCTTTCTCAACAGGAGCACCTTTGACACCTATTCTAACACCAGCAGGTTTGCCAGGGAAAGCTCGCGGTGAGATGTGAGGACACACACTCGTACCACTTGCTCGCATTTGGGAACGAGTCCCCAGGCTTCTCGACAAACGCGGCGTACACCTTCACGTCGTCCTTCATGTGCTGATCTCCGGAGATCCAGAGAGGAGGTCGTCAAGAGACTTGAGGCCCGACTCTGTGTGGAGGTCTGATAAGGTGACTGCCATGGCTTTCCGATCGAGATTGGTGAGTGGGAGTGAAGACTGAAGAGTAGCGACGAGGTTGAGCCTTCAACGGAGGCGGCGAAGCAGCAGAGGAGAGAGAGAGAGAGAGAGAGAGAGAGCGTCTCCCCATTTTTTCCTCTAGTGCTGGAAATTATAGATTAATCTCTCTCTGCCTGATGGAGACCTCCCTTGCGTCTTGTGTAAAGTGATGGACTTGAAGGAGAACGTGGATCCCCTTTTCTTTTAAAAACTCATCTTCTTCTTTCTTTTGGCGCCGTTTCGTTCCACTATCCATTCATCCCACTATTGTCGGCCAGTTCTTATTTTTTTAACCATCCCAATGCATCACACGTTGATTGACAAAATGAATAAGGAATGGCTCTACGAGAAAATAGATAAAATAAATTCGAAAAATACTAAAAAATATTTTTTGTTCAAAATTGGTCCCCAAGGCTAGGCTAAGGCTTCCAAAGTTGATTTTGTGATTTTATGACCTTTTTTTTTATATTTTTAATTAATTTTAAAAAATAAAAATCGCAATAATATATGGTCGAAAATCAGGTGTCAACAGCTGCCCCTCTTTGAGAGGAATCTCGTTAGAGGTTTCTCTCAAAGATAAGGTGGCACCTGATTCCTTCAGGCGGTATCTACCTTTGTTTGACCCTTTAGGCGGTTTCTACCTTTGATTTGACCCTTCAGGCGGTATCTACCTTTGTTTGACCCTTTAGGCGGTTTCTACCTTTGATTTGACCCTTCAGGCGGTATCTACCTTTGTTTGTTTTGAAAAAGGGTCTCATGACGAGGGTTCTCTACGTCCGATGAGACTGCCTAAATTTTGAAAAGGGGTCCTGAGACGAGGGTTCTCCACGTCATGCTAGGACTGTTTGATATTTTTGAGAAGGGATCCTAGGACGAGGGTTCTCCACGTCAGGCTAGGACTTTTCTTTTAAAAGGGTTTTTCTTCCCCTCTTTTTTAGAGATCCCGAAATTTGTCGGGAATTCAGTTTTTGAAGCAATGAAAGATTTCATTTCGACAAAGCCTCACTTGAGTCTGTTAAGGCGACATTCTGGGAGCTGGCTTCTCCAGGTATCCTGCATAAGTTTGAGCTTGAAAGATTTTTCTTCACCAAGAAAACGTTAGTAATCTTTGGGAAGACCACGGCTGTCCATTTGACAAAAACCGTATGACTTAAGTTTTAATTGTGAAATGTGCATTTTGATGCTGGAGGTTGTCCAAAGCATTCTTGCAACATGCAAATGTGATCACAAATCCCTTGCACGGAAAATCTGGATCCAACAATTTGAAATTTCCAAAAAGAGTTTGTTCAAAACATCTATTGGAGAATTTCTCATCCAAGAGGGCTCCTCACCGCTCTGTGATAATGGTCTTTTGTAAGGAATGCGCTCAACTTCCTATTAACATGTGCCTAGTGTTGACACCTGATTTTTGATCAGTCTTTCATAGTTTATTTTTAAAAAATTCATAAAAAATCTATAAAAAGTTAAAAAAAATTAAAAAATCATCTTTGGTAACCTTGACCAAGCTAAAGGAACCATTTTTGATAAAAAAAAATAATTTGTCATATTTTTTAATATTTTCCAAAAATAGAAAAATACATGAAAAATGAAGAAAAATAGCGTTCGATGTCGTAAAAATATAGAAAAATAGTCAATATTTTTATTTTAATTTCCTTTTCATTTTGAACTCATAAATAGTCAAAATTCAAGTTCAATTGCATGTGTTTCTTCATGACGCATAGAGTTGAATTTGGCAAAAAAATGTCATTCGAGTATTTTAATTTGTAAATTTCTACATATTTTTTAGTCTTGACGTCCAATTAGATCGACCACCATCTACAATAAATTCCCCTTGCTGAATATTTTCGTTTTTGTTTCACATGATTTCATGGTGTAAAACGCCGAGTGGATCCCCAAATATAATCGGGTCGGCTCGTCCAAGACCAAACCAGGGCACGGCGAACCCCATGTGAGTACTCTCGAACTCCTTCGATGCTTCCTAATGCTTTTCTTAGGTTAGATCGTGTGTTGAATGGCTAGGACAGCTAAATCATTCTTGAGCTGTGATTGATAAATAGGGCCTTACTAGGAATGCCAAGTGATTTATTTGCATATCTAGATTTCTTGAGTTGCGCATTTTATTACTGATTGTGATTGCTAGGATAATCACTCATATTTGCATGAATTTCTAGATTTATGGTTCATACCTTACTCATCCGCATGAATCTCAGGCTAGAAAATTCAGTCAACTTAGGTACCGAAAGGGCGTCAACTCTGACAGTTGGTGTAACTAAGTCCCCGAAACCATTTCTCTGGTTCTCGCAGAATTGAATAGAAACTCCCAACTATTCGATTGGGTGGTCCAATCACACCCTAAAAAAATGATTGGTGGCGACTCCATGGCATGCACACTTAGCACATGTCACTAGACTACACTGAAAGTCGATCACGCATACCTCCGTTGCGATTTGGGTAATGGGCCTTGGGAGAGGCCCGCGTCCGACCAGACAGGACGGCCCATTAGCCCTCGAGAGCTCGACAACCTCAAGAGGGTCGCGACAGACTGGCGACTCTGCTGGGGACTGGTTCTTAACCATTTAGTGGACTTGAGCCGATTAAAAAGTTGATTGATTCTTCTAACCTAATTTTATTCAGATGCTCTCGAAAGTGAGGTATATATGCTAACGAATGTGTTAGATGTTTTTGTAGACGGGAGAAATAAGGGGTGAAGTGCTTGTTAACTTTGTTTTATGCAGGCAGGAGTTTTGGATGTATGATTGTGTGGATGTTTATATTGAAGCGGTGATTGTTAAATAAAATGCATGTCTATTGCTTTAGCACGACACAATGAATACACACAATTGCGCCTAAAACCCCAGGCGCCCTCTTTAGGAACACAATAGAAGGAATTGAAAATGGAATCTCTGTGAGGAAAAACATGGGGTAATCCACTTTTCAATTCCGCTCACTTCGAACTATGGATTGAGTCCCAATGCAACGATAGTTGTGCAATGGAATCGGCTCTTCCCAGAATTCGAGGTGAGAACCTTGGCTTTAGGTACCAAGCCCTATCTTTTGATTTTTAGGAGTTTTCTCTCACTTGTCTCATGCGTTTGTCTATGGAAGGTTAGTATACCTAACACTGCAAAAAATACAGAGAAGCTTGATTTTCTCTTAAGTTTGGTTGGTAAGACTTTTCTATCCCTCGAACTTGTTACAGCTCTTAATCATTATATTCATTGCATAATTCCGGTGATTGGATTAAATGCCATTTTGAGGATAGATATGTGTGTTTTCCTCCCAATGTTCTTGATGGAAGATGAAGATGGTGTCATCCCATTACGAGCGCCAAGTGGACAAGAAGAGCCTACTATGGACATCATTGAGGTATCATCTAATGAAGATGACAATTTGGAATAGGTGATCCTGAAGTCACGTCTCAAAGATCGAAACTGGGGCATCTCTAAGTATTAAGATCACATTCCTTTGTTTTATTTTTCATTTCTAGCCTTTTTGTATATGATTTATTTTGCTGAGATCCTCTCTATCTGATTCCTTAGATTGATTGTATTAGGGATCTATTTGTGTTTATATACATTCAGATTGAAATTTGTTGTATTTCTATTGACTTGTCATTAGAATGTGATAGTGGCATTTCTTCTAATCACTCGAATACTCCAAAATCAATTTTATAATTCCTTTGGATGAAATTGAAATTGGAAGTCTTATACAACCTTTTGGCCGTATAGGGCAATACAATCCCAATTTCGCCAGAAGGAACTATAAACTTGAATTGGTTCATGCATGTTTTGCATCATTGGTAATCCACAATAATTGATCAAGAGTACTCGTGTTTTTCAAATTTAATGAAAAGATAGATATCCAAATTACTCTCGTTCTTAGCAAACAGCTTTAATTTGGATACCGTATCTTCAATTGAATTTAAAACACATCGTAATTGTGTACTTTTGAACATTCCATTGATTTTCTTGGAATTGATCAAAGGCGATTATCGTGAATTACATTCCTTTCAATGATATGCTTTCCTTTGAGGAATATTGATAAAAGCTTTTGCACAAGGCCAAAACCCTTGTAAAAGCTCTTATCCATATTAATCACAAGTAAGCATATAATTGAAAGGATTTATGCTTTATTTTTCAAATTCTTTCTTCTGATTCTGCCTTTTCATTTGAAACAGGTTAAAAACAAGTAGAGAAGAGAAGTCTTTTTGTGGATAATCGCGGTGGGAGGTTCCTTTATCCGATCATAAGCAAGATTAAAAAATCAAGATGTACACGCTCGAATCATCAATGTCAAAGCGCAGCTTGCCTAGGTTGAGAGTGGTCAGGTGTTCGAGAAAGTCATCCATACAGAAGTTGAGACACACACATTAGAGCTTTCATTCATTTCGCTCAATCGAGGGACCTTAAAAGCAGATCATACAAATCATCGGGGTGGAAACATAAAACCGCAATGAGCCCTAATTAGCATCACAAAGGAACCTAGTTGGCCCTCCATATTATTGATGCTTTGCTTATACTCACCACCTCGAGACTCGAGATCTGCAAGCTTAAGAAGAAGGCGTTTACATTCCCCTTTAAGATCGGCAACCTTGGTCCCGTGATCTTCGGCGGCTATTTCCAGGTCCCGAACTAGTCCTCTCCCATGGGCTATATCCGCGGTAATGCTGTCAAGCCTTTCTTCCTGCCACTCACATTGAAACTTCAACACGACATTACGACGGTCGTGCTCATAGGTGGTCAGGGATAAGGCCAAGCGCTCCACCAAATTTCCCCTCTCGCGAAGCAACATCGAGACTCGCTTGTTGGCGAACTCAACAGCCTTTCTGTGACTATCGGCCACAAGGTTGGCCAACACCAAGCAGTTGGACCGATCCTCATAGCGAGCTCGCAAAACGTGAGCCACGGTAGCTTTTCGATGAGCGACACGGTAAGTCTCTAAAAAGTTTATAAAGAGGGTTGGGAAGATTCTATATTCCCTCTCTAAATTAGTGCCCTCGATGGAGGTGGTGTCTATTTCCACGAGCAAAATACGGATTTCATCTTCAGTTTCTGGGTGATCGGCTATATGAGCATAGCCTCGACCGAGGAGGTTATAGAGTTTTTCCCACTGGGCCAAAATTTCGGACGAGAAAGCGCGAATAGGAGAGGAGGTCATTTTCGTTGGAGTGAGGGAGAAGAAGATGAGTGTGGTAGAGTGATTAAAATACGAAAAGGCAATTATGTAAGAGTGTTAATCTTCTCTGCATTAACTCCTCCTTTTATAGCAACTCGAGAATGAAGAAAGGCACAACAATAATGCTCATGGAGCCAAGTTAATTGGGTAAAGCAATGGTGGCTCTTTCGGTGAACCATCAGATTTGTCCCAGTCCGCGATTTCAGGCTTGATAAACCTAAAAAAGTTGTAAAAAGATATGTCGGTGTCACCATATTAAAATTGAACGGGAGTAAAGCGCAACTATCGAAAAAGTGGGAGACAGACATGGATATCGAGAAAAGGAAATCGATTTGGTGTCCCTCCACGTTGAAAAGAAGAAAGAAGACGACAAAGCGGGAAATACGAAATCTTGGGAGCAACGCTTGCCTGATGATCTTCATCCATGTTTAAAGAACGTTTCATGGGCATACAGAACCACTCAAAAGAAAATTTAGAGAGAGTGAGCATACATGAGAGAGTAGAGAACCCTGAGTGAGAAAAAATTGATCGAACATTTTTCGATCCAACATGTTTGAGAGTTACCATCAGTTGCTAGAGGTGACTGATCCAAAAATCTCAGAAAATGAACTACTGAGAGATCTCGAAGATTCTAGGATGGCGTCTGGTACCAGAACCACAGAACCCAACCCTTTCGGCAACGAAGTTCAGGATCTCAGCAGCGACGACAACAGCAGCAGCGATGGTCAATCCCGGAAAAGGAAACGTCGCCAGTGCCACACTCAGAATGAAATCCAAGAGCTTGAAGCTTTCTTTAGTGAATGCCCTCTCCCGAACATGAAACAAAGAAATGAATTGGGCCAGAAGCTAGGGATGAAACCTTTGAGGGTCAAGTTTTGGTTTCAAAATAAGCGAGCCAAATTGAGGGCTCAACACAGACGTCAAGAACTTGCGATTCTAAAGGAGGAAAACGAAAAGCTTCGAGCGGAGAACATGAGGTATAAGAAAGCTCCCAGCACTATCGCTTGCCTTAATTGCGGTGGCCCTATCACTCTCGGCGAAATGTTCCTTGATAAGCCTTATATGAGGATTGAAAATGCTCATTCACCACCCCACTCCCTCGAACCATCTTCGATACAATCGGATTTTGTTGGAGATATGCATGAACAAATCAATTCTACGAAGTCAATACCGATGCCTTCTAAAGGATGTGATATGCGTCACCATGATTGGAGTTTCCTTAACGATGAGCTTACTATCACGACCGACCAATCCAAAGCTGATGAATTCCCTCCACAACAATTTCCGGCTCGATCAAATCCTACTGGAAATAGGCCAGAGAGCAATAGCCAAGTTGTCAACACTGTTCCGATTCGCAAGAAGACGAGGGTCAATTGGTCCCCCGAGCTTCATCTCAAGTTCCTTAGTGCGGTTCAGCAACTAGGGATCAACTCAGCATATCCAACGCGCATACTTGAGATCATGAACATACCAGGACTCACTAAAGATGGAGTCGCGAGTCACCTCAAGAGCTACAGAAGGGCGCTAAGACAGCGCCACACAGCACTGAACCTGAAAGAACTCAACTTGTGCCTAAACACTAGGCATGGCTATAACTACAATGCCCCTGAAGTAAGAAATACCCTGCCTAATCTAGGCACCGACCAAGCTGGTAGCAGCACCATCGACTACTTGGGCGCTAATCAGAATATTCCCCCGAATCATCTCAGCACCCCTCAAGAGTATATGCCACAAGTGCAGCAGGTACGAACTCCTTGGTTTGAGCAGCAACTTTTCGCTAGTGCTCTTCCTATCCCCGATCAACATATTGCGCCTAGTGTTCAAAGATCTGCCCGGCTTGGGCATATGATTTCGGAAGATCAAGCGGGCGGATGCTCTGAGGATTTTTGTTTCTTCCATTCCCAAATGGAAGGTGCTTTTGATAGTGAACCGATCAATCATCCTCTTATAATCTCGAGCAACGACGAAGGTTCTAGCTCGAAGAATCAGATCGCTCACAACAGAAACAGGAATCCTTCAACGCCAAGCGATGATGGTCAACCCGAATATCAGTTGCTCGAAGAATCAAAAGATTTCCTTGATGAGGAGCTCCATATCTGGATCGATCAGTTTAAAACTGATGGACTTATGAAGTTATGATCCAAAATGACGATTATATGTCTGATTCATGGTGTAACTGGCTGATCACCGAGAATCCTCAAGGGAACTAGGCACATGTGGCTGGATGTATCATTAATCTTTCTGTCATAAAGTCTTCCATGCAAGATAATCTTCCTTAATGCCTAGAGTTAATCTGGGGCAGCGATCAGTACTACCTGCGAGCATCATCATGCTTGAGTGCGACAATCCCTTGTTAGATTAGAGTCGAGGCGAATCAATTGAACGCCACGAAGAAAAACATTTAAAGGCTTCACATAGGAAAATGCGAGCAAAAGCCCGAGCGAGCTCAAAGACGGTTAGCTCTGTATCGTTCTAAGGGACCTTTAGTCGTTATGAACTCTAAATTGAGCTTGTTTCATTCTCGATGGGGGTCGCTAACTGCTTCAAGAATTTTATAACAAAAAACGAACCAGTTAGGGACGCCAATAGTGCTGTGTCTTGGTAGTCAGTGAAATGGAAGTGGTACGAAACGTCAGGAGTTCGATCTCGGGATTGAAAAATCATTTTATCAGTTGGTCTATCACCCGATGAAGTTCAAAGAGATTCGACACAGATGACTATAGAACTTGGGGCAATTCGAAAATCATCGATTCATTTTCATCAAGCGGCGAAGTTGGTATTGTAAAATGTGAAGCATGCAAATGACAAATCCGAAGCAGAAGGAGATGAATCATGATTCGCTTATCCAAGGTCGGGATTTCAACCTTCGACTAAAGCCAAATCTAGGATGAGTTTTTGATCTTGCCCACTCGACAAAACCCATCTCCACTGAAAATGGGGGCAAACCATTCCTACATCCGGAAAGCATGTCGAAGCCGAAGACATCAAATTCATCGTTTAATCCGTGGGGCAAGTCCCTGAAGCGATAGTTATAATCTGCAGAGCGTAATGGAATCCATCCTTTCAATGTAAAACGCATTTGGCCGCGGAGCCACCCATTTGGTAAAAAGAACGTATCGTTCCTAAATGATTTTCAATCAGATGCGGGGATAATGTTCTCTCATTTTCCTCTCAGGTGATGAACAGAGACGAGGCACCCAAGAAGCCATGCATTCAAATAACAAAACAGTGCATGAAACACGCCCAAAAAGATGAATGAATCTCCTCCGACGTAAATCCTCGAGGTGGATTCGTTGCCCAACCAGACGAAGAAATCATGGCCACAAGCTTGAGGGCCGGCTTCTACAATCTGCACATTGGCATGCAGAATGGAATTCAAATCAAGAGTAAAGTAGTATCGTCCCAATTTGTTTTGAATTTGGAAACCCAAAATAATGCTTAATATTTATCCTTGGCAGGAGCTCGCCATCAGGGCAGACATATTTTCACAACCCTTGTACACTCGTTGGAGCATATGACCAAGGGTAAGATGTATCGTTCCAATTTTTGTAAAGTTTTAGAATATACGATGACATATCCCTTTTATATCTCCAGGATCTCCAGCCTCGATGGGCAGGTAAGTATCCCTTTTCCCAATTCATTGGAGATTAAAAACTTTCAGAATTAATTCGATTCTCACATCTAAAAAGACATAGAATTCTTACTTCATTGACATTCATGTTTTAAAACATGAGATTGTCTGAACATGAATTACACATGTATGGTGCATCACAAAATCCCTTTGAAGGATAAATCTTGATGAAATGAAATGAATTTTTCCAACAAGAGTCGTTTGAACTGTTCAAAAGGGTATTTTCTCATAAGAGAAGCGACCCTAATCCAAACACGTCCCATACACACTTGAGAGATGAGGAGATTGGAAATGATAGCGAAACCTTAACCTATGGATATAAGGGTCATTCGCAACGATTACATGGATCGAGATGATAGAGGCATTTATTTCTTCATTCCAAACACTACAGATGCCCATTGAGAACCCCATTGAACGGCGATTTTCATTCTCAACCCTGTCAAGAACCACCCCACATTGGGGCAAATGAAGGTTAGTCCAACAGTATCAGAAAGTAAACGGTTTGAAATTTTCTTGCTCGGACTAACATAAATCTTTGTGTGTTGTTTATATGATAATCCAAGTGTCATAGGATGACGAGAATAATTCATTTCTCTATCCTACACACTGTTATCCTTTGCACGACCAAGTTGAGCCAGCAAATTCATTTCATCAACCTATTGGTGATCATTGCATATTCCAAAGCAAAGGCAACATCACTCTAGGAATGGAAGCGTGCCAAAGTTTAAGTTGCATATCTAGCATGATTGCCGAAAATCCTAGCTCCAAAAGAAAAGAAAAACACGGGATTAAAAAAAAGGGGGAAAAGAAAAATCCCTAGACATCAAGAAAAAGCAAAGTGCCTGGTAAAAAGCAAGGCTGATGTCTATTCAAAATATCCCCAGTAAAGTCTAGATATACGATGAAAAGACCCTGCAAAGGAGTCAGATCAAGATGACTACTCTCCAAATGATGTCGTGCTCAAATTGCAAACACACAAACAGACGGTCTCTTAATGTAACAAGAGACGCTTTTAAACATCCTTGTGCGCTCTAAAAGAGGAGTGTACACTTCAAGAAATGGAGATGTTCTTCGAAGGACATGTGGTAAATTTGCAATGATCACCAATGCCAAACCCTTCACAATTTCTGGGCAAAAAATAAGCCTTTTTCGGTCCCCAATCCTTCCAATGTTACAACCCTGAAGCAGTCTTATCTGACTAAGACACTTGGGTTAATGTATAACTTAGCTCAAAGAAGTACGAGCAAAACTATTTCTTTCTCATTTTACAGGGTTCTTGACTTGTAAACCCGGAGCAGATAGTGAAAATTTTCGTTCAACGGCCTTGACTCAAAAGTGAGTCCCCCTTGGAAACCGATATCCAAGCCTAACACTACGGTCCCGTGAAAGACCTCCTGATCGGTCGAAATGTATGCGTTGCGAATGATCCTGAAACCCAGGCATAGGTTGGTAGGAAATTGAGCACTTTCCCTATTAAAGATCATTATCACAGAGCAGTGAGAAGCCTTCTTGGATGAGAAATACTCCAATGGATGTTTTGAGCAAACTCTTTTTGAAATTTTCAAATTGTTTGATCTAGAGTTTCCGTGCAAGGAATTTATGATCACATCTGTATATGGCAGGAATGTTTTGGATAACCTCCAGCAATCAAAATGCACATTTCATGACTAAAACTTCAGTCGTAGAATTTTGTCAGTTAGACAATTATTGTCTTCCCAAAGATTACTAATATCTTCTTGGCGAGGAAAATATTTTCAGGTCTAAGCTTTCTGCAGGACTTTTGGCCGCCCCAAAGACTGGGTGCGTCATCCTTAGGTGAAGCCTTTTAGTAGGCAAGTCTTTTCTAAGACCGATCCACAGAATGATCGAGTCTCCGACTAGCCCCGAAGAGTGGGTACGTCATCCTTTGATTCATATCAATTTGGAATCTCATAAATGGTAGAAACCGCCTGAAGGGTCAACTCAATGGTAGAAACCGCCATAAGGGTCAATCAATGGTAGAAACCGCCTGAAGGGTCAACACAATGGTAGAAACCGCCTGAAGGGTCAATGTATGGTAGAAACCGCCTGAAGGGTCAACCAATGGAAGAAACCGCCTGAAGGGTCAAAACAATGGTAGAAACCGCCTGAAGGGTCAATGTATGGTAGAAACCGCCTGAAGGGTCAACCAATGGTAGAAACCGCCTGAAGGGTCAACTCAATGGTAGAAACCGCATGAAAGGTCAATGAATGGTAGAAACCGCCTGAAGGGTCAAAGGACTGGTAGAGACCGCCTGAAGGATCAACCCAATGGTCCGATCCACCATACGGATCAAAACCTTGATGAATCCCGAACGCAGGAGGATTCGTTTTCCCTAATAAGCCTTACATTAGGCAAGCCATTTCTAGTTTAGTCCACCACACGGATCAAAACCCTTGGCAAATTCCCAAATGTGGGATGCGTATTCCTTAGGTTCCTATCAGTTAGGAATCCCATTATGGTTTGACCTACCATACAGGTCAGAGCTTAACATCCCAAGGACACTCCGATGACAAGTCCTTAGGAATCTACTTGAACCCATCAGACACAGCAAATGCTGCAAGCATTCGACAAGTAAGGGGCAGGGAAGTCTATCTACTCCTTAACTTTCTTACATCATATCAGGGAATTGAATGAGCACATCTCTTTTTAAGGAAAAGCACACATTGATGGGCATGAAAATTGGATGTCATGATTTCTTTTATTTTCCCAGTCGAGTCGATCGGAATATAGGTGTCACCTTGTCTTTGAGAGAAACCTCTGACGAAATTCCTCTCAAAGAGGGGCAGCTGTTGACACCTGATTTTTGATCAGTCTTTCATAGTTTATTTTTAAAAAATTCATAAAAAATCTATAAAAAGTTAAAAAAAATTAAAAAATCATCTTTGGTAACCTTGACCAAGCTAAAGGAACCATTTTTGATAAAAAAAAATAATTTGTCATATTTTTTAATATTTTTTAATATTTTCCAAAAATAGAAAAATACATGAAAAATGAAGAAAAATAGCGTTCGATGTCGTAAAAATATAGAAAAATAGTCAATATTTTTATTTTAATTTCCTTTTCATTTTGAACTCATAAATAGTCAAAATTCAAGTTCAATTGCATGTGTTTCTTCATGACGCATAGAGTTGAATTTGGCAAAAAAATGTCATTCGAGTATTTTAATTTGTAAATTTCTACATATTTTTTAGTCTTGACGTCCAATTAGATCGACCACCATCTACAATAAATTCCCCTTGCTGAATATTTTCGTTTTTGTTTCACATGATTTCATGGTGTAAAACGCCGAGTGGATCCCCAAATATAATCGGGTCGGCTCGTCCAAGACCAAACCAGGGCACGGCGAACCCCATGTGAGTACTCTCGAACTCCTTCGATGCTTCCTAATGCTTTTCTTAGGTTAGATCGTGTGTTGAATGGCTAGGACAGCTAAATCATTCTTGAGCTGTGATTGATAAATAGGGCCTTACTAGGAATGCCAAGTGATTTATTTGCATATCTAGATTTCTTGAGTTGCGCATTTTATTACTGATTGTGATTGCTAGGATAATCACTCATATCTGCATGAATTTCTAGATTTATGGTTCATACCTTACTCATCCGCATGAATCTCAGGCTAGAAAATTCAGTCAACTTAGGTACCGAAAGGGCGTCAACTCTGACAGTTGGTGTAACTAAGTCCCCGAAACCATTTCTCTGGTTCTCGCAGAATTGAATAGAAACTCCCAACTATTCGATTGGGTGGTCCAATCACACCCTAAAAAAATGATTGGTGGCGACTCCATGGCATGCACACTTAGCACATGTCACTAGACTACACTGAAAGTCGATCACGCATACCTCCGTTGCGATTTGGGTAATGGGCCTTGGGAGAGGCCCGCGTCCGACCAGACAGGACGGCCCATTAGCCCTCGAGAGCTCGACAACCTCAAGAGGGTCGCGACACCTAGGTTTTAGGATCATTCGCAACGCATACATTTTGATCGGTCGGGAGGTCTTCCACGGGACCGTAATGTTAGGCTTGGATATTGGTTTTCAAAGGGGACCCGCTTTGGAGTCGAGGCCATTGAATGAAAGTCTTCATCATCTGTTCCAGGTTTACAAGTCAAGAATCTTGCAAAATGAGAAAGAAATAGTCTTGCTCGTACCTCTTCGAGCTAAGCTATATGTTAACCCAAGTGTCTTAGTCAGAGAAGACTGTTTCGGGGTTGTAACATTGGTAGGATTGGGGACCGAAACAAGCTTATTTTTGGCCCAGAATTCATGAGGTGTTTGACATTGGTGATCATTGCAGATCTGCCACTTGTCCTTGCCTTTCTGCATCTTCAGTCTTTGAGGTGTGCGCCCGCTTTTGAGGTGTGCACAAATCCTTTAGAGAACGTCTCCTGTTGCGTTCAGAGACCGACTCTCTCTATGTCTTTGTTCTGCGCTCGGCACCATTTGGGGAGCAGCCCTTTTGGATTTGGCTCCTTCAGGGATTTCCTCTTTTCCCATCCAGCTTCATTGTGGGTCAATCAAACAGCTTGCGCGGGCATCAGCCTTGCTTTTACCAGGCACTTTGCTTTTTCTTGATGCCGGGGATTTTTCTCATTCTCATCTCTTTTTTTCTTTTGAAATCCCATTTTTCTCATCCTCGATGGGATCATGTCAGACATATGTCTGAAAGTCTAAGCATGCCTTAAATATCGGCCCCGGAATTTTCTTCGTAATCCCTGAGTCTTGAACTCCCTCGTTTCTGAAATGATGTTGCATCCGTCTTGGAAAGTGCAATGATCACCAACGGGTTTATGAAATGATTTTGCAGGCTCAACTTGGCTATGCAAAGGATTCGGTGTGTGGGATAGAGAAATGAATGCTTCTCATCATCCTATGGCACTTGGATTACCATATAAACAACACACAAAGATTAATGTTAGTCCGAGCAAGAAAATTTCTAACCATTTCCTCCTGATGCTGCTGGACTCACCTCCATTTTGCCCCGATGTGGGGTGGTTCTTGACAAGGTTAAGAATGAAAATCGCCGTTCAAGGGGTTATCAACGGTTACCTGTAGTGTTTAGGGGATATGAAACGAACGCCTCCGTCGTCCCAATCCATGTAATCGCTGCGAATGGTCCCTACCTCCGTAGGTATAGATTTTGCCATCCGATTCACTTCCCTCATCTCTCAAGTGTATGTAGGATGTGTTTGGACTGGGTTCGCCTCTCTTTTGAGTAAACTTCCTTTTGAATGATTTGACAAATAATCATATTTGGAAAAGTTCATTTCTTTCTTTCCCAAAATTTATCCATCGAGGGGATTTTGTGATGTATCGTGCATGTTTTATTCATGCTTTGGGCAACCTCCCGATTTAAATCATGAACATCGATGCATTGGATAATTTCCATGACGGCTAAAGGGATTTTAACATTCTTTATCTCCAGCTAACTGGGAAAGGGATACTTACCTACCTGTCGTGGCTGCAGACCCCTGAAAATGTAAAAGAAGCATATCATTGCATGTTCACGAATTTTTCAAAAATCGAAACGATACATCCTACCCTTGGTCATGTGCTCTAATGAGTAGTACATGGGATGTAAAAACCTGTTCGTCTATAAGGCGATTCCCCTGTCAAGGATAAATAACGAGTATCAATTCATATTCTCAAATTCAAGACAAATTGGAACGATACAACTTTACTCTTGGTTCTCATCCCGTTCTGATGTCGCGTATTGATATGAACAACATCTATCAAATCCGCCTATCCATTCTTGGAGCGTTTGCAACATCAATGGTTCATCTGCCCCCAGCTGGGCAGCGTCTGTTCTGCTATTTGAACGCATGACTCCTTAAGTGATTTATCCATGTTTATCATCTGAAAAGGAAAAGAAAGAAGACATTATTTCGGTATCCGATTGGAGATCGTTTAGGAATGATACATCGTTTTACCAAATGGGTGGCTTCGCGGCCAGATGCATTTTGCATTGAAGGGGTGGATTCCATTATGCTCTGCGAACGATGATCATTGCTTGGGGAGCTCGCCCCTGAGCTTAAAGATGCTCAAAAGGTAAGGCGGATCTTCGTACGACTAGTTTTAAGCGTAAATGAGAAATGCCCCCATGGGAGCCTTACAATGGGATTGCCAATACATTCATTCAGGCTATCCAACCTCTTTTCTCCGAACATTTTTTTTACAAATCGCGCCTTGAATCAAACACCTGATCGTCGGCTCTGTATCACTATTACAAGAGTCCGCCAGCTTCAGGCTGATCGAGCCAGAAATTGAGTTCCTCTCCAAGGAAATCGCTCGAATCTCCGAGCCATTGATGCTCAAGTCGAGTGTCACCGACCGCTGGCGATAGATCACTCTCGCCTTGGATGATTTGATTCCTCGAGCTGGAACCTCCCTTGTTGACCGGCAAATATGTAGACATGTCCCATGTAAATGTTGGATTTGCCATGGGAAGAGCACTAGCAACAGGTTGGTACTCAAATTGGGGAGTTCCTATTTGCGGGAACTGCGGTATATACACTTGAGGGGTATTGAGACTGCTTGGTGGAGCGTTCTGATTTGGGTTAGAGGAGTCGGTGACATGGTTGCTGGTCTCGTCAACACCGAAACATGGTTGGGTGTTCCCGGCTCTACAATCATCGTGGTTGCAGTTATGACCAACATTTAAGTTCGAACCAGCTCCATCCGAGCTTAGTGTCACCCGTCCCTCTTTTAGCAACCTCTTGAAATATCCAAGGTGGCTCGCGACGTTAACTTTAGAGAGTCCCGGCACATTCAGGATTTCGTGTATGCGCGTTGATCGTGCCGTGTCGATCCCCAACTGTCGAACTGTATCAACAAATTTCTGATGGAGTTCAGCAGTCCAAGAAAATCGCGCTTTCTTGTCAACAAGAACAGCTTGCCGACTAATCTCTATGAGATCTGATTGTGTTGAAAACTGCTCTTGTAAGCCTTCGACGGTATCTGACTGCACCGGAAGACATTGCGAAAGGCATTGTAACATATGAGCACTACCAATCTCTAGAAGTGGCTCTTCGGAGAATATTTCACTGATGAGAATATGGTTATTGCAATCAAGGCAAGTGGCACTGCTCAGTGCTTCCTCATATCTAGCGCTTTCTGTTCGAAGCTTTTCATTTTCTTCCTTCAGAATCGCTAGCTCCTGCTGTCTATGTAGATTCCCCAGCCGGGCTCGTTTGTTACGAAACCACTTATTGACCTTCCCAGGCTCCCACCCTAACTCTCGACCTAGCTCAGCCCTCTGCTTCTCATCTGGATGGGGGCATTCCTCGAAGAAAAAATCAAGCTCCCGGTCTTGACTTGAAGTATGGTGAAGGGGATGTTTTCCTTTCTGACGCTGATCACTGCTATGGGCATTGTTTTCATTACCACAACCTTGAGTTTCATCGTTGGAAGTGTCAATCTCCATGACCATCGTGCCGGATTCGGTCCCGTGATCTTCAAATTCTTCCAGCAGTTTAAGCTCGGAGACTTCTAAGTCGGGCGTTTCCAACAAATGACGGTATCCTTGGAACATTTTGGATCGAAGTATCACTGACTGATCATCGCAGAAGTCATCTGATCCTTCGAAATATTGAGGTATGGGTTGGGTAGTATCGCCCGACTGGTTCTTCGAGCTGGAACCTCCATTTCTTCTCGAGAACATGAGAGGGGAGTTGATCGATTGACCCCCATAAGCATCTCCTACTTGGGAATTAGGGAAACAAAAATGCTCAACGCATTCCCTTGTTAGATCCTTTGAAACCACATGCCCTAGTTCGGCAAGTCCTTGGGCACTAAGCGCAGAAAGCTCATTAGTAAGCGGAAAAATAGCGACGGATGGGTGCTGCACCTGCTGCATCTGTGGCACACACTCTTGAAGAAAATTGGGATGACTCAGATGAATATTCTGATCAATTTCCCAATAAGTGTTGAATTTGTAACCGAGGTTAGCATGACGCTGTCTTAGCGCTCTTCTGTAACAACCGAGGTGATTTGAGACCATAGCCTTGGTAAGTTCTGGTGCATTCAGGGCCTCCATTACTTTCTTCGGGCGTGCATAGTCGAGCCCTATTCGCCGAACCACGTCTAAGAACCGGCGGTGAAGCTCAAGGGGCCACGCGAAAATCTTCTTCTCTTGGTTCAGGATAGCGTCGACAGCTTGACGGCTGATCTTTAACCCTTCTCGAGCAGGATCTGATCCTGCCATAAGTCGTTGTGGAGAAGACTCGTGGTGACTCTCATCATAGTGGCATATATTCCCTCCTTCAGAAGGCACTGGCACTATCTTTGTGGGATTGATTTGTTCATTTACATCACCAGTATTTTCGATCCTAGCAGAAGGTTTAACGGGAAACAATCTATTGAGAGTGGTAGGGCCACCGCAGTTAGGGCAGACAATAGTGCTAAGAACTTCTTCATACCTCATGTTCTTTGTTCGAAGCTTCTCGTTCTGTTCCTTTAGAAACGCGGTCTCTCGTCGTTTGTGCTGATTACTCAGCTTGGTTCGTTTATTTTGAAACCAATTCAAGATCCTCAAAGGGCTCGTCCCTAGTTTTTGACCCAACTTCTTCCTCTGTTCTGTGTCCGGGAAAGGGCATCCCTTGAAGATAGCTTCAAGTATCTGGACCTCATCCGGAGTGTAGAGCTGGCGACGCTTTCTTTTCTGGCGCGGATCATCGTCGCTGGCGTCTTGGTCGCTGAGGGCTTGAGTCTCCTGGATGGTCGAGTCGATTTCCATATCTTTCATGACGAATTCATTTCCGAGGTCTTCAAGTTCCTCTAGCCGTTCAAGTTCGGAAACATTTAGGTCAGGCGTTTCCAACAGATGATGGTACCCCTTGAACATTTTGGGTCGAAATGTCTTTTCCTGATCTTCGTTCGCTTGATCTTCTCCACCCTTTCTCAGATGTTCGCCCTTTCTGTAATTATCAGAGATTAGGCGTGTTCCAAGAAGCGTCCCTTTGAAATCGAGTAACGAGCGTCTGACGGGCGTTCCTTTCGAGACTTCGTGATTCCCCCCGTCCGTTCTTACTCTCTCTTGCCTGAGTGGAGCGTGCAGATTTCCCGTGTCGACTTTTGCTTTATCGAGCATTACGCCTGTCCCCCTAGCTCGGTCTCCAAAGTAATAGGTCCGCCGGCCTTTAGGTGTTGTTACCTTTTCTAAGCCCGAAATCACGGGGCAGAGGTGGATCTGTGACTCATCAGGGATGTATTAATGAGGCTTGATTAGCCCTGCTGCGTATAGAAAAATTATTTCAGCTTTCCCTTTCTCGTTCGAGCGTTAAAGGGCGAGAGGTTGACATCGAGGAGATTAACATTTCGATCTAACCTCTCAAACACTCCTCCATCATTCCTTCTTTTCTCTGTCGTTGAATCGCAGATGGCTTCCTCTCCTGTACCCGCTGCCTCAGCCGAAGCTTCAACCCAATGGGAGAGGTTTTATCACCTCTTGGGTAGAGGTTATGGCTACATAAACAGTCATCCTGAAGCTGAGGTTGAAGTTCGTACTCTGATTCCGGCCTTGGATACTGTGTGTATTGAAGGTACGAAACTGCAGAGGGAGTTTGTGATCTTCCCAACTCTCTTCAACAATTTCTTGCAGGCTTACGAAGTTGCTAGCCGGGAGGTCACTTTGGCTGGTATCGTGCGAGCCCGTTATCAGGACCGAACTGAGTCTCTGATGTTGGCCATGCTGACGGCCGATAACCATAAAAGGGCTGTTGAATACGCCCACGCCCAGGTTTGGATGTTGGTCCGTGAGAGGGACAACTTGGTGGAGCGTCTGGCTCTTTTTGACACCGCCTTTGAGCAAGATCAGCACAACCTTGTGCTGAGGTTCCAGTGTGCCTGGTTAGAGGAAAGGCTTGAAGACCTGAGCATGGATATAGCTCGCGGGAGGGTGCTGGCTCAGGACTTAGAGCTTGAGTTCGAGTACTATGAGACCAAGGTGAACGAACTTAAGGAGAAATGTCGTCTCCTTTTCTTCAAGCTTGTAGACCTCGATTCCCAGAGTGTGGGTTGTAAGCAAGGCATGGATAGCATGGAGAATCAATTGAGCTCATTTGTGATGCTCATTAGAACTCACTTCGGATTTACGGTTCCTCCTCAGTAGTCTGTTTGTAAAGTCTCCTGTTAAGTGCTATAAATGAGAGTGTATGTACATTTCCGCTTATCCTTCGCAAGATTCAATATTGCCCTTGGTTTCGCAATCATAGTGTTTGAGGCAACTGACGATCTTTCCGCTTTCGAGCCCACTCACGTTATGTTTGTAACCTATGCTGTCACGTTTGCCTTCGTGCGCTTGGTCGATTTACCTCGAACCCATTGTGACAAAAGATTGTTGTAGCTAAACATGATGATGTTAGCAAGCATCATTGTGTGAAATCAACCCTAGGCCTTAAAGAAGAAAGGAACTGCTCCGATTGAAACTTTACAATGCGCAAATAAGAAATAAGTTCTACTTGTGTACAAGCCCCCCCTTTCTCTGGGTATGTTCGATCACCACCCTATCATGTCTGGGTTCAGGTGCGCGGTCATCGACTCCAGATCATGGCCGTGAAGGTTTGCTAGCCTCCTCCTGATGGATTCTTCGAACTGTGACCACCATCTTTGTTTGAGAAGAAAAGAGGAGGGTCGACCTCTTTCCTATCAAAAGCGTGTCTCACTCAGAGATCAGGGAAGCAAAATTGTTCGAAGTGTTCCCCCACTAGATCATCTGAGATCATATGCCCTAGTTGGGCGAACTCTTGAACATTAGACGTCGTGGGTGGATCAGCAGCAGGAAGAGCGCCGGTGGACGGCTGCTGCTCGAGCGGGGAAGTGTATATTTGTTGCACCGGTGGCACGTATTCTTGATGAACATTAAGATGACTGATAGGGCTATATTGACCAATTCTCCAACAGTTGGTGGTAGAGCTACTGGCTTGGTTGGTATCGAGACTCGGCAGGGCTCTTCTTGAGGCATGGTTGTTGCGTTCGTAGCCGTACCTAATGTTCAAGTTCGAGTCGGGCTCTTCTAGGCGCCGTGCGGCATGACGCCGTCGTAGTTTCCTTCGGTAACCATTAAGGTGGTTTGCGACTAACCTTCTAGCGAGCCCTGGTTCATTCATGACCTCATGTACGCGTGTTGGACATAATGAGTCATTCCCTATTTGGTGAACCGCATCAAGGAATTTTCTGTGAAGCTCTGGAGACCATATGAACTTCTTTTGGCGACTCAGTATAGCATCCGTGACTCGGCGATCATTCCTCGATTTACTCTCGGCGGGGTCTGGTTGTGCCAGAGGTTGTTGCAGAGGAAGCTGGTTGACTTCGAACTGGTCTGTGGTGATAGTAAGCCCATTGTCAGGGAAATTGTAGTAACGCGCCTTCCCTCTTTCAAAAGATGGTTTGAGGGAGTGGGGTGGCGGACGATCACCTGCGATTCTCATAGAAAACTTATCACGGAACATTTCGCGAGTGTCGATAGAACCACCGCAGTTAAGGCAAGCGGCGTTGATGAGGACTTCCTTATACCACATGTTTTCTGCTCGAAGCTTGGCGTATTCTTCTTTTAGAGTTTCGAGCTCTTGACACTTTCCCCGAACCACTGATCTGGCCCGTCTGTTTTGAAACCAGTGCTTGACCCTTAAGGGTTCCATCTTTAATTTCCGGGCTAATTTTCTTCTTCGTCTCGTATTCGGGTAACGGCACTTATTGAAGGCGGCTTCGAGTATCTGGATTTCCTTCTCAGTATAGGGCCGGCGACGTCTTCTTCCACGAGATGAGACATCGCCGCTGTCGTCGTTGTTGTTGCTACTGTCGTCGTCGCCACCACTGTCATCGTCGCTGCCCTGATCCTGAACCTCGTTGCCTGCAGGGTTGGGTAGTATGGTTTCGACATCTGGCTCGATCCCAAAGACTTCGAGGTCTCCCAACTGCACATTACCTAGGACATTTGGGTCAGTCATCTCCAACAAATGACTATGACTGTTAAACATACTGGATCAAGAAAAGGTTTGTTCGTCCTCTTTTATTCACTCAAGGTCTTGTAATCCTCTTCCTATGTTTACTCTCTCTAAACTTTCTTTTGAGTGACTTTGCGTACTCAGGAGTCGCTCTTCGAGCATGGAAGACGATCACCAGGCGAGCGCTCTTCTAGAGATTTTGAGTTTCTCGTCTTGTCGTCTTCCTTCCTTTTCATGGTGGAGAGATCACGGATCGCTTTTCTTTCCTCGATAGCCGAACCTGTCCCCCACTATCTCTCAAAAGACTAAATTACGTCCACCACGATATTTGCTATCAACCCTATCGCGGCTCCTTCGATATTTGCGCTCGACTCTCGCTCCATCTCAATAATGGTGAAATAGACAACTCCTTTACAACTTTTCAAACTCGTCAGGCCTGAAATCGCGGATCGAGACATGTCTGATGCTTCACGGGAGGAGCAGCCCCTGCTTTACATTAACTACCCCGGCTCCACAAGCATTATTGCTGTAACTTTTCTCCATTTTTGAGCTACTATGAAATGAGGAGAAGGTTAGTGCTCTCATTTGCCCAGCTTTCACTTTCATTCATTCCATCGCACTCGTCTTCCTCTCCATCCTTCCAACAAGAAATGGCTTCGTCTTCTGCTTCTTCCTCTGACTCTTCCCATGCTTGCGGCTTTTCAATCGCAGTCCCGGCCCGATGGGAAAAACTCTATAATCTCTTGGGTCGGGGCTATGCTTACATAGCCGATCATCCGGAGATCGAGGCTGAGATCCGCGTTCTATTTGCGGCCACAGACACTACTTCCATCGAGGGTACTGAGTTGGAGAAGGAGTATAAAACATTCCCAGCCCTCTTTGCAAACTTTCTAGAGGCTTACCGCGTTGCTCACCGTGAAGTTCTCGTGGCTCGTGTCTTGCGAGCCCGCTACGAAGACCGCTGTGACTGCCTGACGTTGACTAACTTCGTGGCTGACAGCCACAACAAGGTTATGGAAACTGCCAACGAGCGGGTCTCGACGATGCTTCGTGAACGTGGACATTTGGTGGGACGTTTGGCCTTGTGCCTGATCACTTATGAGCACGATCGTCGTAACATCATGTTGAAGTTTCAGAGCGATTGGCTGGAAGAGCGACTCGATACTGTTACGGCGGATGTATCCCGTGGGAGGGAATTGGTCCGGGACTTGGAACTTGCTGCTGAAGATTACAGGGCCAAGGTTGCTGACCTTAAGAATGAGTGAAAGCGCCTTCTTCTCCAGCTCGCGGATCATGATATACGGAGCGGTGAGTATAGGCAGGGAATCAACCATATGGAGGGCCAATTGAGCTCCTTCGTGCTGCTGATTAGGGCTCAGTTCGGCTTTACTTTTCCGCCTCGCTAATCTGTATTAATCTGCTTTGAAAGTCTTTCGATTGAGCGAAAGTGAATGAAAGCTCATGTGTGTGTGTTTTAGCTTTTTATATGGTCCATTTCTTCGAGCATCCGAACATCTTCAACTTGGGTGAGCTGAACTATAATATCAATAAGTTGAGCAAATATGTCCTGATTTTCTAACTTGCTCATGATCAGATGAAAGAATAGCCTCAGATTCATCCAGGAGAAGATTTCTCTCTATTACCTATTTTTCACCTGCAAATGAAACGACTGAATCAGAAGAAATAATTTGAAAAAGAAAGCATAAACCCCTTTCAATCTTATGCTTGCTCGTGATTAATAAAGACAAAAACTTTTACAAGGATTAATCTTGTGCGAAAAGTTTTTATCAATATTCCTCGAAGGAAAGCATACTATTGAAAGGAATGTAATTCACGATAATCGCTTTTGACCAACGGCGCGTTTTAAATTTAATTGAAGATACGGCATCCAAATCAAAGCCGTTTTGTTAAGAACGAGGGCAATTTGGACATCTATCTCGTCATTAAATTCGAAACAATGCCGGTACTCTTGATCAATTATCGTGGATTACCAGCGGCGTAACACATGCATGAACCGATTCATGTGTATAATTCCTTCTAGCGAAATTGGGGTTGGATTACCCTATACGACCAAAAGGTCGTGCAAGACTTCCAATTTTAATTTCCTCTAAAGGAATTATAAACTTGACTTGGGAGTATTCGGATGATTAGAGAAATTGCCACTATCACATTCCCATGACCCGTCAAAAGAAATACAACCAAGCTCCATCTGAATGAATACACCAATAGATCCCTAATACAATCCCTCTAAGGGGTGAGATAGAGAAAGCCTCGATAAAAATAAACCCTATACAAGAGGACTAGTAATGGAAAATTAAACAAAGGAATGTGATCCTAACATTTAAGGATGCCCCAAGTTCGATCTGTGACTTCCGGATCACTTGCCCCAACTCGTCATCTTCATTGGACGATATCTCAATAATGTCCATAGTAGGCTCCTTTGTTGCTCACTCGGTGCTTGTCATGGGATATCATCCTCTTCGTCTTCTATCAAGGACGTTTGGGAAAAACACACACATCTATCCTTGAAATGGAATTTAATCTAATCACCAGAATGCAATGAATGAAATGCCTATATTTATATGAACTGTAATAGATTCGAGGTATAGAGAGTCTTACCAACCAAACTCGTCGACTTATGTGCGGTTTTAGGTGTACCAACCGCCCAAAGACACGCGCATGAGACAAGTTATGGTGAACTTCTAAAAATCAGAGGGTTTGGCACCTAAGGTTAAGGTTCCCACTTCAAGTTCTAGAAAGAGCCGATTCCATTGCACAGCTATCGTTGCATTGGGACTCGATCCATAGTTCGAAGCGAGCGGAATTGAAAAGTGGATTACCCCGCGTTTTTCCTCACGGAGATTCCATTTTCAATTCCTTCTATTGTGTTCCTATAGGCGACGCCCGGGGTTTTAGGCGCGGTTGTGTGTGTCCACGTGTTGTGATCATCACAATGCAATTCATGCATAGCAGTTTATCAATCAGCACTTCAAATCATCCACACAACATACATTCCTACGCCCAACCTGCATAAGACAATATTAATCACGGACTACACCCCTTATTTCTCCAATCTGCAAAAACATATAACCCCTATCATGAGCAGACTTACCTCACCTTCAAGAGCGCCTGCAAGGTTAGAAAAATCACTCAACGTTTTAATTACGGCCTAAGTCCACTTGAGGTCTAGAACCATAGGTTCTAGAACAAAGTTCCCCAGTGGAGTCGCCAGCTGTCGCGACCCGTCCGGAAGCGGACGCGGCTAATAGATTACCGATCGCGGGCTTTCCCCCGCACAAGGGTGCGGATCGCGGGCTTTAGATCGGCGCGAGCCCTCCCAAGCCCATACCAAATCGCGGCGGGAGTGTTTTTCGAAAGATTCGGCGATAAGAGCCGATCGATTTCGACCTTAGTGTGGTCGTGATGGCATGTGCAACTTGTGCATGCATTTGGAGTCGCCACCGATCTTTCTTGGAGGGTAGACCGGAAACCTTACTGACCGATTGGGAGAGATCGATCAGTCCTGCGGAACCAGAGATTTTGGGTTCGGGGACTTGGTTACGTCGGTGTCATTACCAACGCCCTTTCGGTACCTAACGCGAGTGATTTTCCTAGCTAAGAATTCATGCAGACGCAATTTTGGGTGAGATAGGTTTGATTCAGGGTTTCATGCAGATTGGAAGACTATTCCTATCAATCACAATCAATTTAAATGAAAGCGCAATCAAGTACATAAATAAATCACTTCAATGCACATCAATTCAGATCAATGGCTTCCTAGTATAACCATAAAGGCTTCAGGAAGGTGTGACTTCGGACCAGGGGTAAAATGGGAAGATTTGGGAATGATTAGCCCGAAGGGCAAAATCGTCAATTTTTGGAAGAATTGGATACCGAATTACCCAAAATATTCCATGGCCAGTTGATTGTGGCCATTTCCCATTTTTGAGAATATTTTAGAGTTTTTTTGAATTTTTCGAATTTTTTTGAATTTATTAAGATTTTCTATTTTTTATTGATTTTTGAATTTTTTATTATTTTTTTTAAAAAAAAAAAAATCCGGGCCGGGTTAGACCCGGTTTTCAGATCCAGACCCGGATCGGGCCGTCGGGCCTGATCCAATTCGAGGGGGGGAAGGGCCTGAACCGAGCCCGGTTTTAACAAAAAAAAAAAAACCCAAGCCCATTTTTTCTTTGAACCTGTTGAACCCACTCGCCCAAGCCCAGTCTCCTCCTATCACATTAACGCCGGCCCTGTTAAAAGCCCGCAAGACCCAATAAAACCCACAACCAGCCCAACATGAAAATAAAGCTTACCTACTGTTCATTATCTTCAACGTCCGTTTCCTTCCTGCATGAAAACAGGACCGAACTCGCCACCGCTGGGGACCTGAGTTCGACGATCAGGACCCAGCCGCTGCGTCCCGTCGCCAGTGAAGGTCGCTCGAAGCCACCGCCGCCTCCGAGACCTGGCTCTTGCTCTTCGAGTCCGGCGACTCCCCGCCGGAGGATTGAAGCTTCTTCGTCACTCACTTAATTTATCTGAAACTCGCGAAGTTCGGGAGCCGTCAGCGCCGCACAGCATCACTCGGGCACTCCTCTTCGCTATCTCCTTCTTCTCCGGTCGTCGATGGAATTCGACATGTGGCGCTTCGATCTCTCTGCTTCCTCCAGGAGCCATCGGTCTGCTAGCAAGTCTCAATACGATTCGGCTATCGTCATTGACGAGTTCGACGGAGAGTGCGATTTAGAGGTGTTGCCCGAGTTGTGCCTGCGGAGAGATAGTCCCTCCAGTCGCTCTTATCGTCGAGGGGACATCGCGGACCGGACGTCCATGGACACCCGGAGCTGCTGCTGCTGGAGGCAGTTGGCGAAGACGAGTGGTTCGCGTCGTCTTGCATGAACTCAGTGTCGAAGCTCATCCGCTGCCCGAGCTTATCGAAGGTGAAGACGTGTTTGATGTAGTTGGACTGGAGGGCGCGCAAGCCGCTCCAGCACTTTGAACCACAAGTCCCGGGTGCAGAGGAAGAACCCGAGGTTGGCTAGCTCGAGGCCGGGCTTCGACAGCATAATGCCGGAGACGTTGAGCTCGAGCCGGCCCCCGTTGGTGAACCCGAAGTCGTCGAGCGGGACGATGGGCGGCGGCTTCGAAGATGCTTCGTCTGCCGACTCCGCATCTCATTCATGAAGACCATGCGGGCGCTCGACTTGCCGCCATATTCGCTCGTGGTGAATGACCTTCGTCTTCTTCCTGAGCCCGAGCTCGGCCTCGGCTTGGTCCAGGATGGCTAGACCGTCGACGTCGAAGCCCCGGCTTGGCGGATCCTTCGCTCGAGGTCTAGCTGAGGAGTCACCAGCAAGCCGGTCACGGTCAGCACGAGGCTCGAGCAGTCGACGGCCGGCGCCGGAGCGCTGTGGGACGAGGCGCTGTAGGCGGAGTCGGCGGCCCATAAAGAGCAGCAATGGAACGCTAGCAAGTGAAACTACATTTACGCGACAAAAAGGCCATTCCTGCACTGCACTTCTGAAGCACCGTTCTTAGATTTTGTTGGACGCGACGATGTCACAACTCTGAACGTATTCGTTAATGGGCTCGACTTGAAGATACTCCTCGATGAGAGTGTCCACTGAGACAAGGTCATCTACAATTGTCATCATGATCTGCAACTTCTTAATCCCATAACCCGCTGGAACCAGTTTCGAAACTCCCCATAGGAGCCATGGCATCTCCACGCACCTTATAGCCTCTCCCAGGTTCTTCATGTTCGTCTCATCGTCCCAAGGTTTCACATCCAAGAGGACAGATGACTTTCCACTTTCTTTCTTCTTTGCGGATGCCTTTGGCTGCCTCCATCTCTTCTGCAGCCTTTTGGTCTTCCTCTGTCTCTTCACCAAACAGATCCAAGTCATCATCATCCCCAGCAGGAGCAGCCTCCTTAGCTTTCTCAACAGGAGCACCTTTGACACCTATTCTAACACCAGCAGGTTTGCCAGGGAAAGCTCGCGGTGAGATGTGAGGACACACACTCGTACCACTTGCTCGCATTTGGGAACGAGTCCCCAGGCTTCTCGACAAACGCGGCGTACACCTTCACGTCGTCCTTCGTGTGCTGATCTCCGGAGATCCAGAGAGGAGGTCGTCAAGAGACTTGAGGCCCGACTCTGTGTGGAGGTCTGATAAGGTGACTGCCATGGCTTTCCGATCGAGATTGGTGAGTGGGAGTGAAGACTGAAGAGAAGCGACGAGGTTGAGCCTTCAACGGAGGCGGCGAAGCAGCAGAGGAGAGAGAGAGAGAGAGAGAGAGCGTCTCCCCATTTTTTCCTCTAGTGCTGGAAATTATAGATTAATCTCTCTCTGCCTGATGGAGACCTCCCTTGCGTCTTGTGTAAAGTGATGGACTTGAAGGAGAACGTGGATCCCCTTTTCTTTTAAAAACTCATCTTCTTCTTTCTTTTGGCGCCGTTTCGTTCCACTATCCATTCATCCCACTATTGTCGGCCAGTTCTTATTTTTTTAACCATCCCAATGCATCACACGTTGATTGACAAAATGAATAAGGAATGGCTCTACGAGAAAATAGATAAAATAAATTCGAAAAATACTAAAAAATATTTTTTGTTCAAAATTGGTCCCCAAGGCTAGGCTAAGGCTTCCAAAGTTGATTTTGTGATTTTATGACCTTTTTTTTATATTTTTAATTAATTTTAAAAAATAAAAATCGCAATAATATATGGTCGAAAATCAGGTGTCAACACTTAGTCATATAAACTCTTCTTCTCATAGCAACATGTCATTCTGGGACCGGGGTTACCATGAGTCCTGCAGAAGTTTAAACCAAGAAAAATAGCTTTCTTGGATCTGGGGTTACCAAGAATCCGTCAGAAGCTTAAACTTGAAAGTTATTCTTCATAAAAGAAGTAGCATTTTAAGGTCCGGGGATACCATGGATCCTACAGAAGCTTGAACATGTAAACTCTTTCTTACCAAGAAAGGTTGTGTTCTTCTGGGAATTGGGGTTACCAGAAATCCTGCAGAAGTTCAGACATGTAAATCGTTTCTTACCAAGAGAGCTACAAGCCATTCTGGGAGCCGAAATCATCAAGAATCCTGCAGAAGCTCCAATCTGAAAATTGTCTCACCAAGGACACATCAATGGTCTTTAAGTGATATCTAATGTCAAACTGTCATCACTTTATGACTTATATCGTAGTCATGAAAAATTTCAATAAATGCATTACGATGCTGGAGGTTATCCAAAACACTTTGCAACATACGGAAGTGATCAAAAATTCCTTATGGGGAAAGTTTGAATTAAACAATATGAAATTATCAAAAGAGTTTGGTTAAAACGTCAATTGGAGTATTCTCATCAAAGAGGATTTCTCACCGTTTTTGAGATAATGGTTTTTTTATCAAGAATGCACTCGAATTTCTTATCAAACATGTGCCTAGGGTTCAGGATCATTCACAGTGAATATACCTCGATCGATCAAGAGGACTTCCAAGAGACCGTAATGTTGGGCTTGGCCAACGGTTTTCAAAGGGGGACTTGCAAGCAAGTCAAGGCTATTGAATAAAAGTCTTCAACGTCTACTCCAGATTTACAAGTCAAGAAACCTGCAAAATGAAAAAGAAATAATCTTGCTCGAACTTCTTCGGGCTAAGCTTAGACATGAAACCCTATGTCAATCCAAGTGCTTTAATCAGAAGAGACTTCTCAGGGTTGTAACGTAGGTAGGATTGTGTACCGAAAAAGGCTTGTTTTTGGCTCAGAATACGCGAAGGGTTTAACATTGGTGATCACCGCAGGTTTGCTGCCGATCTCGTCCCTTCCGGTTCAAAGAGCATCTTCAGCCTTTATAGTGTAATGATAGTTTTTGGAGAGCATCGTCAGTCTTTTGAGAACACTCTTTGTGTTTGGAGAGCATTACTGATCTTCGGAGAGCATCATCAGTCTTCGAAGTGCACATTTGTCTTTAGAGAACATCTCTTTCATGTTAAGACGGCGTCAACATCTTGTCTACGCTTTCGTCGTCTGAATGTGACATAATCTGGGAGTATGTTTCGTAGTCTAGCTCCCTTGAGATTTTCTTTTACAACCAGATCTCACTAGTGACCTATACAAAAGTATCATGCCATCTTTTGGCATTCATAAGATCAAACATATGATTCACAAGTGTACAAGTATTTGGATGGGCATTGGCCTTGCTTTTACCAGGCACTTTGCTTTTTCTTGATGCCCATAATTGAATTTTTCTCTCTTTTTTCTTTTCCTCATCTTTTGTTTAAATGCCATATTTTCCTTTCTTTGGGGAACCAGGATTTTCAAATGAGTGTGCTAGATGTACAACTTGAATCTCAGCACTCAAACATTAGTCCAAGAATTTTTACAAATCCTATCTTTTGAACTCATCCATTCTTGAAGTGACGTCGTTTCCGTCTTAGAATATGCAAAGATCACTAACGGGTTTATGAAAAGAATATACAGGCTCAATTGGGCTGTGAAAAGGGTAAAAGTGTATAGGATAGAGAAATGAATGTTCTTCGTCATCCTAAAGCACCTGAATTACCACAGAAGTTAAAATGACAAGCAACACACGTAGATTGATGCAAGTCTGAGCAAGAGAATTTCTAACCATTTACCTCCTGATACTGCTGGACCTACCTCCATTTGGTCCCAATGTGGGGTGGTTCTTGACAGGGGTAAAAAATAAAACCGCCGTTCAAAGGGTTATCAATGGTCACCTGTAGTGTTTAGGATAGAGAAATGAGCGCCTCCGTCTTCCCAATCCATATAATCACTACGAATAACCCCTACTTCCGTAGGTCAAGGTCTCGCTATCCTTACCACTGTACTCATCTCTCAAGTGTGTATAGGACGTGTTTGGATCAAGCTTGCCTCTTATCTGAGGAAACATCCTTTTGAATATGTTAAACAACTCTTGTTGGAAAAGTTCATCTTGCTTTCTCCAAAACTTACCCTCCAAGGGGATTTATGATGCACAATGCATATTGCAATCATGTTCAGATAACCTCCAAGTTTAATCATGAATGCCAATGACGTGATTGTGAGAATTTTGTGTCTTTTTAGACATGAGAATTAAATGCATGCTAGATTCCAAGAAGCCTTCAAATTCTAGTAATAAGGATTCTTAAAGTTTTAAAACCCAAGAGATAGGGAAATGAGTACTTACATGTCCAGCGTGGCTAGGGATCCTTGAAAATATAAAAGGAATATATCAATGTATGCTCTCGAATTTCAAAAAATTAGAACGATACACCTTACCCTTAATCATGTACTCCAATGGAAGTGCATCGGTTCATGAAAATCTGTATTTTTCTTAACAACACAAGATGGTTAAGTGTTCTAAAATTTCTTGAAATTCTCAGTCTTTGGAGAAAAATGACATGTACCTGGCCACCACGACAGTAAGCCCTCTTAATCATGCGTCCCAATCTAAATGCCAATATGTAGATTATAGAAAACGGTCATTTCGACCTATGGCGATGATCCCTTCGTCTGATTGGGGCAATGAATCCCTCTTGATGACTCCATTCACCCTTTTGGGTATGTTCCATGCCACTCTTCGAAGTTTCTTATTTAAGGAAAAATGAATTCTTATCAAAAGGCATGCTAAAGCATGTGGTGTAGAAGCGATACTTTTTACCCTCTACTCGATCTTATAGCCAAAGATCATCTCTTGAATGCTTGACTTCCGAAGCTTTGAGTCGGTGAGTTCTTTCCTTTTGAGTCTTTTTGAGTGCCAATAATTTTCTGTTGAAATTAAGGCAAATTCATATTAGGAGAACGATCATTGAGGACCAAATTAGAACGACACTAAGTTACCCTTCACTCAAGTTTGTATCTTGAGATTTGACTCTGATGTGAACGACTCTTCTATCACGTTCATTGATCTTGCTGGGAATGAAATGCCACTTTTTCATCCGGTCGCGCAGATGATTCACTTGCCCCAATTAGGCGTGACTTATCATGACTAGGTAATGCTTGCCCCAGTTAAATGGCTCTATTCGTTTTTGCATTTTCATGCAATGCCCTGTCCAATTTGGGATGTCTCTCACTTGGATCTTCACTTTACTTTTCACCTTTGAGGTGTCATCCTTTCAATGTTTGATAAAATCATTTGCTTCATGCATCTTGTCACTTGTGACTGTCCTTATGATGTTCTCCTTTTATTGGACCCATGATAATGTCCTATCACAGAAAGAAATGGCTTTGCATTAGTACATGCGAGAAAAAGAGGTAAAATGGATACGATACCCAGCTACCCTTCTCTTGTCAATTATCGACATTTCTCTTTTGATTGAGTCCATTCTAATATTGTATACTGATATGGACAACATTTATCGAGCCCCTCCCTCCATGCTTGAAGGTGTTGGTAATATCATCAATCCATTTGCCCCAGTTGGGCGACGTCTACCTTGGCCAAATGCCTTAGTACTTTTCATATCATTTGACGATATCCAATTTTATTTGAAGAGGTCTTTATACCTGTACATTAAGAAATGAGTATTCATCCATGTTTAACTTTATTTAAATCACCAAGGAACATGATACTCCCTTTGAGGTATTGCATTTCCGTTGATCAAGAAAATCGTCTCTTTCGGTTGCTTTGCCCCAGTAGGGCATGTCTTGATGTTTGTCATCTTTGGGCTTGATAAGTTGCTCCAATATGCTATCTTGGTGGCTCATGAAAATCTTGCCCCTAGCTTGGTCTCTTGACAGGAAAAGAGGGGTTTTGCCCCCAATGAACCTTCTTTGCTGGTTTTGGTCATTTATTTCAACTATATGAGTCTTCGGCCACTTTCATCTACCTTTTGGTAGCTCGACAGCTTTGGAATTTGTCGCATGGCGTCTTTGGCAAGTCTCTCAATCACAGTTGCCCTTGAAGTGTCAGATGTTTCCCTATCAAAGGAAATAAGGGTCACATTTAAATGGCATATAAAATGGACCATTGAAATTGATACAATTTACCCTTCGTTCCTTGGGTGTCGACATTTTCCTTTCATTTGGATTCTTCTTCATTGATTTGTCTACATCTTTCAAAGAATAATATGTATATATGATGTACGCATGATATGCATGATGCAAGTGATCTAAGATGATTCGTGTTTGCAACGAAAAATGGATTCATGCATTTCATTCTATTTATAAAAAGTGTCTCTTTATCAAGTATGTCAATATGCAAAGTTTGGATTCTTTCTTTTCGAATGCTCTTTTCAAATAGACTTCTACTTGTTAAGAAACTTTTTCAAGTCTTCTCGAGAATTTTGTTCACAAATTGAGCCATTATGACGCTCTTGAATGCGTGTATGAGATGACATGAAAATGGGTACTCCATGTTCTGTCATTTGAAGTCGTTGCTTCTTGGGTGTCTTGACTCTTGTTCATCACCTGAGAGGAAAACGATAGGAAATATTATTTCCACATCTGATTGAAACTTATTTAGGAACGACACGTCCTTTTCTATCAAGAGGGATGGCTCGGCATTGTTCTTCTTGGGAGCGTTGTTGCTATGGCGGAACACTTTTTGTATTCAATGGATGGACTTCATTCCATTATGATTTATGGGTGATAACCACCATTTCGGGGATTGGCCCCATGTATCACCATGATGAATCTGATGTCTTCGGTTTCAGCATGCTTTCTAGATAGGGGAATGATTTGCCCCCAGCAACTGAGTATCCCACCTTGAGTTAGCTGATTTAGCCATATGAAGCTCCATTGTATCAGGCTAATGTATTCCCTGTTAGTTGAGTCCATCACTTCCATGTCAAGTGATTTTGACGTCTCGTGCCCTTCAATCTACTATGATACCTATCTTAAACTAACATTCTCTGTACATGAAGGAGAAACATCTCAGTCATTTGCATGGAATGAAATCAGAATAAGGGAGAATTTACTCCATTTTGTGACATCAGAGGATAAAACTTCATCGTAATTATTCGAAGGTCTCGGCATTTGACGTTCTGTGATGTTTGACACTACTTGGGTTCTGTCACTCTCCTTCTTGAGGTTGGATGATCTTTCAGCACTTTCACTCTATTGATGCATTTCAATCTGTTTAGAGTGAAAGAAAAATGTTTGACATTTGATTTATGAAAATCAATTACTAAAACAAGTACTCCCTCTTGATTCAAAAATGGGCAACGATCATCTCTCCATGGTCTTTTCGATTTGTCATGACTTCATGACGCTCCTCAAGCATCCTACTACTCGAGATCCACAAATGTAGATTTATCTCTATTTGTGTACATTTACACCTTGAAGTGTTGCTTCGCGAATAAGCATTCAGTTTTCTTCATCCCTACATATAGAAAAGGAGATGATCATTTCATATCTTGACGATGATTGAAATGAGTAACGATATACACCCTTTTGCGCTTGAGTGATCATCAATCTCATGTTGAGAAACACGAGTACTTGTACTTTTGCGACGCGCTTCAATTGGCGCATTGGCCTCCAATTTTGAGGGTCCATAATTGAGTCAATTGTTGCACAAAAATCCTTTTATTTCACCTACATGACAGAAGGAATGAATAAGTCAATTGTTGCACAAAAATCTCTAATTGAAACGATCACAGATTTACTATCCCCATATTATGTTTTCTCAGCTCCCATCATTTTGAGCATCAGAGGTGAAGCAACGTTCCTTAACGATCCCCATTCATTTTTTATAATCACCTGCAAGCGTGAGTAACCATGTCATCCTATAAACAAATCAATTTAATTTGGAATGAATACATCTTTTTCGACTTAGAGATGTCCATCCAAATCAGGTTGCCCCTTTTTCATGTTGTTTTGTTTTGGGCTTATCATAGTCGATTAGTCATATTTTGGAAACCCAATGGGTGGCACCTGATGAAGGCTCATTTCCTTTCATCTTACAGGGAAAATAAGTCTCGCATCATTGGCCTTCAACCATTTAGACCTGTTGACAAAAGAAATAACCGAGCAAGTCAAGTATAACACTCGAAGTTTTTATTGGAACGATTACAGTTTTATCATTGCTCCATCGCATCTTGCATGTGTTTAGATGAAGAAATCTTCAATAAATGTCTTTCATATATAACCTGTTAAAAAGGAGACACACTTAGCATTTTACATAGCAAAGACATCTCTCAATGAGGTCGCCTCTTATAATGAAAGCAAGGCGATAATACATATCTCATAATCCCTATTTACGAGTTTCTAATGTCCGCTAAGATTTCAAAATAAGAAGAGACATCAATAAAAGATAGATCCATGGCCATCAATCGAACACCCATTTAATTCCAAACGTTTAATACGCAAATGGGGGCATTAATCCTGAAAGATTGCTTTGTGACATTTTTCTTGTAAAAATCATGTGATCCTTGTTTTAAGAAATCACTACACAAAATGTGATTGCAAACATGACTTTAACTTCATGCCCCAAAATCTTGAATTGGAAGATTTTAGACATAAAAAATGTCATCTTAATCCACGATTGAAAATTTGGATGAACCATTTATTCCGTAAGGATGGCTTAGAAGTGTTTCAACTTTGTATTTAAAATTCATCGTTAAAATTTTTCATTTGTAAACTCAAACACCTAGGGCATTCGGTTGATTTTCATGAATTTTCTATCATGAAATTTCATTAGGAAATGAACAAGTAGATGGAGAAATCATACTTACAGTGATCCGCGAGATGATGATTTTTTTTTATTTTAGGTATATCAACCTTCCATAGACATGCGCATGAGATAAGTGGGTATACTCTAAAAATCAAAAATCAGGTAAGTAACCTACGGCTCAGGCTCCCACGATCCAAATAAGGCAGATTCCTCCCCAAGAGTACCCACCCAAGAGGGCTAGATATCGCCAATTTGGATTGTGAGCGGGAACAAACACAAAAGTCTCAAGTGCCATCAAACACGAGATCCTTTTGTATCCTTTCCCTATCTAAGGTAATCCTAAAGGTAGTTGCAGTCGGGGTTTGATTGCCAGTGTGTACGATGTGTCGTGATCATCACAATGCAAGTCATGCACAGTAGTTTGTATCAAACACCGCTTCAATATGTGCGTAATATAAACATACATTCTCAACTCCAACCTGCAGGAAAGATGTCAGCAATCACTACACCCCTTATTTCTCCAATCTGCAAAAACATCTAACACAACAGTTAGGATACGTACCTCACCTTCAAGAGCATCTGCAGAAAATAAGATTATATAAACCAATCAACTTTTTAATCGACTCAAGTCCTCTAAAATTCTTAACCAGAGATTCTGGTTTAGAACAAGTCCCCAATGGAGTCGCCAGTCTGCCGCGACCCTCTCTCGAGCGTGGTCGGGCTCTCGAGGGCTAATGGGCCACCCGATGTTGCCTGATCGGACTCGGGCCTCTCCCAAGGTCTATTACCCAAATTGCAACGGCTAGATATACGTAGTCAACCTTCGATGCGGTATGTTGACATGTGATATGTGTACATGCCAAGGAGTCGCCATCGATCATTTTGTGGAGGGTACGATCGGAAACCCTATCGAATAGTTGGGAGCGGTCTATTCCATTCTGCAAAAACTAGAGAAGTGGGATCGGGGACTTAGTTACGCCAACTGTCAGAGTTGACGCCCTTTCAGTACCTAAGTTGAATGATTTATCTAATTCTAAGATTCATGCAGATGAATGGGGGACAGATCCTAAATTTAGGAGTTCATGCAAATAGGAATGGCTATCCTATCACTCACAATCAATGAAAATAAATGCGCAAATCAAAGATCCAAAATATGCGGATAAATCACATGAAAGCCGCATGGCATCCCTAGTAAGGCCTTATTAGCCCAGAGAAGTATCAATCAAGGCTTAGGATTGATTTTGACATAATTCGCCCATAAGGGGGCAAAATCATAATTTTGAAAATTTGGGGATAATTTGCCCTAAAAGGGAAAAATTGTCATTTTAGACGGAATATTCAGTAAAAAGATAGTGTAAATGGGATTGACGATCAAATCCTTCCATTTCCTATTTTTCGGGAATTTTCAGGAATTTTCTGGAATTTAAAAGTGATTTTACCTTCGGTGGGGTAAAATCATCATTTTAGGCGAAGATGAGAACTGAAAATCTCAAATATTAAGGTTAGTCACCCACCTGACCCAAACCCTAATTTTAAGCAATTTTCAAGACTCGATTGGGATAGGAAAAACGATTTACCCTTTGAGGGGTAACATCGTCATTTCAGGGGAAATGGTGAGATTCGAAAATCCAAGCAAAAGGATTCGCCACCTAACTGGTCCTATCCTAATCTAGGCATTTTCGACCTATCACAAATACAAAGCAGGGACGAATTACCCCTAAAGGGCATAATCGTCAATTTCCAGAAAGAACGGATGAGAAATCCCAAAAATATGATTGACCAGTTGTTTGTGGTCAATCCTCAATTTTTGGAGATTTCTGGAGTGTCTAGGAATTTTCTACAATTTTCCTATATTTTTTTGGGATTTTCTAGAATTTTTTAGAATTTTTTAGGATTTTTCTATTTTTTTATTTTTAAAATCATGTTTTGATTTTTTTTATTACAAAAAAGGAAAGTATTCGGACCGGGTTGGGTGACCCGGCCCATGACCCGCCGGCGACAGACTCGACCCGCACGGATTCGGGTTGGACCAAAACGGCGCCGCTTCATAATACCCGCTCAAATTTTTAATTCCCGCCCAAACTCAAACCTAAGGCCTAGATTGTGCCACGTGTCGACTCAGGGACGGTCCTAATCTGAATAAGGAACCAACGGCCCCGATTAAAGAGCTAGATTGAATCGTGATCGTTCGATGCAAGGCATTTTTTATACCGAAAATGAAGAGATCTCGACACGTGGCACCCATCCCACCATCGGATCATCTTTTTATTCGGTAATAACAAACGGCGCTGACGTGGCTTCCACGTGTCCGCCACGTCAGCGCCACGTGGGCATTGACCTGGTCAACTTTCGTTGATCGGTCAACACGTTTGTTGGGGAAGATGATCGGCGCCGGCGATATTCGCCGATGCCTCGCCGGAACCCGCGAATCGACGTAAAAAACTCACTAATTCGCCGCGATTTCGATGTTATTCGAATCCTCAGTCATCTTTAACCCACATCTGTCGGATTTAAACCTAACATCGATCAATAACTACTCTAACCCGCCAAGGCTGAGAACTATTCTCTGGCGAGGAAAATACCAGAGTGATTCCCATGCCAAATCTCCATCCTGACCTATCAAAAAGCACCGCAAATGGATTAGGAGACTAACCTGGCCGTCAGTGAAGTGCGAAAGTGCTCGAAACGAGCTACATGACTCACGACAGGTTCAGATGGCTCGGATTTAGATCCATGGTTTCGAGTAGATTCAATGGAAAAAGAGCATGGATACGAGCTTAGTATGTTCTCTAGACTTGATCGAAACAAAGATCTCAAAGAAAGGAGCAAGAATGAAAGAGTTGCCATTAACGAAGCTCCAAGAACTCGAGCACGGCCCTTACATTTTTCGCGATGAAACGGTGATCTCGAGACTTCAAGATCTTCCTCTGAACTTTACGAAGCGTGCCAGACTGGTTTCAAAGCTCGTCTCGCTTTATATCGTCACTTACGAGGCTTCGAAGTTGCTGTTTTCACCTCCATGAATGGCGGACGTAAGCTTATCGGGAACGTCCTCCCTCTGCCTCTTCCTTTTTCCTCTTTTCGTCTCCTTCCTCTGCGACTGTAACTAGCTCCTAGAAGTGCCAGCCCACCCTCTCAACTGTATCACCCTGTTGCTCGTAAAAAAAAATCGTTTCCTCCCCCCCATCCGTCCTTTTGCACGTCTGTTAGATCCATTGAGGAAGAAAATTAACAGTTCCGAGTATATAGGTCGGATTTGTCCGAAATCCGACCCGACAGATCCGGTTCCCATAAGAAGGGCCAAATTACACTAGCAATTGCCATCTTTTCACAAAATTGAAGCTACCAATTGTTTTCCCAGCATGATTTCTCTTTAGAAATGTGGTTTTTATGGCTAAAACACTTAGAATCATGGGAAACCCCCAAATGTGAGATATGATCCGAAATTGATTTTTGCCAAATTGATGTTATTAATAGACGAATCGGCCCCAATTGAGCCTGCCATTAGATTCGGGGGGTCAAAACCTATAGGGAAGAAGCATTGGAGTTCTATGGGTGTCTCTCAGAAAAGTTTAATTTCAGAATTGGCACCATAGGGACTAAAATGAATATAATCTTTATGCAATTAGGTCCCTAAGGCTGAAATTGAGAAAATCAGCTTACAATTGTGTCAAATCATAATGTGGGGCAATCAAGTCGAATGTCAAGATTTTGAAAATGCAAAATATTACAAATAAAAAGACTCAATATATATTTTTTTACACATTCAACCATGTGCGTTACAAAGAAACACACAAAATTATACTTGAATTTTGACTCTTGATGAGGTTAAAATGACAAGGGATTTAAAATAAAGATTTAGGACATTTTTCCATATTTTTTTGTGACCTCAAATGCTATTTTTCTTGAAATTTCAAGTATTTTTCTAATTTTCAAAAATACTAAAAAATGCGAAAAATGTGAAAAATTATTTTTTTTTATCAAAAATGGTTCCTTAGGCTTGGCCAAGGCCACCAAAGTTGATTTTGTAATTTTTTTGACTTTTTATGAATTTTTTATAAATTTTCTAAGAAATGGCTAAAAAAGGCTGATCCAAAATTAGGTGTCAACATCAATCCATAAGTAAAGGTCTCCATCAAGGAAGTCGACTGCTTCTTCGAGCCCTTGGTGTTCAAATCGAGCATCGTCGACTACAGGCGAATGATTTCTCCCACTGCTTTCGCCATGAGAAATTTGATTGCTCGGACCGGAACTTCCCTTGCCGATCTGCAAGTTTGTTTGTGTACTCCCTGCCAACGCTAGATTCACCACAGGGATAGCATCAATGACCGGTTGGTGTTGAAATTGGGGAGTCTCTATTTGCTGGAGTTGTGATACGTACTCCCGAAGAGTGTTGTAGTCATGGCCATATCTAGCGCTTTGGCTCGAGCCGGCTCCATCTGGGTCTAGTGTTATCAATCCTTCTTTCAGCGATTTTATATAATGTTTGAGGTGACTCACAACATTCTTTTGGGTAACTCATGTTATGTTCATGATATTGAGTATGTCCTGTGGGCGAGCCGAGTGGACTCTCAGTTGTTGAACTGCATCCACAAATTTACGATGAAGCTCATGGGTCCAACAAAGCCTTCTTTTTTTCGTTACCCAGAGCAGCGCTAGCAACTCGACTGTTGCCCCCTTCGAGATCTGGTTGTGCTGAAAGTTGGTCTGGGAGGAATTCACCGCCTCTTAATTGACCGGTCTTGACATGGGGCTCATGATCGAGGGGACTCCACTCATTATGATACAGGCTCCATCCGCCAATAGGCAGTGATACTGACTCTCTAATGTTGATTTGCTCAAGTAAATCTCGGACGGCACCTGACTGCTCCGGAAGATGTTGTGCAAGGCATTGTGACAGGTGAGCATTATCAAGATATGGCCCCTCAAGGAACGCTTCGTTGATTGGGATAGGGTTGCTGTAGTTGAGGCAAGCAGCAGTGCTCAGAGCCACTTTACACTTCGTGTTTTCTACTCGGAGCTGTTTAGTTTACTCCCTTAGAATCTGCAACTCGTGACGTCTGAGTTTATCCATCCACCGGGCTCGTTTGTTACGAAACCAAAGCTTAACCCTCGAAGGTTCCATCCCCAGCGTCCGGCCTAGCTCAGCTCTCTGTTCCTCCGTTGGATGGGGGCATTCTTTGAGAAAAGCATTGAGCTTTCGGAGTTGGCGTGGAGTGTGGTGTTTGTGGAACTTCCCTCTCCGACGCCGACCATCGTCGCTGACGTTCTCGTCGCCGAGGGTTTGAGTTTCATTGCTGGAAGAGCCGATCTCCTTAGCCTCTGTGCCGAATTCGGTTCCAAGATCTTCAAATTTTTCTAGCAGTTCAAGTTCGACGATATTTAGGTCGGGCACTTCCAACAGGTAACGGTAGCCCCCGGGCATGTTGGATCGAAATATCACCGCTTGATTTTCGTTCGCTCAGCTTTCTCCACTCTTTCTCGGATGCTCACCCTCTTTAAAAATTAAGCGTGCTCCAAGGACCTCCCTTTTGATTCGGATAACGATTATCTGGCGAGCTTTCCTCCCGAGACTTCGCGATTTCCCATGTCTTTTCTTACTTTTTTCCACGTGAATGGAGCCTAAAGATCTCTCGCGTCGATTTTGTTTTATCGAGCACTACGCCTGTCCCCCTAGCTCAGTTTCCAAAGCAATAGGTGTGCCGACCTTTCGGCGCCATTACGTTTTGCTAAGCCCGAAATCACAGGACAATAGTGGGTTCGTGACTTATCAAGGATGCGGTAATGAAACCTGCTTAGCCCAGTGGCACATAAATAATTATTATAACTTTCCCTTCCTTATTCGAGCCTTATAAGGTGAGAGGTTGATGTCGAGAAGATTAACATTTTAGTCCAATCAGATTCAGCCTCGTAAACACTCCCCCAACATTCATTCATTCTCTTCTCTATCGTTCAATTGTATATGACTTTCTCCCATGTACCTGCTGCCTCAGCCGAAGTTTCGACCCAGTGGGAGAGATTTTATCACCTCTTGGGTAGAGGCTATGGATATAAATAATCACCCCGAAGCCGAAGTTGAAATCCGTATTCTGATTCCGGCCTTAGACACCGCATGTATCGAGGGTAGGAAACTGCGAAGGGAGTTTGCGATCTTCCCGACTCTTTTCACCAATTTCCTGGAGGCTTACCGCATCGCCAGCCAGGATGTCACTTTGACTTGCATTGTACGAGCTTGCTATCAAGACAGGGTTGATTCCCTAGTGTTGGCCATGTTGACGGCCGATAACCATAAGAGAGTTGTTCAATACGCCAACGTCCAGGTCTCATTGCTAGTCCGTGACAGGAAAACTTGGTAGAGCGTCTAGCTCTCTGTCAAATTATCTTTGAGCAAGACCAGCACAATCTCATGACGAGGTTCTAGTGCGCGTGGTTGGAGGAAAGGCTAGACAATCTGACCATGGACATAGCCGCGGGAGAGCGCTGGCCCGGGACTTAGAGCATGAATTCGAGTATCACGAGACCAAGGCGGACGGGCTTAAAGAGAAATGTCGTCTCCTTCTCTTCAAGCTTGCAGACCTTGATTCTCGAAGCGCTGGCTGTAGGCAAGGCATGGATAACATAGAGAGCCAGTTGAGCTCCTTTGTGATGCTTGTCGCGACCCCCTCTCCGTCTAGGAGGGGGCTAATGGGCCGCCCGATGTTGTCTGATCGGACGCGGGCCTCTCCCAAGATCCATTACCCAAATCGCAACGGCTGGATATACGTGGTCGACCTTCGGTGCGGTTGGTGACAAGTGATATGTGTACATGCCAAGGAGTCGCCATCGATCATTTCGTGGAGGGTACGATCAAAAACCCTATCGAAAAGTTAGGAGCGGCCTATTCGATTCTGCGAAAACCAAAGAAATGGGATCGGGGACTTAGTTACGCCAACTGTCAGAGTTGACGCCCTTTCGGTACCTAAGTTGAATGATTTATCTAATCCTAGGATTCATGCAGATGAGTGGGGGCCAGATCCTAAATCTAGGAGTTCATGCAGATGGGAATGGCTACCCTATCACTCACAATCAGTAAAAATGAATACGCAAATCAAGGATCCAAAACGTGCGGATAAATCACATGAAAGCAGCATGGCATCCCTAGTAAGGCCCTATTAGCCTAAAGAAGTATCAATCAAGACTTAGGAATGATTTTGACATGATTCACCCATAAGGGGCAAAATCATAATTTTGAGAAATTTAGGGATCGTTTGCCCTAAAAGGGAAGAATCGCCATTTCAGATGAAATGGAGAGTCAAAAGGTAGTGAAAATATGATTGGTGATCAAATCTTTCGATTTCATATTTTTCAGAATTTTTCAGAATTTTTCTGGAATTTAGAAGTGATTTTACCCTATGAGGGGTAAAATCGTCATTTTAGACGACGATGAGAACTGAAAATCTCAAATATTATGGTTAGTCACCCATCTGACCCAAACCCTCATTTTAAGCAATTTTCAGAGCTCGACTGAAATGGGAAAGACGATTTACTCATTGAGGGGTAAAATCATCATTTTGAGAAAATGGACGAGACTCGAAAACCCAAGCCCAAGAATTAATTGCCTAACCGACCCTAATTCTTACCTTGGCATTATCGACTTCATCTCGCATACACAACAGAGGCAACTTACCCATAAAGGGTAATATCGTAAATTCTTGGAAGAACGGATAAGAAACCCAAAAAATAGGATCGACCAGTTATCTGTGGCCAGTCCTCAATTTTTGGGAATTTCTGGAGTGTCTAGGATTTTTCTACAATTTTCCTACATTTTTTTGGATTTTTTTAGAATATTCTAGAAATTTTCTGATTTTTTTTATTTTTTAAAATCATTTTCTGAATTTTTTTTTACATAAAGGAAATTATTCGGACCGGGTCAGGTGACCCGGCCCATGACCTGTGGGCGACCGATTCGACCCGCACGAATCCGGGTTGGACCAAAACGGCGCCGTATTACTCCTCCCGTTCAAATTCCCATCTAATCTTGAACCGACGCTCTTGATTGCACAACGTGTCGACGTACGGACGGCCCGATCTAAGGATGGAAACCGACGGTCCAGATTGAAGTACTAGATTGAATCGTGACCATCCGATCTAAGGCATTTTTTTATTTCTGAAAATTATTTTTATTTTAAAATTCCACGATCGTGACACGTGGCACATTATCCACCGTCGAATCAAGTTTGTTTTATTCGGTTATAACCGAACGGCTGACGTGGCTGCCACGTCAGCGCCACATCACCGCTGACCAGGTCAGCGCATCACCAGGGAAGACGATCGGCGCCGGCACTGTCTCATCGGCGCCTCGTCGGAAGGCCGTATCTCCGGCTACAGAGCACCAAATCGCACGAGACCAGCGCCATTCGACTCGTACGGATCTCCTCTATGACATACTTGAGGCTCGACATAGCAGAATCACATCTCATACACATGCCATCCCCGACCGAAGCTAAGCTCTGGCGACTACTCGCCCTAGCCGTTTCTAACGTTACTTGGCTAAACAAATCAATCAGGAAGCATCACAAAGGGCCAAGAAGACTTACCTGGCCATCGCGAGGGCTCGATTCGACCTAGGGGAGCTGTATTACTCACAGCCAGTCGGTCAAGGTCGGGGGTTGACTCGATGGTTTTATACAACAAACAAGCGAAAACGAGATGCAACCGAGATCAGCCGAGCTCAATGAACAGATCAAGACCGAAAACAGGCAGAATGATCAACAAAATCATGAGATGCCATTAGAGGCCGAGGTCAAGCTCGAAGATGTTCCTCACCGTTTTTCGAGGTGAAAGGCTCATCGGAAGGGCTCGGTAGCTTCTTCGGAGCTTAGAGAAGTCGGATATGGTCGTCGCCGGCTTCAGTTTCTTCGGGGATGGCCTGACGAACACTCAACAAAATCAGGAAGATCGAACTCTCATGACGATCTCTCTCTCTAGCTCTGTTTTTTTTTTCTCTGAGGTCGTTCGGTTCTTTTACCTCTCAACTCCCTCCTCTCCTCCTTCAATCCTCTTCTTGACTTTGCCACCCGAATTCGGTTATAGACCGGCCAACCCAGAACATACGTGCGCAACGTGGCTTCACCAGCTGGAGATTGCTGGACTCGTGCGAACGAGTGATCGGAGAAGTCTCGTTGAAATGGGTCTTACGAATTCACCTCTAATTTTCCTCCCCCTGTCTCGATCTACCCTGTGCGTGCGAGAAGAACCAGAAAATAGTGTTCTGTTCTGTTTGGTCAACTGGGTTAACTGGTTCGGGTCAACCCGACCCAATTGACCCAGTTTGATATTTTCCCCAAATTCAATGCCAAAATGAGCATAAATCACAAAATTGATCATGAAATCATACTCTATGACACAAATTCCATCTGAAAGATGTAAATTATGGGTAAATTGGTTTTAATTTGTGTGAAAGCCCCAAATCTAAGATAGGATTCGAAATCAATTTTCGTCAAATTGAGGTTCCTAACAGAGGAATTGGCTCCAATTGAGCCCACCGTAAGATTTAGGAGGTCAAAACCTATAGGGAGGAAGCATTGGGGTTCTATGGGTGTCTCTCAGAAAAGTTTAATTTCAGAATTGGTACCATAGGGACTAAAATGAATAGAACCTTTATGCGATTAGGTCCCTAAGACTGAAATTGAGAAAATCAGCATACAATTGGGTCAAATAAAAATGCAAGACAATCAAATTGAATGTCAATATTCTAAAAATACAAAAATTACAAATTAAAAGACTCAAAACATATTTTATTGACAAATTCAACATTGTACGTTATAAAGAAACACACAAAATTAAACTTGAATTTCGACATTTTACGAGGTCAAACTGACAAGAAAATTAAAAGAAAAATATTGACTATTTTCCTATATTTTTGTGACCTCAAATGCTATTTTTGTTGATTTTTCTAGTATTTTTTTATTTTCTAAAAATACTAAAAATGTGAAAAATATGAAAAATTATTTTTTGGTCAAAATGGTTCCTTAGGCTTGGCCAATGCCACCAAAATTGATTTTGTAATTTTTTGACTTTTTTATGGAGTTTTTGTGATTTGTTTTCAAAATAAGACTGAAAAATACTAGTAAAAAACATGTGTCAACAGATGCCCCTCTTTGAGAGGAATCTCGTGAGAAGTTTCACTCAAAGAGAGGTGACATCTGAGTCTAGACCGACTCAACTGGGGTAAAGAAAAACAAATCATGATATTCAATCTTTCTTGTCTTGCTGGTAGACGTTCTGCTCATTCTGTTTTAGTTGATGTGAGAGAAAGAGAGATGGAATAGAGATGCTTACCTACTACTCACCTTCCTGATGCTCGTGCGGCATGCGTGGTGTATGGTGGATTGAAGTGAATACCTAGGGACTCGTCTTTTGAGCATCCTAGGGCGGTTAAACTCTAGCTTGTATGGTAGGCCAAACCATAATGGGATTCCTATTTGACAGGAATCTAAGGATGACGCACACGTTCTTTAGGAATTGTCAGAAGTTTTGATCCGTATGGTAGATCAAACCATAAATAGGACTCATCTCTACTAGGAACCTGATGTGGACATCGAACCATATCGAGGAGGAGGTGCTAGGGACTCGTTGCTCTATCCGCTTAGTCCAATTACTCGAGCGAGAGCGAGGGAATTCAAGCAAGCTATCGGCATCATGGTTCAAGATCTTTGGAATGGAGGTGATCTTGATTCGAGAATTGAAGATTCTGAAGCTCCTTGGCGCAACATGATTACATTTAACCTCGCGAATTCTGAACGGATTTAGGGCTAACGAGCTCCGAATGAGCTCAAATTTGGTCAGCTGAAGAGAAACGGCATCCTGATCAATACTCATGGCCTTTGGCCATGAACTGCGATGAATTTCAACCATTCGGCATCATTTAGATAGACTTTTAGGCCTTTTTCTATTTTTAGGCGAATTTTTATTAATTAAGGGTATTTTTGTAATTTTTGCCTTTTAGGGTTAGCACCATATATAAGGGTGCTTATGAATTTCTGAAAAGATAACATTAATTCAGAATTTTATACATAGAGGTTTTCTCTTCTTCAAGTTCTCTTGAAGACTAGATCTTATCAAGGCTTCCTTGTGGCGATCGATCGACTTATCGAGCAAGATCGCGAATTTTCTTATTTGTGGCGTCTATAGCGTGGATTGGTTGACACAGGTTCGTCAACAGGTCACGCTCATACCGAGGTTACCAATCACAGGTTCGATTGGGGGTTAAGGTTAGCAATTCGCAACCCTTGGATCTTCGTAGAACGATCAGTTTCCGCAGCGATTCACATCATCTGGTATCAGAGCTGGTTCTACAAGATCTAGTTATTATCTTACTTTTACTGATTTTAATTCAGCAATTTAGGGTTTATAAAATTAAGGTTTATAGAATTGGGGATCTGTTACTAATCGAATTAGGATTCTGAATTGGGGATCTAGGGTTTATAAAATTAAGGTTTTCGGTCCTAGTTGTTTTGATTGTATTGAGTTCGTCAAAAAAAAAATTCAGCCAAAAAAAAATCATAAAAAAAAGAGTATCGGTGAAAAAAAAACGATAAACAAAAAAAAATCGAAAAAAAAGGCTGAAAAAAAATCAAGAGGACGACTCATTTTTATTATTATTATTATTATTATTATTGTTAGTTGGACCGAATAGAAAAAAAATAGCAGCAAACATTAACCTGAATTCAAATCTAGCAAAAGTTGCTGAATTGCTAAATTGAGCGGTATATTGCTGAATTGATCTTGCTTGGTGGTTTAGTCGACTGTTATGAGGAACTTGTGAGAATATAATTCTAGTCTGATAAAGAGCTTGAAAGAAGAGAAACGAGAGGAAAAAGGCAAGAGTGTGTAAGTTTAATTGAGGGAAGAAAAAGCCTAGATTGAGTTAAACACGAGGGGAGTGACAAACATCTTGAGCGAAACACGTGAGGGAGTGTGGTGAGATTTCTTTTATTTCTAACATTTTCTTGCAGGTTAAAAAAAAATCATGGCAGACCAAGAAAGCGTAAATCAAATGAAGGATGGCACCAATCCAAGGGATAATGCGATTTTAGCAGGCATCCAGCAGTTGAGCTTACAACTTGAAGCTCTTAGCAACCGAGTTGTGAGGTGTGAGACGAGGCTTGATGGTGAACAAGAGCCACCACGAGGGAGGCCACAAAATCAGCGAGATGAGCCTAGGGCGCAACCCAGATGGCAGCGACAATTTGACGATGAATATGTGTCTGATACAGAAGATGACCAAGATGGCAGATTTGGGAGGAGAAACAGACGCCGAGAGTTCAGACATCGAGAAGATGATGAGCTTAGCAATATCAAGATGAAGATTCCATCTTTCCAAGGAAAGAATGATCCCGATGCATACCTAGAATGGGAGAAACGAATGGATATGGTATTTGACTGCCAGCGATATTCAGAGCTCAAGAAGGTAAAAATTGCAGCTGTTGAATTCACTGATTATGCTATAATTTGGTGGGATCAACTTGTGAATAGCAGGAGACGCAATGGTGAGAGATCGGTAGAAACGTGGGATGAGATGAAAGCGGTGATGAGGAAGCGCTTCATACCAAGTCATTACCACAGAGACTTGTTTCATGAACTGCAAAATCTCACACAAGGTAACAAGAGCGTGGAAGAGTACCATAAAGAGATGGAGATTTCCATGATCCGTGCTAATGTGGTAGAGGACCGCGAAGCTACTATGTCACGATTCTTATGTGGTTTGAGCCGAGATATAGCAAGAGTGGTAGAGCTGCAACATTATGTCGAGTTGGAAGAATTGGTGGACAAAGCTATCAAAGTAGAGAGGCAATTGAAGTTGGATCGAAATTACAAGAGTGGTGGAGGTTCAAGCTCGAATTGGAAACCCAATTGGAAGAGAGACGAGAAGCCGAACTGGAAGGGAAACAACACCAAGGTTGAAACTTCAAGGGAGAAGGAGAAAGATGGCAGAGTTGGTTCGAATCCGGTTTCAGGTAAAACTGAAAATCCTAACACTAGAACTCGTGAAATTAAATGTTTCAAGTGTTTAGGCAGGGGTCATATGGCAAATCAATGCCCTAATAGGAGGGTGATAATAATGACTGGGCCAGGAGATGTTCAATCTGAAAGTGACAGGGAGGAAGATGATGATGTCATGCCGCCATTGGAGGACTGTAGCGATATCGAGATGCCAGTCAAGGGTGAATTGATGGTGGTTAGACGTTCTCTTAGTGTGCAAGTCAAGGAGGAGGAGCATCACCAACAACGTGATAACTTGTTCCATACAAGATGCTTGGTGAATGGTAAGATTTGTAGTTTAATTGTTGATGGAGGGAGTTGTACAAATGTGGCAAGTTGTACTATGGTGGAGAAACTAGGATTGAAAACTACAAAGCACCCTAGACTATATAGACTTCAGTGGTTGAATGATAGTGGTGAAGTGAAAGTTTCGAAGCAAGTCCTAGTTCCATTTGAGATAGGGCGATATAAAGATGAGGTGGTGTGTGATGTTGTACCTATGCAAGCGGGACATCTTTTACTTGGTAGACCATGGCAGTATGATCGGAGGGTACATCATGATGGATACACTAACCGATATTCATTGGTGATGAATCAGAAGACTTACACTTTGGTGCCAATGACACCTACTGAGGTGTATGAAGATCAATTGAAACTACAACGTGAGGCTGAGAAAGAGAGAAAAAGTGAGAAAACTGAGAGCTTGCGTAGAGAGTCTGAGACGCAAGGAAAAGGAGAGACAGAGAAAAATAGAGTGGTAAAAGCCGAGGGAAAAGCAGAGAGAAAAGAAAAGAGAGAAAAGAATTTCTATGCAAGATCGAGCGAAGTGAGGAGAGCTTTGGTTCTGGACCGACCGATGCTTGTACTTTTGTACAAGGAGGCTTTGATTATTACTAACGATCTTGACCCGAGTTTGCCTAGTTCTGTCGTGTCTTTATTGCAGGAATTTGATGATATCTTTCCTGATGAGGTTCCTAGAGGTCTACCACCGATTCGAGGCATAGAGCATCAAATCGACTTGATACCTGGTGCGCCATTACCTAATCGACCCGCATATCGAAGTAATCCCGAGGAGACAAAGGAACTTCAACGGCAAGTTAGTGAATTACTGGAACGAGGATATGTGCGAGAAAGTCTTAGCCCATGTGCTGTTCCTGTTTTGTTAGTGCCAAAGAAGGATGGGACTTGGCGAATGTGTGTTGATTGCCGAGCAATCAATAATATTACGGTAAAGTATCGACATCCTATTCCTAGATTAGATGACATATTAGATGAGTTATATGGAGCTTGCATATTTACTAAAATTGATCTAAAAAGTGGTTATCATCAAATTAGAATGAAAGAAGGGGATGAATGGAAAACTGCATTTAAGACCAAATATGGGTTGTATGAGTGGTTAGTCATGCCATTTGGTTTAACTAATGCACCTAGTACTTTCATGCGACTTATGAATCATGTTCTGCGTGCTTTTATTGGTCGATTTGTGGTTGTCTATTTTGATGATATTTTAATATATAGTCGAAGCCTTGATGACCATATTAAACATGTGCGAGCTGTTTTACAGGTTTTAAGGGCCGAGCAACTATATGCTAATCTGAAGAAATGCTCTTTTGTGACTAACAAATTAGTATTTCTAGGGTTTGTTGTTGGTGCTGATGGAATACAGGTTGATGAAGAAAAGGTGAAAGCGATCCAAGAATGGCCGACACCTAAGACTGTAGGAGAGGTGCGCAGCTTTCATGGTTTATCCAGTTTCTATCGCAGATTTGTAAAGGATTTCAGCACCATCGCTGCACCTTTAATCGAGGTCATCAAGAAGCACGTGGGTTTCACGTGGGGAGAAGAGCAAGAGAGAGCATTCAATCTATTGAAAGATAAGTTAACTAATGCTCCTTTGTTATCTTTACCAAATTTCAGTGCTACTTTTGAAATAGAATGCGATGCTTCTGGCACAGGAATTGGAGCTGTGTTGATGCAAGGAGGACATCCCATAGCTTATTTCAGCGAGAAATTAAGCGGGGCAACATTGAATTATCCAACTTACGATAAGGAGATGTACGCTTTGGTGCGAGCTTTGGAGACTTGGCAACATTATTTGTGGCCAAAGGAATTTGTGATCCACACCGACCACGAGACATTAAAGTACTTGAAGGGACAGCAAAAGTTGAACAAAAGACATGCTAAATGGATGGAGTTCATCGAGACTTTTCCATATGTAATCAAGTACAAGAAAGGTAAGGAAAATGTGGTAGCCGATGCACTTTCTCGAAGGTACGCAATTCTAACTACTTTAGGAGCAAAGTGCCTAGGTCTAAGCATGGTAAGGATTCTATTTATGTGGTTGTAGATCGATTTTCAAAAATGGCTCATTTTATACCATGTCATAAATCCGATGATGCATCACATGTTGCTGACTTGTTCTTTTGTGAGGTTGTGCGTTTGCATGGCATGCCTAGGTCAATTGTTTCTGATCGAGATACTAAATTTCTTAGCTACTTTTGGAAGACATTGTGGAAGAAATTAGGTACACAACTTTTATTCTCTACTACTTGTCATCCACAAACTGATGGTCAAACTGAAGTAGTTAATAGGACTTTAGGGACATTGTTACGTGCTATCATTAAGAAGAACATTAAGTCTTGGGAAGATTGTTTACCGCATGTTGAGTTTGCATATAATCGGAGCGTGCATTCTGCTACTAAATTCACACCGTTTGAGGTTGTCTATGGTTTTAATCCATTAACTCTGTTAGATTTAACTCCTTTGCCTGTTGAAGAGCGTGTGGATTTAAATGGTGCTAAAAAGGCCGAGTTTGTGAAGACATTGCATGAAAAGACACGGCTGAATATTGAACACAAGACAGAACAATATGCAAAGCAAGCCAACAAAGGGCGTAAGAAAGTAGTGTTTGAACCCGGCGATTGGGTTTGGGTTCATATGCGCACGGAACGTTTTCCCGAGCAACGACGTTCTAAGTTATTACCGCGCGGGGATGGACCATTCATGGTGTTGGAGAGGGTCAATGACAATGCCTACAAGCTTGATCTTCCAGGTGAGTATGGCATTAGTGCTACTTTTAATGTTACTGATTTGACTCTTTTTGATGCAGGTGATGATTTGAGGGCAAATCCTTTGCACGGCGGAGGGAATGATGTGGACATCGAACCATATCGAGGAGGAGGTGCTAGGGACTCGTTGCTCTATCCGCTTGGTCCAATTACTCGAGCGAGAGCGAGGGAATTCAAGCAAGCTATCGGCATCATGGTTCAAGATCTTTGGAATGGAGGTGATCTTGATTCGAGAATTGAAGATTCTGAAGCTCCTTGGCGCAACATGATTACATTTAACCTCGCGAATTCTGAACGGATTTAGGGCTAACGAGCTCCGAATGAGCTCAAATTTGGTCAGCTGAAGAGAAACGGCATCCTGATCAATACTCATGGCCTTTGGCCATGAACTGCGATGAATTTCAACAATTCGGCATCATTTAGATGGACTTTTAGGCCTTTTTCTATTTTTAGGCAAATTTTTATTAATTAAGGGTATTTTTGTAATTTTTGCCTTTTAGGGTTAGCACCATATATAAGGGTGCTTATGAGTTTCTGAAAAGATAACATTAATTCAGAATTTTATACAGAGAGGTTTTCTCTTCTTCAAGTTCTCTTGAAGACTAGATCTTATCAAGGCTTCCTTGTGGCGATCGATCGACTTATCGAGCAAGATCGCGAATTTTCTTGTTCGTGGCGTCTATAGCGTGGATTGGTTGACACAGGTTCGTCAACAGGTCACGCTCATACCGAGGTTACCAATCACAGGTTCGATTGGGGGTTAAGGTTAGCAATTCGCAACCCTTGGATCTTCGTAGAACGATCAGTTTCCGCAGCGATTCACATCAGAACCTATGGATGACGCACCCGTTCTGTAGGGATTGTCGAACATTTTAATCCGTCAGGGGAATCAGGCCGTGAATAGGACTCCTTTCTGCAAGGAACCTATGGATGACGCACCCGTTCTATAGGGATTGTCGAACATTTTGATCCATCAGGGGGATCAGGCCGTGAATAGGACTCCTTTCTGCTAGGAACCTATGGATGACGCACCCGTTCTATAGGGATTGCCGAACAGCTAAGCTGATCCTACATTCTGATGCATCAACTATGGCTTATACAAGTGAGATGTGCCTAAATTTTAGGCTTAGCAAATGAGCTATTCTAGGTCTAGGGATCACCTAGAACCTCACCGAAAGCTGGTTCTGAAGATTGTCCTTTTGACATGCAATGTGTTATTTTGGGACTTGGGGACTCCAAGTGTCCTGCAAAAATCTCAAACCTGCAAAAACATTGATAAGATTTTTCTGGGATTTAGGGGTTACCTGAAATCTGGCAGAAAGACGATTCTAAATATCGTCCTTTCGACGTGTTAGGTGACATTCTGGGATCTGGGGACTCCAGGTATCCTGTAGAAAGCTCACACCTACAAAAACTTTGATATGATTCTTTTGAGATTTTAGGGATTACCTGAAATCTCGCAGAAAGATAATTTTGAATATCGTCCTTTCGACGTGTTAAGTGATATTCTAGGATCTGGGGACTTCAGGCATCCTGCAGAAAGCTCAAACCTACAAAAATTTTGATAAGATTTTTCTGGGATTTAGGGGTTACCTGAAATCTCGCAGAAAGATGATTCTGAAGATTGTCCTTTCGACATGTTAAGTGACATTCTGGGATCTAGGGACTCCAGGTATCTTGCAGAAAGCTCAAACCTACAAAAACTTTGATAAAATATTTTTCTGGGATATGGGATTACCAAGGATCCTATAGAAAAGTAAGTTTGAAAGCTCTTCTTCACAAAGCAAGGCATCCTTCTAGAATCTGGGGTTACCATGAGTCCTGCAGAAGTTTAAGCCAAGAAAGATAGCATTCTGGGATCTGGGGTTACTAAGAATCCGTCAGAAGCTCAGGCATATAAACTCTTCTTCTCATATAAAGGTGTCCTTCTAGGATCTAGGGTTACCACGAATCCTGCAGAGGTTTAAATGAAGAAAGATAGCGTTTTGGGATCTGGGGTTACCAAGGATCCAATAGAAGCTTACGCATACAAATTCTTCTTCACAAAGAAATGTGTCCTTCTGGGACCTGGGGTTACCATGAATCCTGCAGAAGTTTAAACCAAGAGAGATAGCATTCTGGGTTTTGGGGTTACCAAGAATCCAGCAGAAGCTTAGGCATATAAACTCTTCTTCTCAGAGAAAGGTGTCCTTCTGGGACCTAGGGTTGCCATGAATCCTGCAGAAGTTTAAACCAAGAGAGATAGCATTATGGGATTTGGGGTTACCAAGAATCCAGCAGAAGTTTAGTCATATAAACTCTTCTTCATAGAGAAAGGTGTCATTCTGGGATCTGGGGTTACCACGAGTCCTACGGAAGTTTAAACCAAGAAAGATAGCTTTCTGGGATCTGGGGTTACCAGGAATCCGTCAGAAGCTTGTCATATAAACTCTTCTTCTCAGAGAAAGGTGTCCTTCTAGAACCTGGGGTTACCATGAGTCCTACAGAAGTTTAAACCAAGAGAGATAGCATTCTGGGATTTGGGGTTACCAAGAATCCAGCAGAAGCTCAAACTTGAAAGTTATTTTTCATAAAAGAAGTAGCATTATGAGGTCTGGGGATACCAGTGATCCTATAGAAGCTTGAACATGTAAACTCTTTCTTACCAAGAGAAGTTGTGTCCTTATGAGATAATGGATTACCAGGAATTCTGCAGAAGCAAGAAAGGTTGTGTTCTTCTGGGATTTGGGGTTGCCAGAAATCCTACATAAGTTTAGACATGTAAATTGTTTCTTACCAAGAGAGCTACAGGCCATTCTAGGAGCCGAAGTCATCAAGAATCTTGCAGAAACTTCAATCTGAAAATTTTCTCACCAAGGGCACATCAATGGTCTTTAAGTGATATCTAATGTCAAACCGTCATCACTTTATGATTTATATCATAGTCGTGAAAAATTTCAATAAATGCATTACAATGCAGGAGGTTATCCAAAATACCTTGCAAAATACGAAAGTGATCAAAAATTCCTTGTGGGGAAAGTTTGAATCAAACAATCTGAAATTACCAAAAGAGTTTGGTTAAAAAGTCCATTGGAGTATTCTCATAAAAAAAGACTTCTCACTGTTTTTGAGATAATGGTCTTTTATCAAGAATGCACTCAAATTTCCTATCAAACTTGTGCCTAGGGTTCAGGATCATTCGCAGTGAATACACCTCGATCGATCAGGAGGACTTCCAATGGACCATAATGTTGGGCTTGGTCAACGGTTTTTAAAGGGGGACTTGCAAGCAAGTCAAGGCTATTGAAGAGAAGTCTTCACCGTCTGCTCCAGGTTAACAAGTCAAGAAACCTGCAAAATGAGAAAGAAATAATCTTGCTCGAACTTCTTCGAGCTAAGCTTAGACATTAAACCCTACGTTAATCCAAATGCTTTAATCAGAAGAGACTTCTCAGGGTTGTAGCATAGGTAGGATTGGGGACCGAAAAGGCTTATTTTTTGCTTAGAATACGAGAAGGGTTTAACATTGGTGATCACTGCAGGTTTGACGCCGATCTTGTCCCTTCTGGTTCAAAGAGCGTCTTCAGTCTTCGAAGTGCATTGATAGTCTTTGAAGAGCATTGCCAGTCTTCGAAGCGCACATTTATCTTTAGAGAACATCTCTTTCATGTTGAGACGGTGTCAACATCTTGTCTATGCTTTTATCATCTAAATGTGACATAATTTGGGAGTATCTTCCGCAGTCCAACTCCCTTGGGATTTTCTTTTACAACCAGATCTCACTAGTGACCTATACAATGGTATCATGCCATCTTTTGGCATTCAGAAGATCAAACACATGATTCACAAGTGTACAAGTACTTGGATGGACATTGGCCTTGCTTTTACCAGGCACTTTGCTTTTTCTTGATACCCATAATTGAATTTTTTTTCTCTTTTTTTATTTTCCTCATCCTTTGTTGAAATCCCATCTTTTCCTTTCTTTTGGGAACCAGGATTTTCAAATGAGTGTGCTAGATGTACAACATGAATCTCAGCAATCAAACATTAGTCCAGGAATTTTTATAAATCCTATTTTTTAACTCATCCGTTATTGAAGTGACGTCGCTTCCGTCTTGGAATATGCAATGATCACCAACGGGTTTATGAAACGAACGTATAGGCTCAACTAGGCTGTGCAAAGAGTAAAAGTGTATAGGATAGAGAAACGAATTATTTTCGTCATCTTAAAGCATCTGAATTACCATAGAAGTTAAAATGACAAGCAACACACGAATATTGATGCAAGTATGAGCAAGAGAATTTCTAACCATTTACCTCATGATACTGCTGGACTTACCTCCAGTTGGCCCCAATGTGGGGTGGTTCTTGACAGGGGTAAAGAATGAAACCGCCGTTCAAAGGATTATCAATGGTCACATGTAGTGTTTAGGATAAAGAAATGAATGCCACCGTCGTCCCAATCCATGTAATCACTACGAATAACCCCTACATCCGTAGGTCAAGGTCTCGTTATCCTTACCACTCCACTCGTCTCTCAAGTGTGTATAGGAATTGTTTGGATCAGACTTGCCTCTTGTCTGGGAAAACATCCTTTTGAACAATCTAAACAACTCTTGTTAGAAAAGTTCATTTCGCTTTCTCCAAAACTTACCTTCCCAGGGGATTTATGATGCACAATGCATATTTCAATCATGTTCAGATAACCTCCAAGTTTAAATATGAATGTCAATGACGTGACTATGAGAATTTTGCGTCTTTCTAGACATGAGAATTGAATGCATGCTAAATTCCAAGAAGCCTTCAAATTCTAGTAATAAGCATTCTTGAAGTTTTAAAACCTAAGAGATTGGGAAATGAGTATTTACCTGCCCGGCGTGGCTAGGGATCCCTGAAAATATAAAAGGAAGTATATCAATGTATGCTCTCGAATTTCAGGAAATTAGAACGATACACCCTACCCTTGATCATGCACTCCAATGGAAGTGCATAGATAAAATCTGCATGATACTTAACAACACATAATGGTTAAGTATTTTAAAATTTCTTGAAATTCTCAATCTTTGAAAAGAAAGGACATGCACCTGACCACCACAATGGTAGGTTTCCTTGATCATGCATTTCAATTTGAACGTCGATATGTAGATTATAGGAAAGGGCCATTTCGACCTACGGCGATGATCCCTTTGTCTGATTGGGGCAATGAATCCTGCTCGATGGCTTCATCCATTTCTTGAACGTGTTCCATGCTACTCTTCGGAGTTCTTTATTCAAGGAAAAATGAATTCGTATCAAAATGTATGTTAAAGCATGCAGTGTGGAAGCGATACTTTTTACGCTTCACTTGGTCTTATGACTAAAGATCATTTCTGGAATGTTTGACTTGTGAAGTTGTTATCTTCCAATGATCATTTCGCCTTGAATTTGAGTTGGCGAGCTCTTTCCTTTTGAGTCCTTTTGAGTGCCAATAATTTTCTGTTGAAATTAAGGCAAATTCATATTAGGAGAAAGATCATTGAGGATCAAATTAGAACGACACCAAGTTACCCTTTACTCAAGTTTGTATCTTGAGATTTGACTCTGATGTGAACGACTCTTCTATCACGTTCATTGATCTTGCTGGGAATGAAATGCCACTTTTTCATCCGGTCGCGCAGATGATTCACTTGCCCCAGTTAGGCGTGACTTATCATGGCTAGGTAATGCTTGCCCCAGTTAAATGGCTCTATTCATTTTTGCATTTTCATGCAATACCCTGTCCAACTTGGGATATCTCTTACTTGGATCTTTACTTTATTTTTCACCTTTGAGGTGTCATCCTTCCAATGTTTGAGAAAATCATTTGCTTCAGGCGTCTTGTCACTTATGACCATCTTTATAATGCTCTCCTTTTATTGGACCCATGATAATGTCATATCGGCGTATTCTGCCACAGAAAGAAATGGCTTTGCATTAGTACATGCGAGAAAAAGAGGTAAATTGGATACGACACCCAGCTACCCTTATCTTGTCAATTATCGATATTTCTCTTTTGATTGAGTCCATTCCAATATTGTATACTGATATGGACAACATTTACCGAGTCCCTCCCTCCATGCTTGAAGGTGTTAGTAATATCAACAATCCATTTGCCCCAGTTGGGCGGCGTCAGCCTTGGCTAAATGCTTTAGCATTTTTCATATCCTTTGACAATTTTCAATCCCATTTGAAGAGGTCTTTGTACCTGTACAGAAGTAATGAGTATTCATCCATGTTTGACTTTATATAAATCCCCAAAGAACGCGATACTCCCTTTGAGGTATTGCATTTTAGTTGATCAAGGAAATCATCTCTTTCGGTTGCTTTGCCCCAGTAAGGCATATCTTGATGCTTGTCGTCTTTGGGCTTGATAACTTGCTCCAATATGCTATCTTGGTGGCACATGAGAATCTTGCCCCCAACTTGGTTCCTTGACAAGAAAAGAGGGGTTTGCCCCCAATGAATTTTCTTTGTTGACTCTACTCATCTATCTTGACTACCGGAATCTTCGATCGTTTTCGTTTGTCTCTTGGTAGCTTGACAACTTTGGAATTTGTCACATGGCGTCTTGGAGATTCTCTCAATCACAGTTGCCCTTGAAGTGTCAGATGTTTCCCTATCAAAGGAAATAAGGGTCATGTTTAAATTGTATATAAAATGGACCATTGGAGTTGGTACAATTTACCCTTCGTTCCTTGGGTCTTGGCATTTTCCTTTCATTTGGATTCTTCTTCCTTGATTTGTCTACATCTTTCAAAAAAGAATAGGCATATAAATGATGTATGCATGATGCAAGTGATCTAAGATGATTCGTGTTTGCAACGAAAAATGGATTCGTGCCTTTCACTCTATTCACAGAAAGCATCTCTTTATCAAGTATGACAATCTGTAAAGTTTGAACTCTTAATTTTCGAATGCTCTTTTCATAGAGACTTCTATTCGTTAAGAAACGTTTTCAGGTTTTCTCGAGAATTTTGTTCACAAATTGAGCCATTATGACGCTCTTGAAATCATTTATCATAAATGCATGTATGAGATGATATGAAAATGGGTACTCCCTATTCTGTCATTTGAAGTCATTGCTTCTTGGGTGTCTTGACTCTGTTCGTCACCTGAGAGGGAAAAAGATAGGAAGTATTATTCCCACATCTGATTAAAACTTTAGGAACGATACGTCCTTTTCCACCAAAAGGGATGGCTCGGCATTGTTCTTCTTGGAAGCGTTGTTGCTATGGCGAAACGCTTTTAGTATTCAATGGATGGATTTCATTCCATTACGTTCCATGAGTGATAACCATTGTTTCAAGGACTTGCCCCACGTATCACCATGGCAAATCTAATGTCTTCGACTTCGGCATGCTTTCTAGTTAGGGGAATGATTTGCCCCCAGCACCTGAGTATTCCACCTTGAGTGAGCTAATTTAGCCATATGAAGCTCCATTGTATCACGGTAATGCATTCCCTGTTGGTTGAGTCAATCACTTCCATGTCGAGTGATTTTGGCGTTTTGCGCCCCTCAATCTACTCTGACACCTGTCTTAAACTAACATTCTCTGTACATGAAAGAGAAACATCTCAGTCATTCGTATGGAATGAAATCAGAATAAGGGAGAATTTACTCCCTTTTGTGACATCAGAGGATAAAACTTCATCATGATCATCCAAATGTCTCGACATTTGATGTTCCATGATGTTTGACACAACTTGGTTTCTATCACTCTCCTTCTTGAGGCCGAGTGATCTTTCGTCACTTTCGCTTTATTGACGCTCTTCAATCTGTTTAGAGTGAAAGAAAAATGTTTGACATTTGATTATGAAAATCAATTACTAAAACAAATACACCCTCTTGATTCAAAGATGGGCAACGATCATCTCTTCATGGTCTTTTCGATTTGTCATGACTTCATGACGCTCCTCAAGCATCCTACTGCTCGCGATCCACAAGTTTAGATTCATCTCTATTTGTGTACATTTACACCTTGAAGTGTTGCTTCGCAAATAAGCATTCAGTTTTCTTCATCCCTACATATAGAAAAGGAGAGGGTCATTTCATATCTTGTCAATGATTGAAATGAGGAACGATAGACACCCTTTTGTGCTTGAGTGATCATCAATCTCATGGTGAGAAACATGAGTACTTGTACTCCTTGAGACGCGCTTCAATTGGCGATCGTGCCATGTCATATTAACCTCCAGTTTTGAGGATCCACCATTGAGTCTTTTTTTTAAAGAGACAAACGTCGACTTCACACAATCTTTTTATTTCACCTACATGACAGAAGGAATGAATAAGTCAATTGTTGCACAAAAAGCTCTAATTGAAACGATCACAGATTTACTATCCCCAAAGTATATTTCCCCAGCTCCCATCATTTTGAGCATCAGAGATGAAGGAATGTTCCTTAACGATCCCATTGATCTTTTTACAATCACCTGCAAGTGTGGATAACCATGTCAATTCATAAACAAATCAATTTAATTTGGAACGAATACATCCTTTTCAACTTAAAGAGAGAGTCGATCCGAATTAGGTTGCCCATTTTTCATGTTGTCTTGTTTCGGGGTTATCATAATAGATTCGTCTTCTCTTGGAAACCCAATGGGTGGCACCTGATGAAGGGGCATTTCCTTTCATCTTACAGGGAAAACAAGTCTCGTGTCATTGGCCTTCAACCATTTTGATCTGCTGGAAAAAGAAATAACCGAGCAAGTCAAGTATAACACTCGAAGTTTTTATTGGAACGACTACAGTTTTACCATTGTTCTATCACATCTTGCATGTGATTAGATGAAAAAAATCTTCAATAAATGTCTGTCATGTATAACCTGTCAAAAAGGAGACACACTTAGCATTTTACTTAGCAAAGACATCTCTCAATGAGGTCGCCTCATATAGTGAAAGTAAGGCGACGATATATATCCCATAATCCCTATTTATGGGTTTTTGATGTTTGCCAAGATTTCAAAATGAGAGGAGACATCGTTAAAAGATCGATCCATGGTCATCAATCGAACGCCCATTTAATTCCAAACGTTTTAATACGCAAATGGGGGGCATTCATCTTGAAAGATTGCTTTGTGACATTTTTCTTGTAAAAATCATGTGATCCTTGTTTTAAGAAATCACTACACAAAATGTGATTGCAAACATGGCCTTAACTTTATGCCCCAAAATATTGAATCGAAAGAATTTTAGACATAAAAAAAATGTCATCTTAATCCATGATTGAAAATTTGGGATGAACCATCTATTCCATAGGGACGACTTAGAAGTGTTTCAACTTTGAATCTAAAAATTCATCGTCAAAAATTTTCATTTGTAAACTCAAACACCTAGGGCATTCGGTTGATTTTCATAAATTTTTCTATCATGGAATTTCATTGGTGAATGAACAAGTAGAGGGAGAAATCATACTTACAGTGATTCGCATGATGATTTTTTTTTTGTTTTAGGTATACCAACCTTCCATAGACATGCGCATGAGACAAGTGGGTATACTCTAAAAATCAGAAATCAGGTGAGGAACTTATGGCTCAGGCTCCCACGATCCAAATGAGGCAGACTCCTCCCCAAGGGTACCCACCCAAGAGGGCTAGATATCGCCAATTTAGATTGTGAGCGGACAAACACGAAAGTCTCAAGTGCCATCAAACACGAGATCCTATCGCATCCTTTCCCCATTGTTGACACCTGATTTTTTTTACCATTTATTATTGTGATTTTTATTCTTTAAAATTAATTAAAAATATCAAAAAAGGTCATAAAATCACAAAATCAACTTTGGAAGCCTTGGTTTAACCTTAGGAACCAATTTTGAACAAAAAATATTTTTCGGTATTTTTAATATTTTTCGAGTTTATTTAATTATAAAAATACCCAAAAAAATCAGAAAAATACCATTCGTGGTCAGAAAAATACCCAAAAATATTCGATAATTTTGTTTTAATTTCCTCTTCAAGTGTGTCACTTTAAATCTCAAAAATTCGGCTCGGGTCACTATGTTCCTTCACAAACATAAACCCGAACCGAGCCTAAAAAAAAATCATTTTCGAGTCTTTTAGTTTTCAATTCTCACTTTTTATAAGCTATGACATTGGATTCTAAAGTCTTAAAGTGCAATTAGGTCAATTTGCCCTCCAATTTAATCAATTTTTACCAAAAGGGCTTAATTACACATTTTTCTTTCAATTAGTCCCCGGTTTCACGGATGTATACGTATGCTCTACGTATTTATACGTCATACGTATTTATACGTTATGCATATTTGTATTGTTTGGTAACCTCTTTAACTCTTGTAATAATAATAATGGTTATTATTTTTAACACCTTTGTTAGTGCCTTTTTTAGCATTTTTGTATTGTGAGTGCTATTGCTAGTGCTATTTTTAAATAGCATTTTTTGTATTATAAATTGTGAGTGCTATTATTAGTGCTATTTTTAAATGACATTTATTTATCATAAATTGTGAGTGCTATTGTTAGTGCTATTTTTAAATGGCATTTATTTATCATAAATTGTGAGTGCTATTGTTAGATAGAATTTATAATTGTTAGTGCTATTTTTAAATAGAATTTTTGTATTATAAATTGTGAGTGCTATTGTTAGTGCTATTTTTAAATAGCATTTTTTGTATTATAAATTGTGAGTGCTATTGTTAGTGCTATTTTTAAATGTCATTTATTTGTGAGTGCTATTATTAGATAGAATTTATAATTGTTAGTGCTATTTTTAAATAGAATTTTTGTATTATAAATTGTGAGTGCTATGTTAGTGCTATTTTTAAATAGCATTTTTGTATTATAAATTGTGAGTGCTATTGTTAGTGCTATTTTTAAATGTCATTTATTTGTGAGTGCTATTTTTAGATAGAATTTATAATTGTTAGTGCTATTTTTAAATACAATTTATTGGAAGGTATTTTTGGCTATAAAAGGATGGCAAGAGTTTTGAGGTTGAAGGGGAGAGACATTTTGTAGAGTGTGCAAATTTTTGAGAGCTTAGAGAGAAGAACACAAACACTCTCTATATTCTCATAATCTTGAGTGAGCAAAATATACTAAGTTCGGAATATTGATTCCGCATATTGCTAGCACAATTGTTGTGGAGTTATTCGTCGTCTCCCCGTTCGTCAATTGGTGGTGCGTCCGAACTAGATGCCTAACACTTGTGGAGGCTGAGATCGAAGAACATCGAACCGACACCTCCGTTCAAGCACGCTACGAGAGGTAATCCATTTACTCCCTTTGAGGCTTTGTGATTTTTTTTCGATTGAAATGCACGAAGTACGCCTCTGGAGATACATGTATGGGTTGTTATTTATTTCCGCTACGTGTTACGTGGATCCCAACAGTGGTATCAGAGCCGATCCTTAGGTGTTTTCGTGCATTTAATTGATTTTTTTGCAATTTTTGCAATACTATGGCCAATATGTATTAACGAATTGTTCGTCTTACATGGCTAATGGAGGTTGATTATTTTATATGATAAATTAATCAACGTAGCAAAAATTGAGACTAAATCAATTTTGAATCGAAAATTTATGGCTATCTTATTTTACGTAAAAATTCTGAATATGATTCAACGTAGAATTTTTATTGTGCCTTCCTAAGTTTTAAATTGTGAATTTATTACTTACGTGGAAGGGTGGTGATCATGGAAAAATCCCTAATCAATGTGATTGATGTATGTATGAATGTATGGTGATTATTTATATATTTGGGGTTGTAATTATTAAATGGAGGCTGCGTACTCCTTTTATTTTTCATGTAATCTTTATTTTTAGCATAGTCAATTGTTGATGTAAATGCTACGAGGATTACGTGGAGGAGCCTTTTAAGTCGGCGAGCTCTTTGGGGCCCGATTCTTGAAGAGTTCAAGAAACCAAGAAGAAGAGAAGAGCGGCTCTCCGTTATTAAAATATTAAAATGATTAAATGTGGTCTCATTGGCTCGAGACCCATTAAATCATAATTCCATGATCACCACGTAGGATAGATGTTTATGTGATTGACATCTATTTTTTTTTATGATTACGTGAGCATGTTAAACTGGTTAATGTGCAAAGTCAGACTTACCTCACCCAAAATTGCGCCTGCATGAAATCCTAGTTAGGGAAAATCACTCGCGTTAGGTACCGAAAGGGCGTTGGTAATGACATCAACGTAACCAAGTCCCCGAACTCAAAATCTCTGGTTCCGCAGAATTGATCGATCTCTCCCAATCGGTCAATAAGGTTTCCGGTCTACCCTCCAAGAAAGACCGGTGGCGACTCCAAATGCATGCACAATTTGCACATGCCACCACGACCACACTGAAGGTCGAAAGCGATCGACTCTTATCGTCGAAGAATACTCCCGCCGCGATTTGGTATGGGCCTGGGAGGGCTCGCGCCGATCCAAGACCCGTGATCGGTAATCCATTAGCCGCGTCCGCTTCCGGACGGGTCGCGACAGCTGGCGACTCCACTGGGGACTTGTTCTAGAAACTATGGTTCTAGACCTCAAGTGGACTTAGGCCGTAATAAAAATTGAGTGATTTTTCTAACCCTACAGGCGCTCTTGAAGGTGAGGTAAGTCCGCTCACGATAGGTGTTATATGTTTTTGCAGATTGGAGTAATAAGGGGTGTAGTCTGTGATTAACTTTATTTTACGCAGGTGTGGCGTAGGAATGTATGTTGTGTGGATGATTTGAAGTGCTGATTGATAAATTGTTGTGCATGACTTGCATTGTGATGATCACGACACATGGACACACACAACCGCGCCTAAAACCCCAGGCGCCGCCTTTAGGAACACAATAGAAGGAATTGAAAATGGAATCTCCGTGAGGAAAAACACGGGGTAATCCACTTCTCAATTCCGCTCGCTTCGAACTATGGATTGAGTCACAATGCAACGATAGTTGTGCAATGGAATCGGCTCTTTCTAGAACTCGAGGTGGGAACCTTAACCTTAGGTGCCAAACCCTCTGATTTTTAGAAGTTCACCATCACTTGTCTCATGCGCATGTCTTTGGGCGGTTGGTACACCTAAAATCGCACATAAGCCGACGAGTTGGGTTGGTAAGACTCTCTATCCCTCAAAACTATTACAGTTCATATAAATATAGGCATTTCATTCATTGCATTCTGGTGATTAGATTAAATGCCATTTCAAGGATAGATGCATGTGTTTTTCCCAAACGTCCTTGATAGAAGACGAGGAGGATGATATCCCATGGCGAACACCGAGTGAGCAACAAAGGAGCCTACTATGGACATTATTGAGATATCGTCCAATGAAGATGACGAGTTAGGGCAAGTGATCCGGAAGTCACAGATCGAACTTGGGGCATCCTTAAACGTTAGGATCACATTCCTTGGTTTCATTTTCCATTACTAGTCCTCTTGTATAGGGTTTATTTTTATCGAGGCTTTCTCTATCTCACCCCTTAGAGTGATTGTATTAGGGATCTATTGGTGTATACATTCAGATGGAACTCGGTTGTATTTCTTTTGACGGGTCATGGGAATGTGATAGTGGCATTTTCTCTAATCATCCGAATACTCCCAAGTCAAGTTTATAATTCCTTTAGAGGAAACTAAAGTTGAAAATCTTACACGACCTTTTTGGTCGTACAGGGTAATCCAGCCCCAATTTCGCTAGAAGGAATTATACACTTGAATTGGTCCATGCATGTCATACGTCACTAAGTAATCCACGATAATTGATCAAGAGTATTGACGTTATTTCGAATTTAATGACGAGATAGATGTCCAAATTGCTCTCGTTCTTAACAAAACGGCCTTGATTTGGATGCCGTATCTTCAATTAAATTTAAAAACACGTCGTTATGCCTTGCATTTTTGACTAATTCGCTCTTCTGAATATTGGTCAAAAGCAATTATCGTGAATTACATTCCTTTCAATAGTATGCTTTCTTTCGAGGAATATTGATAAAAACTTTTCGCACAAGATTAAAACCCTTGTAAAAGTTCTTGTCATTATTAATTACGAGCAAGCATAAGATTGAAAGGGGTCTATGCTTTCTTTTTCAGATTATTCCTTTTGACTCGGTCTTTTCATTTGCAGGTGAAAAACAAGTAGCATAAAGAAATCTTTTCTTGGATAAGTCTGAGGCTATTCTTTCATCTGACCATGAGTGAGTTAGAAAATCAGAACACATCTACTCGACTTATTATGGATCGGCTCATCCAAGTCTAAGATGTCCGGATGCTCGAAGAAATGGATCATATAAAAGCTAAAACAAACACAGGGGCTTTCATTCATTCTTGCCCAAACCAGATCATACAATTCATTGGGGTGGAAAAGTAAAGCAGAAGTGAGCCCTAATCAACGACACAAAGGAGCCCAGCTGGCCCTCCAGGTTATGGATGCTTTGTTTATACGCACCACTCCGCGTATCATGGTCCGCAAGCCTGAGGTGGAGGCGTTTGCGTTCATCATTGACTGCAACAACCTGAGTCTCGTGATCTTCGGCGACTGCTTCCAAGTCCCGAACAAGTCCATTCTCACGAGTTATATCCTCGTTTATGCCGTTGAGCCTTTCTTCCAGCCACTCGCTCCGATTCCTTAGCAGGGCATTACGTCGATCGCGCTCATAGGTAGCCAGAGATAGAGCTAAGTCCTCCACCAGATTCCTCCTCTCGCGTAGCAATGTCGAAACCCGCTCTTTGGCGAACTCAACAGCCTTTTTGTGACTATCGGCCAGGTAGTCAGCCAACGCTAGGCGGTCGGACTGATCCTCATAACGGGCTCGCAAGACACGAGCCACGGTAACTCCCCGATGAGCAGCGCGGTAGACCTCCAAGGAGTTCGTAAAGAGCGTTGGAAAAATATTGTATTCCCTCCCCAACGCGGGTACCCTCGAGGGAGGTGATGTCCAGGTCCCCGAACATGACTCTGATCTCATCCTCGGTTTCGGGATGATCGGCTATGTGAGCGTAGCCTCGACCCAAGAGGTTATAGAACTCTTTCCATCGAGTCAAAGCTTCGGCTGAGAAAGTGTGAACTTGGGAAGAAGCCATTTTCGACGGAGATGTGTGTAGTGGAGCGATTAGAGGATGGAAGCAAATTATATGAGAGCGTTAATCTCCCAAACACCAACTCCGCATTTTATAGCGTCTCGAGAGTGGAGAAAAGTTGCAGCAATAGTGCTTGTGGAGCCAGGTTAATTAATGTAAAGCGAGGGCTGCTCCTCCCGTGAATCATCAGACATGTCCTGATCCGCAATTTCAGGCCTGACAAATTCGGTCTCGCCATTATTAAAGCTGGGAGGGAGGCGAGCGCAACTATCGAAGAAGCCACGAAAGGATTGTGTTGTTCCATCACGCATGAAGCTGGGCGGCGAGTGAACAGCTCTGCCACTTAAAAAGAGAAGACAGTGCTGAACAGGCATGACTATTGAGGAAAAGTGAAAGGCGAGCGCAACTATCGAAGAAGCCGCGAAAGGATTGTGTTGTTCCATCACGCATGAAGCTGGGCGGCGAGTGAACAGCTCTGCCACTTAAAAAGAGAAGACAGTGCTGAACAGGCATGACTATTGAGGAAAAGTGAAAGGCGAGCGCAACTATCGAAGAAGCCGCGAAAGGATTGTGTTGTTCCATCACGCATAAAGCTGGGCGGCGAGTGAACAGCTCTGCCACTTAAAAAGAGAAGACAGTGCTGAACAGGCATGACTATCGAGGAAAAGTGAAAGGCGAGCGCTACTATCGAAGAAGCCGCGGAAGGATTTGGTTACCCCTTCGTGTCGGAAAGCTGAGCAGGAGGTAAACAGTTCCGTCGTTTCAAAAACAGAACGCTGAAAAGACCTAGCTTTCGAGGAAAAGGAGGCAACAAATCGAAAGAGCGAGTATACAAAAGAGAACAGAGAACCCCGAGTGACGAGTTCGTTGAAAGACCTCAAATTCTCTAGAATCAGATTCGACATCGAAGCCATGGAACTCAACATCGCCGGTGACGAACATCAAGATCGCAGTGGTGACGACGGCAGTGGCCACGACGCTCAACCCCGGAAAAGAAAAAGTCGCCAGCGCTACGCTCGGAAAGAAATCCAGGAGCTTGAAGCTTTCTTCGATGAATGCCCTTGCCCAAACGAGGAACAAAAGATTGAATTGGGCCAGAAGCTGGGAATGAATCCTATGAGAATCCATTTTTGGTTTCAGAATAGACGTTTCAGACTAGGTGTCCAACACAGGCGTAAGGAGATCACGGCCCTAAAAGAGCAGAACCAAAACCTTCAAATGGAAAACATGTGGTATGAGAAAATTCTCAGTACTATTACCTGCCCTGACTGCGGTGGCCCTACCACCCTCAGTAAATTGTTCCCCAGTAAGCCTTCTACGAAGATGGAAGGTGCTCATTTATCCCCCTGCTCCCTTGAGCCATCTCCGGTACAATCAGATCCTGCTAATGGCGCGCATGAGCAGATCGATCCTACAGAAATTATACCAGTGTCTTCGGAGGAAGAAGATACGTGTCGTTATGATCGGAGTCACCTCATCGAAGCCCATGAATCTCCTCCACAACAGCTTCCGGTAAGATCAGATACGGTTCAAGAGGAGTTAGAGGTTAGTCGGCAGGCTATCTACGCCACTCTAGACGACGAGAAGAAGAAATTCACTTGGCCCCCGGAGCTTCATCTCAAGTTCTTGGACGCAGTTCGACAGATAGGACTCGACTTCATAGGTCCGACAAGCATACTTAGGGTCATGAACGTACCGGGACTTACCAAGCAATTAGTCGCAAATCACCTTGGTTGCTACAGAAGGGCGTTAGGACAGCGTTATGCAGAACTGAATCCGAGCAATAGACTCGGCTGCGAACCCAGCACCCTTATGACAAATGAGGCCCGGTCGAATCTGGACGACTATTGGGGATTTGATCAGGATATCCTCGCGAGTCATTTCAATATTCCTCAAGAACACGCATCACAAGTGCAACGAGTAAGCACTCCTCCGTCCGAGCAGCAGCTAGTCAGTGTTCATCCTGTCGCAGATCAGCCCACCACGCCCAGTGCTCAAGGGTTTGCCCAATCAGAGCATATGGCTTCAGATGATCTAATGGGAGAAAGCTTGGAGCACTCTTATTTCCCTAATCCCCAAGTGGGAGATGCTTGTGGTAGTCAATCGATCAAATCTCCTCTTATAATCCCAGACAAAGATGGAGGTTCCAGTTCGAAGAACCCGTCGGGCGATGCAGCTCAACCTACACATCAATCGTTCGAGGTGTCGGGTGATTTCTTCGATGAAGGACTTGATACCTGGTTCGATCAGTTGGAAGCTATTAAAGGTTGGCAACCATGATCTGCACTTGGTAATGGCACACCTAAGCTGAGGCCAGACTGGTTAGTCATTGGACATGCCCCAAGAAAGAAGGGGATGTACGCGAGAAGGATGTATCTCCTATTGTAAAGTTCTCATCGGTGCATGCGTTTGTTTCTTCAATAGCTAGAGTTGATTCTGCATAATGTTTTTCGCAAACGTCATCTCGTGTGTATACGGTAATTCCTTGTTATTAAGTTCAAGGTAAAATCAGCCCTGACACGTGAAGGCAGAATTGATAGCATGAGTTACTAGCAGAATGTGATCGAGCTCGAAAGTGAAAGATTACTAGCGGCCCCAAACGCAATGACCGCAAAATCAGGGGCAATCTTTAAGTTTCGAGCAACTACAAATCTATTTCTCACGAGGCATTCAGGTCAATCAAATATAAAGCGTCGGGCTGTGAGAATGATGCGTAGTCAATCTGTTGACACAGGCGAAAAAGGAGTCGCGTAGATCCGAAAGCAAAAACCTTTCTTGGCTAGTCAACAATGCAGAATGAAAGAGCATATATAAACAAACTCGCATTTATTTCATTCAGCAGGAAAGTTTACAAGTGGATCACTGAGGGGGAGCAGTAAACCCAAAATGAGTTCTGACAAGCATCACAAAAAAGCTTAACTGACTCTCCATGCTATCCATGCCTTGCTTACAACCCACACTCCGGGAATCGAGGTCTACAAGCTTGAAGAAAAGGAGACGACATTTCTCCTTAAGTTCGTTCACCTTGGTGTCATAGTACTCGAACTCAAGCTCTAAGTCATGAGCCAGCACCCTCCCGCGAGCTATATCCATGCTCAGGTCTTCAAGCCTTTCCTCCAACCAGGCACACTGGAACCTCAACACGAAGTTGTGCTGGTCTTGCTCAAAGGCGGTGTCAAAAAGAGCCAGACGCTCCACCAAGTTGTCCCTCTCACGGACCAGCATCGAAACCTGGGCGTGGGCGTATTCAACAGCCCTTTTATGGTTATCGGCCGTCAGCATGGCCAACATCAGGGACTCAGTTCGGTCCTGATAACGGGCTCGCACGATACCAGCCAAAGTGACCTCCCGGCTAGCAACTTCGTAAGCCTGCATGAAATTGTTAAAGAGAGTTGGGAAGATCACAAACTCCCTTTGCAGTTTTGTACCTTCAATACACGCAGTATCCAGGGCCGGAATCAGAGTACGAACTTCAACCTCAGCTTCAGGATGATTGTTTATGTAGCCATAACCCCTACCCAAGAGGTGGTAAAATCTCTCCCATTGGGTCGAAGCTTCAGGTAAGGCAACAGGCATAGAGGAGGAATCCATATGCGATGGAATGACGGAGAAGAGAGTGAGAATGTGAAGAGTGTTTGAGAGGCTGAGTCTGATAAGGCTAAAGTGTTAATCTTCTTGACATCAATCTATCACCTTATAAATGCTCGAGTACAGGGAGAAGTGGTAATAATATTTTATGTGCAGTAGAGCCAAGCGGGTTTCGTTAATGCATCCCCGATGAATCACGAATCCACCACCGTCCTGTGATCTCGGGTTTTACGAAACATAATGGCGCCGAAAGGTGGGCAGGCTTGTTACTCTAGAGACTGGGCCAGGGGGACAAGCGTAGTGCTCGACAAAGCGAAATCAACGCAAGAGATCTTCAGGCTCCGTTCACGTAGAAAAGAGCAAAAAAGGACAAAGTGGGAATTACGAAGCCTTGAGAAAAACGCTCGTCAAGTAGCCATCACAAAAGGACGAAGTGGGAATCTCGAAACATTGAGAAGAGCGCTCGTCGGGTAGCCATCACCTTTGATCGAAGAACGGTGATCCGGCTCCTTTAACCTCTCAGAATTTGCAGAGAAAGTGAAGATCCAAGGAGGAACAAAGAAAGCTGAGTTAACGGAAAATCAAACAGTGATATCCCGGTCAAAATGTTCAAGGGATTCTGTCATTTACTGGAAGCGCCAGACTTGGAGGTCTCCGAGCTTGAGCTGCTGGAAGAGTTTGAAGATCTCAGGACCGAACCTGACACGAGGGCCATGGAGACCGATCCTTCTAATGATGAAACCCGCGGCTTGGTTAACGAGAACAGTACCCGCGACGGTTATCAGCGTCAGAAAGGGGAATATCTCAAACGCAACACTTCAGGTCAAGTCCATAAACTCGAATTGTTTTTCAGGGAATACCCCTATCCGGACATGGAACAGAAAATCAAAATGGGCCAGGAGATAGGGTGGGAGCCTCGGAAGGTCAAGTGCTGGTTTGAAAACAAACGAACCCGGCTGAAGCAGCAACGCGATCGGCACGAGTTAGCGGTTGTAAGGGAGGAAAATGAAAAGCTTCGAATAAAAAACACTCAGTACAAAAAAGCTCTAAGCATCGCTATTTGCCTAGAGTGCGGTAACCCTGTTCCCACGGACGGAGTATTCACTGAAGAGCCAGATCTGGGGGTTTATAATGCTCATTTGTTGCAATGCCCTTCGCAACATCTTTCGGAACAGGCGGGTACCGCCGAGGATCTACAAGAGGAAACTAGTGCTATAAGGTCAAAGTCGACGCCCATTGTGGAAGGGAACATGCGTCATGACAAGTCGGGTCCGCTCGATGATGAACTCACCATCATGACCAGCCGATCTGAGACCACTAAATCCCCTCCAGAGCAACCTCCAACACGACCAGATTCCGAGAAGAGTAACCGCCAAGTTGCTGACACCACTTCGGCTAGCAAGAAAATAAGATTTCGTTGGACCCCGGAGTTTCATAGCAAATTTGTTGATGCAGTTCAACAGTTGGGGATCAGTTTTGCTTGCCCATTGCGCATACTCGAAATCATGAACGTGCCGGGACTGACTAAAAATATGGTCAAGAATCACCTTTGGCGCTACAAGAAACTACTGAGAGATGGACGAGCGTCGCTAGACCAAGATAGAGGCGGTTCAACACGACCAGATTCCACGAAGAGTAGCCGCCGAGTTGCCAACCCTACTTCGGCTAGCAAGAAAACAAGGTTTTATTGGACCTCGGAGCTTCATAGCAAATTTGTTGATGCAGTTCAACAGTTAGGGATCAGTTTGGCTCGCCCATCGCGCATACTCAAGATCATGAACATGCCGGAATTGGATAGAAATAAAGTCAGGAACCACCTTTGGTGCTACAAAAGACTACTGAGAGATGGACGAGTGGCGCTAGACCAAGAGAGAGGCAGTTCAAGTTTAAACGATGAGCATGGCTGTGATCGCAATCCTCATGAAGCAGGAAGCATCCAATCACCTCTTAACACCGATGGGACTGACAATTACACGGTCGATTGTTCAGGCATCAATCAGAGTACTCCCATGGGTTATCCCAGTACTCCTCAGGAGTATGTACCGCAATTTCAGCAAATCGGGACTCCCCAGTCTGATCACCGACTGGCCGTTAATACTAGTCCTACAGCGGATCTAACACTGGCAGGAGATGCACATACAATCTTGCGAGACGATTACGGAGATTCCGGCTCGAAGAATCAGGTGGTCCATGACGAAAATGGCAAAAAGATTCCTTCTCCAGTAGTCGACAATACTCAACCTGAGTGTCAGTCGCTCGATGGTTCAGACGATCTCCTTGAAAACATCTATTCTTGGTTCGATCGGCTGAATTCCCCCCTGAGTTACCCTGGTACTCCCCAAGAGTATGTACAACAATTTCAGCAGGTATGGACTCCCCAATTTGAGCACCAACCGATCGTTAGTGTTATTCCTACGGCGAATCCAGCATCGGGTATAAACCTACTGGACAACGATGAAAATACCAACTCGAGAAGTGAGGTTGTTCATGTCGAAAGTAGTGTGAGGAACCCATCGCCAATGGTTGAGGATGCCCGACTTGGGCGTCAATGGCTTGAAATTTCAAGCGAGTCCCTCAGTGAGCAACTCGGCGTGTGGATCACGCATAAACCGAGAAACCAGGTTGTTCATGCCGAAAATGGGAGAAGTCCGTCACCAGCAATTAAGGATGCTCAACTTGGACGACCCGAGCGGTCGGACGATCTCCTGAATGAGCAACTCAGCCTATGGGTCAAGCATTTTGGAACAAGTGCATCTTCGCAGTCGTGACCGGTACCGGCGACCGGACATCTGGTTCGAAGCTCGTGTGCTAAATCATTAGAAGGCTCAGGAGAGTGAGAGGTGAATACATCGAATGAATGTGTTACGGATTTCGTTGTAAAGTTCCCGCGGGAACATTGTAATTAACGCTGAAAACTAACCGCTCTGAGTGTCAACATTACCCTTTGAACGTCTTCGAGCCAAGGGCCATGGATTAATCACTTAATCCGTGGAGCAAATTCCATGAACGATGACTATCACCCGCGGAGCATAATGGGATCTACCCCCATTCAGCACGAAATACGTTTGGTCACGAAGCCTCCCATTTGGTAAAACGATGTATCGTTCCTAAACGATCTTCAACCGAATACCAAAGTAATGTCTCATTTCTTTCCCTTCTCAGGTGTTAAACGTGGATAAATCACCCAAGGAGCCATCTGTTCAAATAACAAAACAGACGTTGCCCAACCGGGGGCAGCTGAACCATTGATATTGCAAATATTCCAAGCATGGATAAGCGGATTTGATAGACGTGGTTCATATCAATACGCGACGTCAGAACGGGATGAGAACCAAGAGTAAAGTTGTATTGTCCCAATTTGTCTTCAATTTGGGAATATGAGTTAACACTTGCTATTTATCCTTGATAGGGACTCACCATCAAGGAGGACAAATTTTGACAACCTGTGTGCACTCGCAGGGGCACACGACCGAGGGTAAGATGTATCGTTCTAATTTTTTGAAAAATTCATGAACGAACAATAACATGTTTCTTCCGCATTTTCAGGGATCTCCAGCCGCGGGGGACAGGTAAGTATCCCTTTCCCCAATCCATTGAAAATGTTGAATAAAAAATAGAGAAGAAAAGAAAAGCTTTTAGAATCTGATGTCTAGAAAAGACATAGGATTCTAACTTCATTGGCATTCATGTTTTGAAACATGAGGTTATCTGAACATGCATTGGGCATCATAAAATCCCATTGACGGGTAAAATTTTTGGAGAAAACGAAAGAGATTTTTCCAATCAAAAGTTGTTCAAAACTTTCAAAAGGACGTTTTCTCAAAAGACGAGAGGCAAAGCCTAGTCCAAACACGTCCTATACACACTTAAGAGAGAAATGGAGCGGATAAGACAGCAGAATCTGGACCTACGGAAGTAGGGACCATTCGCAGCGATTACATGGGTTGGGACGACGGAGGCATTCGTTTCATATCCCCCAAACACTACAGGTGACCGTTGATAACCCCTTTGAACGGCGGTTTTCATTCTTAACCCTGTCAAGAACCACCCCACATCGGGGCAAAATGGAGGTGAGTCCAGCAGCATCAGGAGAAAATGGTTAGAAATTTTCTTGCTCGGACTAACATTAATCTTTGTGTGTTGTTTATATGGTAATCCAAGTGCCATAGGATGATGAGAAGCATTCATTTCTCTATCCCACACACCGAATCCTTTGCATAGCCAAGTTGAGCCTGCAGAATCATTTCATAAACCCGTTGGTGATCATTGCACATTCCAAGACGGATGCAGCATCACTTCAGAAACGAAGAAGTTCAAGACTTAGGGTTTGCAAAAGAATTCCTAAGTTAATGTTTAACCTTGTTAGACCTTTGATCATAGGTCTAACGCGATCCTATGAAGATGAGAAAAAGTGGGATTTCAAAAATGAATGAGAAAAATCCACGGCATCGAGAAAAAGCAAAGTGCCTGGTAAAAGCAAGGCCGATGCTCATGAAAGCTGTTTGCTTGATCCCCAGTGAAACTTGGATGAAAAAAAAAAAATTCTTAAAGGAGTCAAATAAAAAAAGCTGCTCCCCAAATGCTGCCAAGCACAGAACAAAGACATGGAGAGAGTCGGTCTCTGAATGCAACAAGGGACGCTCTCTAAAGAGCTGGTGCACACCTCAAAATCGGTTGTACACCTCAAAAACTAAAGATGCAGAAAGGAAAAGACAGGAGGTAAATCAGCAATGATCACCAATGTCAAACTCGTCATGAATTCTGGGCCAAAAACAAGCCTTTTTCGGTCCCCAATCCTACCAACATCATAACCCTGAAACAGTCTTCTCTGACTAAGACACTTGGGTTAACATACAGCTCAGCTCGAAGAAGTACGAGCAAGACTATTTCTTTCTCATTTTGCAGGGTTCTTGACTTGTAAACCCGGAGCAGATGGTGAAAACTTTCATTCAATAACCTTGACTCAAAAGTGAGTCCCCCTTGAAGACCAATATCCAAGCCCAACATTACGGTCCCGTGGAAGACCTCCCGACCGATCAAAATGTATGCGCTGCGAATGAGCCTAAAACCTAGGCACGGGTTAGTAGGGAATCGAGTGTATCCCCTATAAAAAAACACGATCGCAAAACAGGTGAGAAGACCTCATTGTCGAGAAATATTCCAATTGATGTTTTGAACAAACTCTTTTTGGAATTTTCAAACTGTTGATCCAGATTTTCCGTGCAAGGGATTTGTGATCACATTTGCATGTTGCAAGAATGCTTTGGATAACCCCCAGCATCAAAATGCACATTTCATGATTAAAACTTAAATCATACGGTTTTGTCAAAATGGACAGCCGTGGTCTTCCCAAAGATTACTAACGTTTTCTTGGTGAAGAAAAATCTTTCAGGCTCAAACTTATGCAGGATACTTGGAGAACCCAACTCCCAGAATGTCGCCTCAACAGACTCAAGTGAACTTTTGTCAAAATAAAATCTTTCACTGCTTCAAAAAACTGAATTCCCGACAAACTTCGGGGTCTCAAAAAAAGGGGAAGAAAAATCCTTTTAAAAGAAAAAGTCCTATCGGACGTGGAGAACCCTCGTCATGAGACCCCTTTTCATAATTTAGGCAGTCTCATCGGACGTGGAGAACCCTCGTCATGAGACCCCTTTTTCATAATTTAGGCAGTCTCATCGGACGTGGAGAACCCTCGTCATGAGACCCCTTTTCAAAGTCAAAACTGATGGTAGACACCGCTTGAAGGGTCAAAACTATGGTAGATACCGCCTGAAGGGTCAACACAAGGTAGATACCGCCTGAAGGGTCAACACAAGGTAGATACCGCCTGAAGGGTCAGCTCAAAGGTAGATACCGCCTGAAGGGTCAAATGAAGGTAGATACCGCCTGAAGGGTCAAATCAAGGTAGATACCGCCTGAAGGGTCAAAATATGGTAGATACCGCCTGAAGGGTCAAATCAAAGGTAGATACCGCCTGAAGGGTCAACACAAGGTAGATACCGCCTGAAGGATCAACACATGGTAGATACCGCCTGAAGGGTCAACACAAGGTAGAAACCGCCTGAAGGGTCAAATCAAAGGTAGAAACCGCCTGAAGGGTCAACTCAAGGTAGAAACCGCCTGAATGGTCAAACCAAGGTAGAAACCGCCTGAGGGATCACATTAATGGTAGAAACCGCCTGAAGGGTCACATATGGTAGAAACTGCATAAGGGTCAACTCATTGATAAATATCGCAGTAAGGATCAACACAAAGGTCTGATCCACCATACGGATCAAAATTCTTGGCAAATCCCAAAGCGTGGGATGCGCCTTCCTTAGGTTCCTACAAGTTAGGAATCCCATCATGGTATGACCTACCATACAGGTCAGAGCTTAATCTCCCTGGGATATTCTGAATGACGAGTCCTAGGCATCTTCTTGAAAGTCGTCGCAACCGGCAGCATCCGACAGGTGAGCTTCAGGTAAGCCTCTCTCACTCCAGCCCATGTTCAAATTGTTAGAGCAAACCGGGGATTGATTTGAGCTTTTATCAATAGGCTTAAGGATCCGATGTCATAACATTTCTTCTCTTATTTTCCCAGTTGAGTCGGTTAGGAATCAGGTGCCACCTTATCTTTGAGAGAAACCTCTAACGAGATTCCTCTCAAAGAGGGGCAGCTGTTGACACCTGATTTTTTTTACCATTTATTATTGTGATTTTTATTCTTTAAAATTAATTAAAAATATCAAAAAAGGTCATAAAATCACAAAATCAACTTTGGAAGCCTTGGTTTAACCTTAGGAACCAATTTTGAACAAAAAATATTTTTCGGTATTTTTAATATTTTTCGAGTTTATTTAATTATAAAAATACCCAAAAAATCAGAAAAATACCATTCGTGGTCAGAAAAATACCCAAAAATATTCGATAATTTTGTTTTAATTTCCTCTTCAAGTGTGTCACTTTAAATCTCAAAAATTCGGCTCGGGTCACTATGTTCCTTCACAAACATAAACCCGAACCGAGCCTAAAAAAAAATCATTTTCGAGTCTTTTAGTTTTCAATTCTCACTTTTTATAAGCTATGACATTGGATTCTAAAGTCTTAAAGTGCAATTAGGTCAATTTGCCCTCCAATTTAATCAATTTTTACCAAAAGGGCTTAATTGCACATTTTTCTTTCAATTAGTCCCCGGTTTCACGGATGTATACGTATGCTCTACGTATTTATACGTCATACGTATTTATACGTTATGCATATTTGTATTGTTTGGTAACCTCTTTAACTCTTGTAATAATAATAATGGTTATTATTTTTAACACCTTTGTTAGTGCCTTTTTTAGCATTTTTGTATTGTGAGTGCTATTGCTAGTGCTATTTTTAAATAGCATTTTTTGTATTATAAATTGTGAGTGCTATTGTTAGTGCTATTTTTAAATGACATTTATTTATCATAAATTGTGAGTGCTATTGTTAGTGCTATTTTTAAATGGCATTTATTTATCATAAATTGTGAGTGCTATTGTTAGATAGAATTTATAATTGTTAGTGCTATTTTTAAATAGAATTTTTGTATTATAAATTGTGAGTGCTATTGTTAGTGCTATTTTTAAATAGCATTTTTGTATTATAAATTGTGAGTGCTATTGTTAGTGCTATTTTTAAATGTCATTTATTTGTGAGTGCTATTATTAGATAGAATTTATAATTGTTAGTGCTATTTTTAAATAGAATTTTTGTATTATAAATTGTGAGTGCTATTGTTAGTGCTATTTTTAAATAGCATTTTTGTATTATAAATTGTGAGTGCTATTGTTAGTGCTATTTTTAAATGTCATTTATTTGTGAGTGCTATTTTTAGATAGAATTTATAATTGTTAGTGCTATTTTTAAATACAATTTATTGGAAGGTATTTTTGGCTATAAAAGGATGGCAAGAGTTTTGAGGTTGAAGGGGAGAGACATTTTGTAGAGTGTGCAAATTTTTGAGAGCTTAGAGAGAAGAACACAAACACTCTCTATATTCTCATAATCTTGAGTGAGCAAAATATACTAAGTTCGGAATATTGATTCCGCATATTGCTAGCACAATTGTTGTGGAGTTATTCGTCGTCTCCCCGTTCGTCAATTGGTGGTGCGTCCGAACTAGATGCCTAACACTTGTGGAGGCTGAGATCGAAGAACATCGAACCGACACCTCCGTTCAAGCACGCTACGAGAGGTAATCCATTTACTCCCTTTGAGGCTTTGTGATTTTTTTTCGATTGAAATGCACGAAGTACGCCTCTGGAGATACATGTATGGGTTGTTATTTATTTCCGCTACGTGTTACGTGGATCCCAACAGTGGTATCAGAGCCGATCCTTAGGTGTTTTCGTGCATTTAATTGATTTTTTGCAATTTTTGCAATACTATGGCCAATATGTATTAACGAATTGTTCGTCTTACATGGCTAATGGAGGTTGATTATTTTATATGATAAATTAATCAACGTAGCAAAAATTGAGACTAAATCAATTTTGAATCGAAAATTTATGGCTATCTTATTTTACGTAAAAATTCTGAATATGATTCAACGTAGAATTTTTATTGTGCCTTCCTAAGTTTTAAATTGTGAATTTATTACTTACGTGGAAGGGTGGTGATCATGGAAAAATCCCTAATCAATGTGATTGATGTATGTATGAATGTATGGTGATTATTTATATATTTGGGGTTGTAATTATTAAATGGAGGCTGCGTACTCCTTTTATTTTTCATGTAATCTTTATTTTTAGCATAGTCAATTGTTGATGTAAATGCTACGAGGATTACGTGGAGGAGCCTTTTAAGTCGGCGAGCTCTTTGGGGCCCGATTCTTGAAGAGTTCAAGAAACCAAGAAGAAGAGAAGAGCGGCTCTCCGTTATTAAAATATTAAAATGATTAAATGTGGTCTCATTGGCTCGAGACCCATTAAATCATAATTCCATGATCACCACGTAGGATAGATGTTTATGTGATTGACATCTATTTTTTTTTATGATTACGTGAGCATGTTAAACTGGTTAATGTGCAAAGTCAGACTTACCTCACCCAAAATTGCGCCTGCATGAAATCCTAGTTAGGGAAAATCACTCGCGTTAGGTACCGAAAGGGCGTTGGTAATGACATCAACGTAACCAAGTCCCCGAACTCAAAATCTCTGGTTCCGCAGAATTGATCGATCTCTCCCAATCGGTCAATAAGGTTTCCGGTCTACCCTCCAAGAAAGACCGGTGGCGACTCCAAATGCATGCACAATTTGCACATGCCACCACGACCACACTGAAGGTCGAAAGCGATCGACTCTTATCGTCGAAGAATACTCCCGCCGCGATTTGGTATGGGCCTGGGAGGGCTCGCGCCGATCCAAGACCCGTGATCGGTAATCCATTAGCCGCGTCCGCTTCCGGACGGGTCGCGACACCCATCTAAGGTAACCTAGGGGTGGTTGCAGTCGGGGTTTGACTGCCAGTGTGTGCGATGTGTCGTAATCATCATAATGCAAGTCATGCACAGCAGTTTGTATCAAACACCGCTTCAATATGTGCGTAAGATAAACCTACATTCCCAACTCCAACCTGCAGGAAAAATGTCAACAATCACTCCACCCCTTATTTCTCCAATCTGCAAAAATATTTAACACAGTGGTTATGATACGTACCTCACCTTCAAGAGCATCTACAGAAAATAAGGTTAGATAAACCAACCAACTTTTTAATCGGCTAAAGTCCTCAGAAATTCGTAACCAGAGATTCTGATTTAGAATAGTTCCCCAGTGGAGTCGCTAGTCTGTCGCGACCCCCTCTCCGTCTAAGAAGGGCTAATGGGCCGCCCGATGTTGTCTGATCGGACGCGGGCCTCTCCCAAGGTCCATTACCCAAATCGCAACGGCTGAATATACGTGGTCGACCTTCGGTGCGGTCTGGTGACATGTGATATGTGTACATGCCAAGGAGTCGTCACCGATCGTTTCGTGGAGGGTACGATCGGAAACCCTATCGAATAGTTGAGAGCGGTCTATTCGATTCTGTGAAAATCAGAGAAGTGGGATCGGGGACTTAGTTACGCCAACTGTCAGAGTTGACGCCCTTTCGGTACCTAAGTTGAATGATTTATCTAATCCTAGGATTCATGCAGATGAATGGGGGTTAGATCCTAAATCTAGGAGTTCATGCAGATGGGAATGGCTACTCTATCACTCACAATCAGTAAAAATGAATGCGCAAATCAGGGATCCAAAACGTGCGGATAAATCACATGAAAGCAGCATGGCATCCCTAGTAAGGCCCTATTAGCCTAGAGAAGTATCAATCAAGGCTTAGGAATGGTTTTGACCTATGTAGCACGGACACGCCGGTCTCTCGGATTTTTGCGAGTCGGACAGGGCGACACGGCACGAAAATGGCTGGACACGGCCGGACAAGGCCGGCCGCGTGAGCAAGAATGTGATGAACTTTTAGCACAAGGACTCATTGAACCCTTAGATTCTCAATGGGCTTGTGAAGCCTTTTACGTCAACAAAAGAGCTAAGCAGAATCGAGGAAAACTCAGACTTGTCATCAATTATCAACCTTTGAATACTTTTCTTCAAGATGACAAATTTCCTCTTCCTCACAAAAATTCCCTTTTCTCTAGTCTGGCTCAAGCCAAAATCTATTCCAAGTTTGATTTGAAAGCAGGATTCTGGCAAATTGGAATACATCCTGATGATCGTCCCAAAATAGGATTTTGTATCCCAAATCAGCACTTTCAATGGACTGTCGTCCCCTTTGGCCTTAAGACTGCCCCGTCTCTCTTCCAAAAGGCCATGTGTCGAATCTTTCAGCCTTTATTGGCACATGCTCAGATCTACATAGACGACATTCTCCTTTACAGTCCAGATGAGGATTCTCACTGTCTGCTTCTCAAACAGTTTGCTGGGATCATCCAAAAGCATGGCATCATGCTTTCTCAGAAGAAGATGATCATTGCCCAGAAGGAAATTGAATTCCTGGGCATGCACCTTAAAGAAGGAACGTACTGCCCTGGTCCACACCTTGCTGAAGAATTACAGTCTTTCTCTGACTCAGATCTCACAACAAACTAGGTACAATCCTTCTTAGGCATTGTAAATTATCTTAGGGATTTTGTCCCGAATATATCGAAGGTCCTACATCCACTTCAAAAAATGTTGAAGAAAAATGCACCACCATGGGAACCTAGACAGACTAAAGCAGTCATCCATTTGAAAGAAATTCTACAGCATCTTCCACCCCTGCAAATTCCATCCACAAGAAAAAGAATCTTGCAGACCGATGCTAGCGACAAATATTGGGCAGCTGTTCTTCTTGAAGAACTCAATGGTAAGCGTCGCATCTGTGCTTACAAAAGTGGACGTTTTTCTCAAGCAGAAATGCATTATCACTCCACCTTCAAAGAAATCTAGGCCGTCAAAAATGGCATCAAAAAATTTGAGTTTCATCTCATTGGCCATCATTTTCTTGTTGAAATGGACATGTCCTCTTTTCCTCAAATGCTCAAATTAAAACAAAAGCAGATTCCCCATCCACAACTTTTGCGTTGGGCAGAATGGTTTTCAAAATATTCTTTTGACACCAAAACCATCCCTGGAAAGAAAAATACTCTGGCTGATTTTCTATCTCGTCCCAAAGAACCTGTTGCCTCCATCAACATGTACATCCAAAAGAATCCCATGCACCCTGGCACTTTCAGAGCCATCCCTATACGAGGAGAACACCGATGGAATTCCCATAAATATCCGCCTGAAGTCCCTCGGCAGATTGAACAGAATGTCTTATTTCAAAATATGACATTCCACCTTTGGGATTACCAGCAGCGCATTTTCAGAGAATATGGAGGATTAATGTTGAACCCTAGGGGACTTGATCCAGTTTATCCCTTCGTGCACCTATTGCAATGGACTCTAGATTGTGAGTTCACTGACGAACTCAAATGATTTTTCTGGTACTTATTCAACCTGCACACTGTTGCTATTGAGTTCCCAATAGACAAGATCATCAAAGTCCTTTCAGATGTTTTAATGGGAAATTTTTTAGATCAGAAACCTCTCACTGAGTTACTCACATGGTTCTAACCATTGCAAGCATGGAAGCACGTGTTCGTCCAGCAAAGATTCATTGGACATCCTGAACCAGAAAGGCATACCACTTGCCTTTTCCACAGACCATGGTACTATATTGGTCCAACTGGAGATCCCCGCACACAGGTCACCCCAGCAGGAACCACGACATTCAAGCCTGATCTCCAAAAGCAAAGGTTTGAAGTGCATCGTACTCTACCCAGATCCATATCAGCCATTCAGTTTGAGTTACGGGAACTTCAAATGATTCTGTTTCAAGAAAATCAAGTCATTCCCACAGAAATTTGGCCCTTTTCGTCCACTAATCTTTCATGGGACAGACCCAGAGCTCATCCTCAGACACTTGAAGCGCTTGATGAATTCCAAAGAAATCAACCAGACACTCCAATGGACATTGGTGATCCGTGGGGAGGACCGTTATCTCAAGATCCGTTCGATTATGGATTTCCCCAGCCAAGCCTACCCGCCTCGGATATTCCATCCAGTTCAAGAGACATGGCGTCCAGCTCGACCCAGTGCACTCATGTTCCCCCTAATAATTATTATCCTATATGCGGAATTCCCCGATGACCCAGAGACAGATGCATTGATCACTGCATATGAAGAAGAACACCTTTTGAGAGAATTCAAGAAAGTCAAAGATGGACCTGACAGTTCAGATTCAGATGATGCAAATTATCATCCTGATCCCGACCGGTGCAGAATGTGATAAAGTTGTTTGTTTGTACAAAGTCAATAGAGTGGTTGAACATTATTGTGTAGTTGTTGCATTATGTTGCATTATTGTGTAGTTGTTGCATTATTGTGTCAAGGCCAATCACTAAAGGCCAAAAGGGTTGTCAGTCATATGGATTTACGAATCCATCGTGACCTGCCCCACTTTGTGTAAATCAACTGCCTATAAAAGGCAGATATGTGTGTTGACACCTGATTTTTTATTAGTTTTTCATAGTTTATTTTTTAAAAATTCATAAAAAAAATATATAAAAAGTTAAAAAATTAAAAAATCATCTTTGGTAGCCTTGACCAAGCTAAATGAACCATTTTTGACAAAAACTAATTTTTCATATTTTTTATATTTTTTAATATTTTCCAAAAATAGAAAAATACATGAAAAATGAAGAAAAATAGCGTTCGATGTCGTAAAAATATAGAAAATAGTCAATATTTTTATTTTTATTTTCTTTTCATTTGAACTCATAAATAGTCAAAATTCAAGTTCAATTGCATGTGTTTCTTCACGACGCATAGAGTTGAATTTGGCAAAAAAATATCATTCGAGTCTTTTAATTTATAAATTTCTACATCTTTTTTAGTCTTGACGTCCAATTAGATCGACCACCATCTACAATAAATGCCCCTTGCTGAATATTTTCGTTTTTGTTTCACATGATTTCATGGTGTAAAACGCCGAGTGGATCCCCAAATATAATCGGGTCGGCATGAGCTCGATAGCTCGTCCGAGACCAAACCGGGGCACGGCGAACCCCACGTGAGTACTCTCGAACTCTTGCGATGCTTCCTAATGCTTTTCTTAGGTTATATCGTGTGTAGAACGGCTAGGACAGCTAAATCATTCTTGAGCTGTAATTGATAAATAGGGCCTTACTAGGAATGCTATGTGATATATTTGCATATCTAGATTCCTTGGGTTGCGCGTTTTATTACTGATTGTGATTGCTAGGATAATCACTCTTATCAGCATGAATTTCAAGATTTAGGGTTCATACCTTACTCATCCACATGAATCTCAGGCTAGAAAATTCAGTCAACTTAGGTACCGAAAGGGCGTCAACTCTGACAGTTGGCGTAACTAAGTCCCCGAAACCATTTATCTGGTTCTCGCAGAATTGAATAGAAACTCCCAACTATTCGATTGGGTGGTCCAATCATACCCTAAAAAAATGATTGGTGGCGACTCCATGGCATGCACACTTAGCACATGTCACTAGACCACATTGAAAGTCGATCACGCATACCTCCGTTGCGATTTGGGTAATGGGCCTTGGGAGAGGCCCGCGTCCGACCAGACAGGACGGCCCATTAACCCTCGAGAGCCCGACAACCTCAAGAGGGTCGCGACAGACTGGCGACTCCGTTGGGGACTGGTTCTTAACCATTTAGTAGACTTGAGCCGATTAAAAAGTTGATTGATTCTTCTAACCTATTTTTATGCAGATGCTCTCGAAAGTGAGGTGTATATGCTAACGAATGTGTTAGATGTTTTTGTAGACGAGAGAAATAAGGGGTGAAGTGCTTGTTAACTTTGTTTTATGCAGGCAGGAGTTTTGGATGTATGATTGTGTGGATGTTTATATTGAAGCGGTGATTGTTAAATAAAATGCATGTCTATTGCTTTAGCACGACACAATGAATACACACAATTGCGCCTAAAACCCCAAGCGCCCTCTTTAGGAACACAATAGAAGGAATTGAAAATGGAATCTCCGTGAGGAAAAACATGAGGTAATCCACTTTTCAATTCCGCTCACTTCGAACTATGGATTGACTCCCAATGCAACGATAGTTGTGCAATGGAATCGGCTCTTCCCAGAATTTGAGGTGAGAACCTTGGCTTTAGGTACCAAGCCCTATCTTTTGATTTTTAGGAGTTTTCCCTCACTTGTCTCATGCGTTTGTCTATGGAAGGTTAGTATACCTAACACTGCTAAATATACAGAGAAGCTTGATTTTCTCTTAAGTTTGGTTGGTAAGACTTTTCTATCCCTCAAACTTGTTACAACTCATAATCATTATATTCATTGCATAATTTCGGTGATTGGATTAAATGCCATTTTGAGGATAGATAGGTGTGTTTTCCTCCCAATGTTCTTGATGGAAGACGAAGATGGTGTCATCCCATTACGAGCGCCAAGTGGACAAGAAGAGCGCGCCAAGTGGACAATAAGAGCCGCTATGGACATCATTGAGGTATCATCTAATGAAGATGACGATTTGAAATAGGTGATCCTGAAGTCATGTCTCAAAGATCGAAACTGGGGCATCTCTAAGTAGTTAAAAACAGGTAGAGAAGAGAAGTCTTTTTGTGGATAAACGCGGTGGGAGGTTCCTTTATCAGATCATAAGCAAGATTAAAAAATCAAGATGTACACGCTCGAATCATCAATGTCAAAGAGCAGCTTGCCTAGGTTGAGAGTGGTCAGGTATTCGAGAAAGTCAGCCATACAGAAGTTGAGACACACACATTAGAGCTTTCATTCATTTCGCTCAATCGATGGACCTTAAAAGCAGATCATACAGATCATCGGGGTGGAAACGTAAAACCGAAATGAGCCCTAATTAGCATCACAAAGGAACCCAGTTGGCCCTCCATATTATTGATACTTTGCCTATACTCACCACCTCGAGACTCGAGATCTGCAAGCTTAAGAAGAAGGCGTTTACATTCCCCTTTAAGCTCGGCAACCTTGGTCCCGTGATCTTCGGCGGCTATTTCCAGGTCCCGAACTAGTCCTCTCCCATGGGCTATATCCGCGGTAATGCTGTCAAGCCTTTCTTCTTGCCAGTCACATTGAAACTTCAACACGACATTACGACGGTCGTGCTCATAGGTGGTCAGGGATAAGGCCAAGTGCTCCACCAAACTTCCCCTCTCGCGAAGCAACATCGAGACCTGCTCGTTGGCGAACTCAACAGCCTTTCTGTGACTATCGGCCACAAGATTGGCCAACACCAAGCAGTTGGACCGATCCTCATAGCAAGCTCGCAAAACGTGAGCCACGGTAACTTCTCGATGAGCGACACGGTAAGTCTCTAAAAAGTTTATAAAGAGGGTTGGGAAGATTCTATATTCCCTCTCTAAATTAGTGCCCTCGATGGAGGTGGTGTCTATTTCCATGAGCAAAATGCGGATTTCATCTTCAGTTTCTGGGTGATCGGCTATATGAGCATAGCCTCGACCTAGGAGGTTATAGAGTTTTTCCCACTGGGCCAAAATTTCGGCCGAGAAAGCACGAATAGGAGAGGAGGTCATTTTTGTTGGAGTGAGGGAGAAGAAGATGAGTGTAGTAGAGTGATTAAAATACGAAAAGGCAATTATGTAAGAGCGTTAATCTTCTCTGCATTAACTCCTCCTTTTATAGCAACTAGAGGATGAAGAAAGGTCACAGCAATAATGCTCGTGGAGCCAAGTAAATTGGGTAAAGCAGTGGTGGCTCTTTCGGTGAACCATCAGATCCGTCCCAGTCCGCGATTTCAGGCTTGATAAATCTAAAAAAGTTGTAAAAAGATATGTCGGTGTCACCATATTAAAATTGAGCGGGAGTTAAGCGCAACTATCGAAAAAAGTTGCGAAAGGATTTGGCGGTCCCATCATATTAAAAACTGAGCGGGAGGCGAGCGTAGTTCCACCTTTTTGAAAATAAGTGGGAGACAGACATGGATATCGAGAAAAGGAAATCGATTTGGTGTCCCTCTGTCGCGACCCTCTTGAGGTTGTCGGGCTCTCGAGGGCTAATGGGCCGTCCTGTCTGGTCGGACGCGGGCCTCTCCCAATGCCCATTACCCAAATCGCAACGGAGGTATGCGTGATCGACTTTCAGTGTGGTCTAGTGACATGTGCTAAGTGTGCATGCCATGGAGTCGCCACCAATCATTTTTTTAGGGTATGATTGGACCACCCAATCGAATAGTTGGGAGTTTCTATTCAATTCTGCGAGAACCAGAGAAATGGTTTCGGGGACTTAGTTACGCCAACCGTCAGAGTTGACGCCCTTTCGGCACCTAAGTTGACTGAATTTTCTAGCCTGAGATTCATGCGGATGAGTAAGGTATGAACCATAAATCTAGAAATTCATGCAGATAGGAGTGATTATCCTAGCAATCACAATCAGTAATAAAATGCGCAACTCAAGGAATCTAGATATGCAAATAAATCACATGGCATTCCTAGTAATGCCCTATTTATCAATTACAGCTCAAGAATGATTTAGCTGTCCTAGCCGTTCTACACTCGATCTAACCTAAGAAAAGCATTAGGAAGCATCGCAGGAATTCGAGAGTACTCACATGGGGTTCGCCGTGCCCTGGTTTGGTCTTGGACGAGCTATCGAGCTCATGCCGACCCGATTATATTTGGGGATCCACTCGGCGTTTTACACCATGAAATCATGTGAAACAAAAACGAAAATATTCAGCAAGGGGCATTTATTGTAGATGGTGGTCAATCTAATTGGACATCAAGACTAAAAAAGATGTAGAAATTTACAAATTAAAAGACTCGAATGATATTTTTTTTCATTTTTCATGTATTTTTCTATTTTGGAAAATATTAAAAAATTGAAAAATTATTTTTTTGTCAAAATGGTTCCTTTAGCTTGGTCAAGGCTACCAAAGATGATTTTTTAATTTTTTAACTTTTTATATATTTTTTATAAATTTTTAAAAAATAAACTATGAAAGACTGATAAAAAATCAGATGTCAACAGCTGCCCCTCTTTGAGAGGAATTTCGTTAGAGGTTTCTCTCAAAGACAAGGTGACACCTGTGTTCCGATCGACTCGACTGGGAAAAGAAAAGAAAAGAAAAGAAATCATGACATCCAATTTTCATGCCCATCAATGTGTGTTTTTCCTTAAAAAGAGATGTGCTCATTCAATTCCCTGATATGATGTAAGAAAGTTAAGGAGTAGATAGACTTCCCTGCCCCTTACCTGCCGAACGCTTGCGGCATTTGCTGTGTCTGATGGGTTCAAGTAGATTCCTAAGGACTCGTCATCGGAGTGTCATAGGGATGTTAAGCTCTGACCTGTATGGTAGGTCAAACCATAATGGGATTCCTAACTGATAGGAACCTAAGGAAGACGCATCCCACATTTGGGAATTGGCCAAGGGTTTTGATCCGTGTGGTGGACTAAACTAGAAATGGCTTGCCTAATGTAAGGCTTATTAGGGAAAACGACTCCTCTCGCGTTCGGGATTCATCAAGGTTTTGATCCGTATGGTGGATCGGACCATTGGGTTGATCCTTCAGGCGGTCTCTACCAGTCCTTTGACCCTTCAGGCGGTTTCTACCATTCATTGACCCTTCATGCGGTTTCTACCATTGAGTTGACCCTTCATGCGGTTTCTACCATTGGTTGACCCTTTAGGCGGTTTCTACCATACATTGACCCTTCAGGCGGTTTCTACCATTGGTTGACCCTTCAGGCGGTTTCTACCATACATTGACCCTTCAGGCGGTTTCTACCATTATGTTGACCCTTCAGGCGGTTTCTACCATTGATTGACCCTTTAGGCGGTTTCTACCATACATTGACCCTTCAGGCGGTTTCTACCATTGTGCTGACCCTTCAGGCGGTTTCTACCATTGATTGACCCTTCAGGCGGTTTCTACCATTGAGTTGACCCTTCAGACGGTTTCTACCATTTATGAAATTCCAAATTGATATGAATCAAAGGATGACGTACCCGCTCTTCGGGGCTAGTCGGAGACTCGATCATTCTATGGATCGGTCTTAGAAAAGATTTGCCTACTAAAAGGCCTCACTTAAGGATGACACACCTAGTCTTTAGGGTGGCCAAAAGTCCTGCAGAAAGCTTAGACCTGAAAAAATTTTCCTCGCCAAGAAGATGTTAGTAATCTTTGGGAAGACAATAATTGTCTAACTGACAAAATTCTACGACTTAAGTTTTAGTCATGAAATGTGCATTTTGATTGTTGGAGGTTATCCAAAACATTCCTGCCACATACAGATGTGATCATAAATTCCTTGCACGGAAACTCTAGATCAAACAATTTGAAAATTTCAAAAAGAGTTTGCTCAAAACATCCATTGGAGTATTTCTCATCCAAGAAGGCTCCTCACTGCTCTGTGATAATGATCTTTAATAGGGAAAGTGCTCAATTTCCTACCGACCTGTGCCTGGGTTTCAGGATCATTCGCAACGCATACATTTCGATCAATCAGGAGGTCTTTCACGGGACCGTAGTGTTAGGCTTGGATATCGGTTTCCAAGGGGGACTCACTTTTGAGTCAAGGCCGTTGAACGAAATTTTTCACTATCTGCTCCGGGTTTACAAGTCAAGAACCCTGAAAAATGAGAAAGAAATAGTCTTGCTCGTACTTCTTTGAGCTAAGTTATACATTAACCCAAGTGTCTTAGTCAGAGAAGACTGCTTCAGGATTGTAACATTGGAAGGATTGGGGACCGAAAAAGGCTTGTTTTTTGCCTAGAAATTGTGAAGGGTTTGACATTGGTGATCATTGCAAATTTGCCACATGTCCTTCGAAGAACATCTCCATTTCTTGAAGTGTACACTCCTCTTTTAGAGCGCACAAGGATGTTTAAAAGCGTCTCTTGTTGCATTAAGAGACCGTCTGTTTGTGTGTTTGCTATTTGAGCACGACATCATTTGGGGAGTAGTCATCTTGATCTGACTCCTTTGGAGGGTCTTTTCATCATCTCTCTAGACTTTACTGGGGATATTTTGAATGGACATCGGCCTTGCTTTTTACCAGGCACTTTGCTTTTTCTTGATGTCTAGGGATTTTTCTTTTCCCCCTTTTTTTAATCCCGTGTTTTTCTTTTCTTTTGGAGCTAGGATTTTCAGCAATCATGCTAGATATGCAACTTAAACTTTGGCATGCTTCCGTTCCTAGAGTGATGTTGCCTTTGCTTTGGAATATGCAATGATCACCAATAGGTTGATGAAATGAATTTGTTGGCTCAACATGGTCGTGCAAAGGATAACAGTGTGTAGGATAGAGAAATGAATTATTCTCGTCATCCTATAACACTTGGATTATCATATAAACAACACACAAAGATTTATGTTAGTCCGAGCAAGAAAATTTCTAACCATTTACTTTCTGATACTGTTGGACTAACCTTCATTTGCCCCAATGTAGGGTGGTTCTTGACAGGGTTGAGAATGAAAATCGCCGTTCAATGGAGTTCTCAATGGGCATCTGTAGTGTTTGGAATGAAGAAAGAAATGCCTCTGTCATCTCGATCCATGTAATCGTTGCGAATGACCCTTATGTCCATAGGTTAAGGTTTCTCAATCATTTCCAATTTCCTCATCTCTCAAGTGTGTATGGGACGTGTTTGGATTAGGCTCGCTTCTCTTATGAGAAAATACCCTTTTGAACAGTTCAAACGACTCTTGTTGGAAAAATTCATTTCATTTCATCAAGATTTATCCTTCAAAGGGATTTTGTGATGCACCATATATGTGTAATTCATGTTCAGACAATCTCTTGTTTTAAAACATGAATGTCAATGAAGTAAGAATTCTATGTCTTTTTAGATGTGAGAATCGAATTAATTCTGAAAGTTTTTAATCTCCAATGAATTGGGAAAAAGGATACTTACCTGCCCATCGAGGCTGGAGATCCTGGAGATATAAAAGGGATATGTCATTGTATATTCTAAAACTTTACAAAAATTGGAACGATACATCTTACCCTTCGTCATATGCTCCAACGAGTGTACAAGGGTTGTGAAAATCTGCAATGTCTGCCCTGATGGCGAGCTCCTGCCAAGGATAAATATTAAGCATTATTTTGGGTTTCCAAATTCAAAACAAATTGGGACGATACTACTTTACTCTTGATTTGAATTCCATTCTGCATGCCAATGTGGGGATTGCAGAAGCCGGCCCTCAAGCTTGTGGCCATGATTTCTTCGTCTGGTTGGGCAACGAATCCACCTCAAGGATTTACGTCGGAGGAGATTCATTCATCTTTTTGGGCGTGTTTCATGCGCTGTTTTGTTATTTGAATGCATGGCTTCTTGGGTGCCTCGTCTCTATTCATCACCTGAGAGGAAAATAAGAGAACATTATCCCCGCATCTGATTGAAAATCATTTAGGAACGATACGTTCTTTTTACCAAATGGGTGGCTCCGCGGCCAAATGCTTTTTACGTTGAAAGGATGGATTCCATTACGCTCTGCGGATGATAACTATCGCTTGGGGGACTTGCCCCACGGATTAAACGATGAATCTGATGTCTTCGGCTTCAACATGCTTTCCGGATGTAGGAATGGTTTGCCCCCATTTTCAGTAGAGATGGGTTTTGTCGAGTGGGCAAGATCAATAACTCATCCTAGATTTGGCTTTAGTCGAAGGTTGAAATCCCGACCTTGGATAAGCGAATCATGATTCATCTCCTTCTGCTTCGGATTTGTCATTTGCGCGCTTCACATTTTACAATACCAACTTCGCCGCTTGATGAAAATGAATCGATGATTTTCGAATTGCCCCAAGTTCTATAGTCATCTGCGTCGAATCTCTTTGAACTTCATCGAGTGATAGACCAACTAATAAAACGATTTTTCAATCCCGAGATCGAACTCCTGACGTTTCGTACCACTGCCATTTCACTGACTACCAAGACATAGCACTATTGGCGTCCCTAACTGGTTCGTTTTTTGTTATAAAATTCTCGAAGCAGTTAGCAACCCCCATTGAGAATGAAACAAGCTCAATTTAGAGTTCGTAACGACTAAAGGTCCCTTGGAACGATACAGAGCTAACCGTCTTTGAGCTCGCTCGGGCTTTTACTCACATTTTCCTATGTGAAGCCTTTAAATGTTTTTCTTCGTGGCGTTCAATTGATTCGCCTCGACTCTAATCTAACAAGGGATTGTCGTACTTGAGCATGATGATGCTCGCAGGTAGTACTAATCGCTACCCCAGATTAACTCTAGGCATTAAGGAAGATTATCTCGCATGGAAGACTTTATGATAGAAAGATTAATGATACATCCAGTCACATGTGCCTAGGTCCCTTGAAGATTCTCGGTGATCAGCCAGTTACACCATGAATCAGATATATAATCGCCATTTTGGATCATAACTTCATAAGTCCATCAGTTTTAAACTGATCGATCCAGATATGGAGCTCCTCATCAAGGAAATCTTTTGATTCTTCGAGCAACTGATATTCGGGTTGACCATCATCGCTTGGCGTCGAAGGATTCTTGTTTCTGTTGTGAGCGATTTGATTCTTCGAGCTAGAACCTTCGTCATTGCTCGAGATTATAAGAGGATGATTGATCGGTTCACTATCAAAAGCACCTTCCATTTGGGGATGGGAGAAACAAAAATCCTCATAGCATCCCCCCGCTTGATCTTCCAAAATCATACGGCCAAGCCAGGCAGATCTTTGAACACTAGGCGCAATATGTTGATCGGCGATAGAAAGAGTACTAGCGAAAAGTTGCTGCTCAAACCAAGGAGTTCGTACCTGCTGCACTTGTGGCATATACTCTTGAGTGGTGCTGAGATGATTCGGGGGAATATTCTGATTAGCGCCCAAGTAGTCGATGGTGCTGCTACCAGCTTGGTCGGTGCCTAGATTCGGCAGGGTATTTCTTACTTCAGGGGCATTGTAGTTATAGCCATGCCTAGTGTTTAGGCACAAGTTGAGTTCTTTCAGGTTCAGTGCTGTGTGGCGCTGTCTTAGCGCCCTTCTGTAGCTCTTGAGGTGACTCGCGACTCCATCTTTAGTGAGTCCTGGTATGTTCATGATCTCAAGTATGCGCGTTGGATATGCTGAGTTGATCCCTAGTTGCTGAACCGCACTAAGGAACTTGAGATGAAGCTCGGGGGACCAATTGACCCTCGTCTTCTTGCGACCCGGAACAGTGTTGACAACTTGGCTATTGCTCTCTGGCCTATTTCCAGTAGAATTTGATCGAGCCGGAAATTGTTGTGGAGGGAATTCATCAGCTTTGGATTGGTCGGTCGTGATAGTAAGCTCATCGTTAAGGAAACTCCAATCATGGTGACGCATATCACATCCTTTAGAAGGCATCGATATTGACTTCGTAGAATTGATTTGTTCATGCATATCTCCAACAAAATCCGATTGTATCGAAGATGGTTCGAGGGAGTGGGGTGGTGAATGAGCATTTTCAATCCTCATATAAGGCTTATCAAGGAACATTTCGCCGAGAGTGATAAGGCCACCGCAATTAAGGCAAGCGATAGTGCTGGGAGCTTTCTTATACCTCATGTTCTCCGCTCGAAGCTTTTCGTTTTCCTCCTTTAGAATCGCAAGTTCTTGATGTCTGTGTTGAGCCCTCAATTTGGCTCGCTTATTTTGAAACCAAAACTTGACCCTCAAAGGTTTCATCCCTAGCTTCTGGCCCAATTCATTTCTTTGTTTCATGTTCGGGAGAGGGCATTCACTAAAGAAAGCTTCAAGCTCTTGGATTTCATTCTGAGTGTGGCACTGGCGACGTTTCCTTTTCCGGGATTGACCATCGCTGCTGCTGTTGTCGTCGCTGCTGAGATCCTGAACTTCGTTGCCGAAAGGGTTGGGTTCTGTGGTTCTGGTACCAGACGCAATCCTGGAATCTTCGAGATCTCTCAATAGTTCATTTTCTGAGATTTTTGGATCAGTCGCCTCTAGCAACTGACGGTAACCCTCAAACATGTTGGATCGAAAAATGTTCGATCAATTTTTGCTCACTCAGGGTTCTCTACACTCTCATGTATGCTCACTCTCTCTAAATTTTCTTTTGAGTGGTTCTGTATGCCCAGGAAACGTTCTTTAAACATGGATGAAGATCATCAGGCAAGCGTTTCTCCCAAGATTTCGTATTTCTCGCTTTGTCCTCTTCTTTCTTCTTTTCAACGTGGAGGGACACCAAATCTATTTCCTTTTCTCGATATCCATGTCTGTCTCCCACTTATTTTCAAAAAGGTGCAACTACGCTCGCCTCCCGCTCAGTTTTTTAATATGATGGGACCGCCAAATCCTTTTGCAACTTTTTTCGATAGTTGCGCTTAACTCTCGCTCAATTTTAATATGGTGGCACTGACATATCTTTTTACAACTTTTTTAGATTTATCAAGCCTGTAATCGCGGACTGGGACGGATCTGATGGTTCACCGAAAGAGCCACCACTGCTTTACCCAATTAACTTGGCCCCATGAGCATTATTGTTGTTACCTTTCTTCATCCTCGAGTTGCTATAAAAGGAGGAGTTAATGCAGAGAAGATTAACGCTCTTACATAATTGCCTTTTCATATTTTAATCACTCTACCACACTCATCTTCTTCTCCCTCACTCCAACGAAAATGACCTCCTCTCCTATTCGAGCTTTCTCGGCTGAAATTTTGGCCCAGTGGGAAAAACTCTATAACCTCCTAGGTCGAGGCTATGCTCATATAGCGGATCACCCAGAAATTGAAGATGAAATTCGCATTTTGCTCGTGGAAATAGACATCACCTCTATCGAGGGCACTAATTTAGAGAGGGAATATAGAATCTTCCCAACCCTCTTTATAAACTTTTTAGAGACTTACCGTGTCGCTCAGCGAGAAGTTACCGTGGCTCACGTTTTGCGAGCTCGCTATGAGGATCGGTCCAACTGCTTGGTGTTGGCCAACCTTGTGGCCGATAGTCACAGAAAGGCTGTTGAGTTCGCCAACGAGCGGGTCTCGATGTTGCTTCGCGAGAGGGGAAATTTGGTGGAGCGCTTGGCCTTATCCCTGACCACCTATGAGCACGACCGTCGTAATGTCGTGTTGAAGTTTCAATGTGAGTGGCAGGAAGAAAGGCTTGACAGCATTACCGCGGATATAGCCCATGGGAGAGGACTAGTTCGGGACCTGGAAATAGCCGCCGAAGATCACGGGACCAAGGTTGCCGAGCTTAAAGGGGAATGTAAACGCCTTCTTCTTAAGCTTGCAGATCTCGAGTCTCGAGGTGGTGAGTATAGGCAAAGCATCAATAATATGGAGGGCCAACTGGGTTCCTTTGTGATGCTAATTAGGGCTCATTTCGGTTTTACTTTTCCACCTCGATGATCTGTATGATCTGCTTTTAAGGTCCCTCGATTGAGCGAAATGAATGAAAGCTCTAATATGTGTGTCTCAACTTCAGTATGGCTGACTTTCTCGAACACCTGACCACTCTCAACCTAGGCAAGCTGCTCTTCGACATTGATGATTCGAGCGTGTACATCTTGATTTTTTAATCTTGCTTATGATCGAATAAAGGAACCTCCCACCACGTTTATCCACAAAAAGACTTCTCTTCTCTACCTGTTTTTAACTACTTAGAGATGCCCCAGTTTCGATCTTTGAGACGTGACTTCAGGATCACCTATTCCAAATCGTCATCTTCATTAGATGATACCTCAATGATGTCCATAGCAGGCTCTTATTGTCCACTTGGCGCTCGTAATGGGATGACACCATCTTCATCTTCCATCAAGAACATTGGGAGGAAAACACACCTATCTATCCTCAAAATGGCATTTAATCCAATCACTGGAATTATGCAATGAATATAATGATTAAGAGCTGTAACAAGTTCGAGGGATAGAAAAGTCTTACCAACCAAACTTAAGAGAAAATCAAGCTTCTCTATATTTTTAGCAGTGTTAGGTATACTAACCTTCCATAGACAAACGCATGAGACAAGTGAGGGAAAACTCCTAAAAATCAAAAGATAGGGCTTGGTACCTAAAGCCAAGGTTCTCACCTCGAATTCTGGGAAGAGCCGATTCCATTGCACAACTATCGTTGCATTGGGACTCAATCCATAGTTCGAAGTGAGCGGAATTGAAAAGTGGATTACCCCATGTTTTTCCTCACGGAGATTCCATTTTCAATTCCTTCTATTGTGTTCCTAAAGAGGGCGCCTGGGGTTTTAGGCGCAATTGTGTGTATTCATTGTGTCGTGCTAAAGCAAAAGACATGCATTTTATTTAACAATCACCGCTTCAATATAAACATCCACACAATCATACATCCAAAACTCTTGCCTGCATAAAACAAAGTTAACAAGCACTTCACCCCTTATTTCTCCCGTCTACAAAAACATCTAACACATTCGTTAGCATATACACCTCACTTTCGAGAGCATCTGCATAAAATTAGGTTAGAAGAATCAATCAACTTTTTAATCGGCTCAAGTCCACTAAATGGTTAAGAACCAGTCCCCAGCAGAGTTGCCAGTCTGTCGCGACCCTCTTGAGGTTGTCGGGCTCTCGAGGGCTAATGGGCCGTCCTGTCTGGTCGGACGCGGGCCTCTCCCAAGGCCCATTACCCAAATCGCAACGGAGGTATGCGTGATCGACTTTCAGTGTGGTCTAGTGACATGTGCTAAGTGTGCATGCCATGGAGTCGCCACCAATCATTTTTTTAGGGTATGATTGGACCACCCAATCGAATAGTTGGGAGTTTCTATTCAATTCTGCGAGAACCAGAGAAATGGTTTCGGGGACTTAGTTACGCCAACCATCAGAGTTGACGCCCTTTCGGCACCTAAGTTGACTGAATTTTCTAGCCTGAGATTCATGCGGATGAGTAAGGTATGAACCATAAATCTAGAAATTCATGCAGATAGGAGTGATTATCCTAGCAATCACAATCAGTAATAAAATGCGCAACTCAAGGAATCTAGATATGCAAATAAATCACATGGCATTCCTAGTAATGCCCTATTTATCAATTACAGCTCAAGAATGATTTAGCTGTCCTAGCCGTTCTACACTCGATCTAACCTAAGAAAAGCATTAGGAAGCATCGCAGGAATTCGAGAGTACTCACATGGGGTTCGCCGTGCCCTGGTTTGGTCTTGGACGAGCTATCGAGCTCATGCCGACCCGATTATATTTGGGGATCCACTCGGCGTTTTACACCATGAAATCATGTGAAACAAAAACGAAAATATTCAGCAAGGGGCATTTATTGTAGATGGAGGTCAATCTAATTGGACATCAAGACTAAAAAAGATGTAGAAATTTACAAATTAAAAGACTCGAATGATATTTTTTTTCATTTTTCATGTATTTTTCTATTTTGGATAATATTAAAAAATTGAAAAATTATTTTTTTGTCAAAATGGTTCCTTTAGCTTGGTCAAGGCTACCAAAGATGATTTTTTAATTTTTTAACTTTTTATATATTTTTTATGAATTTTTAAAAAATAAACTATGAAAGACTGATAAAAAATCAGGTGTCAACACCCTCCACGTTGAAAAGAAGAAAGAAGACGATAAAGCGAGAAATACGAAATCTTGGGCGAAACAATTGCCTGATGTTCTTCATCAATGTTTGAAGAACATTTCTTGGGCATACAGAACCACTCAAAAGAAAATTTAGAGAGAGTGAGCAAAAATTGATCGAACATTTTTCGATCCAACATGTTTGAGGGTTACAGTCAGTTGCTAGAGGCGACTGATCCAAAAATCTCAGAAAATGAACTACTGAGAGATCTCGAAGATTCCAGGATCGTGTCTGGTACCAGAACCACAGAACCCAACCCTTTCGGCAACGAAGTTCAGGATCTCAGCAGCGACGACAACAGCAGCAGCGATGGTCAATCCCGGAAAAGGAAACGTCGCCAGTGCCACACTCAGAATGAAATCCAAGAGCTAGGGATGAAACCTTTGAGGGTCAAGTTTTGGTTTCAAAATAAGCGAGCCAAATTGAGGGCTCAACACAGACGTCAAGAACTTGCGATTCTAAAGGAGGAAAACGAAAAGCTTCGAGCGGAGAACATGAGGTATAAGAAAGCTCCCAGCACTATCGCTTGCCTTAATTGCGGTGGCCCTATCACTCTCGGCGAAATGTTCCTTGATAAGCCTTATATGAGGATTGAAAATGCTCATTCACCACCTCACTCCCTCGAACCATCTTCGATACAATCGGATTTTGTTGGAGATATGCATGAACAAATCAATTGTACGAAGTCAATACCGATGCCTTCTAACGGATGGGATATGCGTCACCATGATTGGAGTTTCCTTAACGATGAGTTTACTATCACGACCGACCAATCCAAAGCTGATGAATTCCCTCCACAACAATTTCCGGCTCGATCAATTCCTACTGGAAATAGGCCAGAGAGCAATAGCCAAGTTATCAACACTGTTCCGGGTCGCAAGAAGACGAGGGTCAATTGGTCCCTCGAGCTTCATCTCAAGTTCCTTAGTGCGGTTCAGCAACTAGGGATCAACTCAGCATATCCAACGCGCATACTTGAGATCATGAACATACCAGGACTCACTAAAGATGGAGTCGCGAGTCACCTCAAGAGCTACAGAAGGGCGCTAAGACAGCGCCACACAGCACTGAACCTGAAAGAACTCAACTTGTGCCTAAACACTAGGCATGGCTATAACTACAATGCCCCTGAAGTAAGAAATACCCTGCCGAATCTAGGCACCGACCAAGCTGGTAGCAGCACCATCGACTACTTGGGCGCTAATCAGAATATTCCCCCGAATCATCTCAGCACCACTCAAGAGTATATGCCACAAGTGCAGCAGGTACGAACTCCTTGGTTTGAGCAGCAACTTTTTGCTAGTACTCTTTCTATCGCCGATCAACATATTGCGCCTAGTGTTCAAAGATCTGCCTGGCTTGGCCGTATGATTTCGGAAGATCAAGCGGGGGGATGTTCTGAGGATTTTTGTTTTTCCCATCCCCAAATGGAAGGTGCTTTTGATAATGAACCAATCAATCATCCTCTTATAATCTCGAGCAATGACGAAAGTTCTAGCTTGCAGAATCAGATCGCTCACAACAGAAACAGGAATCCTTCGCCGCCAAGCGATGATGGTCAACCCGAATATCAGTTGCTCGAAGAATCAAAAGATTTCCTTGATGAGGAGCTCCATATCTGGATCGTTCAGTTTAAAACTGATGGACTTATGAAGTTATGATCCAAAATGGCGATTATATATCTGATTCATGGTGTAACTGGCTGATCACCGAGAATCCTCAAGGGAACTAGGCACATGTGAATGGATGTATCATTAATCTTTCTGTCATAAAGTCTTCCATGCGAGATAATCTTCCTTAATGCCTAGAGTTAATCTGGGGCAGCGATCAGCACTACCTGCGAGTATCATCATGCTCGAGTGCGACAATCCCTTGTTAGATTAGAGTCGAGGCGAATCAATTGAACGCCACAAAGAAAAACATTTAAAGGCTTCACATAGGAAAATGCGAGCAAAAGCCCGAGCGAGCTCAAAGACGGTTAGCTCTGTATCGTTCCAAGGGACCTTTAGTCGTTACGAACTCTAAATTGAGCTTGTTTCATTCTCGATGGGGGTCGCTAACTGCTTCGAGAATTTTATAACAAAAAATGAACCAGTTAGGGACGCCAATAGTGCTGTGTCCTGGTAGTCAGTGAAATGGCAGTGGTTCGAAACGTCAGGAGTTCGATCTCGGGATTGAAAAATCGTTTTATCAGTTGGTCTATCACTCGATGAAGTTCAAAGAGATTCGACGCAGATGACTATAGAACTTGGGGCAATTCGAAAATCATCGATTCATTTTCATCAAGCGGCGAAGTTGGTATTGTAAAATGTGAAGCACGCAAATGATAAATCCGAACCAGAAGGAGATGAATCATGATTCGCTTATCCAAGGTCGGGATTTCAACCTTCGACTAAAGCCAAATCTAGGATGAGTTTTTGATCTTGCCCACTCGACAAAACCCATCGCCACTGAAAATGGGGCAAACCATTCCTACAGCCGGAAAGCATGTCGAAGCCGAAGACATCGGATTCATCGTTTAATCCGTGGGGCAAGTCCCCCAAGCGATTGTTATCATTCGCAGAGCGTAATGGAATCCATCCTTTCAACGTAAAACGCATTTGGCCGCGGAGCCACACATTTGGTAAAAAGAACGTATCGTTCCTAAATGATTTTCAATCAGATGCAGGGATAATGTTCTTTTATTTTCCTCTCAGGTGATGAACAGAGACGAGGCACTCCACGAAGCCATGCATTCAAATAACAAAACAGCGCATGAAACACGCCCAAAAAGATGAATGAATCTCCTCCGACGAAAATCCTTGAGGTGGATTCGTTGCCCAACCAGACGAAGAAATCATGGCCACAAGCTTGAGGGCCGGCTTTTGCAATCCGCACATTGGCATGCAGAATGGAATTCAAATCAAGAGTAAAGTAGTATCGTCCCAATTTATTTTGAATTTGGAACCCCAAAATAATGCTTAATATTTATCCTTGGCAGGAGCTCGCCATCAGGGCAGACATGTAAGTTTCATTTTTCTCTAAAAATCAAGAAGTCGAAAGAACTTTAGAACACCTAACAATCTTGTGTTACTATGTGAAGTGTAGATTTTCACAACCATTGTACACTCGTTGGAGCATATGACCAAGGGTAAGATATATCGTTCCAATTTTTGCAAAGTTTTAGAATATACAATGACATATCCCTTTGTATCTCCAGGATCTCCAGCCTCGATGGGCAGGTAAGCATCCATTTTCCCAATTCATTGGAGATTAAAAACTTTCAGAATTAATTCGATTCTCACATCTAAAAAGACATAGAATTCTTACTTCATTGACATTCATGTTTTAAAACATGAGATTGTCTGAACATGAATTACACATGTATGGTGCATCACAAAATCCCTTTGAAGGATAAATCTTGATGAAATGAAATGAATTTTTCCAACAAGATTCGTTTGAATTGTTCAAAAGGGTATTTTCTCATAAGAGAAGCGAGCCTAATCCAAACACGTCCCATACACAGTTGAGAGATGAGGAGATTGGAAATGATAGAGAAACCTTAACCTATGGACATAAGGGTCATTCACAACGATTACATGGATCGAGATGATAGAGGCATTTATTTCTTCATTCCAAACACTACAGATGCCCATTAAGAACCCCATTGAACGACGATTTTTATTCTCAACCCTGTCAAGAACCACCCCACATTGGGGCAAATGAAGGTTAGTCCAACAGTATCAGAAAGTAAACGGTTAGAAATTTTCCTGCTCGGACTAACATAAATCTTTGTGTGTTGTTTGTATGATAATCCAAGTTTCATAGGATGATGAGAATAATTCATTTCTCTATCCTACACACTGTTATCCTTTGCATGACCAAGTTGAGCCAGCAAATTCATTTCATCAACCTATTGGTGATCAGTGCATATTCCAAAGCAAATGCAACATCACTCTAGGAACGGAAGCGTGCCAAAGTTTAAGTTGCATATCTAGCATGATTGTCGAAAATCCTAGCTCCAAAAGAAAAGAAAAACACAAGATTAAAAAAGGGGGAAAAGAAAAATCCCTAGACATCAAGAAAAAGCAAAGTGCCTGGTAAAAAGCAAGGTCGATGTCCATTCAAAATATCCCCAGTAAAGTCTAGAGAGATGATGAAAAGACCCTCCAAAGGAGTCAGATCAAGATGACTACTCCCCAAATGATGTCGTGCTCAAATAGCAAACACACAAACAGACGGTCTCTTAATGCAACAAGAGACGCTTTTAACATCCTTGTGCGCTCTAAAAGAGGAGTGTACACTTCAAGAAATGGAGATGTTCTTCGAAGGACATGTGGCAAATTTGCAATAATTACCAATGTCAAACCCTTCATAATTTCTGGGAAAAAAACAAGCCTTTTTCGATCCCCAATCCTTCCAATGTTACAACCCTGAAGCAATCTTCTCTGACTAAGACACTTGGGTTAATGTATAACTTAGCTCAAAGAAGTACGAGCAAGACTATTTCTTTCTCATTTTGCAGGGTTCTTGACTTGTAAACCCGAAGCAGATAGTGAAAAATTTCGTTCAACGGCCTTGACTCAAAAGTGAGTCCCCCTTGGAAACCGATATCCAAGCCTAACACTACGGTCCCGTGAAAGACCTCCTGATCTATCGAAATGTATGCGTTGCGAATGATCCTGAAACCCAGGCACAGGTCGGTAGGAAATTGAGCACTTTTCCTATTAAAGATCATTGTCACAAAGCAGTGAGGAGCCTTCTTGGATGAGAAATACTCCAATGGATGTTTTGAGCAAACTCTTTTTGAAATTTTCAAATTGTTTGATCTAGAGTTTCCGTGCAAGGAATTTATGATCACATCTGTATGTGGCAGGAATGTTTTGGATAACCTCCAGCAATCAAAATGCACATTTCATGACTAAAACTTAAGTCGTAGAATTTTGTCAGTTAGACAATTATTGTCTTCCCAAAGATTACTAACATCTTCTTGGCGAGGAAAATTTTTTCAGGTCTAAGCTTTCTGCAGGACTTTTGGCCACCCCAAAGACTAGGTGCGTCATCCTTAGGTGAAGCCTTTTAGTAGGCAAATCTTTTCTAAGACCGATCCACAGAATGATCGAGTCTCCGACTAGCCCCGAAGAGCGAGTACGTCATCCTTTGATTCATATCAATTTGGAATCTCATAAATGGTAGAAACCGCCTGAAGGGTCAACTAAATGGTAGAAACCGCCTGAAGGGTCAATCAATGGTAGAAACCGCCTGAAGGGTCAAAACAATGGTAGAAACCGCATGAAGGGTCAATGTATAGTAGAAACCGCCTGAAGGGTCAACCAATGGTAGAAACCGCTTGAAGGGTCAACACAATGGTAGAAACCGCCTGAAGGGTCAATGTATGGTAGAAACCACCTAAATGGTCAATCAACGGTAGAAACCGCCTGAAGGGTCAACTCAATGGTAGAAACCGCATGAAGGGTCAATGAATGGTAGAAACCGCCTGAAGGGTCAAAGAACTGGTAGAGACCGCCTGAAGGATCAACTCAATGGTCCGATCCACCATACGGATCAAAACCTTGATGAATCTCGAATGCGGGAGGAGTCGTTTTCCCTAATAAGCCTTACATTAGGCAAGCCATTTCTAGTTTAGTCCACCACACGGATCAAAACCCTTGGCAAATTCCCAAATGTGGGATGCGTCTTCCTTAGGTTCCTATCAGTTAGGAATCCCATTATGGTTTGACCTACCATACAGGTCAGAGCTTAACATCCCTAGGACACTCCGATGACGAGTCCTTAGGAATCTACTTGAACCCATTAGACACAGCAAATGCCGCAAGCATTCGGCAGGTAAGGGACAGGGAAGTCTATCTACTCCTTAACTTTCTTACATCATATCAGGGAATTGAATGAGTACATCTCTTTTTAAGGGAAAGCACACATTGATGGGCATGAAAATTGGATGTCATGATTTCTTTTCTTTTCTTTTCTTTTCCCAGTCGAGTCGATCGGAACACAGGTGTCACCTTGTCTTTGAGAGAAACCTCTGACGAAATTCCTCTCAAAGAGGGGCAGCTGTTGACACCTGATTTTTGATTAGTTTTTCATAGTTTATTTTTTAAAAATTCATAAAAAAATATATATATAAAAAGTTAAAAAATTAAAAAATCATCTTTGGTAGCCTTGACCAAGCTAAATGAACCATTTTTGACAAAAACTAATTTTTCATATTTTTTATATTTTTTAATATTTTCCAAAAATAGAAAAATACATGAAAAATGAAGAAAAATAGCGTTCGATGTCGTAAAAATATAGAAAATAGTCAATATTTTTATTTTTATTTTCTTTTCATTTTGAACTCATAAATAGTCAAAATTCAAGTTCAATTGCATGTGTTTCTTCACGACGCATAGAGTTGAATTTGGCAAAAAAATATCATTCGAGTCTTTTAATTTATAAATTTCTACATCTTTTTTAGTCTTGACGTCCAATTAGATCGACCACCATCTACAATAAATGCCCCTTGCTGAATATTTTCGTTTTTGTTTCACATGATTTCATGGTGTAAAACGCCGAGTGGATCCTCAAATATAATCGGGTCGGCATGAGCTCGATAGCTCGTCCGAGACCAAACCGGGGCACGGCGAACCCCACGTGAGTACTCTCGAACTCTTGCGATGCTTCCTAATGCTTTTCTTAGGTTATATCGTGTGTAGAACGGCTAGGACAGCTAAATCATTCTTGAGCTGTAATTGATAAATAGGGCCTTACTAGGAATGCTATGTGATATATTTGCATATCTAGATTCCTTGGGTTGCGCGTTTTATTACTGATTGTGATTGCTAGGATAATCACTCTTATCTGCATGAATTTCTAGATTTAGGGTTCATACCTTACTCATCCACATGAATCTCAGGCTAGAAAATTCAGTCAACTTAGGTACCGAAAGGGCGTCAACTCTGACAGTTGGCGTAACTAAGTCCCCGAAACCATTTATCTGGTTCTCGCAGAATTGAATAGAAACTCCCAACTATTCGTTTGGGTGGTCCAATCATACCCTAAAAAAATGATTGGTGGCGACTCCATGGCATGCACACTTAGCACATGTCACTAGACCACATTGAAAGTCGATCACGCATACCTCCGTTGCGATTTGGGTAATGGGCCTTGGGAGAGGCCCGCGTCCGACCAGACAGGACGGCCCATTAGCCCTCGAGAGCCCGACAACCTCAAGAGGGTCGCGACAATGTGTAACAAGAAGAACATCCTGGAGACATCCGAGAAAGATCCTTCAGTTATGAAATACATATATGAGTTTCTAAACACTTCTCTTCTCTTTACGCATGGTTCTTCTGAGTAAATTCATCTTGTTAATATGATTAGTGCGATGTGGTTAGTATGCTCTTCACTCGCCACTTTAGTGGATCTTATGAATCAGAAATTCTGGAATTATTAACGGTTGAGCTTGTTCAGTCTTAAGCTTGGAGTGCTAAAAGGCAGTCCCCTTTTAGGCCTGAGCGCCGTGTTGTGGGGATAGCATACCTGCATTCAGTCTTGAGTCATGACTACGCTTCTGTTAATGGTATCAGAGCCACTATCGCCAATATCATGTTAAGATTATGAATTTATTCAAAGACCTGTAAAGGGAGAAACTTTCAATCACATGGAAATCTCATCCAAAGTTTCACCAATTGTCAATGAATCTCCCATCTCTTTATCGCCTCCACCTGAACTCCGCAAATCCTATGCTTCCAAGATCGACTATCTTTATGAAGTTGCTTATTCTGAAGATAGTAAGATTTCAGAAACACACCTTCCACTCATCAATCCTTATTCAGCATTCACTAAACCATCTTCTTTCTCTCCTATCCAATCCATCAAACACCTCATCCGACATACTCCTCGATCCGTTAAGGAATATGTCCAGTCTTCCAAGTTTGATCAGCACCACATTTTGGCCACAGAGCAAGAACAGTTTGTTACTCTCCAAATCCCTCAAGAGTTTCCTCTGCAATGGGCTCAACGGGGCTTTACCCATCTCTATTTTGGAGCCATTCGACTTGCTCTCTCATTCCATGGCCGAAAAGGCCTACCCGTTGTGGCAAGAATCGCTCTTCTTGATACTCGTTTCCTTGACTATCAACATGCCTGTATTGGAACAATCCAGACGACACTGAATCCGAACTTCAACATGGCCCTAGCAGATCCTAGTCTGCTGACAGCTTTGAAGGTTCAGTTGCAAATCACTGGTGCTCCCCAGACTTCTAATGCAATTGCTGCTACTTTGCATTACCAGATGGTATACCGAGTTCAGAATCATGCCATAGATCTCAATCTTCCAGGGGCAGATGAGGCCCTTGTCATCTCTGTTGACCAAGACCAAACTTCTTGTGTCCATGTTCCAAGACAGATTCCACGAGACCAGCTCATAAAGCTACTCCCAGACACATGGGTCACCAATTATGAAAGGTTGCATACCAATTCCCAACCAGTTCAATCTTTTGAACCTCAGTTCACAAAGAAGAAGGATGGTACTGTTACCATCAAATTCGCCAAAGAAAAAGAAGACGCATCTTCTTCATTCCCATCTTTCCCAACCATACTATGTTTTACCTCTTGTCCATCTGAGACAGTTAGTATAGAATGTCCAGACTCCAAACAATTCATCCATTCTTTTGATACTCAGGGTCAACCTATTCATTATTACAAGGACCCTACTAGACACTGTTACTGGGATGCTGACTGTGCTTGTGCATCATGTACTGGCACTGACGAAGAAGATGATAGACCCTCTTCAAGGCGAAAGAAAAAGAAAGATTCCTTATACCAAAGGTATCTTGATGGAGATCCTACCGTTGGTCCACTCGGACAAGACGGTGGACGTTGGCAATATATGGTGCAGTATGGTTCGCCTCAGCCTCCTCAGGTATTAACCCCAGAACCCTGTAAACCAGATTTACTTCCACCCTCACCTCCATCACCACCCACCAAGAAATCAGTCACTTCCCCATTCTACAAACCTATCCAGAAATGGATAAAGAAAAACCCATCATGTCCTATCAAGCTCCCTGAGCCATACAAGTGTATACCCCTTCCAGAACCCCCTCCCGTCTTGCAAAGTATTTGCATGCTCCAACCTGAAGATTTTCCTCCACTTCCCTCTTTCGGCTCTAGCCAAACCAGTTCTACATGTATTAAATTCCCTCCTGTAGAAAGCTTCTCTGATCCGCAGAAAAGATACTTTCATTCTCCAAAAGTACCTTCTCTGAATGAATTAGATGGCTTTGGCAGAAGAAAGCCTCCTCCACCTTCGGATACTGTACTTAACTGGCAGACAGAGAATGCCCTTGCTCAAAATCAAGCAATAGGAAAAATGATCGAAGACACTACTTTGATCAAAAAGATGCTCGAGGACTTCCAAAAGCGGCTGCATCTGTTAGAAACACGATAGATTCCCCGAAGTCATTTCATGGAAGATCAGACTCCTGAAATTGATAAACTCAAGCAGCAAATCCAGATACTGGAAGCCCAACTAGCTGAATCACAGCAACCCAGGCCATTATTTTCCACTGATCCTTTGTTTTCACCAGTACAAAGGTCTCCGACTAAATCATCTGCAGGGTCCTCTTCATCCTTTGCAGAACTCCTAAAATCAGCTCCACTAGCTCCTACAACCAATGTTTTGGCCCTTCGAGCTCACCTAAAAGAAATTGAAAAGGAGAAAGCATGTGGAAAAAGAAAAACATCTTCTCCAACCCCATCAGCTCCCACCAAGTCAGAACCGCAGCATACACCTCCTAACTCTCCTACACACATTTCCCAATCTCTCATGGTGTCCAACCCACTTGAGAATTTTCTCAGACACCAAATCCCGACCAATTCCACAATAAAATCAGTTCCTCTCACTCCTGACCCCATTTCTTCTGAGTCTGATGACTCATGCTCTTCTGATTCTTCTCAAGAGTCTTTTCACATAAGCCTTGTTCCCAAGATCATGATGGCAGACCCAACTCCTCGAGAAGAATATATGGCTGAACCAGAGGTAACCTTTCCTCCAGAACCTGGTTCAAGTTCAGCCTCTGCACCAAAATCATATTTCTCGTTCGATGATATTCCATATCGAAAATGGCCTGACCGGCTTCAAGAGTTTCATGCTTGGATGCTGGCACGAAACCTGACGGAACATAGCACCTATGAGAAAAATGAAAAAAACAGCCGTGTCCAAGGGAAAAATTGACCAAGGGCTTCTGTTGCTGCCCGTTCCGCGGCTTTAGGGCTGTCGGATGGAGGGATCCGGTGATTTTGGTGCCCTTGAGGGGCTGGGCAGTGCCGTTCTGGGTGCGAGCCATGAGGCCGAAAATCTCGACCACGGCGAGCTCGATCTTGAGGCGGCCGAAGTCGGCTTGAGACATGTCCTCAACCTTGTACTCGTGGCCGCTCGAGGTCTTCTCGACGAGTAACGCCATTGTTTCGGGGCAAGGGAAGACAGAAACATGGCAGTCTTCCGCAGCCTTCCTCACGACCGTCCGGCAACAGGAGGCTGCGTCGAAGGGTCAGTGGTGGTGCCGTGCGGAGGAGGATGTTCGGGTGGAAGACTGAGGGGGGAGAGGGGAGGGGGGACGGTGGAGGAAGATGATGAACAGAAAAAGGGAGAGAGAGGAGAGGTTGACGTGAGAGGAGACGTGAGAGGAGACAGGAGAGATGTTGATGAGAGGACTCAGAGGAGAGAGGAGAGATAGGGCAAGTGGAAATTTTACTTTGTGGGGCCTATTAGGTCAACTCAAATTTTTTGTTTTTTTTTGCGTATTATTAAGGGGCAAATGAGACTTTTGGTAATTCAGGACTGATGGAGTATTTGGCGTACTAAACGGGCGCGGCGGCTAAATTTTCGAAACCTAATTTATTATGTCCGATGTCTCAAGAATCGTCTAATAATCGTCACTTAATTCCTTAAGATTCAAAATCTTATATATATATATATATATATATATATATATATGTCGTGTCCCGCCGTGTCAAATTTTTTATTTTTTAAGAACTGCCGTGTCAGCGTGTCGTGTCGTATCGGTGCTACATAGGTTTTGACATGATTCGCCCATAAGGGGCAAAATCGTAATTTTAAGAAATTTAGGGACCGTTTGCCCTAAAAGGGAAAAATCGCCATTTCAGATGAAATAGAGAGTCAAAAGGTAGTGGAAATATGATTGGCGATCAAATCCTTCGATTTCATATTTTTCAAGAATTTCCAGAACTTTTCTGGAATTTAGAAGTGATTTTACCCTCGGAAGGGTAAAATCGTCATTTTAGACGAAGATGAGAACTGAAAATCTCAAATATTAGGGTTAGTCACCCATCTGACCCAAACCCTCATTTTAAGCAATTTTCAGAGCTCGACTGAAATGGGAAAGACGATTTACCCACTGAGGGGTAAAATCGTCATTTTGAGAAGAGGGACAAGACTCGAAAACCCAAGCCCAAGAATTGGTCGCCTAACCGACCCTAATTCTTACCTTGGCATTATCGACTTCATATCGCATACACAACAGAGGCGACTTACCCCTAAAGGGTAATATCGTCAATTCTTGGAAGAAAGGATAAGAAACCCCAAAAATAGGATCGACTAGTTGTCTGTGGTCAATCCTCAATTTTTGGGAATTTCTGGAGTATCTACGATTTTTCCACAATTTTCCTACATTTTTTTGGATTTTTTAAGGATTTTCTAGAAATTTTCTAATTTTTTTATTTTTTAAAATCATTTTCTGAATTTTTTTTTTTACAAAAAGGAAATTATTCGGACCGGGTCGGGTGACCCGGCCCATAACCTGTGGGCGACCGACCCGACCCGCACGGATCCGGGTTGGACCAAAACGGCGCCGTATTACTCCTCTCGCTCAAATTCCCGCCTAATCTTGAACCGACGCTCCTGATTGCACCACGTGTCGACGTACGGACGGCTTGATCTAAGGATGGAAATCGACGGTCCAGATTGAAGTGCTAGATTGAATCGTGACCGTCCGATCTAAGGCATTTTTTTATTTCTGAAAAATCATTTTTATTTTTGAAATTCCACGATCGTGACACGTGGCACATTATCCACCGTCAGATCAAGTTTGTTTTATTCGGTTATAACCGAACGGCTGACGTGGCTGCCACGTGGGCGCCACGTCAGCGCCACATCACCGCTGACCAGGTCAGCGCATCACCAGGGAAGACGATCGACGCCGGCACTGTCTCGCCGGCACCTCGTCGGAAGGCCGTATCTCCAGCTACAGAGCACCAAATCGCACGAGACCAGCGCCATTCGACTCGTACGGATCTCCTCTATGACATACTTGAGGCTCGACATAGCAGAATTACATCCCATACACATGCCATCCCCGACCGAAACTAAGCTCCGGCGACTACTCGCCCTAGCCGTTTCTAACGTTACTTGGCTAAACAAATCAATCAGGAAGCATCACAAAGGGCCGAGAAGACTTACTTGGCCATCGCGAGGGCTCGGTTCGACCTAGGAGGAGCTGTAGAACTCACAGCCAGTCGGTCAAGGTCGGGGGTTGACTCGATGGTTTTATGCAACAAACAAGCGAAAACGAGATGCAACTGAGATCAGCCGAGCTCAATGAACAGATCAAGACCGAAAACAAGAAGAATGATCAACAAAATCATGAGATGCCATTGGAGGTCGAGGTCAAGCTCCAAGATGTTCCTCACCATTTTTCGAGGTGAAAGGCTGATCGGAAGGGCTCAGTAGCTTCTCCGGAGCTCAGAGAAGTCGGATATGGTCGTCGCTGGCTTCGGTTTCTTCGGGGATGGCCTGACGAACACTCGACAGAATCGGGAAGATCGAACTCTCATGGTGGTCTCTCTCTCTCTCTCTCTCTCTCTCTCTCTCTCTCTCTCTCTCTCTCTCTCTCTCTCTCTCTCTCTAGCTCTGTTTTTTTTCTCTGAGGTCGTTCGGTTCTTTTACCTCTCAACCCCCTCCTCTCCTCCTTCAATCCTCTTCTTGACTTTGCCGCCCGAATTCGGTTATAGACCGGCCAACCCAGAACACACTTGCGCGACGTAGCTTCACCAGCTGGAGATTACTGGACTCGTGCGAACGAGTGATCGGAGAAGTCTCGTTGAAATGGGTCTTACGAATTCACCTCTAATTTTCCTCCCCCTGTCTCGGTCTACCTTGTGCATACGAGAAGAACCAGAACATAGAGCGTTCTGTTCTGCTTGGTCAACCGGGTTGACTGGTTCGGGTCAACCCGCCCAGTTGACCCAGTTTGATATTTTCCCCAAATTCAATGCCAAAATGAGCATAAATCACAAAATTGATCATGAAATCATACTCTATGACACAAATTCCATCTGAAAGATGTAAATTATGGGTAAATTGGTTTTAATTTGTGTGAAAGCCCCAAATCTAAGATAGGATCCGAAATCAATTTTCGTCAAATTGAGGTTCCTAACAGAGGAATTGGCTCCAATTGAGCCCACCGTAAAATTTAGGAGGTCAAAACCTATAGGGTGGAAGTATTGGGGTTCTATGGGTGTCTCTCAGAAAATTTTAATTTCAGAATTGGCACCGTAGGGACTAAAATGAATAGAACATTTATGCGATTAGGTCCCTAAGACTGAAATTGAGAAAATCAGCATACAATCGGGTCAAATAAAAATGCAGGACAATCAAATTGAATGTCAATATTCTAAAAATGTAAAGATTGCAAATTAAAAGACTCAAAACATATTTTTTTGACAAATTCAACATTGTGCGTTATAAAGAAACACACAAAATTAAACTTGAATTTCGACGTTTTATGAGGTCAAACTGACAAGAAAATTAAAATAAAATTATTGAATATTTTCCTATATTTTTTTGACCTCAAATGCTATTTTTGTTGATTTTTCTAGTATTTTTCTATTTTCTAAAAATAGTAAAAAAAAATATGAAAAATTATTTTTTGGTCAAAATGGTTTTTTAGGCTTGGTCAAGGCCACCAAAGTTGATTTTGTAATTTTTTGACTTTTTATGAATTTTTGTGATTTTTTTTAAAATAAGACTGAAAAATACTAGTCAAAAATCAGGTGTCAACAATGCTCATCAGAACTCATTTTAAGTTTACGGTCCCTCCTCAGTAATCCATTTGTAAAGTCTCCTGTTGAGTGAAATAAATGCGAGTTTTTGTATACGCTCCTTTATCTTCCGTATGGTTGACGAGCCAAGGAAGGTCCTCACTTTCGGATCTATGCAATTTCCCTTTTCACATGTGCCAACAGTTTGGTTACACGTTATTTCCACAACCTGACGCTTTTCATTTGAACAATTTGAATGTCTTGTGAGAAATGATTCGTAGCTGCTCAAAATTTTAAGATTGCCCCAGATTTTGTGGTCATGGTGCTTGAGGCAGCTAACAATCTCCTCGCTTTCGAGCTCGCTCGTGTTCTGTGAGCAACTCATGCTGTCACTTTTGCCTTCACATGTTGGGTTGATTTACCTTGAACCTAATGGAACGAGGGATTGTCGTATCTAAACATGATGATGCTCGCAGGTAGAATTGTACGAAATCAACTCTAGCCATTAAAGAAGAAAACAGAAGCACAAATAAGAAATACGTTCATATCGTGTACATGCCCCCCATTTCTTTGGGTATGCCCAATGACCAACCAATCCTGCCTCGGCTCTGGTGCGCGAGGACCGATTGTAGATCATGGCTGCGAACGTTTTCTTGCTTCCCGCTGATCGAACAAGGCATCAAGTCCTTCATCGAAGAAGTCATCTAATCCTTCGAATGATTGATATGCGGGTTGAGCAGCATCGCCCGATGGGTTCTTCGAATTGGAACCCCTGTCCTTGCTTGAGGATACAATAGGAGGGTCGACTGGTTCACCACCTAAGACATTCCCTCTCTGGGAATTAGGTAAACAAAAACGTTCAAAGCATTCTCTCATTAAATCATCTAAAATTGTATGCCCTTGCTGGGCAGACCTTTGATCACTAACAAAAAGAGCACCGGCGGATGGCTGCTGCTCGCATAGAGGAGGGAGCACTTGTTGCACTTGTGATACGTATTCTTGAGGAATACCGAGATAACTTATAGGGATATCCTGAACAATTTCCGGACAATCGACAGTAGAACAGCTGGCTTGGTTGGTGTCGAGATTCGGCCGGGCCTCTCTTAACGTACGGCCGTCGTGTTCGCGGTCACACTCGGTGCTTAAGTTCGAGTCTATCTCTTTTAGGCTCGGCATGATACGACGTTGTCTTAGCACCCTACGGTAGCTATTAAGGTGGTTCGTGACTACATGTATAGGGATTCCCGGTTCATTCATGATCTCAAGTACGCATGTTATACACGTTGATTTGACTCCTATTTCCCGAACCGCGTCAAGGAACTTGCGATGAAGCTTCGGGGACCAAACGAACTTCTTTTTTTTTGTGTCTCAGCATGGCGTCGATGACTGGGTGAGTATTCTTTAATACACTCTCAGCAGGGTCTGATTGTGTCAGTATTTGTTGTAGAGGAAGTTGATTGGCTCCGAAATGATTAGGGGCAAGAGTAGGCCTATCGTTGGGGACAGAATGGTGACACATATCCCATTCTTCAGAAGTTGGTTCGGGGGAGCAGGGTTGCGGACGAGCATTCGCGACCTTCATGGAAGGATTGCCACGGAGCAATTTGCGGAGGTCGATAGGGTCACCGCAATTGAGGCAGACGGTAGTGACAAGAGTTCTCTTGTACCATATGTTATCTGCTCGAAGTTTGTCGTATTCTTCCACCAGAGTGGAAAGCTCTTGACGTCTGCAATGATCTACCCATCTGGACCGTCTATTTTGAAACCAACACTTGACTCTCGTAGGCTTCATCCCCAACTTTTGGCTTAATTCCTCTATTTGATTTACGCTCGGACGAGGGAATTCCCTGAAAGTGGCTTCAAACACTTGGATTTCCTCCTTACTATGGGGGCGGCAACTTTTTCTTTTTCGAGGTTGTCCATCGCTGCCATTGTCGTCGTCGTCACTGCAATCTTGAACTTCGTTGCTGGGAAGGTTGGGCTCTATAGCTTCGGTACCAGGCTCGATCCTGAAACCTTCGAGGTCTTCGAATTGGACATTATCTAGGATGTTTGGGTTAGTCCCCTCTAACAACTGACGGTAACTCCCAAACATATTGGATCAGGAAGAGGTTGCTCGATTTCTACTTACTCAGGGTTTTATAATCTCTCTTGTATGTTCACTCCCTCTGAACTTTCTTTTGAGTGGCTTCATATGTTCAAGAAACGTTCTTCGAACACAGATGACGATCATCAGGCCGGCGTTCCCCAAGATTTCGAATTTCTCGCTTTGTCGTCTTCCTTCCTTTTTCAACGTGGGGGACCTCCGAATCAGTCTTCTTTCCTCAATAGCCATGCTTGTTCCCTACTCTGTTTCGAACGGTGAAACTGTGATCACCTCCCACTCAGCTTTTCGATATGATGGGACAGTCAAATCCTTTCACGGCTTCTTTGATAGCTGCGCCTGCCTCCCACCCAACTTTAATAATGGCGAGACCGACAAATCTTTTACAACTTTTTCAAATTTGTCAGGCTTGAAATCACGGATCGAGATAGGTCTGATAGTTCACGGGAAGAGCGACCCCTGCTTTACTTAATTACCCTGGCTCCACAAACCATTGCTGCAACTTTTCTTACCCTTGAGCTGCTATAAGGCGAAGAGTTAATGTAGAGAAGACTAACGCTCTCACATAATCAGTTTCCTTCTTCTAATCGCTCTGCTACACTCACCTCCTCCTCAAACAATCCTAACGAAAATGGCCTCATCTCCCATTCGCACTTTCTCACCTGAGGTTTTGGCCCGGTGGGAAGCACTCTATAACCTCCTAGGTCGAGGTTATGCTCACATAGCTGATCATCCCGAAATCGAGAACGAAATTCGTGCCTTATTCGGGGACCTAGATACCACTTCCATCGAAGGCGCTGAGTTAGAGAGGGAATACCGAATCTTCCCAACCCTCTTTACAAACTCCTTGGAGGCTTACCGTGTTGCTTATCAGGAAGTTACTGTGGCTCATGCCTTGCGAGCCCGCTACGAAGACCGCTGTGACTACTTGGTGTTGACTAATTTCGTGGCTAACAGCCACGGTAAAGTCATGGAGTCTGCCAACGAGCGGGTCTCAACACTGCTTCGTGAACAGAGAAATTTGGTAGAGTGCTTGGCTATGTGGCTGACCACCTATGAGCATGATCGTCGTAACATCATGTTGAAATTTCAGAGCGAGTGGCTGGAAGAACGGCTCAATAACGTTACGGTGGATGTATCCCGTGGAAGGGAACTAGTTCGGGACCTGGAACTCGCCGTTGAAAATCACAGAGCCAGGGTTGCTAAGCTTAAGAATGAGTGCAAGCGCCTTCTTCTCCAGCTTGCGGACCTTAATATACGGAGCAGTGAGTGTAGGCAGAGAATCAATAATATATAGGGCCAGCTGAGCTCCTTTGTGACGCTCATTAGGACCCATTTCGGTTTCATGTTTCTGCCCCGATGAACTGTATGATTTTCTTTTGAAATCCTTGGATTAAGCAAGAATGAATGAAAGCTCCCGTGTGCGTGTTTTAACTTTTGTTTGGTCCATTTCTTCGAACATCTGAACACCTTCAACTTGGGTGAGCAGAACCTTAATATCAGTAAGTCGAACAAATATGTCTTGGTTTTCTAACTCGCTTACAATCAGATGAAAGAATAGCTGTCGCGACCCTCTTGAGGTTGTCGGGCTCTCGAGGGCTAATGGGCCGTCCTGTCTGGTCGGACGCGGGCCTCTCCCAAGGCCCATTACCCAAATCGCAACGGAGGTATGCGTGATCGACTTTCAGTGTGGTCTAGTGACATGTGCTAAGTGTGCATGCCATGGAGTCGCCACCAATCATTTTTTAGGGTATGATTGGACCACCCAATCGAATAGTTGGGAGTTTCTATTCAATTCTGCGAGAACCAGAGAAATGGTTTCGGGGACTTAGTTACGCCAACTGTCAGAGTTGACGCCCTTTCGGTACCTAAGTTGACTGAATTTTCTAGCCTGAGATTCATGCGGATGAGTAAGGTATGAACCATAAATCTAGAAATTCATGCAGATATGAGTGATTATCCTAGCAATCACAATCAGTAATAAAATGCGCAACTCAAGGAATCTAGATATGCAAATAAATCACATGGCATTCCTAGTAATGCCCTATTTATCAATCACAGCTCAAGAATGATTTAGCTGTCCTAGCCGTTCTACACTCGATCTAACCTAAGAAAAGCATTAGGAAGCATCGCAGGAGTTCGAGAGTACTCACATGGGGTTCGTCGTGCCCTGGTTTGGTCTTGGACGAGCTATCGAGCTCATGCCGACCCGATTATATTTGGGGATCCACTCGGCGTTTTACACCATGAAATCATGTGAAACAAAAACGAAAATATTCAGCAAGGGGAATTTATTGTAGATGGTGGTCGATCTAATTGGACGTCAAGACTAAAAAAATATGTAGAAATTTACAAATTAAAATACTCGAATGACATTTTTTTGCCAAATTCAACTCTATGCGTCGTGAAGAAACACATGCAATTGAACTTGAATTTTGACTATTTATGAGTTCAAAATGAAAAGGAAATTAAAATAAAAATATTGACTATTTTTCTATATTTTTACGACATCGAACGCTATTTTTCTTCATTTTTCATCTATTTTTCTATTTTTGGAAAATATTAAAAAATATGACAAATTATTTTTTTTATCAACAATGGTTCCTTTAGCTTGGTCAAGGCTACCAAAGATGATTTTTTAATTTTTTTAACTTTTTATAGATTTTTTATGAATTTTTAAAAAATAAACTATGAAAGACTGATCAAAAATCAGGTGTCAACAGCTGCCCCTCTTTGAGAGGAATTTCGTCAGAGGTTTCTCTCAAAGACAAGGTGACACCTGTGTTCCGATCGACTCGACTGGGAAAAGAAAAGAAATCATGACATCCAATTTTCATGCCCATCAATGTGTGCTTTTCCTTAAAAAGAGATGTGCTCGTTCAATTCCCTGATATGATGTAAGAAAGTTAAGGAGTAGATAGACTTCCCTGCCCCTTACCTGTCGAATGCTTGCGGCATTTTCTGTGTCTGATGGGTTCAAGTAGATTCCTAAGGACTTGTCATCGGAGTGTCCTGGGGATGTTAAGCTCTGACCTGTATGGTAGGTCAAACCATAATGGGATTCCTAACTGATAGGAACCTAAGGAAGACGCATCCCACATTTGGGAATTTGCCAAGGGTTTTGATCCGTGTGGTGGACTAAACTAGAAATGGCTTGCCTAATGTAAGGCTTATTAGGGAAAACGAATCCTCCCGCGTTCGGGATTCATCAAGGTTTTGATCCGTATGGTGGATCGGACCATTGGGTTGATCCTTCAGGCGGTCTCTACCAGTCCTTTGACCCTTCAGGCGGTTTCTACCATTCATTGACCCTTCATGCAGTTTCTACCATTGGTTGACCCTTCAGGCGGTTTCTACCATACATTGACCCTTCAGGCGGTTTCTACCATTGTTTTGACCCTTCAGGCGGTTTCTACCATTGGTTGACCCTTCAGGCGGTTTCTACCAAACATTGACCCTTCAGGCGGTTTATACCATTGTGTTGACCCTTCAGGCGGTTTCTACCATTGATTGACCCTTCAGGCGGTTTCTACCATTGAGTTGACCCTTCAGGCGGTTTCTACCATTTATGAGATTCCAAATTGATATGAATCAAAGGATGACGTACCCGCTCTTCGGGGCTAGTCGGAGACTCGATCATTCTGTGGATCGGTCTTAGAAAAGATTTGCCTACTAAAAGGCTTCACCTAAGGATGACGCACCCAGTCTTTGGGGCGGCCAAAAGTCCTGCAGAAAGCTTAGACCTGAAAAAATTTTCCTCGCCAAGAATATATTAGTAATCTTTGGGAAGACAATAATTGTCTAACTGACAAAATTCTACGACTTAAGTTTTAGTCATGAAATGTGCATTTTGATTGCTGGAGGTTATCCAAAACATTCTTACCATATACAGATGTGATCATAAATTCCTTGCACGGAAACTCTAGATCAAACAATTTGAAAATTTCAAAAAGAGTTTGCTCAAAACATCCATTGGAGTATTTCTCATCCAAGAAGGCTCATCACTGCTCTGTGATAATGATCTTTAATAGGGAAAGTGCTCAATTTCCTACCGACCTGTGCCTGGGTTTCAGGATCATTCGCAACGCATACATTTCGACCGATCAGGAGGTCTTTCACGGGACCGTAGTGTTAGGCTTGGATATCGGTTTCCAAGGGGGACTCACTTTTGAGTCAAGGCCGTTGAACGAAATTTTTCACTATCTGCTCCGGGTTTACAAGTCAAGAACCCTGTAAAATGAGAAAGAAATAGTCTTGCTCGTACTTCTTTGAGCTAAGTTATACATTAACCCAAGTGTCTTAGTCAGATAAGACTGCTTCAGGGTTGTAACGTTGGAAGGATTGGGGATCGAAAAAGGCTTATTTTTTGCCCAAAAATTGTGAAGGGTTTGGCATTGGTGATCATTGCAAATTTGCCACATGTCTTTCGAAGAACATCTCCATTTCTTGAAGTGTACACTCCTCTTTTAGAGCGCACAAGGATGTTTAAAAGCGTCTCTTATTACATTAAGAGACCGTCTGTTTGTGTGTTTGCAATTTGAGCACGACATCATTTGGAGAGTAGTCATCTTGATCTGACTCCTTTGCAGGGTCTTTTCATCGTATATCTAGACTTTACTGGGGATATTTTGAATAGACATCAGCCTTGCTTTTTACCAGGCACTTTGCTTTTTCTTGATGTCTAGGGATTTTTCTTTTCCCCCTTTTTTTAATCCCGTGTTTTTCTTTTCTTTTGGAGCTAGGATTTTCGGCAATCATGCTAGATATGCAACTTAAACTTTGGCACGCTTCCATTCCTAAAGTGATGTTGCCTTTGCTTTGGAATAGGCAATGATCACCAATAGGTTGATGAAATGAATTTGCTGGCTCAACTTGGTCGTGCAAAGGATAACAGTGTGTAGGATAGAGAAATGAATTATTCTCGTCATCCTATGATACTTGGATTATCATATAAACAACACACAAAGATTTATGTTAGTCCGAGCAAGAAAATTTCAAACCGTTTACTTTCTGATACTGTTGGACTAACCTTCATTTGCCCCAATGTGGGGTGGTTCTTGACAGGGTTGAGAATGAAAATCGCCGTTCAATGGGGTTCTCAATGGGCATCTGTAGTGTTTGGAATGAAGAAATAAATGCCTCTGTCATCTCGATCCAGGTAATCGTTGCGAATGACCCTTATATCCATAGGTTAAGGTTTCGCTATCATTTCCAATCTCCTCATCTCTCAAGTGTGTATGGGACGTGTTTGGATTAGGCTCGCTTCTCTTATGAGAAAATACCCTTTTGAACAGTTCAAACGACTCTTGTTGGAAAAATTCATTTCATTTCATCAAGATTTATCCTTCAAAGGGATTTTGTGATGCACCATACATGTGTAATTCATGTTCAGACAATCTCATGTTTTAAAACATGAATGTCAATGAAGTAAGAATTCTATGTCTTTTTAGATGTGAGAATCGAATTAATTCTGAAAGTTTTTAATCTCCAATGAATTGGGAAAATGGATACTTACCTGCCCATCGAGGCTGGAGATCCTGGAAATATAAAAGGGATATGTCATCGTATATTCTAAAACTTTACAAAAATTGGAACGATACATCTTACCATTGGTCATATGCTCCAACGAGTGTACAAGGGTTGTGAAAATCTGCACTTCACATAGTAACACAAGATTGTTAGGTGTTCTAAAGTTCTTTCGACTTCTTGGTTTTTGGAGAAAAATGAAACTTACATGTCTGCCCTGATGGCGAGCTCCTGCCAAGGATAAATATTAAGCATTATTTTGGGTTTCCAAATTCAAAACAAATTGGGACGATACTACTTTACTCTTGATTTGAATTCCATTCTGCATGCCAATGTGCAGATTGTAGAAGCCGGCCCTCAAGCTTGTGGCCATGATTTCTTCGTCTGGTTGGGCAACGAATCCACCTCGAGGATTTACGTCGGAGGAGATTCATTCATCTTTTTGGGCGTGTTTCATGCACTGTTATGTTATTTGAATGCATGGCTTCTTGGGTGCCTCGTCTCTGTTCATCACCTGAGAGGAAAATGAGAGAACATTATCCCCGCATCTGATTGAAAATCATTTAAGAACGATACGTTCTTTTTACCAAATGGGTGGCTCCGCGGCCAAATGCGTTTTACATTGAAAGGATGGATTCCATTACGCTCTGCGGATGATAACTATCGCTTCAGGGACTTGCCCCACGGATTAAACGATGAATTTGATGTCTTCGGCTTCGACATGCTTTCCGGATGTAGGAATGGTTTGCCCCCATTTTCAGTAGAGATGGGTTTTGTCGAGTGGGCAAGATCAATAACTCATCCTAGATTTGGCTTTAGTCGAAGGTTGAAATCCTAATCTTGGATAAGCGAATCATGATTCATCTCCTTCTGCTTCGGATTTGTCATTTGCGCGCTTCACATTTTACAATACCAACTTCGCCGCTTGATGAAAATGAATCGATGATTTTCGAATTGCCCCAGGTTCTATAGTCATCTACGTCGAATCTCTTTGAACTTCATCGAGTGATAGACCAACTGATAAAACGATTTTTCAATCCCGAGATCGAACTCCTGACGTTTCGTACCACTGTCATTTCACTGACTACCAAGACACAGCACTATTGGCATCCCTAACTGGTTCGTTTTTTGTTATAAAATTCTCGAAGCAGTTAGCAACCCCCATTGAGAATGAAACAAGCTCAATTTAGAGTTCGTAACGACTAAAGGTCCCTTGGAACGATACAGAGCTAACCGTCTTTGAGCTCGCTCGGGCTTTTACTCACATTTTCCTATGTGAAGCCTTTAAATGTTTTTCTTCGTGGCGTTCAATTGATTCGCCTCGACTCTAATCTAACAAGGGATTGTCGCACTCGAGCATGATGATGCTCGCAGGTAGTACTAATCGCTACCCCAAATTAACTCTAGGCATTAAGGAAGATTATCTCGCATGGAAGACTTTATGACAGAAAGATTAATGATACATCCAGTCACATGCGCCTAGGTCCCTTGAAGATTCTCGGTGATCAGCCAGTTACACCATGAATCAGATATATAATCGCCATTTTGGATCATAACTTCATAAGTCCATCAGTTTTAAACTGATCGATCCAGATATGGAGCTCCTCATCAAGGAAATCTTTTGATTCTTCGAGCAACTGATATTCGGGTTGACCATCATCGCTTGGCGGCGAAGGATTCCTGTTTCTGTTGTGAGCGATCTGATTCTTCGAGCTAGAACCTTCGTCATTGCTCGAGATTATAAGAGAATGATTGATCGGTTCACTATCAAAAGCACCTTCCATTTGGGGATGGAAGAAACAAAAATCCTCAGAGCATCCCCCCGCTTGATCTTCTGAAATCATACGCCCAAGCCAGGAAGATCTTTGAACACTAGGCGCAATATGTTGATCGGCGATAGGAAGAGTACTAGCGAAAAGTTGCTGCTCAAACCAAGGAGTTCGTACCTGTTGCACTTGTGGCATATACTCTTGAGGGGTACTGAGATGATTCGGGGGAATATTCTGATTAGCGCCCAAGTAGTCGATGGTGCTGCTACCGGCTTGGTCGGTGCCTAGATTCGGCAGGGTATTTCTTACTTCAGGGGCATTGTAGTTATAGCCATGCCTAGTGTTTAGGCACAAGTTGAGTTCTTTCAGGTTCAGTGCTGTGTGGCGCTGTCTTAGCGCCCTTCTGTAGCTCTTGAGGTAACTCGCGACTCCATCTTTAGTGAGTCCTGGTATGTTCATGATCTCAAGTATGCGCGTTGGATATGCTGAGTTGATCCCTAGTTGCTGAACCGCACTAAGGAACTTGAGATGAAGCTCGGGGGACCAATTGACCCTCGTCTTCTTGCGACCCGGAACAGTGTTGACAACTTGGCTATTGCTCTCTGGCCTATTTCCAGTAGGATTTGATCGAGCCGGAAATTGTTGTGGAGGGAATTCATCAGCTTTGGATTGGTCGGTCGTGATAGTAAGCTCATCGTTAAGGAAACTCCAATCATGGTGACGCATATCACATCCTTTAGAAGGCATCGGTATTGACTTCGTAGAATTGATTTGTTCATGCATATCTCCAACAAAATCCGATTGTATCGAAGATGGTTCGAGGGAGTGGGGTGGTGAATGAGCATTTTCAATCCTCATATAAGGCTTATCAAGGAACATTTCGCCGAGAGTGATAGGGCCACCGCAATTAAGGCAAGCGATAGTGCTGGGAGCTTTCTTATACCTCATGTTCTCCGCTCGAAGCTTTTCGTTTTCCTCCTTTAGAATCGCAAGTTCTTGACGTCTGTGTTGAGCCCTCAATTTGGCTCGCTTATTTTGAAACCAAAACTTGACCCTCAAAGGTTTCATCCCTAGCTTCTGGCCCAATTCATTTCTTTGTTTCATGTTCGGGAGAGGGCATTCACTAAAGAAAGCTTCAAGCTCTTGGATTTCATTCTGAGTGTGGCACTGGCGACGTTTCCTTTTCCGGGGTTGACCATCGCTGCTGCTGTTGTCGTCGCTGCTGAGATCCTGAACTTCGTTGCCGAAAGGGTTGGGTTCTGTGGTTCTGGTACCAGACGCCATCCTAGAATCTTCGAGATCTCTCAATAGTTCATTTTCTGAGATTTTTGGATCAGTCGCCTCTAGCAACTGACGGTAACCCTCAAACATGTTGGATCGAAAAATGTTCGATCAATTTTTGCTCACTCAAGGTTCTCTACTCTCTCATGTATGCTCACTCTCTCTAAGTTTTCTTTTGAGTGGTTCTGTATGCCCAGAAAACGTTCTTTAAACATGGATGAAGATCATCAGGCAAGCGTTTCTCCCAAGATTTCGTATTTCTCGCTTTGTCGTCTTCTTTCTTCTTTTCAACGTGGAGGGACACCAAATCGATTTCCTTTTCTCGATATCCATGTCTGTCTCCCACTTATTTTCAAAAAGGTGGAACTACGCTCGCCTCCCGCTCAGTTTTTTAATATGATGGGACCGCCAAATCCTTTTGCAACTTTTTTCGATAGTTGCGCTTAACTCTCGCTCAATTTTAATATGGTGGCACTGACATATCTTTTGACAACTTTTTTAGATTTATCAAGCCTGAAATCGCGGACTGGGACGGATCTGATGGTTCACCGAAAGAGCCACCACTGCTTTACCCAATTAACTTGGCTCCATGAGCGTTATTGCTGTGACCTTTCTTCATCCTCGAGTTGCTATAAAAGGAGGAGTTAATGCAGAGAAGATTAACGCTCTTACATAATTGCCTTTTCATATTTTAATCACTCTACCACACCCATCTTCTTCTCCCTCACTCCAACGAAAATGGCCTCCTCTCCTATTCGCGCTTTCTCGGCTGAAATTTTGGCCCAGTGGGAAAAACTCTATAACCTCCTAGGTCGAGGCTATGCTCATATAGCCGATCACCCAGAAATTGAAGATGAAATTCGCATTTTGCTCGTGGAAATAGACACCACCTCTTTCGAGGGCACTAATTTAGAGAGGGAATATAGAATCTTCCCAACCCTCTTTATAAACTTTTTAGAGACTTACCGTGTCGCTCAGCGAGAAGTTACCGTGGCTCACGTTTTGCGAGCTCGCTATGAGGATCGGTCCAACTGCTTGGTGTTGGCCAACCTTGTGGCCGATAGTCACAGAAAGTCTCGATGTTGCTTCGCGAGAGGGGAAATTTGGTGGAGCGCTTGGCCTTATCCCTGACCACCTATGAGCACGACCGTCGTAATGTCGTGTTGAAGTTTCAATGTGAGTGGCAGGAAGAAAGGCTGACAGCATTACCGCGGATATAGCCCATGGGAGAGGACTAGTTCGGGACCTGGAAATAGCCGCCGAAGATCACGGGACCAAGGTTGCCGAGCTTAAAGGGGAATGTAAACGCCTTCTTCTTAAGCTTGCAGATCTCGAGTCTCGAGGTGGTGAGTATAGGCAAAGCATCAATAATATGGAGGGCCAACTGGGTTCCTTTGTGATGCTAATTAGGACTCATTTCGGTTTTACTTTTCCACCTCGATGATCTGTATGATCTGCTTTTAAGGTCCCTCGATTGAGCGAAATGAATGAAAGCTCTAATATGTGTGTCTCAACTTCTGTATGGCTGACTTTCTCGAACACCTGACCACTCTCAACCTAGGCAAGCTGCTCTTTGACATTGATGATTCGAGCGTGTACATCTTGATTTTTTAATCTTGCTTATGATCGAATAAAGGAACCTCCCACCGCGTTTATCCACAAAAAGACTTCTCTTCTCTACCTGTTTTTAACCTGTTTCAAATGAAAAGGCAGAATCAGAAAAAAGAATTTGAAAAATAAAGCATAAATCCTTTCGATTTCATGCTTACTTGTGATTAATAGGGATAAGATCTTTTACAAGGGTTTTAGCCTTGTGCAAAAGCTTTTATCAATATTCCTCGAAGGAAAGCATATCATTGAAAGGAATGTAATTCACGATAATTGCCTTTGATCAATTCCAAGAAAATCAATGGAATTTTCAAAAGTACACAATTACGATGTGTTTTAAATTCAATTGAAGATACGGTATCCAAATTAAAGCCGTTTGCTAAGAACGAGAGTAATTTGGATATCTATCTTTTCATTAAATTTGAAAAACACGAATACTCTTGATCAATTATTGTGGATTACCAATGATGCAAAACATGCATGAACCAATTCAAGTTTATAGTTCCTTCTGGCGAAATTGGGATTGGATTGCCCTATACGGCCAAAAGGTTGTATAAGACTTCCAATTCAATTTCATCCAAAGGAATTATAAAATTGATTTTGGAGTATTCGAGTGATTAGAAGAAATGACACTATCACATTCCAATGACAAGTCAATAGAAATACAACAAATTTCAATCTGAATGTATATGAACACAAATAGATCCCTAATACAATCAATCTAAGGGATCAGATAGAGAGGATCTCAGCAAAATAAATCATATACAAGAAGGCTAGAAATGAAAAATAAAACAAAGGAATGTGATCTTACTACTTAGAGATGCCCCAGTTTCGATCTTTGAGACGTGACTTCAGGATCACCTATTCCAAATCGTCATCTTCATTAGATGATACCTCAATGATGTCCATAGCAGGCTCTTCTTGTCCACTTGGCGCTCGTAATGGGATGACACCATCTTCGTCTTCCATCAAGAACATTGGGAGGAAAACACACCTATCTATCCTCAAAATGGCATTTAATCCAATCACCGGAATTATGTAATGAATATAATGATTATGAGCTGTAACAAGTTCGAGGGATAGAAAAGTCTTACCAACCAAACTTAAGAGAAAATCAAGCTTCTCTATACAGTGTTAGGTATACTAACCTCCATAGACAAACGCATGAGACAAGTGAGGGAAAACTCATAAAAATCAAAAGATAGGGCTTGGTACCTAAAGCCAAGGTTCTCACCTCGAATTCTGGGAAGAGCCGATTCCATTGCACAACTATCGTTGCATTGGGACTCAATCCATAGTTCGAAGTGAGCGGAATTGAAAAGTGGATTACCCCATGTTTTTCCTCACGGAGATTCCATTTTCAATTCCTTCTATTGTGTTCCTAAAGAGGGCGTCTGGGGTTTTAGGCGCAATTGTGTGTATTCATTGTGTCGTGCTAAAGCAATAGACATGCATTTTATTTAACAATCACCGCTTCAATATAAACATCCACACAATCATACATCCAAAACTCCTGCCTGCATAAAACAAAGTTAACAAGCACTTCACCCCTTATTTCTCCCGTCTACAAAAACATCTAACACATTCGTTAGCATATACACCTCACTTTCGAGAGCATCTGCATAAAATTAGGTTAGAAGAATCAATCAACTTTTTAATCGGCTCAAGTCCACTAAATGGTTAAGAACCAGTCCCCAGTGGAGTCGCCAGTCTGTCGCGACCCTCTTGAGGTTGTCGGGCTCTCGAGGGCTAATGGGCCGTCCTGTCTGGTCGGACGCGGGCCTCTCCCAAGGCCCATTACCCAAATCGCAACGGAGGTATGCGTGATCGACTTTCAGTGTGGTCTAGTGACATGTGCTAAGTGTGCATGCCATGGAGTCGCCACCAATCATTTTTTTAGGGTATGATTTGACCACCCAATCGAATAGTTGGGAGTTTCTATTCAATTCTGCGAGAACCAAAGAAATGGTTTCGGGGACTTAGTTACGCCAACCGTCAGAGTTGACGCCCTTTCGGTACCTAAGTTGGCTGAATTTTCTAGCCTGAGATTCATGCGGATGAGTAAGGTATGAACCATAAATCTAGAAATTCATGCAGATATGAGTGATTATCCTAGCAATCACAATCAGTAATAAAATGCGCAACTCAAGGAATCTAGATATGCAAATAAATCACATGGCATTCCTAGTAATGCCCTATTTATCAATCACAGCTCAAGAATGATTTAGCTGTCCTAGCCGTTCTACACTCGATCTAACCTAAGAAAAGCATTAGGAAGCATCGCAGGAGTTCGAGAGTACTCACATGGGGTTCGTCGTGCCCTGGTTTGGTCTTGGACGAGCTATCGAGCTCATGCCGACCCGATTATATTTGGGGATCCACTCGGCGTTTTACACCATGAAATCATGTGAAACAAAAACGAAAATATTCAGCAAGGGGAATTTATTGTAGATGATGGTCGATCTAATTGGACGTCAAGACTAAAAAATATGTAGAAATTTACAAATTAAAATACTCGAATGACATTTTTTTGCCAAATTCAACTCTATGCGTCGTGAAGAAACACATGCAATTGAACTTGAATTTTGACTATTTATGAGTTCAAAATGAAAATGAAATTAAAATAAAAATATTGACTATTTTTCTATATTTTTACGACATCGAACGCTATTTTTCTTCATTTTTCATCTATTTTTCTATTTTTGGAAAATATTAAAAAATATGACAAATTATTTTTTTTATCAAAAATGGTTCCTTTAGCTTGGTCAAGGCTACCAAAGATGATTTTTTAATTTTTTAACTTTTTATAGATTTTTTATGAATTTTTAAAAAATAAACTATGAAAGACTGATCAAAAATCAGGTGTCAACAATAGCCCCAGATTTATCCAATGAAAGATTTCTCTCTACTACCTGTTTTTCACCTGCAAATGAAAAGACAGAATCAGAAGGAAAATTTTGAAAAAGAAAGCATAAACTTCTTTCAATTTTATGCTTGCTCATGATTAATAAGGATAATAACTTTTACAAGGGTTTTAGTCTTACGCGAAAAGTTTTTATCAGTATTCCTCGAGGGAAAGCATACTGTTGAAAGGAATGTAATTCACGATAATCGCTTTTGATCAACTCTAAGAAAATGAATTGCTCAAAAGTGCAAGACATAATTCTAACGTGTTTTAAATTCAATTGAAGATACGGTATCCAAATTAAAGTCGTTTGCTGAAAATGAGAGTAATTTGGATATCTATCTTTTCATTAAATTTGAAAAACACCGATACTCTTGATCAATTATCGTGGATTACAAGTGATGCATAACATGCATGAACCAATTCAAGTTTATGATTCCTTCTGGCAAAATTGGGGTCGGACTGCCCTATACTGCCAGAAGGTCGTGTAAGACTTCTAATTTTAATTTCCTCCAAAGGAATTATAAAATTGATTTGGGAGTATTCGAGTGATTAGAAAAAAATGCCACTATCACATTTCAATGACAAGTCAAATAGAAATACAATAAATTTCAATCTGAACGTATATAAACACAAATAGATCCATAATACAATCAATCTAAGAGATGAGACAGAGAAGATCTCAGCAAAATAAATCCTATACAAGAGGACTGGAAATGGAAAATAAAACAAAGGAATGTGATCCTAACATTTAAAGATGTCCCAGTTTCGATCTTTGAGACGTGACTTCAGGATCACCCATCCCAAATTGCCATCTTCATTAGATGATACCTCAATGATGTCCACAGCAGGCTCTTCTTGTCCATCCGGCGCTCATAATGGGATGACACCATCTTCGTCTTCCATCAAGAACATTGGGGAAAAACACATATCTATCCTCAAAATGGCATTTAATCCAATCACCAGAATTATGCAATGAATGAATGCTCACATTTGTAATAGGTTAGAGGGATAGAGAGTCTTACCAACCAAACTCACCAACTATTGTGTGGTTTTAGATGTACCAACCGTCCAAAGACATACGCATGAGATAAGTGAGGGTAAACTTCTAAAAATCAAAGGGTTTGGCACCTAAGGTCAAGGTTCCCACCTCAAGTTCTACAAAGAGCCAATTCCATTGCACAACTATCATTGCATTGGGACTCGATCCATAGTTCGAAGTGAGCAGAATTGGAAAGTGGATTACCCCCATATTTTTCCTCACGGAGATTCCATTTTCAATTCCTTCTATTGTTTTCCTAAAAAGAGTGCCCGGGGTTTTGTGCGCAGTTGTGTGTGTTCACGGTGTCATGCTAAAGCAATAGACATGCATTTTATTTAACAATCACCGCTTCAATATAAACATCCACACAGTCGTACATCCAAAACTCATACCTGCATAAGACAGAGTTAACAAGCACTTCACCCCTTATTTCTCCAATATGCAAAAATATTTAACGCCTTAAGGGTCAAAGTACGTACCTTACCTTAAAGAGCGTCTGCATAAAACATGTCAGAAATACCAATCAACTTTTTAATCGGCTCAAGTTCTCTAAAGTCCCCAATGGAGTCGCCAGTATGTCGCAACCCTCTCGAGGTTGCCTGCTCTCAAGGGCTAATGGGTCGTCTTGTCTGTTTGGACACGAGCCTCTCCCAAGGCCCATTACCAAAATTGCAACGGAGGTATGCGTAGTCGACCTTCAGTGTGGTCTAGTGACATGTGCGAAGTGTGTATATCACGGAGTCGCCACCAATCATTTCTTGGAGGGTATGATTGGACCATCCTATTGAATAGTCGGGAGTTTCTATTCAATTCTGCGATAACCAGAGAAATGGGTTCGGGGACTTGGTTACATCATAGATGACGCACTTTCGGTACCTAAGTTGATTGAATTTTCTAACTTGAGAGTTCATGCAGATGAGTGAGGTGCAAATACTAAATCTAGGAGTTCATATAGATAGGAGTGACTATACTAGCAATCACAATCAACAATAAAGTGCGCAAATCAAGAAATTTAGATATGCAGATAAACCATAGCAAATTAGCATGGCACTCCTAATAAAGCTCTATTGGCTTAAAGAAGCATCAATCAGGGTTAAAAATGATGTAGACATAACTTTACCCATTATGGGCAAAATCGTAATTTGGAAACAAAATAGGGCAATTTACCCTAGAAGGGTGAAATTATCATTTTGAAATGAATCCGGAGCAAAATAATATCAAAAATAGGTTTGGTCGCTCAATTGACCCATTTCCTATTTTTTGACAATTTTTAGGATTTTTCGAAATTTTAGAAATCGATTTACCACTCGAAGGGTAAAATCATCATTTTCTAAAAGGAAAATGAAATGTGGAAATCTTAGATATATGGTTTGGCCACCCATCTGACCCATCGCCAAATTCTAAGCAATTTTCATAAGTCATCGGAACATCAAAGACGATTTACCCTTTGAGGAGTAAAATCGTCATTTCGGATTAAACGGGAGAAAAATACCAAAAATGACAATTTTTGGTCATTTTCAACTCTGGGAATTTTCTAGAATCTTTTAGGAATTTTCTGCAATTTTTTTTCAATTTTTTTTGAATTTTCCCCTAATTTTCCATTTTTTGGATTTTTTTAATTTTTTTATTATTACTGTGCGCCGACGTGGCCGCCACGCATGCGTTGACTGGTCAACGCATCGCCCAGGCAGACGACCTGCACCGGCGATGCTTGGCGGCGCCTCACCGGAAGGCCGAATCCGACGTCGAAAAATCGTCAAAACAACACTATTCCAACATCAAACAAACACCCCGCTATCCCACATCAACATATGTTCATTCCACGACCAAAAAGCGACAGGAACAACCTAAACCGAACACCACAGTACATGTTTTCCGGCGAACTGGTTCAACATTCGATTTTTATTTTTCCACGTTCGAGCTCCAATCTAACTATCCAAACAGCTAAATCGAAGTTCCAGAAAACTTACCTTCGTGCCACCCTCAGTCGCTCTCCTGAGTCCACAATCAGATTCGGAGGTTGGTAGGCTTGTCCATGGCAAACCAGACGAAACTGATGCAAATAAACATATTTGCAAGGTTTAAAAGCCGTTCTACATGCAATTCGATCAACAAAAAACACACAAACAGGCCCTGGTATATACTGTCAAGATCGAACACATGGTGGGTTGCAAAAGCAGAGTATTATCGGATGCCGAAGAACCGACCTGATTTCATAGATGAAGGCTACGTAGACGGCTCAGTGTTGGCAATCCGGGCTCTTCGAAGCTTGCGGACTCAACCTCGAGACTTCTCTCGTGTCTGGTCTATGTGACCGAAGCTACCTTCACCTTCGTTAATGGTGAACAAACGAGTTGCAGAGGGTCTCTTCCTTCTTCTTCTTCTTCTTCTTCTTCTTCTCTCTCTCTCTCTCTCTCTCTCTCTCTCTCTCTCTCTCTCTCTCTCTCTCTCTCTCTCTCTCTCTCTTATTTTTTATTCTTTTTATTGCTTGGTTCCTCGTGGAATTGCTTTCCACAGATTCCTCTCCCTCTTCTTTTATTTTTTTTATTCCCCCTTTGGCCTATTTGACCACCCCATTCGTTCGGCCAAATTCCATAAAAAAAAAACCCCCAAACTTTGGGTTTAGTGTCAATTATACCCTCAACTTTTTTTGTCTCAAGAAAAACCCTCAACTTTTCCTAAAGTCCCAAATCTGCCCTACCCTTTAACAGCCTTGCCAGTTCGCGGCCATGGCCACCAGATCTCGAGCTTGCAGCTAGCTCGCCCATGGCCGATGAACCCACCGTCTCTCTCCTCCGTCTGCTCCTTCGTCTCTCTCCTCCGTATGCTCCTTCGTGGAGTATCAAGAGTCCTCCGCCTCTTCAATTGTCAAGAACCTTCAAGCACAAGAGACCTCCTTCTCCACAGAGAAGGTCCTTCAATTGTCAAGAACCTTCAAGCACAGGAGATCTCGAGCTTGCAGGCGTATCGAGAGTCATCCTTCTCCACAGAGAAGGTCTCATGTGCTTGAAGAGGACTGTCGATACTTCAAATGTCAAGAACCTTTGCAATGTGAGTTTTTGACCTCTCCGCCCTCCCACCGTCTCTCTCCTCCGCCTGCTCCTTTTTCCCTTCTCCGACCTCGAGCCCAATCACTCACGGCGAAGAGCACAGTCGCCGCCAAATCCTATACCTTCGTTTGCAGACGTCTCCGTCCCCGGCCGCCGAGCACGAGCCGAAGGCTCGCGGCTGCCATGGCTGTGGAGCTCAAAAACTCGAGCTCCATGGCCATAGCGGCGACGAGGTGTGGGCTCGAGCTCTTCAATCAGCGTTGCTGAGGCCGTGAACCCAGAGTTCGAGTTTGAATGGCCATGGCAGCAAGTCGAGATTGAGCATCCATGGTGGAGAGGTCAGGCGAGGAGAGAGGGGGAAACAAAGGGAGGAGATGGCAGATTTGGGACTTCAGGAAAAGTTGAGGGTTTTTCTTGAGATAAAAAAAAAGTTGAGGGTATAATTGGGACTAAACCCAAAGTTTGGGGTTTTTTATGGAATTTGGCCCCCCATTCGTCATCTCTTTCTCTTTGTTTATATTTTTTTTTGTCGTTGCCCAACTTTCCCTCCATCTTTGGTCGGTCATTGAATTTTGTGTGGCCCCAAAGACCAACGTGCAGAAATGTTACTGTGAGCTCCTTTGGATTCTCTTGGTCAACGAATCAACAGGTTGACTAGCTATCCAATTCTTCCTCTTTTTTATATTTTTATATTTTATTTTTCCAAAATATTACAAAAATATGAAAAATTATTTTTTGATCAAATTGGTTCATTTAGCTTGGCCCAAAATCACCAAAGTTGATTTTGTAATTTTTTTTACTTTTTATAGATTTTCTATGAATTTTTGAGAATAAATTAGAAAAGACTGATCAAAATTTAGGTGTCAACAATACTCCTATAGAGAACAGCTAAAGCCAGAGGGCCTAAAGCGACGTCTCTTCCTCTAGCAAGATTAGACGCGAGGACAAGGTAGTCCTGAGATACCTTTATAGCCAGGTTGAAGAAAAAGTATTTCGACAACCAGTATAACAGAAAAGCTGACCACTCGACGAGAGTGACACTGCCAGAAGTCTTACGGTAAAGACTAAGAAATTTTTCATAAGCCATGGAGGCCTGTGGAGTATAGCAATCTTTTAAATCTTTTAAATTTATGGCAGATGAACCATGAGAAGTCAAATCAGCAACAATAAAAACATCTAGAAGGGTAACCAACATGGGACCACATGGGAAGAAGAAGTTGTTGGTTCACGAGGACCAAAAATCGACAACAGAACCCAGCAAACCTCTGTTCAGGTCATGAGACAACAAACTAACCTCGGGAGCTGTCCTGATATGGGTTGTCGCCCAAGCAGCCGTAATCAGTGGGTCAGACTTAAGCTGACGAAACCATGCCAGGAACGAGTCATCACGCAACGGGAAGCTGCGAAAATGCTGGGATGGAAGCGACCAAACGTCCCGTATAGGAGAAGCCTGAATAGGAAGACGTTCACTCCGGTGTAGTGGGAAACATGTTTGAAGGGACAATGGAATAGACAAATGGGAGCGAAGACTGGGTCCCAAGATAAACCCAAAATGCTCTTTGGACGAATTCAGAAGTTCGAAGAAATAGTCATCTTTGTTTTCGTCCTTCAATTGGTTGAAGCGGCCAATCATTTGTTTCGGATCAGAAGAATATGATGAAGACGCCATGGAAAAGGATGGAAATAAAAAAAACAGAGAGGGTTTATGGTTTAAGATGGCAAGGAAGACGACGATTGAAGCCTTTCTGTCTGAAGAGGCACCACGAACCAAAAAGTTGAGGCGTCAAGGGAAAAATGAAATGATTACGCTCTCGGGAAAGGAAACCAGAAAAACCCCCTGATTGAGATACAAACGTCAAATCAAAACGTCATTTTAAAAGATATAAATCCCTGATTTATATATAAATCCCTGATTTATATATAAATCCCTGATTTATATCTTTTAAGGGGGCATTTGTTGACATTCATTTCCCCCTACGTGAGGCTCACGAAAGAAAGGGATAAATCAGCTACGGAAAGGTATATATAGTGCGAGCAAAAGCCAGCTGTAGTGACGCCACATGGGGAAAGATCTTAGCGGAACGACTCCTGAGATGCCAGATAAAAATGGCGCGCAAAGGAAGCCACGATCGAAAGCAATAGCGGGATTTGGCGATAATCCCATCAAAAGGAACAAGAAGGGCGCGACAAGCTTTGAAAACTTCATCCCCAAGGCTCGTCGAAGGAAAACGTGCAGAAAACCTCAAAGGTGACAGTTGTCCAGCAGTTATCAAAGCAAATCTTGGAGCTCAAGGCAAGGACCCTTTCAACGGTTACCTAAACATGCATATAAATACCGAAGGGTATCCAGCATCGAGACTCCCCAAAACACAACACAACAATCATTTATCTTTCAACTTAGTTTAATCTTAGCTGTAACTTTCAGATTTCCGTCGTCGATTCAATTCCGACGTGTTTCATATCCAGATATAGGTGTCGTTGATTAAATTCTGACCTCTACTCGCCTAGTCCAGTACCATCGATTAAATTTCGATATTGTATTGGTTCACTTTCCACCTGTCCAGTTCCGTTGATTCAATTCCGATGATGTGTCCTACATTTCCACCCGTCCGATGTCGTAGATTAAATTTCGGCATTGTGTCCAACAGTAAGGTTCGGCATCATCGATTAAATTCCGGTGTTGGATCTCGGTCACTTTCATTGAAGTATTTCGACGAGTCCATCGAAATTCGTCTCCCGAGGTCTGTCGAAATCTTGTGCAAAGTTGTCGAAAGGCACGTTTCTATGAATAAGATATTACATTTGACACTCTCTGTCCATAACTTGCCCGGAACCATTCTTTCTTAACGAACTGCTAATGTTCGATAAAAGGAGTTTTCTGCGATTGCAATCCTTTTGGGATCCGATCCCCTGGGCCGAATCCTGGGAGAACCTATTGGGCCTTACCGAGGGGAAACTTTCGTGCAACACAAACACGGAGGGAATTCTTGTCTACTGAGTATCCTCTTTAACGATTAGCTCGATAGATTAAAAGGAAAGTACAAATATGTTCTTTTAATCTCTACCCTTTTGTTCCATCGTTAAATAATCAAATATCCGATGAAATTAAAAATATTTATCACATGAAATTCCTAAAATATCAAATAAATTTTGGAAATACGCATTGTCAATTTTTCTTCGATTTTTACCACCTTGTCACCGTAGACATATCTTATCGATTATCTCGAATGCTCAATCTGATCAAGCTTAAATCAAAATATATTTGACTCGAATAGCTCTTGAGTCTTATGAAGAAATCATTAATTATATATACGTTCTTAAAATGAAATAAATACGTAAAATTTTCAGAATTCGAGCTTAGTTTGAGTTTTGACTAAAATTTATCGAGTAAGCGATCGGAGTCAAGCCCGACCCCGAGCTCATATTAAAATCGATTATTCAAGCTCGAGCGAGGTCAATTAAACCTTAGTTGATTATCCATCCTTGAATGTTGGCAGAAATAGAGCATAAGTGTCAATATTTGTGTACAAAGATCATTTTAGTACCATTTTTTTTTTGGATCGCTTTAATGCCACATCGGAGAGAAAATGATCACCGAAGTGCCAATTCCGAGCAAAAATGATTATTTCAGTGCCAATTTTGGCCAAACAGTACACGTGACATTTTTAATTATTTTTTTAATATTACTTGTCAATTTTAAAAAAAAAATCAACACACGTGTATGCCACGTGGATGTTTCACATTAAAATAGTTAATTTTTTTTAAAAAAAAAATAAAATCAAACTAGAAAATTGCCTAAAAAATCAAAAAATGAAGAAAAAAAAAGTAGCGTGTTCTGGTAGCAGCGAGGGCTCAGGCGAGGGCTGTGAGCCCTCGCTACTGCAACAGAGAGCTGTGAGTCCTCGCCGCTGCAATAGTGGGTTCCATCCCTCTTTTTTTTTTGCTTTTATTTAACATTTTTTTAAGTTTTTAGCTTATTAGGTGATTTTTTTTATTTTTTTGACTTTTTGTTATTGCTTATTAGGATATTCGACAAGTCATGTATGCGCCATGCATGATTTCCAGCAAGCCACATTAGATATACCACTCAAATAACCATTTTTTTAATTAGCACTGAAGTGATCTAAAAAAATCACATGAAATTCCTAAACTATCAAATAAATTTTGAAAATACGCACTATTAAATATTTGTGTTCCGGTAGCAGCGAGGACTTAGAACCCTCGCGCTGCAACAGAGGTTCCATGCCTTTTTTTTTCCTTTATATACCTATTTTTTTCAATTTTTAGCGAATTAGGTGAAACTTTTTTTATTTTATTTTTTACATTTTGTTATTGCTGATTAGGATTTTTGGCAAGCCACATATACACCATGCATGATTTCCGACAAGTCACATCTGATATCACACTCAAATAATCTTTTTTCTAAAAAATTAGCATAAAAAAATATTAACACTAAAGTGATCTCCATACACAAATATTAACACTTTCAGTGTACGTTTGCCCTTGAATATTCAAATCAAATCAAACTCAAGGGAAAATTTCAAAAAAGGCCCCAAGTCCTCTCATTTCTTCAAATGAGTGCCCCAAGTAAACTTTGTTTCAAATAAAGGCCTGAAGTGGTTATAGAGTTTCAAAAAAGGACCTGACCTGAAGGGCATTTTTGTCATTTCTCATTTTGATTTTTTGTTTATTTTTTCTCTATTTTTTCCTTTTTCTGAGTTTTAAAAATGAAAAAAAAAAAAGCCACAGGCGAGAGGGCTCCTGCCTACAGCAGTCGACCCACCGCCAATGGTGGGTGGCGGGCGGGACCGAAGGTCGACAGCGTCGTCGACGCCTCCGTTAGGGCCGGCAACCCCGCTGACCAAAGGCGAGGGCCTCTGGCCCTCTCATGGATCTGGGCGGGCCTCCCCCACCCCCTGGGGCGGCGGCCAGAGGCGGGAGGGATAGCCTCTCGCCTCTGTTAGGTTTTTTTTAATCTTTTTTATTAAATTTTAAAAAAATAGAAAAAGAAAATAAAAAAATCAAATACGAAAAGATTGAAATGCCCTTGAAATCAGGCCCTTTTTTGAAATTTCATGGCCACTTCATACATTTATTTGAAACAACGTTCATTTCAACTTATTGTTTGAAAAATTAATGATATTTTAAATTTTTATTTTAAATAATATTGACTTGGAGCCTTTATTTGAAAAAATGAGTAGCATGGGTATGGCCTTTTTCTTTTTTAATTTTCCCCTAACTCAATGTCGAATAAGGTCGACTCAACTGCACTTGATTATGCACTAATTGCATCTGCTGTCGGTTCGCGAGCCATAAACCTAAGAAGGGTTTCCCCCCACCTCCGCTCACCGGCCTCTTCCGCGCTCTCTAGTCCCCATCGTCGTAACCCTTCCTCATAACCATCTCCATCTGGATCTCTTCTGGTTGGTGTCTATACGTTGCCTGCCGATAGCACGACCCGAAATGGGGAGCACGGCGGTGGAGAAGACGGAGGAGGTGCTTCGCAAAGAAATCGACGAGCTTCATCGCCAGCAACGCGAGGTACCCTTTCTCTCTCTCTCTCTCTCTCTCTCTCTCTCTCTGTATTTGAAAACTTCGTGTGGCAGTCGAGTTCGTATCGTTAATTGGCCGTTTGGGTCTTCTACGTTTGTGGGGGTGTGGAAAGCAGATAACAGAGAGGCTTCGAGACCCGAGGGGACTTCGCAGAGGGGGATTTCCTGGTGCTGGCCCTCGCAACGTAGCCGCCAATGGAGCTCGGCAGCGTGGTTTTGTCCGCCCTGTAAGACGAATAGCATATCTTTCGCCTGTCTTTTCAGATTCAGTTTGTGTTTCTGAGCTAGTGGTTTTGGATTATTATTGCTTGGGTTGCTGAGATTCTGGCTCTGGGTTTTGGTCTTCAGGCCGATAGGACTGAGAACGAAGATCAGCCTCCCACCAAGCGCCGCCTCTTGTCTGCTGTCGTGAAGGTTCGTTTTTTTCTTATTTTTTTGTGTTTCGGTCATGGAATTATCAAGGAAAGTGATGAGGATAGTTAACAGTTTTTCTTTCTTTAAGTGTATGTGCTTGCTGGTTAGGTGAGAGAGATGGTGTTGTGTCGTCAATCTGCTTGCTTTGCATGAATTTTAATTGGTATATTACCTGTTTCCTGATAAGCACATGTGTGCGCTTGCTTTGAATTGAAGGTGGAAGACGGAGAGATAATAGAGGATGCTGAAGCAACAAAGGATGTGAAGTCGTGGGATTCGTTGTTGGAGGGAGACGTCATCACAAATCAAATCGATAAGAAGAAGCCATCTGATTGGCCGCAGAGTGGTAGGTCATGGAGAGATTTCACTAAGCGAGCAGGAAAGACGGTAAGACATGTGCATGATTATTCCATCACTTTTTGTAGGGTGCTGCTGCGAGCTATCTATGATTTGTTCACCTTATGGTATAGGAATTTGAGGCTTCAGAAACGGAACCTCTTCCAAGGGTTTTACCAAAGAATGAGGACCCTAGCTTGGTCAATCGGAATAAAAGAATGCTGGGTCAGCTTCTAGGAACTTTGGAGGTATGACAAGTTTATTTCATGTCCTCGAGATTATTTCTCGTGCTTACTAAGCACTGATTGACACAAATGTTTTTTCCTATTGTTACCAAATGATCTCCCATTGCAGACAATCTTTTAGTTTCTGCCAGAATTCGTTGTAACTGTATCATCACGAGTGCAGTTTGGTGATCTGTAATGTCTGTTCCCTGTAGTGGAAAGAACTTGTGTTAAGAAGTGATCTATGGGTCAAGGTTCTTGGTTGTGAAACTCGTTAATGATGGGAAAATTTCTACTTGATAATGTACTGCAAACACAACTTGTAGGATCCTTGTGTAACAGATGCAGTAAAAAAAGGTCTTAGTCGAAAGATGGTGCTTAGTTAATTAGTGTTATGTGAGATCAGGCATCAAGCCATTGAGACTTATTAAATTCAGTCACTCAAAAAACAATGAATTGGCATGTTTTATTCTAGTACCTCCAATCATAAGTGTGTGCTGCTGAAGATTCATCAGAGAGCATTCATCATGGGGATGCATGGTTTAGCAACGTGCAACGTTTTTGTGGTCGCATTTTGAAATGCCAGAATCAATGTTCTCAATGTTCCCCTAGTGACTTTTATGTGTTTTAGTTGGTGGACTTTTACTTTATGTTTAGTATATTGAGGTGTCTGTATTGTCTTAAGCATGAGACATGCTCATTGGCCTATGCCTCACATATTACAAGAAAAAGAAAAATCCATCTAATTCCCTTCTGATTAGTGCATTTGAATCAACCCGACAAGGTGATTTTGTGAATTCCTTTTTTTTTCCATAAATATTTTGTCCTCTATCTAGATCTTTAAAACCATGTTAAGTTTTATTCTGAGCTAGTATTTTCTGCTCAAGTGTCCTTAAGAGGATTCTTTACTAGTACACTTGTATGGATCCGTTGAGTGTGCCATGACAAGTTGGGAAGCAGAGAAGCATTGTCTGGCATCTTTGACAGGTATTTTGTATCATGCATTTTCTGCAGTTTTAAGGAGCTGAAGATGGTGGGAGGCCATTACTCTATGTTTGGCCACCTCTGGTTATATTGCTTTAAGTTCTGATTACCCTCTGTACTTATCTTTTCTGCCCTCTTTGAAAATCCTCATGGCATTAACCCTGTGCGTCATGTCTTTCGTATGTTCTTCTCTTTGTTTGGTGGTGTTATGTTTTATGGACATTGTATTGTGGCAAGAATTGAACAAAACATGATAGTTAAAGAAATTTTGTTTGTCACTCAAGTACCACATTCTGAAAGAGATCCCATTTGTTCATTTGAGCCGCTTGGCAATGTAATTTGCATTTTCATTCTGTAACGTGATTTCGTTCAATCTTTAGTGCCATAAGGAATTCCAAAAGTGATTTATCCCTTCATTAATCTCTGCTTTGTTGAATTCTTCCAGAGATTCAGAAAGGAGGACGTGCAACTGTCCGGATCTGATGCATTTATGCGGAGATCAAACTCTTTACAAAGGGTAAGTACTGGCTAGTCTTGCCGGTTTCTGGTAGCATCTGCATTTTATAGACTAACTATCATGATTTATTGTTGATTATAGTACGCTGGTATTCTCCATGTAAACTCATGTGAGAACAGTCAATTACAAGAATGTGATTGACTGTACATTGTGCTACTATGAAGTAAATGGACATTATTTCCATTTTCTCTATAGCTAGACTAGTATGTCTGCGTTATGTAATAAATTTGTAATAGGTGGTGGTTGCCTTAAAAGAATCCCCATTCTAATTTGGATATAAAGTACGAATATGATTGCCAATGTCGTTGGTGAAAGTGCTTTATCAATGCTCTTGACTTGGACCATAATAGCCTTAAGACGTGCTTACTGTAAATTGTACATATTTAAGTCATCTGAGTAGATCATGATGGCTCTTCTGTAAGGACCACGGCAGTTCATGAAACTACAGAATCTGCTTGATTTATCTTTTGTTAAGTTTCAGAGAACCAACTTGGTGCGAGCAAGTTGGCTATTTCTTGTCATCTTGTCTTAGACAACATATTTCTTTGTAGGCTGAGCAAAGAGCGCGTGAAGAAAGTGAAAAGCTGAGGCAGCAAGAGCGTGAGCAAATTGCTGAAAAGAGAAAGCAAGATTTGGTTTGTCTTTTCTTTTGATGAAGTTATATTAAATCAGAAAGAAAGAGAAGAAAAGTGCTTGGTTCTTGTCTTATTAGTTAATGAAGCAATTGACATTTACTCTCTTTTCTTTACTACCTCTATTCGCATCAGACTCTTAGGGCAAGAATTGCTGCCAAGGCAGAAGAAAAGAAGTTGGAGTTGCTGTTTTTGCACTGGACTGAGCACCAAGGAAAACTTAGCAATTTTATAAGGTTGGTTTCTCACTTTCCTGGAATACCATTATATTGTTGTCTCATTACAATGATCTCATCTAGTCATCCTGTTGCAGGTACTTTCAATATCTTTCATTGAGTATTGTGTTCACGGTTTCTAATTATTTCCCCTGCTGCAGGTTATTTTTCCTTTTGGTCCAAAAGTGTCCCTATTCACAATTTTATTGAGACGAAGATAAGTTTCTGTTCATATGATGGCCGTGATAAAGCAACTGGATGCTGAATTTCTGCTTTGATTGGCATAACTCTTATTTACTTGTTGTTTTTCATATGCTTAATGGTGGATGCCGTGCGTATGTTGCAGGACTAAGACAAAGCCGCCCATATATTATCTACCTGCAAAACCATTGGAGAAGGATGCAACCTTGATCGAGCAGCAAAAGGAGCAGGTTGGTTTCTTTCTGCTGTTGTTCTAAAAAAAAAGTTGGGGCACATGTGCATTTATAGAGAGATATAAGCATTTTCATCTGAATGTATGCACTAGTACATAGCGCAAGGGAGATGGGTTCATCATTTTGTCGGTGTTTATAAGAACAGGAGAAAAAACCTAATGTTTCCCTCTCCATTACATGTCAACAAGTTGTGCAAGGCAAAATTATGTCTGTCATGCTCTTTCTGTAATCAGTCATTTTGGTGTACATGATTGATCTGTAATTTATCCATGAACAGGATTTCCTGGAGTGGAAGAGCGCTAGGCGACAGGAGCTATCTGAATATCAGAAACAGATTGGGGAGCAGTATATTGCAAATGTTGAGAAGCAGCTGGAGAGGTGGCAAAATGCGAGGAAAGCGAGAAAAGCAAACGATGATCTGAACTTACAGGAAACGATGGATAAAGAGTTGGAAACCCATCGGCTGGAGCATGGACCCAAGACCAGAAAAATCCCCGGCGCAGGTAGCAACGAGGATGAGGACGTTGAAGACATCAACGTCGGAGAGGATGACCTGATGGACGATGTGCTGGATGTCGACGAGAACCACCGCAGAGGTGATGAAATACCCAAGGCTGAAGCAGGTAATGCCAGTCCACAACTTGATAATACTAATAACTAGCTAATGAAGCTGGTGTCTTGCCGTACATTTTCCCTCCAAGTTATTCCCTTTCAGTGTCCCTTTGTTTGTTGATTAGGTACATTTTTTGTGGTGTGTTTGTATTGTTGCTCTATTTTGTTTTAAGTTACCCTTTTTATGAACTGTCTCTGCGGATCCTATGTGATCGGTGTGATATCGGAGTGATACACATTATTTTCTGAAGCCATCTTTCGCATCTCAATTTGAACGGCATCACACTTTTGACATTGGGGTTGTATCTTCCTGTGGGCCTTCTCTCTCAACGTTAAAGCTTTATATGAAAGAACAAACCTTTTTATGGCGATGCACGGCAAGTCGAATCAGAGCATCCAATTTTGGAGTAGCGAATTTGATGCTTTTCCTTCGTTCTATATCGAGTCCGCCGACCACGTCGTGTATTCCGTGTGTCTTGATAGTTGACAGGAAAAGTCCTTTGTTTTTAAGTGCAGGCGGTGTAAGAACCTAATGTGAGTTCATGAGCAAGCCTCTTTCTTATGTTGCCGTTCCTACATTCTCATAGTACTGAGCCGTTCAAATGGCTCCTGTCTTCCATCTTTTATCGCCGGATCGCCCGCTTGTCCCGTACCAGCACCGACATCTATCGGGACCTTCGCCACTTCTTTCCACAATCCTCACGCAGGGTTCCGATCAACGGGTTTGCACTTGTTTAGTTGTACAGTCTTCCGGATGATGTAGCTGGCATAGGAGCGGCTTTTGCATCTTGTATTTTGCTTGGACGGTTGATATTTCCTATGCCGGTCGGGAAGTAGCTTTGCCGCTCGCGCCGATATCTTTGACTTGAAACTATCGGTTCAGTGCCGCAGCCTTTTTTGTTAGAAGATATAATTCCAAAAACGTGATTTTTGAATTTCGACTCGGGTCGCACGCGTTGTCGGACTCAATGAATCGAGGGTCGATGAAAGAGATCTGTAAGCTGCGAATCACAAGTTTTTTACTGAAATTTGCCCTCCTGTAATCAGAATTTTCTAAGCACAATTAGTCCTCCGTCCCCAGGAAAAAAAAAATGGAGGAAATTGTGAAAAAAATCCCAAAATATGGACAGAAAAGGATCAAATCCAAGTAAAACCCAGCCAAAAATTGACGAAATCCAGAGGTATCCGTCGTCGCCGGTGATGCATCCCCCATTTGCCGGCGAGCCGTCAAGCCAAAGGGGGATCCTCATCCCAAAACTCATCATCGTCCTCAAGGACTTCCTCAATGGACATGGTCTCCTCGTTGAAAGGCTCCGATATCCCGAGTGAACCCTCTCCCCCGCCACCACCGTTAAACGGCGGCATCATCGTCGACCCCAGATTACCTGGAAGCCCAGATCTTCCTCTCCTGTCGCCATCGCTGCCGTCCTTACCTATTGTAGCAACAGAACTAATCTCCACCGGGGCGGGCAAAGGGACCGACAAGGGTTGAATCTCCGGCGCTGTGTATGGCGGAGCCTCCGGCGACAGCGAATAGCTCTCTTGTGATTCCGGAGGCGACGAACCAGTGAGGTTGACAGAGGGCTGACCGGAATGATCATTCACGTGGCTGGATGGCCAATCAACCTTGGGAACCCGGAAAAAGATCGAACTGGAGCGACGGCGAAGCACTGGAGGAGGAGCACCGCCGTCGATTGCTCCGAACTGAGACCGGACGCTCAGAGCACCGTGGAGCCCGTGCACTGCCACGCCGGGGCCATAGAAAACCCCCAGCACCACCAGTTCCACGCCGTCCACGAGGATTGCGTTGGAATGCTGGCTCACGGTCACGCGGAGAGACCGCGAGGGGAGGAGCGTGGGGACCACGGCGTTGGAACGGATGCGGTGGAGGTCCGCGGCAGAGAGGCGGCGGGGGACCGCGTGGGAGCGGAGGGCGGAGAGGTAGGCAGGGGCAGGGAGGGTCATGCCGAGGGCGAAGATAGCAGAGTCGACCGGGGCGAAGAGGGTGAGTGAGGCGGCGGAGAGGAGGTCGAAGCGGAGGTCAGAGGCGGCGACGGCATTGGCGGCGAGGTTGTAGCCGCGGGAGCGGAGGGCGGCTAGCGCGGCGTCGAGCTCTTCAACGGGGACGCAGGTGGCGCCGTCGGGGAGGCTGAGGAGCGTGAAGACTAGCGTTCCGACTAAGACGGCGAGGGCGGCTTTGGGGTTGGCGCCGGTCGGCGACGCCATGTTTGTTGAAGATTTTCTTGGAGAGTTCAACCGAAGAAGGAGGCAGGCGATTTGATTGGAGTTGATTCGACCCGACTTGATTCTCAGTGTCAGCGAAATCGGATTCTGTAATGTTGGCCGTTGGGTTGGTTCGTTCGGTTTAGAAGATTCAAGCGAAAATTATCAAAAAAAGTCATAAATTTATTGTAATTGTGCCGATTCAATCCTAAATTTTTTTTTTTATCGATTTTGTCCTAAATCTTTTGCAATTATGTCATTTCATTCCATCCGGCGAATTTTGACTAACCATCGATCGAATATTTTATTATTATTTATGATTTTTTTATTTTTTATGCTTTTTTCTTTTTCTTTTTCTTTTTCTTTTTCTTTTTCTTTTTCTTTGCCCCTCCCCTCCCCTTCCCTCCCCTCCCCCCACCATACCACACCATACCACACCACACCACCCCACCTCCAGCCGATTGCCACAATCCGACGACCGGCCAGAGGCGCGACCAGAGAGACCTCGTCGTCGCCGAGTGAGGCAGCAACGGCGAGATCAAGCCCCTCCATGGCTGGGCGAGGCTCAACCTTGCCGACCCAGATCTGATGGGATGAGGATAAGAGTGGTATTGGTCAATAGAACTTCCAACTAGTATCGCCTACCTCCTCCATCTCAAGAACTCAACTTCACTGGAGCCATGAAAAGTTCTAGTAAGGACCAACAAACGATAAGGTTGGACAGAGAAGTTACTGGAGATGGAGCAAGCAAGATTTCTTCCTAGAAAAATCCTTCGAAAACTAGGGAACCTATAGATCCACGTTGTCACAGATGTGTTTCCGGCTAAAGGATAGGATTAAAAGCAAATCTGGGTCGGCGAGGTCGGCCCCCACCAAGGCCGTGCGAGGCCTCTCCGGCCGCGCCTCTGGCCGGTCACCGGACTGTGGCGACCGGCTGGAGGTGGTGAGGAGGAGAGGGGCAGAAAAAGAAAAAAAAACATAAAAAAAAAATTCATAAAAATTCAAAATTAATAATAAAATATTAGATCGCCGGCCGGCGTCCACGTCAGCACTTGCCGGCCAAAATTTGCTAGCTGGACTGAAATGACACAATTGCAAAAGGTCTAGGACTGTATCGGCAAAAAAAAAGATTTATGACTGAATCGGCACAATTGTAATAGGTTTAGAACTTTTTTGATAATTTTCCCGAAGATTCAAAGCTGCTTCTTTTTATTTTGGGAAAATTTTCTCTTTTAACTATTTATTGTGAAGCTTTCTGCTATATAGAAATTAGGAAAAATTGCTCAAAATGAATAATAAAATATTCGATCGCCGGCAGATCGGCGTCCACGTCAGCACTTGGAGGCCAAAATTCGCCCGATGGACTGAAATAACACAATTGCAAAAGGTTTAGGACTGTATCGGCAAAAAAAAAAGTTTAGGACTGAATCGGCACAATTGCAATAGGTTTAGGACTTTTTTGATAATTTTCCCGAAGATTCAAAGCTTTTTATTTTGGGAAAATTTTCTCTTTTAACTATTTATTGTGAAGCCTTCTGCTATATAGAAATTAGGAAAAATTGCTCAATCAACCCTAAGCTTATTATACTGATATATCAATTTAGCCATAAACTAACCAAATTTGGCCAATTTTTCCTTGCCCCTTTGAGCGGAATTTCGATACGGTCCTTCTAGCCAATCTTTATCGAGAAATTACCGATGTGCCGATATCATATGCAGGACAGCTAGACGATGGCCAGTCCGTCACAAAAATTAACTAGAAGGTTACATTCAACGTAAAGGTTGAATACTAAATTAGCAAAATTAAAAAGTTCGGGTCTAAATTGGCATTCGCCCAACAAATATATGATTATTCAATAATTTTCCCACGGAAATTTAGTATTCTTATTAACACGCTAGGGGCGCGCATGACAATATTTCTGTTCCAGAATGAATTTTTGGAACAAAAATAGTTTTTTCTATTTCTGTTTATGGATGAGTTTGTGAGCAAAAAAAATGCGTTTGATAACGGCATAAAATTTCTGATTCTAAAATAGAAATTTATTTGATGGGGCGACCGGCGACCGGTGGTGGATCGGCTAGCGGCGATCGGCGACCTGCAGCCAGGGGCGGGGTGCAAATGGCGAGGTTGGTCGTCGGTGAAGATTTCTTTTTCTCGAAGAAGTAATTTTTTTTATTTCTCATTTCTGCACCAATTCTATTTCTAGAATAACATTTTGTTCCAAAAATAGTTTTTTAGAATTGCATTACCAAACGAGTTTTGTTCCAAACCTATTTCAGAAACGGGTTTTTGTTCCGGAAACAGTTTCTGGAGTGTTGTCATGCACCTCCCCAGACACATTCTATTTCTCCACCCTCTATCTTTTAATTTGCGAGCTGAGTTTTGTCCGATAATTTCTAGTGGTGAGCGGTTCCTAGTCTGGTCTGGTTCCCGGGCGGTTCCAAATAACCGGTGTTCGCGAAAACAAAATCGTAAATGTTTAGTTTTGGTCCGATCAAGTTTAAATCCCAAACTTATCACATACAACCATCACAAGAATCAAAAATTGGATTCACGAAATAGGAACGCGAAAGGCAAGAAAAGAGGTCTTTGAAGAAAAGAGGTAAGAAAAGAGTTGTGCGAAGTAAACTCTAAGCCTAAACAAATAAACATTAGGTTTACTTTTAAAAAAACTAAAAAAAAAATAACTGGTCCGGTCTGGTCCTAGGCCTAAAACAGGGAACCGGACCGCCCGGTCACTGATTCTAATTTTAGGAATCAGGAACCAGACCAGACCCCTCTAAAATCGGGAACTGGACCATCGGTCCCAGTCCGGTCCAGTCTGAGTGGTCTTTTTTGCTCACCCCTAATAATTTTCATTGAGCATAATGAGTAAGCCCGATCGTCCGTCACCGCCAATCACCCATCACCGCCGGTTGCTGGCCGCCGGCGATTGTCGGTTTTCGGCCGCCCCCGCTGCCGTTTTTTTCTTTTATTCTAGGATAAGAAATTTTATGTTGTTATCAAATGCATTTTTTTGCTCAAAAACACATCCAGAAACAAAAATATAAAAAATTATTTCTAACAAGAAATTAATTTTTGGAACAAAAATGTTATCATGGATAGCCCTAAATATTGGTTTTTCGAACACTTCAAAGTTCAATCACACCTTTGAAAATTCACTGTATTCGATAACCAAAATCAAGATCCGGGTGATTTGACTTCAATCTTGTTACGTCATTAATCATTACGGATGAAATGAGCACGGGTTTGAATTCCCAAGATGCACTTGGCGGTGGGCGCTATCCATTAGGGGAAAGGTATTTGTGAATATTTTCACGTGAGGATTACCCGACTTGACATTGCCACGTGATATGATAAGATAAGCTTATCAAGATTGAGTCGTTTCTGAAAAAAATAATAATAATAGTAATAATAATTCAATGTCATGTCCTCCCTAAACCAAAGCGTGGCCAAGAAGCATCAATACCCTTTGAGAGATTCCGTCCGTGTCATGTCCGACCCTCTTCGACGTGTGATTGGCGCGCGGTTAGCACTCTAAACACGCCAGCGAGACGCGAGCCCAGCATCCTGACATGTCATTTCGACACACATGATTAATTTTAAAAATTTAAAGAAAATATATATACTTAAGTCGTATATCCAATCATCTCAAAATTAATATACCCCCAATCACAAAAAAAAAAAATTCGTGAATCCTTAACAGAAGAAGAATCAACTCATGATAAATTTAACATGTATATGTAAAAAATATATATATTTAATATACAACGTGTCAAAATTTTTTATTTAAAAAAATGACATATTGTGTCTTGTCGCGTGTCGAATTGATATCGGTTCTGCTTAAGGGGTAGGACGAGAAAGACATCACAGGAGCAACGGGTGAGGAATATTGTCTACGCAACGCATGGCAAAAACGGATCTCTTGGGACTAAGCGAAAAAAAAATAGTCTTGGGAAATAGCGTTTCTCCCTCTGGGTTTGGTCAGATAATCACTATTTAATTAGCCCATTCACAGATTTTAGAATCTGACCACGGCCAAAAACTTTGATTAATTACCCCAATTAGCAAAACTGATTAATTGCCCTATTCGATGCATGTTTAAAAAAAAGAATAATTACATAAATGACCCCTGAACTTTGGCAGAATGTTCAATCTGGTTCTTGAACCTTTAATTTATTCAATTTAGTCCATGAACTTTGGCAGAATGTGCAACTTGGTTTCTAAACTTTTGACTTGTTCAATTTAGTCCCTAAATTTTTAGTGCACGTTCAATCTAATCCCTGAATTATAGGAAAATGTTCAATATAATCCTTTTATTAATTTAAGATCGGAGATAACGTTGAAAATTTTCATATAGTCTAGGGACTAAACTGAGCATTTACTGAAAGTTCATGGACTGAATTGAACAAGTCAAAAGTTTAGAGATCAAATTGCACATTCTGTCAAAGTTCATGGACTAAATTGAACAAATTAAAAGTTTGGGGATCATATTGCACATTCTGTCAAAGTTTAGGGACTATTTGTATCATTTTGCCTAAAAAAGGCGTGATTTAAATACATTAATTATAAAAATCACTCTTTTAATCTTTTTTCAAAGGAAGATTTAGAGAGATGGCATGTTATAGAAGTGATTTACAAGGTTGGCACTGCTATTGACTATGAGTAGCTTATGAAATTCTCATAATTACGTTTTTATTTGAAAGTGTTTACGCCACGCGTCAAGCAGTTGAGGAACGATCGCAGTCCCGCTGATCCCCAATTCATCATCGCCTGTCGACATTGTCGGCCTCCTAATGTTCATATTCCCAAATACGAGGTCACATGCTTGAAATCATTTTTTGGTTTTTTTTTTATAGCGGGTGTATCTCGTTTTGGTGAACATGTTCTAAACCTTTAGCATCTTGGTGAAACTATGTGGATCGTCTATCTCAAAATGATGAATCGCAAGGGATGTCAAGTGACAACATCTCTTTAGTCTTGGATTTGTTTATTAAGTAAATATTATGGGATTCTTATGACATCGCTCCAAAAAATATTGAGCTAGTTTTCCTTTCATGGGCACGGTCGACTTCAGGGCGAATCGATTGTAGATATGAAATCAAGAATAGACCCTGTAACGCCCGGTTTCAAAAGATCGGAATTAGGAACTGAATCGGCCAGTGTCGGATCGTTGTAAAATCAAAATCAGTTCGCTATAGAAACATATGTTAGTTTAGTGGTTATATTGTTTGGCCATGTTGTAGACCATTGTTCAATTCTCGATAGGTGCAAAGGTTTTTTCCCCTCCCTAAAAAGACATTGCAAAATTGGTTTAAAGCCAATTAGGCTTTGGAACCGAACCGAACCGAACCTCGGCGGGTTCTAGATTCACCGAACATAAAGTCAAACTAATCCGTTCGAAAACCCGCCGTCAACTCGTCGATCCAGGCCGGTTCGGCCTGATTTACGGATTGAACCGGTCTCGATGCTCGCCCGCTGTCCCTTCCCGATCCTTTCGGACCCGCAAAAAGCTCGGTTTTCGGCCCGCTTGAAGGCGTGCTTAACCGAAAAAAAAAACGTCATCGCCTCGGTGGGAGCAACGCGCCGCGAGACACACGACTCCTTGCCATTTGGTGGTTCCCCCAATCGCAGCCGTCCACCCACAGACCGATCGCAACGTCGCACATTCAGTGCCGCTCCAGCGTTTTTCCGCATGAAAATGAACGAAGGTCGGCGCTACCACCTACCAGAATAGTAGTAATCTCCATAAGCCACAAAAGTCAACATGACCGGTCAACGCACGCTTTCTATTTGTCTTGCCTTGTTGTGTCCTTGCATCGATTTCTTCAAATTGCACTTTCCTTTGTGTAGTCATCTCTTTGTCGTCTAAGGTTTTTTTGTTTTTGTTTTGTTTTTTTAATTTCTAGAGTATCCCGCTCAAAAATTTAAATTAATAGATGAATATATAAGGCTTGTAGACAATGGAGAACATCAAAGTTCAAACCCACTACCCATGCAAGTGGAATAAAAGATGACTAGACTCGTCAAGCGGGTGGGTCAAGTTGAGTAGAAAGTAGTTCTACTAATACGACCCATTTTGACTCATTTTCATGCAATGCAAATTTAGTGATTCATACTTAACTCGTACTTGACTCGAACCATATTGTTAAAACACTTCTATATTTAATCAAATTCAAAAAAAAAAAAACTCATACCTAAAATAATATAAGAGTGCGGATGGAGCGAGTGCAAGATCGAGTGAAGACGAGATAGAATGAGAGATAGTCATAGACACATTTAACACGTACATTATGTTTCAATTTATTTATGACTTGTTTTCTTGGTATAATTAACCATATAAAAAATCGACCCATCCTATATGAACTAAGAAATGAGCTTATGACACATTTTGATAGGTCTAGATATTCTAATTTTGGAGGCTTTGATGCCATGTTAGAGCGAGCTTGGAAATACAAAACCCGTTGCGCATGAAGTCGAATCAGGAACGACACAGGGCTCTGATACCATGCTAGGATGGGCTTGAAAACAGTGGGCTTCAATTGATGTCCGAGGGCTCTATTGCCATGTTACGACGGGCTTTTATACATAAACCCATTTGCGCAGGCAAGTCAAATTAGGAACGGCACATGAGATTCGACATTGGAGGGCTCTAATATCATGTTAGAATGTCAAATCCAAAAGCTTAAATTAATAGATGGAGGGATATCGCATACACATAAAAAAGCATATAAAGCCGGTATAAAGACCATGCGTGTCATTCTCTAACATGAGTTGAACGTGTAATTTTTTTTACCAATGTCACAATAATCAATTTTTTCTTATGAAGGCAAGGAGTTATTGTTACTAAAATTACAAAGTACAAAATTCATGTCTTATATAAGGACATTGAAATTGAAGAAAAGAAATTAGAATTCACAACTTAAAAAAAAGGTAAATACCACCAAAAACCCCAAACTGGTACACATATGATAAATTTACCCCAAATTATTTTTTTGACCATGAAAAACCCCAAACTGGTACACCTATGACAAATTTACCCCAAACTGGCATACCTGTGACAAATTTATTCTTCATTAGTTTTCATTAAATTTTACCGTCAAATTACTGAGTTGGATGACACGGGGCAATTGACGGGTGTATACGTTACCCTATGTTTGCTATAGGTGCATCAATTTGAAATTTTTCATGGTATTAACTTAATTTAACAAAAACTAACAAAATGGTAAATTTGTCATATGTGTATCAGTTTGAGATTTCTCTATAGTAAAAAAATTAGTTTGTGGTAAATTTGTCACGGTTGTACCAGTTTAGGGTTTTTTGTGAAAAAAAATAGTTTGTGAGTAAATTTATCACAAGTGTACCGGTTTGTGATTTTTGGCGGTAAAAAAAATAGCTTGAGATAAATTTATCACTCGTGTACCAGTTTGGGTTTTTTTTTTTTGTGATATTAACCCTAAAAAAAATGATGTTAAAAGCATAAAACCATTTTCTTTCTTTTGCTAAGCTATAGATATCATATTTACCCTTTCTTTTTCTCTCCTCTCTTTTTACATTTCATACCGTAACTTTGAAGACTTATCCTCTTGTACGATTTGTTGTTATCCTAAACTTGGAATTAAAAAAACAAAAACAAAATTAAAAAACGCGCTTTGGCCTTTATCCGCAATCTGCCGACTTCGTGTAAGACAAACTTTGACCAGTACGAACCAACCTAAAGCCGAAGACTGTCATACGATCGTGGGGCCCTCCGTGGCCCGCGAAATTACCATCACGCCCTCCCCCTCGAACTGGGACATCCGCGCCCTCTACCCGTGTTCAGTGCGGCGATCTCGCCGCCGCCGCAGCCGATTCTCAACTGCCGATTCACCTAACGAAATATATATGGACAGCCGAGGCCCGTTCAAATGTCACTCAGCCGTGAAAGGGTCCGTAAGTTTTTAATGAGCGAGCGGTGCCGTGCCTAAAATTCGATCGGTACCGTTACGGCCGTAGCGCTCCGCCGCTCCCGACTCGAGCCTTTCTTTTTCACGTGCTTTGTAATCGTGATGAACTACCGACTCGAGCTATTGGTTGGAATATGTCCGAGACACCCGTCAAAATCCCATGCGCCACGAATGCCCTTTCGTTTTTAACATGCGAAAGGTGTGCTATTGATGACTCAAGCGATATAATTGAGCGGTTGCTGGAGCACATGAATCGCTGACTCAGCTCCACGAGGTCCTTATCAAATATCTTAGTAAGCATTGCTCCGATTCTTTTATGGAAAATGACTGATTCGAAAAGTATTTTTTTTGAAAATGATTGCTTATATCAATTGAGGAAATTTGTCAATAAAAAATATTTTTAATATCGATAATATTTTATGTCTATATCCTTTTGTAAATGGCGCAAACCGTCTTTATTTATCGATTTTTATAAGCTATATGAAGCAATGTATTTCAAATAAATATTATTTAAATAATTTATTTTCAGCGAAATAAATGCTCGAAATTTTCGAAATATTCAAATGTCGAGACCTAAAATGATTTCTTCACATCTTTTTATTGCAAAAGAAAAATGTCTGACAAAAAAAAATTTCGTAATGATTTTTTATTTATTGGAAAAGGAATCATAAATTTCGACCAAAAGAAGAAGAAGAAAAGGAATCATAAATAGAAAGTAAAGGCCAAAAAAAAAAGGGACAAATTGGGCAAGTAGTACAGCGCCGTTCTCGTGTTCATTATATATCGATCGTTTACTCATTTCGCTGAACCAGAACTCTCTCAAGGTAACTTCCTCTCTCCTTCCTGTTCCAACTGCTCGCGACTCTCTCTCTCTGTGAATCTCTGCAGCAACGATCGGCCACTCCGTCGTCGGAATCGGAATTGCCGTCGGCTTCGCGGTTGCTGAGGACGAAGTCGTCGGAGAGAGTTGGTTTGTACTGAGCCCGAAGAAACCGGGAATCGGAAACCGCCGGTTGAGTCGAGGCCGGGAGACTTGGGGGATTTTTTTTTTTTTTTTGGGGGGAGGGCCGGTCATGGCGTCGTCCAAGTTGATGACCTCCACGACGTCGTCCAGGGGGAATCCGGATCTGCCGCTCCAGTCCTCTATATCATCTTCTCTCTCCGCTCTGATCTCCGATCTCCAGGACCACCACAACAACAACCACGCCATCGCCGCCGCCGGCAACGCCGCCGATGCCTCCGGCGCCGTCACCATGGACGACCTCCTCAAGAACATCTACTCCGACGACAGCCCCGCCACTCCCGATCCCGCGCTCTTCAACCACGGCGACGTCGGCGACGGCGCGCCGCTGCCTGGTGCCGGCGCCGGGGAAGCCGGCGGCAGCAGGACGGTGGACGAGGTGTGGAAGGAGATCGTGGCGGGGAGCGATGGGGCGAGCGGCAGGGGAGAGGAGGAGATGACTCTGGAGGATTTTCTGACGAAGAACGGGGCCGTGAGGGAAGAGGACGTGAGGATTGGTGGTGGTGGAGGAGGAGGAGCAGGGGGTTACTGCGGGGACGCGGCGGGTGATTTGAACGGCCATTTGATTCAGGTGGGGGGGACGGTGGGTGTGGGTAGGGTCGTTAGCAACAACAATGGCGGAATTGAGGGGAGAGTGGTGGTTGGAAGAGGGAAGAGAAGGGCCGTGGAGGAGCCGGTGGATAAGGCCACGCAGCAGAAGCAGAGGAGGATGATCAAGAACAGAGAATCGGCCGCTAGGTCCCGAGAACGCAAGCAGGTAATTTTATTTCTTCTTCCCCTATTCTTTCATTCATTTTTTGTTTCTTCCGGTTTCCCATGACCCAGTGTTGGTGATTAAGTCGTTTCTTTAGTCCGGATCGTGTGGCTCTCGTTGTTTAACAGTGGCTCAGAGCAACTCAACGACATATTTATGATAATTGCTCCGACTCGCGTTGTTTGGGTTCTTATGTTTTAGCTGTGGACTCTCTGTGCACATGATAATGAGTTGTTTGTTGGTTGATGATGTCATTGTCCTTGCCATCTCTGCTTCCATCTGTCACGCACATTGTATAATTGCCTCCCCTCCATTGCCACAAACATTAGGACTGTTATTTTTTTTTTTCTATGTCTAAGGTGAACGATCGGTTAACATTGCGGTTGTTTTAATTGTAGAAAAAGAATCCTGACATTTTTCTCTTTGCTTTCGCAGGCATATACAGCTGAATTAGAATCTTTGGTTACCCAATTGGAGGAGGAAAAAGCACGCCTTTTGAGGGAAGAGGTATGCTCTGTATAAATCAGGTCTCCCCTTGATTCTGGCCATCTTATCAAATTGAGTAAAAATATTTATAAAAGTCCATTGGGCGGCTAACTGATGGCAGCTCTTTTCATAAACAAACTGTAAAGGGTAGCACCTAATGGGATTATGTTCCATTTATTGATTTCTTATTCCATCATTACTTCAGTCAATAGTAACCTTTTTAGCAGCCTCAACAGAAACAGACAGTACCCCGATGATTATTTTGTTTTAAATGGGGAAGGAACATGCAGATTTTGTTTCCTTAATGTATAAAAAAGAAAATCTTGAAATGGACGAAAGTTTATCTGGGAAATACAGAACCAGCTTATGAGGTAATAGCAATTAAGGACTATGGCACTTGGAGAAACTTGTGACGGCCTTAGTTCGAGTATCAAGTGTCGGAGGAGCAATGTCTTTGGCCTGTCCCCTGTTGGGGATTGGGCGGTTTGGTTGGGGTGGACTTCTGATTATCAACCTTCTTCCCTAATGAAAATGGAATAAGGGACTGTTTTAGCCCTGCAGGCTCCTCTAAATCTCTGCCTCCAACATATATGCTCTAGGATAGCTTGTCTGCATCCACAACATACTCATCGTCGATTAGTGATGATGAAGCAGATGAACTTTTTTCTGTCAAAGACCATGCATGTAGTTAAGTATTCTTCATCTAGCGAGTTCTAAGAAGTCTATGCACTATATGCAGGCTGAGCAGAGCAAAGAGCGGCTTAAACAGGTAAATGCAATGTCAATCTATGCTCATTAATTTAAGTTAAAGAGTTTTTTAAGACTTTTCGGGGTTGACTGTGTCTTCTTCTGCTTGACTTTCTTTTACGAAGTGTTGGATAGTTTTCCTTGGTTGAAGGTACAGCTAACTTTATTTGGTGGACCTTGTAAAGCGAAAACAATTGAATCATAGTTAAGCCAATCACTCAAATAGAGAAGTATAAAGTGATGGATAATGTGCTCGAAAGGTTTTTATACACGAAAACCAACAGTCTACGCTCTCTTATTGATGCCGTGGTGTCTTTCCTGAGAAAAGAAATGATAACCTGTTGCTTCCTGTCTCCTTGTTTCATGGTAAATGATTTGAAGACCCTTTGAGCAATCTATCTTGTGTCATATGGAAGCAATACTATCTATTGATATTTGAAAACACTATTTCGTCCTCTATATGACAAACTTATTTTGATGTGCCCTTGTGATATTAAGTTTGATTTTCTCCCTTGCATTCATGGGATTACTAATACTTGCATAATTGGAGCATGTGTTAAGAATTGCTATCCATATAAATGGCAATCTCGTCTATAGTGCTGAAGGGAATTATCAACTAGTGAAATGTTGTTTGAAATGTGCAAATTTTTGTGTTTGCATATTGCCAAACATATTCCAAAATTTTGCAAATGGCGGTAACAGAGATCAGATGTACCATTTCTGTCGAGATATTGGTATAGACTACAAACAAAAACTTAACTGCTTTAATCTTCTTGAACAAAAATGGATGCTGCCGATTTCAGTCTGAAATGAAGCTGATGCTGCTAGAGGATGTATGCGTCTGTGTGTATTAGCAGAGATAAGGCTACCATGAGCTTAATATCCTCTGTGTAGTTCAGTGGTCATGGCCTTACACTAATGCATTGACAAAGAATATATAGAAACTTTATTATTTTCAGGGAGGGAAAATTAATATCTCCTTGCATCCACTGGATGCCAAGTTCTCACATCCTCTGAATTTATCTTTTCCAATTTTTGAAATTGTCCTAACAAAAGAAGGTGCAGGATGTACTTGATTATCTTGCATTTGTTTCCCTGATCATGAAATATATCCTGGCACAAAGGTGTCTCTTTTACTAAACTCTTGGTAAATGAAAATGATCTTTTCCCGTTTGGTCAAAATCTTTTGTGGTAACTATGGTATCCATGGAATTGTGAATTTTGTTGGTTTGGAATGTATTCGAACATAGGCGACTTCTGAAGTGACTGTTCTGTTTCAAAAATGTTAAATCTATACCCTTATTGAATTTGGCCCAAAAGCCATTTGGAGCGACATGGTGGTGATTGGGGAATGTCTACTTATGTTGTGTTTGGGGGGGGCGGCTTACAGGGCAGAACCTATAGTTCATGCGCAAGTCCAAAGTCAAATACATTCTGTTACTCTGAATTATCCCACTCTCAATTGGTTTTCTTCTCCAGTCTGGCAGATGTTGCAGAAATAAACCTCACTCTTGTTTCATGCAGTTGGTGAAGAATCTTGTTCCAGTGGTCGAAAGTCGCCGGCCCCGACGCCCTCTCAGGAGAATCAACTCCATGAACTGGTAGACATGCTTTCCAATGCTCGGCCACCAGTAACGGAGAGACGGTCGATTTACTCAATGTGCCACAGAAAGGGACGCAGAGGTCTCTCTCTGAGACAAGAGAATAGTGTGTCCAGACGATGGAGACAGGATTAAATTGGCCAGAGAAACATGATACTTACTGATTCACAGTTATTCAGGGAGGTCGTCTCAGAAAGCTCAGGAAATTCACACTGTAAAGAGAGCTTTTGTGCATAGTGCAGCCAGATATGTTAATGTGATTTTAGATCGTTACTTTGATTATCACTCACCAAGTCTTTTATCTTTCTATACTTCCAATAAACAATTTAAAAGATTCTGCCCAAATCCATGGTTCGGTTTTCGGTTAAGGGTAATTGAAAACTAGCAATTCTTTTTTTTTTTCAGCTCGGTTATTTCGGTTTGGTAAATCAAATCGCACTAACTTCAAAAATAACCTTTTTAATATTTTTTTTTGGAGGCCCTCGTGGCGTCGGCAAGGGCTTTGCAGCCCTCAGCCCCAAAAAGAAAACTAAATAAAGAAAAAGGAAACACATATATAAAAATTTAGTATTAAAAAAGAAAAATTCGAAAAACCGAACTGAAATTTCAAATTCAATTTAGGACGAGATTCGAATTGAAATTTCAAATTCAATTTAGGACGAGATTCAGTTCAGTTCAAGTTTACACGTTAATGGATCAATTCGGTTCTGTTTTCGGAAACTGAACCGAACTGAACCATTAACACCCCTAATAATAGCATATACATACACATATATATATATATATATATATATATATATATATATATATATTTATTTACGTGTACAGTAATTTATTGTCCCTTAATCTCCTCTCTCGTCATTGTTTTACTGCCCAATTGTAACTCATGTACTTACGAAATACATTTTGTTTTAGCATCATAAACTCAAATATTTTCTTGTATTAGTTAGCAAACAAAAGATTTTTGCCATGGTTTATATGCATTATACAGATAGTATATTAACTGCAGTGCGTAATATATATAATGTTTGTGAATTTCTTAACTTCATACTAATTGGTTTCGTTTGTAATTTGATAATGCAATTTTATGCGTCCTTTTTATACTTTAAAATAATGTCATATCCATGCTAAAACATTTTCATACTTCATTGCAATTTTATTTTAGGGTGTGTTAACTGAAAATCCTAAAACTTGTCACGAAAATGCAATTGAATCTTAAAACTTTCAGAAAGTGCAATCGAGTTCTTCCGTCAATGCCATCCAATTTGACTAATGAAAAATGATGACGTGGCTTTTTTTTTTTGCCACTTCCTCTCTCTTACGTGGCTAAAACAAGCAAGATATGTCCAAAACAGTGTCATTTTGGTCTAAATTTGATTTTTAATATAAATATTAATTAAATTAGATTACAAAAAATAAATTAAACAACAAAAAGAGCAAAACAAGCAAGGACCTGCAGGGCCCTCGTCGCCGCTGCCTCCACCATCGCTAGAAGGGATGATGATGGTGGGGCGAGGGTCTACGCAGCCCCGGCCATTGGCCAACAATTGCCTGCGGACCCTTGCCCAAATCAGGCCGGGGGTTGCCCTGACAAGGTTGCCGCCTAGCCCCACCCTAGCTAGTGGTGGCCCTCAGCCCGATCTAGGGGATGCAAGGGTCATCAACCCCTAGCTAGGGCTCGATAACCCCCCACCGACCATTTTCCCACCACGGTCGACCCTTCCCTACGGTGGTGGGTCGGCGGGGCCGAGGGCTGCAAAAGCCCTCGTCACTAGTTATTTTTTTATAGCTTATTTTTAAAATTAATTTTGGCACAATATAAATTAGAAATCATATTCGGACGAAAGTGACGTCGTTTTAGTCACGTCATCATTTTTCGTTAGCCAAATTAGACGTAGTTAACAGAAGGACTTGATTACACTTTTGCAAGTTTTAGGACTTAATTATATTTTCATGACGAATTTTAGAATTTCCTGTGAACATCATATTCTTTTTATTTTTGTATGATGATGCGCGCAATTCGTGAGTAAATGTATAGTACGTAAATTCATTTGAAGCGGGAAAAAAAAAGAAAAAAAATCATTTGAAGCAAATTGAGTAATCCCGACATCGACCGACACTTTCGATGATGTCAAAGGAACAACGGATAATATAACTGGAAATTAACCCTTTAAACTTTGGTAATTTAGTTTTATGTGTGCTTTTTACAACTAATGTTCCATTAAAATAGCTGTACTTATGCCAAAGTATTTCATACTCCGTCGCATAGTGTGTTTATTTCGAGAAAAATTTCACGATAAATAAAAATACTTTTCAGGAAACAATTTAAAAAAAAAAAAACATTTTCTCCTTTTCAGATCGGGAAATTTATTTTCCTAACTTTAAGCATGCGTATTTTCTCATACAGTTAACGGTTTTCTGTTGACGGATCGTTTTTAGCAAAACCGAACGAGTTAAAACGCAGAAAATTAATTCTAACATCCACTGACCGTGAAATAATCACGGTGGTCTATATGATGTGGTAAGACAATTCCAATGAACAAAAAGCTTATGAATATATTTTTTTTTTTGCAACTTCACTTAGTGTTTCTATAACTCTTTGGCCTTTGCTTCTTATGCGAAAAACATAGTGGAGCTTATGTATTAAGCTGGGCTCAACTTTTATTTCTTTGCTCTATAATCTAAGATGGTTATTGTCATTGCACGAGTTGACACATATTTGTGTATTTTTCATCCAAATTTTGATCAGACATAACTTTTTTGTGTAATGTATAATCGGCTCGACGCTTATACCTATGGAAATTCCGTGACCCGATTGCTTATAAAAAGTGTCGAAATTGTGAATATTTAGAATTCGGATCGAACGGATGGCCATGTTTTTTTCCTTAAAAAATCCGATCGCCGTGATTGACGCTCAAATGTTTTAACACGAGCGAGAGACATGTTCTTCTTACTGAACTACAACCAACCAAGCAGAACCCACTTCTAAAATTCAACAACAACCTCGGCTAAAAGACACCTTCTCTTCTTTGAGCTCTAGGATGAAACACAAGTCAACCTTTGATTAGTAACGAACCAAACTAGGAGAGGCCCTTCATCTAAAGCCTTAAGAGTCGGATGGAATTGATTAAAACAGATTTATTACAATTGAGCCTCATTCGTTCACTCATGCTTCGCAACCTATACACAAAGTATACAGGGACATCCAAATGGTCGTCGGTCACGGACATGGCGGTCGTCGGTTGCCTACCTTTTAGAGAAACCCAAAGGCGAAAGGACGGCAGCCTCGTCCGCATCACAAAGTTTCCGATCTCCTACGAAAACCTATATCCTTCCAAGCTCTCCGGCATTTCGCTCATGTTATTCCTTCTCCTCATTCGGAAAAAGTTGTGTGTGGCCAAATTGATTGATCCGGAATCTAGAAACTAATTCGAAGCGAAACGAAAGCGGGATAAGATATCCTCGAATAAAGATTACCGACTAATTATCTCATTTATCCGACAAGTTTGGGAACCTAGCAATTTTTTCTTCATTGTGATTGTACATGCTAGAGTTCATGCACGAGCTTATCGTCCAATTTACCCACCTAATTGGATATATTTTATTAGTTATTAGCCTTTAAGACTGTCATATATTAATAAAAAATTATCGCGAGTGTGAGACCCTCGCGATAACACGAGTAATAATGATAGAAAGATAGCCGGTGTGTGAGAGCCGCGGCGTCCCAAGCTCGCGGATCATCTCAGGCCCGGCCCACCAGCCCACCTGATCGGCCTCTTGTCTTCCATTTCGCACGCTCGCGAACCACGCACCAGTAGCCTTCCTTTCACGTAGCACACGAGCGTCACAATTTGGTGGATGTTCGGTGGCGACGTCATCGTTGGTTTGAAGGGTCGTCTGTCTACTCCGACACCAGTAAGTCGCTCTGTCCTCCCTTCGAGGGACTCGCGTTTTTCGATAGGACGGGCGAGTAGCGGGTCTGCTTTCCTCCTTTTGATTTTGCCGTTCTTTGATTCCGGGTTGCTGGTCTTCTTGCGTTCGCTGCTCTTTTCGGTGATGGGTCTTGCCTTCCTCTTTCCAACTTTTGTTTACGAACGTTTTTGTTCCTCCTGTTTGGAGATTTCTCTTGCGCCCCATGTGTTTGTGGAAATGTCGGGTGAATAGTTGACGCTTGTTCCTTGTGTAGAAGAGACATGCGTGGGGTCAAGGGGTCCCTTGTAGCTTGTCTCGAGCTGGGACCATTTTGGCATTGGAAAATGCTTATCTTTCTTGTGCAAATGTCTTGAAGTAACATTCTTTGAGAAAAAGCTCCCCGTTAGTATTGGTGGGCATCAGATTTGAACGTCATACTCACCGAGCTAGTTATAGGTCAGAATTTGGAAGACCTGAGTCTCTGACTCAGTTCAGGGGGGTCATGGACCTCATGGCGCTGAAAGCAACTTGTGGTTTTGTTGAAATTTTACGGCAGCTGATGGCAAAAGCTAAATATGTGGGCTCTTGACACAGAAAGATAGGGTGATCAATTTTGGTTGACAGAGTCAAAGTTCAGTTCTTTTGTTGAAGAAAATACTATCAGTTTGCATCTATGTGGCAAAATGAGGCTAAATTCGCTCATATGGAACTTCTATCAGTGATTCCGGAGACTAGAGATGTTACATAGTTTCTTTCTCTCCATGATGTATTCGCACGATTATCCTCCTCATCATATCTATAGGGCAAGCTTTGGAGCCGAAAAATGTAGCAAGTACTGATAACTAATCAATGTCATGATCATCAGAATTTGGAAGTTCAAGCAAATTTTCATGAAGGAGAAATGACCTTACTCTTCAACGACTTTATTAGCATGTTTTTCTGATAAATCCAATGATGTCATTTTTGTCAGGAATGTCAATGGAAAATCTTGAGGTGTTGAGGGGTGACAAGCTCATATTGAGAGGCTTGTTGTTCCATGGCTTCCATGGGGTGAAGCCAGAAGAGAGGAAACTGGGTCAGAAATTTTTGACTGATGTAGATGCTTGGATGGATCTGCAGGCAGCTGGAAAGTCAGACATGTTGTCTGATACTGTCAGTTACACCGACATCTATCGGTGAGTCAGTTCATGCTTAGTCAGGGGCGACAGTCAAAACGCCTTGAAGAACGTCATCCGTGTGAAAGTTGATTTGCTTGCCAAGTTCTTGGATTCATCTGTGTGAAAGTTGATTTGCTTGCCAAGTTCTTGCCTCCAAATGCTGTCCCTTTTTATAAACCAACGCTTTGTTATTCCACCCATCAAATGTTACCTACATGTCATTGTCTGTTTGAACTTGTTAAAGTGGGCCATGACTTCGGTTGATCGCGAGGAACGATTAAATAGCAAGAGTGCCTCCTCAGCTGCTAGCAGCATTATACTTATCTTGAGTTGATTGATGGTATGGACAATTCCCAAGTATACTTCCTATCTAATTGACAGCATAGTGAAGGAAGTCGTGGAAGGATCGCCCAAGAATCTTCTAGAGGCGGTGGCAGAGCACATCGCGTCTACTACTTTGGCGAAATTCCCCCAGATAACGGCTGTTCGTGTGAAAGTCGGGAAGCCTCATGTTGCAGTTCCTGGTCCTCTTGACTATTTGGGCATTGAGATACTAAGGTACAGAAGTTCTTTTAAACCGGATTCCAATCCATTCGACTCTTAAATGGTTTGTAGATCTGCATAATGTGAAAGGGTCTTCAACGTTTCGGGTATACAGGATTTCGACTTAGTTTTCTGTAATGTTGATTTTCTTTCGGAGGCAGATTACTTGAACTGATATATTTTTTTTTAAATGTACCTCGATGATCAACTCATCTTTGCCGGGAAAAAAATTACATCACATGTCGCTGTCAGGATCCATGTCCCTCTGCTCGTTACTAATCTGCTGGGAAGTTCCGCAATGAGCATTAGAGAGCTGGTCTAATTAGCCATGCTCTGTTCCACACATTCCGAGGACCAAAATTTCTTTTAAAAAATGAGCGAAAAATAAATAATTTAAAAAATATTTTTCTGAAAAATGATCGATTGTATCGTTTACAAAAGTTAATAAACAAAAACTATTATCATCATTTACGGAAATATTTAGATATAAATTGTTATCGATATTGAAAGTGTTTTTCATTGATTAATTTTTTCAATCAATTAAGCGATCATTTTTAGGGTTTTTTTTTTTCAAATCATGTATTTTTCGCGAAAGAAACGGAGTCATGAATAACGTGAAGAACTTTAATACTCCAATTAAAGGGTTAGGGCAATATTTTTACCACCTTTTAAAGGAAAATCACGACTAAAGTTAGAGAACTAGTTTTTGAGATTATTTCTAGAATAGGGCCAAATGCGTCCACGTTTGTATCGACCTATCTTTGGATTACCAATTGCTCGGCGACGCGAGTCCCATGTTCCCATGTCGATACGCGCCGTGTACGTTAGAATCTCAACATCGGCATCCGGCCCCGAAACGCGCTCGAGACATCGGGCTATCCGTTCCTTGATTTTTGGTCGATGATAGATGAGTTAGACGGCAGAAAATTTAGGCTCTACAAGCAAGGAAAACTGAGGCGTCGATAAGAAAGAAGGCATGAAAGAGAACTTTTTCCAAAAAAATATGAAAATCCGGTGGATTAAAATAATATAAAACGGAAATACCGCGATTTGCCGGTTGCGGAAGTTGTTTCGGTTGGCATAATCCGCCGCCCTTCTCTCTCTCTCTCTCCTCCCGGCAAAACCCCAAACGCAAGTCACACTCAAAACATTCATAAAACACCAACCGAAACAAAACGAAAAACGCATTTTTTTTTATTTGTAAATATTTTGACAAAAAGGTCGGCAAGGGATACTAATCACACGAAAATCTTGTGATCCATTGGATGGATTTTATGGACATTAAGGGAATTTTATAATTTGAACAATATATCGAGCAATTCCCTTATCTAATTATGTAAATCTTAAGCGGGCTTTCTCTTAATTTCCCCGTATTTAAAGCATTTCTAAAAAAATATTTACCAATTATTTGTCTGCATATTTTAGAGTTAAAACAAGGATTTGGTCTGTAGTAATCCGATATAAAAATTGTGTACTTAATGTGCTGGGTTTTTCTTGCGTAGTCAATACTTTAAAATTTATCGAAATAATAGATCTTTATGAGATGCTTTTTTTTTTGTCTAAAAGAATATGAAGTATTGAAAAATAAAAAAATATGAAGTATTGACAAATTTTAAAAAAATATTGAAAAAAATATGTATATTTGGGGAAGAAAAACTAGTTATGTCACTTAGATTTTTGAAAAAGAGGAGGAGAGAAAGGAGGCTTCAAAAAGTGACAAAAACTAGTTCCTCCGCAACAGGAGCAGAGAGTGGAGCCAAACCTCTGCAACCTTTTTTACATTTCCATGGCTCCCTCCTCCCTCTCCTCCCTCTATCTCTCTCCCCACCAAGCCAACCCTTTCCCTTCCCTGACCCCCAAGCCCACCTTCGCTCGCCTCCCTCTTCGTCCCCAAACCCTAGCCTTCTCCTCTAAACCCTCCACTCGGAGCCAGAACCAGAGCCGGGACGAGACCGAGACCCAGAACCAGAACCAGAACCAGAACCAAAACCAAGACCAGACCCAGAAGCTCAATTCGTCTCAGGCGGACAAGAAATCGTTCGCCATTGCCACTGGCGAGCTCTTCCTCGGCATCGCTTCGCGGCTGATCAAGAGCCGCAACAGCAGGAAGGAAAGGAGCGCCGGGTCGGAGACGGGCTTCCTCAGGGACGGTCCGAACGGGGCGAGGGTCAATGGCGGCGGAAGGGGCGCGGGGTACGACAGTAAGGAGAGGATCGGCGTCGTGATCGAGGACGAGATAGAGCCTGATGTGATATGGGAGCAGAGGATTAAGGACGTGGAGGCGGAGCGGAAGAGGAGAGTGGTGACTAGTCCCGGGTTCAGCTTCTCGGCCGCCGGGCTCTTGTTCCCATATCATCTTGGGGTCGCGCAATTCCTCATCGAGAAGGGCTATATCAAGGTTCTATTTTGTTTTCTCTGGGATACTTTGGTCCTTTGGTAGATATTTCTTGGCTCATTGGAGATAAAATGATCTTGAAGTGTGGTTATTGGAAGTTGAGTTAGGCCTGAAGTTTATTGTGGCTTATGTCTTGGTTAGTTTGGGCAAATTCATGAGATGACCCTAATCAGGACAATGAGGAGAGTGTACTTGCTGATCGTTTGCAAGATGATCCTCTTAATGGGTTTGATGTGCCTGTGACTGATCAGGACAATGAGGAGAGTATACTTGGGATTGGCGATGTTAAATGGTTCAATCTGTAGATGTCGGTAATTTCTGACTTTTGTGATCGCCTTCCTTTTATTTAACCTGGCATGGGCGTTTAGATTGCAATACCATGAACTTCCAAGTTAAGATATATAGCAGATACATTTTTAGATTGCTATCTCACAGTTGAATTCAGTCCATGGCCCAAATGCCACCAAGCTATTAAGTGAATCTATTAATTAGCGAGTCACTGTGAACTTTTAACTCCTTTATTGGTGTGTTCTTTACTCTAGTTTGCTTTAATTACCAAGAATGAGTAAGTAGTTTGCTCATATTGAGGATTATTACATATTAGAAACTTTAATCAGCTAAGGTTAACTTTTTTCTCTTGCTTTATTTCCATATATTGTTTGTATCTAGTAGCTTCCCGTGTGTTGCATGGGTTTCTATGTTCATGTGATGTCACTTGTGCACTTAGTGACTTAGTCTTTACTTATGTTAAAGATTATTTTTTTTTTACTGTATTAGGAAACGACACCATTGGCTGGTTCATCAGCTGGTGCCATAGTATGTGCAGTGATTGCTTCGGGAGCCAGCATGGAAGAGGCTTTGATAGCTACTAAGGTACTAGCTGAGGATTGTCGCAGAAGAGGAACTGCTTTTCGGCTCGGGGTATGGACTTTTTTTTTTCACATGATACTTCTTAAATTTTATTTAATCTCCATATCATCTTTCCAATAGTTGTAGAATAACTTTTCCTTAGTTATATTGTTAAATGAGGAGTCAAAAAGTTTTTGTGGACAAAAAGAATACTGTTTTTGATATTATCCACTGCCTCTGCAGGACTTTATTTTGTTGTCAAAGACATTTAGCCCTGCAGAACATTACATCGATTTTCATTATTATGAAAATTTAAGACTATGTCTTCCATAAATATTGGCATTTCTTATGCTCCTTGTGTTAGGCTGTTCTTCGTGATGTGCTTGATAAGTTCCTTCCTGAAGATGCTCATACCAGGTCCAATGGAAGGGTCCGCAGTAAGTGCGAATTTCATCTTTCATCCTCTCTTCTCTCTCCCCGCCTGCTGTCCTCTGTGCTCTATCTAGCACTTCTATGTTTTGTGTGAATGCTGTCGATGTGATATTGAGTTTGCATTAATTTACTGAAGAGTATCAAGGGAGGGAGGGGCTTTAAAGGATGTGATGGGACTTTATCTGACATTAAGAACGAGGGATATTTTTCTGAGACTGCGAACTTTAAAGGGACGTGATGGGACTTGAAGAATATCTGTCTTTAAGAATGTCTGTATGGCTTGTGGTGAATGGAGTTATGGGTCGTCCCGTATTTCCTCGTATTTGTCTGCAAACTTCTATAAGCAGGATGTCTTGATTCTAAGCTGCTCTGTTTACTCCCTTTTTTTGTCCATTCTACTTTGGCTTGAGATTAGGATTTGTCTCCGAGAGCATGGGCATTAAATTTCTCATAACCAGCAACAATTCATAGACGGTTGCAGATTTTGCTTCTTCATGGAAGAAATCTTGAACTGAAGCTTATTGTTATAAGTCAGTGAAGTGGTATCCGTGACTGGAAGATGTGTTGGATGTTGCAACAGTTATGCCTGTCGCTGGTACTTGAGACTACTATAGATAGAAGTTTGTATTCGACTGTTAGGGGTTACATACTGGATAGGAAAGACTTCCCAATGTTAAGCTTACTCTTCTGTATGCAATTAGAGGAACTTGACTAGTGCCCTATGTCTGTGATAGTTCATGAAAGTCACCACTTAAACTGAATTTTATTGAGCTATTAATTTTTCGCAAAGTAGTATTTACAGCATCTTCTTAAGATTTGGTGTTGCAGTTGCTGTTACCCAGATCCTTTGGAGGCCTAGGGGTTTACTGGTGGATCAGTTTGACTCCAAAGAAGATCTTATCGATGCAGTTTTCACTTCTTCCTTCGTCCCCGGGTGAATAGTTGCTAAATTTCTGTTCTTCGTAGTAAATTGCCTTCTCCAATGCAGTTTATGAAGAGATCTAATATGGTGCAGATATCTTGCGCCACGACCAGCCACTTTATTTCGTAATCGACTATGTATTGACGGGGGTCTGACATTGTTCATGCCACCTACATCTGCCGCTCAAACTGTATGTGCTTGGATATTGTATTTCTTTAGCATGTTAAAGAGTGAGAGCTGATTTGTCCTGAAAAATCATGTAAACTTGTCTCTGTTTACCTGGCATCCAAAGAAATCGCATGTTTCTACATCATAGCATCTCAAATATGAAACGTGGTTAGGTGATTGAGATCGATTTGGGAGAAAGTTGGACTAATTACTTGGTGACAATCATTTAGGTTGATTACAATATCCGTCAGCTGAGTGGAAATGTCATGATTAGTTTTGGCAACCTGGAACTTAGTGTCAGTGCTTGCCTTGAGTTTTTCCCTTAACCTCCGTTAATGATGACCCTCAGTTTTGGCATCGACACGTTTATCCTTAAGGAGACATACACATGTTCCTTGTTTGGTAGTATGAAAGGGAGAATTTAACAGTAGCAATACTGCTTCTTGGACTTGCATACTCTAGCTCTTTAGCATGGAACTTTTTTGAATTGCTTCAGCAGTTCTTTAGTTTATCTCATTCTTCCTTAAAGCAGTTTTCTGTGTTTATCTAGGCTTGTTTTACCCCTTTCTACAAAGTATTCTATTTTGTGTTTTTCCACATTGGCCCATTTTCCCTGTTGGTAACCGGTAAATGTGGTTCTCATGAACTCTCATGCATGGTGCATACCTGTTCAATAGTTATATCTTCTTGTTTTAATGTACTTGGTGACTGGTAAAGTGTCGTTACTTCCTGTGCAGTGCATTCAATCATCTAGTTAAGGCAGGGATCATTGCTTTTTTGGCTGTATTACTAGTATTGCAAATTGCATTTGCCAGTATTGGAAAGCGGCAAAGTGAATATTCTCAGGATCCCTTAAGCACTTTGGGAGAGTAACATTTGCCTGTATTTTGATACGATGGTTATTTCCATCGGGATGAGGTCTTCTGTGATTTTCCACACTAGACCATTCAAATTGGTCATAAAAGCTACTCATGAACGAGTCATTTTACCCCAGTTTTCTCCCCTACAGGTCCGGGTGTGTGCCTTTCCAGCCACTCAACTAGGGTTGCAAGGGATTGGGATCAGCCCCGATTGCATTCCAGAAAATAGGGCGAGCCCCAGAGAGGTAATCTTAGTTCCTGCAGTAAGTTTTGATTATCCATGGCAAAGATAACTGACAATAGGATTTTATCAGCTTTTCAACTGGGCACTCGAACCTGCAGAAGATGAGATCCTCGACAGGTTGTTCGAGCTCGGATACCTTGATGCTGCAGTCTGGGCTGAGGACAACCCAGTTTCAGATGTAGTTGAAGATGATTTTCCTTTGGTTAAAAATGGTTCTGCGTAGCACAGCTGACTGATAAGATGCTTGGACTAAGATCCTAATAGAAGATGCTAAGAATGGTGCAGTATGCCTCACCCCTGCGAATCCAGTTGCATCATGCCTGACTGGTGGACAAGATTAATTTTCTTTCTTTTGGAGCAATACCGGATGCAAATTGAGGGGGTAAAACAAAATAGCACATAAGCTTGTATAGTAGTGGTAACATTAAGTTATCTACACCTTTATATGTAGAAGCTAGTCAATGGGATAAGAATAACACAAAAGAATATCAGACAATGTAGGTCATTTTTCAGGGAAAGCTCAATTTTTTGAGTCAGAATTTAAGGCTGCGTATGGATGGTGGCTGGGGAAACTGTTTCTGTTCCAAAAGTGTTCCGGGAACACTTTTGGAGCAGAAACGCGTATGGTTCAAAAATGTTCCGAAAGTGTTCCGCGGAACACTTTTGTGCCAAAGAACACTTTTGAAGGAACAAAAAAAACTTGCTTCTGGGATTTGGGAACACTTTTTGGAACACTTTTGAAACCACCATCCATCGTCGCCGACGCGATTACCACTCGCCGTCTCGCTAAAAGCCGATCGTTGACGGTCGCCGGCCGCCGGTCTCCGGCCGCTGTCGCCGGCCGCCGGTCGTCGGGCTCCGGCCGCCGTCGCCATCGCCGTCGCCGGCCGCCGTCGCCGGCCGCCATTCGCCGTCCGCCGGCCGCCGGTCGCCGGCCGCCGCCGCCGATCGCCGGCCGCCGCCGCCAGTCGCCTGCCTGCCGCCGCCGCCGGTCGCCCGCCGCCGCCGCCGCCGGTAGCCGGCCGCCGCCGGTCGCCGGCCGTCGCCCACCTCCGATCTGCGACTGAAAAAAGTGTTTTTTTTTTTAAATTACCAAACGCGTTTTTTTCCTAAAAATCGTAATTTTGAACAGAAACATAAAAAAATATTTCTGTTCAAAAAATGCTCCCTGGAACAGAAACGCTACCATACGCAGCTAACTGTCCTCTGCATCTTTTCTTCTGCTTTCCATCTTCATTTTCTTCTAATGTGTGGCCACATTGATCTATCATCCGCAAGAGAACGTTGAGCTCTTTTCTAGAATTTTTCCTAGTCATGGACTCTGAGATTTTTCCCTGCTTGGTTGATGTGTGATTTATTGCCTTTCTAGGCTTCAATGGCAACAGAAAGCTGTTTGCGAGAATCTTGGACCGTCAAGGGTTAAACGGAAAATTACCCGCATTGGATTGGATCAGATGATGCAAACATGCTACTCTTAAATTAATGCTAGTGATGGTGTGAAGGTTCTTAACCCTTGTATCTCAAATCTTTGTTCAAGGATTCTAATCCGGAAGGAAAATGACATACATGATTAATGAATTTTGACTCAATGTGTTATTTCATCTTTAAATTTTAATTTATGTGATTCTTAAACTATAGGTAAATGTTCAATACTATCCTTTTGTTTGCTCAAACAGCCCATAGACGTGTTATTTGATGATGTTGATTATTGTACATTGAGAGTATCATCTAAGAGAAGAAAAGAGATTGGCCTGTGTCGTTTATTTGATTGGTGGCCTCTGCTAGAGATTTCGTTTTGAGTTTTTCTGTGATAATATCCCATGTGGATATCCATATTCCTGATTTGAGATTGAACATTTGCTAATAGTCCAGGGATTACACTTAACAAATTGACTTGCACATTGGACCAAAATTAGGGATCACTTGTGTCATATTTCCTAATCCGAGCATTGAGCAGGCATTTGGCTAGTAAATAAACATGGCACTCCATCCAATAACACGTTGTCATGTGGATCTCCATGCTGTGGAACTAAAGTTGTCATGTGGATCTCCGGAGGGTTGCGTTGTCCCTTCTGGGTTAATTGTGTGGCTGCTGGCCAAAACTGAAGCTCGTGTGGCTGACTCTTGTGGTCAGTTGAAGTGCCTATAAAATTGATTTCTTGTTCGAATCTTCTTCTGTCCACAGGCAATTCTTAATTGCACCGCAACCATCCGTGCTGTTGAGACCTCTTTATGTTTATTATTAATGTTAGTGGGCATAGTTAGTTAGGTCTAGTTTATTTTATTTAGATGTCTTAGGGTTGAGATCTATCTCTACTCTATATATTGTATTTCTCCTATTTTTCTGAGTATTAATGAAAGAATCGTTTCTTACAACATGGTATCAGGGCCGTAATTAGCCTCTCAACCCCAAAACTCCTCTCCATCAACGTAAACCACCATTCCATCAACGTAAACCACCAAACCACTAGCATCGGCCGAACTTCTTCAGGCCAGGCGCAGCAAGATCTGGGTCGCCCAGGCCAGGCGACCCATTCCCAGACGTCGCCCAGGTCAGATGACTCATCTCTGGTGGTCGACTGACATCACACAGGACAGGCGACTCCTCTCTGGTGGTCGACTCATCTCGGCGACCCCTCTCCCGCGATACCCAAGGTTCGGCGACTCCTCTCTAGTGGTCGACTCCTCTCGGTGACCCCTCTCCCGCGATACCCAAGGTCCGGCGACCTCCTTTCCGTGATGATCTGAAGTGACTCAGGTTCGGTAATCCTTGTCTGGCAGTCTCCAGTGGTCGCCTAACACTGCGACTGATTTTGCTGCTCTTTTCAATGCTTTCGACAAATTCCAAGCTCTGTCCACTGCCTTCCGCGAGCTTCTTTGATGTCGACTAGCAGTGATGTTGTCCTTTTGATACAATTTATATGATCTAAATTGTGTCTGTTTGATATAATTTGTTATCCGAGACCATATCAGATATGGAGAAAGCTTCGGACTCTCTTGGGGAATTGAGCCGTAGTGCTCCTGGTTTGTATTCCTCATTTCCGACAAATCCCATCAAGTTAGATGGCTCCAATTACTTGATTTGGTCTCGCTCTTGTTATCTCACAATTGTTTCGCGTGGTCTTACCGCCTATCTTACTGGAGAGAGTGTGAAACCTACTACTGGAGATGATGCTATCCGCAAGTGGATCTCCGAGAATGCCTTGGTTATGGCTTATCTTGTCAATTCAACGACTGATTCTATTGCCCGTGGCTATTTATTCTTGGATACAGCAGCAAAGATGTGGGAGGCTGCTCAGAACACTTATTCTCAAGTGGGGAATGATGCCCAAATCTATGAACTTCAACAGAAAATTCATGAAACTAAGCAAAGGGAGTTGTCATTATCTCAATATTACTCTGAGTTACGTAGTCTTTGGCATGAACTGGATTTTTATGATGATTTTCATCCTACCAACCCCCGTGATGCTGCTGTCTTTCAAAAGAGAGTGGACAAATTTCGTGTTTTTGAGTTCTTGGCTGGTCTTAATATGGAGTATGATCAGATTAGGGCCCAGATCTTGTGTTGTGTTCCGTTTCCGACTTTGGAACAATCTTATGCCATGGTTCACCTAGAGGAAAAACGTCGGAGCGCAATGCATCAGCCCACTGTCCCAGAGCGCTCTGTTCTTTACACTTATGCGGGAAGTGAATCTCGCAGTCGTTTTGGCAATGATAAACTGCTTGTGAAGTGTGATTATTGTGGAAAAGAACGTCACACCCGCGAAACTTGCTACAAACTTCATGGGCGTTCTTCCAATGCTGGCCGTGGCCGTGGTCGTGGAAGGGGTCGTACTGGACCTAAGGTACACTTGGGTGAAGCCCCAAGTCAGCCACCAGCAGCTCCATCGGACTCTCTATCTGCTGCCGAGTTGACTAGTCTGCATCTTCTCTTAGCACGCAACGTAGATAACCCTAGCACCACTACATCATCGACCTCTGATAGAGTGTATTACTGTTGCTGATGGTTCTTTAGCCTCTATAGCCGGCCAGGGCTCGGTGTCTATTACTCGAGATATTACTCTATCATCTGTTTTACATGTTCCTAAAGTTTACACTAATCTCCTATCAATTGGTTCCTTGACCCGTGATCTGAAGTGTCAAGTGTTTTTCTTTCCATCTTATTGTGTTGTGCAGGACTTGGCAACGGGTCGGGAGATTGGTCGTGGTAGAGTAGAGGGGGGCTTGTATGTGCTTGATTCACCACCATCAGCTCATCTTATCACTCCATCTTCTTCGGCTGCACTATCAGAGTTACATGTTTGGCATCGCCGCTTGGGGCATCCACCGCTTGGAACTTTAATAAAGATTTGTCCAGATATAATTGATAAATGTAAAAGTCAAGATTTCTTTTGCGATTCTTGTGTCCTAGCAAAACAAACTCGAGTTACTTATTCTCCTATTAATAATAAAAGTGATGCACATTTTGCTCTTGTGCATTCGGATGTTTGTGGTCCTTCTCGTGTTTCCTCTATTTCGGGTCACCGTTGGTTTGTGACATTTATTGATTGTTATACCCGCACTACTTGGGTTTATTTATTGCGGTAGAAGAGTGATGTCTTCTAATGCTTTCAGCAGTTTCTGGCAATGATTCAGACACAATTTGATGGAAAGCTTCGTATCCTTCGAAGCGACAATAGAATGGAATATACCAGGTCATATTTTCAGGCATTTTTACATGACCGTGGTATTATACATCAAACGAGCTGTGTTGATACTCCTACACAAAATGGTGTGGTGGAACGTAAGAATCGCCATCTCTTGGAGGTGGCCCGTTCCCTTATGTTTGCCATGAATGTTCCAGCTCAATATTGGAGTGATGCCATTTTGAGTGCAGCTTATTTGATCAATCGTCTCCCATCACGCATTCTCCAATATCGCTCTCCCATTGAGACTCTTACTGGGTCTCATAAGTTTTTGGTACCTCCGAAGGTGTTTGGGTGTGAATGTTTTGCCCGTATCACTCACCCAGCCGGTAAGCTTGCCCCTCGCAGTTTCAGGTGCATTTTTTTGGGCTATTCTCCCACGTAAAAAGGATACAAGTGCTATTGTCCCTCCACTAGGCGCTATTTTGTCTCCATGGATGTTATTTTTCATGAGTCTCAGCCTTTTTACTCGCGGACATCTCTTCAGGGGGAGTCTACTCACGGTGAAGATGTGTCCTCTAGTTTGGATGTGATACCCATTCAGGGGGAGTCAATTTCGAACAGTTCGAGTGAAAAATCAGATCCTACAGATGCTTCCAATACAACAAACACAGCTCCAACAGACTTGGCGCCAAGTACTGAAGACTCGGCAAGTACTGAAAATTCCGACTCTTCCAATGCAGAAAATTTAACAGAGGTTCCTTCGATTCAGGAACAGTTTCGGTACCCAATTGTGTTTCAACGACAGAATGCTCGTAAAGCCTCCTCTATCACTACTCTACTCTTCGATAAATCTCCTCATGCCAGTCCTACAACCACAGTTCCGGGTAATGACACCTCCTCTCAGATTATTGATACAACTGATGACTTACCTATTGCACTTAGGAAAGGAAAACGTTCATGTACACAACATTCTATATCCAATGTTGTGTCATATGATCGATTATCTTCATCCTATCGTGCCTTTTCTTTATCTCTATTGTCTACAGCTGTTCCCAAGACATGGCAAGAGGCTCTAGCTAACAAAAGTGGAAGGAGGCTATGTTAGAAGAGATGAAAGCTCCTAAGAAAAATGGTACTTGGGAGTTAGATCAACTTCCCCGAGATAAAAGTACCGTTGGGTGCAAGTGGGTGTTTGTTGTCAAACAAAAGGCTGATGGAACTATCGACCGCTGCAAAGCTCGCTTGGTGGCCAAGGGTTACACCCAAACCTATGGCCTTGATTACACTGAGACATTTGCACCGGTTGCCAAGATGAACACTATTAGAGTTATTATCTCATGTGCTGTCAATCTTGGATGGGACTTACAACAATTGGATGTGAAGAATGCATTTCTTCATGGGGAACTTGAAGAAGAAGTGTATATGGACATTCCTCCAGGTTTTTCTGGCCCAGAGACAAAAGGTCATGTGTGCAAACTCAAGAAGGCTTTGTATGGCTTAAAATAGTCCCCTAGAGCCTGGTTTGGTCGATTTCAAAAGACTATGATTGCCTTTGTTTTTACTCAAAGTAATGCTGATCATACCTTATTCATCAAACAATCAGGTACTCAGGTTGTTGTTCTCATCGTATATGTTGATGACATTGTAGTGACTGGGAATGATACAATAGAAATTTCTCGCCTTAAACAATATCTGGGAAGAGAATTTGAAATTAAAGACCTAGGAGATCTTCGGTATTTTCTAGGTATTGAAGTCGCTCGGTCTGAAAAAGGGATATTTCTCTCCCAATTGAAGTATATACTGGATCTGTTGACTGAGGTTGGAATGCTTGGATGTAAGCCGGTTGAAACTCCTATTGAAGCCAATGGCCACTTGCAGTCTAAAGAGGGAAAGCCCGTTGATAAAGGAAGTTACCAACGATTGGTAGGTCGGCTAATTTATCTCTCCCATACTCGACCTGATATAGCATATGCAGTGAGCTTGGTGAGTCAATACATGCATGATCCACATTCCTCGCACCTTGAAGCAGTTCACAGGATTCTTCGTTATTTGAAATCTGCTCCAGGGAAAGGGATTTTATTTGCAGCTCATGGTCATCTTTCTGTGGAGTCTTATACGGATGCTGATTGGGCTGGATCTTTGGATGATCGACGATCTACTTCCGGTTATTGTACTCTTGTTGGAGGTAACCTAGTCACCCGGCGCAGTAAAAAGCAAGCTGTGGTTTCCCGTTCAAGTGCTAAGGCAGAATTTCGTGCTATGGCTCAAGGAGTTTGTGAATTACTTTGGCTAAAGGCACTTCTCACTGATCTCAGAGTTGTTGTTTCGCAACCAATGCAACTTTATTGTGACAACAAGTCTGCTATAAGCATTGCACATAATACAGTACAACATGATCGCACCAAGCACGTGGAAATTGATCGTCATTTTATAAAGGAAAAATTGGACAACAATCTCATCAACTTGTCTTTTGTTGCCTCCAATGATCAGCTTGCAGACGTCTTCACCAAAGGCTTGAACGGGCGCATGTTTCATACCATTCTCAGCAAGTTGGGCATGTCCAATATCTATGCTCCAACTTGAGAGGGAGTGTTGAGACCTCTTTATGTTTATTATTAATGTTAGTGGGCCTAGTTAGTTAGGCCTAGTTTATTTTATTTAGATGCCTTAGGGTTGAGATCTATCTCTACTCTATATATTGTATTTCTCATATTTTTCTGAGTATGAATGAAAGAATCCTTTCTTACAACACGTGCAAACGACTTACTTCTTAGGACTAGTCTATCCCGTCAAACAAGGATATCTCCTCTGCGTGTCAGTGTCGAGAACAAGCCTTTTCTATCGGTTAATTTGCTTGTCTAAATAGAGATAAACATTTTCCGTCAGTAGCCAACTTCGAAGAGCGAGCAGAATCTTTGAAATTATCATGATGTTTCTCATCATTAAAAAGTATTCTAGACATCCAAACACAATTATTTTTCTTGTCTAAATAGAGCATAATTTCTTTTCTTGTCTATATAGAGGTAAGCATTTCCCGTCAATTGGCAACTTTGAAGAACGGGCAGAATTTTTGAAATTCGCATGTTGTTTCTCAAGTATTCTAGACATCCAAATATAATTGCTCCTTTTCAAAAAAAACTTACAAGAACTAATGGCAATTCATGTCTAGTGTGCTTCATAACTTGTGCCCTCTTTCTTTTTCTTTTTTCTTTTCCTTTTGTTTTCATCCCTGCATCTCCTGTCCAGTGTCCACTATGAGAAGAAAATACCCAACCCCAAAAATACATGTAACTGTTCAAAATACAATGCATTTCATTGCAGGGTATATGCTGTGCACTTCATATCCAAAACCCTTATAACAACATAGAAGTACAGTTTAAGGAGCTTTCCACCTTAACAACATATCTCCCTTTCCAGAATCTTCACAGCCTCCGAGACTCCATCCTAAGAATTGATGATAATTAAACTTTGTAAATCATATTTTACAGAACCATGTAGTAAAGGAACATTTCATAGGGTTCAAGAAGAATGTTGGTCCTTAACTTTTAAGTTTTTCAATTTCATGACTGAATTTTTCTTTTGTGCAGTCAAATCTTCCAATTTGCTCGATTTGTGTAACCGAGTCTGTGATACAACATCAAATGAGGCTGAAGTGGCAAAACTTAACATCCCACTTTAAACACCGCCAGCCAGCCACCAAAAAGGGCCATTTGACCCGTGACAGGACCTAGGCCAGTGAAATTATCAGCAAGCCAGTGTGTGAATCCTGAATATTCTACTAGCAGATGAATACATGCATCTAGGATAACCAAGCATGAAAGTCATTTACCTGGTGAGCAATTTGTGAAGATATTTCTGAAGCACGTGCTTGGACTGCAGCAGAAAGTGCAGTGTGTATGGAGCCTGTAAACACATCCGCGGCCTCCATAATGCACATGCCATCAGTACTTTCCGGGAGCAAATGGAACCTTTTAAGTGGTTCTGGGGCCACCCCAAGCCAGAACATCCTCTCAGCCCAGTAGAATTGATCCAGGAGAAATGGACAAATTACCTAATATTATGAGAGAGAGAGAGGGAGAGAGGGAGAGGGAGGGAGGGAGAGAGAGAGAGAGAGAGAGAGAGAGAGAGAGAAAGAGAAGAATCAATCAAAATGAAAAGGTGCATGAAGCCGGACTCTTCATACATCCAAATCAACACACCAGAACAAGAACAGGTGACAAATCTTATTGCAGGCAAGCAATGGCGCGCTAAATTTTGTATATTTGATGTAAGCTAATAAGCTCTAAAAAAGACAGTAAGAATTCATTGCTCCTTTGGAATTTATTTTTAAAGGTCGCTGAAACTAAGATTGAAATGTTCTCATGGGGAAGATTACATCCATGATTCCCAATTAAGCCCGGGGGGGATTGGAAAATTGAGGTTGTAATCCCCCAACTTTTACTTCTTGTGCGATTTTTGTCCTTGACCTTGTCCAGGTCATCTCACAATTTTCACATGATCTATCTGACGACATTGGGCTACTTCAGGACTTAAATAGAGCAGACAAAAATTATTATAATCTCCCATCCATTGCATGTTAATAATACCATGAAGTGCATTTGTGACGATAAAAAGCAAGCAATAACTCTGAAGTGTTCCCCAGATCATAAAAAAACCCTCAACTTTAGGTCAAGTCCCAAATCTGATCCGGATTTTTTTTTTGGTCTTAGTAAAAATCCCCACCTTTAGGTCCAGTCCCAAATCTGTGTTGAACTTTTTTTTGTCTCAATAAAAACCCCCAACTTTAAGTCCAGTCGCAAATCTGCCTCAAACTTTTTTTGTCTAAGAAAAAACACTTAACTTTAGGTACAGTCTCAAATCCGCCCCGAATTTTGTTTTGTCTAAAAAAAATCTCTAACTTTCAATCAATTCACAAATCTCCGGTCCAAACTTGACGTGACATTTCCAAATTGATAAAAAAACCTGCATAAGTATAGACCGACGTGCATTTCCTCGTAGATAACAAACCCATCCCAATGAAAATTGTTGAAATTCTCCAAAATGAAACCTTTATAGGATATGAAAATGGAACAAATAACGATGATAGATAGCTAATGAGGGCAGATTTGATATTAGAGTTAAAAAAAGTTCGAGGTAGATTTGGGACCATACCTAAGGTTTGAAGTTTTTTTAAGACAAAAAAAAGTTCGGGATAGATTTGGGACTAGACCTAAAGTAGTGGTTTTTTTTAGACCAAAAAAAAAAAAAGTTCTGGGCATATTTGGGACTCGATGTGAAGTTTGGGATTTTTTTTTGAGATAAAAAAAAAGTTCGGAGCAGATTTGGGACTGAACCTAAAGTTGGGGGTTTTTCAGTGAATTAGGCCCAAACAAAACATAATGATCGACACCCTGGTCATGTCACTCATAGCTTTAAAGGTATGGAATGCTTGATGTGATCCACCGTATAAGAAGGGCACATGCTTGATCAAGCAACTTCAAAGGTCCGGTTCACAAATAAGTCAAGCGATTCTGAGACAACAAATATGACTAACACGTTAAATTCACAACTAACCTGGGGAATGCCAGCTTTAAGTGCTGCAGCGGTTGACCCACTAGCATTCATTAATAGAGAATAATGCAGCATAAGTGAGAGAAGGGAGTCGTAGCACTAATACTCTAACTACAGAACTAGTGGATAATGATGAAACACCTCACCTTCCCCCATGATGAACTGCAACTGCACATTTTGGGAACAGCCAGAGGTATGGAATGCTTCTAAGATACACAAGAAACCCGATAAACTTTCAGATTGGAAATCTATGCACATGCATGGAAAGATGGTAATTATAGACCAGTTAAGGTAGCTGGTTCTATCCCTTACCACAATTTTGCATCAAACAGTAAGACGCGGAAAAATGAATATAATTAACCAAGGAAACCAATCCATATTTTCTATCTTCTCATTGTTCTTTCAGAGCTTCAGGGAAAATGCCAAAAACAAATGGTAGATAAAGATTCTGGCATCTATTCATAGTTTTAACTTATATCAGATATAAGTTCCTTTGCTTTTAAAAGATGGATTATCCCTCCCTTGCTACACGTACAGAGTAGAAATGACCTACCCTGGAAGGCCGTTGTATCAAAGGCATGACAGCTAGAAGAGTGAGAAATGTCCCAAAACCATATTTCCCCCTCTAGGTGGATCTCCGAATGTAAGAAATTTGGCTCTACAACAATGTCCTAGATTCCCCATTCCCTCTGTTTATACAAAGATTGGCACACCATATGTGGCCAGCTCCCAATTAATGAATTTTTTACTCATCAAAAGGAAAAGCCAATTTCTTTTTCCCCCCAATCAGTCTTTACTTTTATTTTATTTATTTTTGGGTTCATCGAGAATCTTTGGGGTTCATCGACCGCCGACCCCAACTAGTTTGGGATAAAGGTGTTGTTGATGTTGATTTTTGGGTTCATCGACTGCAGACCCAACTAGGTTGGGATAAAGGTGATGTTGATGTTGAAAAGGAAAAGCCAAATTAAGATGGCCTCCAGCAATTCCGCAGAGCACAAAATACCAGTTCGAAAGACAACCTAGGCAAAGCTGAAGGTGAATTCAATTGATACTGAGCAGATATTATGTTTGAACTTCAAAACTTTTCCAAAAAAAAAGAAAGAAAGGCCGGATGATAATGATAAACTCACAATTTTACTCTTTTCCCATTGCTTGGTTTCAATTACCAGACTCTGAAGTTTTCTAATCGGACACTCATATCGCCTTATCAACTTTTTATGTCATTGTTTCCTTCTTATTTCTTCTAAATTCTCACTCACTGACACTCAAGTAAAGCAGAGAAAAATTAACTGACCCAGTAAAACAGAAGAGTCGTCCATTGAATAGGATTATCCCATCTTCACTAAACTGTCTTTGACTAAAACTTGGTGATTCCTCTGCAGCAGCAGCAAGAACTGCTGCTTGTAAGGGTTCATGACCAGCAGTAAATAGAATGAACCTGTAATTTGTAATTCTGGTAATAATTTGCAGGACAGCAAGAAAAGCTTGAGGGTTCCGCATAAAGCCCATACTGCAGTCAATCACACATGGTGGATAGAGATTTAGAGACAGAAACTACTGACAATGATAGAAAAACAGAGTGCGAGAAAACAGTCGGTTGACACCAACACCAAAATATTGGAAAGGATAACATATCTATTGAAAATGGTTTGGAATACCATACAAAATCAAGCATTTGCAAGTGGAGACCGTACCAAATGCTGGTAATAACATCAAGAGTTGAGAATTACTTGGTTAAGAAATTTTCTGATACCACCACACAGTTTACATATTCAGTTGCTATGACTGTTTTTATTTTGCTTCTTTCATAAGAAGCGCCAGCTCATTTTTAGCCGTCTGTACACAAAGAAAGAAGGAAATGTAAGCTGAAAAGAACTTACCTCCCAATTGAACTCATGCCGACAAAAACAAGTGGCATTGAAGTATCAGTCTGTAGGAAAGAATGCAACTGAACGTGAACAGAACATGTTGGATATTCTGTCTTTGAATGAACTTCTAAATCAAGTGCCGCAACTTCAAGACATTGTTGACAGGAAAACTGCCACTCGATTGGGATAAACCAGAATCCACAAACACGAACATTTGGCGGCCAATAATCTGTTGATATACTTGTAATGATAAGAAAATCAAACCATGAGGTGGAAGTTGAATAACAAAGGATAACTTTCATGTAGACTAACCATAGAAAGAAGGGTCACGTAAAAGCTTTCCGAACATGGCCTTGTTGATTCATCATTTTTTAACCAAGAACCAGAGTTTTCTATTAGTCTTAGTCAATGAAAACCAAAGTTCACTTGATAATTAGAAAGCCAACTTCTTGAGAACTAGTTCTAAGCAGAGAATTTGTATGAGGGGTTGTTGGCAAGCAAATATTAGATGATACGGCTCTACATCTGTTAGGCATCCCCTTACTCATGCATGCGTAAGCATTAATCCAAGCAAATGGCAGCCCAAGAATAGAAGTTATTTTTTGGGTGAACTAGAAGCATGGAAGGAACGACTCCCAGAATGTATGATACCAGGGTGTTCAACAATATCCTCGCTAAACCCATACCTGTCAAACAATATAATAAACGGGTTTTAAACATTGTCCAATTAGGGAAATAGTATTGCATCAAAGAGGCACTTGACGAATTGGCCAGCAGATGCGAAGAAGAAAAATTGACGATAGTATAGTTAAGCTCCATTTCACAATAAATCACACGATGGACAACTTGTTTACGGCTAATTAGATTAGAAGCTCCTGCGGGTTAAGGGAATTTCGTCGGGAACTAATTCATCAAAGTTTTTATGGTACTGCAAATCGAGATGACAGACCATGTAATCAGTCCCATAATTCTTTTTCTGCAGCAACAAAAAATTGTTTACGGGAAGTGGTCAATTGCAGTGTAGAAGCCTAACTCCCTCTCTCCCTCTGTTGTTGGTTGGGTAAAGATGTGTTCGTGGACGCATGAGGGTGTGGGCGCACATAGTATTTCACACTTCTTGAATATAATAATGCAGCACAAAGGTTGTTTCACTCTCAATATCTCAATTGGCAGAGACAAATCAGTTTCAAACCAGTAGATCTTATGCTAATCCTGGACGCATACAATGATCTTGATAGCATAAAACTTGTGATAAGTATATGACTCCGAAGTATAAGAGCAACCATCACCCCTCCCCCCCCCCCCCCCCCCCCCCCCCCCCAAAAAAAAAAAAAAAAACCTGAAAAAATAGTCCAAAAAAGAGATGCTCCATTCAGATAGAGACATTCATTTCTGCTTTATTTCCAAAGTCCCTGTTTATGGCTTTCAAATGAAAAAAGCCTGAAAACTTACAAGAGCAGAGGAGATGGATCTCTCTCGTGCCACGTTGGAAGACTTGTGACTGGATCCTGCACTGATGAACATAAGTCATATTGCCAAGAGGTTCACACAGCATCCCAGCCAAAAGGCATCATTGTCCACCTATAAAAGATTTATAAGCCAATAATAAAAAGCTCGGAAGAGTTTACGAGTGTCGAGAGCACTGACGGTAAAAGGAATGGAACTTAAATGTAAGACATCACTTCTCCAATAGCCCCAACTTTCAGCAAAAAGTGGCCACATCCAATGAATCACATCTTTCCAGCAGACCTACGTATTTGAGGGGCGAGAAATAAATATTGAAGTAGGTAAATATCGTAAAACCTTTGCTCACATCAGTATCAACCAGTATCAAGGTTCTACGAAAAAAAAAAAAAAGAATATGCTGTAATATCAATTTATGAATTAGCATGATGAGGACACCTTGCCACTGGGAGCTTCTTGGAGATAATCATACAACAATGGAAATTCCTTCCCGAACTGACGCTCAAATGATGAAGGAGCACTATACAACAGATGAAATCGACAAATGAATATTTAATGATCATCACAGAACCCATACCAGTAGAATATGGAGTTATAACTACTTCAAAATACTTCCTAAAAGGGATGCAGAAAGAAAAGTGAAAAACACGGAAGCGAGTACATTTTACATCCCTCAACTACATTATAGAACAATTGGGAAAATGCTATTAGAGGTCCCTGTCCTCATATAAAATTTCCCACAATCCCAGTATGCTGAGACCAATTATATTTATAGTGGAAAGTCCAAGTAATACTCTCATGTCTCACAAAGAAAACAATCCTACTTTTTTCAGGTCTTCTGAGATAGAGAGTGAATTGATTATTTAGACATAAGATCTGGTAGCAGCAACATTCAAGAGTAGATTCATAACTTTGAGTTGAACCTTAGCTGCCTATATGGTCAAATTGAGATGTTTAATCACCTTTCATCAAGGGCAGCAAAATGCAGGCAAGAGTAAATAAAGTTGAACGTGTACTTATAATATCAAATACTGAGCAGACATCCAGAAATACCATACGCAATTTGTTTGATGCAAAAGTACAGCGTGACTATACCCGCTAAATTGATTCCTTTAAGTTTATAGTGGATGTAATATGTGCTGTGAAGTGAGACAACATGAAGAAAGAAAGATACAGCTATAAATTTATGAACCCTAGGCAATGATGACCAAGATGCATAAGAAATCCTTTAATGGAAATGGAAAGGAAAAAGGAAAACAAAAAGGTTCGACACAATAACTGCATTATATGAAGTTAAATGACACATTTACACAAACCCTTATAGCTTAAGTAGCAGCGTTGAGATTGAAAATTCTCACAAGGTGGGAAAGGATAATGCACGGTGTTGGTTCAAGCTAATCACATGGAAATGGCAACATTAGCAAAGACAACCAACAAAGAGCTATAAAAGTGAGACTAAAAGTTCAAAATAGAGGACGGTCACTGTATTTTTCACCATTACCTATAAGGAACGACATATGGAGCAGCAACCACGCAGCGGACCTGAAAAAGCTCTGCAAGGTTCCATCCCTCCTATATCGTCAGGGAAAGTAATTCTTTCAGTTTCAGGTACATAAGCACTTCCATGGTCTACATTCTTTTCAGGTTGTAACTTACCAATGATAGATGACTATAATGCTACACCAGTTAACTACAATAATTGCTTTTCATTAACTAAAAAGCTCAAACCAATGCCTGTCTTTTTCTTTTTTTTGCTTTTCCAATTGGATCATGATATGCTGCAATAAACAGAAGTTATCTTCACAACTGGACATAAAGTAGCATATTTTTACAGTATAGTGCTGCTTTTGAAACTTATGAAAGCATGTTCCATATCAACAGCAACAGTACGGCTTTTGGCCAGGCAAATGCATCTTCCATATGTAAAACACAAGTACCAGAGCAAAGAAGTTAATCAAAATAAAGTCACCGGCAATGACTTCTTCGAGTCCAAAGATACTCTCAACTGCGGATAAGCATTCTTGTCTGTGCGAGTTGGTAATGTTCCTCTTCTGTACAGAAAATGGCGGTTGCAATGATCCTAAATAAATGAATAGTAGAACTCCAGATAAGTGATCAAGGATAGAATCTTCTCTCTGCATTACATAAATCATGTTTCTTTTCCGTCAATCCAAAAAACAATGTCCCTTTTTGGAACCAAATGAAGTGAAGTGACCAGAAACCTGCAGGGCTACTATCTTCCTGAACAGGAAGAACAGGCGGTGATGAAATTGGCACATACGTCACACACTTCTTGGCCAAATGGGCACTCAAACTCTGCAATAAACAGCAAGAAACTTGAACTGATCCATGCATATAACTAATTGACAAGAATAAGCATAAAACACTTCCTTAACAAAGAAAATTAGCTGATCTCAAACTAGTCTCGGAATAATAGACGATTATTTTCTCATAACATATCAAAAGTTTAAAACATATTAAAAAAATAAAGAACTTCTGATCAAGATAAACAGATTAAATATCGACGAAAAATACGTGGTGTGCTGAATGAGTGACGAAAAACACTTTGTAGTCCTTCCTTTGACCACCAAATGCAGCAGCGATCGCCTGGAGGTTGCAATGACCAAAAATAGGAAATCAAGAACAATTCAGTACTTCGCCAATATTACAAGAACATACAAAGATCGATGGAGCTGCGACAGGGAGGCGAGTCAATTACGGCGATGGGAAAGACGTCGCCTTTCGTGCCAAAGGCCATGAACAGAGCGATGGGGTTAGTCCTCTTCTTCTTCTTCTTCTTCTTCTCGGATTCGCTCGGATTCGACATGGAAGAGCGCAAGACAGAGGTTCGACCAAAGGAAGATGAAAGACGTCGTCAGCCTATGCTTTTGCTTACTGCTCTGAGATTTCGGTGTCCAGCGTGGAGAGGACTGAAGCTTCATTGGAGCAGTAAAAACATTTCATGGCCCATCGGCCCATTGGCCAGGCCTGGTGAGGTCACTGGAGAAGTGGTTGATTCCGAACCAGAACCTCAAACGGCGGGGACAGTCCGACTCGCCTGTCTCCGACGGTTCCCTTCTAGACTCGTCGAAGTTTCGAGGCTACCCATGAAACCTCTCTCTCTATCTCTCGCACTTTTCCATGGAATGACTGATGCTTGAGCTCCAGAGGTGACGTTGCTTCCAACAATTGGTTTTGGGTTTGACCAATTTGCCGCCAAATTCCGCCGACCATCCCGGAGCTTGGGTCCATGGAGGATTTGAAGACTGCCCTTCACGAGCGATGCCTGACAGTCACTTCTCTTCCGGAGAAAGGCCGTTGTCTCGTAGCCGCCAGAGACTTCCACCCAGGTCCCTTCCTCCCTTCCTCTCAGCGAGCAAACGTTGGTACTGTCGGCTAATTTTTTTTGTGCGTTGTCTGAGACATTAATGTCGCGGTTCAATGCAGGGGAAGTGATTAGCAGCCAAGAGCCATATGTTTTCGTGCCGAACTCGGCAGAGCCGAGGTGTGATCACTGTTTCGCCTCGACTCACCTTAGGAAGTGTTCGGCTTGTCAGGCGGTTTGGTATTGTGGGAGCTCTTGTCAGGTACAGAGCTGGCAATTTCAGTGAAGTTGCTTTGTCTTGACATTATCCCTCTTTAGCTCTATGCTCAAGTACAATTTTTTGGGGGGTATAGAGAAATTCATGTCTTCAGCACTCCGTTTGCGAGGGATGGTTTGATCTTTGAAGCTAAAAAGAATCATGCAGAGAAGTTACTGTGAAGCGGATAGTGATCGCCATGCGAGTCTTGATTTTGAGTTTAGTGTAGTGGGTGATTGTGTCCAGTTACTGTTCATTGATGTGTGTAGAAGTCAGAGTGGAAGGTGCATCGGCTTGAATGCATGGCTCTAGCGAGGCTTGATAAAGAAAAGAGGAAATCTGTTACCCCCGTCCATACGTTTGATGATGAAGCTCTACATACGAAGAAAGCTGCAAGATGAGAAGGTTTCTTTTCTACCCTATGTTCTTCCCCAGTAGTTTCAAATTTCATTAGACGTCAATTTGCATCCATAGAATTTGTTGATTTTCTCTTGCTTTTGAGTTGGCAATTAACTTGCTGTACTTCTGTTTTGCTGGCGAGTTGTATTCTCAATCTCGACCTTCATTTGAAGTTTGCTTTTGGAAGAAGTTTTTTGGGTCGTTCCTGAAAATAAACTGAGAGTTTGTACGCTGTTGTATTACAGCTTGGCTAGTTTATGTACCTTTTAGCAGAGGTCCAGCCAAGTTTCTTTACTATATACTTCAACTAGAAAAATTAGAGAAGTCAAATATTAGCAAAGAACAAATCAGACCTCATGTATTTTTTATGGAAAGAACGAACCATATTATCAGGAGGATATCAACAATACAATCACCATTTGCACTTCACTTTACTTTATCAATTTGTTACTGAGCAGATTATTTATTCATGGTTAGCGAGATGTTAGATATGTTTTAAGGTTTCTTAAGTTGAACATTTGTCTTTCGATAATTAGAACTCAAACAAATTTAATTTCCTTTTTTGCTGACATAGTCGGCATAGATGTACATGTTTTTCTGTTGTTTTCAAATGTTCTAATAATTTGACAAGCGTCTATAGTTTGCTGTCGTTGTTTCTGCCATTAATGACAGTCATATATTAACTGGGAAAGAGGTAAGTTATCATATGTATCTTTAATTCCACTGGATGTTTATCTCGCTTTACAGCAACAGAAACTATGGATTCCCACTTTTATGGACCTGGTAAGATTGGTGTGTTTGCAATATTGTGCATAGCATAACAAAATCAACTGTATTCTCTTGTATAAACTGTTCGAGTCTCTGGTTCTCATGATGTTCTTCTATGAAGAGAGAATGCTTGCAAATTTATTTGGTCAGTATGCCAAAAAACTTCTGGCATCCATCCAGCGAGCGCATCATTAATCAATGATTTGTTTGCTCCTGTGCAGATCATTTTGACTACTGCAATGGACAATTATAGTCTGGTGGATGCCTTGGTGGCCCGTATCCTTTTTCGGCTTCTTTGGTGTAGTCATTGGTCATAGTTTGTACTTTTTACGCTGTGTTGATTATCCAGATTACTGTTTTCACTGAATCTCTCTGATAAGACATGTCGGAAATTGATGAGAAGCAGCTGCTGCTATATGCACAAATGGCTAACCTCATCAATATAATACTCCAGTGGCCCGAGATCAACATCAAAGAAGCTGCAGAGAACTTTTCCAAGGTTCATTGTGAAAAACTTCATGCCAGCTGTCTTTGCTACATAGGCATAGATGTTTGTTATGAGTGCAAATATAATTTCTTTCAAACAGTAGTTACCCCTCTCCCTTGTGCCTAGTGTACTGCAATTTTGCATGAAGTGCTACTTTCTAGAGAGCTTTCTTTATCTTATATTTTTGTCCCTTAAAGTGGTGGGTAAACCATGGGTTTTGGAAACATAGTGATTCTTGCGTCTTCCTGTCTAACATAGTATGTAAATGATAGCTTTTACTTGATGAAGATAGTTTATATGCTGACTATATGTGCAATGTGAATCAAAGCGATTGTAATCACTGACAACTGGAAATATCTTTTTAGTTTTGAAGTTGCCAGCTGATGTGCTAAAAACGCAGCTAATATGCAGCTTTCATGTAATGCACATACAATCTGTGACAGTGAGCTCAGACCACTAGGAACTGGACTCTATCCTGTCATCTCTCTAATCAATCACAGGTAGCTGCCCTATTGGTCTGACATCATCTATGCTTGCCATTACAATGTTTTGCTTCTGACTTGCTCGTACAGCTGCTTGCCAAATGCATTATTGCTATTTGAGGGAAGGACGGCTGTGGTTCGTGCTGTACAACAAATAGCGAAAGGTTCTGAGGTAGTCTCTGCTTTTTTCTGGGTTCACCTGCTTCCCTTTTGAAATGGAGACTGACTTATCATTCTTCAGTTCACTGCTGAAATTCATACTTAATGATAGGGTAACTGGTGGTTTTTCAGCGGAACTTTAACATGACATCCATGAATAATCACAGATAAACTCCTTTCCAGTATTCCAACATGGCGATTACCATTGCTAATGTGTCTTCCAGTGCGTCCAACTCCCCGTTATTCAATGTTTAATCATATTATGCTGCATGAATTTGTAGCTGTCAGGCTGCAGAATTCTGTGATCTTTTATGGATTAATCAGGAATTCTTAGTACTCAGCTATATCTTATCTAAGTTTAGGATTATATAAAAAAATCTGATTCAGGAAAAATCACTGCTTCTGCTCAGTCGTGAAACCAGAATCATGGTTTTGTAGATGCAAATGTGCGTCAATGTGGAATCTCAACTTGGACCTTCTACGATAGAATTGGACATTTGATGAGTCTAAGATTTGAGAGTACAATCCAGCAGAATTATATGGATATGTAGTCGAACTGAAACAAATGCCAGATCCCATCATAAGCTTCACGAAGAATTAAGGTTGGAAAAAACAGATATTAAATGTTTTCTCAGATTAAAAGATTTTCAGTGTGAATGTCACTATCAAGTTTGATCAGCAGATTCTTGTTACTAGATAATACTTCTCCAATGGTTAGGTAAGGATTATAAATAATCTAATATGTAAGAAGCCACCATTCCATAGGATCAGAGCAGATTGGATGAAATGGCGGAGTGCATCAGAATTTTTGTGCGATTGCAAAATCCCTCTTAGGCTAAAAGTAAAATTTTATAGAACCGCAGTAAGGCCTGCAATGCTATACAGAGCTGAATGTTGGCCAATACAAAGTCAACATGAGTATAAAATGGGAATCGCGGAAATGAGGATGTTAAGGTGGATGTTTGATCATACAAGGATAGATAAGATAAGAAATGAAGATATTTGATGAAAAGTTGGAGTAGTACCGGTGGCAGAAAAAATGAGAGAACATAGATTAAAATGGTTTAGGCATATTCTTCGAAGATCCTTAGATGCTCCGGCAAGAACAGAAGTTTGTTACCGAGAGCAGGACATGAAGAAAGGAAGAGGTTGGCCGAAACTGACTTTGGGGAAAGTAGAAAAACAAGATTTAATGAAGTGGGAAATGAATTGGCGTACGGTTTGTCTTAGGACGGAGTGGAGGAAAACTATTAGCATTGTGGAGAGGAAGAATTCCTATGTTCCATATTGTCCTTTTTAGTCTTCTTTCCCTATATATATATATATATATATTTTTTCCTATATTTATTTTTATATAATTATTTCTTTTCCCTCAATCGGTCTTGCTTTTATTTTATTTATTTTTGGGTTCATCGACTGCCGACTCCAACTAGTTTGGGATAAATGTGATGTTGATGTTGATGTAAGAAGCCACCATTCCAGCCATTTGACACTAATTAACTGCGATATCTCTTACCTTCTTCTCATTTTCAGTGGCTAACTAAGGGTTGCTGGATGAAGCTGAAAAATGAGTGCTGAAACTTTCAACCACTGCACTTTAAGCAATGATAATTTTAAGACCCTGAACCTAAAGCTAAACACAAGCCACAATGCTCTGGTTAGTGTATTGGTATAATCATTGAATTGCTTATTGCAGGTTATTTAGCGCACTAATTCACATTGATCTGGTCAAATTGTCTGTTCACTTCCTGGTGGTTGTAGGATAATAACAAACCAAATTTTGAAGCTGTTTGTTTTCAGATATTTATCATTTATTTCCTTTCCCATTGCTCCCACATTTCATGGTGTACAAGCATGCTTTGATGATTATACCTCTGTATGAGTGCACAAGCAGGGTCATGCTTGTACTTCATTCTGTCATGCTGACCAAAAATAATTTTTCTGCAAGGTCTTGATTAGCTACATAGAAACTGCTGGAAGCACTGCGACTAGACTGAAGTCTCTTAGAGAACAATACCACTTTGCTTGCACATGCCCTCGCTGTGCCAAATTGGTAATTTTCTACATGAAGAGTTTGATTATGAGTGCTAGTGTTGCATTTTTCTATTGATATTTGAGAATCTTCAGTTATTTCACTTTTTGGGTTAACAAAGGTAAATTGATCATTAAGGGGCAACCTGATGATGTCAAAGAAAGTGCAATCTTAGAAGGCTACAGATGCGAAGATGACAGATGCTCTGGTTCCCTGCTCCGTGACTCTGGTATGTGGATCAAGCGTCAGTACTTTCATTGAATAGCTGAAGTTTTTCACGAGGTTTTCCTTGCATATGCAGAGAAACAAGGATTTGTGTGCCAACAGTGTGGACGTGTAAGGAACAAAGAAGAGACAAGAGGCATTGTTAGTGAAATTAAATTGATGTTAGAGAGGACGTCATCGTCTACGTCCCCTAGCCGTATCCTTTCTTCGCAGCTATTGCTGTAGCTAATTTTGGCAGCATGTTTATGTAATATCTGTATTTCCTGAATCTCTCTCACTGCACGCGATGGTGTAAAATTTCACTTAGGACGACTTCCTTTTTCTCAGTTTTCCCAGTTCAGAACAAGTCATCCATTTGGCTGCATACTTGAGAAAGGTTTAAACTTGACTTCTTATAATACTTGAAGAAGCTGTTTCCATCTATAAGATGATTGAGAATCTTCAAGGGAAACTATATCATCCTTTTTCAATCATCTTGTTGCAAACCCGAGAAAAGATATTGAAGGTAGTTTTTTCCCCCCCTCCTTAGTCCTATTATAGCTTCTATCCCATTAATAGAATTTTATAAGCATCGCAATTCTGTTGCCTTGAACATATTCGAAGGTAGTTTGTTTTAGTGTTGTCCAGCTACCGGAAATGAATAATCTTGAACCTTAAACTAGGGAGATCTGCCAAAATATAGAAGTGTGTAGTGGGGAACTAGTTTCACCAAACTAAGAAACATATGATTTATCAAATTTTGAGGTACTCAAATTTCCATGAAATGGGAATGTCTTTTCTAGAGGCATCTTTTGAATGATTCCAATTTCCATTTTCTCAAGATTGGTCTGCCAACAAATGATGCATCCGATAGACTGTTGGTTTTCCTCCTCATTCTTATGTTTTCTCTGAAGATAGCTTGGTGTTATCTGATCATTCTATGATGAATTAATGTGTCCTTCATGGGTTCCAAATTGTGATCTGACTTGTCCTTGTGTTAGTTGCTTAACATTTAAAGCTTCTGTGAACTGCAGATGTTGATGGATCTGCAAGATTGGAAGGAATCTCTTGTGTACTGCAAGCTAACAATTCCAGTTTATGAAAGTATGCCTTTTTTTTTTTTTTGCAATGGGAATTGTCGGAATTTTTTTAGCAATTCAGGGTTCACAAATTATACATACTTGATACAGATATTTATCAAGTTTGCATGTCTTCCCTATTAATACTCACAAGGGAGAAATAAGTGGATGTGAAATAGTGAAACCATTCATCTTTGAGTTTATTGAGTGAAGTGCTATAGTAGCAAATGAGCCTCGCTATAGCAAGTTCTGCTCAGCAATATTCTTTTCCATTGGCAAGAGTTTTTGTTTGTAAGCTTGATGTCCACCTATCTTGCACTTTCCCCTTAATCGAAGAAACTCATTGGAAGCAGTTTGACTTTCTACTTAAGAATGTTCAATCAGGTTATTTGAAATGAGGTTGCTATTAGCTTTTCTTCAAAAAATGTTGAGGAACAGCCAAAACCAACAAGATATACCATGTGGCTTGTGGATAAAGTGTCGTACTAGCTTTTTTATAGACCTTTTGAATAAGGGTGATAGCTTATTTTCAACTAAGACCATTAAGCTGTGATTTGGTTGGAACCTTTGGAATTAAAATTATTTGATTGCATGTGGTCCTGTGTTGAATAATTAGATTGGTAGTTTTCTCCCTAGTTCATCCAATCATATGGCAGGAGCTTTTGTTCCATGAAGTCACACTCCTTTGGCGGCCCATGAGTGAATTTGCTCTTTAGTCCTTGTCAGCTTTAGAGACATTAATGGGAGTCATATCTTGAAACGCCCACTACATTGGTTAAAGACGTGCTGTTTCTGTTCAACTTGTTCTACCTGGATGGTTATGCTCCCCCTGTGTACTGATGGTAATATTAATCATTAGAGCAAACATACTGCAGTGAGCTTAAGGCAACTAAACTTGGTACATATAATGCGGTGGCACTCCATAGTTGTACCAGTGCTTACGTGACTGATAGCACTTCATTGTCTGCGACAGATTTTTGCTAGATTTTTTGTCGCCTTTCCTTTTTTTTTTGGGTTGGTTTTTTTTTTTTTTTTTTTTTTTGGGGGGGGGGGGGGGGGGGAGGGGTTGTGTGTTTTGTGATCTAAAAGGAAGTATCTGGTTTCTTGGTATTTTCCCTCTGAACTCCTACCTTTGACTTTGTGCTGCAGGAGTGTATCCTGGGTACCATCCTTTGCTTGGGTTACAGTACTATACCAGCGGAAAACTTGAATGGTCTGTATGTTTCTCTGGGTTTTGATTGTCCATTTTCCTTGCTTCTTCCTTTTCCTCCCCAGCATTTAGTCTTCTAACGCTAGGCTGTTGAGATTCACGTCATTCATTGATTATTCCAATGAGGTACATGCATTTACCTTCACTTTGTTGGACAAGTTGCTAACATAAATTCACCCTACATGCACTTACGATAGATCGGAGATTGAGTAATGTGTGATCTGTTGCAGAACTATCGGTGTGCTTAGTCACAAAATTGTCATTTGTTTTAGTGATGTTATTTCAAAGAGCAATGCTAACAAAGCATCACCTGGAATAGAGAGGATTTTTTAGGACAGGGAAAGCAACTTGTGTTGTCTGAAAATATAGCACTCTTAACACAGTCATTGTTTTCTTACAACTACAAGAATTGTAAGCCCTCTCCTGCTCTTCTTAAAGTTGGAAAATGACATTCGGTGGAGAATTCAATAGCTGTTCATCAGTTTGTCGGTTCTTGTGGAAAAGAGATAGCATCATTGTCTGCGGTGGTTTACAATGACACAAAATTTGCTTAAAGGACTTGCTCAGTCATTTTGACCGATGCTTCATGCATGAAAATGGCCTTAAGAGTTCGCCCCCGCCCTTGATTACTGTCTCTTTCCCTCGGTTTCAAGCTTGCTATTTTTTGCACGCGGCAGGTTACTTGGCGACACGGGAAATGCTATCAAATCACTGACCAAAGCAGTTGACATACTGCGGGTGACTCACGGGACAAGTACAGCGTTCGTCAGGGACCTCGTGATGAAACTGGAAGAGGCGCACGCCGAAGCTTCTCACATGCTTTCGTGCGCAGATGGATAGCACATTGCCGACGCGACTCGCACGCAGCACCTTCTACAAAGGGGCCGGTGTACATATCTAGAGTTCCGTTCATTGCTTGTGACATCTACAGAGGTCGCGAAGTCTTACCTCTCGAACGTTTTCGATCAGCACGCATTGATCAGACGATCTGCTCGCGGGTTTTACAAATTGTAGACTTTGTTGCGAAGTGATTTTGTCTCAGAACTACTGGAGAGTCTATTCGGCCTCTCTCTGGGTCTAAACAGGGCGAGGAAGACTCGGTGACATATTGAAGAACTCGATTAAACCATACTTACCAACTAGTGAATATGTTAGTATTCCTTTATTACTCTGCTAATGAACAGGGTCAATACAACAGAAAATTTCAAATTGGTATGATAAATTTACCATAAATTATTTTTTTAATCACAAAAAATCTTAAATTGGTAAGTTGTGACAATTTTATTCCAAACTAGACAATTGTGATAAATTTACCCTTTGTTAGTTTTCGTTAAATCTAATCGTTAAAGTGCTAAATTTATGACACATGGCAATAGACGGTATCAACTTGAGATTTTTACCATTTGTTTGTCATACGCGTATCAATTTGAAATTTTTCATGGCATTAACAATTTAACGGAGGGTAAATTTGTCACAGGTATATCAGTTTGGGGTTTTTTGTGGTCAAAAAAATTAATTCGGGGTAAATTTATCACAGATGTCCGGTTTAGAGTTTTTGGCAGTCGAAAAAATAGTTTGGGGTAAATTTGTCACAGAGTTTGGGATTTTTCGTGGTCAAAAAAATAATACGGGGTAAATTTGTTATAGATGTACCAGTTTGAGATTTTTCATGGTATTCACCCTAAATTAAATCCATATTTCATTATGCTTTTTTTAAAAAAAAAATTAAAACATTTTTTAACATTATCCAGTGGCCTTCAATTGACCATGAGCCTATCTAGGGTTAGGGTCGATAAAAGTCTGACAAGACAAAATTTGTCCGGCTATAATTTTCGTCATTCACCCGCCTCGCTATGTGCTCATGTCTTAAATCCGTGTGGTCCGAAGTAAAAGAAAAAAAAATTATTTCGTTGGGAAATTCGATATTTTTCTCGCTCCGAATTGGAGTGACCCAGGATTCCTCTTGCCTTTGCCAAAATATAAACGATCCAGTAACACTGGTTAGGATGTTTATGAAAGGGTCAATACCATGAAAAAGCTCAAATCGGTACGTTTATGACAAATTTACTCCAAACCAATTTTTTAACCATAAAAAAAATTCAAAATGGTACACATGTGATCAAGTTATCTCAAACCGGTACACATGTGATAAATTTACCTTCCATTAAATTTTATCGCCAAATTGCCGAGTTAGATGACATGTGGCGATTTACGAGCTTATTAGTTTGGGATTTTCATCCTCCATTTGTCACAAGTGTATGAATCTAGAGTTTTTTTTGTGATATTAATTCAATTTTACGAAAATTAATAGGGGGTAAATTTATCACATCGTACCAATTTTGGGTAAATTTGTCATAAGTGTACCGGTTTGAAGTTTTTTACTGTCGAAAAATTAGTTTAGGGTAAATTTATCATAGGTGTACCAGTTTGAAATTTTTGTGCTAAAAAAAATAATTTAAGGTAAATTTATTAGAAGTGTACCAGTTTGAAATTTTTCGTGACATTAACCCCTCGTGAAAATACTATGAAAAGCAATTCGGGTTTTCAAGGATTTTTGGGCCAAGTAGTTTGGTATTCTGGAAGCACTTTGGACCCGTAAGCCTTTTAAAGCCCAAAACTCAACTAGTCCCCACCTACTTTAACTTCGATCAATTTCGAACGTAAGTTAAGGGATTTTAACCTTTTTTTCCCCCTTCCAACATTGCTCTTACTGAATTATGAGAGTTTTATCCCCTACCATAATGGTAGGGGATCATTGAAATCCCCACCCTTCACATGATGTGAAGGGTGGGGATTTCAATGTATGGGGATTTTCATGGTAGGAAAATCCCCTTCTAATTTTAACCCCTCAACATACACACACACACACACAAAAACAAGGAGAGAGAGAGAGAGAGAGAGCTTGGCTGAGGAGGTTGAGCAACATCGACAAAGCTTTTCGTCGAGGGTCAGGAGATAGCGATAGAGCTTGGCCAAGGGTTGCGCGACCCTCGACTAGAGACTTGTGATCTCTGTGAGACTGTGTATATGCTTCTCCATCTCCATTTTTGTGTTTTTTTTCCTCTTTCTTATTTAAAAATTATGTCTGATTTGTATTTAGTATTTTGACGATCAAGATATTATGGGAAGATGACACAAATAATACTTAAACTTTGGCCCCATGCGCAATGTGATCCATAAATTTTTAATTTATTTAATGGGATCCCTGAATTATAACACAAAACTAGGGGCGTGCAAACTGGACCGGACCGGCCCGGACCGGCCCGGACCGGGAGGGTTGGTCCGGTCCTTGAGGTGGACGGTCCGGTCCCCGGTCCCAATTATTGGGACCGGACCGACCCGGCTCGGACCGGACCGCCAATAATATATAATTATTTATATATAAATATATATAATTACAAAAAAAAAATTAAAACAAAACAAAATAATAATTTAAAGAAAAATTCCCTACCATTGATCATTAACCTAAAATTTACTGCTGGGATTGTATATTTGTTTTAATGGTCCGACAACACCATCGAACTATGTTCCTTTTATCTCACAGCTTGATTTGAATTTTTTTTCAATTGAACGTAGTCTATTAATGAGGATAGTATGTTACAGCATTTGGCTCTCGTACACCAACAATTCGTGAGTTGCATATGTTACAAGAAAGTCTCTGTAATGCCAAATATTTCTTAGGCATTTGAGTTGTGCCTTGGAATGGAATCAACACGGATCAACCCAAACAAACCACGAAGTTCTGTGCTAGATGTTGTTGACACCTGATTTCTGACCATCTATTATTGTGATTTTTATTCTTTAAAATTAATTAAAAATATCAAAAAAATATCATAAAATCACAAAATCAACTTTGGAAGCCTTGGCTTGGCCTTAGGAACCATTTTGACCAAAAAAAATAATTTTCATAATTTTCATTTTTTGTTAATATTTTCGAAAAATACAAAAAAGAAAAGAAAAGAAGAAAATCAAGAAAAATAATATTTGAGGTCACAAAAATTATATAAAAATAGTAGGTATTTTTATTTTTATTTTATCTATTTTCTGACCTCACAATTAGTAAAATTCATGTTCGATTTCATGTGTTCTTTGATCATCATAAAATCGAATTTGGCAAAAAAAGTTAGTAATAATTAAAACGGAAAAGGAATGTTTGACCCATAATTGTGTTTGTACCCTTTTATTTTTTTATAATTATTTTATTATTCTTTGTTATTTTCTCTCCCCACGGCCGCTCCCTCTCTTTTTCTTTTTCTTTTTTTTTTGTGGTTTTCCACGACACCTGGGCCCCGCTGGCTGGTGGTCTTCTTCTTCTTCTTCTTCCTTTGGGGAGCCCGTGCGAGCAGATGACAACCTCCGACCGAAGCATCCTCCGTCCACGAATCTCCTGCACCTTCGGGCTTCACTCATCTCCATCTACCACACCATACACAGTGCCACCATCACCACCCAAACCCCATAAATCCGACCCTCCCTTTTTACTGCCCTGTTTGAGCTCCATTTTAACTTCCGCTCGCTGCTCCTTGTTCCTCTTCGGTTTGCAGCTGCCGCGGCTGCCTCGACCTCACTCATTCCTCCGTTCCACCACCGTTAACCGCGACCTCTAGCGACCTGTCACCGCCGCCCCGACAGCCAGAAGCCGCCCGACCACCTTGAAACAGCTTGATGCCGGTCTGCTCTGTTTCGGTGTCCGGGACTGCCCGCGCTTCCACAGCCGCTCTTGACCGTCTCCGACCACTACCCGCTGACCCTAGGACCTTCCTCCGTTCCTCAGGCTGTCGTGCAATCGTCGGGAGCCGCCGCGGAGTCTTCGAACAGCCGCGGGAAAGCCAGTCCCTGTTTTCGCTACCCTTGACCGAACCGCATCATCCTCTTCCTTTGGCCTTGTATAACGTCGCCGTCGCCGCCAGCCACCTCATCGACAACCACCAGTCTCCTCATCTCCATCCCGACCCAGTCGCACCGCCCGTTGAACGTCGGAGTCGCCGCAAACCACCACGGAAGCCGATGTCCCCTGTTTTGGTGTTAGCTGCGGTTCGCCTCTGCTCCGACGAGAAAACCATCACTTTCATCATTTACCACCGCCGCTCCCGACCACACGATCCACCTATAGCTCTCTCCGACCGCCACAGCCTTGTGCCGTCGCCAGCTTGCCGCCTCGACCGAGCTTTACCCTGTTTTTCGTCGATGTGCCTTGTTCCACGGACCGTGTCCACGGGCCGTGTTCATGGGCCAGTCGAACGGGCCATGGCCCATTTTGGTCTAGGCCACGGCCTGGGAAGCGGGCCGAGTATATGGGCCCGTGTGTCAGGTACATGGGCCAATTTGGCCGGAGCATTGGCCCATGGGCCGAGGGATTGGGCCGTCGCCCGGGAATTTTGGGGCTCGTGGTCCGTCGACATTCAAGGTTCGCATCGAAGGATCTTTCTGGAGATTTCCGCCAAGCTCGACTCGAGTATTTGACTGCGTCGCATATGGAGATGGTCACACGCTGGGGGTTTAGCGTCTGAAGGTCGGTATCTAATCAGGTATATTTTGCATACTCGGTCCATATATCAGAGTTATTTTTCTAAAGTATTGCCATTATAGACTTGATTTGCATGTATTTATTTTAATCCGGTAGTTAGCGTGTTTACTTGGTTAAGTGTGGTATGTTGTCAAAGAAAATATTTTCAGAAAATATTAATAATAAAAAAACAGAAAAATCTAAAAAAATGGAAAATCAAAGGAAAAATAAAAAATTGAAGAAAAATCAAGAAATTCCAAAAAAATTCTCAAAAATGGGAAAGAGCCACAATCAACTGGCCATGAAATATTTTGGGTAATTCGGTATCCAAACCTTCCAAAAATTGACGATTTTGCCCTTCAGGCTAATCGCCTCCAAATCTCCCCATTTTACCCCTGGTCCGAAATCACACCTTCCTTAAGCCTTTATGGTTATGCTAGGAAGCCATTGATCTGAATTGATGTGCATTAAAATGATTTATTTATGTACTTGATTGCGCTTTCATTTAAATTGATTGTGATTAATAGGAATAGTCTTCCAATCTGTATGAAATCCCGAATTAAGCCTACCTCACCTAAGATTGCGCCTGCATGAATTCTTAGTCAGGAAAATTACTCGCGTTAGGTACCGAAAGGGCGTTGGTAACGACACCAGCGTAACCAAGTCCCCGAACCCGAAATCTCCTGTTCCGCAGAACTGATCGATCTCTCCCAATCGGTCAGTAAGGTTTCCGGTCTACCCTCCAAGAAAGACCGGTGGCGACTCCAAATGCATGCACAATTTGCACATGCCACCATGACCACACTGAAGGTCGAAAGCGATCGACTCTTATCGTCGAAGAATACTCCCGCTGCGATTTGGTATGGGCCTGGGAGGGCCCGCGCCGATCCAAGACCTGCGATCGGTAATCCATTAGCCGCGTCCGCTTCCGGACGGGTCGCGACAGCTGGCGACTCCGCTGGGGACTTTGTGTTCTAGAACCTATGGTTCTAGACCCCAAGTGGACTTAGGCCGTAATTAAAACGCTGAATGATTTTTCTAACCCTGCAGGCGCTCTTGAAGGTGAGGTAAGTCCGCTTACGATAGGTGTTATATGTTTTTGCAGATTGGAGAGATAAGGGGTGTAGTCCGTGATTAACATTGTCTTATGCAGGTTAGCGTAGGAATGTATGTTATGTGGATGATTTGAAGTGCTGATTGATAAACTGTTGCGCATGACTTGCATTGTGATACTCACAACACATGAACAGATACAATCACGCCTAAAACCCCGGGCGCCGCCTATAGGAAAACAATAGAAGGGATTGAAAATGGAACCTCCGTGAGGAAAAACACGGGGTAATCCACTTTTCAATTCCGCTCATTTTGAACTATGGATCGAGCCCCAATGCAACGATAGCTGTGCAATGGAATCGGCCCTTTCTAGAACTCGAGGTGAGAACCTTAACCTTAGGCGCCAAACCCTCTGATTTTTTTAGAAGTTTGCCATCACTTGTCTCATGCGCATGTCTTTGGGCGGTTGATACACCTAAAACCGCACATAAGTCGACGAGTTGGGTTGGTAAGACTCTCTATTCCCCCCAAATCTATCACTGTTCATATAAATATAGGCATTTCATTCATTGCATTCGGGTGATTAGATTAAATGCCATTTCTAGGATAGATATGTGTGTTTGTCCCCAACGTCCTTGATAGAAGACGAGGAAGGTGATATCCCACGACGAACATCGAGTGTGCGATAAAGGAGCCTACTATGAACATTTATTGAGGTATCACCCAATGAAGATGACAAGTTGGGGCAGGTGATCCTGAAGTCCCGTCTCAAAGATCGAAGCTGGGGCATCCTTAAACGTTAGGATCACATTCCTTTGATTTGTTTTTCACCTCTAGCCTTTTTTGTATAGGATTCATTTTGCTGAGATCCTCTCTATCCCTTAGATTTATTGTATTATGGATCTATTTGTGTTATGTATATCCGAGTTGAAATTTGCTGTATTTCTTTTGGTTTATCATTGGAATGTGGTAGTGGCATTTATACTAATCACTCGAATTCGCCAAAATCAATTTTATAATTCCACGGGAGGAAATTGAAATTGGAGGTCTGACACGACCTTTTTAGCCGTATAGGGCAATCCAATCCCAATTTCGCCAGAAGGAACTATAAACTTGAAATTGGCTCATGCGTGTTTTGCATCATTGGTAATCCATGATAATTGATGAGGATTATATCTTGTACTTTTGAACATTCCATTGATTTTCTTGGAATTGATCAAAAGCGATTATCGTGAATTACATTCCTTTCAATAGCATGCTTTCCTTCGAGGAATACTGATAAAAACTTTTCGCACAAGATTAAAACCCTTGTAAAGTTTTTGTCCTTATTAATCACGAGCAAACATAAGATTGAAAGGGGTCTATGCTTTCTTTTTCAAATTATTCCTTCTGACTCGGTCTTTTCATTCGCAGGTGAAAAACAAGTAGTATAGAGAAATCTTTTCTTGGACAAATCTGCGACTATTCTTCCATCTGATCATAAACGAGTTAGAAAATCAAGACATATTCGCTCGATTTATTGACTCAGCTCGCCCAAGTTGAAAGTATTCGGACGTTCGAAGAAATGAACTGTACAAAAGTAAAAGCACACACACGGGAGCTTTCATTCATTTCGCTCAATCGAAAGACTTCCAAAACGGGTTAATACAGATTAGCGAGGCGGAAAAGTAAAGCCAAAGTGAGCCCTAATCAGCAACACGAAGGAGCTCAACTGGCCCTCCATGTTACTGATCCTCTGCCTGCACTCACTGCTCCGCATATCAAAATCCGCCAGCTGGAGAAGAAGGCGCTTGCACTCATTCTTAAGATCAGCAACCTTGGCTCTGTGATCTTCAGCAGCAGATTCCAGGTCCCGGACCAATTCCCTCCCACGGGATACATCCGCCGTAACGGTATCGAGTCGCTCTTCCAGCCACTCACTCTGAAACTTCAACATGATGTTACGACGATCGTGCTCATAGGTGGTCAGGCACAAGGCCAAACGCTCCACCAAATTTCCCCGTTCACGAAGCATCGTTGAGACTCGCTCGTTGGCAGTTTCCATAACCTTATTGTGGCTGTCAGCTACGAAGTTAGTCAACGTCAGGCAGTCACAGCGGTCTTCGTAGCGGGCTCGTAAGACACTAGCCACGAGAACTTCCCGGTGAGCAACACGGTAAGCCTCCAGAAAGTTTGCAAAGAGGGCCGGGAAGGTTTTATACTCCTTCTCCAACTCAGTACCCTCGATGGAAGTAGCGTCTGTGGCCTCGAATAGAACGCGGATTTCAGCCTCGATCTCCAGATGATCGGCTATATAAGCATAGCCCCGACCCAAGAGATTATAGAGTTTTTCCCATCGGGCCAGGACTGCGATTGAAAAGACGCAAGCATGGGAAGAGTCAGAGGAAGAAGCAGAAGATGAAGCCATTTCTCGTTGGAAGATGGAGGGGAAGACGAGTGCGATGGAATGAATGAAAGTGAAAGCTGGGCAAAGGAGAGCACTAGCCTTCTCCCCGTTTCATAGTAGCTCAAAGATGGAGAAAAGTTACAGCAATAATGCTTGTGGAGCCGGGGTAATCAAGTAAAGCAGAGGCCGCTCCTCCCGCGAATCACGACGCCCGCCTCGATCCGCGATTTCAGGCCTGTCGGACAAAAGTTGTAAATAAAAAAATAATAATAAAATAATAAAAAAAATAAAAATCATCGGTTTCATCATATTAAGTCTAAGCGGGAGACGCGCGTAGTTACGCTTCCTTGAAAGCGAAGTGGGAGACAGACGTAGACATCGAGAAATGAAATCGATTCGGCGCCTTTCCGTGCTGAAAAGAGAAAAGAGGACGACAAAGCAGGAAACACGGAATCTTGGGAGAGACGTTCACTTGATGATCTTCGTCCATATTTAGAGAACGTTCCCTGGGCAGGTAGAATCACTCAAAAGAAAGTTTGGAGAGAGTAAGCATACCAGAGAAATTACAAAACCCAGAATAAGTAAAAAAAAGATATCGAGCGACCTCTCCGTGATCCGATATGTTTGGGAGCTGCCGTCAGTTGTTAGAAGTGATCGGCCCAAACATCTTAGATATCGTCCAATTCAAAGACCTCGAAGGTTATGGGATCCAACTTGATACCGAAGTCAGGGAATCCTACCCTTTCGGCAGCAAAGCGCGGAAACCCGATGGTGACGACAGTGGTAAGAGGTGTTTCTCACGTTACACCCCAGATCAAGTTCGAGAGCTTGAAGCGGCCTTCAGCGAGAACCCTCTCCCGAGCAGGGAACAGAGAGGGAAGCTAAGCCAGAAAGTGGGACTGAAACCCCAGAAGATTAAAGCTTGGTTTGAATATAGGCAAGTCAAATTGAGGGCCCGAAACAGACAACAAGAAATTGCCATTCTAAAGGAGGAAAACAAAAAGCTTCGAGTGGAGAACATAAGGTATAAAGAAGCTCTCAACACTATTCTTCGTCCTAACCGTGACGGTCCTATCGCCCTTGGTGAAATATCCCTAGACGAGTCATGTTCAGGGACCGATAACGCTCCTTCATCGTCTCGCCCCCCTGCACAACTTTCGAGACAATCAGATCTTGTTCCCGACCGTGAAAGGATAAGCCGGCGTTGGATGCCTGAAATTGAAGATAAATTTATTGACGCGGTTCGGCGGATAGGGATCGACGCAGCGCGTCCACAACAAATACTCAAGATCATGAATGTACCTGGGCTAGCTAAGACAAGCGTTAGGAACCGCCTTAGGTACCATAGGAAGTTGCTGAAAGAAGGCAAGGTAACACTAAAGCTGAAAAGGGCCGGTCTGAATGTAGACGACTGGTATGCCTACAACTGCGACACTTCTCCACTCGAACGGCAGCCGGTCACCAGTGTTCTTCCCATTAGCGATCAACCTATTGCGTCCAGTACTCATATACCTGCCCAACTCAAAGAACCTGGCGACTTCCTTGATGAAGACCTTCATCCACGGGTCGATCAGCTGAATCCCCCTTTGAGTCGTCTCAGTACCCTACAAGATTATTTACCACAATCCCCGCGAATAGGAACTCCCCAATTTGAGTACCAACCTGTTGCTAGTGCTCTTCCCATGGCAAATCCAACATTTACATGGGACATGTCTACATATTTGCCGGTCAACAAGGGAGGTTCCAGCTCGAGGAATCAAATCATCCAAGGCGAGAGTGATCTATCGCCAGCGGTCGGTGATACTCGACTTGAGCACCAATGGCTCGGAGATTCGAGCGATTTCCTTGGAGAGGAACTCAATTTCTGGCTCGATCAGTCTGAAGCTGGCGGACTCTTGCAATAGTGATACAAAGCCGTCGATCAGGTGTTTGATTCAAGGCGCGATTGTAAAAAAATGTTCGGAGAAAAGAGGTTGAATAGCCTGAATGAATGTATTGGCAATCCCATTGTAAGGCTCCCATGGGAGCATTTCTCATTTACGCTTAAAACTAGTCGTACGAGGATCCGCCTTACCTTTTGAGCATCTTTAAGCTCAGGGGCGAGCTCCCCAAGCAACGATCATCGTTCGCAGAGTATAATGGAATCCATCCCTTCAATGCAAAATGCATCTGGCCGCGAAGCCACCCATTTGGTAAAACGATGTATCGTTCCTAAACGATCTCCAATCGGATACCGAAATAATGTCTTCTTTCTTTTCCTTCTCAGATAACAAACATGGATAAATCACTTAAGGAGTCATGCGTTCAAATAGCAGAACAGACGCTGCCCAGCTGGGGGCAGATGAACCATTGATGTTACAAACACTCCAAGCATGGAGGGGCGGATTTGATAGATGTTGTTCATATCAATACGCAACATCAAAATGGGATGAAAATCAAGAGTAAAGTTGTATCGTCCCAATTTGTCTTGAATTTGGGAATATGAATTGACACTTATTGTTTATCCTTGACAGGGGAGCCGCCTTGCAGACGAACAGATTTTTACATCCCATGTACTACTCGTTAGAGTACATGACTAAGGGTAGGATGTATCGTTTCGATTTTTGGAAAATTCGTGAACATACAATGATATACTTCTTTTACAATTTGCAGGGATCCGCAGCCGCGGGGGACAGGTAAGCATCCCTTTCCCCAATCCATTGAAGATGTTAAATAAAAAAGAAAAGCTTTCAGAATCTAATGTCTAGAAAAGACATAGAATTCAAACTTCATTGGCATTCATGTTTTAAAACAGGAGGTTGTCTGGACATGAATAAGAACATGCATGGTGCATCATAAAATCCCATTGACGGGTAAAATTTTTGGAGAAAATGAAAGAGATTTTTTCCAATCAAAAGTTCAAAACTTTCAAAAGGACGTTTTCTCAAAAGACGAGAGGCAAAGCCTAGTCCAAACATGTCCTATACACACTTAAGAGAGAAGTAGGGCGAATCAGACAGCAAAATCTGGACCTACGGAGATAGGGACCATTCGCAGCGATTACATGGGTTGGGACGACGGAGGCATTCGTTTCATATCCCCCAAACACTACAGGTGACCGTTGATAACCCCTTTGAACAGCGGTTTTCATTCTTAACCCTGTCAAGAACCACCCCACACTGGGGCAAAATGGAGGTGAGTCCAGCAGCATCAGGAGAAAATGGTTAGAAATTTTCTTGCTCGGACTAACATTAATCTTTGTGTGTTGTTTATATGGTAATCCAAGTGCCGTTGGATGACGAGAAGCATTCATTCTCTATCCCACACACCGAATCCTTTGCACAGCCAAGTTGAGCCTGCAAATTCGTTTCATAAACCGGTTGGTGATCATTGCACATTTCAAGATGGACGTAGCATCACTTCAGAAACGAAGGAGTTCAAGACTTAGGGTTGGCAAAAAATTCCTAAGTTAATGCTTAACCTTGTTAGACCTTTGATCATAGGTCTAACACGATCCCATGAAGATGAGAAAAAGTGGGATTTTAAAAAAAATGAATGAGAAAAATCCACGGCATCGAGAAAAAGCAAAGTGCCTGGTAAAAGCAAGACCGATGCTCGTGTAAGTTGTTTGATTGATCCGCAATGAAGCGGGATGGGAAAAGAGGAAATCCCTGAAGGAGCCAAATCCAAAAGGGCTGCTCCCCAAATGGTGCCGAGCGCAGAACAAAGACATAGAGAGAGTCGGTCTCCGAACGCAACAGGAGACGTTCTCTAAAGGATTTGTACACACCTTAAAAGCGGGCGCACACCTCAAAGACTGAAGATGCATAAAGGCAGGGACAGGTGGCAGATCTGCAATGATCACCAATGTCAAACACCTTATGAATTCTGGGCAAAAAACAAGCCTTTTTCGGTCCCCAATCCTACCAATATCATAACCCTAAAACAGTCTTCTCTGACTAAGACACTTGGGTTAACATATAGCTTAGCTCGAAGAAGTACGAGCAAGACTATTTCTTTCTCATTTTGCAGGGTTCTTGACTTATAAACCCGGAGCAGATGGTGAAGACTTTCATACAATGGCCTCGACTCCAAAGCGGGTCCCCCTTGAAAACCAATATCCAAGCCCAACATTACGGTCCCGTGGAAGACCTCCCGACCGATCAAAATGTATGCGCTGCGAATGAGCCCAAAACCTAGGCACAGGTCAGTAGGGAATCGAGTGCATCCCCTATAAAAAACCACTATCGCAAAACAGGTGAGAAGACCTCATTGTCGAGAAATATCCCAATTGATGTTTTGAACAAACTCTTTTTGGAATTTTCAAACTGTTGATCCGGATTTTCCATGCAAGGAATTTGTGATCACATTTGCATGTTGCAAGAATGCTTTGGATAACCTCCAGCATCAAAATGCACATTTCATAATTAAAACTTAAGTCATACGGTTTTGTCAAATGGACAGCCGTGGTCTTTCCAAAGATTACTAACGTTTTCTCGGTGAAGAAAATTCTTTCAGGCTCAAACTTCTGCAGGATACCTGGAGAACCCAGCTCCCAGAATGTCGCCTCAACAGACTCAAGCAGTCTCATCGGACGTGGAGAACCCTCGTCATGAGACCCCTTTTCAAAACAAACGAAGGTAGAAACCGCCTGAAGGGTCAAACCAATGGTAGAAACCGCCTGAAGGGTCAACCAAAGGTAGAAACCGCCTGAAGGGTCAACTTACGGTAGAAATCGCCTGAAGGGTCAAACTAAGGTAGAAACCGCCTGAAGGGTCAACACATGGTAGAAACCGCCTGAAGGGTCACATATGGTAGAAACCGCCATAAGGGTCAACTCATTGGTAAATATCGCCGTAAGGATCAACACAAAGGTCCGATCCACCATACGGATCAAAATCCTTGGCAAATCCCAAAGCGTGGGATGCGCCTTCCTTAGGTTCCTACTAGTTAGGAATCCCATGATAGTGTGACCTACCATACAAGTCAGAGCTTAATCTCCCTAGGATATCCTGAATGATGAGTCCTAGGTATCGGCTTGAAAGTTGTCGCAACCGACAGCATCCGACAGGTGAGCTTCAGGTAAGTCTCTCTCACTCCGGCCCATATTCAAATTGTTAGAGCAAACCAGGGATTAATTTGAGTTTTCATCGGAGAGCCTTAAGGATTCGATGTCATAGCATTTCTTCTCTCATTTTCCCAGTTGAGTCGGTTAGGAATCAGGTGCCATCTTATCTTTGAGAGAAACCTCTAACGAGATTCCTCTCAAAGAGGGGCAGCTGTTGACACCTGATTTCTGACCATCTATTATTGTGATTTTTATTCTTTAAAATTAATTAAAAATATCAAAAAAATATCATAAAATCACAAAATCAACTTTGGAAGCCTTGGCTTGGCCTTAGGAACCATTTTGACCAAAAAAAATAATTTTCATAATTTTCATTTTTTGTTAATATTTTCGAAAAATACAAAAAAAGAAAAGAAAATCAAGAAAAATAATATTTGAGGTCACAAAAATTATATAAAAATAGTAGGTATTTTTATTTTTATTTTATCTATTTTCTGACCTCACAATTAGTAAAATTCATGTTCGATTTCATGTGTTCTTTGATCATCATAAAATCGAATTTGGCAAAAAAAGTTAGTAATAATTAAAACGGAAAAGGAATGTTTGACCCATAATTGTGTTTGTACCCTTTTATTTTTTTTATAATTATTTTATTATTCTTTGTTCTTTTCTCTCCCCACGGCCGCTCCCTCTCTTTTTCTTTTTCTTTTTTTTTTTGTGGTTTTCCACGACACCTGGGCCCCGCTGGCTGGTGGTCTTCTTCTTCTTCTTCTTCCTTTGGGGAGCCCGTGCGAGCAGATGACAACCTCCGACCGAAGCATCCTCCGTCCACGAATCTCCTGCACCTTCGGGCTTCACTCATCTCCATCTACCACACCATACACAGTGCCACCATCACCACCCAAACCCCATAAATCCGACCCTCCCTTTTTACTGCCCTGTTTGAGCTCCATTTTAACTTCCGCTCGCTGCTCCTTGTTCCTCTTCGGTTTGCAGCTGCCGCGGCTGCCTCGACCTCACTCATTCCTCCGTTCCACCACCGTTAACCGCGACCTCTAGCGACCTGTCACCGCCGCCCCGACAGCCAGAAGCCGCCCGACCACCTTGAAACAGCTTGATGCCGGTCTGCTCTGTTTCGGTGTCCGGGACTGCCCGCGCTTCCACAGCCGCTCTTGACCGTCTCCGACCACTACCTGCTGACCCTAGGACCTTCCTCCGTTCCTCAGGCTGTCGTGCAATCGTCGGGAGCCGCCGCGGAGTCTTCGAACAGCCGCGGGAAAGCCAGTCCCTGTTTTCGCTACCCTTGACCGAACCGCATCATCCTCTTCTTCTGGCCTCGTATAACGTCGCCGTCGCCGCCAGCCACCTCATCGACAACCACCAGCCTCCTCATCTCCATCCCGACCCAGTCGCACCGCCCGTTGAACGTCGGAGTCGCCGCAAACCATCACGGAAGCCGATGTCCCCTGTTTTGGTGTTAGCTGCGGTTCGCCTCTGCTCCGACGAGAAAACCATCACTTTCATCATTTACCACCGCCGCTCCCGACCACCACGATCCACCTATAGCTCTCTCCGACCGCCACAGCCTTGTGCCGTCGCCAGCTGTCGCGACCCGTCCGAAAGCGGACGCGGCTAATAGATTACCGATCACGGGTCTTGGATCGACGCGGGCCCTCCCAGGCCCATACCAAATCGCGGCGGGAGTATTTTTCAAAGGGATTCGACGATAACAGTCGATCGCTTTCGACCTTAGTGTGGTCGTGGTGGCATGTGCAACTTGTGCATGCATTTGGAGTCGCCACCGGTCTTTCTTGGAGGGTAGACCGGAAACCTTATTGACCGATTGGGAGAGATCGATCAATTCTGCGAAACCAGAGATTTTGAGTTCGGGGACTTGGTTACGTTGATGTCATTACCAACGCCCTTTCGGTACCTAACGCGAGTGATTTTCCCTAACTAGGATTTCATGCAGGCGCAATTTTGGGTGAGGTAAGTCTGACTTTGCACATTAACCAGTTTAACATGCTCACGTAATCATAAAAAAAAAAATAGATGTCAATCACATAAACATCTATCCTACGTGGTGATCATGGAATTATGATTTAATGGGTCTCGAGCCAATGAGACCACATTTAATCATTTTAATATTTTAATAACGGAGAGCCGCTCTTCTCTTCTTCTTGGTTTCTTGAACTCTTCAAGAATCGGGCCCCAAAGAGCTCGCCGACTTAAAAGGCTCCTCCACGTAATCCTCGTAGCATTTACATCAACAATTGACTATGCTAAAAATAAAGATTACATGAAAAATAAAAGGAGTACGCAGCCTCCATTTAATAATTACAACCCCAAATATATAAATAATCACCATACATTCATACATACATCAATCACATTGATTAGGGATTTTTCCATGATCACCACCCTTCCACGTAAGTAATAAATTCACAATTTAAAACTTAGGAAGGCACAATAAAAATTCTACGTTGAATCATATTCAGAATTTTTACGTAAAATAAGATAGCCATAAATTTTCGATTCAAAATTGATTTAGTCTCAATTTTTGCTACGTTGATTAATTTATCATATAAAATAATCAACCTCCATTAGCCATGTAAGACGAACAATTCGTTAATACATATTGGCCATAGTATTGCAAAAATTGCAAAAAATCAATTAAATGCACGAAAACACCTAAGGATCGGCTCTGATACCACTGTTGGGATCCACGTAACACGTAGCGGAAATAAATAACAACCCATACATGTATCTCCAGAGGCGTACTTCGTGCATTTCAATCGAAAAAAAATCACAAAGCCTCAAAGGGAGTAAATGGATTACCTCTCGTAGCGTGCTTGAACGGAGGTGTCGGTTCGATGTTCTTCGATCTCAGCCTCCACAAGTGTTAGGCATCTAGTTCGGACGCACCACCAATTGACGAACGGGGAGACGACTAATAACTCCACAACAATTGTGCTAGCAATATGCGGAATCAATATTCCGAACTTAGTATATTTTGCTCACTCAAGATTATGAGAATATAGAGAGTGTTTGTGTTCTTCTCTCTAAGCTCTCAAAAATTTGCACACTCTACAAAATGTCTCTCTCCTCCCAACCTCAAAACTCTTGCCATCCTTTTATAGCCAAAAATACCTTCAAATAAATTGTATTTAAAAATAGCACTAACAATTATAAATTCTATCTAAAAATAGCACTCACAAATAAATGACATTTAAAAATAGCACTAACAATAGCACTCACAATTTATAATACAAAAATGCTATTTAAAAATAGCACTAACAATAGCACTCACAATTTATAATACAAAAATGCTATTTAAAAATAGCACTAACAATTATAAATTCTATCTAATAATAGCACTCACAAATAAATGACATTTAAAAATAGCACTAACAATAGCACTCACAATTTATAATACAAAAATGCTATTTAAAAATAGCACTAACAATAGCACTCACAATTTATAATACAAAAATGCTATTTAAAAATAGCACTAACAATTATAAATTCTATCTAATAATAGCACTCACAATTTATGATAAATAAATGTCATTTAAAAATAGCACTAACAATAGCACTCACAATTTATGATAAATAAATGTCATTTAAAAATAGCACTAACAATAGCACTCACAATTTATAATACAAAAATGCTATTTAAAAATAACACTAACAATAGCACTCACAATACAAAAATGCTAAAAAAAAGCACTAACAAAGGTGTTAAAAATAATAACCATTATTGTTATTACAAGAGTTAAAGAGGTTACCAAACAGTACAAATATGCATAACGTATAAATACGTATGACGTATAAATACGTAGAGCATACGTATACATCCGTGAAACCGGGGACTAATTGAAAGAAAAATATGCAATTAAGCCCTTTTGGTAAAAATTGATTAAATTGGAGGGCAAATTGACCTAATTGCACTTTAAGACTTTAGAATCCAATGTCATAGCTTATAAAAAGTGAGAATTGAAAACTAAAAGACTCGAAAATGATTTTTTTTAGGCTCGGTTCGGGTTTATGTTTGTGAAGGAACATAGTGACCCGAGCCGAATTTTTTAGATTTAAAGTGACACACTTGAAGAGGAAATTAAAACAAATTATCGAATATTTTTGGGTATTTTTCTGACCACGAATGGTATTTTTTGATTTTTTGGGTATTTTTATAATTAAATAAACTCGAAAAATATTAAAAATACCGAAAAATATTTTTTGTTCAAAATTGGTTCCTAAGGTTAAACCAAAGCTTCCAAAGTTGATTTTGTGATTTTATGACCTTTTTTGATATTTTTAATTAATTTTAAAGAATAAAAATCACAATAATAAATGGTCAAAAATCAGGTGTCAACACAAGCTTGCCGCCTCGACCGAGCTTTACCCTGTTTTTCGTCGGTGTGCCTTGTTCCACGGACCGTGTCCACGGGCCGTGTTCATGGGCCAGTCGAACGGGCCATGGCCCATTTTGGTCTAGGCCACGGCCTGGGAAGCGGGCCGAGTATATGGGCCCGTGTGTCAGGTACATGGGCCAATTTGGCCGGAGCATTGGCCCATGGGCCGAGGGATTGGGCCGTCGCCCGGGAATTTTGGGGCTCGTGGTCCGTCGACATTCAAGGTTCGCATCGAAGGATCTTTCTGGAGATTTCCGCCAAGCTCGACTCGAGTATTTGACTGCGTCGCATATGGAGATGGTCACACGCTGGGGGTTTAGCGTCTGAAGGTCGGTATCTAATCAGGTATATTTTGCATACTCGGTCCATATATCAGAGTTATTTTTCTAAAGTATTGCCATTATAGACTTGATTTGCATGTATTTATTTTAATCCGGTAGTTAGCGTGTTTACTTGGTTAAGTGTGGTATGTTGTCAAAGAAAATATTTTCAGAAAATATTAATAATAAAAAAACAGAAAAATCTAAAAAAATGGAAAATCAAAGGAAAAATAAAAAATTGAAGAAAAATCAAGAAATTCCAAAAAAATTCTCAAAAATGGGAAAGAGCCACAATCAACTGGCCATGAAATATTTTGGGTAATTCGGTATCCAAACCTTCCAAAAATTGACGATTTTGCCCTTCAGGCTAATCGCCTCCAAATCTCCCCATTTTACCCCTGGTCCGAAATCACACCTTCCTTAAGCCTTTATGGTTATGCTAGGAAGCCATTGATCTGAATTGATGTGCATTAAAATGATTTATTTATGTACTTGATTGCGCTTTCATTTAAATTGATTGTGATTAATAGGAATAGTCTTCCAATCTGTATGAAATCCCGAATTAAGCCTACCTCACCTAAGATTGCGCCTGCATGAATTCTTAGTCAGGAAAATTACTCGCGTTAGGTACCGAAAGGGCGTTGGTAACGACACCAGCGTAACCAAGTCCCCAAACCCGAAATCTCCGGTTCCGCAGAACTGATCGATCTCTCCCAATCGGTCAGTAAGGTTTCCGGTCTACCCTCCAAGAAAGACCGGTGGCAACTCCAAATGCATGCACAATTTGCACATGCCACCACGACCACACTGAAGGTCGAAAGCGATCGACTCTTATCGTCGAAGAATACTCCCGCCGCGATTTGGTATGGGCCTGGGAGGGCCCGCGCCGATCCAAGACCCGCGATCGGTAATCCATTAGCCGCGTCCGCTTCCGGACGGGTCGCGACAGATGTCAGACGTTTTGTGAAACTTGAAGGTGCTCATTTTCACTGTAGAACCCCATCCCATGCAAGAAGAAACAATGCTAGCTTCTGTTATCAAGCATTTGCTCCATATCTTACTCGGACCGCATTTCAGAGCTGAATTGCAACTACCGGTGGTGGTCCAGTAGCTTTCCTTATTGTCATTTCAATTGAATAGGTCGTACTGATTTTTGTGGACTTTTTATTCAGTGTGAAACTAGCCTCACGGTCGAAATAGTTAGTACGTGAGCACATTTTGGCTGAAATAGTAGTAGGCTTTATAGCGGTTGGGCTGGGATCGGACCGAACCGTCGGTCCTGGTGCTGTCCGATCTCGGTCCGGACCGCCGGTCCTGGTCCTGTCCGGTCCCGGTCCGGTCCTTGGTCCCGAAATTATGGGGATCAGACTATTGGTCCGGTCTCCGGGTCCATGCCTGGACCGGACCAGCCCGGACCATGCACACCCCTACACAAAACATGTCATATGGTCAATGGATTTTTAATTTGTCCAATGCTGTCCATGGACTTTTGGCACATGTTTAATGTAGTCATTAAACTACATGAAAATATCTTGATAGAAGGTCTTTGTCAGTAATGCCATCATACCCACTAGCTATATGAGCGAAATTGTCACTCGCTGCAGCATTTTGTTAGGATATAGATTATAGGAACAAGTGCAGTTGAGACTAGTTGCGGTCACAAACACGGGTTGAGCGGGAAACAAGACTTGAACAATCGCCGCCTTTAGCACCGCCTTCCATCCACAGACATATGGACAATTTGAGCGCTTTAATGTTACCTGTTTATCATACATTTTCTGGCACTCTTTTCCACGCTTCATACTCCCCCTCTTTCTTCTTTTTAAGGTTAAGGCCATGCATGATGGTATGAGAGAGTTGAAAGCTAATAAGCTGCTTCTCACCTCACCAACCTTCCCCCGCCAACTCCCTTCCTTTTGAACGATTAATTCAGTGTGAGAATATACTCTCTCTCTCTCTGGTGGAACAAAAGCCCTGGGGCTCTAGCTCTTTCTATGTTATGTTATTTCAAACGTAGCCCATCTTGCGGCTCCTATAGAGGTGCCTGCTGAATCGTAGACTTCCTAATCCCTTTCTCTCTCTAACCCCTCTCAAGTAAAGCTGTCGACTTCTCTAGGACTAGAAGAGTAAATGGAAAAGCTCTTTCTCCTCACACTCATAGCTAACGGCGTTAATTAACTCACTGCCATGACTTCCCACTTAAATCATATGTGCTCATATGAGAAATCGAACTCGAGACCAGTGCGCCTAACCACACAATACCAAGTACGCCCTAACCAACTGAATTACCCATGGGTGGATTCTCAAGCTATAATGTTATCTTTTTATTAATTTAATATTTGGGACAACATTAATTTTCACATAGTTCATAAATTAAATTGAACATTTACAAAAAAAAAAATTAGGACTACGTTGAAGTTCATGAATCACAAAACTAAAATTCAGAAATTAAGGGTGCGTATGGTAACGCTCCAGAAAAAGTGTTTCTGTTCCCAAAGTGTTCCCGGAACACTTTGGGAACAGAAACGCGTACGGTAAAAAAATGTTCTCAAAATGTTCCGGGAGACATTGCTGCCTACAAGAGACATGTGGACAAGATCAGAGTTTATGATTTCTTGGCGGGATTAAACATTGAATATGATCAGATACGTGTTCAAGTCCTTAGCCGGTCTCCATTCCCTTCTCTGGAACAGTCCTATGCCCTAGTTCACTCTGAAGAAAGCCGTAGGACAGCAATGCTTCATCCCTCTACTGTTGATCGATCTGCTTTACAAACCAGTGCTGGTACTATTGCCAAATTCGGTTCGCCCTTTCGGTCTGATACCTCTAAAGAGGTTGTGAAGTGTGAACATTGTCATAGGCCGTATCACACTAAGGCTACCTGTTGGAAGTTACATGGAAAACCTGCAGATTTCGAGGCAAAAAGGGCACAAAAGAAGGGAAAAAAACATGGCAAACCATTCTGAAATTGTTCCTGCTGCACCTACTACTGATATCGGTTTATCCCAAGAAGAACTTCAGGCATTTCGACGCCTATTGAAAGCTTTTGCTGTTGCTGCCTCTCCCACGGTTGCCAATTCATCTTCTTTTGCTTCAAACCTAGCCACTTCAGGTATTTTCTTTGGGGGGTTTAATACATCTGTTGTTTCCAACCCCTGGATCATTGATACAGGGGCTACAGATCACATGACAGGTTCTTCTAATCTCTTTCAGCAATATACCCCTACTTCCGGTAGAGACAAAGTTCGCGTAGCTGATAGAACCCTCTGTTCCATTGCTGGAAAAGGGTCTATCCATTGCTCTCCTACTCTTCCATTATCAAATGTTTTACATATTCCATCATTCTCTACTAATCTCCTTTCTATCAGTAGTCTGACTCGAGATTTAAACTGCAAAGTAACCTTTTTCCCTTCTTATTGTGTTTTCCAGGATCTGGTAACGGAGAAGGAGATTGGACATGGTAGATTGGATGGTGGTCTTTATCTGCTCGAGGGTAGTGGTGTTTCTACTTCAACTTTGTCTTCTACGCCTCATCAAGTTAATTCGGCATTGACAGATCTTCATCAGTGGCATTGCAGATTAGGTCATCCCCCTTTGGGAACTTTAGAAAAAGTTTTTCCTAGTCTCGTTTCAGCTTGTAATAAAGATGATTTTTTTTGTGAAGCCTGTGTTTTGGCTAAACAAACTCGTTCAATTTATTCATTTTCAAATAATAAAAGCCGTTTCCCTTTTCATGTGATTCATACTGATGTGTGGGGTCCTTCACGGCATACTTCTATTTCCGGTCACCGATGGTTTGTTACTTTTATCGATTGTCATTCTCGTACAACATGGGTTTATTTGTTGAAACATAAGAGTGACGTTTTTCACTGTTTTCAAAATTTTCACAAAATGGTCCAAACTCAGTTTAATGCTACTTTGAAAATTCTTCGCAGTGACAATGGCACTGAATACACTGAGTGTCAGTTTCAACGGTATCTCTCTGATCATGGCATTATTCATCAGACCAGTTGTGTTGATACTCCTGCACAAAATGGTGTTGCCGAAAGAAAGAACCGACATTTGTTAGAGGTCGCTAGGTCTCTTATGTTTGCCCGTCATGTCCCAGCTCAGTATTGGAGTGATGCTATCTTAACTGCTGCCTATTTAATAAATCGGATGCCTACGAGAATTCTTGATTTTCGCACACCTATTGATGCTTTGCAGGGATCCTCGACTTTTATTCTTTCCCCAAAAATTTTTGGTTGTGTTTGTTATGCTCGTAACACCAACTCTAAGAGTAAGTTGGAACCCCGTGGTCTCCGCTGCATTTTTCTTGGGTATTCACCTACTCAAAAGGGTTATAAGTGTTATCATCCTCCTTCTAGGCGCACCATTGTATCTATGGATGTGATTTTTCACGAGTCTAATTCCTATTATTCAGCTCCACCGCTTCAGGGGGAGTTGTTGACACATGGATTTTGATCGGTCTTCTCTAGTTTATTTTCGAAAAATAAAAAAAAATGATAATATATTGAAAATCTATAAAAATTAATATGATAAAAAAAGGAGGAAAAAGAAAAAGAAAAGAAAAGATGGCGATGGTGTTATAGAGAGAAGGGAAATAATAATAAAAATTTTGGAAGGAGTAGAGGACAGCAAGTCTGTCGTCCACCATGAAAAAGAGAAAAGAAAGAAAGATTAAAAAAAAAGATGGGAGAGGTCCATCCGAAAAAGGGAAAATAGCAGTGGAGGATCACGAGGTGGCCGTTCTTGCTCGATGGAGCTCGTCAAGATCAGGAGCCGGTCTTAAGGAGCCAGATCCCGAGCTGATCGAAAACCACCAGCTCCCGCCGTCCTCCTTTCCCTTGACAACTCCTCAGCTCCCCCCCCTCTCCGACTATCCTCTCCATCGTCTCAGCTGGACGCCACTCGAAGGAGTCGAGGATCTCGCAAGACCATATTCTTGTCCCCTGCTCTATTCAGCCGCGCAATTCCTATTCGAGCTATTCCTTCGTGGCTTGTCGTCATCAATCCAGCACCTCAGCTTCATCCCGTCACCCTCCACCTCTAGTCGCGCTCCAAAGCCGTCGCGACCACCTCTGGTTGAACCCGGGCTCACCTCCTGCGGACAGCCCGTGTCGACGAAGCCGAGGTCCATGCAGCCCGCGCGGCTGTGCCCTGCACCAGCCTAGGCTATCTCGAGCCGCAGCCGAGCCAACCGAACAAGCCCTAGCGAGTAAGTCCCGTTGGCCGTCCTTGGCGCTAGGAGTAACCGACGGCGGTCGGAGACGTCGGTAGGCAGAGAACGCAGGTGGTGCGTGAGCTGAGAACGGGTTGGCTTCCAGGAGGTTCAGATCGCTATTGGTGGCAGTCCGACGTCGCGATGGAGGCGGGCCGACGATGAACACAACGAGAGATGGAAGAGCGGATCGGCTCAAGTTGAGGGGTCCTTGGTTGCTCGTAGTGTTGGTCTAAGCGGTCTCGAAACTGGAGGAGGTGTCGCGGACGGTCCGAACGAGTTGGCGGCACAGATTCTCAACAACGCCAGCTCTTATCAGTCCTGAAGTGTGTGTGAGCGGGATGGCACTCGCGCTCCGGTTCCCGACGAACCGAGCCCATCGCTGACGGTCCAGCGGTGGACGAGCAGAGCCGGCGTTTTTGCGAGGAAGTCGGCGGAGTGTGGTGTGGTGGAGATGGTTAGCAAATACCGACGTAGGGGAACGAAGGCTGGTGGCAGCGTTCTTTGGACGCGGTCGTGGATACGGTACGTTGCAGGCATGCCATGAAGAAGACGATGAATAGTGGAGGGGCTGTTTCACGTGGTTGTCTTGGGTTGGATCAAACGGGCAGGTGAAATGAAGAGGAAGAGATTAGGCTCAGTTTGGGCTGGTCCCAAAGAATGAATGGCAGAAGCTGCGCATTCAGGAGCTGGGCTGGAAGGGATTAAGGTCCAGTTCAGCCAAAGCTTGGAAAAATGGGCCTGACCCTTTTTGTGTAAACCAGGCCTGCGTCTGGTTCTCTCTCGGGCCTGATCAGGTCCGACGACCTGATCCAGGCCCGGGTCCTAGAACCTGACTCGGACCCGGTTTCCTTTATTCATTATTAATAGATAATAATAAATAAAATAATAGAAAATACCAAAAAAAATAGCGTATGGGTAGATGATACCTCTACTCACCTAGTGTCTAAATTAGGCTTTATATACTTGCTCGTTCATATTGTTGTCATATTATATTTGCATAGCTACTAATCTTTGCTTGTGAATATTTTGATAAATGATTCGTTATTAGCATTTTTTCGACGGATAAACTAGCACAGTAATTAGAGTTTAATTTGATTTGCTCGTTTTATTCCTTAAATGGCTGAACTTTGCTGATTATCTACTTTGAGTGAATGCATATGCTTCCAACGTGGCGATCGACAGTGATTCTACGGAAATGATAGTCTATCGAGGCTTGATGGTTGAAGACTGACATCCAATCTGGTGATGTGCATGGATATGGTCGCAGGCTGGGGCTGGGCGATTGAAGGTCGGTGTCTAATCCGATATATTTTATCTACCCGACCCGTATACCAGAGTTATTTTTCTAAAATATTGCCTTTATAGACTTGATTTGCATGTGCTTATTTCAGTCTAGTGGTTAGCTTATTTATCTGGTTGAGTGTTATCTATTGTCAAAGACATGCTTTTTATTAAAAAATTCAGAAAATATTAAAAAATTCAAAAATCAATAAAAAAAAATAAAAAAAAATCATAAAAAATTCAAAAAAATCGAAAAATTCAGAAAAATTCTAAAAAATTCTAGAAAAATCTCAAAAATGGGAAATGGCCACAATCAACTGGCCATGGAATATTTTGGGTAATTCGGTATTCAAACCTTCCAAAAATGACGATTTTGCCCTTCGGGCTAATCGTTCCCAAATATTCACATTTTGCCCCTGGTCCTAAATCACGCCTTCCCTAAGCCCTTATGGCTATACTAGGAGGCCTTTGACTTGAATTGATGTGCATTGATGTGATTTATTTATGCACTTGATTGAGCTTTTCATTAAAATTGATTGTGATTGATAGGAATAGTCTTCCAATCTGCATGAAACCCTGAATCAAACCTACCTCGCCTAAAATTGCGCCAGCATGAACTCTTAGCTAGGAAAATCACTCGCGTTAGGTACCGAAAGGGCGTTGGTAATGACACCGACGTAACCAAGTCCCCGAACCCAAAATCTCTGGTTCTGCAGAACTGATCGATCTCTCCCAATCGATCAGTAAGGTTTCCGGTCTACCCTCCAAGAAAGACCGGTGGCGACTCCAAATGCATGCACAAGTTGCACATGCCACCACGACCACACTGAAGGTCGAAAGTGATCGACTCTTATCGTCGAATCCTTCTGAAAAATACTCCCGCCGCGATTTGGTATGGGCCTGGGAGGGCCCGCGCCGATCCAAGACCCGCGATCGGTAATCCATTAGCCGCGTCCGCTTCCGGACGGGTCGCGATAGCTGGCGACTCCACTGGGGACTTTGTTCTAGAACACTTGGTTCTGGACCTTAAGTGGACTTAGGCCGTAATTAAAACGCTGAGTGATTTTTCTAACCATGCAGGCGCTCTTGAAGGTGAGGTAAGTCCGCTTATGGTAGGTGTTATATGTTTTTGCAGATTGGAGAAATAAGGGGTGTGGTCCGTGATTAACATTGTCTTATGCTGGTTGGGCGTAGGAATGTATGTTGTGTGGATGATTTGAAGTGCTGATTGATAAACTGTTGTGCATGAATTGCATTGTGATGATCACAACACGTGGACACACACAACCGCGCCTAAAACCCCGGGCGCCGCCTTTAGGAACACAATAGAAGGAATTGAAAATGGAACCTCCGTGAGGAAAAACACAGGGTAATCCACTTTTCAATTCCGCTCGCTTCGAACTATGGATCGAGTCCCAATGCAACGATAGCTGTGCAATGGAATCGGCTCTTTCTAGAACTCGAGGTGAGAACCTTAACCTTAGGTGCCAAACCCTCTGATTTTTAGAAGTTTACCATCACTTGTCTCATGCGCATGTCTTTGGGCGGTTGGTACACCTAAAACCGCACATAAGTCGACGAGTTGGGTTGGTAAGACTCTCTATCCCCCCAAATCTATCACTGTTCATATAGGCATTTCATTCATTGCATTCTGGTGATTAGATTAAATGCCATTTCGAGGATGATATCCCATGACAAGCACCGAGTGAGCAACAAAGGAGCCTACTATGGACATTATTGAGATATCGTCCAATGAAGATGACGAGTTGGGGCAGGTGATCCTGAAGACACAGATCGAACTTGGGGCATCCTTAAACGTTAGGATCACATTCCTTTGTTTCATTTTCCATTACTAGTCCTCTTGTATAGGGTTTATTTTTATCGAGGCTTTCTCTATCTCACCCCTTAGAGTGATTGTATTAGGTATCTATTGGTGTATACATTCAGATGGAACTTGGTTGTATTTCTTTTGACGGGTCATGGGAATGTGATAGTGGCATTTTCTCTAATCATCCGAATACTCCCAAGTCAAGTTTATAATTTATTTAGAGGAAATCAAAATTGGAAATCTTGCATGACCTTTTTGGTCGTATAGGGTAATCCAACCCCAATTTCGCTAGAAGGAATTATACACTTGAATTGATTCATGCATGTCGTACGTCATTGGTAATCCACGATAATTGATCAAGAGTATCGGCATTGTTTCGAATTTAATGACGAGATAGATGTCCAAATTGCCCTCGTTCTTAACAAAACGGCCTTGATTTGGATGCCGTATCTTCAATTAAATTTAAAACACGTCGTTATGCTTTGTACTTTTGACTAGTTCGTTCTTCTCGAAATTGATCAAAAGCGATTATCGTGAATTACATTCTTTTCAATAATATGCTTTCCTTCGAAAATACTGATAAAAAACTTTTTGCGCAAGATTAAAACCCTTGTAAAAGTTTTTGTCCTTATTAATCACGAGCAAGCATAAGATTGAAAGGGGTTTATGCTTTCTTTTTCAAATTATTTCTTCTGATTCAGTCGTTTCATTTGCAGGTGAAAAATAGGTAATAGAGAGAAATCTTCTCCTGGATGAATCTGAGGCTATTCTTTCATCTGATCATGAGCAAGTTAGAAAATCAGGACATATTTGCTCAACTTATTGATATTATGATCTTAGCTCACCCAAGTTGAAGATGTTCGGATGCTCGAAGAAATGGACCATATAAAAGCTAAAACACACACACAGGAGCTTTCATTCACTTTCGCTCAATCGAAAGACTTTCAAAGCAGATTAATACAGATTAGCGAGGCGGAAAAGTAAAGCCGAACTGAGCCCTAATCAGCAGCACGAAGGAGCTCAATTGGCCCTCCATATGGTTGATTCCCTGCCTACACTCACCGCTCCGTATATCATGATCCGCGAGCTGGAGAAGAAGGCGCTTGCACTCATTCTTAAGGTCAGCAACCTTGGCCCTGTGATCTTCAGCAGCAAGTTCCAAGTCCCGGACCAATTCCCTCCCACGGGATACATCCGCCGTAACAGTATCGAGTCGCTCTTCCAGCCAATCGCTCTGAAACTTCAACATGATGTTACGACGATCGTGCTCATAGGTGATCAGGCACAAGGCCAAACGCTCCACCAAATTTCCACGTTCACGAAGCGTCGTCGAGACCCGCTCGTTGGCAGTTTCCATAACCTTGTTCTGGCTGTCAGCCACGAAGTTAGTCAACGTCAGGCAGTCACAGCGGTCTTCGTAGCGGGCTCGCAAGACACGAGCCACGAGAACTTCCCGGTGAGCAACGCGGTAAGCCTCTAGAAAGTTTGCAAAGAGGGCTGGGAATGTTTTATACTCCTTCTCCAACTCAGTACCCTCGATGGAAGTAGTGTCTGTGGCCGCAAATAGAACGCGGATCTCAACCTCGATCTCCGGATGATCGGCTATATAAGCATAGCCCCGACCCAAGAGATTATAGAGTTTTTCCCATCGGGCCGGGACTGCGATTGAAAAGACGCAAGCATGGGAAGAGTCAGAGGAAGAAGCAGAAGATGAAGCCATTTCTTGTTGGAAGGATGGAGAGGAAGACGAGTGCGATGGAATGAATGAAAGTGAAAGCTGGGCAAATGAGAGCACTAACCTTCTCCTCGTTTCATAGTAGCTCAAAAATGGAGAAAAGTTACAGCAATAATGCTTGTGGAGCCGGGGTAGTTAATGTAAAGCAGGGGCTGCTCCTCCCGTGAATCATCAGACATGTCTCGATCCGCGATTTCAGGCCTGACGAGTTTGAAAAGTTGTAAAAGAGTTGTCTATTTCACCATTATTGAGATGGAGCGGGAGTCGAGCGCAAATATCGAAGGAGCCGCGATAGGGTTGATAGTTTTGTCATGATGAAAAGCTGAGCGGGTGGTGGACGTAATTTAGTCTTTTGAGAGATAGTGGGGGACAGGTTCGGCTATCGAGGAAAGAAAAGCGATCCGTGATCTCTCCACCATGAAAAGGAAGGAAGACGACAAGATGAGAAACTCAAAATCTCTAGAAGAGCGCTCGCCTGGTGATCGTCTTCCATGCTCGAAGAGCGACTCCTGAGTACGCAAAGTCACTCAAAAGAAAGTTTAGAGAGAGTAAACATAGGAAGAGGATTACAAGACCTTGAGTGAATAAAAAAGGACGAACAAACCTTTTCTTGATCCAGTATGTTTAACAATCATAGTCATTTGTTGGAGATGACTGACCCAAATGTCCTAGGTAATGTGCAGTTGGGAGACCTCGAAGTCTTTGGGATCGAGCCAGATGTCGAAACCATACTACCCAACCCTGCTGGCAACGAGGTTCAGGATCAGGGCAGCGACGATGACAGTGGTGGCGACGACGACAGTAGCAGCAACAACGACGGCAGCGGCGATGTCTCATCTCGTGGAAGAAGACGTCGCCGGCCCTATACTGAGAAGGAAATCCAGATACTCGAAGCCGCCTTCAATAAGTGCCGTTACCCGAATACGAGACGAAGAAGAAAATTAGCCCGGAAATTAAAGATGGAACCCTTAAGGGTCAAGCACTGGTTTCAAAACAGACGGGCCAGATCAGTGGTTCGGGGAAAGTGTCAAGAGCTCGAAACTCTAAAAGAAGAATATGCCAAGCTTCGAGCAGAAAACATGTGGTATAAGGAAGTCCTCATCAACGCCGCTTGCCTTAACTGCGGTGGTTCTATCGACACTTGCGAAATGTTCCGTGATAAGTTTTCTATGAGAATCGCAGGTGGTCGTCCGCCACCCCACTCCCTCAAACCATCTTTTGAAAGAGGGGAGGCGCGTTACTACAATTTCCCTGACAATGGGCTTACTATCACCACAGACCAGTTCGAAGTCAACCAGCTTCCCCTGCAACAACCTCTGGCACAACCAGACCCCGCCGAGAGTAAATCGAGGAATGATCGCCGAGTCACGGATGCTATCCTGAGTCGCCAAAAGAAGTTCATATGGTCTCCAGAGCTTCACAGAAAATTCCTTGATGCAGTTCACCAAATAGGGAATGACTCATTATGCCCAACACGCGTACATGAGGTCATGAATGAACCGGGGCTCGCTAGAAGGTTAGTCGCAAACCACCTTAATGGTTACCGAAGGAAGCTACGACGGCGTCATGCCGCACGGCGCCTAGAAGAGCCCGACTCGAACTTGAACATTAGGTACGGCTACGAACGCAACAGCCATGCCTCAAGAAGAGCCCTGCCGAGTCTCGATACCAACCAAGCCGGTAGCTCTACCACCAACTGTTGGAGAATTGGTCAATATAGCCCTATCAGTCATCTTAATGTTCCTCAAGAATACGTGCCACCGGTGCAACAAATATACACTTCTCCGCTCGAGCAGCAGCCGTCCACCGGCGCTCTTCCTGCTGCTGATCCACCCACGACGTCTAATGTTCAGGAGTTCGCCCAACTAGGGCATATGATCTCAGATGATCCAGTGGGGGAACACTTCGAACAATTTTGCTTCCTTGATCTCTGAGTGAGACACGCTTTTGATAGGAAAGAGGTCGACCCTCCTCTTTTCTTCTCAAACAAAGATGGTGGTCACAGTTCGAAGAATCCATCAGGAGGAGGCTAGCAAACCTTCACGGCCATGATCTGGAGTCGATGACCGCGCACCTGAACCCAAACATGATGGGGTGGTGATCGAACATACCCAGAGAAAGGGGGGGCTTGTACACAAGTAGAACTTATTTCTTATCTGCGCATTGTAAAGTTTCAATCGGAGCAGTTCCTTTCTTCTTTAAGGCCTAGGGTTGATTTCACACAATGATGCTTGCTAACATCATCATGTTTAGCTACAACAATCTTTTGTCACAATGGGTTCGAGGTAAATCGACCAAGCGCACGAAGGCAAACGTGACAGCATAGGTTACAAACATAACGTGAGCGGGCTCGAAAGCGGAAAGATCGTCAGTTGCCTCAAACACTATGATTGCGAAACCAAGGGCAATATTGAATCTTGCGAAGGATAAGGGGAAATGTACATACACTCTCATTTATAGCACTTAACAGGAGACTTTACAAACAGACTACTGAGGGGGAACCGTAAATCCAAAGTGAGTTCTAATGAGCGTCACAAATGAGCTCAATTGATTCTCCATGCTATCCATGCCTTGCTTACAACCCACACTCTGGGAATCGAGGTCTACAAGCTTGAAGAATAGAAGACGACATTTCTCCCTAAGTTCGTTCACCTTGGTCTCATAGTACTCGAACTCAAGCTCTAAGTCCTGAGCCAGCACCCTCCCGCGAGCTATATCCATGCTCAGGTCTTCAAGCCTTTCCTCCAACCAGGCACACTGGAACCTCAGCACGAGGTTGTGCTGATCTTGCTCAAAGGCGGTGTCAAAAAGAGCCAGACGCTCCACCAAGTTGTCCCTCTCACGGACCAACATCGAAACCTGGGCGTGGGCGTATTCAACAGCCCTTTTATGGTTATCGGCCGTCAGCATGGCCAACATCAGGGACTCAGTTCGGTCCTGATAGCGGGCTCGCACGATACCAGCCAAAGTGACCTCCCGGCTAGCAACTTCGTAAGCCTGCAGGAAATTGTTGAAGAGAGTTGGGAAGATCACAAACTCCCTTTGCAGTTTCGTACCTTCAATACACACAGTGTCCAGGGCCGGAATCAGAGTACGAACTTCAACCTCAGCTTCAGGATGACTGTTTATGTAGCCATAACCTCTACCCAAGAGGTGATAAAACCTCTCCCATTGGGTTGAAGCTTCGGTCGAGACAGCAGGAACAGGAGAGGAAGCCATCTGCGATTCAACAGCAGAGAGGAGAAGGAATGATGGAGGAGTGTTTGAGAGGTTAGATCGAAATGTAATCTTCTCGATGTCAATCTCTCGCCCTTTAGCGCTCGAACGAGAAAGGGAAAGCTGCAATAATTTTTCTATACGCAGCCGGGCTAATCAAGTCTCATTAATACGTCCCTGGTGAGTCACAGATCCACCTCTGTCCCGTGATTTCGGGCTTAGAAAAGGTAACAACACCTAAAGGCCGGCGGACCTATTACTTTGGAGACCGAGCTAGGGGGACAGGCGTAATGCTCGATAAAGCAAAAGTCGACACGGGAAATCTGCACGCTCCACTCAGGCAAGAGAAAGTAAGAACGGACGGGGGGAATCACGAAGTCTCGAAAGGAACGCCCGTCAGACACTCGTTACTCGATTTCAAAGGGACGCTTCTTGGAACACGCCTAATCTCTGATAATTACAGAGAGGGCGAACATCTGAGAAAGGGTGGAGAAGATCAAGCGAACGAAGACCAGGAAAAAACATTTCGACCCAAAATGTTCAAGGGGTACCATCATTTGTTGGAAACGCCTGACCTAAATGTTTCCGAACTTGAACGGCTAGAGGAATTTGAAGACCTCGGAAATGAATTCGTCATGAAGGATATGGAAATCGACTCGACCATCCAGGAGACTCAAGCCCTCAGCGACCAAGACGCCAGCGACGATGATCCGCGCCAGAAAAGAAAGCGTCGCCAGCTCTACACTCCGGATGAGGTCCAGATACTTGAAGCTATCTTCAAGGGATGCCCTTTCCCGGACACAGAACAGAGGAAGAAGTTGGGTCAAAAACTAGGGACGAGCCCTTTGAGGATCTTGAATTGGTTTCAAAATAAACGAACCAAGCTGAGTAATCAGTACAAACGACGGGAGACCGCGTTTCTAAAGGAACAGAACGAGAAGCTTCGAACAAAGAACATGAGGTATGAAGAAGTTCTTAGCACTATTGTCTGCCCTAACTGCGGTGGCCCTACCACTCTCAATAGATTGTTTCCCGTTAAACCTTCTGCTAGGATCGAAAATACTGGTGATGTACATGAACAAATCAATCCCACAAAGATAGTGCCAGTGCCTTCTGAAGGAGGGAATATATGCCACTATGATGAGAGTCACCACGTCAGAGCCCAAGAGTCTTCTCCACAACGACTTATGGCAGGATCAGATCCTGCTCGAGAAGGGTTAAAGATCAGCCGTCAAGCTGTCGACGCTATTCTGAACCAAGAGAAGAAGATTTTCGCGTGGCCCCTTGAGCTTCACCGCCGGTTCTTAGACGTGGTTCGGCGAATAGGGCTCGACTATGCACGCCCGAAGAAAGTAATGGAGGCCCTGAATGCACCAGAACTTACCAAGGCTATGGTCTTAAATCACCTCGGTTGTTACAGAAGAGCGCTAAGACAGCGTCATGCTAACCTCGGTTACAAATTCAACACTTATTGGGAAATTGATCAGAATATTCATCTGAGTCATCCCAATTTTCTTCAAGAGTGTGTGCCACAGATGCAGCAGGTGCAGCACCCATCCGTCGATGTTTTTCCGCTTACTAATGAGCTTTCTGCGCTTAGTGCCCAAGGACTTGCCGAACTAGGGCATGTGGTTTCAAAGGATCTAACAAGGGAATGCGTTGAGCATTTTTGTTTCCCTAATTCCCAAGTAGGAGATGCTTATGGGGGTCAATCGATCAACTCCCCTCTCATGTTCTCTAGAAGAAATGGAGGTTCCAGCTCGAAGAACCAGTCGGGCGATACTACCCAACCCATACATCAATATTTCGAAGGATCAGATGACTTCTGCGATGATCAGTTAGTGATACTTCGATCCAAAATGTTCCAAGGATACCGTCATTTGTTGGAAACGCCCGACTTAGAAGTCTCCGAGCTTGAACTGCTGGAAGAATTTGAAGATCACGGGACCGAATCCGGCACGATGGTCATGGAGATTGACACTTCCAACGATGAAACTCAAGGTTGTGGTAATGAAAACAATGCCCATAGCAGTGATCGGCGTCAGAAAGGAAAACATCCCCTTCACCGTACTTCAAGTCAAGACCGGGAGCTTGATTTTTTCTTCGAGGAATGCCCCCATCCAGATGAGAAGCAGACGGCTGAGCTAGGTCGAGAGTTAGGGTGGGAGCCTGGGAAGGTCAATAATTGGTTTCGTAACAAACGAGCCCGGCTGAGGAATCTACATAGACAGCAAGAACTAGCGATTCTGAAAGAAGAAAATGAAAAGCTTCGAACAGAAAGCGCTAGGTATGAGGAAGCGCTGAGCAGTGCCACTTGCCTTGATTGCAATAACCATATTCTCATCAGTGAAATATTCTCCGAAGAGCCACTTCTAGAGATTGGTAGTGCTCATATGTTACAATGCCTTTCGCAATGTCTTCCGGTGCAGTCAGATACCGTCGAAGGCTTACAAGAGCAGTTTCCAACACAATCAGATCTCATAGAGATTAGTCGGCAAGCTGTTCTTGTTGACAAGAAAGCGCGATTTTCTTGGACTGCTGAACTCCATCAGAAATTTGTTGATACAGTTCGACAGTTGGGGATCGACACGGCACGATCAACGCGCATACACGAAATCCTGAACGTCCCGGGACTCTCTAAAGTTAACGTCGCGAGCCACCTTGGATATTTCAAGAGATTGCTAAAAGAGGGACGGGTGACACTAAGCTCGGATGGAGCTGGGTCGAACTTAAATGTTGGTCATAACTGCAACCACGATGATTGTAGAGCCGGGAACACCCAACCATGTTTCGGTGTTGACGAGACCAGCAACCATGTCACCGACTCCTCTAACCCAAATCAGAACGCTCCACTAAGCAGTCTCAATACCCCTCAAGTGTATATACCGCAGTTCCCGCAAATAGGAACTCCCCAATTTGAGTACCAACCTGTTGCTAGTGCTCTTCCCATGGCAAATCCAACATTTACATGGGACATGTCTACATATTTGCCGATCAACAAGGGAGGTTCCAGCTCGAGGAATCAAATCATCCAAGGCGAGAGTGATCTATCGCCAGCGGTCGGTGATACTCGACTTGAGCATCAATGGCTCGGAGATTCGAGCGATTTTCTTGGGGAGGAACTCAATTTCTGGCTCGATCAGCCTGAGACTGACGGACTCTTGCAATGGTGATACAGAGTCGACGATTATGTGTTTAATTCAAGGCGCGATTGTTCAAAAAAAAATGCTCAAGGGAGAGAGGTTGAATACCCTGAATGAATGTATTGGTAACCTCATCTGTAAGGTTCTCATGGGAGCATTTCTCCTTTACGCTTGGAACTAATTGCGCGTGAATGTCAATATTACCCTTTGAGCATCTTCAAGCCAAAGGCCGTGGATTAATCGCTTAATCCGTGGAGCAAGTTCCCCTAACAATGACTATCACCCGCGGAGCATAATGGGATCTACCCCTTCAATGCAAAATGCATCTGGCCACGAGGCCACCCATTTGGTAAAATGATGTATCGTTCCTAAACGGTCTTCAATCAAATACCGAAGTAATGTCTCCTTTCTTTCCCTTCTCAGATGATAAACATGGATAAAGCACTCAAAGAGTCAGGCGTTCAAATAACAGAACAGACGTTGCCTAACTGGGGGCAAAGGAACCATTGATGTTACAAACACTCCAAGCATGGATAGGCGGATTCGATAGATGTTATTCATATCAATACGCAACATCAGAGCATGATGAGAACCAAGAGTGAAGTTGTATCGTCCCAATTTATCTTGAATTTGGGAGCATGAATTGACACTTATTACTTATCCTTGACAGGAACTCGTCATCAAGGCGGGCAGATTTCCTACAAACTCGGTATACTCGTTGGAGTATATGACCAAGGGTAAGATGTATCGTTCTAATTTTTTGAAAAATTCGTGAACGTACAATAACATGTTTCTTCCACATTTTCAGGGATCTCCAACCGCGGGGGACAGGTAAGTATCCCTTTCCTCAATCCATTGAAGATGTTGAATAAAAAACTGAGAAGGAAAGAAAAGCTTTCAGAATCCGATAGAATTTTAACTTCATTAGCATTCATGTTTTGAAACAGGAGGTTGTCTGAACATGAATAAGAACATGCATTGTGCATCATAAAATCCCCTTTGATGGGTAAAATTTTTGAAAAAAAAAATGAAAGGGATTTTTTCCAATCAAAGTTGTTCAAAAACTTTCAAAAGGGCATTTTCTCAAAAGACGAGAGGCAAAGCCCAGTCCAAACACATCCTACATACACTTGAGAGACGAGGGAAGTGAATCGGATAGCAAAATCTGTACCTACGGAGGTAGGGACCATTCGCAGCGATTACATGGATTGGGACGACGGAGGCGTTCGTTTCATATTCCCAAATACTACAGGTGACCATTGATAACCCCTTTGAACGGAGGTTTTCATTATCAGCCCTGTCGAGAACCACCCCACATCGGGGCAGAATAGAAGTAAGTCCAACAGCATCAGGAGAAATGGTTAGAAATTTTGTTGCTCAGACTAACATTAATCTTCGTGTGTTGTTTATATGGTAATCCAAGTGCCATAGGATGATGAGAAGCATTCATTTCTCTATCCCACACACCGAATCCTTTGCACAGCCAACTTGAGCCTGCAAAATCGTTTCATGAACCCGTTGGTGATCATTGCACATTTCAAGATGGATGCAGCATCACTTTAGAAACGGAAGAGCTCAAGACTAAGGGATTACAAAGAAATTCTTGGGTTTATGATAAAAGCATGTTTAGACTTTCGATCATATGTCTAAAGTGATCTCCTGAAGATGAGAAAAATGGGGTTTCAAAAGAAAAAAAAAAAGAGATGAGAATGAGAAAAAATCCTCGGCATCAAGAAAAAGTGAAGTGCCTGGTAAAAGCAAGGCTGATGCCCGTGCAAGCTGTTTGATTGATCCGCAATGAAGCCGGATGGGAAAAGAGGAAATCCCTAAAGGAGTCAAATTCTAAAAAGGCTGCTCGCCAAATGGTGTCAAGCGATGAATAAAGGCGCAAAAGAGAAAGGACAGGTAGCAAATCAGCAATGGTCACCAATGTCAAACCCATCACGATTTATGGGCCAAAAATAAGCCTTTTTCGGTCCCTAATCCTACCAAAGTTACAACCCTGAAACAGTCTTCTCTGACTAAGACACTTGGGTTAACATATAGCTTAGCTCGAAGAAGTACGAGCAAGACTATTTCTTTCTCATTTTGCAGGGTTCTTTACTTGTAAACCCGAAGCAGATGATGAAAATTTTTATTCAATGGCCTTGACTCCAAGGCGGGTCCCCCTTGAAGATCAATAACCAAGCCCAACATTACGGTCCCGTGGAAGACCTCTCGACCGATCAAAATGTATGCGCTGCGAATGAACCTAAAACCTAGGCACAGGTTAGTAGGGAATTGAGTGCATCCCCTATAAAAACCACTATCTCAAAACAGGTGAGAAGACCTCCTTGTCGAGAAATATTCCAATTGATGTTTTGAACAAACTCTCTTTGGAATTTTCAAACTGTTGATCCGAATTTTCCGTGCAAGGAATTTGTGATCACATTTGCATGTTGCAAGAATGCTTTGGATAACCTCCAGCATCAAAATGCACATTTCATGACTAAAACTTAAGTCATAAAATTTTGTCAATTGGACAATTATTGTCTTCCCAAAGATTGTTAACATTTTCTTGGTGAAGAAAAATCTTTCAGGTTTGAACTTTCTGCAGGATACCTGGAGAACCCAGCTCCCAGAATGTCGCCTCAACAGAATCAAATGAAGCTTTGTCAAAATAAAATCTTTCTCTGCTTCAAAACTGAATTCCCGACAAATTTCGGGATCTTTCAAAAGAAGGAGTGAGGATAGAACCTTTTTCAAAAAAATCAAGCAATCCCAGTAGACGTGGAGAACCCTCGTCTCGGGACCCTTTTCAAATATCAAACAGTCCCAACAGACGTGGAGAACCCTCGTCTCAGGACCCCTTTGCAAAAAAAAACAGGCAGTCTCATCGGACGTGGAGAACCCTCGTCATGAGACCCCTTTTCAAAGCAAACAAAGGTAGAAACCGCCTGAAGGGTCAACTCAAGGTAGAAACCGCCTGAAGGGTCAAAACAATGGTAGAAACCGCCTGAAGGGTCAACTTAAGGTAGAAACCGCCTGAAGGGTCAACTCAAGGTAGAAACCGCCTGAAGGGTCAACCAAAGGTAGACACCGCCTGAAAGGGTCAAATATGGTAGATACCGCCATAAGGGTCAACCCATCAGTAAATACCGCCGTAATGATCAACACGAAGGTCCGGTCCACCATACGGATCAAAATCCTTGGCAAATCCCAAAGCGTGGGAGGCGCTTTTCGCCAATCAAGTCGGTCGAGATTCAGGTGTCATTTTGTCTTTGAAAGCAACCTCTGACGAGCTCACTCTCAAAGAGGGGCAGCTGTTGACACATGGATTTTGATCGGTCTTCTCTAGTTTATTTTCGAAAAATAAAAAAAATGATAATATATTGAAAATCTATAAAAATTAATATGATAAAAAAAGGAGGAAAAAGAAAAAGAAAAGAAAAGATGGCGATGGTGTTATAGAGAGAAGGGAAATAATAATAAAAATTTTGGAAGGAGTAGAGGACAGCAAGTCTGTCGTCCACCATGAAAAAGAGAAAAGAAAGAAAGATTAAAAAAAAAGATGGGAGAGGTCCATCCGAAAAAGGGAAAATAGCAGTGGAGGATCACGAGGTGGCCGTTCTTGCTCGATGGAGCTCGTCAAGATCAGGAGCCGGTCTTAAGGAGCCAGATCCCGAGCTGATCGAAAACCACCAGCTCCCGCCGTCCTCCTTTCCCTTGACAACTCCTCAGCTCCCCCCCTCTCCGACTATCCTCTCCATCGTCTCAGCTGCACGCCACTCGAAGGAGTCGAGGATCTCGCAAGACCATATTCTTGTCCCCTGCTCTATTCAGCCGCGCAATTCCTATTCGAGCTATTCCTCTGTGGCTTGTCGTCATCAATCCAGCACCTCAGCTTCATCCCGTCACCCTCCACCTCTAGTCGCGCTCCAAAGCCGTCGCGACCACCTCTGGTTGAACCCGGGCTCACCTCCTGCGGACAGCCCCGTGTCGACGAAGCCGAGGTCCATGCAGCCCGCGCGGCTGTGCCCTGCACCAGCCTAGGCTATCTCGAGCCGCAGCCGAGCCAACCGAACAAGCCCTAGCGAGTAAGTCCCGTTGGCCGTCCTTGGCGCTAGGAGTAACCGACGGCGGTCGGAGACGTCGGTAGGCAGAGAACGCAGGTGGTGCGTGAGCTGAGAACGGGTTGGCTTCCAGGAGGTTCAGATCGCTATTGGTGGCAGTCCGACGTCGCGATGGAGGCGGGCCGACGATGAACACAACGAGAGATGGAAGAGCGGATCGGCTCAAGTTGAGGGGTCCTTGGTTGCTCGTAGTGTTGGTCTAAGCGGTCTCGAAACTGGAGGAGGCGTCGCGGACGGTCCGAACGAGTTGGCGGCACAGATTCTCAACAACGCCAGCTCTTATCAGTCCTGAAGTGTGTGTGAGCGGGATGGCACTCGCGCTCCGGTTCCCGACGAACCGAGCCCATCGCTGACGGTCCAGCGGTGGACGAGCAGAGCCGGCGTTTTTGCGAGGAAGTCGGCGGAGTGTGGTGTGGTGGAGATGGTTAGCAAATACCGACGTAGGGGAACGAAGGCTGGTGGCAGCGTTCTTTGGACGCGGTCGTGGATACGGTACGTTGCAGGCATGCCATGAAGAAGACGATGAATAGTGGAGGGGCTGTTTCACGTGGTTGTCTTGGGTTGGATCAAACGGGCAGGTGAAATGAAGAGGAAGAGATTAGGCTCAGTTTGGGCTGGTCCCAAAGAATGAATGGCAGAAGCTGCGCATTCAGGAGCTGGGCTGGAAGGGATTAAGGTCCAGTTCAGCCAAAGCTTGGAAAAATGGGCCTGACCCTTTTTGTGTAAACCAGGCCCGCGTCTGGTTCTCTCTCGAGCCTGATCAGGTCCGACGACCTGATCCAGGCCCGGGTCCTAGAACCTGACTCGGACCCGGTTTCCTTTATTCATTATTAATAGATAATAATAAATAAAATAATAGAAAATACCAAAAAAAAATAGCGTATGGGTAGATGATACCTCTACTCACCTAGTGTCTAAATTAGGCTTTATATACTTGCTCGTTCATATTGTTGTCATATTATATTTGCATAGCTACTAATCTTTGCTTGTGAATATTTTGATAAATGATTCGTTATTAGCATTTTTTCGACGGATAAACTAGCACAGTAATTAGAGTTTAATTTGATTTGCTCGTTTTATTCCTTAAATGGCTGAACTTTGCTGATTATCTACTTTGAGTGAATGCATATGCTTCCAACGTGGCGATCGACAGTGATTCTACGGAAATGATAGTCTATCGAGGCTTGATGGTTGAAGACTGACATCCAATCTGGTGATGTCAATGGATATGGTCGCAGGCTGGGGCTGGGCGATTGAAGGTCGGTGTCTAATCCGGTATATTTTATCTACCCGACCCGTATACCAGAGTTATTTTTCTAAAATATTGCCTTTATAGACTTGATTTGCATGTGCTTATTTCAGTCTAGTGGTTAGCTTATTTATCTGGTTGAGTGTTATCTATTGTCAAAGACATGCTTTTTATTAAAAAATTCAGAAAATATTAAAAAATTCAAAAATCAATAAAAAAAATAAAAAAAATCATAAAAAATTCAAAAAAATCGGAAAATTCTAAAAAATTCTAAAAAATTCTAGAAAAATCTCAAAAATGGGAAATGGCCACAATCAACTGGCCATGGAATATTTTGGATAATTCGGTATTCAAACCTTCCAAAAATGACGATTTTGCCCTTCGGGCTAATCGTTCCCAAATATTCACATTTTGCCCCTGGTCCTAAATCACGCCTTCCCTAAGCCCTTATGGCTATACTAGGAGGCCTTTGACTTGAATTGATGTGCATTGATGTGATTTATTTATGCACTTGATTGAGCTTTTCATTAAAATTGATTGTGATTGATAGGAATAGTCTTCCAATCTGCATGAAACCCTGAATCAAACCTACCTCGCCTAAAATTGCGCCAGCATGAACTCTTAGCTAGGAAAATCACTCGCGTTAGGTACCGAAAGGGCGTTGGTAATGACACCGACGTAACCAAGTCCCCGAACCCAAAATCTCTGGTTCTGCAGAACTGATCGATCTCTCCCAATCGATCAGTAAGGTTTCCGGTCTACCCTCCAAGAAAGACCGGTGGCGACTCCAAATGCATGCACAAGTTGCACATGCCACCACGACCACACTGAAGGTCGAAAGTGATCGACTCTTATCGTCGAATCCTTCTGAAAAATACTCCCGCCGCGATTTGGTATGGGCCTGGGAGGGCCCGCGCCGATCCAAGACCCGCGATCGGTAATCCATTAGCCGCGTCCGCTTCCGGACGGGTCGCGACAGGAGTGTCCTAGTGTAGAGGTGTTCCCTACTTTGGATATTACTTACCCCTTTTCTCCTATACTCTCTGATGATTCTCCTCATTCCCAAGAGTGTTCTCCTTCTTCTCAAGAGGAGAACACAGGTTCTACTCCTTCCCCAGAGGAGAATAATGCAACACAAGAGAAGGATAATACAGTACCACAAGAGGAGATAACAAAACAACCACTTCAGGGGGAGTCTACCCCTACTCCTGTTAGGCAAACTGTCGATAGAAGCAAGACAATGAAGACATATCGTCGTAAAGAGCCCACTACCAACAAGCAGGTTAAGACCACTGATACATTGCCTGTTCAATCATCATTTCCGGATCCGGATTCTACTACTCCTGGTATGGTTTATTCTTCTGATCTTCCTATTGCACTTCGAAAGGGTACTAGAACTTGTACACAACACCCTATATCCCAGTTTGTCTCATATGACTCTTTGTCCAGCTCTTATCGTACTTTTGTGTCTTCTCTATCTTCTGTTTCTATTCCGCAAAATTGGCGGGAAGCTTTTGCAGATGAGAAGTGGAAGGCAGCAATGGTGGAGGAGATGTATGCATTAAAGAAAAATGACACGTGGGATCTTGTTGTTCTTCCTCCTGGGAAACAATCGGTAGGATGTAAGTGGGTGTTTGTAGTCAAACAAAATATGGATGGTACTGTGGATAGATATAAAGCACGGTTAGTGGCAAAGGGATTTACTCAGACTTTTGGGATTGACTATCAAGAAACCTTTGCTCCTGTTGCCAAGTTAAATACTGTTCGAGTATTACTTTCATGTGCTGTTAATCAGGGATGGGATCTTCAACAGTTAGACGTAAAGAATGCCTTTCTTCATGGAGAGTTAAAAGAAGAGGTATATATGGAGATTCCTCCAGGTTTTTCTTGTGACAAAACTCAAGATAAAGTGTGCAAGCTGAAACGTGCACTTTATGGTTTAAAGCAGTCACCTCGAGCCTGGTTCGGTAGGTTTCAGAGAGCTATGGTCTCTGTTGGGTATAAACAGAGCAACGCTGATCACACCTTGTTTGTAAAGAAATCGGGTACTAAAATCACTATTCTCATTGTCTATGTAGATGACATCGTTGTCACAGGAAATGATAATGATGAGATTAGCCAGTTGAAGAAATTTCTCGGCCAAGAGTTCGAGATAAAAGATCTTGGAAAGCTTCGGTACTTTCTTGGGATTGAAGTTGCCCGATCTTCAAGGGTATCTTTCTATCCCAAAGGAAGTATGTCCTTGATCTTTTGACGGAAGTTGGGTTATTGGGATGTCATCCCTCTGATATGCCTATTGAGGCCAATACTCGACTTCGAGAAAAAGATGGTGATCCAGTGGATAAGTGTCGTTATCAATGGTTAGTAGGCAAGTTGATTTATTTGTCCCACACCCGACCTGATATTGCTTTTGCTGTGAGCATAGTGAGTCAATTTATGCATAATCCATACTCTACTCATATGAATGCTGTTCTTCGGATTCTTCGGTATTTGAAATCTACTCCTGGGAAAGGGATTCTTTTATCTCCTCATGATGGCTTGAAGATTGAAGCTTATACAGATGCTGATTGGGCTGGATCTCCAGACCGGAAGTCTATTTCTGGGTATTGTACTTTCTTTGGAGGAAATCTTGTGACTTGGCGTAGCAAAAAGCAGAATGTGGTTGCTCGATCTAGTGCTGAAGCAGAGTTTCGTGCAATGGCACAGGGAGTTTGTGAGCTGTTATGGCTTAAAGGATTACTTGAATATCTTAATGTATCCATTCATCTTCCTATGATGCTATATTGTGATAATAAGGCTGCCATCAGTATTGCTCACAATCCTGTACAACATGACCGTACAAAACATGTGGAGATTGACAGACACTTTATCAAGCAGAAGTTGGAGAGTGGATTAATTTGTATGCCATTTGTTCAGTCCGGTGATCAACTTGCTGATGTGTTCACTAAAGGATTAGGAAGTAAATTGTTTCATCCTATTTTAGTCAAGTTGGGCATGTGTGATATTTATGCTCCAACTTGAGGGGGAGTGTTGAGAGTATTTAGCCGATGAGGGCTTATTTGTCTATTTTCTTTATTATTTTATGAATAACTGCAATAAGGGCAATATTGTAATTTTTGGCTTTTTGGCTTTATTATAAATAGATAGCTTGGGGTCACATTGACCTAACCAAGCATTCAGTTCAATTTTTTCTCTCAACAGAACACTTTTGAAGCATAATTGAGGAACAACAAATACTTGTTTCTGTGTTCCCGAAACACTTTTTAGAAAAGGTTTTGGAACACTTTTGTAAAAAAAAAAATAAAAAATTCTAAAAAATTCTAAAATTTTTCAAAAAATAGGAAATGGCCACAATCAACTGGCCATGACCTGTTTCGGGTCTTTCGACCCCCGATCTTTCCAGAAATGACAGTTTTGCCCTTCCGACAAATCGTACCCCAAAAAATTCATAAAAAATAAAAAAAAATCCCAAAAAATAGGAAATGACTACGATCAACTAGCCAAGACCTATTCTGATATTTTGATCCCGATCTTTCTTAAAAATGACGATTTCGCCCCTTTCGACAAATTGTCTCCCAAAAATTGAAGAAAATCAAGAAATTTCGAAAAAAATTCTCAAAAATGGGAAATGGCCATAATTAGCTGGCCATGGAATATTTTGGCTAATTTGATATCCAAACCTTCCAAAAAATGGCGATTTCGCCCTTTGGGAAAATCGTCCTCAAATATTCCCATTTTACCCCTAGCCTTTAATCACGGGTTCTCTAAACCTCTAGAGACCCTTATTGTGAATTGATGTGCGTTGACATGGTTCATTTATACACTTGATTGCGCTTTCATTATACGTGATTAATTTTTTTTATAGCTGATCTTGTCCATATTGTAATTATAAACCGTGCATAAAATTTGATTTACTAAATTGAATGAGATTTAATTTAATTTTAATATATATATAGTCGCCTTAATTAAATGAAAAAATTGGAACATATTTTTTTTTGCAGTTACCAAACGCGTTTCTGTTCCCAAAAATCGTAGCCAAGAACAGAAACACAAAAAAGTGTTTCTGTTCCAAAAGTTATTCCGAGAATAGAAACGTTACCGTACGCCCTAAATAGTATTTGCTCGGAGTGAAAATCCTTTTGAGTCTCGTCCTTTTCTTGCAAAGCACCATCTCGATCGCTAGTCTTTTGACCATTTTGCCCCCGCCGGACAAGCGCACTTTCCACGTAAAGCGAAGCCAACCGTCATCCAGAGAAAAAGCAGTCGCTTCATCATCCCCCACGCCTCTCTCTCTCTCTCTCTCTGCACTGTCCGACGATGAGAAAGCGAATCGCGATTCGCTGATGAAGATGATGCAGTCGAAGCTCTCGTTTACTCAGCCGAGGCCGGCTTCGTCGCCATCTCCCTTCGCTTATCGTGTAAACTCTATCTGCTCCGGCGGATCTCCGGCCGCTCGCCGGCGGCGGAGCCGGCAGACCTTGCGGTTGAAGCTCGTGTGCCAGTCTCTCGGCGATAAATGGAAGTTAAACGACATCGATGCCAGTGAGAGAGCTCTCTCTCTCTCTCTCTCTCTCTCTCTCTGGTTGTTCATGTGATTAAGTCTTAGTTGTTTGGTGCAAGTGATGAGCGAGCTCTACTTTGTTTGAGCTCCTTGAGTTTTAATAGCTTGAGGTGTTTGCAGTCACTTTCATTGTCTGGCAATTGCTTTCATGAAACGAACGACTCTGGTTTTAGGCTTTACGAGCTGTCGCTATGCATTTGTATGATTATGTTTGCAGCGTGGATTGAGTGCGATTCCCACGGAATCCGGTGTTGTTGCTCTCGGCAGGTTCAGTGCAAGAGCAGATGATTTCGTGGCTGTCTAAGACGCAGAAATTTTTTAGACAAGCCACTTCTCCGCTAGTGAAGAGCGGTCACGACAGAAAACCTACTCCGGAGAATGTCTCCAACAATCAAGACATGGGAGAGACTTTCGAAGGAGAATGGACGGTGGAACGAAGGATGCCGAATGGGGTTCTCTCCTGGGAAGCTGTTTTGGCCATAGAGCAATTCAGCAGGTGAGCACGTTGATTAATTGTGGCCGGAGAGTAGTCCTTTCTGAAAGAAGATAGGGTGAAGCGCACGTCGCTATAGTTCAATAAAGCTGTGTTCGCTTCTTATTTTTCTTTTCTAATCACCCATGGCGTGCTTCATCTTCATTTGCATTTTAGCTAATTCAGGGTGCATGTACGTACCTTTTAATGCAGGATGAAGGGATTGACTGAATTGCCTTTTTGTGTCTGTTTGAATTTTCTTTCATCTTTTGTATTTATTAGACTAATGAAGGAAATGTGTTTGACTTTTTGAAGTTAAGATATGCAGGATGAATGGATTGACTGGTCAGAAAATGCAGAAGATATTCAAAGCCCTGGTCCCTGAATCCGTATATAACGATGCAAGGAACTTGGTGGAATACTGCTGCTACAGGTTCTTATCAAGGGATGGTTCCCATTTTCATCATTGCCTTAAGGTTTGTAAGCTTTGAATGGGTTTGTGGAAATTATATATTTCTTCTCTATCCACGACCATGTAATGCCCTGTGCTTATTATTAAGTGTAAGGATGCCTAATACATTTGCACTTCTAATAAGATTTGTAGTTTAGAATAACATGAGGAATGTTGAGGTTCTGAACGGTGGCTAATGGACCATTTGACATTTAGATTTCTTTGACATCCTCCTACTGCAAAGTTCAATGATTTGCTGAAGTCTCCTCTTTAAAATCAAGTGAAAGCAATAATGCTTTTCTTATTTTAAGCACCTCCACAAGACGGATTTGATGCAATGATGTGCAACACCAAGACCACCACCATCACTAAAGAAGGCAAGAAGCATACCTTCAAGGCCACTACTTGTTGTTCTTGTAGTTCTGCTGTGGTGGTCATATCATGGTCATCTTTTCACAAGGCTAATATGTCTGAAATCTTTCACATCAGCCTCCCCTTTCATGGTAACGGGCAAGATTTTCACCCAGCTGTTGATATCATTTTAGATGCTACTTCTGATGGTTATTGTGGTTTAATGTCTATAAGGATTACTACAGACCTGTTTTATGTTCTACAGGGACATAGAAAAGATCTATTTTCTTAACCTTTCTCCTAGGGTATTCTTTTTCTCATTTTCATTGTCAAGGATATTTTTTACGTGGGGAAATGATCCTCAAGGTTCTTTTATAAATGACAGCTTATCTTTTGGCATGATGTGATCTCTGGATGCTTTTATCACTTGCTGTCAGGAACCTGCATTCCAGAAGCTAATTTTCCTGACAATGCTAGCGTGGGGGAATCCCTACTGTGGAGATCCCAACCAGGATGCTGTGGAGAGATTTTCCTTTCAGGTTCTTTTCAGCATAATCCTGAAAAAAGTGTAATTTAACATTGTAGTCTTGTGAATTTACCCTGACTTGCAAATGTTGAAGGCATATAAACTTAGGGCTTAAAGGAGGAAATGGTTCTCTTGTTTAATGTTGTTAAAGCGCAAAAGTTTGATTAATTCGGGGCCTGTCTGTTACCTTATTGACAATTGTGTAAAAGACACTTAGTGACCTTATGCTTTCAAATCATCGTAATATTTAGCATTTTCTTCACTCTATTTTAGGGGTCAGTTATATTTGTCTCTAATAACTGAGGAAAAGGTTTCATGGACGAGTAACATTAAGTTGTCAAGAGTAGTAATCTCAACTTTGTTGATTATTTCTGGGCTTAACTCACCAGATCTTCATTGAACCTTCGGTGAAATGGCTTTAAGCAAACTAAACTGGTTGCAATGAAGCAGATCAATCCGTGTAAAGGCACTGGATTGTGTCATCTCTACCTCATTAGATCATATGAACTTGATTATTTCCTTAATGTCTGTCCAATATAAGCCTAAATTGCTAAGTGGAGAAAAATCTATGTGCTTTGAGCGGCACTTGGCCTCACAATTAAGCGATGGACAAATAAATGGAAGTTTCAATGTCATTGGTGATGCTTCCAATTTATGAGGTTCATGCATGTGTTTAAAACTTGATTTTTAACATTGTTATTTCCAACATGTGAAGTGTACTAATTCACAGCTGCCCTTACACAGACAACTCCAGTCCAGTCTCCTCAATGAATTCTAATTATGTTAGTTCTATTTATCCATGTTAAGAAGGCAATGCTAATTGGAAGTTGACAGTTTAGATCTACCTTTAGATCTGCTTCCTATAACTATAACCCAAATTTCTTATTAGATCCAACAATTTGCTTCCCCTTTTGTTGTTGTGTTGCTTTTTAATTATTTATTATATGTGGAATTCTATTTATTGATTATACTTCTTCGTACTGTTAAAGGCATGAAATAGTTGAATGGAGTTGCTTTTGCTGATGTGTGAACTGGTGGTCAAGTAATTCAGAATAAGCTTTGCTTAAAGCTAAAATTTGATTTGCCTTGTTTTTCTAGGGTAAGCTTGTCAGTGAAGAGGCTTTTACTCGAATCGCTCCTGCTGTCCAAGGAGTGGCTGATTCATCGACAGTGCATAATCTATTTAAGGCACTTGCTGATGATAATGGCATCTCCTTGCGCTCATGGTTAACTTATCTAGATGAGCTTCTCAAGTAAGCATTGCTTGGAATTTAGTCTCAGATTATGCTCGTAGAAAGGCATATAATCAACTTTGTAGGATTCTCTATCATGAGGATTGAAGTTACCTGGAAATTGTATTGTTCTGCTTTGATATGGAAATGTTTCTTTCAAACAATGTCATGAATTATTTTTTTTTGTAGGTTTGTCACACGGTAGATAGTTTTGCATCTTTAACCTTCTAGCTTGTGATGCCCTTTCCGTTCAAATTAAAGGCTTACAGCTAACTTGCTAATTTTTTTATGAGTAAAGAATTATATTAAATATGAAAAAAATGTTTTAGAAACCTTGCTAAATTTTAGAACTTTAGTGTTGAGCTATTCTGACTCTCTTTACTGTTATTACATATAGTTGTACATGGAGACCTTTACCCTCCAGTTAAATTGACTCCCATGTGTGCAAATGCATGTTGCTAGTTTTTTCAATGGCCCCAACTATCTCTTAGCAGATGATAGTTGAAATTTGCACTTCTGCCATGTAGGGTACATGAAGGACGAAAATCATATCAGGCTCGAGAATGTACAAAGATCTCTTTGGAGCAGGTCTTATGCATTGGCTCTAGCAGGAAAAGGCCTGTGCTTAAATGGGACAATAATGTAGGATGGCCAGGAAATGTTATCTTGACAGATAAAGCAATCTATTTCGAGGTAATAATATAGTAGGGTGTCGTGTATTAATGATGGTTTATAATGTCATGCTACGTTGCTGGTTTGTTTGGTTTACTGTTTTCCTTTCTTTGGAGAGCACGGTGAATCACGAAGCATAACCTTAATGTTCCAAACTACTATGATTCACTTGCATATTAAGGGCAATGAAGCAGATGAAGTAGTGACAGTCAGCTTCACAGTTTTGAAAATTAGCCCACATACACCGTGCGCATGTCCCAAAGCAATGTCGGCAATTAAAAAAGGCTGTGATAAGTATGAAAGAAATGAAAAAGGCATCAGAAATAGAATTTAAGAGGGTGATTATAAAGATTGAATTGATTTTCCATAGCTAAAATGTTGATCCTGTGGACTCAGCTTGAAACTGCGTCAGAAGTCCTTTCCACCTAGTAACCCTGCTGCTGTTGACTAGATGTTTTTCAGTTGACTAGCTCTCTAACTTTTCAGTTGACTAGCTCTCGATGGACATGTTGCTTTCTCAGCATAAATTGACACAACTAGAGAATAGTTTCATTCTAGCATTGCTGAAATAGAGCCTCAATTACCCACCTGCGCTTGGCGTAGTTGGTTGAGACCGTGCCCTTCTTCCTGTCATGAAAGGTTGAGGGTTCGAATCTCCTGGCCGCGTTCCGCTGACTTAAGTGGGGGGCCCCGGCTGGTGGGTTGCTGGGCCAGTCCCTCCCGAGGAATATTCGAGCCCGCGAAGCGGGCCCGGACACCTCGGTCATAAAAAAAAAAAAAAAAAAAAAAAGAGCCTCACTTGCTAGCTTGAAATGCAAAAGCAGATTTTCTAAAACTTCATGGACCTTTTTGACTCATAGAAAGGACCCTGAGGAGTACATGATGAATTATCCCAATTATATTGTCCAAAGCTGTTGTTCCACAGAGATCAAATTGTATCATCTTCTTAGTGGACAAAATGATAGCTTCACAAATTGTGATGTTAATTTTGTTTGAGGAATTTTTTGCTTGTAACCTTTCATTTCATTGGCCCCTGTACTGTAGGCAGTTGGTGTAACGGGGCGCAAAGATTCAGCAAGGCTGGATCTTACAAAACCTGGAGCAAGTGTGGAAAAAGCAAAAGTTGGGCCTTTCGGATCTCTTCTTTTTGACTCTGCTATCTCTATTTCTTGTGGTTCTCAGTGAGTAAGCTTCTGTTGTCTGTCTCAGCTACGTATTTGCTATTTTATTTGCTTTCTCAGTTGTTTATGTTATAGCAGTTGAAGATTGACTATTCAGAAAAATTGACATGTATGCATGAAGATGGACCATGTTGACAGCAAAGGCAGTCCATTGTTTTTTGTTAAACCTGCTAAACTCTTCAAGTACAGTTCACTATGACAGAGAAATGAAGGAATCAGCATCTCTGGTTTAGCAGAATGTATTTGAGAAGAACAAAAATTGTGCAAATACGTGACCCAATTTTCTGTATTAGGAAAGAAGTTTCAGGGTAATTTATAGAACTATATCATATTCAGACGGATTTCCCATCATTTATCTGATGATTATCCTGGAATGATGTATTGCATCTACAAAAGTATACTGTTTGTTTTGCTTCCTGAATTTGACCATTCGAGGTAAATTTTGAAATACGACTTTCAAGGCATACATTAATGAAGCTGTTTTAATGAGACAGAAGGCGAGATAAAGTTTATGGTGTAGATTAATGAGTCTGTATCATTTACACACGTGTGGTTATTTTTCTCTAGGATTTATCTCTCCTCTAGACTTGCTGTAGAGCATTTGAGGATACAATAAGTGGTCGTGTTGCGAGATTGTCTCGCAAGCCCATGCTGATCATGTAGCCGCTGTAGATTTATTGCAAGACAATGAAAGCTTCCATTGTGATAGTCAGAAAATTAAACTAAACCAACTAGTGATACAGTCTGCATTCTACTTGTCAACTGTGTTGTTTCCACCATCGCATATCACCCACCTCTGTTTCTATATTACTCTCTCAAAAAATTTCCAAAAATCTTTATAGTTTTCAGAAAAAATTGCAATAGAAGACCAATCACATAATATGAAGGAGAGGTTTTGTTTTGTCCAATTTTATCACAATGTAAACATGGGAACTGATTATCTTTCATGTTTCATGTGTTCAAAAATGGTAGGTGATTGCCTCAACCAACAAAATGGTCACGTATAGCTGAAACCTAAATGAAAAGGGATGAAATTCGAAAGTCTGTCAATTCTTCAAGGAGCAACAGGAAAAAGGAGCTTACTAGCTTCATTTAAGAGCTGAAATTCACCATTTATGGTTTCTTGCTTCTGGAGATACTAAAATCAACCCTAATGCATTAGTCAATAACGACTCGCAACAACTGACGGCTTGACTGTGAGTTTTAAAGCACAGGTTGGCAAGTAGAATATGACTAACATCACGAGTGGGTTTAGTGTACTTTTGTTCCATAAAAGCACTCATCCAGAAAATTACATCATCAGCACATGGAGTACATCTATATTACCTATAGGAATTGTCCATTTAATGCAACTAAAAATTCTCAAAGCAGGAGTGGTTTCATTGCAAGGCTTGAATGTGAACTATTGGTTTATCTGCATTAGTTGTTGTAGATTGTTCTTTTGCTTTTTCTGTATTTCAACTCAAAACAGCAATGTCTATGCGTAGTCCTAAAATTTCTATGCAACTGCATGCAGGTCAGAGACATGGCTTTTGGAATTTGTTGATTTGGGAGGTGAGATGAGAAGAGATGTCTGGCATGCTTTTATTTGTGAAGTTATAGCTTTGCACAAGTTCATCCGTGACTATGGACCTGGCGACAATGATCAATCTATCTTTCATGTATATGGAGCCCATAAAGGAAAGGAACGAGCAATCATGAGTGCCATTAACAGTATAGCTAGACTTCAAGCTCTTCAATTTATGCGTAGGTTGTTGGATAATCCCCTTAAATTGGTTCAATTTTCGTACCTACAGAAATCACCCTATGGTAGTGTTGTTTGTGAAGCACTAGCTTTGAATTTTTGGGGTGGACAGTTAGTTACAAGGTATACAGAAGCAAGCTCTACATCAGATCGAGAATCATCGCCTTCTGATGAAATATCAGAAAATAGCAGTCATATTTATGACATTGATGGAAGCATATACTTGAGAAGGTGGATGCGATCTCCATCTTGGGTTTCCAGCTCTTCGGTCTCTTTTTGGAGGAATGCATCAATAAAACAAGGTCTTGTATTAAGTAAAAATCTTGTTGTGGCTGATGCAAGCCTGGTAGAAAAAGCAGCAACTACATGCAGGAAGAAAGGTGAGATGGTTGAAAAAACACAAGCGACAATAGATGCTGCAATGGTGAAGGGAATACCGAATAACATAGACCTTTTCAAGGTAGGAATTTCTTTTGTCCTTTCCTTTATTCATGTTTCTTGGTCAGCTATAATTGGTTAATTCATACTTTGGCTTAGTGTTTGTTTGTTTGGAGGATGGCAGGGAATGGAGGGATGGAAGGAAATTGGAGAGATTATCAAACCATAGAAAGACAACTAAAAAGATGCCATTTTGCGTTATAAGCAATTAATGCAGCACCTGCAAGATTAACTAAAGTTTTGGTCTTTCCGAATAAAAGATAAAAACTGTAGGGTACCACTTCAAACATGGTTTCCTGATATGTAACCATGCCAATATTATCTAGTCATTAACACAATATATATATATATATATATATATATATAGAGAGAGAGAGAGAGAGAGAGCAATCATGTAATTCAACATAATAAGTTAGAAGTTATCCAATTTCCCATTTTGACAGGAAATAAGCTTTGATAAATGAACTACTTAAGAGATATGCAAACTGTGTGTAAACTTCATAAAGTACTAGGAAAACGAGAACTATTTTGTACCTTTGCTCTAAAGAAGAAACGGGATCTACCATATTCTGCTGAGTAACCCATGTGTGGTATTTGAAACTGGCTAAAAAGAAAGGATGAACAACATGACTGTAAATCAAAGAGTAGGAAGCCACAGCATTGCAAAGGATGGTAGATGGAACATAACTGAGGTAGTAAAAAGAAACTAATTTTCTGGCCAAAAAAGAATCACCAAATTTATGACCAGAAAGAAAGAGGCTTGGTGACAAAACTTTTCAGGAGGGATAGCTCAAAATGATAAAAGTTCAGAACAGGGAATTTGGATGAGAAGGAGTAGTTATCTTTTACTTTTCCTGATTTTTCACTGTATGAGTTGAGTGTTAACATGTGATTAATGCTCCAACATCACTCAGTAAATGTCTATAAACGGAATGTATAGGATAGACAAGAGGGAAGCATTTTTTGTAAGATAGACTTTTACTGAAAATGAAACTAGTTAATACAAGAACAGATGGAAAAAATAAATAGAGGGTACCACACAAATTCATAGTAAGATCAGGGCATGGAGTTAAAATCAACAAAGGAAAAGATAACTGCTCTTTCTCATCCAAATTCATAGTAAGATCAGAGCATGGAGTTAAAATCAACTGATTCAGATCCTAACCCTGAACAATTTGGCTTAATGTTCTTGTTCTTATTCGGATCTCCGCTCATAGTTTTGGTGCTCTTACCGTTGTATTAAAAGCCTTACCCGATTCATGTGGTGGGGCGATTTGCTTGCATCGCTAGAGATTAATCAACCTGAAGGTTTCGATACCTAATGAAATCCTTCAAATTGTCCTTATTCCATTTGACCCCAATGCACCACATGGGAGAAAGTGGAGCCAACAAGTTGGAAAGGTGAGATCAGGAGGAAGAAGAGCTGCAGCATTGAAACAACTGTTGGCAATGAAATGCCAGAATTATTGACCAATAGTGGATTAAAGAACTAAATGCTTTGTGAATTCCCTCGACACCTCATGCAATTCCAATCAAGCAAAATAAAATTTCACGATAAACAGAAATTTTTACCAAGCAGCAGCCCAACAGGAGGAGATTCCAAAGAAAGTTTGTCTCCCTTGAAACACCAAGATTGATACTGAAAGGGCAGGGAGGAAGGATTAAACATGATTAAGTTCCAAATCATGAAAGCAAGACATGATGAAGTAGGGATAGGTGGCCAGTGTGGTGGACTTGAGAATGCAAGAACATCTTGGTGTCCAATAGCACTTGGTGCATTTTACTCGCTTGAAAGAACTAAACGGGAAATGCTGACTTTGACATTGCTATATATATATTGGGGTTTTTGTTTTGGTTTTTTTTTTTTTTGGGGGGGGGGTGTTGGTGAGGGGGAGGGTGTTTGTTGTTGCTCCCTTGGTGCTGTCACTATTGGATTTCCTATTTTTGATCAACAGAAGTCAACTTGATGTTTCTTACTGTGGTATTTGAAGATCTTCGAACTATTGCTTTTTCGATAAAAAAAAATATTTCATTTTGCAGGAAATTATATTTCCTTTGACAATCCCTATCAGAAGTTTTGAAAGGCTCAGACGCTGGGAGGAGCCTCACCTCACCATCTCATTTCTTGCATGTGCATATACCTTGATATTCAGGTAGGCTTTTGACACTCCTCTAATCCTTGTCATGGATTTGGAAGATGAGACTTGAGCTAGAAAACAAACATGCATTGTAATCACTAGAACTTACAAAATACAAGCTTATTGTGTACTTTGTACATACCCGCAACATTATCATCAGCTGTAGAAACTCTTATAGTATGTCTACTATGATCATTATCTCTGTATCTTTATTTATTTAATCCCTTTTTGCATTGAATATAAATATCGGAGGCACTTTTACCATTATTCCTTTGGCAATGGCCTATTATCATTATGGATTACAACTATAACTTGATAAGTTGGGATTCATATTTTTCATCTGCACAGCCTGTCCTTTCTCTGAAATTAGTACTTTGAACTGTTTCTTAAATGATTAGTGCCTACTTTTAACTCTTAAGGTGAACAAAAATTGTTGAAAACATTCTTCCTATTTGACATAAAAGATGCAGATTTTGATGTTAAAAAAAAATCAAAAAATTAGAATTTGCCTTCTGTACCTTGGAGATTACAAGATGAACTGACTTTTATGATTTCTCAAGTAGTCTTAGTTTTAGCACTCCGTCTTTGATGATTTTTTAAGTAGTCTTATTCTTTTGGCACTCATTGGCGACATGGTGGTTTGCAGGAACTTATGGTCATATGTATTTCCATCAGCATTAATTATTCTTGCAGCTGGTATCCTGACATTAAAAGGATTGAAAGAGCAGGGCCGCCTCGGCAGATCTTTTGGATCAGTTACAATTCGTGATCAGCCACCTTCGAACACCATTGAAAAAATCATAGCTTTGAAAGATGCTATGCGTGATGTTGAGTACTATCTCCAGAATCTGAATATTTTACTTTTAAAAGTACGAACGATTGTGCTTGCTGGCCATCCTCAGGTACGTTGACATGATTGACTGACAGTTCTTTCCTTACAGTATTTTATCAGTACTCCTGAACATCCTTTTTTCGGCTTCTATAAGATAAAAACAAGAACAGCTGCCAATAGCCTTTTCTCACTCAGAATAGTTGGATGCATGGATCATTTTGTGCCATTGCGCTCTATCATGTACCATGTCCTCTCCAATGGTACTCGAGATTTTTCTTATTTTGTCAAAGAACTTTGCTCATTTCATTTGCCCTTTTCACTTGCATCTTCCTTGTAATATCACATGTGCATGTTCATCTAGGTAAATCCAGTTTGTGTCAGGTAATTTTTGTGGGTCCATTCAATGACTTTTCTTCTGATGTATTACATGATGTGGGACTATTACTCCGTCATATCAAAGCGCATATTACTGTATGTAGTGCCACCTTAAATGAAAAAAGTTGAGACAAGAAAACAATTAGTTCCGATGATTTTCTAGCTGCATTTAGTATTAAAGTTCTGCCTTACTAGAGGGGTAGTGAATATCTAAAACTGGAAGAGCGTGAAACAAATTTTCTTAGGAAAAGTTACACTTGTTTTTTTCTTTTTAACTTTGCAGATTTAGTTCAACATATTGTCTATTTGACAATTTAGTACAAGTTACATTTTTCAAATCAAAGTAAGTCACTGTGGCACATTATGAGTTTGTTTTTGATTAAATCTTGTACTTTTATAATTAGGCTGTAACCTCTTATTAGACCGAGAAAAGATTAACAAAAAGTTTCTTGTTCTCTTCTATTCCGTTCAAGTAAACTGAAATTGTTGATGTAATCTATCCTCCTATACAACTCATGATGGTGTGTGGCATCATGTCATAGGTTTGGGAGCTAGCCAAAATGAAATAGACTCAATCCACTATGCAGGTGCTTCGCTCTGGTTTTTGCTTAGGACATGTGTTACGCTTGTTTCCTTTCGAGCTTCGTATCCTATGGGCCATGATGCTTAGAGTCGTTATGTATTTTATACGAGGACCCATTGCATTCGTATCAGTGCTTTCAGTTGGATAAGAAAAGGCATAAACGAAAACTTAACAAAGTTATTCTATAAACACCAGGGTGTCCCCATAATTTAGCCAATACTCAGGAGGTGTCTTACTAGAGTCATGGAGCAATGAAATTGAGAAGCTCTGGTTTTATGGCTCACTTAAGTTATTATCTTCACCAAATTCCCGTATGTATTGACTCTCAGAATAACCGACTATTGAGTATATGGACCATTTATTACGTCTACTGAACTCCCAATGATATACATGCTCAACCCTGTAAGGTACATATAAATTTTATAGTTCTAAACTTGTTAACAACGTGTATTATCTCAATTACTATTTCTTGAATCTTTAGTTATGCTTTTCCATCTTGCTGCGTTGCCGTGGGCTTCCATCCCTAGTTATCTATGATAATGATGTTAGGACTTAACATAACCCCATTCACAACGTAGATGACGGGCGCTGTCCCGATTGGTAACACTTGACCGGCCTGCTTTTATCTAATCTACTGTTATATAAAGGTCGTGTCTCGACTCGAGTTTGCGACAAGTTGACAACTATGCTGCTGTCATTACTTTCAATTCTTGTATGATCACATTCTTTCTGCGGCTTCATCTTTTGCTGGTTTCTCTGTATAATTTACCCTTCAACTCGTCATCAGCAATAGCATCATGTCGGTATAGCTGATGACTTATTTAATGTTGTTTCTGCCTAATTAGCATGTGTGGCAGTGCCATACTGGATATATAGAAAAGTTAAAATTAAAAAAGACTTAACTATATCAAGATTGCAGGAAGTGCTGATGCAATTTGTGTGATTTTTAAGTTAAAACCTTCCATTCTGTACTGACAAGTCTCTCGATATCTGTATTTGATGTTTGTCCTCTCTCTCTCTCTCTCTCCCTCTCTCTCTAATCATGTCCTCTTTACAGATAACAACAGAGGTTGCCCTGGTTCTGTTGTCTTCGGCGACAATCATGCTCCTCGTGCCGTTCAAATATATTTTTAGTTTTCTTCTGTTTGATCTCTTCACAAGGGAGCTAGACTTCCGGAAAGAAACGGTGCGGAGGTTCAGGAGTTTCCTAAAGGAACGTTGGGACATGTTACCGGCAGCACCAGTCATAGTCTTGCCTTACCAAAATAAAGAATCCGGGTCGTCCAATGGAACAGCAATTGACAAACAAGAAAGATCGCAAAGCAATCTCAGAGGCGGCGATCAGCTATAAGTAGTGAATCTTCCCTGCTACTTCTTCCTCATTCTTGTACATACATTAATTCGGAAAGTATCTCGTTATTAGGACTTCTTGCGCTCTCTTCTGCTCAGCCGGCACGGATAAACGATATTGCTCGCCATTCTTCAGTTCGCTGGATATGCGTGCATTTTCTTGTTCGTTTTTCCTTGCAATAGTTGCTAGTACACTTGTCTGTGCCCCTTTGAGATATCACTGGGACTGAGTATATATACTGGAATGAACCTCGACACCCTGTATCATGCTTGGCACCGTCTAGATCGCATGAGAAGTTGTTCTGAAACCAGGAACATGATCATATCATATTGCAACTCGAATCGAACAAGGAAAGCAAGAAAAATCGAGCGGGGTTGCAAAATGGATTCCTAAAGAGTCCGCGACGCCCTGATCATCAGGACTCCAACCAGCCATAAAAAGGATGCCCTCAATCCATTGCGAGCCTCTATAGCACTGTCGAGACGAGCACTGTCCCGTTCATGTAGCCAAGTGGATAAACTGCATAAAGCTCCTGAAAGTAAGTGTGAAACGGAGATCCTGTTTATATTTTCCCTTTTTCCTCTTTTCTATATCGGCTACCTGGAAGCTTATGAATCGGTTAATTGATGACTAACAGGTATAACAGTTTCCGATGGGTATATATAGAGATCGATCGCATCTAGAAGAGCCTTGGGGGGGGGGGGGGGGAGGGGGGGGGGGGAATGAGAACGCAATTGGGGGGGGAATGAGAACGCAATTGCTTGCTCATTTCACCTTTCGGTCCGATCGGAGCAGGTCTATCGGGTCATCGCGCAATGGTTGAGTTCATCTCTATGCAGTGATAACGGTAACGGTGCGCCTTTTACCAATTTGGTTAAAGGCAGGTGATTCCAAGACTTTCTTTATTCACAAACAAGCAATGGCGGGCCTTGAGTTAATTTGCAAATACATCAATGACTTGGACTATTAACGAAGAAGAAGTAAGGAACACATGATGGCATCTCGTATGCTCTTTGCTCTCCTGTGCACCGAACGAATCGCCGAACTAGGGGGAAATTACTCAAAAAGTCCTAAACCTATTGTAATTGTGCCAATTCAGTCCTTTTTTTTGCCGATTCAGTCCTAAATATTTTACAATTGTGTCATTTCAGTCTATCCGGCGAATTTTGGCTGGCCAACGCTGACGTGGACGCCAGCTGGCTGGCGATCGAATATTTTATTATTATTTTGAATTTTTTATGAATTTTTAAATAATTTTTTATGATTTATTTTTTTTTCTGCCCCTCACCAGAGCACCTCTAGCCGGTCGCCATAGTCCGGCAACCGGCCAGAGGCGTGGCTGGAGAGGCCTCGCCTGGCGATGGCGGGGGCCGACCTCGCTGTCGTCGAGAGAGGCGGAGCCCCGCCATGGCCTGGCGAGGCTCGACCTCACCCGATCATGGCAAGGCTCGACCTCCATGACCCAACTCCTGATGGCGCGGATCCCTCTCTTCAACCTCGTTGTTGCCGTGCAGTTCCTTGCTTTCGCGGGCTCGCGCGCGCTCTCTCTCTCTATGGAGAGAGAGAGAGAGAGAGAGAGAGAGAGAGAGAGAAAAGCGTACACGGTATAATTCGAATGTCGCCATCGTTTTCCTTCGTAAACGATGAACAGTGAAAGTAGCTTAGCTTGCTGGCCTCGCTGGATCGCACGAGGCCCTTCTGAATCTTCCCCTCCCATGCGTTGCAGTTGCAGTGGCTAACCCATGATATGCGTACGTGGATGGGTTGCATCTCAATCATCATCATCGACGGCCGTCGCCGCACCACCGTTAAACACCGCCCCAGTAAGAAGGCGCCCCTTGCTACCCCACGGTCTCCGACGAAGATAAGTCCGGCTGCGCTCCGGTGGACGAGACACCGAAACCTCCGCCCACCGACGGCGAGGTCGGCCCCCGCCCAGGCCGGGCGAGGCCTCTCCGGCCAGAGGTGTTCTGGTGAGGGGAGGAGGAGGGGGAGGGGTAGAAAAAAATAGGAAAAAGAAAAAGAAAATAAAAAATATTAAAAAATTCATAAAAAAAAATTAAAATAATAATAAAATATTCGATCGCTGGCCGGCCAGCATCCACGTCAGGGCCGGCCAGCCAAAATTCGACGAATGGACTGAAATGACATAATTGTAAAAGGTTTAGGATTGAATCGACAAAAAAAAGTTTAGTACTGAATTGACACAATTACAATAGGTTTATGACTTTTTTGTAATTTTCCCTCGAACTAGACATGCTTTTGGTGGACATTTACCCAAAAAAAGTCATAAATCAGTTGAACTTGGGCCCAATCCCAAAAAAAAAACCTCAAACTTTGGTGTTTGTCCCAAAAATATCCACAACTTTTGTTTGTCTCCTAAAAAACCTCAAACTTATTATTTTGTCCCAAATCTACCAATCCAATCCCAAAAATACCTCAAACTTTGGCCTTTGTCCCAAAAATATATACAATTTTTTTTGGTCTCCTAAAAAATCTTTAACTTTTAAATTGTCCCAAATCTACCAGTCCAATCACCAAAAAAATCCTCAAATTTTGGCCTTTTTCCCAAAATTATCCACAACTTTTTTTTGTCTCCTTAAAAACCTCAAGCTTTTGATTTTGTCCTTAATGAATCTTAGGTAGCAGGTTGACCTCATTATAGTTACATCTTCGTTGTTGACGTGGAAAAATTCTCAAAAAATGTTCTCTCTTTAGATTAGTAATTAGGGCTGATTGTCAATCGTGCTCTTTTCATATCTCTCCCTTCCATCTCGTAGAATTCCCAACGATTCCGATGTCAACCATCTAGCTTCTGTCGAAACTCCAAGTGATTCTCGACCGTCGCCCGATGATGTAGCCTTATCCTGAGACAATATCAACCATCGTCATTGGCTTCTTACCCATTGATAGTCCTTGATGCCAATCGAGCTTCCCACCAAGGACCATCGTGCCGACCCTACCTCTGTGACGACAAGCTGCTGCCCCCAACGCTTTCTTGTGATCTTCATTTCGGTAAAGATTTGAAGTATAAGAAGAAGATTCGTTAATATCTTGTTTCCACTGAAATTTATATGTGAATCTCGGGCAACTCAATTATGTCTCAAAATGAATGAATGCGGCTACAATGTGTCAAACATTCTCCCTTACATTTTGATATTTGTCTAACAATTGTGGGTTTTGTTCAACTCGGCGCGAAACACTTTTTTTGTAATAATTATGGTAGATTTGAGACAAAATCAAAAGTTGGAGGTTTTTTAGGAGACAACAAAAGTTGTGGATATTTTTGGGACAAAGACCAAAGTTTGAGGTTTTTTTGGGACAAAATCAAAAGTTGAAGGTTTTTTAGGAGACAAAAAAAAGTTATGGGTATTTTTGGGACAAACACCTTTTTGGGATTAGGCCGTTGAACTTGTGCAAATTCAATCCTTTTAATTTGGCCAATCTAGTCCTAAATATTTTGATAACTTGCCAGTTTAGTGTGTCAATTTATTTCTAAAACTTTTGATGATTTGTCCCTTTAGTCCTAAATCTTTTGAAGATTTGTCAATTTAGTCCTCTATATATATTTAAAAAGCTCTATTTAACTTTATTTCTTATTTTTTTTGCTAACCTTAGGCCGGCGAGGGCTGGCTAACTAGGGAGGGTGTGGGTTCCCTAGCCCAAACCAAGAAAGAAAAAAGGGGAAAAAAAAAAGAAGAAAAAGGAAAAACTAGTTATAAAGAACAATGCACATATATTAAAAAAACTAGTCACATCAGCACTAATTGTGCTATATAGGATGATCAGTGCTGACTAGGCTGCCACGTCTCTATTTTCTTGCCAGAATTGGTTGGAATGATTAAATTGATAAATCATAAAAAAAAAATTAGAACTAAATTGGCACAATTGAAAGGTTTAGGACTGAACTGACAAATCTTCAAATGGTTAAGTTAAAAGGTTTAAGGCTAAATTAATATAGGTGCAGTAAATTTAAGTCTTTTTTGAGCAATTTTTCTCGAATGTGATGACGTCTGAAATGTGTATACAAGGCATCATCACTCTTGGTTGACTTCTCGACTAAAGATGTCAGTTGAGAACAGGGATAACAAGGGCTCAAAGAGGGATTGGTGAGTAATAGGAGGACAACGAGTAGAGAGAGATCAAATAGTAAGAGGAAAGCTTGGTTTTTTTTTTTTTTTTTTGGTAAGGTTTCTAATTTTCTATTCTCGGGAACACAAATAAGCTCGTTTGTGTACGTTAATTGATGTTTCTATTCTTGGGAACATAAATAAGAATAAAAAAATAGCTTATTTGTTCCTCACCGATCCCAACCGCATCTACTGACATTTTTATAATAAAATAAAATATAATCGGAAATAAAAAAATTTATGATCGTACCAAACATATTTATATTCTTTTTTTATACCGAAAACATAAATTTTATGCAGTTACCAAACGTATTCTTCTGCTCAGAAACTGTTCCCGAGTACAGAGTTAGGAAAAATCATTTCTGCTCGAAAATTGTTCTCAGAACAGAAACGTTACCATACGCACCGTTAGATAACTATACATTCACTATTTATTTTCAATGATTTACTGTTGGAGGTGTGACTGTGACTCATGCTCTTTATCCGACGATGGACCTAACAAAAATTCGTTAATCAAAAAAGCTCCCATAAATCAACAATAAACTATCACAGCATGTACATCCACTTCTTCCCTTGCATTTACACATTCATACACTTCTCTGTGCATATAGCTATCGCTATATATCACGATATGAGCATCAACAGTTCTGTTGTTATTGAGCTCGGCACCGTTTAAATCACACGAGTTGTTCAGAAACCGGAAACATCATCAGATTATAGTCACGACTCAATCCCGATCACGTCAATGTATGGATTCGAGAAATCGATTCACATAATGAACCCCAAAGAATGATGGGTACCGACGATCACGGGTAGTATGATCACCAGAAGCCACCATCCATGGAAGGATGCCCTCAAATCGGCTGATCCATTGCAAGTCGATGTACCGTCATGATAAGAGCATACCGTCGCATTCCTGTATTCAAGAGGCACAGATGTTCGATGATCGAGCCGGTCAGATTCAAAACCGGATCTTACGAAATGTGGTTTTGGAGAAGCCAGCGCATTTACTGATGATTGGTATTGCTATATCACAAAGAACTTGAATCTGCATTAGTTAAGCATTTAATTGTTTTGAAGGGTTTACACCAACTTATGGTGGAGACTAGAATTTTTGCAGATGATGTGAGGTTAGGCCGTCGAATGGCAGTCCTACAACTTCTCGATGTTCTCAGGCAAACGATAATGAAGCACCAGTGATTATATCAAAACATCCGAAAAGAGAACTGATGTCGAGAATCACCTCGATGAGCAGAAGCTCACGACGTAATCTGGGCTAGTGCATGTTCTGAGGCTCGTCCGGTCATCTTTCGCATAGCTATAAGCATCCGGGCATACGGACTTGAAAGCCCTTGAATAGTTACTTGGCTGGCAAGTCTCTGCTGTTCCAAACTCGCCCCTGCAACAATACTCATCCGTGTTGAACTTATCGCATGCGCTATTGCAAGCAATCACCTTCCCGTCGGACTTAACGGCGAGCTCCGAGGGGCAATTTGATCTCAAATCTCCCTCGCACCCTGCGGTGCTGCAATTTCCCTTACCATTCAGGGTTTTTATCACTATGGGCAAATTGAAGCCGGTCACGAGGCTAACGTCATAGTAATCCGTGTCTCCGAGGGTGAACTCAGCAATCGAAACCGGCGGAATCCCAGACCCGGTGCAGTTCAAGGAATTGTCGCATCCACCAGTTTGACACTTGCCACTGCCGTTCTTATCGAAATCGCAGCCGGTTCGGCCCCAAATCCGCCCGGACCAAGTGGCCGAAGCAGTGTAGGCAGCAGATTGGCCCGGTTTCAATGGAAAGACGCTGCCGTTAAAACTTCCACTATTATTTATCCCGGGCCATACCGTCTCCTTGCAGTTGTTTACTATAGCAAAGTTTCTGGTCTCTTCAGAGGCTACTTCTGATTACACAAAACCAAAAAACAAGGACAAGAGTACATTTTATGCTTCACGTACTAAGAACCTAGGCCAACATAAGTATCCAACAGTGAACAACATGCAACTACGGCGAGCGATATAAGTTGGAAACCGTCTGATAGAATCATTCGACTAACGGCGAGATAAAGCGGCGAACAACATCATTTATCTGTGGCCTCCCAAAGAGAATGATAACTACAAGCTAAACACACCTGGCAATTAAACTTACAGCTTGGTAAAAACCGATGGGAGGCAAGCATGTCGTCCTAAGTAAGTTTGGACGGAGATGTACTCCCAACAGTACTCGCGCCGGCGCCCCAATCATCTCAACCGTCGACCCATGTGAAAAAAGTTAGCTGCGAAGCTTATCACCGGATCAAATTGTCGAGAATAACCGAGGCGCCGAATGAGAGCACATAGAGAGGTAAAGGATCTTCGTCCGACTAGCTCTTCTTAATGTAAAGAGAGATTCATACTGCCACATTTTACCTGTTGCGGCTACGGCCAGGGCTAGCAAGACTTTGAGAAGCGGACTGACGTGAAAAGCCATTTCTCTCCGGTTCGCCCTCTATCTCACTTCGACAGTGCACGAGAGGTACGCGCGCGCGTTTATATCAATGGCGAACTTCGGAAAAAGAAGAAGAAGAAGAATGCGTGTGGAAGAGAGTGAATCTACGAACGAACAGAAGCTAAGGCAGCACAGAAGAGATTAAAAAAAAAAAAAGGCGGGTTCGTTGCTTAGTTCAATGATCAACAAGATACCTTGCTCCTAACACATCTTCGGCAGATTTTCACATATATTCCACCGCTATATCTTTTCACTTTTGAAAACTATATAATATTTGTGTAGCGTCATTTCTTGAATAACCTAGGGACATCCCATTTTGCAAAAAGTAGTCTATGTCTTCCAAGCTCTGGATTAGAACTCATCTTTCACCTTTGGAGTTGGAATTAGTGCGTGTAATACGCGTGAAGATTTACTTGTGCCATTTGATTGGAAGCTAAGGAAAGCAAACAAAGGGTAATGGCACATATGATTCATGAACTTTGACCCGCTATGTAATATGATCCATGTTTTCAATATAGTCCCCAGGCTTTTGGTATATGTCCAATTGAGTCCGTGAAGTATATAAATACGTTGAATATTATCATTTCGTCAATTCAAGTTCAAGGACGATATCGAATACTTTCATGAAGTGTATGGACTAAATTGAATATATCAAAAGTGAAAAAATTATCCAAAATATCCTAAACTTATTGTAATTTTGTTAATTCAGGCCTAAATCTTTTAATTTTACCTATTGAATCACAAATATTTTAATGTTTTGCTAATTAAGTCCATTCGACCTGTTTTGGCCAAAAATAACTGATGTGGATGCCAGACATCCTACATGGCACGGCCGACTATAACTTAAACAATTTTTAATAATATATTTTTTTAAATAGCTGATGTGGATGCTAGACATCCTTGCTAGCCTCGGGCATCGTGGCTCTCACTAGCCCCAGGAGAGTGTTACGGCCCTTGCCTGTGGCCGACGCTAGCCATCACTGTCAAAAAACAAAGAAACTAAAAGTAATAATAATAAAATAAAAAGTTAGAAAAGAATACCTAAATATTATTTAAAATTATCCACGTAAGCGTCGGTCATGTCATGTAGGACAATCGACGTTCACATCAGTGATTTCTGATCAAAATTGGCCTGATAGATTCAATTGGCAAAACGTTAAAAAAATTTAGGACACAGTTGACGAAATTAAAAGGTTTGGGCATTGAAACGGAAAAAATGCAATAAATTTAGGACTTTTTTTTTATAAATTTTTCGGTGGTCCTTTCCTTTATATATGTCAATTCTTTGATGAACCACTTGATCCCTTACATCATGCTGAAGCAAACTAAACATCCACCTTGAACAGAAGGATGGGAAGGCAATTGAATCCATATTTGTGCCCAATACAAATTGTATAAAAAGAAGCTAAAAAGAATAAACGACTTTTTCCATCACAAGCTACGTAGCAATGAATGATATCTTATGCGAAAAAAGTAAGGCATGATTCCATAGCTCCAAAGTTTTTTATTATGGTAAAAGCTAGAAATCTCTTCGTATATCCATGGAGGAAATAGCCTTGTAAGTTTTCGGAAGTGTATTTGTGGGGAAAAAAAACTAAGATTCTCATCCTTCTGTTATGGCAAAATAAAAGTCTCATCTGTTAATCTTCTTATAAATTGAAAGGAAAATGAAATAGAATGTTTAATGTGATTAGAACCCTCATGAACAATGGGGGACATGTAACAAAGAGAATAGTAGTTGCAACTTTTTGAAGCTAAATGTGCAAAATCGATATGATATATACGAAAAATTTATACAGATAACCTCATTTTTATTTTTTTTGCCTACATTCGATAATCAGGCTGGCCGACCATCTTTGAAGCATTTCTTCTTGTTCAATTTATCAAATAAAGCCACGGACTTACAACCATCAACCCTGATGACATGTTGATTGAGAATCATGCGGAAAACTGAATTTCCTATATTTCGATGCATATGACAAAAAAAAAAAGTACTATTGAGAGCCTATTTATAGGCTTTATTATATAGGACTATCGAAGAAAATCAAATCAGATATGCATAATAAAAACAAACATAGAAAATTAGAAAAAATATCTTAAATATCTCTAAACGATATTTAAAATATCTCTTAACAATATTGTAACCGTTGTGCAGCCTAAGCATTACACAGAGACAAAACAGCAGTCCTTGGATCATTCTTTACGTGGTTGATCTCGAGACGACCATGGATGCACCAAATCTCATTGAGTGAGACAGACATACCTCCTCGAGTGTCTCAATGCTGTGATGTCGACTTGTAAACAACGTCCCCAGTGGGGCAAAAAACACAGTGATATGACTTCGCAGCATGAGCTCAGTTCTCTTTCCTATTCCTCACCTAAACGCCTGTAACACAATCTGTGCGAAGGCAAACTGGGTGTGAAACATTACCCTGCCATAATGTGATGTGTTTTCAATGCCAATAAAAAGTAACCCACCATGAATATGATATCTATCTAGTGTGATGTATGAAATATATGACAAAAGTGTAGTGTTGGAGTATTTCTATTGATCAGTCATGTAACCCTCTTGGCACAGAATATTTAAAGCATCTTACTTTGAGATTCTCAAGTTTTTTGCCCTGGTTTACCAACCCTCTAATAAAATTTTCCCAATAATCAACCCAATGGTGACAATACTAAAAGTCCAGATGTTCCCGAATAAAGCCGATAGTATATCTGTGTAACTTTGCTTATACGACGAGCAGAATAAAGAAACGGCACATGTCGATTCAGATGAATTTAACATGTTCAAGACAGGGTCACACAGGTTGCCAGCTCCATTTAGATGTAGCCAAACACCAGCTTCATGTGAAGATGGAAATTGAAAGTGCAGTTTGGAAGGGAGATTAAACCTGCATGATTCCCTACTGCAGATGTCAGAGCATCACCTCTTATTGTAACGATAGTACAATGAGAATATCAGGTAAAATATAGACAGTTATCCCACTGTCAAAAAACAAAACTTTGAAGGGAAAGATGATGCTCAACAAATTCAACCCTCCCCGAACCCATCCATCTAAAAGGGAAAAGAAAAGTAAGGACAAGGAAAATGCCAAAACCCATCTCTTAAGCCATATCTCAGGTGTCCCGACTTCAGCTCCAGATAACCTGGCAAACCAACCCGAGCAATTCACGATCTTCGAGGTTAATTGAGCAAAGAATGTAAAATCATATATCTCCATTAGAAGGCAAAATTGGAGGCGCGACACAAGTGCGACAAAGCTATGCTCAACTTGCTGTCACCTTCTTCCTGACTATCCTCTTCCTCCTTGCCTTTGGAGGCGGTGCTTCCCCATCGACGGTATCTGTGTTACCTTCCTTGCTACCAAAAAGTCCAAGACCCGTAACAATGGCATTTTTCGATATGAACCATTTGGAAGAGGACTTAGGTGCAACTTCTTCAGACCTATTATAAGCCTTCAGAAGGCTGTCTGACTGAGCCAGTGGATCAGGCTCCATGCCAAGCCAAGCATGCCTCAACGTCTGCCCTACATTGTCATTCATAATCCTGCATAAAAGAAAAGAAGAATTTAGGACGAAAGCCGAACTCAATCAAACAATCACGCAGCACTTTCAGCTTCCATGAATTCATATTCACTACCAAAAAATAGCTGATAAATAGCCGAGGAAGTGACCGATGAAAGGATCTTCACAAGCTTACATGTTCTTAAAGGTAGTATAAGTTTGTTGCATATAGCACAAATAGAATGTGACTCCACAGAGAGAGAGAGAGAGAGAGAGAGAGAGCGCACCTCAGAGCAGTTCCAAAGAACAGGGCCACTCCAATAACATCAAAATGGTTTGTCAACAATCTATCAGATCCACATAAAAGCTGATAACTCAAGTTTGCGTTTATGCCCAGGAAAGCACCATAACCAAGTGCATTTGAGCTCACTGCGGGTATCGTCACCGATAACCTGTCAATTATTGTGAGGTAAGCAAATATATCATAGGACTTTCTTCCATTATAAGATGGAACCTTAGTCTTGTTATCTGTTTTCTTTTCAAAGCAGCATTACCACACCAGGAAAAAGTAGCCTCAGAAATGCTTACCTTTCGTTCTTTTTACTTGCTAGAAAATTGGACAAAGAACCTTGCACTGTCCCAGCAGTCAACCCAAGCATACACAGCTCTGCAGCTCTGAAACAGAAAGAATGGAACCTCTTTTGCAGGTCAAACTCTCTCATTGGGTAACTCTTCTCAAAGATATTGTTGGGGAGCTTCTGCAATGTATTTTGTAGATCAAACCGGAATGTGTCCCCATATGAACGACAAGGGGCAAGTGACCAAACAACAGCAGCATTGCACAGAGATGCTGTGAGAACGTTTATAAGCGCCAAATCCCACTCCTGCTTTATCCTGTAACAAGTAGAAAGAAGTCATCTCTGCATGTCCAAAGAAAACATCAATTACTCCTGCATATCCTGTAATAAAAGAGAGAGACACCAACCTCTCTTTACGATTCTTCAATTCCCATGAAACAGCAAAACCAATGGTGGCAGCTTGCTCTAGGAGAAGCTTATATAGGAAAGAAGGATCTGCAATCATCCTATTAAAAATAACAGCCAAGAGAGTAAGTTTGTTGACAATCACAAGCAAGTGCATGTGCAAAAATTGAACTATGCATCTTGGACCCTACGACGTAGAACCTACTGAGGTCAATCTTTCCCTTTTGCTGATCAACAGCAATGGTCCAAGGAGCTTTTTTGTTTCTGATATAGCTAAATGGGCACCCTTTCCCAAGGAAATCAAGGGGTGGGCAAAAATCCATTAAGAAGTGGAAATCATCCCAAATTATGAATCTAGACTCATCGGATATCTAGGGTACATGGCAATCTGGCTCTTCAACCTTGGTAACAAGATCCATCGAAGGAAGGCATCATACCTACCATGGTTTAAGCAGCTTCCCATTACCCCTTACTGTCAAGTTGGGGAAAAGAACATCTACTAACATCTGGTACTCAGAACGTTAAATAAAATTTGCTTCACCATTATAAAGATAGCCTCCTCCAGAAGCAACAAGATTACTTGATCTAAGATCGATAATTGCACAATCACCAAAATTGCTGCCTGCTCACAGACATAGCAGTTCATCCAAAGATTTAAAACTACAGTTGAGACAGTTTCTGAACAAGCTACAGCATGATGAAGTTGTTTTTTTTTTTTTTTGGGTAAGGGCAGCATGATGAAGTTGTTTGTCACTATTACCTGCCAATAAATGCCCTAGACATAGCTTCCGGTAGCGATCGTGATATAAACCTGGCAGTTGTTGGTCTAGCATTGATTGCCAGAAACTTAACCATTTGAGCGGAGCTGACCAAACCCTGCAGGCCATTTTCAGTATTCTCCTGGATATGTAAACAGTTGGAAATAAATACAGAGGAAGAATCCACACCATTTCACATGCTTGCCGAAAGCCAGCAGGCAAATCCATCATCGTCTTCTGCCATTCATTTAATACTGCATTAACGAATTTGCGGTCGAATAGCTGGGAGAAAGAAAACAATGATCAGGCAGTGCATAAGATATATTGCCATTTTATAACGTATAAGGATGCATATTAGCATAAATGCAACCTCTTCCAGAAACATCCTTCTCCTAAATAGCCCTCCCTCGTCACCTTCATCGCCATCATCAAAGTCGTCAAAATAATCATCATCATCACCGTCATCGTCACCTCCATCACCTCCCCCATGACTGATCCTCTTTCCAATATCACCACCACCTCCCCCCGTCGCAAGCTGTGGAAAAAAAAAAATCAGCACTTCATCTAAAATAATGAATTTTAGACAAATTGACAATCCTACACCGGGGGAAGTATAAAAAGCCAAAGAATATCAGAAAGTTGCATCCTTCAAGGAATTTATCGATGCAAAATTGCTGGAGTTATTTCTCAGTTCATTAGATAAACGTAAAGAATTTCCTAATCATCTTATAGAAGTCAAGAACCGACTGTTACTAGCCCAAAATACGGCTAGGGATAAAAATCCATAAAAGAAACTGATCAAAACAATCAAATAAATTTTTTTCTTGCATAAGGTACTGGAACTAGATTACCTAGTATAGAAGATTTCAAAATCATCATGAGCCATCATGAGCCTCACAAAGGATATCTCTTAGGACAATGACACCAAATGGCATTAAACAAATGGAGTTGTAACCTAGATGTAATATAATGCAATAGAGCTATTTTAAGGTGGTATTTTCAGTTTTAGTTTTTATTTGACAATTGTGTTTCTCATGATCAAGGACATGTAGAGGTTTTCTGCTTATGAGTCTTTTTAATCCTTCCTTGCTGGGAGAAGTTATTGTGTCACACCTCTTCATTGTCCTTGGACAACAACTTTTTGGGCTACCTGTTATGCCTCTATGGAGCATTGTTGGGTTATAGCAAGATCCACTGAGCAATAAATATGGGCATGGCAAGGTATTCTTATCCCTTGCCACACGTCAAAGTGGATATCCACAGTCCTCTTTCCAGTTTTTGGTTCGTTGGCTTGGAAAAGGAAGAACAAGATTTTGACGGAAAAAAAGCTCCCTATTCAAGACTATTCAAAATTGGTTCGAAAATTTTCACCTTTGGTATATAGGATTATACTTAAGATGTAAATACTTTGATTGACACTGGAGATTCCCCGTCTCATAAAGGATCCCCTTAGTATTTCGGCTTTGAGCTCTTTTGTTTTCAAGCTCCTTTTGTAGATGGGTTGGCACCATCTTGGTGCCTCATCATGAATTTCTACTTACCTATCAGAAAATTTCTGTGCATTTGCACGGGTGCATGCTCGCGCACGTGTGGGGGAGGGAGGGAGGGAGGGGGAGAGATGACACGAACAATTGCTACACTGTTGCCAGACATGTCAAATAACCAAATACCCCAAGTCGAATTTATTATCCTTAACAGGCTATAAAACTTGAGTTACAAGGACTACCAACAGCCATCTTGCTTCTAAATATCCTAGAGCTAGACATCGTCAAGAATTGCGAGAAAATCTTGACACAAGTAAACCCCCATACTTAAGATCTATAAACAAATTCCCTCGAAGGTTTCTTTTTTGAGGATATACTTGTACTTTGGATAATCTTCAGAAGAGAGAGGAAACACTGGCTAATAGTTTCTTCTTTGCAAGATTGAAGAAAGTGCGAATCACTTACTGTAGCTGGACCATATAAAATTTGGACTACAGTTTTTGCAATTTTAGGAGTAAATGACGTGACACGAGGCAAGGAGCGACACGAACTTTGGGCTCGGTGAGGGACTTTCAGTTTGTTTCTTGGACAGAAACAAATTACTAAAATGATCCCTGGAAGATTAATCTAAACCATAAAATGACTCACCTCAAAGTACAATCTAAACCACAAAATGACTCCCTCCAAGGTTAATCCAAATCCTAACAAATTACAAGAGCAATATGTTCAAAAATCTAAACCATAAAGCAACATTAATTTCAGTGAGTACAGGTGAAGGGCACTCAGAGTTTGTACAGATCAACAGTTTCGATGTGGATAAAACAATTCAGCCCTCAGGAGTTGAAGTTGTGAACCACGGAATGATGTAACATCACACAATGCACCGACTGCCCTTAACAGGTGCCCAAAGAAAAAAAAAAAAACCACTATTCTAGAGTACTAAGTGCAACCCTGACAATTAACATCGGCTCGACCATGAAATGAATAGTCTACTCTGTCAGTCCATGGAATCCCATATCCAACTACTGCTTACATAATGTCATGTAACTTTGTCCGTATCCATCATTAACAAAGAATAAATGAGCATGTCTTCTTAATGTAAAAGGATAAAATGAGGGTTTCGTGCCTTAGCAATAGACACGATAAAGATTATCTTGATCACTCAAGCTTCAGAAGAGTTTAAGACGAAGTTAAAGCAGAAAAAATCGCACCTTTTAAGTCGAATTGTCCAATTTTATGCAACATTAAGCACAGTACTTCAGCTAACTAAATTCTTTGGAAAAGACCCGCCAATAGCCTCTTCATATGGTCCAGTTGAATTTCAGTCTTACAAAACAGAATACCCTTCAAGCTCGTTCCTCGATTTAGCATTATGATGTCTAATCAAATGGTTATGAAGTAAGAAGCTCCATAAGTGGCATGTTATCACATTCCAGGTCAAGAAATCTAGTAACGAGTAAACTTTTTTCACGTTATCTCATTCAGTCTTCCTTCTTTCCCTTTCAAATGCAAAGACGGTACGCCATCCACCAAACCAGACACTGCCCATACTACAAGCTTAATCTCCTCTGCAGAAAGACCGAAACACTACTGCTTTGTTCATGAATTCCAATTCTCCGAATTGTCTGCTAACATTTTCATTTCTTACTTTTCATTAGTGTCTCCTAACGCACAACAACAAGAAGAACCCGGCGAATTGCGCAAGAAACACACCACAGGAAACTCATAAATTGCAAATTGTAACTGAGATAGAAAAGACAGACCTCAGGGCTAGACGTGGACTGCTTCTGCGTCATATCGAGCTTCCCCTTCTCGAGGGTTACAGCCCCAAACGCACCATACTGCCCCTTCATGACCGGACCGAAATCATCCGAACCAGACGAGCTCCGCGCCTGGAAGCACAGCTCCAGAAGAGCCCTAGACTCTCCTCCGCAACTCCCGTCGACCGCAGGCTCAAAAGCAGAAGCCGAAGAGCACCTAACAGTGACACCGCCTCTCCGAACCACCTTCCCACAAATCGGCGGCAACAACGGGCCGAACTTCGGAACGGGCAACATAGGCTTCACGAACGGCGAAGGCAAGGGCTTCGCGGTGGTCACTTGAGCTTGCGAGCTCAGCGGCATGATCTGCGCCGTCCTGAAAACCGGGTGCGACATTTCCCTCTCAATTCTTCTCCTGAAATTCTCGGGCTCCTCGAGCAGACGAGACAAAGAACGAGAGAAGATGATCAATCGCTCTTCCTCCGGCTTCTTCCTCTCTCTCTATCTCTCTCTCTCTCTCAAGCAGAACTCATGGCGGTTCCGAGGTGGCCTCACCTGAAGGTGACGACTTTCTCTCTCTAGGAAAAAGGGGTTTTTTTCAGAGAGAGAGAGAGAGAGGGTTTGTGGGTGGCGCGAGGGGTTTTGATCGATGGCTGTGGATAGCCGACTAGGCGACAAGGGGGAACTACCCAATCCGCTGAGCGAAAACGAAGTAGGAAGAGCGAGTTGGATGCGTTATCGCGGAACGGTGAGTCGAGAGTCGGACACGCTGAGTCGGCTCGAGTGGCGGAGTCGGGTGCCGGGTTGGCGGTCAACGAGTGGGCTTTGCAATCTACCGGCCGGTCTTTTACCGAGCGATTAGAGGTTGAATGTCTTGGTGGGAGCTTCATCAATTGTTCCAAACAAGAGATATAGAAGCAATGAATGGCCTCCAAGGCGAAACACATTTAGGCTCGATTCCGACGCTCGTCGCGAAATTGCCCCCCTTTTTTTTCCAAATTTCATAATTTCCTTCCGAAAGCTCAAGACTGATAGAGATATATCTCCAGGCTTCGACGCCGACCGTCCGCCATCAATTGGCTAATTTCTCCTTGATCTTGGTTGCTAAAATTGATTTGGAAAATGCTTTCCTAACCGTTCGCCGTCTTCCGAAATAGTTAACGTTCTGTTGTTCACCATTAAATTTTGCTAAGGTGTAATTTGTTAACCTCCTTTGCCGGTTGGGTCACATGATTTCCTTGTTGGATAAATGTCGTGCTAACTGGTTAAACTGTAATTGTGTCGACCAATTTACTCGACTTTATTCTATATGGTGGCACTAGGATAAGGTAAATTGATCTCATAAAAAAAAAATTAATGAGTTCAAATTGCTTGGCATTGAATATACGTCATTAATTTTCCGCCAACCGGCATAAGACACGTTTTGAAATTCGTGTGGGTGCAAATATCCGACAGAAGTTTAGGTTAGGGCACTGGTGTTGGGGGGACTTTGCACATCCGATGTCTAAGCTATTGTGTTGATAATTAAATCTCGTACCATCGTAAACTAGCATGGTCCAATTCAATGCCATGCTCGCCCGCGTTCGATGTAACCCGAGTGAAAAAATTTCATGCCGGTCGCGGGCTCAAGTAAAGCTTCTTATTTAGCATTCATGTTAATATTGTACAAATTGAAAGAGTGACGCTGCAGCCAGCACCATATTTTTTTCCCCAAAGGTAGCGGACAACTTGTTTGCAACAAGGCATAAAATAAGACAAGATAATTTTTTTTTGCATTGTTTTGTATGTAGATCACAATCTAATTGCGGATTCGACGAAGCATCTGGGTCCAAAGAGAAAATGTGTGATCTACATAAAAGATTTTTTTTCTTAGGTTTGGACCGTCCGGTCATGCTCACTCACACTGTCACACATCTTTTTGCATTACTTTGTATGTAGATCACAACTAATTGTGGGTTCAACGAAGCATCTGGGTCCAAAGAGAAAATGTGTGATCTACATAAACGATTTTTTTTTTAAGGTTTGGACCGTCTGGTTATGCTCACACATACCTAATTATTTCTAAAAAGAAATACTAGATCTCAATGCAGTTCTTTTTTTTTTTTAATTTGGTTGAAATTCAATGAACTTCTAGATAGGAGTTTTTACACCAATACTCGACCCATCTGTCAATCATATCTAGTCTGGATTAGTTAATTGGATGAGGCAATTGACGATCATCTGGGATAGCGGTTACAATTCTCATGTCGTATACTATATGAAGCCATCTATTTTATCACTAAGTTTTTACGCTTTACAATAAGTCATTGTGCTATCTCAAATCAACGTCTGTCTGAATTTTTAGCTGAATGAATTTTTTGCATCCGATGTACAAAATATTTTTCATCAACTTGAAGAAACATACGCAATCCTATGGGACATAATAGGAGAAAAGAAACAATGAGTACAAAGAAAGAGAATTCTTGCCTTTTTGACCCAAATGAATTGGATCTTTAATTAAGGTAATTGGATTTATTGAGCTGAATGGTAAAGAGTATCTTCGATTCATTTGCATACAAGGCCGTTTGATAAGGTTAGAAGTTAGAACATTAGGGCAACCACTCAATTTGGAATGAATTAAGATTTTCCAGGTGATCAAAATGAAATCTTCCCTTCTTTAGATAATCCCAAAATTCACTTGACTTGGAGGTGTATCCATGCCCTTTCCACAATGTGGATTGGAAAAAGAGAACTTCAATTGAAGGTAAAAGTCGAAATATCGTGAATTCCCTTTTTCTAATCTTTTCTTTTTTATTTGAGGTGCTCTTAACAATTCATTTTTTTAGTATATAAATTCATAGATATTATCAAAGAACTTTCATTTGTGGCGACCAAATTGTCATAAGATGGGACACCACTCTTATCTCACAACTCATTCCAAATTCACTCTACAAAATAATTAGGGATAATGGCACATATAATCCCTGAACTTTGACCCAATGTATAATATAGTCCCTGAACGTTTAATTTTGACGAGTACAATCCATGTACTTTAATCCAAATATGGTCCATGAACTTTTCGAGCGTGTTCAACTTAGTCCTTGAATTTTAGGGGGGTGTTCATTGTAGTCCTTCTATTGATTGAAGTTCAGGAAATAAGTTAAATATGTTCCAAAAGTTCATAAATCATATTGATAAAATTAAAAATTCAGGACCACATTGCACCTTAAACTATAAAGTTTAGGGACCATATTGGTCAAATTAAAAATTCAAAGACTGCATTACACATTAAGTTAAAGTTTACGATCATTTGCGTCATTTTCTCTAAATAATTACTCAAAATATAAATACTTGATCGTTTCTCAATTACGGCTTGTCTAAATTATGCTAGAGCCAATCAAAGATCTTGATCAGCTCGACAAACCTGAAAGCCTAATCATACGGTATTGGGCATATGACTATTTTATTCAAATTTTTAAGTCGCAAAAAAATGGACAAGCTCATAATTCTATAGCGTACACACATTATACAAACTTAAGCTTATTCAGATCCATCTCGGGTTTATTCATAACTTGATTGGAACCGGGAATTGTAGCTCAAAAATCCAAATTTTGTGTTAGTCCATTGATGAGAGGGAGCTAGGGAAAGCTTAAACCCAACTCCTACAATGATGAATAGAGTCGACCTCCTAAAAGTACTTCGATACTCATTTCAAGCTCGCCACGGAATTCACATCGAAACTCGATTATATTCTCAAAGGTGTTCCAAGGATGAAACAGGGGTTCGGGCAGGACTAAAAGAACCTTGGTAAAACAACTCAATTTCTGACAGTAGGTCATAAGGGAAAAGCCTCGTTGCAGAAACTAGAAAGTAATTCATATTGAAGAGGCTAACACTAGTTATTTAGTGGACCAGCATAAGCAAACAGAAGCACAACCTTTGAAACTGATATTCAGCTTACAGCACCGTCAAAACTTGCACTAAACAAAAACTAAGCGGATTAGACAGAAGATACCGCAAAAGACTGCCAAAATATATTGCTTAATTAAGACAGAAATCGAAACAAACAGTCGTTAATCTGGATGTTTAAGCTGGGACTCAACGTTTTCCACCGCCGCCCCCAAGCTTGGGGCCCTTAGGTGCAGAAGGCTTGGGCATATTTCCCTTGGATTGTGACTTCTGGGTCTTGGCCGTCGTTTCAGCTTTCTTTGCCTTCTTCTCATCCTTCGTCTTCTTGATCCTTTCCTTAATTTCCCTGCAATGTGAAACCCCATATAAAAAGAGCCGTAAAGTAGGGAGTGCAAAAAAACTTCATGGTGACAAAGGCGGCCTTATAAGATATATTACCTCAAAGCAGCCTCACGTGCGGCATCTCGGACTTCTGGCTTCTCAGTTCTTTTCTTCTGAATAACTTCCAAGGTGGCACCGACTATAGACCTGGAATACGGCTTCTTGGTGGCCCGGCGTTTCTTCTTCACAGCCTCAGCAGCAATATCCTACAAGTCATCAGAGGCGTAAAAATATCAAATTCTGCTGTTCCTTCATAACCCCATAAGCCTTCAGGCTGATGCTTCACCTTCTTGTGCTGCTTCCGGTACATGGCCGTCCACGTGAGCTTTGAAGGCTTCAAGCGGTTGTGGAAGTACCTCTTGCATTTCGAATTGGCAAAGAGGAAAACCTACCAAGGCAAAGGTGAGGAGTATTATTCATGCAAGATATGACCAACAAGGGCATGCATCACAAAGAAACCAAGCAACAAGTCTTACCTGGGAATCTGAGCGGATAAATCTGATTCCCTTGCCAGGGTAAATCTTGGCACCGCTGAAGCGGCAAAGCTCAGTCCTATCATTGAAAGAGAAAGTCGTTCGAAACCAATCAATTCTCGTGATCGGAACAAATGCAAAAGAGTACCAAAACATCCGGTACCGAACATCGCACAAATGGAAACATCACCGCTTTTGAACAACCTTATTATTAGCACCAGCAAATTACAAGGTAAACATATGATAATCGCCTAAGAAGACTAATAGAGTAAATGGAGAAACATTCACTGTCACCCGCAATTTTCACACCGTCTATGGCTCAAAAGGTTCCAACCCCATATCCAAGTCTCTTCCTAATCCCAGAAAACAAAAAAAGTTTTCTTCTTTTTTTTTCCCCCTCAAGTTCATGTCAATAGCAGAGCCAAGTCGAGCCCTCGAAGATTTAATCTGCAGATTCGGCTGTTTCAGAGAACTTCCTACGATCACGAAACGCAAGAAAGTCTTTCACAACATGCGCGCACGTACGATCCCAACCCCGAAACACAGCGTTCCCCACCAAGACTCAGCATTCAATCAATCAACCATATACACTCCCATCACCAGGCGACATCGCCAGAATCAATCCAAAAACACAAGAAGAAACTACTGATTCTGCCAAATTACAACACCATATTAGACAGATTGAAAGATTACAGACAAGGCGATCCGACCAGATCAGTCGTGAAAGAGAGAGGAGCTAGAGAGTTAGAGAGAGCCGTACTTGAGGACCATGGTGGCGACGGGAGCTGGAAATGGAGGTGTGCCTCGCCGCTTCTGCTGGATAAAGCGAAAACCCTAATTCCTGGTGTGCCAAACTTTAAAAGCGGACAAGATGAAGCTAATGGGCTTGTGGATCCAACTATTGAAATGCCAGGCCCAGTTTTTTCTCGGGCCACTTTTCTCACTATCATTCCTTTTTACTGTATTACATAGAATAATGCCAACTAAAATTCAAGTTAATTTGCTAAATTAGTTCACAAAATTACCTGAAAAAATCATATCAAATACCCACTAAAGATCTGTTTGATTCACGAAAAATGAATGATTTAAAAAATATTTTTTCAATTATTCAATTGATTATGGATCAGGATCACTTGACATTGAGATTTCCGTGACATACGTAACATTACGCAAATCAGGTCGTTCAAATGAAAATAGACGGCCAAGAATAAGCCATGTCACTTTTTGAGGGGGAGGGAAAAAAATTGGCCGGGAATTTTTTTGGGGTTTGAAAAATTTTGAATCCTAACTCTCTCTTAAATCAGACCGTCTATTTTCATTTTGATGGCCTGATTTGAGTAATGGTACGCATGTTACGAAAACCCCAAGTCAGGTGATCCAAATCCATTGATTATATCGCCTACAAAAATGAATTAAACGAAATTTTTTTCGTTATCAACGAAAATGTTTAGGCATTAATTATTGTCAATAGTTAAAAAATAATAATTTATTGATCATTTCAAGCAATCAGGAGACAGATATTTGATAAGTGGGTGTAAACCTCAGAATGCTTTTTGCAATAATCCCCAAGCAGTACTAATCTCAAGCTTGACTAGACTCAACTCAATCCGCAGTAACTTCCAATCTTCTCTAGTGAAGCATGAACTCAAAATGTGTGTACAACACTTGACATATATAAATCCAATTACTAAATCAGCCTCGCAAGCTAGTCGAGCCGGAGTATTTTGAAACACGAGCTCGGCCAGTCCAGTTTAATCACGAGTTCAACATGGAAAAGCATACTTGATAAGCACAGAAAATGGGTTACGCCAGCAGTTGACTCAAAGGTCAAACAAGTTATTGCTTCCCTGGTTTCTATTCAACTAACCAGAAATCACAAAGCATGCTGTAAACACAAAAGGAGCCGTCGGTGAAACACAGCTGAGCACAAGGAACTCCATTACACGTGCACGACGAAGCCTCTCCCAGATCACCAGAGGCAGCTTGAATCTGCACAGCTTCTGGGGCTAAGATCTGCGGTTATGCAAGATGATGCGGACTCACTCACGCTTGGCTCTGGTGCTAGGATAGCTCCGGGAAATTCCCTTCTGGTTCTCAATTGCAATATTTCAGCTTTCAAGTTTTTTACTTCATCTAACATCGTTGACAGGACCCTGCGCAATTCACGAATACCTGATTCCAGCCGGTCCAATCTTTCATCAAGATCCTACAAAAGAAGCAACGCCGTCACAGTTGCCCCATTACATAAGTTGATGGATCAATATGTTCAGTTCAAATGGGCCATACCAATTCTTGAGCTGCGATGGTATTGAGAGCCTCCGTCATCATCTTCCTTGTCCTTTTCTTGCTCCTATGAGAAAAATTCAAAAGGATGGTGATGGAATCGACTCAGTAGTCAGAAGGGCAAACTTACAAATGATCCGTCCAAAGGAGCAACGGAGTTCCCCAAAAGAAATATAGCAGGACCAATAATCACCTAGGGCGTGTAGCAAGAACCTGACTTTTCTCAGGTCGGGTAACTGCAGCATCCTTCACAGCAACCATTGCGGTCGAGCCAAAGCAGCTTAAGAAGCACAATCCGAAAGTCAGCAAGGCACAAGAATGTGATTTTTCGCAGGTCGCAGAAACACAGCATCGTTCACATTGGGATCAAGAAGTCCCGTGACTGTCTAAACGCCTACTTGCGGTCCCGCTTCATCACTCAGTACACGGTATTGTTCATTGGTCCCACGCGAGTAACCAGGGTACACTAATGGCAAGTGCCATGGCATTAATTCAATTGGTTATTGAAGGCAGCGCTTTAGAGCTAGCAATTCATGTTCACATGCCATAATCGGGTTTTCTAATTCGTGCCGGAAATCGCCGGCCCTACTTGCAGTCTGCTACATCGCATAATACATGTGCCTTGAGGACCAGTCTCGGTATACCTAGCACCCACCCACAACAACAAAGGACCCAAAATGACAAACACACGAAAGGAATCAGAAGATGTCCACGATCAAAACAGAAAAACCCAGACGACAACCTCAATTCAAGAAGAGAATTCATCAACCGCAGGCCACCAAACTTAATCACGAGTCGATCGAACTGGCAGCATGAACTAGGGCACGAAAAAACGCATCCCCCATCTGGGGCGATTCCCCACGGGATCAAGAAACCGACCCATCATGACCAGACATCTAGAGAACGCAGCGAAAGAGAGCGTCCGGGTCGGGACCGACCCATGAACGTACATCAGAGAAACTGACACTAACCGATGATACGGAGTCTCCTTCCTCGGAGCTTGGGAGGCGGATTGGACTTGGGAGAGAAAGGGAGAGATTGAGCGTCTGGTCAGGAAATTCCGAGACCAGTGTGAAATGAGTAAAGGCGCGACCTTTGTGGACCCTTTTATTTATTCTGAGCTGGACAAGGGAAAGCTGCGCAGTCTACGCTTATTAAGTGTACTCGAAACCTAAAAATTTGTGGTCCTCGTGCTATTAATTCCTAAAGTTTTTCAAAAAAATATATAATTAAATTTTTATTACGAAAGCTCAATTAAATCTTAAAACTTTAGGAAAAATATAATTAAGTCATAAAACTTATCAAATCGTCCAGTCAAGTAATTCCGTTGATTGCACTTTTCGAAAGTTTTAAAACTTGATTGCATCTTCGTGACAAGTTTTAGAACTTGATTGCACTTTTTGAAATTTTTAGGAATCGAATGCACTATGGTAACAAGTTTTAGGACTTGAGTACATATTTTAAAAGTTTTATGGCTCAACTGCACTTTCTCGACAAGTTTTAGTACTTCCAGTGTACTTGTTCCTTTTTCTTCTTCTCTTTTTCATAATAAATTATACAAAAAAAAAAACTAAACTTTCATGGTAGCATGAGTTTACACCTAAACTTTCAATTATTGCGAGATGTAGGATGTCCTTAATTTTGGTTAGCATATGCTATGCACATGGTTTTTAATGTATGAAAGTGTATTGTCATCCTTTTGTATGAAGACAATCTCTCTTTTACCTTACTTGCCGTGAAAAATAACATAAAAAAAAATTGGAAGAGAACCAAGTTTAAAAATTTACCAATAGAAAAATTAAATACTTAGAATAATATTGAGGAAGAAAATTTGTCAAAATTTGATAGATATAGCCCCTTTAACATAACTAATTAGTAACATAAATTTTTTATTAAAAAAAAAAAGAAGAAGGAAAAGGCTCCCCTAACGAAAGGTAAAAATTACAAAAAAAAATGGTTACTCATTAATCATTTTTTTTTGCATTAATTAACTATCTAAAAAACATGACAATTGAGGCCTTTTTCTCCCTTACTTAATTGTGTTTCCTTTTCTTAAAAGTTTAGATCTCTTAATATATCCATATATCACTAATTCCATTTATTGTTGACATTATTTCTATATTGTGCCTAAATTTAATTTCTCTTTTTTTTTCGTTTGGCATTTTTTACGAGAGCAATTTATACCATAAGCACGCAAGGATGAATATATATATATATGAATTTTAAATTTTTTATGGTTGGCGAGGGGCATTGGGGACACACACCTTGGATGAGGGCATGAAGGCCTTTGCCAAATCTAGGCGAGGGCCATCTCTCGATCGACAAAGGTCACCTACGTAATCGTTGGCTCACGTTGGTTTGTAGAAATCTTTTAATAGGATAAGATTTTATCATACCTTAAAAAGTTTCTAAAAAATTTTCCATGCTTCAAGTCCTCGTGCTCTTATGAATTACACTAGAGTTGCCTTACATCCAGAAACTCTGATAAACTTTGATGCCTCAAAAGCTCTTTGCAAATCTCCTTCCCCAAACTCGAAAGTGTAGGCTGCGATTTTAGTCCGTATGTAGCGACCTAAGAATTATACGTATAGATATGCAAATCACATATTCATAAAGTAGAACAATTAACGCACCTTGTTTCGGATCCATTATTGTTCAATTCTCGGTTCAAGACACGAAAGAGCACTTGTCAAGAGAAAATCAATTCCGCATTTCCCTCTAATTTCATCCTCCTGCCACCTCACTTCTTTTCGCATTTTGGGCTACCGGCTAATCTAAACACCAAGTTACCATTCATTCAATAAATAAGGGGTTTAGAAAAAATTGGAAGCACATATTTTCCTAAAGGAAAGTGGCAATTTGATTCGATTTTACGTTTAAAAGGCAAGCTCAAGTCCAAATTCGAAGTCTCAACATTGTGGGGTGTGAGTAGTATGTCAACAAAAGTTAGGGAGGGCTATGAATATTCACACATAAACCTTAATGAGAGGCGAGTAAAATATTAAAATGCCAAAAATACTAAATGTTTTCGCCTAAATTCTTTCACCTAAATGATAGGGCAATGGCAAGATCGAGTTGACTTTCAATCACTTGGTATTGAAGACTAGGGTGTGCGACCGGACCGGGTTTACCCGGAACCCGGATCGGCCCACCCGAAAAACAGGGTTGGGAATCAATTCCCGCTCAAACCGATTCCCGGCCAGATGTCCCACAAAAAGATGAGAGGAAGTGAAGAACAAAACCAGGCTTCAGGATCAGTAGCTTATTCTGGCAAGGGTTGTTTCAACTTGAGATCAAGCATACAGCATCAATCAAAGATTCAAGAGGATGCACAACAAAGGCATTCTTTCCACTATCATTTTCCATAAACAACAACACTTTCAGTATTTCATTTCTTTTCTTTGTGGCAATAGCCTCTGCCCTGCATTGCAGATGCCCAAAAGGAGCCTCGTGTTAATTTTTACAATTGCATCAACGCAATTAAAGTTCCCTTTGGAACCTGCAACCTATGTTTCACCTATTCACAAAATTACCCTCGAGTTAAGTTTCCCTTCGAAAATCAACTGTTACACCATGACAGAGAATAGATGAGCGGCCCGCCACCTTTTTTTGGCTTTGACCGATTTACCTTGATTGGATTCCCCAAGAAAAGAAGACACTTCTTCAACTTCTCGAAGGAGAACAAAACTGGACGTTAGCACATTGACAAATGACAATGTCCTCATCTTTCTTCCCTCTGAACACATGTTTAACAGATTTATGAACTCAACCAGCCTAGCAGATTAATCAGAAATGTAGAGAGTACCAGCAACCACATATCTGAAGACAGAGGCACTGCAAAAGCTGCAAAAGCACATAGGGTGTCAAATACGAATGGAAAGGCCAACGTAATGATAGCCAATTGAAGAACATATCTAATTTAGACACCCAAAAACAAATGGCGAAAAAGCTTCAAGCAGATAATTTTCAGAGTGAAACATGTGATCTCATGATTCTCATCTGATGGGAACTTAAAATCATGTCATCAGCACATATAATACAGGGATATTGAAGAGAAGTACACTTCAAGATGACATAACCATCCCACAATACAAAGATAGAAAACTCTTGAATTTTATAAGGTGGAGACAAAAGGAAAAACGGACTTGATACGACAAACGGTAAAATGAGGGAAACCGTTTCATCTGCAACTTTAGACAACGTAGCATAATATGAAGATCCATCGAGATGCAAAAGCATTTGTCACTTTGGACGGCAAGATGTGATTTATCACTCACAATCCTAATCAATCAGCTTAACGCTCCGATGTTTCCATATGCCATCTATCACTCCTCTAACAGTGAATGCCCCAAAATGCCACTCTACTTATACATAATTAATGCTGTGCTATTATTACATATATATCAAGTATCGTGATCACTAATCGCCATTTTCATTTTCCGTTGGCATCGAACCATGATCCTTAAAAAAGAAAAGTCCCAATTATAAATACCGTTCCATGGCTTACAACTATATCTTTAAGAAAGCACAAACAATTAACAACTGCACTCTTCACCGTGATCTTTCACTTAAATCACTTCGTAATTCAATGGTTACATTTAATGTATTAAAAAAAAGAAATTATCAAGTAAGGTAAACAGAAAATATCATCCAAAGACTAAGAGGCTTACATGATTGAAGTGGCGCAAGAGAAGGGGATACAAGGCCTTCTCCAAGTCCTTTATCCTCAACTGGCGGGGAGGCAATGGACACCATTGGCGCAGGCGAGAAAGATGGCGAATGTTGTGATGCTGGAGACACATCAGGTGAATGTGAAGCAGGCGCAGGAGGTAGAGAGGTCGGAGTTTGAGCTGGACTAGCATGAAAAGGTGAGGCAGCCGGAGCGACTGTGATCCCACCACATGTACAATCTGCTGTGAGACCTGACATAGGACCCATCTTTCGAGGACTTGAGATAAAAAAGTAGCCAAAATATACAGAGATCTCGCATTTACGGCAACGTGGAACTGGATGCAGGTTAGGTGAAGGAGCTGGGGAATATGAAGGAGAGATATATGGGGAAGCTGATGGCACAACCCCGGGCGATTGAGCTGGAGAAGGTGTAGGAGGGCCAGAATTAAGGGTACCATTCAAATAAGATGACAAGCTGACACCTTTAACTTTGCCAAAAACTGAATTATCAAGACCGAGATTTTCAGGAGATCCTGAGATTATTTGGGCTAATTGCTTTAACCTCTGCGGTCGAAGGCTCCCCAAATCAGAAGTAATGGAAGCCTCAATCGTGACAAAGGGACCAATTGTTGAACCGTCCATATTCGTAACTTGCACATATACATTCTGTTGGAGAAACACATCAGCAAAGTAGAAAAGGAAGGAGTATCAGAGTACAGAAAATTTAATTACAAAGAACAGATGATATGAGGAGGAATTCCTATGAAAATATAAGATGCTTTACTCATCGTGTAGCATAAAATGGATGTACAAACATTGTAATGCTGATCTTGAATCTAGCAGCTCTTGTTGTAAGCATTGGAAGATCAAGAAGATCTTGACACTAAACTCGATTCAATGTACCTTGTGTTTTGAAAATAACATTTTTTTAACAAAAAACCAACATGCTTCATCTACATGGGGAAGTGTGCAGAAGCAGGTGTATGACAAGTAGCTCATTAAACAACTTTACCTAGAAAGCAAATGAAAGAAGATTCTTCCCCTATCCAATTTCAAAGTTCCTCTTCAAAATGACAGCCTTCGAACTATATGCTATGAAATTTTAACTTCCTAGTCACAATAGAGCACAAAATGGTGGTTTATATGAATTCCTAAACACTGGTGCAGATCAGTCCATTCTTAAAAATCATCAGGACAACTGGCTTACCTCAAAAGACTTTAGACGCAATCCGTATTTCAGCTGTTCCTTGAACTCAAGAAAATTCTCCTGTATCTCACTTATAGATTGGTAGAGAGTAAAATTAAATAGGATCTGGGATATCTGCCAAATTGAAGCAGATTGCATTGGGTTCACAGTAATTCCCCCGGGAAACTTCAAAATCTGGAGCTCAGATGGTTGCCCAAAAAGAGATGCTGTAACAGTTAGATTAGTTTGCCGGAGGAAGAGATCAATCAAATACGATCTCAGAACACTTAGTGACACTTGATTAATTGGAACATTCATTTGGTCAGACAGAACGCCAAACACCACATCAGTATAGTTAGTCGAGCCTGACTGGTGTGCCGATAATACTGCCACCTGCTCATAACACTTCTGCGTTAATTTCATCTCTGATTAAAAAGTAAACAAAATACACAGTGTAACAGTCAATTACCTTTGTATCTGGAACACCAATTTCACCGTAGATGTCATATTCTAACCTTCCAATACGCATAACAATCTCCGAAACTGGCTTTTCCAGCCTAAAAGATACCTGAACTGTGGCTGTTAAACAGACATATAGAAAGTTGATTCAGTATTAAGAAAGGAAAGAGTCATTAACATAAGGACAGATGATAAAAAGAAAGCATGGACCACTTAATAGTATAATTTGTAAGAGCTCAAAGGTAGGGCATACTGATTTTTACAGTTCAAAAGCACTCACAGGCTTGAGAGTAAAACTAGTTCCTTTAATGTCGATTCTCACTGCTCAATTTTCAGTCGCAAAAAATTGTTTTAAACCACCACCAGCAAAGGCTTGACTTGGATGGCATGTGGCCATTTGGGGACATATCGCACAAACAGATGGAAAAGGTGAGCAGGACAAGGAGGCCAGGAGAGAAAATCTATTTGACATATAAGAACTGCAACTTCAATGAATGCAGCAATCGATACCTCATCACAAACCATGTCTGATAATTAAACAGCATGCAGTCATTTGCCAATACAATTTATAAAAATACGTAAATGACTTGTGAAAACCAGAGGGGCAAATATGGACATGCCATTATCTCATATCAATCAAATGAAAACAATATTCTAAATTGGGGAGAATAAGTTGTCTTGTTACATAGCCTTGTAGAGGACACCTACCCACTGGATTTGTCATTTATGACAAGGTAAAGTAATATAGAAATATGCTAATCAGACACAACAGCAACAGAGACAATGTGAGGTAAGGCTTGCCTACTTGTGAAGGTAAAAGCACATCCTTTACAATTCACAATCTAAATTTCTAGTATGGACCAATGATTTTTAGTTAGGGAAAACTTAGATTCAGACGTGAGAATTTACAGGTTTCGGCTGCAACACAGAAATTCCACACTTATGCTATGTTTGGAAATGTAATAGGGGAGGAAAATCCAAAGAAAATGCCCACTATTCTAAATTTTCCCACCTTAACTTACTCAAAAAAATTTATGTTTATTTAAATATTTCCACCCAAATTTTCTTTCCTCCATTTCCCAAACATAGCATTAATCTATGTCAAATGAGCCAAAAGATTGGAGAGACTACAAAAGGTCTATAAAGTCAAGAGCTTTATTCAGAGATAAGTTATTATTAAGGCCTATCAAGCTTAAATTTTATGAATAGTACCCCAAAAAAAAAATTCCCTTGGGTAGTATGTCCAAGTGTCAACAGGTCATCCTTTAAGATGGCCCCTCTTTTTCCTCTACTATCTCATGTGCATGACATACTTCACACTTTTATAAGACTCATCGAATCTTTAATCAAATTTTTCTCTGACTTACAGCAAATTATCTCCGGTAGAACACACCTAATTTATCATGTGAAGAACACTAAGATGTACAGACAAAACAGCTTTCTTCTCTTCCAGAATAGAGACCATTTAGAAATTCTTCCTTCTAAAACTGCAATTTTGGTGAGTCAAACGAAGGTGCTGTTGATGCACCTTCTTGTAGAGCATTTAAACAAAGTAGCGATCATGAACTCGAATGCTGTCAGGCTCAGACATACTGCATTAAAGTCATTTAGAATTGCTAGATTTTGGGTTTGCCAAGTTCCAACTTTTTCATAGAATGTCATTCGAGAGAAAAACCATTATATCATCAAAACGTGTGTCAAACATTCTTCTTTCCCCACACGTGAACATCATCGTCATTCATTTTCTGTATTGTCCTATACAAATAAAATTGCTCACAGTTCAAAAGACAACACTGAACCAACACAACTGAGTTCAGATGATAAAATATTGAATTCCTCAACTTATATGACTCAATTGGCCCTGCCGCATAAAAGACACACTAGCTATTTGATTCAAGAAAATGATTAAAAAAGGCAATAAATACGATGTCAACACACCAGAGTGCTATCATAAACTTAAAATGAATCAATCACACTGGCCATACAAATCCTCTAGCTTTGCTGATCAAATCAAACATCTCAACAATCTAACTCGATATTACAACAATTCATCCTCGAAAACATCACTCAGTTTAAGAGAACAATGCATAGTTGAAAATAACATTCTCGAAGATCCTTTTGTTTCTCTGGTATGTACATACCCTGTGTTCTCTCAACAGTTGTCGGAAGTCAAGTGGATCAGCACGCAACCTATGTTTTAAGTGCATCAATTAATATGAATTTGGCATTAACGAATAAATATAAATGTCAATGGTAAGTGGCTGGAAGCAAAATTGCTCAATGAAAGCAAACTAGGCAGTGAATGGAGAGATTGATTTGATGTTAAAAATCACATATCTATGACACTTTTCTTAAAGCTACCCTGATCAGGAGTCACTTTTCAATGTACTTTCTTCTACCTTAAAGATAACCCAAGAAATGGAACTACTCTCAGTGGCTATAGATCCATCAACATTACTAATCTATTTCCAGTAAAGACCATTAGATGTTCATGCAAGTAAAGGGGGATTTCGGTAAAAACATGATCCAATGAGTCCAACGAGAAGAAAGAGTCCAAAGTGGAATCTCTAGAAATTGAAAAACAAAGGCTCTTTTAGCTGAATCAAAGGCTGAAGGGTTGTTTCCTAATTTAATATCTCCTAGTTTAATACTAAACTAGTTCTTTATTCTTGATGATGAACCTTAAAGTTCTTAATCCTTAGTTGGTGGAACATTCGCTTACACTTTGGTATTGAACTCTTTTATCCCAAAGTTATTTTTTCGCAAGCACGTCAAGCACTTTCTTTCCATCAAACACATTCCACATTCTCACCCAAACTCATAATGCATCAATTATTTATTATCCATGGCCTTAACTGTTCTCAGTTGTCAAAAAATAATAATAATAATAATTCTGACACTCCAGACCATTTTTGCCTTACGACACAGCTCTCGACTATTCTAATTGCAGATTTCCTATCCTGGGTTTTGTCTGGGTCTTCAGTGAAACAAACTCATCTCAAGATATCAGTTGGAAATACAGAAGAAGTTGTAACCACAAAGCCCGTTGACAGTATCGACCATCTGCTCACGGAAAATGACATGGTCAATGACCAGCAGGATTAAATTCTGCCTGTGGATTCGCGCAGACAGCAGCAACGCCGAATCTCCGGGAAGAACATTACATGTTTGTGAACACGAGACCTGTAAATTAGACACCTTTCTGCTAGTCCGCTAGTATGCACTAAACCCCCAAACTAAGCATATGCCCATCAAGTGTAGACGCTGAAACCCTAATTATGATCCCAGGCACCATGAAACCGCAAAACCCCGCTCCTAGATGAACAAAACAAGGAACCCTAGAAACAAAATCCTCAACAGAGAGCAAATCGCACAGCATCAGTTCCTAAAATCGGAGCAGAAACGAACGCAATCACGCCATAATAGTGTCAGCCCACTGAATGCAAGAGCAGCGACCGGGGTCCGAGGATCATACCACTGAGCTTAATCACGTCTTTCGCTTCGAAACCGGATCGCGCACCACGTAGGGGGAGAACCCAGAAGATCCCCGACAGGAAAACGGCGAGGCCTAGAACCAAGACGAAGACGCATCTGAGGCTGAACTCGGCCGCGACCCGGCGGAGCCCCACCGAACATCTCTCGCAGAAGAACCGCGATGACCCGCCATCCCCCCGCGCCTCGTCCTCGCCCCCCGGCCGCCGCTGCAGGTTTTGCTGCTCAGTTTTCCCCATTCGCAGAGCATCTGGCACTTTCTCTCTCTTCGCCGCGCGCTCTCTGTCTCTGTCTCTCTCTACTGCGACTGCGAGTGAGAAGTTTCAGTTTGGCTTTCTCTCTCCTCGGCGCACTGGCTCAGCTCACACACCACCTATGTGGGGGGGAAATGTGAGGGACAAGCGTTCATGGTGGACACTGGACATGCTTTGTATTTATCTATTATTTATTTATTTATTTATTACAGATAAAAATAATTTGATTTTCTTTTTCACTGTTCATTTTAATTTGGGGAAAATGCTTATAAATGAGCCGAACGACCTTCTTAATATGATTTCCAATAAACCAAAATCAAATCTAGAAAGAAGTTCTCTTTCCAAATATATTACGACGAAATCCCGAGAAATCTCGTGTTTTTTATACGACCGCCCTGCTTGCCTCTCTTCAACAATTAGCGGGAAGTTGCTCGCGTTTGATTTTCGTTCACTTTGGAATCCGTTGAGGAAACTATTGTTGTCTTCTACAGAATTTACGTTATCAGTTGAGCGTGTTTCTACGGGGTTTCACTACAGATCAACGGTGTGATCCGAACTTGTCTCTATTCATTTGAGATAACTTAAGTAAGAGTTTCGGTTTAATGGGCTGGAGATGGGATGAGAAGGTCCAACTTGATCTCCTGCCTTTCTCCAAGCGGACTCAATGTTAATCTATGCCTTCGAGTCTCTTAGCAATATTAGGATATTTAATTGATTCAGCACATCTTTCGAGATTATGGATATAATCTCCATCGATAGTGCATTCGGTATCTGATATTATCTTTATCTTATTACCTTAAATAATCTTATAAATGAACTCTCTTTTTATATATCGAAATATACAGAAATTATCCAACTCTCTTTTCTCAACCGAGTCAATCAAATCGTGTTCTCTTGATGCATGGCCAGACAACTTCCATTTGATTTAACTTGTATGGTTCGTCACATACCGTTCATTAATCATTTCTTTTCTCACGCACTCTCTACTTTATCTAATTCGTATTAATCATGCTTAATCCTTATTTTAAAAAAAAGAATCACATGTAACCTTATCCAAAAGGAATGAAGAGCTTTTGATTTGGGTGTTGCTTTTTTGTTTCCGTGGGATTAAACTAATGTGTTTTTTTTTTGTCGAAAAAACTAATGAGTTGAGAGACTACAATTGGTTTGGTTCAAGATCTTTCCAAATTAATTAGTTTCATTATGGTTGAAATATAGGTCAACTAACTTAAATTAAATCGGTATTCTTACCAAAAAAAAATTAAATCGATGAATTCTCGCATGAAGTAGATCGTTTCGGGAATTCATGAACAATCACTTGATAAAAGCATCCTATTAGTTTTATACAAAAGCATTTTTCATATTTTTAGAAATACGAGGAAAAAAAACCGAACAGCGAGCGATTTACATTTTCAATATCCCGAATATAAAACATAAGACTAGCATAAGAAAAAATGTATGTGTGAATCTTATGTACATGTAGAAATATTGGTGGGTTTTGTTAATTTATTGGTTACCTTTGATTCAATTGAGAAAAGAAAATTGAATAATTTGAATAACCATTTAACATTTTCCCTAGCTTTTAATATTGTTTTCTCCCTCTCTTTTTGCTACCGAACGTTGGGGACAAGCAAAGGCGAAAGCAAAAGGGGGTGGAGATAGTGGGCATCAAAAGGTGGACTAAGTAAAAGTGGGAATGTTTTTTTTTTGTTTTTTTTTTTTGGTTTTTTCCGACCACCAAGTAATCAAAATTCGAAACGTCGTCCTATAGAACGAAGTCACTTCCGGCGCACACTTCTTCCATTGTCCCAATGCGATTCTTCCTTATCGTCCAAACGCGTTTATTTCGCGAAAAAAATGAACGATTTGACAACAGTCGCTCGTATCGCTTACAGAGATGAATGAATGAACGAAAATAATATTTTTGTCCTCCTTCGATTGCCACGGGAATTTTTTTTTTTTTTTTTTTTGCAAAATATTTTTTAAAATTATTCAAAACAAACCGTTACCCTAAATTTAAAAAATTTCGAAAAAAAGTCGCCCTAGAGCGAGAAGTCACTTGTGGAGCACATTCGCTCCACGATTTTCAGGAAAGTGGCTCATTGCGGCAGTGATTGAGTGAGGGATGGTGTTGACTGTTGACCAACGAGGAGCTTCCACGTGGACGAATGAAAGCGGAGGATCTGGATCAATGAAACGATAATGATTTCCTTTGGGTTGTCGCGCATATCGCAGTGGAGGACACGCGCATTTTTGGGTTTTTTACAACTATTTATTTCCTGTCTGTTTTTTTATTGGACGATTAGTTTTACAGCCCATAATTCCAATTGATGGACACCGCCCCCAAGTAATCTTTATATTTCGACCCAAAAAAGAAAAGTAATCTTTGTCGATTATAATTAGTAATTTTCGGTAGTTTTGTTTTGAAGATCTTGTTAACGAGTGTCCGAGAACGTTGACCGAGACTCTTCGGGAATTGGAAAATAGATCCCGAACAGAAATTTTCATAATCCTATAGCAGAAGTAACGAGCGAGACTTAATTGCCTATTCGAATGCTTTGGATAAGGACCAGTTACAGAAATCAAGTTCGAACTAAGAGTGCGCAAGATGGATCGCCCGAACTCCGGAGGCGCCGGTATGGTTCCCAGTTCCATAAAATTGGAATAGGTGATTTTGGGTATGGTTCCTGATTCTAAGGGGAAAATGGACCACTCGGACCAGATTCATTATTTTTGTACCAAAACGTAACCTAATATTCGCTGGTTATCTTTTTATGCCTTAAACGCAAACCTCATTTTAATCAATCGATTATAATTAAAGTCAGTGTTGCTCACCCATACTTATAATCTATCTATTCCATTGGACCGCCCATGAATCAGACCGGACCGGCTGGTCCGATTTGTCGGTCCCCAAAACAGGGAACTGATTCTTACAATCTAATTCTCGGTTAATTTAAATCAAATAGTTACTAGTTAGTGACTTTTCCTACAAAAACCAAGTACGATTTTCCACTAATTACATAAAAAAGTAAAACTTTCATAGCAATAATTTCACTTACATATTTGAAAAGTAAGTACAGACGTGCATTCCATAATTTCTCGAATTCTCATTTCAATGTTACTAATTCGTCCAGCAAAAATGACTTGAGAACCAGCTAAAAGGGTAACCCGTTTCTTTGCATGATCTGATCAGACCGTGGAGATCAATCCATCAAGATCGTACGGTGCTGAATGCGCACAAATTCAAATCCATGTTAATTGAGATGGCATGCTATAATTGCCCTAAATTCAAACAAATTGACTTCGTTCTACCGCCATTCACGGTCGGGGCTTTCGCCAAGACCAGGAATTGACCCGGAATTCGAAAACAATCCAATCATGCAGCGTCAATCAAGCATGCCCTTGAACCAAATAAAATAAAATAAAAAATCAAACATGCCCTAATTTTTAAATTTTTCTTATTACATCATGCTTATGAATTTATTGAAAATGCAAAATGACACAAATAGTCCCTAAATTTTTGCAGAATGTGCAATCTGATCCCTGAACTTTTAATTTATTCAATTTAGTCCCTGAACTTTGGCAAAATGTGCAATTTGATCCATAAACTTTCGACTTGTTCAATTCAGTTCTTGAACTTTTAGTAAATGTTCAATTTAGTCCCTAGACTATATGAAAATATTCAACGTTATCCCTATCTAAATTAACAAAAGGACTATATTGAACATTTTCCTATAATTCAGGGACTAGATTGAACATGTACTAAAAGTTTAGGGACTAAATTGAACAAGTCAAAAGTTTAGGGACCAAATTGCACATTCTGCCAAAATTCAGGGACTAAATTGAACAAATTAAAAGTTCAGGGATCAGATTGCATATTCTGCCAAAGTTCAGGGACCATTTATGTAATTATCCCTATTGAAAAATATGATGCCCTAGTTTAAATTTTTTTTCACATAATGAATATGCTATGTTTAGTGAAAGTTTTGGGCCCTTACTTCAATGAATAATAATTTTTTTTTCCAATTTGAAGGGACTTTGCAAGGGCCGTAAATTGTAGGGCCGGATTGGGCTCTAGCCCTACAATTGGAGTTGACAATTCGTATCGTATGGAAATACAATTACAATGTGAATATGACTAACCGGAACATGACGCATTTAAAAAAAAATGTATTGAATTGCGTTGATGCGAACGTAACACGTCTAATAAAAATTGATCACGCGATGCGACATGATACGATTAACACGATTTTCGAACCTATCACGTTAAGGGTCGATTTAACTCGATGAGTCAGCCTATTTACTAAAAAAAAAGATGATAACATGTACAAAACACGTTTTATACATGCTTGAACATGATGACACGGGTTAACGCACTTAACATGCTTAAACACGCTTCTAGAACAAAAAAAAACGTGTAATTTCATTTAGAATATGATTGACTTATTTTTTTCCATATTTTTTTTATGACTTTTGTGTCCCTAAATATGCTTTTTATTTTTGCTTCTTGTTTTACACGAGTCTTACTTTTGTCAATTATCAAAGATGAAATAATCTCTAAGACTGCGTTTGGTGGTTCGGATTTGAATCCGGATAGGATATGGTAAGGTTGGATTAGAAATCATTCGGATTGTTTTTTGGATTTTGTAAAATCTCATCATATATTTGGTAGATATCTGGATAGGATAGGATATTCAATAATTCAAAAGTGGCAAACCTTATATTAATGTATGTCCCGTCCTGTGAACACAAATGACGCGTCTCCACGATAAAATGTTTATTCGTATTTGAACCGGTTAAGTGATTGGGTCACGTGTAAGGTGAGATTTTTTTTTTGCCAATCATAAACGGGCTACCTCGTTTAGACTCGAATCCAGTTATATCACGCTCGGACCTGTTTAATTGCATGTCCGTGTTGAGAATTGTCAGTCTTGAAATCTACTGTTTCGGGTTTATTTGGTCTTTGTTTTACCATTACTCCCACATGCACCATCTCCCGTGACTCTTCCAAAGCAGAAAGCAAAAGCTCCAATTAAGCTTTCGGGACACGGTCCAAGCTTTCAATCGAAGTGGGCCGAAACCGATACGGCCCATTTCACTTCTGTTTTGGGTTATCCGGCCACTAGGGGTGAGCGGTTCCCGGTCCGGTCCGGTTCCCCTCAAGAACTGGGAACTGAACCAATAGTCTCGGTTCCCATTTTTCGAAACCGTGGACCGGACCGGCCAATTCGAGAATCGGGAACCGGACCGGACCGTCGGTCCGGTTCTAAGGAACCAATAACACAAATAAGAAGAGTACGAATTCTAGATATGAAAGAACAATTAACCAAATATGTACCAGCAGAAAACGTACCAAATCTGTACCCAGCAGAAACTTTCTGCAATAGGAGCCTTCTCTGGCTGGGGGAAAACCTGTACCGAATTCTAGATATGAAAGAACAATTAACCAAGCTTCCACTATAGGTTTTGCCCATAAAAAAGTAGTTCCCACTGGATTTTCAAGCATTTTAGCACTGAGCTCAATGCTCATGCACCATGACAACTCCATAAGTAACTACAAATGTATCTGAAAAGGAGAAAAACCTGCGAGCTTTTGCAAAGAGAATATGGAAGTGACTCAGTTCAGTTAACTAGCTACTCTCAAGCTTATGCAAAGAGAAAAACCTGCGAGCTTCACCATCACCAAGTTGGAGCATAAACCATACAATTGCACTACTACAGATTCAAGGACTGGCCTTCAAGGCTTCAACAGTTGCATATTTCTTAATTTTCTCAAGCTGAGCTTGGACGTTCTTCTTTCCATCTTCAGTTTCATACTGCTTTGAGTACTTGGTGAATGCCTTCTTCTTAGACTTGCACCAGTTGTAGAACCTGCGCCTCACTTCCTCACTCAAATGTTGAGCCCACACTGTGTTCAATGAGCGAAGGCCTCGAGGGGTCTTGACATAACCCACAACACCAGCCACATGTTTCCTTCTTATGAAGCTCTACAAAGATACAAACGTAGAGACATAAATTCCCTAAAAGTGGCAGTTAAGGGAATCACAACTCAGAACCATAGACAATAAGCTTCAATCACCATCAGCAAGTGAAAAGCATAGTGCAGTACCACATGAGTATCTTTAGTTGACAAGCATCTAGCTAAATTTCAGAAATCATCTTGTCGTACAATAGATGAAGAAACATTTGCCACACCACCCTCAGAACAAAATAAAAAGAGAGCACGACAAGATGTGTCCTTTTCCACCTAGTTGTCCCTTGCTAACAGTGAGAAGATAGTTCATCAACTCTCTATAGCTAAGCTATAGTAACACCTGGCAAAGATAAAAGAGAGACGCCAGCTGAATAAGCTGATAGGACTATATTTTCTCAACATAAAATGTTGTACCAACCTAAGTGAAATTGTACAAAAAGTTCACTAGTGAAGACAACATAAATTTGGTGTGGTAGGTGAACCTACTATTGTTTACATAAGAAATAGCGAAATGACTTATGTATGTTATAGGCTAACTGACCACCATAACCACAACAACATGGGCGAACCTAGCCAGCGACCATGTGACAGCAAATATTTATGAGGAGAAGAAGCAAGTCTTAAAACTCTATCTGAATAATGGGAAGAGCCATGAAAAAAGCAAATGAGTTAAATTCTCACTTGATCCGGGCTTTTCGACTTCCCTGACAATATGAGTCATCCTTGCCTTGTAGCCCAAGAAGGCAGTGAGCCTGCAAGGCTTGGTAGGATAATCCTTAGGAAAAGCCTTCACTGTAGAAGTCAAAGAATGATAGTATTGATTAAGGCAGAGAATGAACAACTCTAGACCAACAATGTCAAATAACTATAATGGCAAGGAAACAGCTAATGGCCTATGGAATAAAAATTCATAGAAACTTGAAATGCTCGAATAAGGCGACACGGGTTTAACCCCTTACAGAGAAACTATACACATGTAATAAGCTAGTTCCACAAATTCAATTTAAGCCTCGAAGATTGACTGGTCACTCAAGATGAACATAGTCAGGCGTGCTCGGAGCAAAAAGAACGCCTTAAATCCGAACTCAAAAGACTCATGATCGACAACCAGTAGGAGTGAGGTTGGCAAACACCAATCACCCAAACTTTGAAGCCGAACTCCAACCCAAAAAATCAAAATATATTCCCTTATAGGAAGCGGTCAGATCCACATGAATCATCCGAACCCTGCTTACCAGCATCACCCTACGTCGGAGCTCGTTCAACGCGTCGCCAACGGATCGCGTGCCATAGGGCCTCCTGGCTGATCGTCGACCACTGATTGATCAACGCCGGGATCTACCAGCGACTCTGTCGGCTCGCGGGACTAAGGGATCGAACATAGAAAAAGACTCACCAAGCGTGACTCAAGGATCTTTCGATCGATCGATCGAGAGAGTGTGAGGGGGAAGCACTTGGAGGTGTCGAGCAGAGGCGCACTACGCGGGAGACAAAGGCAAGAACAGTCGAACAGAGACGGGGAGCGAGAGAAGAGGAGAGAATCGAGAAGTAAAGAAAGTGAAACCCTCGACTGCTCCACTGAAGAAAACCTAATGTTCGAGTTAGGTATAATTGTTTTTTTTTTCTTAATATCGGGCGGTCCGGTTCCGGAACCGGGAACAGGACCGCCCGGTCACCGGTTCCAAATTTAGGAACCGGGGACCGGACCGGCTCTCCCTAAAATCGGGAATCGGACCATCGGTCCGTGTCCAGTTCGGGCGGTCCCGGTTCGGGTTGTCTTTTTTTCTTACCCCTATCGGCCGCTATACATGGCAGCCCAAAAGTCTCTTTCTTCTGGACTAAAATATACTATAAGTGCCAAAACTTGTGTACGATGCTCACTTTAGTGCCAAAACTTTCAAAACGATCACTTAAGTGTCAACTTTTTTTTTTTAAAAAAAGATCATTTAAGTGCCAACGTTTTTTTAAAAACGACCACTTCAGTGCCAACTACGATTTAAGCTGATATGGCTGATCGAAAATTCGACGTGACCTATTTTTTTAATTAATATTTGAGCTGACGTGACTCGCTGAAATTGGCACTGAAGTGAATGATTTTCAAAAAAATTGGCACTCAAGTGATCGCTTTTTTAAAAAATTGACACTTACGTGATTGTTTTGAAAGTTTTGGTACTAAAGTGAGCGCCGTACATAAATTTTAGCACTTTTAGTATACTTAAGCCCTTTCTTCTGCATTGTCTTTCCATGTAGGAAACACCATCGTACCTCCTCCGAATGTCGTCATTACAATAATGTTGGATAGCAATCGAAATGTTTCAATTGACGATCCCAATATGGTTACTCCAATGTAGTTTTCTCAAACTTAGGATTCATATTTCTTTTTTGCGCAATCAAGTCCGTCCGTCCCCAATTTCCTCTCTCTCACAATTACTTTCTCTCCTCCACTCCGTTATTAAAGGTAATATGCTCTCTTCTGCATTTGGGGGTTGATGAGGAAAGAGTAACGGGGAGATAGCAGACAAGGATTTCAAAAATTTCCTGCGAGGTGAGAACGAACGTTAGATAGCAATTCTTTGGAAATAAACAAAAAAAAATATGAAATTGAATAAGTGAAGTTTTGAAAATGAACGGAATAGTTGGATATATAATGAGGAAAAAGGTCATTTTCATTGTCCGAAAAGAGCCATGTTTTGAAAGATCGCAACTTGTTTTATTAGGATTCGGTGGTTGATTTATTAGTAATTTTTTTTCGAAATTATGCATGCACCCGGCACGCCAGGTGCAGTGGAGTCTAACCCTCGTGCCCATTTCTATTTTGAAAAATCATAATAGCCTCCTACCTAATAAAAGGCAAATCGCGCTCTTCCTTCCATCCTACGTGTTGGGATAAGAGAAAGGACACTTTTTTTGTTTGTTTTGCAAACAAACTCCAACACAATCCCGGGCGTCGCAAATGTGACTTAACCTGTGGCACGTGTGTGGTGGCTAGCACGTGTTGCCCCGAGGACTAGTCGGGCTCCACGCCGGTTTGAGCTCGGTGCTTGCTGAAAGGTTTGAGCTCGGTGCTCGTCGACTGCGCGGAAACCTCGGTCATAAAAAAAAAAAAAACTCCAACACAATCCTGTGCGGATCATCCGCAAGAGATCAGCAAAACTTGCTAAAGTGAAAGCTCAGGCATCAGAAGCAAAAATGACTCATGGATGGATGCGAGACTTATGTTTGCTCTGTCACTCGTGACACCATCGATCACTTATCTTATTTATCAAGAAAATATGTATAGAACTATTATTTTTTGGTACATCGATTTGAGATTTAACGGGAAAATATAAATAAGAGAGAGAGATATTTGCCAGGAATTTTATTACCGAATCATACACCGATTAGAGAATTATCCGTAAGATAAATACTCAACAACCACGAATTCTATATGGTTTTTTTTTTTTCGGCTCAAGTAACAATAGCTTGCTGGAAACCGAAGACCAACATGGTAGGGAATCATTAAAATCCCCACTATCCATTTCCCCCTCAGCATGGTAGGGAATCCGGATCCGATATATATGCCATTTTGAAGTGATCTACCGTCTTTTAATGGCAGTTCCATTTGTATAGGGCTTAATCCTCATTCGATTGGAGCCAATCCTACTCGAGCTTTTCATTATGCCCATCGGTACGGAAACAACTTCTTGTTCAGTATCCCAAAGCCTATTCAAAACTAAGAGAAAGGAAAAATTGTCCAAAACGTCTTAAACTTATTGTACTTTTCTCAATTCAGTCCTAAATCTTTTCACGCTTTGTCAATCGAGTCTATTCGGCCAATTTTAGCCGAAAATCACTCGTGCGGACAATTTTCAATAACATTTTAATATTTTTCTAGTTATTGATTTTTTTTTATTTTCTTATGTTTTCCTTCTTTTCTTTTTTTTTTCCTTTTCATTTTTCTTTTTCCCTCCGCCATCTTAAGGGAGGGCTGCTCGAGCCAGGGCTGGCGAAAGCCATTGAGAGAGGCCAACCCTCACTAGGGGTCAACAAGGGGGGCCCTCGCCGGCCATTGACGAGGCTTAGTGATGACCGGCGGAGGGAAAAAGAAAAATGAAAAAATAAAAGAAGGAAAAAAGAGGAAAAAGAGAGAGGAAAAAATAGATAAACATTTTCGATTTTTTTAAATAATAATAAAATTATCCACATCAACATTGGCCGTGCCATGTAAAACGGCCAGTGTCCACATCAATAATTTCAGTCAAAATTAGTCGAATGGACTCAATTGACAAAACATGAAAATGTTTAGAGCTCAGTTAGCAAAAAATATAAAGATGCAGGTCTCGATTGGCAAAATTAAAAGGCACGACATTGAATTGGTAAAAGTGCATTAGGTTTAGGACTTTTTGGAAAGTATTTGCACTAAGAAAGGGTAGCCACTAGGAAGAATAATCTTTCGACGGGTGAAATAAAATGTTAGGCATGCTAACACAATGAAATAGGGAGTGAATGTGATAAGGAGAAATCGAGACACAAGCTTTATCCTGGTTTATCCTTAAACTAGGGCTATCTCTAGCAGGTGATTCCAATATAATTAACACTTCTCAGCTCTATATATATAGACGACGTAATACTCAGTAGCTATTCATGGGCTCAAGCTCAAACTACTAATAAAATACGGATCAAAACTATAAAAATACTCTGGCGGCCAAGAGGCATTGCCCCTTGCGACCCCCGCTAGGGTGACCCCCCGACTGCTCACCATTAAGCGAGACCCTGTGCGTTCCTGTCAATGAGAAGTATGAACCACATCCCTACATAAAATGCGACTTTCTTCCGAATTCATTAGAATTAAAAATTTGCAAGAATAAGAGATGTTTATAAACAGATGGTGAAAATAAAGACCACTGGGTAAAGATTGCTAGGGGTGAGCGGTTCCAGGTTTCGTACAGGTTCTACTTGGAACCTAGAATCTACCCGTTGAAACATGTTCATTATTTTTTGGAACCTAGAACCTACCTTGCATAAACTTGGAACCTATCCTATCAGAGGTTCTACAAGTATTCATAATTGAATGATTATAGTGAATCATCACTTTTAATGACCACCATTTGCTTCTACAATCTAGTGACCACAATTCATATTTAGACAGATGAATAAATAAAATATTAACAAAGTAAAAATCTCAGTCACATATATTACCGAAAATGAAAACTCAGACTAATGGTTCCAGATTACATACTTATCGTTGAACACCATGGAATACCGCAAGATCATGCGAAGACATATGCCAAGAAAAACACAAAAACTTGTTACATGTTACATTATAGGTTCCATGTTCTGGTTCCACCTACTTGGAACTTGGAACTTACCAATCAAAAAGGTTCCCCAATTTTTGTAACCTAGAATCTATCCTGCATTCTTTGGAACTTGGAACTGCACAAATTCCCAGCGGTCCAGTTCCAATTCTACCCTAAAATCATGCTCAGCCCTAAAGATCGCATGTCAACGTGTCACGTGACTCAACATTGACACGATCTTTACCAACATACGTTTATGTATATATACGTGTGTGTGTGTGTATGTGTTTGAAGTTTGAACTATGGTATATGTATGTATGTGTTTATGTTTGTATGTATGTATGTCTGTGGTTGGGCTACGGTTTTGTGGTGCATTGAGCAGTATATTAACATGATTCGAAAAGAAGGTTCGAGGACTGGAAACATAAATGCCACGCTCTACATCTCGAGACATTCGCCGTTAAAACCGCTAAGTTTTAATCCTCATTTCAGTCAAACACGCACCACTGGACAGGTAAGGGATCATTAATGGACATGAAAATACAACGCGATTGCTTTCTTTCAAACATTTACGCAAATTTTCTTGCAAACATCTACGCAAAAGATTGTATCTTGGATAAGTTCTTGTACGCTAATGTCTGTTTTTTTTTTTTTTTTAGATTTCTTTATTTCTTGTCTATGCCATGGTCTATATATTTCGTCTCGCAGAAAGAAGACAAGTGTGTCATATGTTCAACGTATAATATGGAAATGTCATTTGCTTATCCAATTGTTCTCTCCCTCGTTCTGATCACCTTCTTCACTTGCGCATGGAGGTTACTGTGTTTGTTCTGGTTGAGGCCGAAGCAGCTAGAGAGGTGCCTGAGACGACAAGGTCTAGATGGAACTGCTTACGGGCTTTCGTTTGGAGACCTGAGGGACAATTTGAGGATGACCAGGCGAGCTCAATCTCAGCCCATTACTCCTTTCTCCAACAACATCGCGCCTCGCATTCTCCCGTTCTTTCGTCGCTCCATTGAGAAATACGGTATGCATTCCATCAAAGTCGAGATACAGTCGAATTTTTGTGGCCAATGATGTTATATTGTTGTTTCGACAAACTCGATTTCCCGGTAAAAAGCAATCAGTTTTTAGCTGAAAGCCTGCTTAAGAAAATATACTTGCGTTTTCTTTTCAGCAATTTAATCATGATAGAATCCTGAAAGATAAGTAGACCAAATCTGGATAAATGGCGGCTTTCGACATTGAGAGTAGTTTTCTGGGGCCGAGTAACATGACATATTAATGGCAGCTATGTAGTCAGCAACTGTCGTAAGTTGCTGATTTTCGCGCGCAAGTCAATCTCCTACATGGGTTTCAAGTCGGGCGGTATGGAAACCTGTAACCATTTTTGACGGGCATCTAGATATTGGTTATTGCAGGGAAGCTTTGCTTTACATGGTTAGGGCCAACGCCTGTAGTGAACATCATGGACTCGGATATGTTGAAGGAAATATTTTCGCGGATCAACGAGTTCGAAAAGCCGCATCCCAAGGCCATCGGAGATCTCTTTGTATCGGGGCTTCTGGAGGTTGAGGGTGAGAAATGGGTCAAACATAGAAAGATCATCAGCCCGGCATTTCATTATGAAAAGCTGAAGGTATAACTGCTTGCTGCTAAAATTTTCCAGACCAGACGCAACATCTAACGGAACTTGAAATGATTCATAATCCCATCGTATTTCATTGTAACCGAACCCGAAGTTTGTAATCCATGGAAATTTAATAACTGAATTTACAGGCTTTGTTCATCTAGCCCTTTTCAATTGTTGAATAATTACAGAACGTGGTGACTGCGACATGTTCAAGTTGCGAGGAGATGATCAGGCGGTGGGAGAAGCAATGTTTGGCTGGCGAAGTGGATGTGTGGCCTCACCTTCAGCATTTGACCGGTGATGTACTGTATAGAGCTGCTTTCGGCGGTAACTACGACCAAGCCAAGAGCATCATCCGCCTCCAACAAGAACAAATGGCCCTCGCTTACAAAGTTCTTCAATTCGCATTCATCCCCGGATGGAGGTCAGTCGAGATTAACATAGCAGCAATTTATCCCGAGATCTTTTAACTGTCGCGAGAACATAGAACAAGAACAAAGAGTACTGACTTCCTCAATCCTTATCCATGGAGTCAGTTTAAACCTTCCACCATTTTCATGTGCCATTCTTTACGCATCTTTGCCCCACAAGGATTGAAAAGTTAAGACAATTTTCTTGCTGCAGATCATGGATAGTGGTTGGATTGTGATTGCAAGATGTATATTGGGCTCAGTGCAATTTTTTCCTGTCAAAACAATTTTCTATGCAGCAAATCTTGGAGCGAATTTTTCTCGAGATTTCTGTTTTCCAACTTCTAAACTCGTAAGGACTAATGAAACTGATTGAGTGTACTCATGCTGCAAGAATCGATCTGTGGAAACCAAGTTTATATATAAAGTTTCGTCTTTAAGTTGACTTGTGTGAAAAAAAAAAAAAATGCAGCCTCTTGCCTACCAAACTGCAGAAGAGGATGAAAGAAATTGACCGTAAAGTAAAAGGATTGTTGGAAGATGTAGTAACCAAAAGAGAGAAGGCAATGAAGGAAGGAGGAGTCGGTGACGACGATCTGTTGGGACTGTTGCTTAAATCAAACATGAAAGAAATTCAAGAATCTGGACATCGAAAGGGTATGAGCATAGAGGATGTGATTCAAGAGTGCAAAGGGTTCAACCTAGCGGGTCAAGAGTCGGCTTCTATTTTGCTTACTTGGACTCTGATCTTATTGAGCAAGTACCGAAACTGGCAAGACAGAGCAAGAGAGGAAGTTCTGCAAGTTTTTGGCAACAACAAACCCGATTTTGATGGGTTGAGCCGACTAAAAATTGTAAGTGTTCTCCTCGTATTATAGTCTCCTGTTCGTCACCATTTCGAGACATATTCCTAGAATTGAAAACTCACAATCAAATAAATATGCTTTCGTGAAGAAGAAGAAAGAGTGTAGAAACGAAAAACGGAAGTCGAAAAATGAAGGACAACATTGTAACCTCCAGTCCTGAAATCCAGTTGTTGTTCTTTCCTACGCCTTCCCCAAAACCCTAAAAAAGAGGGGGAGTTTTTAGGCTTTGGTTACTCAAGTTTGGTACCACTAGTGAAGGGGGGGTTTTTAGGCTTTAGTTACTCAAGTTAGGTACCGCTAGTGACATAAATGAGACAGTTGGATCGTGCCTTCTCATTTGAAGTTACAGAATAGATCACATCAATGATGATATTAAGTTTGATAATCTTGGTCCACTAGGCAAGTTTTCATTAATTCAATAGTCGAACTTCGAATTCCTTTTGGACAAAAATAGGCTGACAACAAATTGATTTATATGCAGGTAAGCATGATACTGAATGAGGTACTCAGGTTATATCCACCTGTATTTATGACGATGAGAACAGTTAACAAGATAACCAAGTTGGGAAATTTACAAATACTTCCAGGAGTTTTGCTTTTTGTGCCTATCATCATGATCCACCATGATCAAGAGATTTGGGGCGATGATGCCGAGGAGTTCAATCCGGAGAGATTCTTCGAGGGAGTCTCAAAATCAACAAAGAACAAGCTCTGCTTTTTCCCTTTCGGTTCGGGCCCTAGAACTTGTATTGGCCAAAACTTTGCTTTCCTTGAGGCCAAAGTAGCTCTGACCTTGATTTTGCAGAGTTTCTCAGTGCAGATCTCTCCTTCTTACAAGCATGCCCCTATCCCTATGTTCACTCTTCATCCCCAATATGGAGTCCCCTTGATCTTGACTAGAATTAGATCAAATCCCTCGATAGCTAATTGATCAAATTCTGTCCTCTTGTTTCCTTCATTGCGTGCATAAAACTGTTTGTTATGTTTGTTGATAATTAAGGAAAAACCATGCGTGTATATATATATGTATATGATTCCTTCTTATATATAAAATGGTTCTTAATTAATTATAAGGTTTCGTTTTGAAATCTTCACATCTCGACAGCATGCTCTTCTTGGATTGACCTAGTTAACTGGGTTTTATGTATTCTTTTGGTGGCTTCCAAAAGAATGACTGTTGATACATAAATTTTGGCTAAATCATTTAGGAAAAAAATGCATAAAAGATTAGGATTAAGATTAGTCCCTAGAAAAAAAATATTTGAATCACTTTCTATATAATTCATATTTAATTTAATTTGATTTTAGAACACATTTACATTTGCATTTAATTAGACTGGCGGTAGAAGCGGACCTGAGATTGATGCAACGACGGGCTAGAACCCATCATAGAAATTCGGCCAGCATAAGGGACACGTGTGCCTATAATCAAAGAGGCCTTTAGGGCTTATTTGGAGCTTAATTCAGCCAATTAAACTCGTTTTTTGGTCGAAAAAGTCGTTTAATTAAAATGACATTTAATTAAATCTTTATTAATTAGAAAAAGCCCATAAAGGACAAACAAGCCCACCGGAGGGCCAATATTCGGCCAAGCCCATCTAATGGGCTGACCAAGTAGTGCATGATAACGATTTTGGCCAACTTCTTATGCTGCGTATGATAGCGTTTCTGTTCATAGGAGCATTTTTTAAACAGAAACACTTTTTTGTGTTTCTGTTCCCAACTACGATTTTTGGGTAAGTAAAAAAGAAAAAAAAACTTTTTCTGCCGCCGCCGCCGAGTGGTGGCCACGTCAACGGCCGGCGGTGGTGGGCGACGGCCAACGAGTTGTGGCAGCGTCGGCGGCGATGGATGGTGATTCCAAAATTATTCCAAAAAGTGTTCCAAAATCCAGAAGCAAGTTTTTTTTTTCATTTTTTGAAAAGTGTTCCTTGGCACAAAAGTGTTTCGCGGAACACTTTTGGAACATTTTTTAATCATACGCGTTTTTGTTCCAAAAGTGTTCCTGGAACACTTTTGGAACAGAAACACTTTCCTTGGCTACGATCCAAACGCAACCTTAACTTTTGACCATAAATTGATTTCTCAACTTCTCCTTAAAAGAATAAGTTGATTTTTCCACTTCTGCTCCAGATTGACTTCTGATAAAAGAAATTCGTTTGGTAACGGTTGAAATTTTTTATTTTTAAAAAATTATTAACAAAATCTTTACCTGCGGCGGCCGGCGATATGCGGCGGGGGACAGACCACGGGTGGCAATGGTGGTCGGCTGAGGCTTGTGTGATCGAAGAAATGATTATGGAGTCGAGAAGTAAATTTTTTTAACTTCTCAAAGTTGGCAGTAAATTTTTTTAACTTCTCAAAGTTGGCCAAAAATCTAACCAGAAATAGAAAATCCTGCAATAAGTCAATTTTTTTACTAAATGCATTTCTACTTTGAAACTTATTTTAACAAACGGATTTTCCTGCCAGATTGACTTTTGGCAGGGAAATTGGTTGCCAGAAGTGTTATCATGCGCTACCCAAATGCTTTAAGGATCAAATTTAAAAGAGAAATTCTTCTCTAGGAGCTGAATCTCAATTATCCAAATTTGGGAGACTATTTCGTGATTAAGCAAAGTTGCCAAATCTTACGTTCATCTGCTTTAGCACATGTTTGCTTCGCAATTGAAAGGAGGCCACACATTGATAGATAATGGAAGTTATGGATCCCTCTATGGTAAAAGTAATTCTTTCTTGTAAAGTACCCGTAATTTGGTTCCCAAGTACTTCCCCATTTCTTCAATTACCAATACTTTCAACGCATCAACCATGTTTTTACTTGAGTTCAAAGGACAGCCACTACTGAAGTAGAAAGTAGAAACCGACTTATTCAAATTGATAGCTTGACCTGTTGCGAAGCAACATTGATTCAGCATGGCTGCAAAGATTTGGCATTCACTGATTTTTCAGAATTGGAAAGGAGGGAAAAAAGAGAGAAGCAAATTGGGAAGTTTCTTTAAGAAGCGTTGGACGTCCGAAATATATATATATATATTAGGCTTTTCAAGTTTCTTTATCGCAAAGTGTTGGACGCCACGTGCGGTGTCGTTATTCCTTTATGTCGGAAGCACGATGAGTTAAGGACTTCATTGCATAATTTGAAAAATTTCGTGGCTCGTTTGAACAAAAAAAAATAAAAATTACTCTTTATATTTATTTTGCTAGTAGATTTGGCCATTTAGTAATTTTAAATTGTGTTTTTTTTTTCCATAATGGATCATCAAGTGTTCTTGAATTTTACAAGCATAGCCTTTTTAACAATTTACAGTGAGCTCGAAATTTAGATTCTAAAAACTGCTTTGTCGACCGACAATAGCAGATGTTATCAACCACCGCTTTGGCTTCGTTGATAAGATCTTGAGCCGCTTCTCCCGCTTCTGTTCTCCATTGCAAATTTGATAAGGTGACTATGGCCCAATTTGAAGTTATGGTTTTATGAAGAGAATGAATCTTTTTATCAAAGGATCAGAAAAAAAAAAGTGAACTAGAACACGAAACCCTAACCTCCCAAGCAGTGGGAAGGCATTATTTTTTTTTTCGTACAAAAAAGAATTAAGAATCAGCTGCAGGTACATAAACGGCTTAAAACCTCGGATGCTTCAATTGTCGATTCTAGTATTGAGTGAAGAATCCATTGGATTTTGCCCCAACTCCTTGGTTTTTGCTGCAAAAAGATTTTTAAACCACGTCATTTAGAAACTCACCTTCCGACTTTATCTTGCGCCACGTTGGGTGTTACGCAATAAATTAATGCCACATCAGATTTTTCGACGAGACAAATCGTCGATGGCAGTACAATAAACAATTTCTAACAAACGCAACGCTCAATTCGTCTTGGATAATTAAACCACATAAGAGATAACTAACCGATGAGGGTCTCGCGAGCCGACTAAGCCTATCCCAAAAAAGGACAAAAAGAAGGTCGTTCTCGCCAGTTATCAGAGCAATCCTACAATAACGTTCCTGATGCCAGTGAAATCGAGTCCGATTCGGGTATTTGTCGCAAAAATCGTATTTCCTAATAACGGGTCAATATGGATTAGGTGTGTGCATGGTCCGGGCCGGTTCGGTCTCGGCATGAAATCGAGGATCGGACCAGTAGTCCCGGTCCCCATATTTTCGGGACCAAGGACTGGACCTGATCCTGGCCTAGTAAGATTGCTAATACCAACCAACTGCTTATAAAAATCTATCCCTTAGATTAAAATATGCTTTGATTGCATGTTAATTTATAATTTGTAACCTCGATTGAATGAAAAAATAGGCAAGTTTTTTTTGAATCATTATTCTGTTTTATTTTCAAATATTTCTATTTCTTTTGTCTAATTTCATAGATTTATATATATAAATAACTATATATTATAGAAGGTCCGATCCGTGCCTGGCCGGTCTAGTCCTAACACATGGAACCGGGGACCTGACCGTCCACCTAAAGGACCGGACCAACCTGACCGGTCCAAGCCGATCCTGTCCAATTTGCACATCCCTAATATGGATTCCGTGAACCGATTCGGATAGGACCCATTTTCAACCTATCCAAAACTGATTGGACCACCCGTTTGACAGATTTAATACCTTTCCAGGCTATGGTTTTACATTCGCGAACCGGCTCTATCATATCATACCAAGCTTATATTTTTGAGCTTGGTAATACGACAGTGCTATAAGAGGAAGGAACCATTTACTCCCTTCCGAAGATCGCTTAGCTCCATGAGGTTTCGTACCCTGATGAAGATGATACGATCTCAAACACCTGACTTCCCCCCTTGTAAATCCCGGAAATGGATTCCCTACCCCGCCGAAATCGGGGGCAGGGATGCCTTGACCAAATCTTGAACGGACGGCCTTGATCATTTCTCAAAAAAAAAAAAAAAATCCCCCCTATAGTAGGAGATGTGGGCTGTCCGTTTTTGAACGGACGGCCCTGATTTGATTAGAGCACCCCTGCCCCGATTTCGGCGAGGTAGGTGATAAATCCCCTACTCTACTTTGCTAAGCTTGCTTCTTTTTCCCCATTCAAGTCCATCAAGCAATTTATAACAGTTCAAAGAATTTGCTGGTGGCGGAATATGTTCGATCTTATTCAGACAGACGAGCTTGATCCGGTCACTCAAAACTCTTTTCAAGTGCTTGTGATGATTCAATTTCCGAATTCCGGCATTTTCTTTAATCGTATCCCTTTCGAGAAGAATGAAGATATCAATCACACAAAAGCCAGCTACTTTGGAATTAATCTCAAGCATTCAAAGCTTGCTAAGAAGGAATGTCAGTAAAAATTTTTGCATTGAACACAGCTTAGTTATTAACTTTTCCTCCTGCTTGGGATCGCAGCTCTGCTTTAATGCGAAAAAGTCAAACCTGACAGTGGCTTGCAGTTGTATAAAAAGGTTTCAGATGAGCCTTCGAAGAAGTTAATTTAGACTAGAGTCCTTGGATGGAAATGAGGACGACAGACAAAAGGTTAAATTAGACGTGAGCCACGACCACGAGTTAATGACTCTACTCCACAATTCTAATACTCAGTTTATTTCACCGAAAATAACTTTCAAAAAATATTTTTTGAATTTCTCGGTGTGTGGTTTGCGAAAAATAAGTTAGTCTAGAAAAACATTTTTCTCGCATGGAAAAAAATTGGATATTATGTGATTGTTGTTTCTGATTTTTAATAATTCTATTCTTCTTTAAATTGAAAGCCATAGTGCTAATACCTAAAGCAGTAAACCATATACCTACTACAGGCCAAGCAGCTAGGAAGTCTTGGACAGTTTATTTGTGAAAATGAATGTATAGCCAAAAACGAACCCTATCTCAAATCGGGTCAAGTTTTGATAGTTCAAGTGGATAGGAAAAGGTCGTTTTATTCAAAACCCCAAATTCTGAAACCCCTTCTCTCCCACTTCACACCTCGGAACGCACTCTTATTATAGAGAGAAAGACGCTTTCACATCTTCTCTTTTTGAGAATAGAAATAAATTTCCCCCATCTTTGTTCACTCATTTCCTTTACATTCATTTTCTTTTACACTATTTTATGTATTTTCTCTCTCTCTCTTTTTTTTTTTTACTTTCTCTACCGGACATCGGCCATAGGTGAGGCTAGGCCTCGCCTCGCCTCGCCATATCCGGCGAATGTCTGATGAGAAATTAAAAAAGAAAGAAGAAAAACAAGAAGAGAAAAAAATAACAAAATAAGAAATTATTGAAAAATTCAATTTTTTTCTTAAAAAATAGAAAAATCTTTTCACATTAGTGATGGCCGCCACATATGATGACCGAGTCCTCGTCACTTTTGCAGTAGTTAAGAGTGCGCATGGTAACACTTCTCGACCAACCAAAAGTTGATTTCTCTACTTCTCATCAAAAGTAGAAGTTGATTTTTCTACTTCTGCTCCAAATTGACTTTTGATAAGAGAAATTCGTTTGGTGACAATTGAAAATTTGTACTTTTGAAACATCATTGATAAAATCGTTGGCAATAGTCAGCGAGTGGCGGCCGAGGGGGGGGGGACGGTGGTAGTCAGCGGCGGTGGTGGTCAGCGGAGGTCGGTGTAGTCGAAGAAGTGATTTTGGAGTTGAAAAGTAATTTTTTTTTTTACTTTTCAAAGTTGGCCAAAAGCCTAACCAGAAGTTGAAAATCCTATCGGAAGCTAAAAATCTTAACATAAGTCAATTTTTTACCAAACGGATTTCTACTTCGATAGGATTTTTATCAAATGGATTTCTCTGCCAGATTGACTTCTTGCAAAGAAATTGAAAAGGAGAAGTGTTACTGTAATATTTGGCCCAAAAGGAAGCCCAGCCCAACTCTAACCTCTTCTTCTTTTCTCCTTCAGCTGCTCCATGACCGCAAAAAGAGAAGAGGAAGAAGAGAACGGCAGAAGAAGAAGAAGAAAGAAGAAGAAAGGAGAGAAAGAAGAGAGGGAAAGAAGAGAGGAGAGAGGGCTTTCCTCGAGTTGCCTCGCCAAGTTACCTCGGCCTCGTCTAGCAACCATCGGTAAGTATTCGTACATCTTTTTCCTCCGATCGAAGGGATTTTCGGAGTTAGGACTCTATTTGGGGTTTTGGTGGAATATGAGTTGCCGAGCCTGATTTCTTGGTCGTTTAGGTACGCTTTTGCATGGAAATGAAACTGTAGGGTGTTATGAAGCCATAGGATTCGACGGATCTTGATTTGGAGTTACGATTTGCCCGAAATAAGAATTTCAAATCTGGTGCGCGCTGTGAACAGTACGCGACAGCACTGTTTCGCTTAGTTTCGTCAATTTTCGAATGGATTTTGGACAAGCTATGTTGGGGTTATTGTTGTATGTTAAAAGAGCTTTCTTTGGACTATAAGATTGTTTAAATCGGAGCTCGGATGAGGAAGTTATGGCCCGTTGAAGTTTATCGCGCAAGTTGCGCAAAGTGGAAAACTTGTGTTTTTGCTACAAGCAAGTATTTTATCGATGCGTAGATGTCGTCTTAGTGACAAATATGCCTTATTCAGTTGAGTCGTGTTATAGAGTAGCTTATTACTCAGTTTTTGATCCGTTTTTCGTACTTTTGGTAGGTGTTCGGATGTATCGTTCCGAGTAACTTTTCTAGTTTGCTTCTGACATTTTCAGGTGAGTGATACTATTTCTTCTTTATATTGTAGAGTGCATATTTTGAAAGAAACTTCTATATGTGTTATGGACTGAGACAAATAGCACATTTGTTGCATAAAAATAGGATCGAACCTTTACTGATGTTTTTGTCTATTTGATATGATTTGAGCTGTTGGTTTGGGCTGACTGTGATATATATTTTGGTTATGTGGAGCATATTGTTGTTGGATTTTGTAATGCTCAAGGTGGCTGTAAACCCAGTTGAGGGGTTTGTGGGTATGCGCATACTAGTTAGGATATCCTTGTGGGCCGAGCCACCGGCATTGTAGGTGGAGACCTTGCTAAGGGGGGAATCTTGGTCGTCTTTTGTCACGGGCGTTATACGTGACCATGGTTAGACTCTTGAGCATGAGATTGGTCAGTGGATAAACCACTGACATGTGTTTTTAATGAGATTAGTCAATGGATAGACCATTGGCTTGCGTTTTGACGAGATTCATCAATGGAGTGGACCATTGATACTTACTTTTACTGGAGTTTGTGGTTTGAAATAAATGTTTTTGCTAGAAACCTATTATGTTAAGGTTTTATATAACTCGTTTTGACTATAAAGATCTGTTATGTTTCGACTTTGACTTATACGAGTTATATTTTGATATTGAAATGTGCATAGTGATTGTTCGATCCGCTTAGAAGAAATGTATTACTCACTGAGCCGTGTTAGCTCACCCCTTCCTTTTCCCTTGTCTTTCAGGTTCAGGAAATCGCAAGTAGCACGAGGGCGGTCGTTAGTAAACGACATTTTGTTAGTAGGGCTTTTGGGTATGTGTTTTTGAGTTAGATGTGGCTTTGATGAGCCTTTGAGCTGTGGCTAGAGATGTATATCTTTTTGGTAGAGATATGTACATGTCTCTTTTGGTGGATATACACAGTGATATGTTTGATGGTATTAGAAAGCTCTGGCTTTGTTTTGTGATTAAGGATCTCTTTATCAACCTTCGTTGGACGTATATATCATTGTTATCAGGTTGAGTTTTGGATTTTGTGAAGGCTGCGTCCTTTTGGGAAAGGACGGCCGTGTCATGCCTTGTAGTGAGTTGAGGTGTGACATTTTTTGGTATCAAAGCTTAGGTTATGATCTTTGTGGGTAGATGTGGGAGGGAATGAGGTCAGCTTTTGGAGACGAAGGTACTATTATTTTTTGGAAGGATTTCAAGGAGACCTTCAATGCTCATTTCTTCCCGCAATCTTTTCAAGTGCAGATGAAGCATGATTTTCTACACATATCACAAGGTGATTCGACTGTTATGGAGTATGCAGGCCGCTTCAATCAAATGAGTAGATTTGCGGGACGCTTAGTAGCCGATGAAGGGGAGAAGGTTGAGCATTTCGTGAGAGGACTCCGACCTGAGATTCGTTTTACGCTTGTGTCTTTGTCATTGCCCACTTATAAGAATGTGCTGGAACAAGCAATCAAGATTGAACGAGAGCTTTCCATCAGCGGCACACAGGGTGCTTCGTTGTACAAGAGGCCGAAGCTTACTCACTTTCAAGAAAGTCAAGCAAGTGGTAGCACCAGACAAAGAGGCACTAGCAGCCGAGAAAAGGGAAAGAGTCAGGTGATTCGAGGGCCTTGCACTACATGTGGGAAACATCATGGCGGTATTTGTCAACGCAAGATAGGAGCTTGCTTTATTTGTGGAAAAACAGGGCACATGGCACGTGATTGTTCCATCCAGAGGAGTGCACCAGCGGACAATAGAGTTTGTTTTGTTTGCGGACAGCCTGGACATATAGCAAGTACTTGTTCTATGAAGAAGACAAGCTTTTCAGCTAGTAGGCCGCAAGATAGTCAGCAAAAGTAGAAGATGACTGGGAGAGTTTTTGCTATGACAGAAGATGATGCCGCTGCTTCTAATACCGTTGTTGCAGGTATTATTTCACTTGCTTCGCGGTGCGCTTATGCATTGTTTGACTCCGGTGCTACGCATTCCTTTATTTCTATGGAATTTGCAAAGAAACTTGATGTGCTACCTGACCATCTAGAGTACGAGTTACGTGTTGATACTCCTACCGGTGATTTCTTGATTGCAAATTGTGTACTCAAGATGTGTAAGCTCCAAATTAATAATGTGGAAATGCTTGGAGACTTGATGTTGTTAGATATACGTGATTTCGATGTTATTCTTGGGATGTATTGGCTATCAGCATATCATGCTACTGTTGATTGCTATTCGAAGAAAGTTGTCTTTCGACGTCCGAATCAACCCAAGTTTTCTTTTTCGGGAAGTTGTAAAGGCACTTTTCCGAAGCTAATTTCAGCTATGCAAGCGGGGAAGCTTCTAAAGAAGGGTTGCTATGGTTATTTGGCCTGCGTAAAAGACACTAGTAAAGAAGTTATAAAGCTGGAAAATATCCCAATTGTTAGAGAATTTCTGGATGTGTTCCCTGATGACTTAACTGGTTTACCTCCGGATAGAGAGATTGAATTCTGCATTGAGTTGTTGCCTGGGACATCACCTATCTCTAAAGCACCTTATCGGATGGCACCTGCTGAATTGAAAGAGTTGAAGACGCAGCTACAGGAAATTTTAGATAAAGGTTTTATTAGACCTAGTGTCTCACCTTGGGGAGCTCCTGTTCTTTTTGTGAAGAAAAATGATGGTAGCATGCGGCTTTGCATAGACTATAGAGAACTTAATAAGGTGACTATCAAGAATAAGTATCTTTTGCCTCGGATCGATGACTTATTTGATCAACTCCAAGGTGTTCAGGTATTTTCAAAAATTGACCTTCGTTCTGGTTATCATCAGTTGAAGATAAAAGCAGATGATGTGCCGAAGACTGCTTTCAGAACAAGGTATGGGCATTATGAGTTTCTTGTCATGCCTTTTGGACTAACGAATGCACCTGCTGCTTTTATGAACTTGATGAACCGAGTGTTCCGGCAGCATCTTGATAGATTCATTGTGGTGTTCATTGATGATATTCTGGTGTATTCAAAGAGTTTAGGGGAACACGAACAACACTTGAGATTGGTTTTACAGACTTTGCGTGAGAAGAAGTTATATGCTAAATTCAGCAAGTGCGACTTCTGGCTTGATCATATAGAATTCTTGGGCCATGTCATATCTAAGGATGGTATTTCTGTTGACCCGAAGAAAGTTGAAGCAGTTGTTTAGTGGAATCGCCCTACAAATGTTACAGAAGTAAGGAGTTTTCTTGGATTAGCTGGTTATTACATGCGATTTGTGGAGGGGTTCTCCAAAATTGCTTGTCCTCTTACTCGCCTAACTCAGAAGGGGGTTAAGTTCGTGTGGTCAGATCAGTGTAAGCACAGTTTTCAAGAATTAAAGACGAGGTTGGTGACAGCTCCCATATTAACCTTGCCTTCAGGAACTGACGATTTTACTATCTATTGTGATGCATCCAAGGAAGGTTTGCTTCAGAGTTTGGGTTCGGGGACTTGGTTACGCTGGTGTCATTACCAACGCCCTTTCGGTACCTAACGCGAGTGATTTTCCTAATTAAGATTTCATGCAAGCGCAATTTTGGGTGAGGTAGATTTGCTTCAGAGTTTCATGCAGATTTGGAAAAACTAGTCATATCAATCACAATCAATTTAATGAAAGCGCAATCAAGTACATAAATAAATCACATCGATGCACATCAATTCAAATCAATGGCCTCCTAGTATAGCCATAAGGGCTTAGGGAATGTGTGACTTCGGACCGGGGGTAAAATGAGAAGATTTGGAGGTGATTAGCTCGAAGGGCAAAATCGTCAATTTTTGGAAGATTTGGATACCGAATTACCCAAAATATTCCATGGCCAGTTGATTGTGGCCATTTCCCATTCTTGAGATTTTTTGGAATTTCTTGATTTTTCTTCAATTTTTGGAAAACAATTCGCCCAAAGGGCGAAATCGTCATTTTAAGGAGGGTTGGGGTTCAAAACACCCGGAATAAGTCTTGGCCAGTTGATTGTGGCCATTTCCTATTTTCGGGGATTTTCTTGGATTTTTTTAGAATTTTTTTTTGGAAGACGGTTTACCGAAAGGGCAAAATCGTCATTTCTGGAAAGATCAGGGGTCAAATGACCCGGACCAGGTCATGGCCAATTGACTGTGGCCATTTCCTATTTTTCGGAATTTGTTTAGAATTTTTCAGAATTTTTCAAATTTTTTGAATTTTTTTTATGATTTTCCATTTTTTTATGGAATTATTGAATTTTTTATTATTTTCTAAATTTTTTATTTTTTAAAAATATTTTCCGGGCCGGGTTGGACCCGGCCCACGCCTTTCGGGCGCCCGACCCGACCCTATTGGTCGGAGCCGGTCTAAAACGACACCGTTTTGATTTTTTAAGGATTTTTCTATTTTTTTTTTATCAATTTTTCTATTTTTTTATACATTTTCTTTAATTATCCGAAAATCCCTGGATCCAACGGTCCACATCGTACCATGCGGCTTCATCCTGTGCATCCGATCTTCCACTAGATCGGACGATCGACAAAGAGCCACGTGGCCCTATCTCAACCATTGGATCAAATTAATTTATTTATCCGAAAATCATTTATTAATTCTGAAAAGATTTTTTAAATTTTTCCAAAAATCTCAGATCGCGACACGTGGCAACACCACGGCCGTCCGATCTGGACGTTTATTTTTATCTCGGCCCGGTCCCACACGCTGACGTGGCTTCTGACTTGGCATGCCACGTCAGCTGTTGACCGGACCAGATCCAGCCGGAGAAGACGACCGGCGCCGGCGAATCTCGCCGGTGCCTCACCGGAGCTTCGGTTCCGACGTAAAAACGTCGGTTCCGAAGGGCGATTCCGAGCCTAACCGACTCCCCATCAATCCCACATTAACATACAACCAAAACATGGCCTGAAGCACGTCGGAAACTACTTCAAAAGCACGGCGACCGAACCGGCTCCGGCGAGAAATTTGCAGAAAACTTTTTATCGTTCAAACTCAATTCTAACCGTTCAAATGGCATCCCAGGGAGGTTTAAGGACTTACCCGAGCTCCTTTGGAGGTCGGCGACCGCCGGAAATCCCTCGTCAAGCTCTCGTTCGAACCGTGACCGGCGAGGCTCCGAGTCCGGTTTTCCATCGCATTTTAATGCAATACAAAGGGCAAGCCGGGCTCAGAGACATGTATAATGAAGCTTTACAATCAAACTTGTGACAAATAAGGCCCGGCCGAGACTCAAAAATTCGAATGCTCATTTAGGCATTCTGTCGAACACATGATGTGCGTGCGGAGAATGAAAGTCGGGAGGATATACCGACCTGTTCCGGGCTCGACGACGGCGGCTGAGGCTCTGGTAAGGCTCGTTGGGGTTCGGGGAAGCTCCTGGGTGGTCGCTGCTCTCTCAACCTTGCCTGAACTCTCCTCCCCCTCTCTCACCCGAGCTCTCTCCTTTTGCCCATGGCCGACCGGCCTTTAGTGCCCCCTCTACTGCCAATTGCGAATGTCCCTATCTGCCGCTGTTGACACCTGATTTTTTTTTACCATTTATTATTGTGATTTTTATTCTTTAAAATTAATTAAAAATATCAAAAAAGGTCATAAAATCACAAAATCAACTTTGGAAGCCTTGGTTTAACCTTAGGAACCAATTTTGAACAAAAAATATTTTTCGGTATTTTTAATATTTTTCGAGTTTATTTAATTATAAAAATACCCAAAAAATCAGAAAAATACCATTCGTGGTCAGAAAAATACCCAAAAATATTCGATAATTTTGTTTTAATTTCCTCTTCAAGTGTGTCACTTTAAATCTCAAAAATTCGGCTCGGGTCACTATGTTCCTTCACAAACATAAACCCGAACCGAGCCTAAAAAAAAATCATTTTCGAGTCTTTTAGTTTTCAATTCTCACTTTTTATAAGCTGACATTGGATTCTAAAGTCTTAAAGTGCAATTAGGTCAATTTGCCCTCCAATTTAATCAATTTTTACCAAAAGGGCTTAATTGCACATTTTTCTTTCAATTAGTCCCCGGTTTCACGGATGTATACGTATGCTCTACGTATTTATACATCATACGTATTTATACGTTATGCATATTTGTATTGTTTGGTAACCTCTTTAACTCTTGTAATAATAATAATGGTTATTATTTTTAACACCTTTGTTAGTGCCTTTTTTAGCATTTTTGTATTGTGAGTGCTATTTTTAAATAGCATTTTTTGTATTATAAATTGTGAGTGCTATTGTTAGTGCTATTTTTAAATGACATTTATTTATCATAAATTGTGAGTGCTATTGTTAGTGCTATTTTTAAATGGCATTTATTTATCATAAATTGTGAGTGCTATTATTGGATAGAATTTATAATTGTTAGTGCTATTTTTAAATAGAATTTTTGTATTATAAATTGTGAGTGCTATTGTTAGTGCTATTTTTAAATAGCATTTTTGTATTATAAATTGTGAGTGCTATTGTTAGTGCTATTTTTAAATGTCATTTATTTGTGAGTGCTATTATTAGATAGAATTTATAATTGTTAGTGCTATTTTTAAATAGAATTTTTGTATTATAAATTGTGAGTGCTATTGTTAGTGCTATTTTTAAATAGCATTTTTGTATTATAAATTGTGAGTGCTATTGTTAGTGCTATTTTTAAATGTCATTTATTTGTGAGTGCTATTTTTAGATAGAATTTATAATTGTTAGTGCTATTTTTAAATACAATTTATTGGAAGGTATTTTTGGCTATAAAAGGATGGCAAGAGTTTTGAGGTTGAAGGGGAGAGACATTTTGTAGAGTGTGCAAATTTTTGAGAGCTTAGAGAGAAGAACACAAACACTCTCTATATTCTCATAATCTTGAGTGAGCAAAATATACTAAGTTCGGAATATTGATTCCGCATATTGCTAGCACAATTGTTGTGGAGTTATTCGTCGTCTCCCCGTTCGTCAATTGGTGGTGCGTCCGAACTAGATGCCTAACACTTGTGGAGGCTGAGATCGAAGAACATCAAACCGACACCTCCGTTCAAGCACGCTACGAGAGGTAATCTATTTACTCCCTTTGAGGCTTTGTGATTTTTTTTTGATTGAAATGCACGAAGTACGCCTCTGGAGATACATGTATGGGTTGTTATTTATTTCCGCTACGTGTTACGTGGATCCCAACAGTGGTATCAGAGCCGATCCTTAGGTGTTTTCGTGCATTTAATTGATTTTTTGCAATTTTTGCAATACTATGGCCAATATGTATTAACGAATTGTTCGTCTTACATGGCTAATGGAGGTTGATTATTTTATATGATAAATTAATCAACGTAGCAAAAATTGAGACTCAATCAATTTTGAATCGAAAATTTATGGCTATCTTATTTTGCGTAAAAATTCTGAATATGATTCAACGTAGAATTTTTATTGTGCATTCCTAAGTTTTAAATTGTGAATTTATTACTTACGTGGAAGGGTGGTGATCATGGAAAAATCCCTAATCAATGTGATTGATGTATGTATGAATGTATGGTGATTATTTATATATTTGGGGTTGTAATTATTAAATGGAGGCTGCGTACTCCTTTTATTTTTCATGTAATCTTTATTTTTAGCATAGTCAATTGTTGATGTAAATGCTACGAGGATTACGTGGAGGAGCCTTTTAAGTCGGCGAGCTCTTTGGGGCCCGATTCTTGAAGAGTTCAAGAAACCAAGAAGAAGCGAAGAGCGGCTCTCCGTTATTAAAATATTAAAATGATTAAATGTGGTCTCATTGGCTCGAGACCCATTAAATCATAATTCCATGATCACCACGTAGGATAGATGTTTATGTGATTGGCATCTATTTATTTATTATGATCATGTGAGCATGTTAAACTGGTTAATGTGCAAAGTCAGACTTACCTCACCCAAAATTGCGCCTACATGAAATCCTAGTTAGGGAAAATCACTCGCGTTAGGTACCGAAAGGGCGTTGGTAATGACATCAACGTAACCAAGTCCCCGAACTCAAAATCTCTAGTTCCGCAGAATTGATCGATCTCTCCCAATCGGTCAATAAGGTTTCCGGTCTACCCTCCAAGAAAGACCGGTGGCGACTCCAAATGCATGCACAAGTTGCACATGCCACCACGACCACACTAAGGTCGAAAGCGATCGACTGTTATCGTCGAATCCCTTTGAAAAATACTCCCGCCGCGATTTGGTATGGGCCTGGGAGGGCCCGCGCCGATCCAAAGCCCGCGATCTGCACCCTTGTGCGGGGGAAGGCCCGCGATCGGTAATCCATTAGCCGCGTCCGCTTCGGACGGGTCGCGACAGCTGGCGACTCCGCTGGGGACTTGTTCTAGAAACTATGGTTCTAGACCTCAAGTGGACTTAGGCCGTAATAAAAATTGAGTGATTTTTCTAACCCTACAGGCGCTCTTGAAGGTGAGGTAAGTCCGCTCACGATAGGTGTTATATGTTTTTGCAGATTGGAGTAATAAGGGGTGTAGTCTGTGATTAACTTTATTTTACGCAGGTGTGGCGTAGGAATGTATGTTGTGTGGATGATTTGAAGTGCTGATTGATAAATTGTTGTGCATGACTTGCATTGTGATGATCACGACACATGGACACACACAACCGCGCCTAAAACCCCAGGCGCCGCCTTTAGGAACACAATAGAAGGAATTGAAAATGGAATCTCCGTGAGGAAAAACACGGGGTAATCCACTTCTCAATTCCGCTCGCTTCGAACTATGGATTGAGTCCCAATGCAACGATAGTTGTGCAATGGAATCGGCTCTTTCTAGAACTCGAGGTGGGAACCTTAACCTTAGGTGCCAAACCCTCTGATTTTTAGAAGTTCACCATCACTTGTCTCATGCGCATGTCTTTGGGCGGTTGGTACACCTAAAATCGCACATAAGTCGACGAGTTGGGTTGGTAAGACTCTCTATCCCTCAAAACTATTACAGTTCATATAAATATAGGCATTTCATTCATTGCATTCTGGTGATTAGATTAAATGCCATTTCAAGGATAGATGCATGTGTTTTTCCCAAACGTCCTTGATAGAAGACGAGGAGGATGATATCCCATGGCGAACACCGAGTGAGCAACAAAGGAGCCTACTATGGACATTATTGAGATATCGTCAAATGAAGATGACGAGTTGGGGCAAGTGATCCGGAAGTCACAGATCGAACTTGGGGCATCCTTAAACGTTAGGATCACATTCCTTGGTTTCATTTTCCATTACTAGTCCTCTTGTATAGGGTTTATTTTTATCGAGGCTTTCTCTATCTCACCCCTTAGAGTGATTGTATTAGGGATCTATTGGTGTATACATTCAGATGGAACTCGGTTGTATTTCTTTTGACGGGTCATGGGAATGTGATAGTGGCATTTTCTCTAATCATCCGAATACTCCCAAGTCAAGTTTATAATTCCTTTAGAGGAAACTAAAGTTGAAAATCTTACACGACCTTTTTGGTCGTACAGGGTAATCCAACCCCAATTACCTAGAAGGAATTATACACTTGAATTGGTCCATGCATGTCATACGTCACTAAGTAATCCACGATAATTGATCAAGAGTATTGACGTTATTTCGAATTTAATGACGAGATAGATGTCCAAATTGCTCTCGTTCTTAACAAAACGGCCTTGATTTGGATGCCGTATCTTCAATTAAATTTAAAAACACGTCGTTATGCCTTGCATTTTTGACTAATTCGCTCTTCTGAATATTGGTCAAAAGCAATTATCGTGAATTACATTCCTTTCAATAGTATGCTTTCTTTCGAGGAATATTGATAAAAACTTTTCGCACAAGATTAAAACCCTTGTAAAAGTTCTTGTCATTATTAATTACGAGCAAGCATAAGATTGAAAGGGGTCTATGCTTTCTTTTTCAGATTATTCCTTTTGACTCGGTCTTTTCATTTGCAGGTGAAAAACAAGTAGCATAAAGAAATCTTTTCTTGGATAAGTCTGAGGCTATTCTTTCATCTGACCATGAGTGAGTTAGAAAATCAGAACACATCTACTCGACTTATTATGGATCGGCTCATCCAAGTCTAAGATGTCCGGATGCTCGAAGAAATGGATCATATAAAAGCTAAAACAAACACAGGGGCTTTCATTCATTCTTGCCCAAACCAGATCATACAATTCATTGGGGTGGAAAAGTAAAGCAGAAGTGAGCCCTAATCAACGACACAAAGGAGCCCAGCTGGCCCTCCAGGTTATGGATGCTTTGTTTATACGCACCACTCCGCGTATCATGGTCCGCAAGCCTGAGGTGGAGGCGTTTGCGTTCATCATTGACTGCAACAACCTGAGTCTCGTGATCTTCGGCGACTGCTTCCAAGTCCCGAACAAGTCCATTCTCACGAGTTATATCCTCGTTTATGCCGTTGAGCCTTTCTTCCAGCCACTCGCTCCGATTCCTTAGCAGGGCATTACGTCGATCGCGCTCATAGGTAGCCAGAGATAGAGCTAAGTCCTCCACCAGATTCCTCCTCTCGCGTAGCAATGTCGAAACCCGCTCTTTGGCGAACTCAACAGCCTTTTTGTGACTATCGGCCAGGTAGTCAGCCAACGCTAGGCGGTCGGACTGATCCTCATAACGGGCTCGCAAGACACGAGCCACGGTAACTCCCCGATGAGCAGCGCGGTAGACCTCCAAGGAGTTCGTAAAGAGCGTTGGAAAAATATTGTATTCCCTCCCCAACGCGGTACCCTCGAGGGAGGTGATGTCCAGGTCCCCGAACATGACTCTGATCTCATCCTCGGTTTCGGGATGATCGGCTATGTGAGCGTAGCCTCGACCCAAGAGGTTATAGAACTCTTTCCATCGAGTCAAAGCTTCGGCTGAGAAAGTGTGAACTTGGGAAGAAGCCATTTTCGACGGAGATGTGTGTAGTGGAGCGATTAGAGGATGGAAGCAAATTATATGAGAGCGTTAATCTCCCAAACACCAACTCCGCATTTTATAGCGTCTCGAGAGTGGAGAAAAGTTGCAGCAATAATGCTTGTGGAGCCGGGTTAATTAATGTAAAGCGAGGGCTGCTCCTCCCGTGAATCATCAGACATGTCCTGATCCGCAATTTCAGGCCTGACAAATTCGGTCTCGCCATTATTGAAGCTGGGCGGCGAGTGAACAGCTCTGCCACTTAAAAAGAGAAGACAGTGCTGAACAGGCATGACTATTGAGGAAAAGTGAAAGGCGAGCGCAACTATCGAAGAAGCCGCGAAAGGATTGTGTTGTTCCATCACGCATAAAGCTGGGCGGCGAGTGAACAGCTCTGCCACTTAAAAAGAGAAGACAGTGCTGAACAGGCATGACTATCGAGGAAAAGTGAAAGGCGAGCGCTACTATCGAAGAAGCCGCGGAAGGATTTGGTTACCCCTTCGTGTCGGAAAGCTGAGCAGGAGGTAAACAGTTCCGTCGTTTCAAAAACAGAACGCTGAACAGACCTAGCTTTCGAGGAAAAGGAGGCAACAAATTGAAAGAGCGAGTATACAAAAGAGAACAGAGAACCCCGAGTGACGAGTTCGTTGAAAGACCTCAAATTCTCTAGAATCAGATTCGACATCGAAGCCATGGAACTCAACATCGCCGGTGACGAACATCAAGATCGCAGTGGTGACGACGGCAGTGGCCACGACGCTCAACCCCGGAAAAGAAAAAGTCGCCAGCGCTACGCTCGGAAAGAAATCCAGGAGCTTGAAGCTTTCTTCGATGAATGCCCTTGCCCAAACGAGGAACAAAAGATTGAATTGGGCCAGAAGCTGGGAATGAATCCTATGAGAATCCATTTTTGGTTTCAGAATAGACGTTTCAGACTAGGTGTACAACACAGGCGTAAGGAGATCACGGCCCTAAAAGAGCAGAACCAAAACCTTCAAATGGAAAACATGTGGTATGAGAAAATTCTCAGTACTATTACCTGCCCTGACTGCGGTGGCCCTACCACCCTCAGTAAATTGTTCCCCAGTAAGCCTTCTACGAAGATGGAAGGTGCTCATTTATCCCCCTGCTCCCTTGAGCCATCTCCGGTACAATCAGATCCTGCTAATGGCGCGCATGAGCAGATCGATCCTACAGAAATTATACCAGTGTCTTCGGAGGAAGAAGATACGTGTCGTTATGATCGGAGTCACCTCATCGAAGCCCATGAATCTCCTCCACAACAGCTTCCGGTAAGATCAGATACGGTTCAAGAGGAGTTAGAGGTTAGTCGGCAGGCTATCTACGCCACTCTGGACGACGAGAAGAAGAAATTCACTTGGCCCCCGGAGCTTCATCTCAAGTTCTTGGACGCAGTTCGACAGATAGGACTCGACTTCATAGGTCCGACAAGCATACTTAGGGTCATGAACGTACCGGGACTTACCAAGCAATTAGTCGCGAATCACCTTGGTTGCTACAGAAGGGCGTTAGGACAGCGTTATGCAGAACTGAATCCGAGCAATAGACTCGGCTGCGAACCCAGCACCCTTATGACAAATGAGGCCCGGTCGAATCTGGACGACTATTGGGGATTTGATCAGGATATCCTCGCGAGTCATTTCAATATTCCTCAAGAACACGCATCACAAGTGCAACGAGTAAGCACTCCTCCGTCCGAGCAGCAGCTAGTCAGTGTTCATCCTGTCGCAGATCAGCCCACCACGCCCAGTGCTCAAGGGTTTGCCCAATCAGAGCATATGGCTTCAGATGATCTAATGGGAGAAAGCTTGGAGCACTCTTATTTCCCTAATCCCCAAGTGGGAGATGCTTGTGGTAGTCAATCGATCAAATCTCCTCTTATAATCCCAGACAAAGATGGAGGTTCCAGTTCGAAGAACCCGTCGGGCGATGCAGCTCAACCTACACATCAATCGTTCGAGGGGTCGGGTGATTTCTTCGATGAAGGACTTGATACCTGGTTCGATCAGTTGGAAGCTATTAAAGGTTGGCAACCATGATCTGCACTTGGTAATGGCACACCTAAGCTGAGGCCAGACTGGTTAGTCATTGGACATGCCCAAAGAAAGAAGGGGATGTATGCGAGAAGGATGTATCTCCTATTGTAAAGTTCTCATCGGTGCATGCGTTTGTTTCTTCAATAGCTAGAGTTGATTCTGCATAATGTTTTTCGCAAACGTCATCTCGTGTGTATACGGTAATTCCTTGTTATTAAGTTCAAGGTAAAATCAGCCCCGACGCGTGAAGGCAGAATTGATAGCATGAGTTACTAGCAGAATGTGATCGAGCTCGAAAGTGAAAGATTACTAGCGGCCCCAAACGCAATGACCGCAAAATCAGGGGCAATCTTTAAGTTTCGAGCAACTACAAATCTATTTCTCACGAGGCATTCAGGTCAATCAAATATAAAGCGTCGGGCTGTGAGAATGATGCGTAGTCAATCTGTTGACACAGGCGAAAAAGGAGTCGCGTAGATCCGAAAGCAAAAACCTTTCTTGGCTAGTCAACAATGCAGAATGAAAGAGCATATATAAACAAACTCGCATTTATTTCATTCAGCAGGAAAGTTTACAAGTGGATCACTGAGGGGGAGCAGTAAACCCAAAATGAGTTCTGACAAGCATCACAAAAAAGCTTAACTGACTCTCCATGCTATCCATGCCTTGCTTACAACCCACACTCCGGGAATCGAGGTCTACAAGCTTGAAGAAAAGGAGACGACATTTCTCCTTAAGTTCGTTCACCTTGGTGTCATAGTACTCGAACTCAAGCTCTAAGTCATGAGCCAGCACCCTCCCGCGAGCTATATCCATGCTCAGGTCTTCAAGCCTTTCCTCCAACCAGGCACACTGGAACCTCAGCACGAAGTTGTGCTGGTCTTGCTCAAAGGCGGTGTCAAAAAGAGCCAGACGCTCCACCAAGTTGTCCCTCTCACGGACCAGCATCGAAACCTGGGCGTGGGCGTATTCAACAGCCCTTTTATGGTTATCGGCCGTCAGCATGGCCAACATCAGGGACTCAGTTCGGTCCTGATAACGGGCTCGCACGATACCAGCCAAAGTGACCTCCCGGCTAGCAACTTCGTAAGCCTGCATGAAATTGTTAAAGAGAGTTGGGAAGATCACAAACTCCCTTTGCAGTTTCGTACCTTCAATACACGCAGTATCCAGGGCCGGAATCAGAGTACGAACTTCAACCTCAGCTTCAGGATGATTGTTTATGTAGCCATAACCCCTACCCAAGAGGTGGTAAAATCTCTCCCATTGGGTCGAAGCTTCAGGTAAGGCAACATGCATAGAGGAGGAATCCATATGCGATGGAATGACGGAGAAGAGAGTGAGAATGTGAAGAGTGTTTGAGAGGCTGAGTCTGATAAGGCTAAAGTGTTAATCTTCTTGACATCAATCTATCACCTTATAAATGCTCGAGTACAGGGAGAAGTGGTAATAATATTTTATGTGCAGTAGAGCCAAGCGGGTTTCGTTAATGCATCCCCGATGAGTCACGAATCCACCACCGTCCTGTGATCTCGGGTTTTACGAAACATAATGGCGCCGAAAGGTGGGCAGGCTTGTTACTCTAGAGACTGGGCCAGGGGGACAAGCGTAGTGCTCGACAAAGCGAAATCAACGCAAGAGATCTTCAGGCTCCGTTCACGTAGAAAAGAGCAAAAAAGGACAAAGTGGGAATTACGAAGCCTTGAGAAAAACGCTCGTCAAGTAGCCATCACAAAAGGACGAAGTGGGAATCTCGAAACATTGAGAAGAGCGCTCGTCGGGTAGCCATCACCTTTGATCGAAGAACGGTGATCCGGCTCCTTTAACCTCTCAGAATTTGCAGAGAAAGTGAAGATCCAAGGAGGAACAAAGAAAGCTGAGTTAACGGAAAATCAAACAGTGATATCCCGGTCAAAATGTTCAAGGGATTCTGTCATTTACTGGAAGCGCCAGACTTGGAGGTCTCCGAGCTTGAGCTGCTGGAAGAGTTTGAAGATCTCAGGACCGAACCTGACACGAGGGCCATGGAGACCGATCCTTCTAATGATGAAACCCGCGGCTTGGTTAACGAGAACAGTACCCGCGACGGTTATCAGCGTCAGAAAGGGGAATATCTCAAACGCAACACTTCAGGTCAAGTCCATAAACTCGAATTGTTTTTCAGGGAATACCCCTATCCGGACATGGAACAGAAAATCAAAATGGGCCAGGAGATAGGGTGGGAGCCTCGGAAGGTCAAGTGCTGGTTTGAAAACAAACGAACCCGGCTGAAGCAGCAACGCGATCGGCACGAGTTAGCGGTTGTAAGGGAGGAAAATGAAAAGCTTCGAATAAAAAACACTCAGTACAAAAAAGCTCTAAGCATCGCTATTTGCCTGGAGTGCGGTAACCCTGTTCCCACGGACGGAGTATTCACTGAAGAGCCAGATCTGGGGGTTTATAATGCTCATTTGTTGCAATGCCCTTCGCAACATCTTTCGGAACAGGCGGGTACCGCCGAGGATCTACAAGAGGAAACTAGTGCTATAAGGTCAAAGTCGACGCCCATTGTGGAAGGGAACATGCGTCATGACAAGTCGGGTCCGCTCGATGATGAACTCACCATCATGACCAGCCGATCTGAGACCACTAAATCCCCTCCAGAGCAACCTCCAACACGACCAGATTCCGAGAAGAGTAACCGCCAAGTTGCTGACACCACTTCGGCTAGCAAGAAAATAAGATTTCGTTGGACCCCGGAGTTTCATAGCAAATTTGTTGATGCAGTTCAACAGTTGGGGATCAGTTTTGCTTGCCCATTGCGCATACTCGAAATCATGAACGTGCCGGGACTGACTAAAAATATGGTCAAGAATCACCTTTGGCGCTACAAGAAACTACTGAGAGATGGACGAGCGTCGCTAGACCAAGATAGAGGCGGTTCAACACGACCAGATTCCACGAAGAGTAGCCGCCGAGTTGCCAACCCTACTTCGGCTAGCAAGAAAACAAGGTTTTATTGGACCTCGGAGCTTCATAGCAAATTTGTTGATGCAGTTCAACAGTTAGGGATCAGTTTGGCTCGCCCATCGCGCATACTCAAGATCATGAACATGCCGGAATTGGATAGAAATAAAGTCAGGAACCACCTTTGGTGCTACAAAAGACTACTGAGAGATGGACGAGTGGCGCTAGACCAAGAGAGAGGCAGTTCAAGTTTAAACGATGAGCATGGCTGTGATCGCAATCCTCATGAAGCAGGAAGCATCCAATCACCTCTTAACACCGATGGGACTGACAATTACACGGTCGATTGTTCAGGCATCAATCAGAGTACTCCCATGGGTTATCCCAGTACTCCTCAGGAGTATGTACCGCAATTTCAGCAAATCGGGACTCCCCAGTCTGAGCACCGACTGGCCGTTAATACTAGTCCTACAGCGGATCTAACACTGGCAGGAGATGCACATACAATCTTGCGAGACGATTACGGAGATTCCGGCTCGAAGAATCAGGTGGTCCATGACGAAAATGGCAAAAAGATTCCTTCTCCAGTAGTCGACAATACTCAACCTGAGTGTCAGTCGCTCGATGGTTCAGACGATCTCCTTGAAAACATCTATTCTTGGTTCGATCGGCTGAATTCCCCCCTGAGTTACCCTGGTACTCCCCAAGAGTATGTACAACAATTTCAGCAGGTATGGACTCCCCAATTTGAGCACCAACCGATCGTTAGTGTTATTCCTACGGCGAATCCAGCATCGGGTACAAACCTACTGGACAACGATGAAAATACCAACTCGAGAAGTGAGGTTGTTCATGTCGAAAGTAGTGTGAGGAACCCATCGCCAACGGTTGAGGATGCCCGACTTGGGCGTCAATGGCTTGAAATTTCAAGCGAGTCCCTCAGTGAGCAACTCGGCGTGTGGATCACGCATAAACCGAGAAACCAGGTTGTTCATGCCGAAAATGGGAGAAGTCCGTCACCAGCAATTAAGGATGCTCAACTTGGACGACTCGAGCGGTCGGACGATCTCCTGAATGAGCAACTCAGCCTATGGGTCAAGCATTTTGGAACAAGTGCATCTTCGCAGTCGTGACCGGTACCGGCGACCGGACATCTGGTTCGAAGCTCGTGTGCTAAATCATTAGAAGGCTCAGGAGAGTGAGAGGTGAATACATCGAATGAATGTGTTACGGATTTCGTTGTAAAGTTCCCGCGGGAACATTGTAATTAACGCTGAAAACTAACCGCTCTGAGTGTCAACATTACCCTTTGAACGTCTTCGAGCCAAGGGCCATGGATTAATCACTTAATCCGTGGAGCAAATTCCATGAACGATGACTATCACCCGCGGAGCATAATGGGATCTACCCCCATTCAGCACGAAATACGTTTGGTCACGAAGCCTCCCATTTGGTAAAACGATGTATCGTTCCTAAACGATCTTCAACCGAATACCAAAGTAATGTCTCATTTCTTTCCCTTCTCAGGTGTTAAACGTGGATAAATCACCCAAGGAGCCATATGTTCAAATAACAAAACAGACGTTGCCCAACCGGGGGCAGCTGAACCATTGATATTGCAAATATTCCAAGCATGGATAAGCGGATTTGATAGACGTGGTTCATATCAATACGCGACGTCAGAACGGGATGAGAACCAAGAGTAAAGTTGTATTGTCCCAATTTGTCTTCAATTTGGGAATATGAGTTAACACTTGCTATTTATCCTTGATAGGGACTCACCATCAAGGAGGACAAATTTTGACAACCTGTGTGCACTCGCAGGGGCACACGACCGAGGGTTAGATGTATCGTTCTAATTTTTTGAAAAATTCATGAACGAACAATAACATGTTTCTTCCGCATTTTCAGGGATCTCCAGCCGCGGGGGACAGGTAAGTATCCCTTTCCCCAATCCATTGAAAATGTTGAATAAAAAATAGAGAAGAAAAGAAAAGCTTTTAGAATCTGATGTCTAGAAAAGACATAGGATTCTAACTTCATTGGCATTCATGTTTTGAAACATGAGGTTATCTGAACATGCATTGGGCATCATAAAATCCCATTGACGGGTAAAATTTTTGGAGAAAACGAAAGAGATTTTTCCAATCAAAAGTTGTTCAAAACTTTCAAAAGGACGTTTTCTCAAAAGACGAGAGGCAAAGCCTAGTCCAAACACGTCCTATACACACTTAAGAGAGAAATGGAGCGGATAAGACAGCAGAATCTGGACCTACGGAAGTAGGGACCATTCGCAGCGATTACATGGGTTGGGACGACGGAGGCATTCGTTTCATATCCCCCAAACACTACAGGTGACCGTTGATAACCCCTTTGAACGGCGGTTTTCATTCTTAACCCTGTCAAGAACCACCCCACATCGGGGCAAAATGGAGGTGAGTCCAGCAGCATCAGGAGAAAATGGTTAGAAATTTTCTTGCTCGGACTAACATTAATCTTTGTGTGTTGTTTATATGGTAATCCAAGTGCCATAGGATGATGAGAAGCATTCATTTCTCTATCCCACACACCGAATCCTTTGCATAGCCAAGTTGAGCCTGCAGAATCATTTCATAAACCCGTTGGTGATCATTGCACATTCCAAGACGGATGCAGCATCACTTCAGAAACGAAGAAGTTCAAGACTTAGGGTTTGCAAAAGAATTCCTAAGTTAATGTTTAACCTTGTTAGACCTTTGATCATAGGTCTAACGCGATCCTATGAAGATGAGAAAAAGTGGGATTTCAAAAATGAAAAAAATCCACGGCATCGAGAAAAAGCAAAGTGCCTGGTAAAAGCAAGGCCGATGCTCATGAAAGCTGTTTGCTTGATCCCCAGTGAAACTTGGATGAAAAAAAAAAAATTCTTAAAGGAGTCAAATAAAAAAGCTGCTCCCCAAATGCTGCCAAGCACAGAACAAAGACATGGAGAGAGTCGGTCTCTGAATGCAACAAGGGACGCTCTCTAAAGAGCTGGTGCACACCTCAAAATCGGTTGTACACCTCAAAAACTAAAGATGCAGAAAGGAAAAGACAGGAGGTAAATCAGCAATGATCACCAATGTCAAACTCGTCATGAATTCTGGGCCAAAAACAAGCCTTTTTCGGTCCCCAATCCTACCAACATCATAACCCTGAAACAGTCTTCTCTGACTAAGACACTTGGGTTAACATACAGCTCAGCTCGAAGAAGTACGAGCAAGACTATTTCTTTCTCATTTTGCAGGGTTCTTGACTTGTAAACCCGGAGCAGATGGTGAAAACTTTCATTCAATGACCTTGACTCAAAAGTGAGTCCCCCTTGAAGACCAATATCCAAGCCCAACATTACGGTCCCGTGGAAGACCTCCCGACCGATCAAAATGTATGCGCTGCGAATGAGCCTAAAACCTAGGCACGGGTTAGTAGGGAATCGAGTGTATCCCCTATAAAAAAACACGATCGCAAAACAGGTGAGAAGACCTCATTGTCAAGAAATATTCCAATTGATGTTTTGAACAAACTCTTTTTGGAATTTTCAAACTGTTGATCCAGATTTTCCGTGCAAGGGATTTGTGATCACATTTGCATGTTGCAAGAATGCTTTGGATAACCCCCAGCATCAAAATGCACATTTCATGATTAAAACTTAAATCATACGATTTTGTCAAAATGGACAGCCGTGGTCTTCCCAAAGATTACTAACGTTTTCTTGGTGAAGAAAAATCTTTCAGGCTCAAACTTATGCAGGATACTTGGAGAACCCAACTCCCAGAATGTCGCCTCAACAGACTCAAGTGAAGTTTTGTCAAAATAAAATCTTTCACTGCTTCAAAAAACTGAATTCCCGACAAACTTCGGGGTCTCAAAAAAAAAGGGAAGAAAAATCCTTTTAAAAGAAAAAGTCCTATCAGACGTGGAGAACCCTCGTCCCAGGACCCATTTTCAAAATATCAAACAGTCTCATCGGACGTGGAGAACCCTCGTCATGAGACCCCTTTTCAAACATGGTAGATACCGCCTGAAGGGTCAACACAAGGTAGAAACCGCCTGAAGGGTCAACTCATGGTAGATACCGCCTGAAGGGTCAAATCAAAGGTAGATACCGCCTGAAGGGTCAACACAAGGTAGAAACCGCCTGAAGGGTCAACTCATGGTAGATACCGCCTGAAGGGTCAAATCAAAGGTAGATACCGCCTGAATGGTCAAAATCAAAGGTAGATACCGCTTGAAGGGTCAACACAAGGTAGATACCGCCTGAAGGGTCAACACATGGTAGATACCGCCTGAAGGGTCAACACAAGGTAGAAACCGCATGAAGGGTCAAATCAAAGGTAGAAACCGCCTGAAGGGTCAACTCAAGGTAGAAACCGCCTGAATGGTCAAACCAAGGTAGAAACCGCCTGAGGGATCACATTAATGGTAGAAACCGCCTGAAGGGTCACATATGGTAGAAACCGCATAAGGGTCCACTCATTGATAAATATCGCAGTAAGGATCAACACAAAGGTCTGATCCACCATACGGATCAAAATTCTTGGCAAATCCCAAAGCGTGGGATGCGCCTTCCTTAGGTTCCTACAAGTTAGGAATCCCATCATGGTATGACCTACCATACAGGTCAGAGCTTAATCTCCCTGGGATATTCTGAATGACGAGTCCTAGGCATCTTCTTGAAAGTCGTCGCAACCGGCAGCATCCGACAGGTGAGCTTCAGGTAAGCCTCTCTCACTTCGGCCCATGTTCAAATTGTTAGAGCAAACCGGAGATTGATTTGAGCTTTTATCAATAGGCTTAAGGATCCGATGTCATAACATTTCTTCTCTTATTTTCCCAGTTGAGTCGGTTAGGAATCAGGTGCCACCTTATCTTTGAGAGAAACCTCTAACGAGATTCCTTTCAAAGAGGGGCAGCTGTTGACACCTGATTTTTTTTTACCATTTATTATTGTGATTTTTATTCTTTAAAATTAATTAAAAATATCAAAAAAGGTCATAAAATCACAAAATCAACTTTGGAAGCCTTGGTTTAACCTTAGGAACCAATTTTGAACAAAAAATATTTTTCGGTATTTTTAATATTTTTCGAGTTTATTTAATTATAAAAATACCCAAAAAATCAGAAAAATAAAATTAAATTATGAAGATTTATATAGTAAAATATATAATATATATGAATATGGTATCAGAGCCGATCCTTAGGTGTTTTCGTGCATTTAATTGATTTTTTGCAATTTTTGCAATACTATGGCCAATATGTATTAACGAATTGTTCGTCTTACATGGCTAATGGAGGTTGATTATTTTATATGATAAATTAATCAACGTAGCAAAAATTGAGACTCAATCAATTTTGAATCGAAAATTTATGGCTATCTTATTTTGCGTAAAAATTCTGAATATGATTCAACGTAGAATTTTTATTGTGCATTCCTAAGTTTTAAATTGTGAATTTATTACTTACGTGGAAGGGTGGTGATCATGGAAAAATCCCTAATCAATGTGATTGATGTATGTATGAATGTATGGTGATTATTTATATATTTGGGGTTGTAATTATTAAATGGAGGCTGCGTACTCCTTTTATTTTTCATGTAATCTTTATTTTTAGCATAGTCAATTGTTGATGTAAATGCTACGAGGATTACGTGGAGGAGCCTTTTAAGTCGGCGAGCTCTTTGGGGCCCGATTCTTGAAGAGTTCAAGAAACCAAGAAGAAGCGAAGAGCGGCTCTCCGTTATTAAAATATTAAAATGATTAAATGTGGTCTCATTGGCTCGAGACCCATTAAATCATAATTCCATGATCACCACGTAGGATAGATGTTTATGTGATTGGCATCTATTTATTTATTATGATCACGTGAGCATGTTAAACTGGTTAATGTGCAAAGTCAGACTTACCTCACCCAAAATTGCGCCTACATGAAATCCTAGTTAGGGAAAATCACTCGCGTTAGGTACCGAAAGGGCGTTGGTAATGACATCAACGTAACCAAGTCCCCGAACTCAAAATCTCTAGTTCCGCAGAATTGATCGATCTCTCCCAATCGGTCAATAAGGTTTCCGGTCTACCCTCCAAGAAAGACCGGTGGCGACTCCAAATGCATGCACAAGTTGCACATGCCACCACGACCACACTAAGGTCGAAAGCGATCGACTGTTATCGTCGAATCCCTTTGAAAAATACTCCCGCCGCGATTTGGTATGGGCCTGGGAGGGCCCGCGCCGATCCAAAGCCCGCGATCTGCACCCTTGTGCGGGGGAAGGCCCGCGATCGGTAATCCATTAGCCGCGTCCGCTTCGGACGGGTCGCGACAGCCGCGTCCCCCACGTTCGGTTGTCCCTTTTTCCCTTAGAAAACTCGACGCCCATCTTCCTCCTATTTTTTCTGTCGGCCACGCGAAGGAAGAAGAAACCGGGTCTGTTTGTTGCAGACCCGGTCGGACCGGGTCGGGTCGGGTTTGACCCGACCGGCCCGGTTCGACCATTTCGCCAAATTGAGCCCAAATTTGACCTATTTTCATGAAATTGATGGCATAATCGGACTCCTTGACATATTTTCTATCAAATAAGGGTATTTTCACGAATCAATTGATTGGAATTTTGTGAAAACCCCAAATCGTCCATAGGATCCGAAAATGAATTTCGCATAATCGAGGGTCCAAAAAACCGAATCAGTCAAAATTGAGGCTACCAATGGATTCATCATGATGAAAACTATCGGGTAGAGGTGTTTAATTTCAATGGGTATGGCCGTATGAAATTTAATTTCAAGATTTACGAAAACGGGGACTAAATTGAAAGAAAATTGTGCAATTAAGCCCTTTTGTTTAAAATTGATCAAATTGGAGGGCAAATTAACCCAATTGCACTCCAAGACTATAGAATCCAATGTCATAGCTTACAAAAGGTGAGAATTGAAAATTAAAAGACTCGAAAAGGATTTTTTAGGCTCGGTTCGGGTTTATGTTTGTGAAGGAACATAGTGACCCGAGCCGAATTTTCAAGATTTTAAGTGACACACTTGAAGATGAAATTAAAAAAAAATTATTGAATATTTTTTTGTATTTTTCCAACCAAGAATGGTATTTTTCTGAATTTGTGGATATTTTTAATAAATAAAAAAATTTAAAAAATATTAAAAATTACGAAAAATATTTTTTGTTCAATATTGACTCTTGAGGCTAGGCCAAGGCTTCCAAAGTTGATTTTGCAATTTTATGAATTTTTGGCTATTTTTAATTAATTTTGGAAATAAAAACTAAAATGAAAGATGACAAAAAATCAGGTGTCAACAGCTGCCCCTCTTTGAGAGTGAGCTCGTCAGAGGTTGATTTCAAAGACAAAATGACATCTGAATCTTGACCGACTCGACTGGGGAAAAGAAATGCTATGACATCGGAACTTTAAGCCTTTTGATAAATGCTCAAATTAATTCTCGGTTTGCTCTTGCAATTTGAACTTAGGCTGGAGGGAGGGAGGTTTACCTGAAGCTCACCTGTCGGATGCTGCCGGTTACGACAACTTTCAAGAAGATACCTAGGATTCGTCATTCAGAATATCCTAGGGAGATTAAGCTTTGACCTGCATGGTAGGTCATACCATTATGGGATTTCTAACTGGTAGGAATCTAAGGAAGGCGCATCCCACGCTTTAGGGTTTTTCGGGAATTTTGATCCGTATGGTGGGTCGGACCTTTGTGTTGATCCTTATGGCGGTATCTACCTTGTGTTGACCCTTCAGGCGGTATCTACCATGAGTTGATCCTTCAGGCGGTTTCTACCTTGGTTTGACCCTTCAGGCGGTTTCTACCTTGAGTTGACCCTTCAGGCGGTTTCTACCTTGGTTTGACCCTTCAGGCGGTTTCTACCTTGAGTTGACCCTTCAGGCAGTTTCTACCTTGTGTTGACCCTTCAGGCGGTATCTACCATGAGTTGACCCTTGAGGCGGTTTCTACCTTGAGTTGACCCTTCAGGCGGTTTCTACCTTGGTTTCACCCTTCAGGCGGTTTCTACCTTGAGTTGACCCTTCAGGCGGTTTCTACCTTGGTTTGACCCTTCAGGCGGTTTCTACCTTGAGTTGACCCTTCAGGCGGTTTCTACCTTGGTTTGACCCTTCAGGCGGTTTCTACCTTGATTTGACCCTTCAGGCGGTTTCTACCTCGGTTGACCCTTTAGGCGGTTTCTACCTTGATTTGACCCTTCAGGCGGTTTCTACCTCGGTTGACCCTTCAGGCGGTTTCTACAATGAGTTGACCCTTCAGGCGGTTTCTACCATGGTTTGACCCTTCAGGCGGTTTCTACCTTGGTTTGACCCTTCAGGCGGTTTCTACACTTGGTTTGACCCTTCAGGCGGTTTCTACCTTGAGTTGACCTTTCAGGCGGTTTCTATCTTGTGTTGACCCTTCAGGCGGTTTCTACCTTGATTTGACCCTTCAGGCGGTTTCTACCTTGAGTTGACCCTTCAGGCGGTTTCTACCTTGGTTGATCCTTCAGGCGATTTTTACCTCGGTTGACCCTTCAGGCGGTTTCTACCTTGATTTGACCCTTCAGGCGGTTTTTACCTTGGTTTGACCCTTCAGGCGGTTTCTACCTCGGTTGACCCTTCAGGCGGTTTCTACCATGAGTTGACCCTTCAGGCGGTTTCTACCATGGTTTGACCCTACCTTGTGTTGACCCTTCAGGCGGTTTCTACCTTGGTTTGACCCTTCAGGCGGTTTCTACCATGAGTTGACCCTTCAGGCGGTTTCTACCTTGAGTTGACCCTTCAGGCGGTTTCTACCTTGGTTTGACCCTTCAGGCGGTTTCTACCTTGAGTTGACCATTCAGGCGGTTTCTACCTTGCTTTGACCCTTCAGGCGGTTTCTACCTTGAGTTGACCCTCCAGGCGGTTTCTACCTTGGTTTGACCCTTCAGGCGGTTTCTACCTCGGTTGACCTTCCAGGCGGTTTCTACCATGAGTTGACCCTTCAGGCGGTTTCTACCTTGTGTTGACCCTTCAGGCGGTTTCTACCTTGGTTTGACAATTCAGGCGATTTCTACCTTGATTTGACCCTTCAGGCGGTTTCTACCTTGAGTTGACCCTTCAGGCGGTTTCTACCATGAGTTGACCCTTCAGGTGGTTTCTACCTTGGTTGACCCTTCAGGCGGTTTCTACCTTGAGTTGACCCTTCAGGCGGTTTCTACCTTGAGTTGACCCTTTAGGCGGCTTCTACCTTGGTTTGACCCTTCAGGCGGCTTCTACCTTGGTTTGACCCTTCAGGCGGTTTCTACCTTGGTTTGACCCTTCCGGCGGTTTCTACCTTGAGTTGACCCTTCGGGCGGTTTCTACCTTAGTTTGACCCTTCAGGCGGTTTCTACCTTGAGTTGACCCTTCTAGCGGTTTTTACCTTGAGTTTGCTTTGAAAAGGGGTCTCATGACGAGGGTTCTCCACGTCCAATGAGACTGCCTGATTTTTGAAAAGAGGTCCCGAGACGAGGGTTCTCCAAGTCTGATGGGATTACTTGATTTTTTGAAAGAGGGGTCCCGAGACGATGGTTCTCCACGTTTGATAGGACTGCTTAATCTTTTGAAAAGGGTTCCCAAGACGGAGGTTTTCCACGTCCAATGGGATTGCTTGATTTTTAGAAGAGTTTTTCAATGCCCCTCCTTTTTTGAAAAGGATTCTCATGGCGTAGGTTCTTCACGTCAAAGGAGATGACTTCTCTTTTTTCTTTTGAAAAGGGTTCTTCCTTCCTTTTTTGAAAAAGATTCCCATGGCGTGGGTTCTCCACGCCAGAAGGGATGTTTTTGACTTCTTTTGGAAAAGGGTTATGCCCTCCCCCTTCTTTTGAAAGATCCCGGAATTTGTCGGGAATTTAATTTTGAAGCAGTGAAAGATTTTATTTTGACAAAACTTCACTTGGGTCTGCTGAGGCGACATTCTGGGAGTTGGGTTCTCCAAGTATCCTGCAGAAAGTTTGGACCTGCAAATTCTCTTCAAAGGGTATTAGTTTGGGACCCGAGTTTTTCAGGGTTCCTGTAAAAATATCAAATGAATGTACTCCCTTCCATGAAGCATATGTTTTTCTAGGATTTGGGGTCTCTAAAGATCCTGCAGAAAAATAGATTTGTAAGTTCTTCTCTTCAGAGCGAGGCCTTCTTCTGGGAATTTGGTGTCTCCAACGGATCCTGCAGAAGTTCGAGCCTGAAAGATTTTTCTTCACCAAGAAAACGTTAGCAATCTTTGGGAAGACGACGGTTGTCCATCTGACAAAATCGTATGATTTAAGTTTTAATCATGAAATGTGCATTTTGATGCTGGAGGTTATCCAAAGCATTCTTGCAACATGCAAATGCGATCACAAATCCCTTGCACGGAAAATCTGGATCTAACAATTTGAAGATTCCAAAAAGAGTTTGCTCAAAACATCAATTGGAATATTTCTCGACAAGGAGGTCATCTCACCTGCTTTGAGATAATGGCTTTTATAGGGGATGCACTTTCCCTACTAATCCGTGCCTAGGTTTTAGGCTCATTCGCAGCGCATACATTTTGATTGATCGGGAGGTCTTCCATGGGACCGTAATGTTGGGCTTGGTATTGGTCTTCAAGGGGGACTCATTTTTTAGTCAAGGCCATTGAACGAAAGTTTTCACCATCTGCTCCGGGTTTACAAATCAAGAACCCTGCAAAATGAGAAAGAAATAGTCTTGTTCGTACTTCTTCGAGTTAAGCTATGTGTTAACCCAAGTGTCTTAGTCAGAGAAGACTGTTTTAGGGTTATGATGTTGGTAGGATTGGGGACCGAAAAAAGGCTTGTTTTTGGCTCAGAATTCGTGAAGGGTTTGACATTGGTGATAATTGCAAATCTGCCGCATGTCCTTACCTTTCTCCATCTTCAGTCTTTGAGGTGTGCGCCCGCTTTTAAGGTGTGCACAAGTCCTTTAGAGAACGTCTCTTGTGGTATTAAGAGATTGACAACTCTGTCTGTGTTTTTGCTCCACGGCTGACATCATTTGGGGAGCAGTCTTTTTGATCTGACTCCTTTATGGGTTTTTCTCTCTTCCTAACTAGGCTTTATTGGGGATCAATCAAAGAGTTTTCACGAGCATCAGCCTTGCTTTTACCAGGCACTTTGCTTTTTCTTGATGCTGGGGATTTTTTTTTTAATCTTTCATCATCATTTTTTTAAAACACCTCGTTTTTCTCATTTTCAGGGGATCGTATGCCTAAGGTCTAACAAGGTTAAGCATTAACTTAGGAGTTTCTCCGCAAACCCTAAGTCTTGAACTCCTCCGTTCTTGAAGTGATCTGCCTTTGTCTTGAAATTTGCAATGATCACCAACGGGTTTATGAAATGAATTTGCAGGCTCAACTTGGCTGTGCAAATGATAAACGTGTGTGGGATAGAGAAATGAACGCTTCTCGTCATCCTATGGCACTTGGATTATCATATAAACAACACACAAAGATTAATGTTAGTCCGAGTAAGAAAATTTCTAACCATTTTCTCCTTATGTTGCTGGACTCACCTCCATTTTGCCCCGATGTAGGGTGGTTCTTGACAGGGTTGAGAATGAAAGCCGCCGTTCAAATGGGTTATCAATGGTCACCTGTAGTGTTTGGGGATATGGAAGGAATGCCTCCGTCATCCCAATCCACGTAATTGCTGCGAATAATCCCTACTTCCGTAGGTCCAGATTTCGCTATTTGATTCGCTCCACTCATCTCTCCAGTGTCTGTAGGACGTGTTTGGACTAGGCTTTGCCTCTTGTCTTTTGAGAAAACGTCCTTTTGAAAGTTTTGAACAACTTTTGATTGGAAAAATTCTCTTTCATTTTCTCCAAAAATTTTACCCGTCAAGGGGATTTTATGATGCACCATGCATGTTCTTATTCATGTTCAGACAACCTCCTGTTTTAAAATATGGATGCCACTGAAGTTAGAATTCTATGTCTTTTCTAGACATCAGATTCTGAAAGTTTTTCTTTTTCTCTATGTTTTTTTTGTTTAACATCTTCAATGGATTGGGGAAAGGGATACTTACCTGTCCACCGTGGCTGGAGATCCTTGAAAATGTAAAAGAATCATGTCATTGTATGTTCACAAATTTTTCAAAAAAATTGGAACGATACATCTTACCCTTGGTCATGTGTTCCAACGGGTAATACATGGGACGTAAACAGCTGTTTCGCCTTGTTGGCGAGCCCCTGCCAAAGACAAACATTAAGTGTCAGTTTGCGTTTCAAAATTCAAGACAAATTGGAATGACACCGCCTTGTTCTTGCTTTGCGTTTTCATTTGAACACAAACGCGCGGCTTGCAGAAGTTGGCCATCTATCTTGTGGCCATGATCCCTCCGTCTGGTTAGCAATGAATCCTTCTTAAGGATTTGCACTGGAGGAGATCCATTCATATTTTTGGACACATTCCAGCGCCGCTCTTCATAGTTCCCTCCACTGGGTCTTATAATCAAAGACTAGGGGTGTGCATGGTCCGGGCCGGTCCGGTCCCGGCATGAACCCGAGGACCGGACCAATAGTCCCGTCCCCATACTTTCGGGACCATGGACCGGACCGGGACCGAACAGGACCAGGACCGTCGGTCCGGTCCGGTCCCGGTCCGGTCCTGGTCCCGGTCCGGTCCTGGTCCCGGCCCAACCACTACAAAGCCTACTACTATATTTTTATTCTTCCTCTAGCTGACCGCCAAGCCCAGCGACCAACCAGAGGTGGGGGCGAGCTTCGTTGGCCCTCATCTTGGCTGAAAGAAGATGAAAATAAAAGAACAAAGAGAGAAAAAAAAGAAAAAACAAATCCCAGAAAATATTAAAATATATTAAACGACTATTGTATTCCACGGGCTCGACAACTTGAGTCACCAAATGCCAAAACACTACCAGGATAGCAAACTGAACGCCATATGAATGCTGGGCCAATCCGGGATTATTCTTACTCTTGAGAGCGAAGGGGATTCTATTTTGTTTTCAATTTATTTTGTAATTATATATATTTATGTATAAAAATAATTATATATTATTGGCGGTCCGGTCCGGGCCGGGCCGATCCCAACACAAGAACCCGAGGACCGGACCGCCCAGTCACCGGTCCCATTTATTGGGACCGAGGACCAACCCATCCACCTCAAGGACCGGACCAACCCGCCCGGTCCGGGCAGGTCCCGGGCCGGTCCAGGCCGGTCCGGTCCAGTTTGCACACCCCTAGCAAAGACCATTTCTTGCAGTCCTGACTTCCAAGGTCGACAATTCTATTCGCCTCCCTGTCGGCGAGTTCTTTTCCTTTGAGGCTTGTTGACACCTGATTTTTGATCAGTCTTTCATAGTTTATTTTTTAAAAATTCATAAAAAATATATAAAAAGTTAAAAAAATTAAAAAATCATCTTTGGTAGCCTTGACCAAGCTAAAGGAACCATTTTTGATAAAAAAAAATAATTTGTCATATTTTTTAATATTTTCCAAAAATAGAAAAATACATGAAAAATGAAGAAAAATAGCGTTCGATGTCGTAAAAATATAGAAAAATAGTCAATATTTTTATTTTAATTTCCTTTTCATTTTGAACTCATAAATAGTCAAAATTCAAGTTCAATTGCATGTATTTCTTCACGACGCATAGAGTTGAATTTGGCAAAAAAATGTCATTCGAGTATTTTAATTTGTAAATTTCTACATATTTTTTAGTCTTGACGTCCAATTAGATCGACCACCATCTACAATAAATTCCCCTTGCTGAATATTTTCGTTTTTGTTTCACATGATTTCATGATGTAAAACGCCGAGTGGATCCCTAAATATAATCGGGTCGGCATGAGCTCGATAGCTCGTCCAATACCAAATCAGGGCACGACGAACCCAATGTGAGTACTCTCGAACTCCTTCGATGCTTCCTAATGCTTTTCTTAGGTTAGATCGTGTGTAGAATGGCTAGGACAGCTAAATCATTCTTGAGCTGTGATTGATAAATAGGGCCTTACTAGGAATGTCATGTGATTTATTTGCATATCTAGATTTCTTGAGTTGCGCATTTTATTACTGATTGTGATTGCTAGGATAATCACTCCTATCTGCATGAATTTTTAGATTTAGGGTTCATACCTTACTCATCCGCATGAATCTCAGGCTAGAAAATTCAGTCAACTTAGGTACCGAAAGGGCGTCAACTCTGACAGTTGGTGTAACTAAGTCCCCGAAACCATTTCTCTGGTTCTCGCAGAATTGAATAGAAACTCCCAACTATTCGATTGGGTGGTCCAATCACACTCTAAAAAAATGATTGGTGGCGACTCCATGGCATGCACACTTAGCACATGTCACTAGACCACACTGAAAGTCGATCACGCATACCTCCGTTGCGATTTGGGTAATGGGCCTTGGGAGAGGCCCGCGTCCGACCAGACAGGACGGCCCATTAGCCCTCGAGAGCCTGACAACCTCAAGAGGGTCGCGACAGACTGGCGACTCTGCTGGGGACTGGTTCTTAACCATTTAGTGGACTTGAGCCGATTAAAAAGTTGATTGATTCTTCTAACCTAATTTTATGCAGATGCTCTCGAAAGTGAGGTGTATATGCTAACGAATGTGTTAGATGTTTTTGTAGATGGGAGAAATAAGGGGTGAAGTGCTTGTTAACTTTGTTTTATGCAGGCAGGAGTTTTGGATGTATGATTGTGTGGATGTTTATATTGAAGCGGTGATTGTTAAATAAAATGCATGTCTATTGCTTTAGCACGACACAATGAATACACACAATTGCGCCTAAAACCCCAGGCGCCCTCTTTAGGAACACAATAGAAGGAATTGAAAATGGAATCTCCGTGAGGAAAAACATGGGGTAATCCACTTTTCAATTCCGCTCACTGCGAACTATGGATTGAGTCCCAATGCAACGATAGTTGTGCAATGGAATCGGCTCTTCCCAGAATTCGAGGTGAGAACCTTGGCTTTAGGTACCAAGCCCTATCTTTTGATTTTTAGGAGTTTTCCCTCACTTGTCTCATGCGTTTGTCTATGGAAGGTTAGTATACCTAACACTGCAAAAAATACAGAGAAGCTTGATTTTCTCTTAAGTTTGGTTGGTAAGACTTTTCTATCCCTCGAACTTGTTACAGCTCTTAATCATTATATTCATTGCATAATTCCGGTGATTGGATTAAATGCCATTTTGAGGATAGATATGTGTGTTTTCCTCCCAATGTTCTTGATGGAAGATGAAGATGGTGTCATCCCATTACGAGCGCCAAGTGGACAAGAAGAGCCTAAGTATTAAGATCACATTCCTTTGTTTTATTTTTCATTTCTAGCCTTCTTGTATAGGATTTATTTTGCTGAGATCCTCTCTATCTGATCCCTTAGATTGACTGTATTAGGCATCTATTTGTGTTTATATACATTCAGATTGAAATTTGTTGTATTTCTATTGACTTGTCATTGGAATGTGATAGTGGCATTTCTTCTAATCACTCGAATACTCCAAAATCAATTTTATAATTCCTTTGGATGAAATTGAAATTGGAAGTCTTATACAACCTTTTGGCCGTATAGGGCAATACAATCCCAATTTCGCCAGAAGGAACTATAAACTTGAATTGGTTCATGCATGTTTTGCATCATTGGTAATCCACAATAATTGATCAAGAGTATTCGTGTTTTTCAAATTTAATGAAAAGATAGATATCCAAATTACTCTCGTTCTTAGCAAACAGCTTTAATTTGGATATCGTATCTTCAATTGAATTTAAAACACATCGTAATTGTGTACTTTTGAACATTCCATTGATTTTCTTGGAATTGATCAAAGGCGATTATCGTGAATTACATTTCTTTCAATGATATGCTTTCCTTTGAGGAATATTGATAAAAGCTTTTGCACAAGGCCAAAATCCTTGTAAAAGCTCTTATCCCTATTAATCACAAGTAAGCATAAAATTGAAAGGATTTATGCTTTATTTTTCAAATTCTTTCTTCTGATTCTGCCTTTTCATTTGAAACAGGTTAAAAACAAGTAGAGAAGAGAAGTCTTTTTGTGGATAATCGCGGTGGGAGGTTCCTTTATCCGATCATAAGCAAGATTAAAAAATCAAGATGTACACGCTCGAATCATCAATGTCAAAGCGCAGCTTGCCTAGGTTGAGAGTGGTCAGGTGTTCGAGAAAGTCAGCCATACAGAAGTTGAGACACACACATTAGAGCTTTCATTCATTTCGCTCAATCGAGGGACCTTAAAAGCAGATCATACAAATCATCGGGGTGGAAACATAAAACCGCAATGAGCCCTAATTAGCATCACAAAGGAACCTAGTTGGCCCTCCATATTATTGATGCTTTGCTTATACTCACCACCTCGAGACTCGAGATCTGCAAGCTTAAGAAGAAGGCGTTTACATTCCCATTTAAGATCGGCAACCTTGGTCCCGTGATCTTCGGCGGCTATTTCCAGGTCCCGAACTAGTCCTCTCCCATGGGCTATATCCGCGGTAATGCTGTCAAGCCTTTCTTCCTGCCACTCACATTGAAACTTCAACACGACATTACGACGGTCGTGCTCATAGGTGGTCAGGGATAAGGCCAAGCGCTCCACCAAATTTCCCCTCTCGCGAAGCAACATCGAGACTCGCTTGTTGGCGAACTCAACAGCCTTTCTGTGACTATCGGCCACAAGGTTGGCCAACACCAAGCAGTTGGACCGATCCTCATAGCGAGCTCGCAAAACGTGAGCCACGGTAGCTTTTCGATGAGCGACACGGTAAGTCTCTAAAAAGTTTATAAAGAGGGTTGGGAAGATTCTATATTCCCTCTCTAAATTAGTGCCCTCGATGGAGGTGGTGTCTATTTCCACGAGCAAAATACGGATTTCATCTTCAGTTTCTGGGTGATCGGCTATATGAGCATAGCCTCGACCGAGGAGGTTATAGAGTTTTTCCCACTGGGCCAAAATTTCGGCCGAGAAAGCGCGAATAGGAGAGGAGGTCATTTTCGTTGGAGTGAGGGAGAAGAAGATGAGTGTGGTAGAGTGATTAAAATACGAAAAGACAATTATGTAAGAGTGTTAATCTTCTCTGCATTAACTCCTCCTTTTATAGCAACTCGAGAATGAAGAAAGGCATAGCAATAATGCTCGTGGAGCCAAGTTAATTGGGTAAAGCAATGGTGGCTCTTTCGGTGAACCATCAGATCTATCCCAGTCCGCGATTTCAGGCTTGATAAACCTAAAAAAGTTGTAAAAAGATATGTCGGTGTCACCATATTAAAATTGAACGGGAGTTAAGCGCAACTATCGAAAAAAGTTGCGAAAGGATTTGGCGGTCCCATCATATTAAAAAACTGAGCGGGAGGCGAGCGTAGTTCCACCTTTTTGAAAATAAGTGGGAGACAGACATGGATATCGAGAAAAGGAAATCGATTTGGTGTCCCTCCACGTTGAAAAGAAGAAAGAAGACGACAAAGCGGGAAATACGAAATCTTGGGAGCAACGCTTGCCTGATGATCTTCATCCATGTTTAAAGAACGTTTCATGGGCATACAGAACCACTCAAAAGAAAATTTAGAGAGAGTGAGCATACATGAGAGAGTAGAGAACCCTGAGCGAGCAAAAATTGATCGAACATTTTTCGATCCAACATGTTTGAGGGTTACCATCAGTTGCTAGAGGCGACTGATCCAAAAATCTCAGAAAATGAACTACTGAGAGATCTCGAAGATTCTAGGATGGCGTCTGGTACCAGAACCACAGAACCCAACCCTTTCGGCAACGAAGTTCAGGATCTCAGCAGCGACGACAACAGCAGCAGCGATGGTCAATCCCGGAAAAGGAAACGTCGCCAGTGCCACACTCAGAATGAAATCCAAGAGCTTGAAGCTTTCTTTAGTGAATGCCCTCTCCCGAACATGAAACAAAGAAATGAATTGGGCCAGAAGCTAGGGATGAAACCTTTGAGGGTCAAGTTTTGGTTTCAAAATAAGCGAGCCAAATTGAGGGCTCAACACAGACGTCAAGAACTTGCGATTCTAAAGGAGGAAAACGAAAAGCTTCGAGCGGAGAACATGAGGTATAAGAAAGCTCCCAGCACTATCGCTTGCCTTAATTGCGGTGGCCCTATCACTCTCGGCGAAATGTTCCTTGATAAGCCTTATATGAGGATTGAAAATGCTCATTCACCACCCCACTCCCTCGAACCATCTTCGATACAATCGGATTTTGTTGGAGATATGCATGAACAAATCAATTCTACGAAGTCAATACCGATGCCTTCTAAAGGATGTGATATGCGTCACCATGATTGGAGTTTCCTTAACGATGAGCTTACTATCACGACCGACCAATCCAAAGCTGATGAATTCCCTCCACAACAACTTCCGGCTCGATCAAATCCTACTGGAAATAGGCCAGAGAGCAATAGCCAAGTTGTCAACACTGTTCCGGGTCGCAAGAAGACGAGGGTCAATTGGTCCCCCGAGCTTCATCTCAAGTTCCTTAGTGCGGTTCAGCAACTAGGGATCAACTCAGCATATCCAACGCGCATACTTGAGATCATGAACATACCAGGACTCACTAAAGATGGAGTCGCGAGTCACCTCAAGAGCTACAGAAGGGCGCTAAGACAGCGCCACACAGCACTGAACCTGAAAGAACTCAACTTGTGCCTAAACACTAGGCATGGCTATAACTACAATGCCCCTGAAGTAAGAAATACCCTGCCGAATCTAGGCACCGACCAAGCTGGTAGCAGCACCATTGACTACTTGGGCGCTAATCAGAATATTCCCCTGAATCATCTCAGCACCCCTCAAGAGTATATGCCACAAGTGCAGCAGGTACGAACTCCTTGGTTTGAGCAGCAACTTTTCGCTAGTGCTCTTCCTATCCCCGATCAACATATTGCGCCTAGTGTTCAAAGATCTGCCCGGCTTGGGCATATGATTTCGGAAGATCAAGCGGGCGGATGCTCTGAGGATTTTTGTTTCTTCCATTCCCAAATGGAAGGTGCTTTTGATAGTGAACCGATCAATCATCCTCTTATAATCTCGAGCAACGACGAAGGTTCTAGCTCGAAGAATCAGATCGCTCACAACAGAAACAGGAATCCTTCAACGCCAAGCGATGATGGTCAACCCGAATATCAGTTGCTCGAAGAATCAAAAGATTTCCTTGATGAGGAGCTCCATATCTGGATCGATCAGTTTAAAACTGATGGACTTATGAAGTTATGATCCAAAATGACGATTATATGTCTGATTCATGGTGTAACTGGCTGATCACCGAGAATCCTCAAGGGAACTAGGCACATGTGACTGGATGTATCATTAATCTTTCTGTCATAAAGTCTTCCATGCAAGATAATCTTCCTTAATGCCTAGAGTTAATCTGGGGCAGCGATCAGTACTACCTGCGAGCATCATCATGCTTGAGTGCGACAATCCCTTGTTAGATTAGAGTCGAGGCGAATCAATTGAACGCCACGAAGAAAAACATTTAAAGGCTTCACATAGGAAAATGCGAGCAAAAGCCCGAGCGAGCTCAAAGACGGTTAGCTCTGTATCGTTCTAAGGGACCTTTAGTCGTTATGAACTCTAAATTGAGCTTGTTTCATTCTCGATGGGGGTCGCTAACTGCTTCAAGAATTTTATAACAAAAAATGAACCAGTTAGGGACGCCAATAGTGCTGTGTCCTGGTAGTCAGTGAAATGGAAGTGGTACGAAACGTCAGGAGTTCGATCTCGGGATTGAAAAATCATTTTATCAGTTGGTCTATCACCCGATGAAGTTCAAAGAGATTCGACGCAGATGACTATAGAACTTGGGGCAATTCGAAAATCATCGATTCATTTTCATCAAGCGGCGAAGTTGGTATTGTAAAATGTGAAGCATGCAAATGACAAATCCGAAGCAGAAGGAGATGAATCATGATTCGCTTATCCAAGGTCGGGATTTCAACCTTCGACTAAAGCCAAATCTAGGATGAGTTTTTGATGTTGCCCACTCGACAAAACCCATCTCCACTGAAAATGGGGGCAAACCATTCCTACATCCGGAAAGCATGTCGAAGCCGAAGACATCAAATTCATCGTTTAATCCGTGGGGCAAGTCCTTGAAGAGATAGTTATCATCCGCAGAGCGTAATGGAATCCATCCTTTCAATGTAAAACGCATTTGGCCGCGGAGCCACCCATTTGGTAAAAAGAACGTATCGTTCCTAAATGATTTTCAATCAGATGCGGGGATAATGTTCTCTCATTTTCCTCTCAGGTGATGAACAGAGACGAGGCACCCAAGAAGCCATGCATTCAAATAACATAACAGTGCATGAAACACGCCCAAAAAGATGAATGAATCTCCTCCGACGTAAATCCTCGAGGTGGATTCGTTGCCCAACCAAACGAAGAAATCATGGCCACAAGCTTGAGGGCCGGCTTCTACAATCTGCACATTGGCATGCAGAATGGAATTCAAATCAAGAGTAAAGTAGTATCGTCCCAATTTGTTTTGAATTTGGAAACCCAAAATAATGCTTAATATTTATCCTTGGCAGGAGCTCGCCATCAGGGCAGACATGTAAGTTTCATTTTTCTCCAAAAACCAAGAAGTCGAAAGAACTTTAGAACACCTAACAATCTTGTGTTACTATGTGAAGTGCAGATTTTCACAACCCTTGTACACTCGTTGGAGCATATGACCAAGGGTAAGATGTATCGTTCCAATTTTTGTAAATTTTTAGAATATACGATGACATATCCCTTTTATATTTCCAGGATCTCCAGCCTCGATGGGCAGGTAAGTATCTCTTTTCCCAATTCATTGGAGATTAAAAACTTTCAGAATTAATTCGATTCTCACATCTAAAAAGACATAGAATTCTTACTTCATTGACATTCATGTTTTAAAACATGAGATTGTCTGAACATGAATTACACATGTATGGTGCATCACAAAATCCCTTTGAAGGATAAATCTTGATGAAATGAAATGAATTTTTCCAACAAGATTCGTTTGAACTGTTCAAAAGGGTATTTTCTCATAAGAGAAGCGAGCCTAATCCAAACACGTCCCATACACACTTGAGAGATGAGGAGATTGGAAATCATAGCGAAACCTTAACCTATGGATATAAGGGTCATTCGCAACGATTACATGGATCGAGATGACAGAGGCATTTATTTCTTCATTCCAAACACTACAGATGCCCATTGAGAACCCCATTGAACGGCGATTTTCATTCTCAACCCTGTCAAGAACCACCCCACATTGGGGCAAATGAAGGTTAGTCCAACAGTATCAGAAAGTAAACGGTTTGAAATTTTTTTGCTCGGACTAACATAAATCTTTGTGTGTTGTTTATATGATAATCCAAGTGTCATAGGATGACGAGAATAATTCATTTCTCTATCCTACACACTGTTATCCTTTGCACGACCAAGTTGAGCCAGCAAATTCATTTCATCAACCTATTGGTGATCATTGCATATTCCAAAGCAAAGGCAACATCACTTTAGGAATGGAAGCGTGCCAAAGTTTAAGTTGCATATCTAGCATGATTGCCGAAAATCCAAGCTCCAAAAGAAAAGAAAAACACGGGATTAAAAAGAGGGGGAAAAGAAAAATCCCTAGACATCAAGAAAAAGCAAAGTGCCTGGTAAAAAGCAAGGCTGATGTCTATTCAAAATATCCCCAGTAAAGTCTAGATATACGATGAAAAGACCCTGCAAAGGAGTCAGATCAAGATGACTACTCTCCAAATGATGTCGTGCTCAAATTGCAAACACACAAACAGACGGTCTCTTAATGTAACAAGAGACGCTTTTAAACATCCTTGTGCGCTCTAAAAGAGGAGTGTACACTTCAAGAAATGGAGATGTTCTTCGAAGGACATGTGGCAAATTTGCAATGATCACCAATGCCAAACCCTTCACAATTTCTAGGCAAAAAATAAGCCTTTTTCGGTCCCCAATCCTTCCAATGTTACAACCCCGAAGCAGTCTTATCTGACTAAGACACTTGGGTTAATGTATAACTTAGCTCAAAGAAGTACGAGCAAGACTATTTCTTTCTCATTTTACAGGGTTCTTGACTTGTAAACCCGGAGCAGATAGTGAAAAATTTCGTTCAACGGCCTTGACTCAAAAGTGAGTCCCCCTTGGAAACCGATATCCAAGCCTAACACTACGGTCCCGTGAAAGACCTCCTGATCGGTCGAAATGTATGCGTTGCGAATGATCCTGAAACCCAGGCACAGGTCGGTAGGAAATTGAGCACTTTCCCTATTAAAGATCATTATCACAGAGCAGTGAGGAGCCTTCTTGGATGGGAAATACTCCAATGGATGTTTTGAGCAAACTCTTTTTGAAATTTTCAAATTGTTTGATCTAGAGTTTCCGTGCAAGGAATTTATGATCACATCTGTATATGGTAGGAATGTTTTGGATAACCTCCAGCAATCAAAATGCACATTTCATGACTAAAACTTAAGTTGTAGAATTTTGTCAGTTAGACTATTATTGTCTTCCCAAAGATTACTAATATCTTCTTGGCGAGGAAAATTTTTTCAGGTCTAAGCTTTCTGCAGGACTTTTGGCCGCCCCAAAGACTGGGTGCGTCATCCTTAGGTGAAGCCTTTTAGTAGGCAAATCTTTTCTAAGACCGATCCACAGAATGATCGAGTCTCCGACTAGCCCCAAAGAGCGGGTACGTCATCCTTTGATTCATATCAATTTGGAATCTCATAAATGGTAGAAACCGCCTGAAGGGTCAACTCAATGGTAGAAACCGCCTGAAGGGTCAATCAATGGTAGAAACCGCCTGAAGGGTCAATGTATGGTAGAAACCGCCTGAAGGGTCAACCAATGGTAGAAACCGCCTGAAGGGTCAAAACAATGGTAGAAACCGCCTGAAGGGTCAATGTATGGTAGAAACCGCCTTAAGGGTCAACCAATGGTAGAAACCGCATGAAGGGTCAATGAATGGTAGAAACCGCCTGAAGGGTCAAAGGACTGGTAGAGACCGCCTGAAGGATCAACCCAATGGTCCGATCCACCATACGGATCAAAACCTTGATGAATCCCGAACGCGGGAGGATTCGTTTTCCCTAATAAGCCTTACATTAGGCAAGCCATTTCTAGTTTAGTCCACCACACGGATCAAAACCCTTGGCAAATTCCCAAATGTGGGATGCGTCTTCCTTAGGTTCCTATCAGTTAGGAATCCCATTATGGTTTGACCTACCATACAGGTCAGAGCTTAACATCCCCAGGACACTCCGATGACAAGTCCTTAGGAATCTACTTGAACCCATCAGACACAGAAAATGCCGCAAGCATTCGACAGGTAAGGGGCAGGGAAGTCTATCTACTCCTTAACTTTCTTATATCATATCAGGGAATTGAACGAGCACATCTCTTTTTAAGGAAAAGCACACATTGATGGACATGAAAATTGGATGTCATGATTTCTTTTCTTTTCCCAGTCGAGTCGATCGGAACACAGGTGTCACCTTGTCTTTGAGAGAAATCTCTGACGAAATTCCTCTCAAAGAGGGGCAGCTGTTGACACCTGATTTTTGATCAGTCTTTCATAGTTTATTTTTTAAAAATTCATAAAAAATATATAAAAAGTTAAAAAAATTAAAAAATCATCTTTGGTAGCCTTGACCAAGCTAAAGGAACCATTTTTGATAAAAAAAAATAATTTGTCATATTTTTTAATATTTTCCAAAAATAGAAAAATACATGAAAAATGAAGAAAAATAGCGTTCGATGTCGTAAAAATATAGAAAAATAGTCAATATTTTTATTTTAATTTCCTTTTCATTTTGAACTCATAAATAGTCAAAATTCAAGTTCAATTGCATGTATTTCTTCACGACGCATAGAGTTGAATTTGGCAAAAAAATGTCATTCGAGTATTTTAATTTGTAAATTTCTACATATTTTTTAGTCTTGACGTCCAATTAGATCGACCACCATCTACAATAAATTCCCCTTGCTGAATATTTTCGTTTTTGTTTCACATGATTTCATGATGTAAAACGCCGAGTGGATCCCTAAATATAATCGGGTCGGCATGAGCTCGATAGCTCGTCCAATACCAAATCAGGGCACGACGAACCCAATGTGAGTACTCTCGAACTCCTTCGATGCTTCCTAATGCTTTTCTTAGGTTAGATCGTGTGTAGAATGGCTAGGACAGCTAAATCATTCTTGAGCTGTGATTGATAAATAGGGCCTTACTAGGAATGTCATGTGATTTATTTGCATATCTAGATTTCTTGAGTTGCGCATTTTATTACTGATTGTGATTGCTAGGATAATCACTCCTATCTGCATGAATTTTTAGATTTAGGGTTCATACCTTACTCATCCGCATGAATCTCAGGCTAGAAAATTCAGTCAACTTAGGTACCGAAAGGGCGTCAACTCTGACAGTTGGTGTAACTAAGTCCCCGAAACCATTTCTCTGGTTCTCGCAGAATTGAATAGAAACTCCCAACTATTCGATTGGGTGGTCCAATCACACTCTAAAAAAATGATTGGTGGCGACTCCATGGCATGCACACTTAGCACATGTCACTAGACCACACTGAAAGTCGATCACGCATACCTCCGTTGCGATTTGGGTAATGGGCCTTGGGAGAGGCCCGCGTCCGACCAGACAGGACGGCCCATTAGCCCTCGAGAGCCTGACAACCTCAAGAGGGTCGCGACAGACTGGCGACTCTGCTGGGGACTGGTTCTTAACCATTTAGTGGACTTGAGCCGATTAAAAAGTTGATTGATTCTTCTAACCTAATTTTATGCAGATGCTCTCGAAAGTGAGGTGTATATGCTAACGAATGTGTTAGATGTTTTTGTAGATGGGAGAAATAAGGGGTGAAGTGCTTGTTAACTTTGTTTTATGCAGGCAGGAGTTTTGGATGTATGATTGTGTGGATGTTTATATTGAAGCGGTGATTGTTAAATAAAATGCATGTCTATTGCTTTAGCACGACACAATGAATACACACAATTGCGCCTAAAACCCCAGGCGCCCTCTTTAGGAACACAATAGAAGGAATTGAAAATGGAATCTCCGTGAGGAAAAACATGGGGTAATCCACTTTTCAATTCCGCTCACTGCGAACTATGGATTGAGTCCCAATGCAACGATAGTTGTGCAATGGAATCGGCTCTTCCCAGAATTCGAGGTGAGAACCTTGGCTTTAGGTACCAAGCCCTATCTTTTGATTTTTAGGAGTTTTCCCTCACTTGTCTCATGCGTTTGTCTATGGAAGGTTAGTATACCTAACACTGCAAAAAATACAGAGAAGCTTGATTTTCTCTTAAGTTTGGTTGGTAAGACTTTTCTATCCCTCGAACTTGTTACAGCTCTTAATCATTATATTCATTGCATAATTCCGGTGATTGGATTAAATGCCATTTTGAGGATAGATATGTGTGTTTTCCTCCCAATGTTCTTGATGGAAGATGAAGATGGTGTCATCCCATTACGAGCGCCAAGTGGACAAGAAGAGCCTAAGTATTAAGATCACATTCCTTTGTTTTATTTTTCATTTCTAGCCTTCTTGTATAGGATTTATTTTGCTGAGATCCTCTCTATCTGATCCCTTAGATTGACTGTATTAGGCATCTATTTGTGTTTATATACATTCAGATTGAAATTTGTTGTATTTCTATTGACTTGTCATTGGAATGTGATAGTGGCATTTCTTCTAATCACTCGAATACTCCAAAATCAATTTTATAATTCCTTTGGATGAAATTGAAATTGGAAGTCTTATACAACCTTTTGGCCGTATAGGGCAATACAATCCCAATTTCGCCAGAAGGAACTATAAACTTGAATTGGTTCATGCATGTTTTGCATCATTGGTAATCCACAATAATTGATCAAGAGTATTCGTGTTTTTCAAATTTAATGAAAAGATAGATATCCAAATTACTCTCGTTCTTAGCAAACAGCTTTAATTTGGATATCGTATCTTCAATTGAATTTAAAACACATCGTAATTGTGTACTTTTGAACATTCCATTGATTTTCTTGGAATTGATCAAAGGCGATTATCGTGAATTACATTTCTTTCAATGATATGCTTTCCTTTGAGGAATATTGATAAAAGCTTTTGCACAAGGCCAAAATCCTTGTAAAAGCTCTTATCCCTATTAATCACAAGTAAGCATAAAATTGAAAGGATTTATGCTTTATTTTTCAAATTCTTTCTTCTGATTCTGCCTTTTCATTTGAAACAGGTTAAAAACAAGTAGAGAAGAGAAGTCTTTTTGTGGATAATCGCGGTGGGAGGTTCCTTTATCCGATCATAAGCAAGATTAAAAAATCAAGATGTACACGCTCGAATCATCAATGTCAAAGCGCAGCTTGCCTAGGTTGAGAGTGGTCAGGTGTTCGAGAAAGTCAGCCATACAGAAGTTGAGACACACACATTAGAGCTTTCATTCATTTCGCTCAATCGAGGGACCTTAAAAGCAGATCATACAAATCATCGGGGTGGAAACATAAAACCGCAATGAGCCCTAATTAGCATCACAAAGGAACCTAGTTGGCCCTCCATATTATTGATGCTTTGCTTATACTCACCACCTCGAGACTCGAGATCTGCAAGCTTAAGAAGAAGGCGTTTACATTCCCATTTAAGATCGGCAACCTTGGTCCCGTGATCTTCGGCGGCTATTTCCAGGTCCCGAACTAGTCCTCTCCCATGGGCTATATCCGCGGTAATGCTGTCAAGCCTTTCTTCCTGCCACTCACATTGAAACTTCAACACGACATTACGACGGTCGTGCTCATAGGTGGTCAGGGATAAGGCCAAGCGCTCCACCAAATTTCCCCTCTCGCGAAGCAACATCGAGACTCGCTTGTTGGCGAACTCAACAGCCTTTCTGTGACTATCGGCCACAAGGTTGGCCAACACCAAGCAGTTGGACCGATCCTCATAGCGAGCTCGCAAAACGTGAGCCACGGTAGCTTTTCGATGAGCGACACGGTAAGTCTCTAAAAAGTTTATAAAGAGGGTTGGGAAGATTCTATATTCCCTCTCTAAATTAGTGCCCTCGATGGAGGTGGTGTCTATTTCCACGAGCAAAATACGGATTTCATCTTCAGTTTCTGGGTGATCGGCTATATGAGCATAGCCTCGACCGAGGAGGTTATAGAGTTTTTCCCACTGGGCCAAAATTTCGGCCGAGAAAGCGCGAATAGGAGAGGAGGTCATTTTCGTTGGAGTGAGGGAGAAGAAGATGAGTGTGGTAGAGTGATTAAAATACGAAAAGACAATTATGTAAGAGTGTTAATCTTCTCTGCATTAACTCCTCCTTTTATAGCAACTCGAGAATGAAGAAAGGCATAGCAATAATGCTCGTGGAGCCAAGTTAATTGGGTAAAGCAATGGTGGCTCTTTCGGTGAACCATCAGATCTATCCCAGTCCGCGATTTCAGGCTTGATAAACCTAAAAAAGTTGTAAAAAGATATGTCGGTGTCACCATATTAAAATTGAACGGGAGTTAAGCGCAACTATCGAAAAAAGTTGCGAAAGGATTTGGCGGTCCCATCATATTAAAAAACTGAGCGGGAGGCGAGCGTAGTTCCACCTTTTTGAAAATAAGTGGGAGACAGACATGGATATCGAGAAAAGGAAATCGATTTGGTGTCCCTCCACGTTGAAAAGAAGAAAGAAGACGACAAAGCGGGAAATACGAAATCTTGGGAGCAACGCTTGCCTGATGATCTTCATCCATGTTTAAAGAACGTTTCATGGGCATACAGAACCACTCAAAAGAAAATTTAGAGAGAGTGAGCATACATGAGAGAGTAGAGAACCCTGAGCGAGCAAAAATTGATCGAACATTTTTCGATCCAACATGTTTGAGGGTTACCATCAGTTGCTAGAGGCGACTGATCCAAAAATCTCAGAAAATGAACTACTGAGAGATCTCGAAGATTCTAGGATGGCGTCTGGTACCAGAACCACAGAACCCAACCCTTTCGGCAACGAAGTTCAGGATCTCAGCAGCGACGACAACAGCAGCAGCGATGGTCAATCCCGGAAAAGGAAACGTCGCCAGTGCCACACTCAGAATGAAATCCAAGAGCTTGAAGCTTTCTTTAGTGAATGCCCTCTCCCGAACATGAAACAAAGAAATGAATTGGGCCAGAAGCTAGGGATGAAACCTTTGAGGGTCAAGTTTTGGTTTCAAAATAAGCGAGCCAAATTGAGGGCTCAACACAGACGTCAAGAACTTGCGATTCTAAAGGAGGAAAACGAAAAGCTTCGAGCGGAGAACATGAGGTATAAGAAAGCTCCCAGCACTATCGCTTGCCTTAATTGCGGTGGCCCTATCACTCTCGGCGAAATGTTCCTTGATAAGCCTTATATGAGGATTGAAAATGCTCATTCACCACCCCACTCCCTCGAACCATCTTCGATACAATCGGATTTTGTTGGAGATATGCATGAACAAATCAATTCTACGAAGTCAATACCGATGCCTTCTAAAGGATGTGATATGCGTCACCATGATTGGAGTTTCCTTAACGATGAGCTTACTATCACGACCGACCAATCCAAAGCTGATGAATTCCCTCCACAACAACTTCCGGCTCGATCAAATCCTACTGGAAATAGGCCAGAGAGCAATAGCCAAGTTGTCAACACTGTTCCGGGTCGCAAGAAGACGAGGGTCAATTGGTCCCCCGAGCTTCATCTCAAGTTCCTTAGTGCGGTTCAGCAACTAGGGATCAACTCAGCATATCCAACGCGCATACTTGAGATCATGAACATACCAGGACTCACTAAAGATGGAGTCGCGAGTCACCTCAAGAGCTACAGAAGGGCGCTAAGACAGCGCCACACAGCACTGAACCTGAAAGAACTCAACTTGTGCCTAAACACTAGGCATGGCTATAACTACAATGCCCCTGAAGTAAGAAATACCCTGCCGAATCTAGGCACCGACCAAGCTGGTAGCAGCACCATTGACTACTTGGGCGCTAATCAGAATATTCCCCTGAATCATCTCAGCACCCCTCAAGAGTATATGCCACAAGTGCAGCAGGTACGAACTCCTTGGTTTGAGCAGCAACTTTTCGCTAGTGCTCTTCCTATCCCCGATCAACATATTGCGCCTAGTGTTCAAAGATCTGCCCGGCTTGGGCATATGATTTCGGAAGATCAAGCGGGCGGATGCTCTGAGGATTTTTGTTTCTTCCATTCCCAAATGGAAGGTGCTTTTGATAGTGAACCGATCAATCATCCTCTTATAATCTCGAGCAACGACGAAGGTTCTAGCTCGAAGAATCAGATCGCTCACAACAGAAACAGGAATCCTTCAACGCCAAGCGATGATGGTCAACCCGAATATCAGTTGCTCGAAGAATCAAAAGATTTCCTTGATGAGGAGCTCCATATCTGGATCGATCAGTTTAAAACTGATGGACTTATGAAGTTATGATCCAAAATGACGATTATATGTCTGATTCATGGTGTAACTGGCTGATCACCGAGAATCCTCAAGGGAACTAGGCACATGTGACTGGATGTATCATTAATCTTTCTGTCATAAAGTCTTCCATGCAAGATAATCTTCCTTAATGCCTAGAGTTAATCTGGGGCAGCGATCAGTACTACCTGCGAGCATCATCATGCTTGAGTGCGACAATCCCTTGTTAGATTAGAGTCGAGGCGAATCAATTGAACGCCACGAAGAAAAACATTTAAAGGCTTCACATAGGAAAATGCGAGCAAAAGCCCGAGCGAGCTCAAAGACGGTTAGCTCTGTATCGTTCTAAGGGACCTTTAGTCGTTATGAACTCTAAATTGAGCTTGTTTCATTCTCGATGGGGGTCGCTAACTGCTTCAAGAATTTTATAACAAAAAATGAACCAGTTAGGGACGCCAATAGTGCTGTGTCCTGGTAGTCAGTGAAATGGAAGTGGTACGAAACGTCAGGAGTTCGATCTCGGGATTGAAAAATCATTTTATCAGTTGGTCTATCACCCGATGAAGTTCAAAGAGATTCGACGCAGATGACTATAGAACTTGGGGCAATTCGAAAATCATCGATTCATTTTCATCAAGCGGCGAAGTTGGTATTGTAAAATGTGAAGCATGCAAATGACAAATCCGAAGCAGAAGGAGATGAATCATGATTCGCTTATCCAAGGTCGGGATTTCAACCTTCGACTAAAGCCAAATCTAGGATGAGTTTTTGATGTTGCCCACTCGACAAAACCCATCTCCACTGAAAATGGGGGCAAACCATTCCTACATCCGGAAAGCATGTCGAAGCCGAAGACATCAAATTCATCGTTTAATCCGTGGGGCAAGTCCTTGAAGAGATAGTTATCATCCGCAGAGCGTAATGGAATCCATCCTTTCAATGTAAAACGCATTTGGCCGCGGAGCCACCCATTTGGTAAAAAGAACGTATCGTTCCTAAATGATTTTCAATCAGATGCGGGGATAATGTTCTCTCATTTTCCTCTCAGGTGATGAACAGAGACGAGGCACCCAAGAAGCCATGCATTCAAATAACATAACAGTGCATGAAACACGCCCAAAAAGATGAATGAATCTCCTCCGACGTAAATCCTCGAGGTGGATTCGTTGCCCAACCAAACGAAGAAATCATGGCCACAAGCTTGAGGGCCGGCTTCTACAATCTGCACATTGGCATGCAGAATGGAATTCAAATCAAGAGTAAAGTAGTATCGTCCCAATTTGTTTTGAATTTGGAAACCCAAAATAATGCTTAATATTTATCCTTGGCAGGAGCTCGCCATCAGGGCAGACATGTAAGTTTCATTTTTCTCCAAAAACCAAGAAGTCGAAAGAACTTTAGAACACCTAACAATCTTGTGTTACTATGTGAAGTGCAGATTTTCACAACCCTTGTACACTCGTTGGAGCATATGACCAAGGGTAAGATGTATCGTTCCAATTTTTGTAAATTTTTAGAATATACGATGACATATCCCTTTTATATTTCCAGGATCTCCAGCCTCGATGGGCAGGTAAGTATCTCTTTTCCCAATTCATTGGAGATTAAAAACTTTCAGAATTAATTCGATTCTCACATCTAAAAAGACATAGAATTCTTACTTCATTGACATTCATGTTTTAAAACATGAGATTGTCTGAACATGAATTACACATGTATGGTGCATCACAAAATCCCTTTGAAGGATAAATCTTGATGAAATGAAATGAATTTTTCCAACAAGATTCGTTTGAACTGTTCAAAAGGGTATTTTCTCATAAGAGAAGCGAGCCTAATCCAAACACGTCCCATACACACTTGAGAGATGAGGAGATTGGAAATCATAGCGAAACCTTAACCTATGGATATAAGGGTCATTCGCAACGATTACATGGATCGAGATGACAGAGGCATTTATTTCTTCATTCCAAACACTACAGATGCCCATTGAGAACCCCATTGAACGGCGATTTTCATTCTCAACCCTGTCAAGAACCACCCCACATTGGGGCAAATGAAGGTTAGTCCAACAGTATCAGAAAGTAAACGGTTTGAAATTTTTTTGCTCGGACTAACATAAATCTTTGTGTGTTGTTTATATGATAATCCAAGTGTCATAGGATGACGAGAATAATTCATTTCTCTATCCTACACACTGTTATCCTTTGCACGACCAAGTTGAGCCAGCAAATTCATTTCATCAACCTATTGGTGATCATTGCATATTCCAAAGCAAAGGCAACATCACTTTAGGAATGGAAGCGTGCCAAAGTTTAAGTTGCATATCTAGCATGATTGCCGAAAATCCAAGCTCCAAAAGAAAAGAAAAACACGGGATTAAAAAGAGGGGGAAAAGAAAAATCCCTAGACATCAAGAAAAAGCAAAGTGCCTGGTAAAAAGCAAGGCTGATGTCTATTCAAAATATCCCCAGTAAAGTCTAGATATACGATGAAAAGACCCTGCAAAGGAGTCAGATCAAGATGACTACTCTCCAAATGATGTCGTGCTCAAATTGCAAACACACAAACAGACGGTCTCTTAATGTAACAAGAGACGCTTTTAAACATCCTTGTGCGCTCTAAAAGAGGAGTGTACACTTCAAGAAATGGAGATGTTCTTCGAAGGACATGTGGCAAATTTGCAATGATCACCAATGCCAAACCCTTCACAATTTCTAGGCAAAAAATAAGCCTTTTTCGGTCCCCAATCCTTCCAATGTTACAACCCCGAAGCAGTCTTATCTGACTAAGACACTTGGGTTAATGTATAACTTAGCTCAAAGAAGTACGAGCAAGACTATTTCTTTCTCATTTTACAGGGTTCTTGACTTGTAAACCCGGAGCAGATAGTGAAAAATTTCGTTCAACGGCCTTGACTCAAAAGTGAGTCCCCCTTGGAAACCGATATCCAAGCCTAACACTACGGTCCCGTGAAAGACCTCCTGATCGGTCGAAATGTATGCGTTGCGAATGATCCTGAAACCCAGGCACAGGTCGGTAGGAAATTGAGCACTTTCCCTATTAAAGATCATTATCACAGAGCAGTGAGGAGCCTTCTTGGATGGGAAATACTCCAATGGATGTTTTGAGCAAACTCTTTTTGAAATTTTCAAATTGTTTGATCTAGAGTTTCCGTGCAAGGAATTTATGATCACATCTGTATATGGTAGGAATGTTTTGGATAACCTCCAGCAATCAAAATGCACATTTCATGACTAAAACTTAAGTTGTAGAATTTTGTCAGTTAGACTATTATTGTCTTCCCAAAGATTACTAATATCTTCTTGGCGAGGAAAATTTTTTCAGGTCTAAGCTTTCTGCAGGACTTTTGGCCGCCCCAAAGACTGGGTGCGTCATCCTTAGGTGAAGCCTTTTAGTAGGCAAATCTTTTCTAAGACCGATCCACAGAATGATCGAGTCTCCGACTAGCCCCAAAGAGCGGGTACGTCATCCTTTGATTCATATCAATTTGGAATCTCATAAATGGTAGAAACCGCCTGAAGGGTCAACTCAATGGTAGAAACCGCCTGAAGGGTCAATCAATGGTAGAAACCGCCTGAAGGGTCAATGTATGGTAGAAACCGCCTGAAGGGTCAACCAATGGTAGAAACCGCCTGAAGGGTCAAAACAATGGTAGAAACCGCCTGAAGGGTCAATGTATGGTAGAAACCGCCTTAAGGGTCAACCAATGGTAGAAACCGCATGAAGGGTCAATGAATGGTAGAAACCGCCTGAAGGGTCAAAGGACTGGTAGAGACCGCCTGAAGGATCAACCCAATGGTCCGATCCACCATACGGATCAAAACCTTGATGAATCCCGAACGCGGGAGGATTCGTTTTCCCTAATAAGCCTTACATTAGGCAAGCCATTTCTAGTTTAGTCCACCACACGGATCAAAACCCTTGGCAAATTCCCAAATGTGGGATGCGTCTTCCTTAGGTTCCTATCAGTTAGGAATCCCATTATGGTTTGACCTACCATACAGGTCAGAGCTTAACATCCCCAGGACACTCCGATGACAAGTCCTTAGGAATCTACTTGAACCCATCAGACACAGAAAATGCCGCAAGCATTCGACAGGTAAGGGGCAGGGAAGTCTATCTACTCCTTAACTTTCTTATATCATATCAGGGAATTGAACGAGCACATCTCTTTTTAAGGAAAAGCACACATTGATGGACATGAAAATTGGATGTCATGATTTCTTTTCTTTTCCCAGTCGAGTCGATCGGAACACAGGTGTCACCTTGTCTTTGAGAGAAATCTCTGACGAAATTCCTCTCAAAGAGGGGCAGCTGTTGACACCTGATTTTTGATCAGTCTTTCATAGTTTATTTTTTAAAAATTCATAAAAAATATATAAAAAGTTAAAAAAATTAAAAAATCATCTTTGGTAGCCTTGACCAAGCTAAAGGAACCATTTTTGATAAAAAAAAATAATTTGTCATATTTTTTAATATTTTCCAAAAATAGAAAAATACATGAAAAATGAAGAAAAATAGCGTTCGATGTCGTAAAAATATAGAAAAATAGTCAATATTTTTATTTTAATTTCCTTTTCATTTTGAACTCATAAATAGTCAAAATTCAAGTTCAATTGCATGTATTTCTTCACGACGCATAGAGTTGAATTTGGCAAAAAAATGTCATTCGAGTATTTTAATTTGTAAATTTCTACATATTTTTTAGTCTTGACGTCCAATTAGATCGACCACCATCTACAATAAATTCCCCTTGCTGAATATTTTCGTTTTTGTTTCACATGATTTCATGATGTAAAACGCCGAGTGGATCCCTAAATATAATCGGGTCGGCATGAGCTCGATAGCTCGTCCAATACCAAATCAGGGCACGACGAACCCAATGTGAGTACTCTCGAACTCCTTCGATGCTTCCTAATGCTTTTCTTAGGTTAGATCGTGTGTAGAATGGCTAGGACAGCTAAATCATTCTTGAGCTGTGATTGATAAATAGGGCCTTACTAGGAATGTCATGTGATTTATTTGCATATCTAGATTTCTTGAGTTGCGCATTTTATTACTGATTGTGATTGCTAGGATAATCACTCCTATCTGCATGAATTTTTAGATTTAGGGTTCATACCTTACTCATCCGCATGAATCTCAGGCTAGAAAATTCAGTCAACTTAGGTACCGAAAGGGCGTCAACTCTGACAGTTGGTGTAACTAAGTCCCCGAAACCATTTCTCTGGTTCTCGCAGAATTGAATAGAAACTCCCAACTATTCGATTGGGTGGTCCAATCACACTCTAAAAAAATGATTGGTGGCGACTCCATGGCATGCACACTTAGCACATGTCACTAGACCACACTGAAAGTCGATCACGCATACCTCCGTTGCGATTTGGGTAATGGGCCTTGGGAGAGGCCCGCGTCCGACCAGACAGGACGGCCCATTAGCCCTCGAGAGCCTGACAACCTCAAGAGGGTCGCGACAAGGCTTTCTGGTGCCAACAATCCTCTGTCCATCCTGACGGCGAATCCCTGTCAACGATAAACATTAAGCATTAGTTCGTGTTCCGACATTCAAGATAAATCGAAACGATACTGCTTTACTCTCGTTTGGCGCCTCCATTTGAACACAGATGTGAAGTTTGCAGAAGTTGGCCATCTAGCTTGTGGTCATGATCTATCCATCTGGTTGGCAACGAATCCTTCTCTAGGATTTGCACTGGATGAGATCAATTTGTGCTTTTGGACATATTCTACGTCATTTTCCAGGGTTTCATTTCCTGGCAACCTGCCCTCTGAAACTGATATTTCTTTTCGCCTCCATGTCGGTGAGATCCTTTCTTTTGTGGCTTTTTGGCGCCACCAATTTTCTGCCGAATGAGAACAAACTCATGTTAAGCATGGGATCTTCGGAGATCAAGTTGGAACGATACAAAGTTACCGTTCACCCAAGTTGGTATCCCAAGGTTTAATTCTGATGCGAACGACTCTGCAATGGCGTCCATTGACTTTGCCGGAGAAGACACATCTTTCTTTGTCCAGCGTATAAATGATTCACTCGGCCTAGTTAGGCGTGATTTGTCATAACTAGGTGACGCTTGCCCCAGCTAACTTCATTTTTGCATTTTGCTGCAATCCCCATCCTCTTTGGGGATGTCTTCTCTCTTGGGACTCATGGTGATGTCTTACTAACGTATTCCTCTCTTTCGTCGATTGTTGACGTGCCACATTTGGTGGGGGTCATTTCAGTATCGTATACTGATATGGACAATGAATGTTGCTTCATCTTGTCTGCAATTGTGGGTGTTGTTCGTGAGATAATCCTCGATCACGTTAACAACTGTTTTGCCCTAGTTGGGCGGCCTCTATCTTGGCCACATGCCTTAGCACTTTCCATGTTTGTTGGCGATTTTCAATCCAATTTGAAGAAGTCCATGCACCTGCACATGAAGAGACAAGCGTAGGTCCTTATCTGATTTGAAATTTCAGGAAAGAGATACTCCCTTCGAGGTTTTGTCTTTCCAACATTTGAAGGTACTGTGTTCTTCAAGTATTTTGCCCCGGTAAGGATTGTCTTGATGTTTGTTATCTCTGGGTTTGATAACCCTGGTCCGATGCACTTTCCTGGGAGTTCATGAGAGTTTTCCCTCAGCTTGGCTTCTCGAAGAAAATGGGGGAACTTGCCTCCATGGATTTTTGTCGATTCTGGTCGTCTATCTCAATTGCCAAAGTCTTCGATTATTTTCTTCTGTCTCTAGGCAGCTTGACATTCTTGGGATTTGTCATGTGGCGATTCGGTGATTGCCTGTCTCTAGATAGCTTGACAGTCTTGGGATTTGTCGTGTGGCAATTTGGTGATTCTCTCGATCACAGTCGCCATTTGAGGTATTTGATGTCCCCCTGTTGAAAAGAAGAGACCTCATGAGTAAAGTGCATGTATAATTGACTATTGGAGTCGATACAATTTACCCTTGAAATTTGTCCTGCGGGAGCTAACATTTCTCCGTTTGAGTTCTTCGTATATAAGATATGTGCACGATATGCATGATGCATGTTATTTATGCTAGCGACGAAGAATGAATTCGTGCTTTCTACTCTACTTAAGGAAAGCATTTTTATCAAATGTGTCAATCTGCAAAACTTGAATTTTTTTTTCAAGTGTTCTTTTTACAGAGATTTATAAATGATGAGAAATTTCTTCAGGTTTTCTCAAAGGTTTTGTTCACAAATTGAGCCATTAGAATGCTCTTGAAAATATTTAGCCAGAATGTATGTCTGAGATGCCATGAAAAGGGGTATTCCTTGTTTGTCTTTTGAAAGGACTGCATCCTGAGTCCTCTGCTTTTGATCATCATCTGAAAGGAAAAAGAAAGGAAGCATTATTCCCATATCAAGAAAATAATCATTTTGGAACGATACGTCCTTTTACCAAATTGATGGCTCCGCATCGTTCTCCTCTTCATTTAGAAGGGTTTAATGCATTTCGTCTTTGATGGATTTACTCCATGTCATAACGCTTCATGGGTGATGACTATAGCTTCGGGAGCTTTTCGTGTGTGTTACAATGGTGAATTTGGCATATCTGACATTCGGTACCGTTTTCGAGTAGAGGAGTGATTTGCCCCCAGCCACTGGATGCTTTGTCTGGGGCTGGCTGATTTAGTCGTAGGCCGTTTGATCATGCCGTGTTGATGTATTCCTGCTTAGTTGGAGTCGGTCCACTCAATGTCAGGTGGTTTTGGCACTTCGTACCTTTCAAATTCTCTGACGTCTGGTATCTATTCTGTGTTCTCTTTTGTGACACCAGATGATATGATCTTACGATCTTCCGAATATCTCAGCATTTGATGTTCCGCAACGTTTGACACTTCTTGGTCCCATCCATGCATTCCAAATTCTTCATGCATCTTTTGCCTTGTCATAGTTTCATTACGTCCTTCGAGCATTGTCGCGACCCTCTCGAGGTTGTCGGGCTCTCGAGGGCTAATGGGCCGTCCAGTCTGGTCGGACGCGGGCCTCTCCCAAGGCCCATTACCCAAATCGCAAGGAGGTATGCGTACTCGACCTTCAGTGTGGTCTAGTGACATGTGCTAAGTGTGCATGCCGAGGAGTCGCCACCAATCATTTTTTGGAGGGTACGATTGGACCACCCTATTGAATAGTCGGGAGTTTCTATTCAATTCTGCGATAACCAGAGAACTGGGTTCGGGGACTTAGTTACGTCAACTGTCAGAGTTGACGCCCTTTCGGTACCTAAGTTGACTGAATTTTCTGACCAAAGATTTCATGCAGATGAGTGGGGTACGAGTTCTAAATCTAGGAGTTCATGCAGATAGGAATGACTATCATAGCAATCACAATCAATAATAAAGTGCACAAATCGATGAATTCAAGTGTACAAATAAATCACATGGCATTCCTAATAAGGCCATATTGGCCTAGAGAAGCATCAATCAGGCTTAGGAATGATTTAGACATGATTTTGCCCATCAGGGGCAAAATCGTAATTTTGAGACAAAGGGGACAATTTGCCCAAAAAGGACAAAATCATCATTTCGGAATGAATCCGGAGTCAAAACAGGTTTGGTCACTCAATTGACCCATTTCCTATTTTTTGGCAATTTTCGTGATTTTCGGGAATTTTAGAAACCGATTTACCATTCGAAGGGTAAAATCGTCATTTTCTAAAAATGGAAATGAAATGTGGAAATCTTAGACATAAGGTTTAACCACCCATCTGGCCCATCACCAAATTCTAAGCAATTTCCACAATTCATCAGAATATCAAAGACGATTCACCCTTTGAGGGGTGAAATCGCCATTTTGGATTAAATGGGAGAAAATCCCAAAAATGAAAACAAATCAATTTTTTGTCATTTTCAGCCTTGGACAATTTTTAGAATTTTTCTGCAATTTTTCTCAATTTTTTTTTTGTTTTTCTTTAATTTTTCCATTTTTTTTTTGCATTTTTGATTTATTAATATTTTTTTATATTTTCAGAAAATATTTTAACAAAAAGCATGTCTTTGACAATAGATAACACTCAACCAGATAAATAAGCTAACCACTAGACTGAAACAAATACATACAAATCAAGTCTATAAATGCAATATTTTAGAAAAATAATCCTGATATACGGATCGGGTACGTAAAACATACCGGATTGGACACCAGCCTTCAATCGCCCAGCCCCAGCCTGCGACCATCCCCATGCCCGTTACCTGTCGATCACCATTAGAATGTGGATAGTCAATTTCACAAATTAAGACTAAAAAATTAAAAAAAATTAAAAAATTTAAAAATTGACACTGTTCATGCACTGTTCATGCACTGTTCCGACACTGTTCATGCACTGTTCCGACACTGTTCCGACACTGTTCCGACACTGTTCCGACACGCTCCGACACGCGCCGACACGTCCGACACGCCCGGACACGCCCGGACACGTTCGGACACGCTCCGACACGTCCGACACGTCCGGACACGCTCCGACACGTCCGACACGCCCGGACACGTCCGGACACGCTCCGACACGTCCGACACGCCCGGACACGTCCGGACACGCTCCGACACGCCCGACACGCCCGGACTCGTCCGGACACGCTCCGACACGCCCGATACGCCCGGACACGTCCGGACACGCTCCGACGATGGGGTGGTGACCCGAGGCTGTTTTTGGGCTCCACCAGCGGCGCGTAGGCTCCATAAGCTCCGAGGGAGGAGGTAGGACTCCGGGGTTGTCGCCGGAGGCGATAGCGCGCTTTGGCGATGACGGATTTGGCCCGATCCGAAATAATCCCGAACCAAACTTCGAAACGGGTGGAGGCCGCGGGTCTTGGGTTATTCACGGCGGCTTTGAGGTACGACTAGACATGCACGGTTCGACGGAACCGCCGGTTCCGGTTCAGGAACCGGCGGTTCCGGTTCCTAAAAAAGCTGGAACCGGAACCGGCCCTTAAAGAGGCGGTTCCGGTTCCGGTTCGGAACCGGCGGTTCCGGTTCGGAACCGGCGGTTCCGGTTCCGGTTCAAGGAACCGCCGGTTCCCGTCGGTTCAATTTGTCCATATATATTTTTTATAATTTATTTGCAATATGAACAATCAAAGTGAAGGTAGTTGAGTGGTTTAGGGTGCTTATTTCAACTAAAAGATCAAAGGTTCGAATCCCACTTCAAGCAATTATCATTTTCTCTATTTTTTTTATTTTATTTTTTTTAAATAAAGGGTCGGAACCGGCCCAGAACCGCCGGTTCCGGGCCGGTTCCGAAAAAAGAGGAACCGGAATCGGCCCGTGAAGGTCCGGTTCCGGTTCCGGTTCGGAACCGCGGACCCGGTCAACGGGCCGGTTCCGGGCCGGTCAACGGGCCGGTTCCGGGCCGGTTCCGGGTCCGGGTCCAATTTGGCCATGTCTAGGTACGACGGCTAGCGACGACGGCGGAAGGGTCGAAGGCGAAGGCAAATAGTGCACGAAGGTGAGGATTCCATTTTTTTTTTTTAAGAAGAAGAAGAAGAAAAGAAGAAGAAGAAGAGGAGGAGGAAGAAGAGGAAGCACCGTCCGTCCAGAAGAAAAGAAAAAGAAGAGGAAGAAGGAGGGGAGACGGATGATGGGAGGGGGGAGGTGAATAAAAAAATAATAAATATAAAATAATAATATAATAAAATATTAGAAAGTAATAATAATAATAAAGTAATCAAAAGCGAAGACAAAATGATTATTCATCTTTTCCTTTTAAATGATGATGTTTTCAATCCTTTTCCTTTTAATTATTACTAATATTTTTGCCAAATTCAATTTTATGGTGATCAGATAATACCTAAAATCGAACCTGAATTTTACTGTTTTATGAGGTCAGAAAATATATAAAATAAAAATAAAAATACCGACTATTCTTATATAATTTTTGTGACCTCAAATATTATTTTTCTTGATTTTCTTCTTTTCTTTTTTTTTGTATTTTTCGAAAATATTAAAAAAATGAAAATTATGAAAATTATTTTTTTTTGTCAAAATGGTTCCTAAGGCCAAGCCAAGGCTTCCAAAGTTGATTTTGTGATTTTATGATATTTTTTTGATATTTTTATGAATTATTTTTAAAATATAAAAATAAAAATAAATAAATAAATAAAAGTTTGATCAAAATTTAGGTGTCAACAAGCATCTTACTATTTAACATCAGCAAGCATGGGTTTACTTGTGGCTGAGTACTTCAACATCCTGAAGTGTTACTTCACATGCAACAGTTTCCTTCATTGTGTCCTGTCGCATTCACCTTACGTTTTAACAATCATTCAATCCACCTGCGCGATGAGAGGAAAGAACGAGTTGATTACTGCACAAGGAGCTTTAATTGAAACGACTACGGATTTACTATCCCCGCTCTAGTCACTTCGGGCATCCAAGACGATGAAAATTCTTCAGTGGTCCCATTCATTTTTATCATCACCTGCTAGAATGGGAAACCATATCAACTTATGAACAAATTAGTTATATCTGGAACGGATACACCCTTTTTTGGCTTAGGGAGAGTCAATCCTAATTAGGTTGCTTCTTCTTCATAATTTGATTCATTTTGTCATTGCAATCCCCATGTGTGACATCTGCTGAAGGCATATTTCTTTCCGTCTTATAGGGAAGACAAATTTTCCTTCGTTTGTCTTTGACCATCTTATCTTGTAGACAAAAGACATAAAGGTCCCCGTCAGGTATAACATTCGAAGGGCTTATTGGAACGATTACATTTTCACCATCATTCCATGATCATCTTGCATGTGATCGGATGAGGGCATTTTCGACAAATGTTTGCCATGTAAAACATGTCCCTCTTGTCTATCCACAAATGGATTTTCTTTCTCTACCTGTTTTTCACCTGAGAGGAAAAGATAGGAAATATTATGCCGGTATCTGATTGAAAATCAATTAGGAACGATACGTCTTTACACTTGATCCGGTTGCCCCGGTCACGTGGCGTTTGCCCCAGTTGAGTGGGATCTGCTCCAATTGATTGCTTTGATCCACTTCACAATTTTTGCAATTCTCATTTCAATTTGGGGATATCTGCTGTTTGGAGTTTCCCATCTCTTTTCATCTTGGTGGGCTTTTTCCCCAGTGTGCCTTCTTGGTGAGAAGTCGACTCCTTTGTCTGTCTTCAAACATCCATCCTAGTGGCTCGAGTTGTCGGCCAGTTTCAATCTTCTTGAAGCACCACTCCTGAGGATCAATAAAACATAGTAAGCAAATTTTCAAATTTAAAGAGATTAGATTACAACTAATTCTCTTCCGCATGTGGCTCCTTTGATTGCATGCTGCTCCACGCCTTGAAAGATGGCAAAATGCCCTCATCAGTTGACTATTCAGGGTGGTCTAGTGCTTTTGACTTGCGACTAATTCTTCACACAAGTCTTTGGATCTTGATTCTAGAAATTACCTGTTCGAATGACAGGACTATGTTAGCAATGGAAGTAAAGCATAAATCCTTTCAATTTTATGCTTTCTTGCGAATAACGAAGATAATGACTTTTACACAAGCCTTAGCCTCATGTGAAAAGTTCTTATCGATGTTTTTCAAGAGAGAACATAAAACTAAAAGGAGCGTAATCCATGGTTATTACTTTTGGCAAATTCCCAGAAAAATCTGCGGAATGTCCAAAAAGACAAAAATGCAATTCCAATGTATCCTAAATTCGATGAGAGATAGGACATCCAAATTGGAATTATTTACAGTAGGTAATTTGGACATCAGGTCTTCTCTCGAATTCAGGAAACATAGACAACTTTAGTTAATTACCAAGGATTACCAATGATGCATGCTATAGACTGGTTCAATTCCACGTTTGGTGCACCATGAAATGAAGGTTAGATTCTCGTACTTGGGTTAAACATGCCAAGTGTGAGTTCTAACGAAAATTTCATCTGGGTAAGACACGCAATTGAACCGGAAAATCCGAATGGTTGAGAAAAATTCCAGTGTCGCGTTCCAATGTCAAGACACTTAGACAATAATTAGAAATCGAGGTGTAGAAGATAAATGGGAGACCCACAGACGGGTGTTCCTTACAGACTCGATGATCCTGATAAAAGGAAAGGGACAATTGGAACGTGGCCCTTAAGAACATAAAGAGATGCCCCAAGCCGGGTCTTCAGAGGACGGCACTTGGTGTTTTCGGTTTGGCTATTTCGGGTCTTTGTTTTCGTCAGATGCCCTTTTGATAATGCCCGGCGTGTGTCTCGGATTTGCTGTTATCGCTTGTCCTTCAACTTTCGGTATGGTTACTGGATCATTCCTTGGACAGCCCGAAGAGGGTAAACTCCGTTGAATGTCCCGACAGTCTGATGGCGGATGACGCGTCGCTCATACTTGAATACGTCCGGGATGTGGGACCGACTTGGAGAGATCATCTCTTTTATCTATACTCTAAAATGGAATTGGACTCAACCATTGGACTTGGATGAATGCAGCATGTTGTACCAAATAAAAGGCTGCAAGTGAATTTAAATAGAAATGGCAGGACCTTACCATAAGTGGTGCTTAATGACTTTTTGGTTTTTAGGTATGCCAACCATCCACAATACATGCGCATGAGACAAGTGAAGCTTGACTCTAAAAATCAAAAGATTGGGCTTGGTACCTAAGGCCGAGGTTCCCATCTCGAGTTCTAGAAAGAGCAGATTCCATTGCACAACTATCGTTGCATTGGGGTTCGATCCATAGTTCAAAATGAGCGGAATTAAAAATGGATTACCCTGTGTTTTTCCTCACGGAGATTCCATTTTCAATCCCTTCTATTGTTTTCCTATAGGCGGCGCCCGGGGTTTTAGGCGGGGTTGTGTGTGTCCATGTGTCGTGATCATCACAATGTAAGTCATGCACAACAGTTTATCAATCAGCGCTTCAAATCATCCACACAGCATACATTCCTACGCCAACCTGCATAAGACAATGTTAATCACGGACTACACCCCTTATTTCTCCAATCTGCAAAAACATATAACACCTATCATGAGCGGACTCACCTCACCTTCAAGAGCGCCTGCAGGGTTAGAAAAATCACTCAACGTTTTAATTACGGCCTAAGTCTACTTGGGGTCTAGAACCATAGGTTCTAGAACAAAGGTCCCCAGCGGAGTCGCTAGCTGTCGCGACCCGTCCGAAACGGACGTGCTAATGGATTACCGATCGCGGGCCTTTCCACCGTACTGAGTGCGGATCGCGGGCTTTGGATCGGTGCGGGCCCTCCCAGGCCCATACCAAATCGAGGCGGGAGTCTTTTTCAAAGGATTCGACGATAAGAGTCAATCGCTTTCCAACTTAGTGTGGTCGTGGTGGCATGTGTAACTTGCGCATGCATTTGGAGTTGCCACCGGTCTTTCTTGGAGGGTAGACCAGAAACATTACTGACCGATTGTGAGAGATCGGTCAGTTTTGCGGAACCAGAGATTTTGGGTTCGGGGACTTGGTTACGCTGGTGTCATTACCAGCGCCCTTTCGGTACCTAACGTGAGTGATTTTCCTAATTAAGATTTCATGCAGGCGCAATTTTGGGTGAGGTAGGTTTGCTTCAGAGTTTCATGCAGATTTGGAAAAACTAGTCATATCAATCACAATCAATTTAATGAAAGCGCGATCAAGTACATAAATAAATCACATCGATGCACATCAATTCAAATCAATGGCCTCCCAGTATAGCCATAAGGGCTTAGGGAAGGTGTGACTTCGGACCGGGGGTAAAATGGGAAGATTTGGAGGCGATTAGCCCGAAGGGAAAAATCGTGAATTTTTGGAAGATTTGGATACCTAATTACCCAAAATATTCCATGGCCAATTGATTGTGGTCATTTCCCATTCTTGAGATTTTTTGGAATTTCTTGATTTTTCTTCAATTTTTGGAAAACGATTCGCCCAAAGGGCGAAATTGTCATTTTAAGGAGGGTCGGGGTTCAAAACACCCGGAATAAGTCTTGGCCAGTTGATTGTGGCCATTTCCTATTTTCGGGGATTTCTTGGATTTTTTTAGAATTTTTTTTTTGGAAGACGGTTTACCGGAAGGGCAAAACTGTCATTTCTGGAAAGATCGGGGGTCAAATGACCCGGAACAGGTCATGGCCAATTGAATGTGGCCATTTCCTATTTTTCGGAATTTTTTTTAGAATTTTTCTGAATTTTCCGAATTTTTTGAATTTTTTTTTATGATTTTCCATTTTTTTTTATTGAATTATTGAATTTTTTATTATTTTCTCAATTTTTTATTATTTAAAAATATTTTCCGGGCCGGGTTGGACCCGGCCTACGCCTTTCGGGCGCCTGACCCGACCCTATTGGTCGGAGCCGGTCTAAAACGACACCGTTTTGATTTTTTTAAGGATTTTTCTATTTTTTTTAATCAATTTTTCGATTTTTTTATATATTTTCTTTAATTATCCGAAAATCCCTGGATCCAACGATCCACATCGTACCACGCGGCTTCATCCTGTGCGTCCGATCTTCCACTAGATCGGACGATCGATAGAGAGCCACGTGGCCCTATCTCGACCATTGGATCAAATTAATTTATTTATCCGAAAATCATTTATTAATTCTGAAAAGATTTTTTAAATTTTTCCAAAAATCCCAGATCGCGACACGTGGCAACACCACGGCCGTCCGATTTGGGCGTTTATTTTTATCTCGGCCCGGTCCCACACGCTGATGTGGCTGCTGACATGGCATGCTACGTCAGCCGTTGACCGGACCAGATCCAGCCGGAGAAGACGACTGGCGCCGGCGAATCTCGCCGGCGCCTTGCCGGAGCTTCGGCCCCGACATAAAAACGTCGGTTCCGAAGGGCGATTCCGAGCCTAACCGACTCCCCATCAATCCCACATTAACATACAACCAAAACATGGCCTGAAGCACGTCGGAAACTACTTCAAAAGCACGGTGACCGAACCGGCTCTGGCGAGAAATTTGCGGAAAACTTTTTATCGTTCAAACTCAATTCCAACCGTTCAAATAGCATCCCAGGGAGGTTTAAGGACTTACCCGAGCTCCTTTGGAGGTCGGCGACCGCCGGAAATCCCTCGTCAAGCTCTCGTTCGAACCGTGACCTGCGAGGCTCCGAGTCCGGTTTTCTATCGCGTTTTAATGCAATACAAAGGGCAAGCCGGGCTCAAAAACATGTATAATGAAGCTTTACAATCAAACTTGTGACAAATAAGGCCCGGCCGAGACTCAAAAATTCGAATGCTCATTTAGGCATTCTGTCGAACACATGATGTGCGTGCGGAGAATGAAAGTCGAGAGGATATACCGACCTGTTCCGGGCTCGACGACGGCGGCTGAGGCTCTGGTAAGGCTCGTTGGGGTTCGGGGAAGCTCCTGGGTGGTCGCTGCTCTCTCAACCTTGCCTGAACTCTCCTCCCCCTCTCTCACACGAGCTCTCTCCTTTTGCCCATGGCCGACCGGCCTTTAGTGCCCCCTCCATTGCCAAATGCGAATGTCCCTATCTGCCCGCGTCCCCCACGTTCGGTTGTCCCTTTTTCCCTTAGAAAACTCGACGCCCATCTTCCCCCTATTTTTTCTGTCGGCCACGCGAAGGAAGAAGAAACCGGGTCTGTTTGTTGCAGACCCGGTCGGACCGGGTCGGGTCGGGTCGGGTTTGACCCGATCGGCCCGGTTCGACCATTTCGCCAAATTGAGCCCATATTTGACCTATTTTCATGAAATTGATGGCATAATCGGACTCCTTGACATATTTTCTATCAAATAAGGGTATTTTCACGAATCAATTGATTGGAATTTTGTGAAAACCCCCAATCGTCCCTAGGATCCGAAAATGAATTTCGCTTAATCGAGGGTCCAAAAAATCGAATTAGTCAAAATTGAGGCTACCAATGGATTCATCATGATGAAAAATATCGGGTAGAGGTGTTTAATTTCAATGAGTATGCCCGTATGAAATTTAATTTCAAGATTTGCGAAAACGGGGACTAAATTGAAAGAAAATTGTGCAATTAAGCCCTTTTGTTTAAAATTGATCAAATTGGAGCGCAAATTGACCCAATTGCACTTCAAGACTATAGAATCCAATGTCATAGCTTACAAAAGGTGAGAATTGAAAATGAAAAGACTCGAAAAGGATTTTTTATGCTCGGTTCGGGTTTATGTTTGTGAATGAACATAGTGACCCGAGCCGAATTTTCAAGATTTTAAGTGACACACTTGAAGATGAAATTAAAAAAAAATTATTGAATATTTTTGTGTATTTTTCTGACCAAGAATGGTATTTTTCTGAATTTGTGGATATTTTTAATAAATAAAAAAATCAAAAAATTATTAAAAATTACGAAAAATATTTTTTGTTCAAAATTGACTCTTGAGGCTAGGCCAAGGCTTCCAAAGTTGATTTTGCAATTTTATGAGTTTTTGGCTATTTTTAATTAATTTTGGAAATAAAAACTAAAATGAAAGATGACAAAAAATCAGGTGTCAACAAACTTCCATACTCGCCTCATCTGACGCTTCTCCCTCTGCAATATTCGACGAGACCGCCATGGAAGCCTCTACCTCAATGGACTCGCGTGCGGGATGACACCAGGTAGGTACTACGTCTCCAGGGACATCTGTAGGCTGCAGCTGCTCCGACAAAACACCTCGAACTCTCCGAAACCAAGCTTCGAAGTGATGGGGCTGATCAGGCTTACTTGGTTCATTAACCCAAACCGCAGTAGTTTTTCTAACATACACGGTGCCTTTCCCGTCTGGGAACTCTTCAAAAAAAGATGTCATCTCCGTGGGTTCGTCTAAGCATATTGGGAGCATCTTCAGGTCCTGTGGTCTGAAATAAAAAATGGGGTTCATGGGGAAATGAGACTTATGTCTCAATGAGCTAACCTAACCTTAAAATAGACCATCGTCCCACCGGAACCACAAACACACATAACAATTAGTAATCAAGAGCTAACCACAACAATCTTTCATAGTATCATGCCAGTGCTTCACCCAAGCAAATCAGAAAAAGAAGAACAAATAAACAAGGACAACACACATGGCCAATTTTCCAAACTCGTTTCTCATGAATTACACTTTCAGCTGGAATAAAGGACATCTCAGTCACGACCTTGCGATTATATCGCCTCAAGGTCTTTCACCTTCTTAAACCCCTCGATTACATCGCCTCAGGGCATTTCATACTTTGCCACCCCACGTCGTCATGGCGCCTCAGGGTATTTCTCATTCTCAACTCTGCGCCATATAGGCGCCTCAGAGTATTTCTCATCACATTAACGTGTTTCACTTCAAAGCATATCCTCTATGTTTTCAAACAGATGAGGCACCACGATAGCTAATCACGCACATTGCTACAAGAGGAAAGATTAAACATCTAAACACAATTCAAGTTTTATCTCGAGATGACATGCCTTATCATAACAAATATTCAAAATCAACATGGCAATATCACCTAGGCAAGCAAACAATCACTAGCACATCACCGTGCTCATCCCAAGAACAACAACCAACAAGCAGAAAGCCCACCCGGCTCATCCATAAACAATTCCGTCCGCCATCTCAACCATCAAGTTCCACACCTCAATCAACTCGACGACTTATCAAAGAAAACGTCCAGTCGCGTCCAGATTTTCTAATAAAAGGTTAGGAAAACTCACCTTGGTTTCCTTTAGGAAATTAATACTTCAAGCCTTTCGAAAAAGTCCAAACCCGCACGTCCCTAAGCTGTCCAAAAATGGAACAGCAGCCTTGCTTAGAAAACCGTCGCCGATTTCATCAATATAATCGTCCTAACTTCGATTCCACACCTTACACTCTTAATAGCCTCTCAATTAACATCTTTACATGACTCAACTACACATTTGCAGCACAGCAACCCCCACCACAGCCTCTAACAAAACCGAAAAAGTGCAGGGCAGAGCAGAGTGAAGCGGTTCCAGTTTTCTCACCCAAAATCAGTCCAAAAACTCACTTTAAGCATCAATTCTTTAACAATCGAACCTATTGGAACCTTAATCGATGTATTTTAGTGTTCCACAGGAAATTTAGCAGCAAAATAACTCGAATTGAACCTCCAAACAACTCGATCACGCTAACTTCTCAAGCTATCCAGGGTATCTCCAACAACAACACAGTAGTCAAAGCATCAAAACTAAAAAATTTTCCCAAAGTGGTCAGTAACCCCAAAACCACAATACGTAGCCCAACCTGTGAGGAGACTAACGCCGCAAATTTCGTCCAAAAAGACGTCCGGATGAGTAAGTTATGGCCACTCTACCTCAGATCGTTCGAAATCCGTCGACGAAACTTGTCGGGGCTGGCCGGAACAGCTCGGACCTTCTTTTGTCGAGATTCCTGTTGGAGAACGTCGGGGAAAGGTTGAACTTTGTTGTGATGGTCGGCTCCTGGTCAGACGGTCGCCGGGGGAAGCTGTCGTGAAGGACGAATCAGGCGAGCAGGGCTGGACGAACCGCGGGCTGCTTCTGTTCGCGAAGGCAAGAAGAAAATCGCAGAGAAGGAGGAGGAAGAAGGGTCGCGGTCGATCATCAGAGGAAAAGAGAGAGAGAGAGAGAGAGAGAGAGAGATGGTCTGGTCCTCCTTTGGTCAAACTTCAAGGGCTTCCACTAAGTGGATAATAAATGCCATAGTCCCAAAGGGTGACACTTGTCCCTTTTTGGCAAAAATATCCAAATTTCTTCTCCACACTTCCTCATATAATCGGCAGCTACCAGAGTAGGTTAAATGTCCAAAACGCCCTCATCCAAATAATGAAGCAAGGTCCAAAACTCCGGGGCAAAACGGTCTTTTCACATTTTCGCCTGAAAATCCAATTTTCCACTAATCCTTTATTTCTTACCGGCGTCGTTCAATCCAAAATAATTGTCACAATCTTCATTTCCATTTTTCCATTCCCGAGACCCCATATCGTGGTCGATCTCTCAATGTCGTAATTTCGATTTATCTTAAACAAACGGGCAGTTTTTACGGACGCTACGCGTATCGACTCTGTGATTTTTGTCACACTTAGGAAAACTCAAGTACGGCGATTTTGGTTGTCATGTAATCGCGAAAGTGTATTACTAGCCCCGATGGCCGCGATCGTCATAAATCGATTTAGGAAAAATTCGCAAATCATACGTTGGTTAAGCGGCATTACCCGCGTCCCAATCGTATAACACTAGCAACGGATTCCTTAATCGTTTTCTGATCGGCCTCGGTTCTAAATATCCCTCGACGATCCTTATGGTCAAAATGCCGTTTTCTTATCGAATTTCCTAGGTCCACGTATCCCGTCGCGCGTTAGCCTTTCCCCTTTGGTTAGTTAACTCGTGACTGATCAGGTCAGAGCGAGATATAACTGAAATACTTCAATAGATATCTTACAATTTAAGGTCTCAGAATGACAGGAAAATCGGTCTGTCACAGTCATCTTTGAATGTAATTTTTGAAATTCCAATTAAGACTATGACAAAATGATTTTTTTTTTTTATGATTTTTATGAAAAATGAATCAAATTAAGATATAATAAACTTTGAGCATAATACACCTTATATTCCGAATTTTTCGATGAATTCGCTTCGTACCCTAGGGGTCGGGTCAAAAGGTAATTTATTCACGATGTACGCTGGGGGTAGGGTCAGATAGCGAATTATGAAATTTGTTGGTCCAGTCGCAAAGTTGTGGGATATGTTAGACAATTTCCTGTGCAGATGACATCGTACTTCGAGGGTGGAGTCAGATAATCATCATATTGCACAAAATTCTGAGGGACTAGGCACATAGAAACATGTATTATACTCAAGGTAGATTGTAAAAATATTTGAATTAAAATAAATTATCGGCCAACTAAGGATAAATGCCGAAATTTTAGAGGGATAAGCCCTCTAAAATAGGTAGCGTCCGTAAAAACCGCCACCACAACAATAGGTAGCGACGATTGAGGATGATGTAAGTTGGGGTTACAAAGGTAAGAGAACTACATGGGCTTTGATTCTTCTATCCCCAAGAAGATATGTAGGCGCTTAATGATAATTCATTAAGTTCAAACCCATTCCTCATCTTTTTTTTTTAATTTTTTTACAATGTACAATTTGATTATAAATTTTAATTAATAATTTATTAATTTATTTTATTATTTTAAAAATAAAATTAAAGGTTCCGGAACCGGAACCGTCCGGTACCGAACCGGCACCGGAACCGGCCCGGAACCAGACGATTCTGAACCGGAACCGGAACCGGAACCGGCCCGGAACCAGACGGTTCCGAACCGGAACCGGCCCGGAACCGCCGGTTCCTGAACCGGAACCGGCGGTTCGACGGAACCGTGCATGTCTACTTTAGGCCGCCTGTTTGGCCGGTGTTTTCTCTCTCACCCTCCTCTTTTTTTGGGCTGTTTCTATCACAGTCTGGAGCCCCTTGTTTGGCTCATACTCGATGATTGTTAGGGTTGTTATTGGCCTCTTAGAATGGCTTGCATGCCGCGATGATGGTTTTTTTGCAACCGGTTCACAGTTGAACCCATTTTGGCACTTCGATGCCAAAATTGGTTCAAGATTTTTGTGTCAGGTTTTTTTTTTTTTTTTTTTTTTTGTACCTAGTGATTGGAAAATCAATATATACTTACCTTACAAAAAAAAAAAAACAAAAGTTGACCAGGACAAATTTCCGTGATGACTAGAGTCTCGATTCAAGATCAGCATTCCAACCTATGCATATTCAGATTCCGAAAATTGCAACAACAGTGAAGGGACGTCCAAAAATCCTCATGTAAGAATCACAATCAGGCACGTTAAAAAATTTCGCCCTTTAATGTAAAGACAAACGGTCCCTGATAAGAAATCATTTCATGATATATCAAGATATGTAAGAACGCTCAGCAAAATATGCAAGTTTGTCAATTAGGTAACAAAAAATCAATGAATAGAAAATTTTACCTTGAACCGAATATCAACTGAGCAAATCGAACTTGCACGAAACTTGGATGTCAAGCTCGAACTTTTGGACTGTTCGGCTACGGAATTGGCTCTCGAACAAGATCGGTCTCCAGTAGACCCCCAAGACTTGCACGAAGGTTGACTAGCGTGGGTTCAATCGGGTGGCAATCAGGAAACTGCAAAAACCGGAGCACCACAAGCTGTGGCGTGATTATTGCTTCAAGAAACCCATGTGTGAGGAAACCTGTGGACTTTTGTGAGCAAAATTCCTTCTGTCGATTTGTAGAGCGATGCCAACCCTTTTCTTCTCTCTCTTTCTCTCAATTTTCATGTGAAATCTCGTATGTCCGCAGAAAATTTTTGCCAACCCCCCTTCGTGAAGACTTAAGGGTGTATTTATAATAGTATAATCTAGGTTTAATCTCATTAACTGGGCCAATTGTCAGCTACCGAAGGAGTAATGGGTCATCCGTCTATTCCAACTCTCGTGGGCTCAAATCAATGCAAGTCTCTTGTTTTCTTTATAAAACTTTCGGCCACACATTGCTCTATTTGACATTGGTTCGTAAGTTCATTTTGGGCTTGAAAACTTGGGAAAAGTACACTTGGAGTGCCTTAACTTTCGTACGGTGTGCACTTAAGTGCCTGAACTTTCAAAATGTGCACTTAAGTGCCTAATCGGAGTAAAATTGTGCAGTTGAGTGCTAACTTCGGCGAACAGTGTACACGTGGATTTTCTTTGTATTTTTTAATAGTTTCTGAAATTTTAATAAAATCCACGTGTACATTAAATATTAATAAAAATAATATTCACCGGCGCCACGTCAGCATTTCCGGCGGCCACCTCACCTTTTCCGACGGCCACGTCAGCATAGGCACTTAAGTGAACACTTTTTAAAAGTTAAGACACTTAAGTGCACACTTTGAAAGTGCACACCGTACGAAAGTTAAGGCACTCCAGGTGTACTTTTCCCTGAAAACTTTAATCATCATTAATAATGCAAGTCCAACTCTGCTCAATTTAAAGTTTGAGAGCGCGCTTTTAAAACCAAATAGGCGTTAGAGCTTATGAAGATTGAGCACATCTCTTACCCCAAATTTATCATTCAATCATGAGAGTACCGCACATTTTTCGGGCTTAAATCAGGCTTTAGTTAACTAACGGATAATTAATTAAAAGCCTTAAAATTCTAATGAACAAAATTGGGCCGACTTGAAATAGGTCCATACTATTTAAAATTTCGGTACATGACCTTCAAATCGCCGCAAATTTAATGTCCGAATTGCTTGACAGAATTGAGCTCAAATCTCTTGCCGGTAGTCTAAACAAATGCATGATATAATGTATGATAAAAATAAACATGAAAAATGATTTAATTATTTTTGTGCAGAACTAAAAGCTTGTTCCTGCTTATGCAATCTTACATGTACAAATTACCAGGATACAACAAAGAAGAGTTGTGCAAACAAGAGTTCCTTGTAAGCTCTACCGGTTAAGTCCAGACCTTTGGCTCGTGCACCATAGCAGATTTCACGCAATTATTGAGATTCAAATAGGTGATCTTCCCAGCCATTGGATCCCCCCGGCCGTGAACTGTTCCAAACTGAATGTCGATGCCTCGTGGTGCTGCGAAACCATGGAAGCCGCTGTAGCTGGAATTCACCGAGACCATAAAGGATCTATGCTCTCTGGCTTTGCTCGGAGCTTCAAGGCACCCTCTGCACAGATCGCCGAAGCTCTTGCAGTAAGAGAAGGACTTCTCTGCATGAAGAAGCCTCTCGTCCCAGTTGGATTATCGAAGTACAAAGGGAGAGAAGATTCGGCAATCTATCTTGAGACCGACTGTTTGTCCGTTTGGAACTGGATAATGGGCCGCGAAGAACCTCCTTGGTCTGCAAGACGTAGTGGAGGAATGCAAATCCTTGACTCAACTTGGAAGAGTTTCTTTAGTCTTTTACCCTAGGTCCGCAAACTCGGTAGCGAACTGATTAGCGCGAGCCCAACGCACGAACTCTCTCAACCTGCACTGGCTTTCCAAGCCTCCTGATCAGTTATCTATTTTGCTAAGCTTACACTTTGATTTCCCTTGTAATTCGGCTACATTTTATTAATATTAAACCCTCGAATTCCAACAAAAAAAATAGGTGATCTTCAATTCGACCAAAAAAAAAAAAAAGTCACGAGCTGGAAATCCTCCATCGTCCCAACTCTAGGGTTCCCTTTTTCTAAGAGTGTTACTGGCTAACTCACTATTCATACTAACTGAGAATTATATTCTTCAATTGCAACGATGAATAGAGGAGGATCTACCAATTATTGATGGCATTGGTGTCTGTATGAACGGAAAACCAATAACGCATGCATGTTACATTGTCGCGATCCTTTTCCAAATTATTGCAGAGTACTAGATAATCAACCGATTACATCCACATGTTGCCTGTCCAAACTACTGTATCTTAGAGCATTGCTCGCTTAAGCTTGAAGGTACCGGAAATTCCTGGCAAATGAACTCTTTGGAAGTAGTCCTTCCAATAGATATGCACCGGATCAAAGCAGAAGACATTTTCCAAGTCTACTCCATTCTTCGTGGCTGTGGCTCTCAAAGCTTTTGTATTGGCATCGTCGAAGCTGGATCGGTTCAAAAGGGAACTAACAATTAAAATTCTCATTTCGAATCATTGCTAGCCATGATTATAAGTGGATTAATTAGTGAGCCGATCACAAAATTGAGACTTACATGCCCTTGAAAAAAGTGGCAGGTGCATAGAGTTGTGCCACTCGCATTGCCATGTTGATGTTCCTTTTCAGGTTTGCAGGCAAGCTTTGGAAACTATTCTGTTCCTACAGCAAATAATGAACATGTTTGGTCGCGAGCATGCCTATTTGCATTTTTGGATTTTCAAAGTTACCACGCTTATCGAAGCAAAACTGTGAACATTAGAGCGAGAGAAACTAACTTAGACTCTTCCAGATTATTGTAGACAAAACAAAACTCTTAAACATTAAATGAAAGCAATTTCAAATGGCATATGACATATTGATTTATGATAGTCAATTTGAGTCAACGAGACAAACCTTTGATCGGAGAGCGTAAAATTGGGTCAAATGCTTCTGAAGGCTTTCCAGGTTATCTAGCAGGACAAACTTACCAACTTTGACCAGTTTTCCATCCTCATTTGTCAAAGGATTGTTTCTGAAGTACTTGAAAATGGAGTCTTGAAAGTCTGCTAATGTCAGGAGGTTACTCATTGAGGAACCCATATGGTAAATCACATATGAAGGTTGATTTGCATGCGCTGCCATGGCGACAATCATTGCATTTACCACCATATCAGCTGGTATCTACAAAATGAAGAAAAAAAGTCTCATATATTAAAACTGAAAAATGCACGGGGAAAAATCTGAGAAAAAGTTTCATATGCAATCGAGGGGCAGGCGGCCAATTTGAACCACCCGGGCTTGCAAGGTAAATGGGAAGCTCGGGCAATGTGCTTCCATGAGGAGAAACTACAATGATTTATAGAAATTGAGAGCGAAGAGGCCACGGTAATGACTGCTATGATAGTTAGGTATTACCAAGTCGAGTGTAGCGTCTGGATCACCGACAAAAGCGTTAATTTTCCCTCTCCCATAGTGGATGGCGATGTTATCCATATTTCTGTGTAATTGACATTCTCCATGAGAAAACAGCTTAGGAAAGAAGAAGAAGAAGAAGATGACGTGCTTCATATACTAAGGTAATCATGGGCTTCTGAAACCTCCCGCTATACAACTAATCAGATAAAGTAAGTGCATGGAACAAGATATTGTTAATGGCCCACAAATTGAATATAAAGAATAAAGCAAACCTCTGGATGATTGGAGGCCCCTTTAATTAGTCAATTCGAGCTTCGATTGGGTTTTGTTGATCCAATTTGAGATTTAATAGCTAGATTTAGCCTTATATTTTCCCTCGGTTTCACCATTTTAATTGATTTTGAAAATCAAGGCATTAGTTAAGAGCAATGCTTAAAGGATGGCACTGTCACTTTCCAAAAAGTGAGATTTGGGGACCATATGTTGGCGTGAGCTGTATTTCTGTTAAATTAGGCAGTTTTTCCTTGTATTATAGTCTTTCCTGATTTATTGATATGCTAGGGTTAACACATATATTGTATATAAGGTTGATTGTAATGCTGTAAAGATTGATATTGAAAATAGAGGAAAATATATTTCTTCACCATATTGTCAAATTGATCTTAAAGTGACGGTACTATTCTCTAAGTATTTTTCTATAGTTGATGGGCCACAAAAGGCTGATTCCTTTTTTCCTTTCGACAGATTAGCAAGTCTCATTATTCCGGCCGGCTAGACTTGATTGAATGGATTACAAAGTTTTAGGATATGATTACACTCCGCACAAAATGTTTGAGTCTCTTGCAATAACTTTCCACACAATTTTGCTTGCAAAAGCACTGATGAATTAACGCGAGTATGTTAAAAAAAAATAATGCGAGTATGTGGGCGGGATAACCTGAAAGTGGAACCCTCGAGCCAACCGGGAAAAGGTTCTCTATATGTGCTTGTTACCATGGTTGGTCTTGCCACAACAAGCGGAACATTCCGGCCGAGATGATGCCTCATCATCATTTCTCCCATCGCTTTCGTGAACGTGTACGTGATTGGCCAACCATGCAGCCTGGCCCTGCGATAAGAAATGAGGATTGTTTTCCTATGGTCAGGTGGGTATCGAGATCGGCTTTCATGCACCTCGATAAGTCCACCTCCTCAGTTGATCTTATAGACGTGCTACCTCTCATCATTTTCGGTGTACTTAGGATTTTACTCATTGAGTGCTCTCCACAGGACTTGGGATCTGGATTCTCTACCATGAAGGTAGAGAAACATTAAGATCCAAGCCCTCCATTCCCTACCTACCCCAAACTTTTGCCCCCTATAAATAGGGAGTGGAGGGCCTAGATCATAATGGTTCTCTACCTTTATGGTAGAGAATCCAAGCCCTAGGACTTAAACCTCGGACTTTTTTTTGGGGGGAGGGGGGTGGGGGACTAGCTCCCTTGTCATCTAAGCCAATACCATTTTCATAAAATAGGTTCCTAAAGGTTACTGCTCGACTTCGATTTTCCAAGTTCAATGAGGTAATTCTCTAGGATATTTCATGATTTAAGTTAATGTTTTTGACACTCCTTATTCGGGTGGGTGTCGGGATCGGCTTTCATGAGCCTCAACATGTCCACCTCCTTCGACAATCTTAAAGATGTACGTACTCACACTCATTGGATCTGGAACATTTAGGATTTTACGTATCGAGTGCTCTCAACAAGACATGAAAATACTTCCTGATGACTTCGATTTTCCCATTTCAAAGAAGTAATTGTCTAGATTATTTCATGATCATCAACCCTAGTTGTGTAAGTTCCAATAATACGTAAAGCAAACCTCTGCATGCCCAAATTCTTCATGGCGATGGTGATTTCTTCTTCTGAAGCATTCTTCTCTCGAAGCTCCCTAATCAATTCTTCGCACAAGAGCTTTTCCTCATTGACGTCCAGTTTTCTTGATCCACTTAGCGTCTCGCCCATGCTAAATGCCTTTTCTGGTATAACTCCGCTATCTTCGCGGACCCATACAAATGCTGAAAATGAATTACCAAAGAAGTCCTAAATCTTTTGTAATGGTGCCAAATTTAGTTCTAAATTTTTTGTATTTGTGCAAATTGAATCTATTTGATCAATTTTGGCTAGATATTGCTAACATTATCGTCGTCCATCCTACGTTAAATGTTTTTTCAAAAAATTATTTTTGAAAATTATTTCATATTTTTTGTATCATTTTTTTTTGTTGGCAAGGGTCCCAGCCGTCACCGCCCAAAAAAAAGAAAAAAATTATTAAGAATTTAATTTCATTTCAAAAAATATAAAAAAATATACACATCAACACCGGTCACGCCATGTAGGACGGACGGCGTCTACGTCAACGACATCCGGTCAAAATTGGCCGGATACACTCAACTGAAACAAGAGCAAAAGATTTAAGACTGACTGGCGCAACTAAAATGTTTATGATTGAATTGGCACAAATGAAAAATGTTTAGGATTTTTTTTTTTATCAATTTTACCTCAACATAGATGTTTTATTATCTATCGGTCAGCAAAATTAGTATACGCAACTGATGTGAGATACTTCTACCGAGTGATACGCTATAGAACGAGGGAAATATTGAGAACGGCCGCAGCGTGAAAATCACTCACCAGTTGATACATGGAGTAGCATCTTTATATTGATACATCTTGCAGCGAATTCTGCGACATGCTTAGCTCCATACGTATTGATGGCCAGAGTAGTGTCATACCTGCATGGTAAAAAGCTTAGCAAAATAGTTAAATATGAATCATTGATTGCAGAAAAATCGAGCGGATTCAAAACTAGCCAATTCATAGAAATACCGATCATCGAATGCGGTAATCGCGGCTGAATGGACGATGATATCGATTTCTGTCCACAACTTGGACCTGAAATTGGAATCGTCAACTCCCAAATTCTCACTCGAAACGTCACCTGGAATTGCATGTAACTTCTCCAGAATGGAGCTTAAGTTCTGTGCATATTTTTGCCTTACAACGTCGAATAACTTCTTCTCTATGATCTGTTTGGGACGAGATGCAAAAATTAGACCGAATGCACGACACATATCACGAATCCAACAATGCAATATCTAGGACGATGGAGAGTGAATTTTCCTCATATGTATGTATAGGAAAGTTTTCTACCAGATATTTCAGTCTTTCATTTTAGCAAACCTAGAATTTAGAAATTTGAATGGTTTTATGGTAGTATGGGTCTAGGATTGATTAATACTGGTCACCCTATTTTCCTGTAGCTGTTGATAAGTTATTGCCATTTCTATGAAATTACCAACTCTTTTTGACATTATGCAAGTGACCGATTTTTCTTATCTTTGAACAACTTTCATTTGTCTTTCTTTTTTTACACACTTAAATGTACTTACTATTATATAATTTTACCAATCTTTAGTTGAATAACTTACCTATTTTTTCCAATTAAATTTACTTGTCAATGTTGGAATTTTTCTAATTTGTTCTACTATGGTTTACCAACTTTTAGTTGTTTAGAGGGCCGTTGTTGAAGCAATAAAGAAAAGGGAAGAAGTCGCAAAAAAACTCCAACCTATATTCATTGTGACACATTTATCCTGAACTTTTTTTTTGTTGATATCAGAAACCCCAAACTATGTTCAATATAACATATTTACTCTAAAAAAAATTTGTGACATAAAAAATTCCAAACTTATATCAGCATAACATATTTAACCTCCGTCAATATTCGGTCAAGTAAATTTTCAGCCAAAACAACATCGTTTTTATTTCACTTTAGCCAAGTGATGCCTTGTCAACAATGTTTACTTTCCGATGTCTATGTCGGCAGATTTTTAGTAGTTCTCGTTGATGGAATTCTCACGGAAGCTAAGTGTGTCAGACAGGTACAAGTTAGGGATTTTGGCGTCACAGAAAAAATTAAGACAAATGGACATAGTTTGGAGTTTTTGGTGCCTTTTGCTCCAAAGAAAATGTATATATTTTTTGCTGGCACTGTTGTTCAAGATCACAGCATGTGCACGCTATTCTCGTCTTTTCTTGATTCCATAATGAACTAAGTTTATCATGCCAATAATCAGAACTTAGAGTTTATCCCTGAATTTTTATTACCTCTTCTTGCAATCGACGCGTGGCTGACTGTTGATCCTTAGCTCTAATGAGGAGGAGCATTTTCTTCACATTTGGTTGAATCCGGAGTATCTTCTCCACAAAAACTAGGACAAAAAAAAAAAGATGCAACAAGTAAATTTTCGGTTGCAAACAAGATGATTTCTGTGATGGCAACTATGAATGTTAGGTATGTGTTTTCCCGAGTCATTGGAGGTCGAAGTTTGTCGGGGTCGATGGCGATGCAGTGGCGGCGGTGGGCAATAGATTGCAGAGGAGACATGGAAAAGGAAGAGAAAGGGGCCGTCGCTGTGCGTGCAAGATTCGGGTTAGTTTCCTCCAATCAGGATCGAAGAAAGTCACGTAGCGCCCGCCATTCGGCCCTTCCCATATGCAATCACCTATACAGATTGGAGCTTCGTAGTCGCATGCCCTATAGTAATCTTCTATCCTTTATTTACTCTTGTTCATTCATGTGCAACGCAAACAAATACTTTTACAGAAGATAGGTCTTCACAACAAGAGCAATATACATTATCAAGTAACTATGCTTATAAGACGCGCAGACGGGAGTACAAGCATGCATTATATATATGTACATACGCATGGACATACGTACGTATGTATGCTCTGAGAGAGAGAGAGAGAGAGAGAGAGAGAGAGAGATGAGTACTCTTTCCCAGGAAGCCGGTGGCGCCGGTAACTAGTATGGTCTTGTTTTCCAGAAATTGAACTATATCCAACCCCATTGCAGACGTATTTTAGGGTTTTCAGCGAGCTTGGGAAAGTGAGGAAATTTGGGGGTTGCGAGAGGAAATTTGGGGGCTGTACTCTTTGAGGCGAATGATTCATCTTCTGATGCATCACTTATACCCACGGTCGTGGTGTGCTGCTCGTTGCCATTAAAGTATTGATGTTGTCAGAAAGAGAAATACAGACGCATCATCGCTCATTTGACCCATAGGGCATTGACAATTCAACGCAAACATAGAGTAAGAGATCTTTATATTGCCGCTCCCTTTCTTTCCTGAAGTTTAGCCGTACATGCAACGTCTCCCTTTCCTTCTCCAACACCCCGAACACACCCCCCCCCCCCCTCTTTTATGGTTTCTTTTGAGTTCTATTTCCCCTGTCCGAATTGGATAATTATCCTACTCATTTGATGAGATAAAACTATCTACGGTACATCCGGAGCGAACCTGACGTATACCATTCGAAAAATCACTTTAAACATCGCAGATGGTATTCAAAATAAGGCTTATCGAAACTTCAGTATTTTCAACAGTTCCACTTGAAAGAAATGAAGACTATATATAGAGACTTTATGCGCAAGTGATATGAGATATATAAGAGTACATGCCAAAGACAACCAAGTATAAATCTGATGGGACCATTGAGCGATATAAAGCTCGTTAGTCGCAACGGGTTATATTTAAGCAGGAGGGATGACTATCATGACACATTTTCTCCTGTTGCTAAAATTGTCACTGTAAGAACTCTCATTGCTATAGCCACTATTTGCCACTAGCCTTTACATCAACTTGATGTTAATAATGCATTTCTTCATGGCGACTTTGATGAAGAGATTTATATGAATTTACCTTCGGGACTTCACACTCAAGGAGAACTTGATTTGTCATTTAAAAAAGTCTCTTTATGGACTTAAACAAGCCTCCCGCCAATGGTTTGCCAAGTTTTCCTCCGCTTTGCTTGATGTTGGTTTCACTCAGTCTAAGGCGGATTACTCTTTATTCATGGCTACACGCAGACTGTGCTTCTTGTTTATGTCGATGATTTGATAATTACAAGGGGTAATGTGGTATACATACATTTGCTCAAGTAGTTTTTACACACTCATTTTCGCATCAAGGACTTAGGTCCTCTTGAATATTTTCTTGGCATAGAAGTTTATAAAAAAAAAGGGCATCTATCTTTCTCAAAGGAAATATGCCCTTGACATTGTATTTGATACCGCTCTCATTGGCGTGCGTCCTGTTGACACACCCATGGAACCGAACCTTCGGTTTGGTGAGTCCCTTGAGCTAGCCGATCCAGCTCCTTATCGTCGCTTAATTGGACGTCTTTTGTACCTCACTGCTACTCACCCGGATATTCTGTTTCCTGTTCAGAATCTTATCCAGTTTATGGATGCTCCATGTGACGATCATTGGCAAGCTGCACGGATAGTCTGATATTTGAAATCTGATCCGGGTTCTGGAATATTTTTTTCGACTGACTCATTCCTTGGATTACAGGGATACACCGATTTTGACTGGGCTGCATGTTCATCTACACGTCGTTCAGTTTCTAGCTACTGTATGCTCCTTGGCTCTTGCCCTATTTCTTGGCATTCTAAGAAACAACACACTATTGCTCGATCTTCGGCTGAGGCTGAATACGGAGCCATGGCATCTGCATCTTGTGAGATTACATGGCTTCACATGCTTCTCACCAATCTCGCCATCCCGTTGTCTACTGCCAAGCCTTTTTGTGATAACCAAGCGGCTATCTACATTGCTACTAATCCGGTTTTTCACGAGCACACCAAACACATTGAGATTGATTGCCATCTTGTTCGTGAAAAAATTCAGGATGTCACACTTAGACCTCTTCATGTGCCTAGCTATTCCCAGCTCGCGGATCTATTCACGAAAGTCCTTCTCGTGATCTCTTTCTTTCGTTCAAGGACTAGTTGTTGACATTCATGCACTCACCAACTTGAGGGGGAGTATTAGAATAGGAGATATGATTTGATTCTGATATGATTCGATTCTGATTGTGCTAATTATGGGTTAATTGATCCGGTCAGTTCGTAATTAGATATTCATAATATAGAATAGGAAATGTTATTTTCCATATTCTTTCCTATTGTACATCTTTCTTGTATTATAAATAGGCTTGTAATACATGTACAAAACATGTGAAATATATAATACGCTTTTCTTCGATATTTTTCATTTTCTGAAACAATTGATGTTGTCAGAAAGAGAAATACAGACGCATCATCGCTCATTTGAGCCGGAAGACATTGACAACTCAACGCAAACATAGACTAAGAGATTTTTATATTGCCGCTCTCTTTGGCTCCTGAACTTTAGCCGAAGAAATATGAGATTTATAGAAGTACATGCCAAAGACAACCAAGGATAAATCTATTACTATGCCTGAGCCACGAGTGGTAGCATTACTCCTGTTTTTTAATGGTTTGGGTCTGTTTGCTCAAGTCAAATTTGATACAAGACAACACGCCACTTCTTCCCATTTGAATCACCGTCCTGGCAATCAAGCTAGATTATTTTATTTATTCATAATGACAGTTCTTTATAATTATCTATATTTTTTATATTTATTTATTTATTTTTACATATTTATTTCTTTTCCCTCGATCGGTCGATATTTGGTTTCATTGACCGGCGACCCCAACTAGTTTGGTATAAATGTGTTGTTGTTGTTGTTGATGTTAATAATGATAAATCTTTAATGCGCAAAAATCTGCCTGACGGTGGCTTATAAAAAAGGTTTTCTAAGTGATCAAGTTCACGTTGTTGGGAATAGGCAGAATAAATCTGATATCTTCGTATGGGAACTTCACTAAGAGAGAGCCCAAATCCGAATCCGTCAACATGTCCAGTTTGATCCACCTTCATTTAAAAACTTAACCCAATGAGTTATAGGCTAACGAGGATAACTGCTTAACACTATATAAGTTCGATGTGGGATTTCTCTATCACAACTCACACATGTATCTCAATTGAGGGTGATCGATTCTAGGATGGGTGGTTCGCACCCTAGAATCGAGATCATCAAACCGGTCCGGTTCTCGAGTGGGTCCAATAAACTAGTTCTATCAAGCAGCAATATCAATTGAAAAAGATTGCATACGAGTGAATTAATAAAGCCATTCTCAATTTTTCATGGGATAAATAGATAAACATGAGTTCGAAAAGCCACATCCCAAGGTCATCAGAGATCTCTTTGTATCGAGGCTTCTGGAGGTTGAGGGTGAGAAATGGGTCAAACATAGAAAGATCTGTTGGAGGGTATTTACAATGGCATTGGCTAGAAGAACTTACAATCAAATAGCAAAGGCACAAAATTAAATTAGGCAGAAGCACCAACGCTGAGTCGGCGGTAGAAGCACAACACTGGATCGGCAGAAGCACTAGCTCGATGAACAGTACATGAGCTGATATTAAATCAAAACTAAACACACTGAAATTACAGTGACAAATCTAAAAATTAAAAATGACACAAATAACGAGGCCTGTCTACACAGTTTCCTTAAGACAGATTCGTCCCCTCCCATATGTGCTTTGAGGTTTCGTGAACGTCTGTCTCCCAAGATACAACGGTATAATAGCTACAGAGGCAAGCACAGCACTTCGGAGCTTTCGGCGAACTTGACCAAACGCGAACACTATCAAAACAGATGCAGATGCAGATGCAGAGAATAAAAAGAGAGGAAGTTTTTCTTTTCGGAATCTCTCTGGTCTCTATCTCTATTAAATGGGAGGTCATACATATACATACATATATATATATATATATATATATATATATATATATATATATATATATATAAAGTCAGTGGGGGCATTTCGGAGACAAAGAACAATGGCTAAATAAATCTGCTGTTACAACATTAATTACGTAACAGCAAAATAACAGTGGCTCTGCCGTTACAGTGGTAATGGCTCTGCCCGTTACAATAGTGATGGCTCTGCCGTTACAATATTTAATTCTGTAACTGGCGAAATTAATGCCATTTACATGCTGTTACTTTCCAATGTAAGACTAGTGTTTTGTCACTTTCCATTTCCAACTCAAGGGTGTTTTTTGAGAAATAATTTCTCATTCACTCACCCATCAAAATATCTCATATTTTCCAACAAGATCTTCAGCCCGGCATTTCATTATGAAATGCTGAAGGTATAACTGCTTGTTGCTAAAATTTCCCAGACTAGATGCAACATCTAACAGAACTTAAAATGATTTATAATCCCATTTTATTTCATTGTAACCAAACCTAAAGTTCGCAGTCCATGGAAATCTAATAACTGAATTTACAGGCTTTGTTTTTTTTTTTTTGGGTAAGGAATTTACAGGCTTTGTTCATCTAGCCTTTTTCAATTGTTGAATAATTACAGAACGTAGGGACTGCAACATGTTCAAGTTGTGAGGAGATGATCAGGGGTGGGAGAAGCAATGTTTGGCTGGTGAAGTGGATGTGTGGCCTCACCTTCAGCATTTGACTGGTGATGTACTGTATAGAGCTGCTTTCGACGGTAACTATGACCAAGCCAAGAGCATCATCCTCCTCCAACAAGAACAAATGGCCATTGCTTACAAAGTTCTTCAATTCGCGTTTATCCCTAGATGGAGGTTAATCGAGATTAACGTGACAGCAATTTATCTCGAGAGTGTGCCATTCTTTAAGCATGGAGTCAGTTTAAACCTTCCCCCTTTTGCATGTGCCATTCTTTAAGCATCTTTACCCCACAAGGATTGAAAAGTTAAGACAATTTTTCTTGCTGCAGATCATGGATAGTGGTTGGATTGTGATTGCAAGACGTATATTGGGCACAGTGCAATTTTTTCCTGTCAAAACAATTTTCTATGCAGCAAATCTTGGAGCGAATTTTTCTCGAGATTTCTGTTTTCCAACTTCTAAACTCGCAAGGACTAATGAAACTGATTGAGTCTACTCATGCTGCAAGAATCGATCTGTGGAAACCAAGTTTATACATAAAGTTTCGTCCTTAAGTTGACTTGTGTGAAAAAAAAATGCAGCCACTTGCCAACCAAACTGCAGAAGAGGATGAAAGAAATTGACCATGAAGTAAAAGGATTGTTGGAAGATGTAGTAACCAAAAGAGAGAAGGCAATGAAGAAAGGAGAAGTCGGTGACGACGATCTGTTGGGACTGTTGCTTAAATCAAACATGAAAGAAATTCGAGAATCTGGACATCAAAAGAGTATGAGCATAGAGGATGTGATTCAAGAGTGCAAAGGGTCAACCTAGCGGGTCAGAGTCGGCTTCTATTTTGCTTACTTGGACTCTGATCTTATTGAGCAAGTACCGAAACTGGCAAGACAGAGCAAGAGAGGAGGTTCTGCAAGTTTTTAGGCAACAACAAACCTGATTTTGATGGGTTGAGCCGACTAAAAATTGTAAGTATTCTCCTCGAATTATAGTCTCCTGTTTGTCTCCATTTCGAGACATATTCCTAAAATTGAAAACTCACAATCAAATAAATAGGCATTCGTGAAGAAGAAGAAAGAGTGTACAAATGAAAAATGGAAGTCGAAAAATGAAGGACAACATTGTAATCTCCAGACCTAAAATCTTTAGTCGAACTTCGAATTCCTTTTGGACAAAAAAAAAGCTGACAACAAATTGATTTATATGCAGGTAAGCATGATACTTAATGAGGCACTTAGGTTATATCCGCATGTATTTATGATGATGAGAACAGTTCACAAGACAACCAAGTTGGGAAATATACAAATACCTCCAGGAGTTTTGCTTTTTGTGCCTATCGTCCTGATCCACCATGATCAAGAGATTTGGGGCGATGATGCCGAGGAGTTCAATCCGGAGAGATTCTTCGAGGGAGTCTCAAAATCAACAAAGAACAAGCTCTGCTTTTTCCCTTTCGGTTCGGGCCCTAGAACTTGTATTGGCCAAAACTTAGCTTTCCTTGAGGCCAAAGTAGCTCTGACCTTGATTTTGCAGAGTTTCTCAGTGCAGATCTCTCCTTCTTACAAGCATGCCCCTATCCCTATGTTCACTCTTCATCCCCAATATGGAGTCCCCCTGATCTTGACTAGAATTAGATCAAATCCCTTGATAGCTAATTGATCAAATTCTTTCCTCTTGTTTCCTTCATTGCGTGCATAAAACTGGTTGTTATGTTTGTTGATAATTAAGGAAAAACCATGCGTGTATATATATATATATGTATATGATTCCTTCTTATATATAAAATGGTTCTTAAGTAATTATAAGGTTTCGTTTTGAAATCTTCACATCTCGACAGCATACTCTTCTTGGATTGACCTAGTTAGCTGGGTTTTACGTACTCTTTTGGTGGCTTCCAAAAGAATGACTGCTGATACATAAATTTTGGCCAAATCATTTAGGAAAAAAATGTATAAAAAATTAGGATTAAGATTAGTCCCTAGAAAAAAAATATTTGAATCACTTTCCATATAATTCATATCTAATTTAATTTGATTTCAGAATCCATTTACATTTGCATTTAATTAGATCGGCGGTAGAAGCGGACCTGAAAATCATGAAATGACGGGCTAGAACCCATCATAGAAATTTGGCCAGCATAAGGGAGCCGTGTGCCTATAATCAAAGAGGCCTTTAGGGCTTATTTGGAGCTTAATTCAACCCATTAAAGTCGTTTTTTGGTCAAAAAAGTCCTTTAATTAAAATGACATTTAATTAAATCTTTATTAATTAGAAAAACCCCATAAAGGACAACAAGCCCACATAAGGGCCAATATTCGGCCAAGCCCATCTAATGGGCTGACCAAGTAGTGCATGATATCACTTCTGGCCAACTTCTTAACTTCTGACTAGAAATTGATTTCTCAACTTCTTCTTAAAAGCATAAGTTGATTTTTCCACTTCTGCTCCAAATTGACTTCTGATAAAAAAAATCCATTTGGTAACGGTTGAAAATTTTTATTTTTGAAAAATTATTAACAAAATCTTTACCTGCGGCGGCCGGCGATCGGCGGCGGGGGACAGACCATGGGTGGCAATGGTGGTCGGTCGAGGCTTGTGTGATCGAAGAAATGATTCTGGAGTTGAAAAGTAAATTTTTCTAACTTCTCAAAGTTGGCCAAAAATCCAACCAGAAGTAGAAAATCTTACCATAAGTCAATTTTTTTACTAAATGCATTTCTACTTCGAAACTTATTTTAACAAATGGATTTTCCTGCCAGATTGACTTCTGGCAAGGAAATTGGTTGCCAAAAGTGTTATCATGCGCGACCCAAATGCTTCAAGGATCAAATTTAAAAGAGAAATTCTTCTCTAGGGGCTGAATCTCAATTATCCAAATTTGGGAGACTATTTCGTGATTAAGCAAAAGTTGCCAAATCTTACGTTCATCTGCTTTTAAGCACATGTCTGCTTCGCAATTGAAAGGAGGCAACACATTGATAGATAATGGAAGTTATGGATCCCTCTATGGTAAAAGTAATTCTTTCTTGTGAAGTACCCGTAATTTGGTTCCCAAGTACTTCCCCATTTCTTCAATTACCAATACTTTCAACGCATCAACCATGTTTTTACTTGAGTTCAAAGGACAGCCACTACTGAAGTAGAAAGTAGAAACCGACTTATTCAAATTGATAGCTTGACCTGTTGCGAAGCAACATTGATTCAGCACGGCTGCAAAGATTTGGCATTCACTGATTTTTCAGAATTGGAAAGGAGGGAAAAAAAGAGAGAAGCAAATTGGGAAGTTTCTTTAAGAAGCGTTGGACGTCCGAAATATATATATATATATTAGGCTTTTCAAGTTTCTTTATCGCAAAGCGTTGGACGCCACGTGCGGTGTCGTTATTCCTTTATGTCGGAAGCACGATGAGTTAAGGACTTCATTGCATAATTTGAAAAATTTCGTGGCTCGTTTGAACAAAAAAAAATAAAAATTACTCTTTATATTTATTTTGCTAGTAGATTTGGCCATTTAGTAATTTTAAATTGTGTTTTTTTTTTCCATAATAGATCATCAAGTGTTCTTGAATTTTACAAGCATAGCCTTTTTAACAATTTACAGTGAGCTCGAAATTTAGATTTTAAAAACTGCTTTGTCGACCGACAATAGCAGATGTTATCAACCACCGCTTTGGCTTCGTTGATAAGATCTTGAGCCGCTTCTCCCGCTTCTGTTCGCCATTGCAAATTTGATAAGGTGACTATGGCCCAATTTGAAGTTATGGTTTTATGAAGAGAATGAATCTTTTTATCAAAAGATCAGAAAAAAAAAAGTGAAATAGAACACGAAACCCTAACCTCCCAAGCAGTGGGAAGGCATTATTTTTTTTTTTCGTACAAAAAAGAATTAAGAATCATCTGCAGGTACATAAACGGCTTGCAACCTCGGATGCTTCAATTGTCGATTCTAGTATTGAGTGAAGAATCCATTGGATTTTGCCCCAACTCCTTGGTTTTTGCTGCAAAAAGATTTTTAAACCACGTCATTTAGAAACTCACCTTCCGACTTTATCTTGCGCCACGTTGGGTGTTACGCAATAAATTAATGCCACATCAGATTTTTCGACGAGACAAATCGTCGATGCCAGTCCAATAAACAATTTCTAACAAACGCAACGCTCAATTCGTCTCCGATAATTAAACCACATAAGAGATAACTAACCGATGAGGGTCTCGCGAGCCGACTAAGCCTATCCTAAAAAAGGACAAAAAGAAGGTCGTTCTCGCCAGTTATCAGAGCAATCTTACAATAACGTTCCTGATACCAGTGAAATCGAGTCCGGTTCGGGTATTTGTCGCAAAAATCGTATTTCCTAATAACGGGTCAATATGGATTAGGTGTGTGCATGGTCCGGGCCGGTTCGATCTCGGCATGAAATCGAGGACCGGACCAGTAGTCCTGGTCCGCATATTTTCGGGACCAAGGACTGGACTTGATCTTGGCCTAGTAAGATTGCTAATACCAACCAACTGCTTATAAAAATCTATCCCTTAGATTAAAATATGCTTTGATTGCATGTTAATTTATAATTTGTAACCTCGATTGAATGAAAAAATAGGCAAGTTTTTTTTGAATCATTATTCTGTTTTATTTTCAAATATTTCTATTTTTTTTGTCTAATTTCATAGATTTATATATATATAAATAACTATATATTATAGACGGTCCGATCCGTGCCTGGCCGGTCTAGTCCTAACACATGGAACCGAGGACCTGACCGTCCACCTAAAGGACCGGACCAACCTGGCCGGTCCAAGCCGGTCCTGTCCAGTTTGCACATCCCTAATATGGATTCCGTGAACCGATTCGGATAGGACCCATTTTCAACCTATCCAAAACTGATTGGACCACCCGTTTGACAGATTTAATACCTTTCCAGGCTATGGTTTTACATTCGCGAACCGGCTCTATCATATCATACCAAGCTTATATTTTTGAGCTTGGTAATACGACAGTGCTATAAGAGTAAGGAACCATTTACTCCCTTCCGAAGATCGCTTAGCTCCATGAGGTTTCGTACCCTGATGAAGATGATACGATCTCAAACACCTGACTTCCCCCTTGTAAATCCCGGAAATGGATTCCCTACCCCGCCGAAATCGGGGGCAGGGGTGCCTTGACCAAATCTTGAACGGACAGCCTTGATCATTTCTCAAAAAAAAAAAAAAATCCCCCCTATTGTAGGAGATGTGGGCTGTCCGTTTTTGAACGAACGGCCCTGATTTGATTAGAGCACCCCTGCCCCGATTTCGGCGAGGCAGGTGATAAATCCCCTACTCTACTTTGCTAAGCTTGCTTCTTTTTCCCCATTCAAGTCCATCAAGCAATTTATAACAGTTCAAAGAATTTGCTGGTGGCGGAATATGTTCGATCTTATTCAGACAGACGAGCTTGATCCGGTCACTCAAAACTCTTTTCAAGTGCTTGTGATGATTCAATTTCCGAATTCCGGCATTTTCTTTAATCGTATTCCTTTCGAGAAGAATGAAGATATCAATCACACAAAAGCCAGCTGCTTTGGAATTAATCTCATGCATTCAAAGCTTGCTAAGAAGGAACGTCAGTAAAAATCTTTGCATTGAACACAGCTTAGTTATTAACTTTTCCTCCTGCTTGGGATCGTAGCTCTGCTTTAATGCGAAAAAGTCAAACCTGACAGTGGCTTGCTGTTGTATAAAAAGGTTTCAGATGAGCCTCCGAAGAAATTAATTTAGACTAGAGTCCTTGGATGGAAATGAGGACGACAGACAAAAGGTTAATTTAGACGTGAGCCACGACCACGAGTTAATGACTCTACTCCACAATTCTAATACTCAGTTTATTTCACCGAAAATAACTTTCAAAAAATATTTTTTGAATTTCTCGGTGTGTGGTTCACGAAAAATAAGTTAGTCTAGAAAAACATTTTTCTCGCATGGAAAAAAATTGGATATTATGTGATTGTTGTTTCTGATTTTTAATAATTCTATTCTTCTTTAAATTGAAAGCCATAGTGCTGATACCTAAAGCAGTAAACCATATACCTACTACAGGCCAAGCAGCTAGGAAGTCTTGGACAGTTTATTTGTGAAAATGTATGTATAGCCAAAAACGAACCCTATCTCAAATCGGGTCAAGTTTTGATAGTTCAAGTGGATAGGAAAAGGTCGTTTTATTCAAAACCCCAAATTCTGAAATCCCTTCTCTCCCACTTCACACCTCGGAACGCACTCTTATTATAGAGAGAAAGGCGCTTTCACATCTTCTCCTTTTGAGAATAGAAATAAATTTCCCCCCATCTTTGTTCACTCATTTCCTTTACATTCATTTTCTTTTACACTATTTTATGTATTTTCTCTCTCTTTTTTTTTTTTTACTTTCTCTACCGGACATCGGCCATAGGTGAGGCTAGGCCTCGCCTCGCCATATCCGGCGAATGTCTGATGAGAAATTAAAAAAGAAAGAAGAAAAACAAAAAGAGAAAAAAATAACAAAATAAGAAATTATTGAAAAATTCAATTTTTTCTTAAAAAATAGAAAAATCTTTTCACATTAGTGACGGCCGCCACATATGATGACCGAGTCCTCGTCACTTTTACAGTAGTTAAGAGTGCGCATGGTAACACTTCTCGACCAACCAAAAGTTGATTTCTCTACTTTTCATCAAAAGTAGAAGTTGATTTTTCTACTTCTGCTCCAAATTGACTTTTGATAAGAGAAATTCGTTTGGTGACAGTTGAAAATTTGTACTTTTGAAACATCATTGATAAAATCGTTGGCAGTAACCAGCGAGTGGTGGCCGAGGGGGGGGGACGGTGGTAGTCAGCGGCAGTGGTGGTCAGCGGAGGTCGGTGTAGTCGAAGAAGTGATTTTGGAGTTGAAAAGTATTTTTTTTTTTTACTTCTCAAAGTTGGCCAAAAGCCTAACCATAAGTTGAAAATCCTATCGGAAGCTAAAAATCTTAACATAAGTCAATTTTTTACCAAACGGATTTCTACTTTGATAGGATTTTTATCAAATGGATTTCTCTGCCAGATTGACTTCTTGCAAAGAAATTGAAAAGGAGAAGTGTTACAGCCTTTTGTTTCAAGACCCCGAGAGACAATGTGAGAATGATCAAGCAAGCTCAATCTCGTCCCGTTGCTCCTTTCGTCGACGACACCGCGCCTTACATTCTCCCTTTCTATCATCAAGACATACGGTACGCATGCCATCAAAGTCGTGATACAGTTGAAATTTCTAGATTATGATATAACGTTGGGGGATTCAACAAAATCGATTTCCTGGTAAAAAGAGATTTACAATTTCAACTCGCCAAAAGGCAGATTTTACAACAATGAGTGCAATTATATGCAAAATCTGAACATATGTTGACATGAAACTATATGACGAGAAAAATAACTGTACATGATGACTTTAGAAAAATCAAATTTTAATGCAAGAAAAATGTGAATTTTAAACTAAATGACATGTGACATGAATTAATAAACCGGCATAATAATGCATGAATGACTAGTAATATGCATGAAATGCGAAAATATGACTACCCTAAATGCCATGGAATAATGCATGAACGACATGGAAAAATGTATGATATATTTTGAAAATTGAATTTTGATGCACGAGAAATATGAGTCCAATTCACATGTCATGCAAAAATAGATGAACTATGCTAATGACATAATAAAAATGCATGACAAATTAAACTATATGAAATGCAAATGAAATGTCATGATCTTTAATGAATTTTCATTTTTTCTTTCATGAAGAATTTGTTCGACAATTAACACAAATTTGATTAAAATCCAATTTATATTAAGAGTCATTGTCACGCCCCGCTCCCTTTACCACCAGTGCGAACATCCTCTTGCTTCGTATAACCTGTCCCAGGATACTATTTCCAACACGGCCAAGACAAGAAACTAGCAAGCGGAAGGTAAGGTAAAAATAAAACTAAAACTCCATCCATCAAATGAAGACCTATAACAATGGTAAGAAGGACATGCATGAGATGAAAAGGCATATTTATACATAACATAAAGATCAGTCTGTACAACGGCAAGGGTTAGGGAGATTTCTAACAGCTTCATCTAAGTCGGAACGGAATAAGGGCACCAAAAGAAAGCCTTTGCCCCCAACAAAAGAAACCACTCTAAAAAAGAGTCACGCTAAGCCCTAAAGCACGTGGTCTCCTAAGAAGTGCTACTATCCCCCACTTCATCCATATCTTCTTCAGGGTCGTAGTCCGAGAAGGACTCGGAGTGGGCCTCGATAGAATCCTCTTCCATCTCGTCCTCGGAGTCAGATATCTCTATAACTTTGTCGCGACCCGTCCGAAACGGACGCGCTAATGGATTACCGATCGCGGGCCTTTCCACCGTACCGGAGTGCGGATCGCGGGCTTTGGATCGACGAGGGCCCTCCCAGGCCCATACCAAATCGCGGCGGGAGTCTTTTTCAAAGGATTCGACGATAAGAGTCGATCGCTTTCGACCTTAGTGTGGTCATGGTGGCATGTGCAACTTGTGCATGCATTTGGAGTCGCCACCGGTCTTTCTTGGAGGGTAGACCGGAAACCTTACTGACCGATTGGGAGAGATCGGTCAGTTCTGCGGAACCAGAGATTTTGGGTTCGGGGACTTGGTTACGCTGGTGTCATTACCAACGCCCTTTCGGTACCTAACGCGAGTGATTTTCCTAATTAAGATTTCATGCAGGCGCAATTTTGGGTGAGGTAGGTTTGCTTCAGAGTTTCATGCAGATTTGGAAAAACTAGTCATATCAATCACAATCAATTTAATGAAAGCGCGATCAAGTACATAAATAAATCACATCGATGCACATCAATTCAAATCAATGGCCTCCTAGTATAGCCATAAGGGCTTAGGGAAGGTGTGACTTCGGACCGGGGGTAAAATGGGAAGATTTGGAGGCGATTAGCCTGAAGGGCAAAATCGTCAATTTTTGGAAGATTTGGATACCGAATTACCCAAAATATTCCATGGCCAGTTGATTGTGGCCATTTCCCATTCTTGAGATTTTTTGGAATTTCTTGATTTTTCTTCAATTTTTGGAAAACGATTCGCCCAAAGGGCGAAATCATCATTTTAAGGAGGGTCGGGGTTCAAAACACCCGGAATAAGTCTTGGCCAGTTGATTGTGGCCATTTCCTATTTTCGGGGATTTTCTTGGATTTTTTTAGATTTTTTTTTTGGAAGACGGTTTACCGGAAGGGAAAAACCGTCATTTCTGGAAAGATCGGGGGTCAAATGACCCGGAACAGGTCATGGCCAATTGAATGTGGCCATTTCCTATTTTTCGAATTTTTTTAGAATTTTTCTGAATTTTCCGAATTTTTTGAATTTTTTTTTATGATTTTCCATTTTTTTTATTGATTTTTTGAATTTTTTTTTATTTTCTGAATTTTTTATTATTTAAAAATATTTTCCGGGCCGGGTTGGACCTGGCCCACGCCTTTCGGGCGCCCCTATTGGTCGGAGCAGGTCTAAAACGACACCGTTTTGATTTTTTAAGGATTTTTTTTTTTATCAATTTTTCAATTTTTTTTATACATTTTCTTTAATTATCCGAAAATCCCTGGATCCAACGGTCCACATCGTACCACGCGGCTTCATCCTGTGCGTCCGATCTTCCACTAGATCGGACGATCGACAGAGAGCCACGTGGCCCTATCTCGACCATTGGATCAAATTAATTTATTTATCCGAAAATCATATATTAATTCAGAAAAGATTTTTTAAATTTTTCCAAAAATTCCAGATCGCGACACGTGGCAACACCACGGCCGTCTGATCTGGGCGTTTATTTTTATCTCGGCCCGGTCCCACACGCTGACGTGGCACGCCACGTCAGCCGTTGACCAGACCAGATCCAGTCGGAGAAGATGACCGGCGCCGGCGAATCTCGCCAGAGCTTCGGTTCCGACGTAAAAACGTCGGTTCCGAAGCGCGATTCCGAGCCTAACCGACTCCCCATCAATCCCACATTAACATACAACCAAAACATGGCATGAAGCACGTCGGAAACTACTTCAAAAGCACGGCGACCGAACCGGCTCCGGCGAGAAATTTGCAGAAAACTTTTTATCGTTCAAACTCAATTCCAACCGTTCAAATAGCATCCCAGGGAGGTTTAAGGACTTACCTGAGCTCCTTTGGAGGTCGGCGACCGCCGGAAATCCCTCGTCAAGCTCCCGTCCGAACCGTGACCGGCGAGGCTCCGAGTCCGGTTATCCATCGCGTTTTAATGCAATACAAATGGCAAGCCGGGCTCGGAGACATGTATAATGAAGCTTTACAATCAAACTTGTGACAAATAAGGCCCGGCCGAGACTCAAAAATTCGAATGCTCATTTAGGCATTTTGTAGAACACATGATGTGCGCGCGGAGAATGAAAGTCGGGAGGATATACCGACCTGTTCCGGGCTCGACGACGGCAGCTGAGGCTCTGGTAAGGCTCGTTGGGGTTCGGGGAAGCTCCTGGGTGGTCGCTGCTCTCTCAACCTTGCCTGAACTCTCCTCCCCCTCTCTCACCCGAGCTCTCTCCTTTTGCCCATGGCCGACCGGCCTTTAGTGCCCCCTCCATTGCCAAATGCGAATGTCCCTATCTGCCCGCGTCCCCCACGTTCGGTTGTCCCTTTTTCCCTTAGAAAAGTTAAAACTCGACGCCCATCTTCCCCCTATTTTTTCTGTCGGCCACGCGAAGGAAGAAGAAACCGGGTCTGTTTGTTGCAGACCTGGTCGGACCGGTTCGGGTCGGGTTTGTCCCGACCGGCCCGGTTCGACCATTTCGCCAAATTGAGCCCAAATTTGACCTATTTTCATGAAATTGATGGCATAATCGGACTCCTTGACATATTTTCTATCAAATAAGGGTATTTTCACGAATCAATTGATTGGAATTTTGTGAAAACCCCAAATCGTCCCTAGGATCCGAAAATGAATTTCGCTTAATCGAGGGTCCAAAAAACCGAATTAGTCAAAATTGAGGCTACCAATGGATTCATCATGATGAAAACTATCGGGTAGTGGTGTTTAATTTCAATGGGTATGCCCGTATGAAATTTAATTTCAAGATTTGCGAAAACGGGGACTAAATTGAAAGAAAATTGTGCAATTAAGCCCTTTTGTTTAAAATTGATCAAATTGGGGGGTAAATTGACCCAATTGCACTTCAAGACTATATAATCCAATGTCATAGCTTACAAAAGGTGAGAATTGAAGATTAAAAGACTCGAAAAGGAATTTTTAGGCTCGGTTCGGGTTTATGTTTGTGAAGGAACATAGTGACCCGAGCCGAATTTTCAAGATTTTAAGTGACACACTTGAAGGTGAAATTAAAAAAAACATTATTGAATATTATTTTGTATTTTTCTGACCAAGAATGGTATTTTTCTGAATTTGTGGATATTTTTAATAAATAAAAAAATAAAAAAATTATTAAAAATTACGAAAAATATTTTTTTGTTCAAAATTGACTCTTGAGGCTAGGCCAAGGCTTCCAAAGTTGATTTTGCAATTTTATGAGTTTTTGGCTATTTTTAATTAATTTTGGAAATAAAAACTAAAATGAAAGATGAGCAAAAATCAAGTGTCAAAAGCTGCTCCTCTTTGAGAGTGAGCTCGTCAGAGGTTGCTTTCAAAGACAAAATGACACATGAATCTTGACCGACTCGACTGGGGAAAAGAAATGCTATGACATCGGAACTTTAAGCCTTTTAATGAATGCTCAAATTAATTCTCGGTTTGCTCTTGCAATTTGAACTTGGGCTGGAGGGAGGGAGGTTTACTTGAAGCTCACCTGTCGGATGCTGCCGGTTACGACAACTTTCAAGAAGATACCTAGGATTCGTCATTCAGAATATCCTAGGGAGATTAAGCTCTGACCTGTATGGTAGGTCATACCATTATGGGATTTCTAACTAGTAGGAATCTAAGAAAGGCGCATCCCACGCTTTAGGATTTTCCAGGGATTTTGATCCGTATGGTGGGTCGGACCTTTGTGTTGATCCTTATGGCGGTATCTACCTTGTGTTGACCCTTCAGGCGGTATCTACCATGAGTTGATCCTTCAGGCGATTTCTACCTTGGTTTGACCCTTGAGGCGGTTTCTACCTTGTGTTGACCCTTCAGGCGGTATCTACCCTGAGTTGACCCTTGAGGCGGTTTCTACCTTGGTTTGACCCTTCAGGCAGTTTCTACCTTGGTTTGACCCTTCAGGCGGTTTCTACCGTGAGTTGACCCTTCAGGCGGTTTCTACCTTGAGTTGACCCTTCAGGCGGTTTCTACCTTGGTTTGACCCTTCAGGCGGTTTCTACCTTGGTTTGACCCTTCAGGCAGTTTCTACCTCGGTTGACCCTTCAGGCGGTTTCTACCTTGATTTGACCCTTCAGGCGGTTTCTACCTCGGTTGACCCTTCAGGCGGTTTCTACCATGGTTTGACCCTTCAGGCGGTTTCTACCTTGGTTTGACCCTTCAGGCCGTTTCTACCTTGAGTTGACGTTTCAGGCGGTTTCTACCTTGTGTTGACCCTTCAGGCGGTTTCTACCTTGGTTTGATTCTTCAGGCGGTTTCTACCTTGATTTGACCCTTCAGCGGTTTCTACCTTGAGTTGAGGCGGTTTCTACCATGAGTTGACCCTTTAGGCGGTTTCTACCTTGGTTGACCCTTCAGGCGGTTTCTACCTCGATTTGACCCTTCAGGCGGTTTCTACCTTGGTTTGACTGTCGCGACCCGTCCGAAGCGGACGCGGCTAATGGATTACCGATCGCGGGTCTTGGATCGGCGCGGGCCCTCCCAGGCCCATACCAAATCGCGGCGGGAGTATTTTTCAAAGGGATTCGACGATAACAGTCGATCGCTTTCGACCTTAGTGTGGTCGTGGTGGCATGTGCAACTTGTGCATGCATTTGGAGTCGCCACCGGTCTTTCTTGGAGGGTAGACCGAAAACCTTATTGACCGATTGGGAGAGATCGATCAATTCTGCGGAACCAGAGATTTTGGGTTCGGGGACTTGGTTACGTCGGTGTCATTACCAACGCCCTTTCGGTACCTAACGCGAGTGATTTTCCTAGCTAAGAGTTCATGCATGCGCAATTTTAGGTGAGGTAGGCTTGATTCTGGGTTTCATGCAGATTGGAAGACTGTTCCTATCAATCACAATCAATTTAAATGAAAGCGCAATCAAGTACATAAATAAATCACATCAATGCACATCAATTCAAATCAATGGCTTCCTAATATAGCCATAAGGGTTTAGGGAAGATGTGATTTCGGACCAGGGGTAAAATGGGAAGATTTGGGGACGATTAGCCCGAAGGGCAAAATCGTCAATTTTGGAAGGTTTGGATACCGAATTACCCAAAATATTCCATGGCCAGTTGTTTGTGGCCATTTCCCATTTTTGAGAATTTTTTGGAATTTCTTGATTTTTCTTCAATTTTTGGAGGACGATTCGCCCAAAAGGCGAAATTGTCATTTTAAGAAAGGTCGGGGTTCAAAACACCCGGAATGAGTCTTAGCCAGTTGTTTGTGGCCATTTCCTATTTTTTGGGATTTTTTAGAATTTTTCTGAATTTTCCGAATTTTTTTGAATTTTTTTATGATTTTCTATTTTTTTAATGATTTTTGAATTTTTTATTATTTTTTTATTATTTATTTATTTTATTTTGTTTAAAAAAAAAATATTTTCCGGGTCCAGGTCGAGTTTTCAGATCCAGACCCGCATTAGGCTACTGGGCTTGATCCAATCCGTGAGGTAGGACCTGAAACGGGCCAGGTTTGCACAAGGAAACCCGGCCCATTTTCCTTTCTTTAAAGCTACCGAACCAAATCGCCTAGGCCCAGTCTTCTTCCGCCCAACACTAACGTCGGCCCAGCTCAAAATAAACTACACAACCAAAATACACTAAACAACAAAGCCCAACATGAGAATAGATCTCACCTACTGTTCATCATCTTCACGTCCGCTTCCTGCATGAAAACTAGACCGAGCTCGCCGCCACCAAGGACTTGAGCTCCACGATCCGGATGCTTCGGGATCCTCTCTGCGTCAGGGCCCAACCGCTGCGTCCCGTCGCCGGCGACCAGGTCGCTCGACGCCGCCGCCGCCTCCGAGACCTGGCTCCTCGAGTCCAGCGACTTCCCCCCCGCCGGAGGATCGTGATCTTTTCCATCACAAGGTCGGAGGATCTCTCCTGTCTGAGGTCGTCGGAGCTGGACCTCGAGGTTGACGGCTCCGACTGGTCGCGGACGAACCGCCTCCGCTGAGGCTTAAAGCCGTTCGTCATCCATCGACGAGTTGCACAAACTTTGGGAACAGAGGAAATTCAGCACTGGCGCCAGGTTTCTGCTTGCTTGGTGTCGCGACCTAACAGCAACTACTAGTGACAATAGCAACGGTGTGGCTTCCGGATGGCACAACGATGGTCCCTCGCTCGGCGGATGGATGGCCGCTCATGATGCTCTCGAAGGATAGATCGTCAGCGCAAGGCTAGTCGGGTGGTGGCTGACTTCGACGAACTCGTAGTGGCTATCAATGACGGTGAAGGCTACTCGGTGATAGACTCGGTAGTCAAAGTCTCAGTGGACTTCTCAGCAAGGTGGCTTGATCAGCGTTGGGTCGTCTCGGCCTCTACTGTGATGAAGGCTCTCTGAACAGAAAGAAGACCGGGAAGGGAGAGGTCCGCCTGGCACGAGGCCGACGAAGTACCATAGCAATGGTTCGAGCTCGGTTGTCGAATCGCTGTGGATGCAAGGAGTTGGAGCGGAAACGTCAAGGAGCTGCAGGGACGCCGAGAGGTATAATGGCTATGGAGGCGTCTGATGCGGTGGTCTCCCATGCAGCTGGAGGCGTCCATCCGAAAGCCTTCTTGGACAGCTCTCGACCACCTTCTCAGATTTCGCGTAGCCCCTCTCTCTCTCCCGAGCGCTACAATGGCCGTCGTACCGTTCATCCCTTTCCACTTCGCGATCTGCTGGTTCTATTCGCCCATGATGATTTTTTTAGCCATCCCCCTTCCCAATGGTCCTCTGGTTTTCTTTTTTTTATCAACCCCCCACCAAGTTGTCTCAAGGACTTTGCCTCTTTCGGCTCTCCTTCCCCTTTTTTAATGTTTCTTTTCTTCATGCACTCCACCCAATCCCACGAGCATTCTCCATTGTCTATTCTTTTGTTCATTTTACTATTTTTAATGCCCTTAGCCTTTCCGCGCCACTCAAAATCCCTTAGTGGAATCCAATTGTGGATGGCCTTTTATATTATTCTGCTATTATTTTATTTATTATTACTTACCGTTGTCTTTCGGGAGATGCCACGAATCGCAGATTTACTTTCCAAATTGGTATATAGCACTAGCAAAGATAAATTTTTCAAAAATGAATTAATTAAAAAAAAACTATCAGAATTGAGGTGTCAACAGCTGCCCCTCTTTGAGAGGAATCTCGTTAGAGGTTTCTTTCAAAGATAAGATGGCACCTGATTCCTAACCGACTCAACTGAGAAAAATGAAGGAAGAAATGCTATGACATCGAATCCTTAAGGCTCTTAATAAAAACTCAAATTAATCCCCGATTTATTCCAACAATTTGAATATGGGTTGGGATGAGAGAGGCTTACCTGAAGCTCACCTGCCGGATGCTGCCGGTTGCGACAACTTTCAAAAAGATGCCTAGGACTCGTCATTCAGAAAATCCTATGGAGATTAAGCTCTGACCTGTATGGTAGGTCATACCATTATGGAATTCCTAATTGGCAGGAACCTAAGGAAGGCGCATCTCACGCTTTGGGATTTGCCAAGGATTTTGATCCGTTTGGCGGATCGGACCTTTGTGTCGATCCTTACGGCGGTATTTACCAATGAGTTGACCCTTGTGGCGGTTTCTACCATATTTGACCCTTTAGGCGGTATCTACCTTGAATTGACCCTTTAGGCGGTTTCTACCTTTGTTTGACCCTTTAGGCGGTTTCTACCTTTGTTTTGACCCTTTAGGCGGTTTCTACCTTGAATTGACCCTTTAGGCGGTTTCTACCTCGTGTTGACCCTTCAGGCGGTTTCTACCTTTGATTTGACCCTTCAGGCGGTATCTACCTTCATTTGACCCTTCAGGCGGTATCTACCTTTATTTGACCCTTCAGGCGGTTTCTACCTTGTGTTGACCCTTCAGGCGGTATCTACCTTTGATTTGACCCTTCAGGCGGTATCTACCTTCATTTGACCCTTCAGGCGGTATCTACCTTTGTTTTGGTTTGAAAAGGGGTCTCATGACGAGGGTTCTCCACGTCCGATGAGACTGTTTGATATTTTGAAAATGGGTCCTGGGACGAGGGTTCTCCACGTCTGATAGGACTTTTTCTTTTAAAAGGATTTTTCTTCCCCTTTTTTTTTATACCCCGAAGTTTGTCGGGAATTCAGTTTTTTGAAGCAGTGAAAGATTTTATTTTGACAAAACTTCACTTGAGTCTGTTGAGGCGACATTCAGGGAGTTGGGTTCTCCAAGTATCCTGCATAAGTTTGAGCCTGAAAGATTTTTCTTCACCAAGAAAACGTTAGTAATCTTTGGGAAGACCACGGCTGTCCATTTTGACAAAACCGTATGATTTAAGTTTTAATCATGAAATGTGCATTTTGATGCTGGGGGTTATCCAAAGCATTCTTGCAACATGCAAATGTGATCACAAATCCCTTGCACGGAAAATCTGGATCAACAGTTTGAAAATTCCAAAAAGAGTTTGTTCAAAACATCAATTGGAATATTTCTCGACAATGAGGTCTTCTCACCTGTTTTGCGATCGTGTTTTTTTTATAGGGGATACACTCGATTCCCTACTAACCCGTGCCTAGGTTTTAGGCTCATTCGCAGCGCATACATTTTGATCGGTCGGGAGGTCTTCCACGGGATCGTAATGTTGGGCTTGGATATTGGTCTTCAAGGGGGACTCACTTTTGAGTCAAGGTCATTGAATGAAAGTTTTCACCATCTTCTCCGGGTTTACAAGTCAAGAACCCTGCAAAATGAGAAAGAAATAGTCTTGCTCGTACTTCTTCGAGCTGAGCTGTATGTTAACCCAAGTGTCTTAGTCAGAGAAGACTGTTTCAGGGTTATGATGTTGGTAGGATTGGGGACCGAAAAAGGCTTGTTTTTGGCCCAGAATTCATGACGAGTTTGACATTGGTGATCATTGCTGATTTACCTCCTGTCTTTTCCTTTCTGCATCTTTAGTTTTTGAGGTGTACAACCGATTTTGAGGTGTGCACCAGCTCTTTAGAGAGCGTCCCTTGTTGCATTCAGAGACCGACTCTCTCCATGTCTTTGTTCTGTGCTTGGCAGCATTTGGGGAGCAGCTTTTTTTATTTGACTCCTTTAAGAATTTTCTTTCTTTTTTTTTTTTTTTTTCATCCAAGTTTCACTGGGGATCAAGCAAACAGCTTTCATGAGCATCGGCCTTGCTTTTACCAGGCACTTTGCTTTTTCTCGATGCCGTGGATTTTTCTCATTCATTTTTGAAATCCCACTTTTTCTCATCTTCATAGGATCGCGTTAGACCTATGATCAAAGGTCTAACAAGGTTAAACATTAACTTAGGAATTCTTTTGCAAACCCTAAGTCTTGAACTTCTTCGTTTCTGAAGTGATGCTGCATCCGTCTTGGAATGTGCAATGATCACCAACGGGTTTATGAAATGATTCTGCAGGCTCAACTTGGCTATGCAAAGGATTCGGTGTGTGGGATAGAGAAATGAATGCTTCTCATCATCCTATGGCACTTGGATTACCATATAAACAACACACAAAGATTAATGTTAGTCCGAGCAAGAAAATTTCTAACCATTTTCTCCTGATGCTGCTGGACTCACCTCCATTTTGCCCCGATGTGGGGTGGTTCTTGACAGGGTTAAGAATGAAAACCGCCGTTCAAAGGGGTTATCAACGGTCACCTGTAGTGTTTGGGGGATATGAAACGAATGCCTCCGTCGTCCCAACCCATGTAATCGCTGCGAATGGTCCCTACTTCCGTAGGTCCAGATTCTGCTGTCTTATCCGCTCCATTTCTCTCTTAAGTGTGTATAGGACGTGTTTGGACTAGGCTTTGCCTCTCGTCTTTTGAGAAAACGTCCTTTTGAAAGTTTTGAACAACTTTTGATTGGAAAAATCTCTTTCGTTTTCTCCAAAAATTTTACCCGTCAATGGGATTTTATGATGCCCAATGCATGTTCAGATAACCTCATGTTTCAAAACATGAATGCCAATGAAGTTAGAATCCTATGTCTTTTCTAGACATCAGATTCTAAAAGCTTTTCTTTTCTTCTCTATTTTTTTATTCAACATTTTCAATGGATTGGGGAAAGGGATACTTACCTGTCCCCCGCGGCTGGAGATCCCTGAAAATGCGGAAGAAACATGTTATTGTTTTTTTTTTTTTTTGGTAAGGTAAGTTTGTATATACTTTTCAAAATGCTAAGTACAAGGGAGCCGGCCACAAAAAGCCCTGAACCAAGTTTGGCAAACAAATGCCAAGATTGGTTCAACGATGAGCCGAGTGCAAAAACATCATTGTTTCGCGCATACAAAATGGCCTTCATCAAGCCACGAGAGCAGATGTAGGATCTCTATAAAAAGGAAAATGCCAAACATGCGGCAAAGATTGGCCAATGGTGGTGGTCCAAGTGTAGACCACAGGGCGGGGTACATAATAGGAAACAGGAACCATGAAATATCCGGTTAGAGAAATCCTTGGTGTCACCGGTCTTGCCGTCCATCAACAAAACGAGCCACTGGAGGAAGGCAGCAGTAGCCTTACCAAAAGGCAAGAGTAGCCGGCCTGAGCAGGGGAATGGGACGTCAATCTGCGAAGTAGTAGAGCAACCCGCAGCAAGGTTGAACCAAGGGAGACTAACAATCGAGAAAGAGTTAAACATAGAAATAAAACAGCCAGCAATAACAGATTGGGACTTGGCTGGGGCAAAGCGGATAAAGAAAAGGAAGAACAAACCAGCAAGGGCTAGACAGCAGCCCACATGCAAACACATAGAACCTGCAGTCGTGACAAGGCCAAGTGAAAAAATAAAAGAAGTTCCCTGGCAGGCAGCAACAAGGCAGAGAGCAGGTGCGAACAGCTCCCAGAACACCAAAAAGTTCCACCAATACTCAGGGCAAAAGATAGACCGGGAGCAGAGTAGGAGACAGATCACCAATAGCAAGGAGGTGGTAACAGATCCCGACCACCAGTGGATGAGAAACCTGCACCTGTTCGGTCTAAGATGAAGGGAATTTGTTTCCTTTGAATTACTCAGGGCATTGAGCACAATACCACCAGGAGAAGGCAGCAGTAGGCGATACATGCAACAGGCTCTTTCTTCCTTGTGGCTCTCGGTGGGGGAGCCAAACAGTATACAGGAACACAGGCACAGGCAGTAAAGCGTGGAGGGGAAACCATGGTACCGCAGGAGTAGGGGGAAGCTGCGCCATCGCCTCTGTCCATGGAGTGGGAGGGAGAAGAAGCAGCCAGCCAGAGGAGCAGCAGTGAGAAGAGCATCCCAAAAGGCAGCATTAGAGTAGTCGTTTATGTCATTTAGGAGAGACCAACAAGGATGACAAGTACACCACAACAGCAGTTCTTCCTTCAACACAGTGGCACGTATAAAGCAGGCCATAACAAGTTCAGCAAGCGAAGGCCAGTAGAGCCAAGATAGGAGGGGCAGTAATGAGCCAATATAAGCAGGCCACACCACATTGCAAGACCACCTGAAGAGTTCTCGGCCATTCAGACCTGCAGGTGGGAGATCCATATGTAACGACAAGTTGCAGGTCATGAACCGTGCCCACCATTGCGGAGAGTAGGGACATATAAAATCCATAGCCTTAGGGATAGGTGGATAGTCCATGTAGGATGGATTAAGTTATCGATTTTGTCTATCCGCCAAAAAAATAGTAGGAGAAAGGCCCCACTTCCGCTGAATTCTCCTATTCCAAGGATGGTCGCGAACTTCACCCAGTGCAATAGCTTTGTCCTTGACCATCTTGGTAAGATGTAGAACGATAGCCGGTATAAAGAGATCCTTTCCACGAAAAAGTATGTTGTTCCTCTCCGTCCATATGATATGGCACAACGCTCCTAAGGAAAACCTGGCAATACGGTGGCAGAAGGATCGCCCACCAAAGGTCTGTTTCGCCCAAGTTATAAATTCTTCCCAAGGGCGATTTCGCCAAGTCAGGGTACACTTGGCCGCCCATATTGAAGCTAGTTTGCCGGTAACAGAGCAGCCAAAGAATAGATGATTGACCGAGTCAGGTCTCTTGTGACAGAAAGCACAGGTTACATCCCCAATCCTTCGGTGTTGTTGTAGCAATACCTGTGTGGGGAGGCGTTTGTGTGTGGCCAACCATAAGAGGAATGAATCTCGGGGGGCAAACGTGTTATCCCAAATAAAAGAGTGCCATTGGACACAATGGCCTTCAAGTCTGATATGCTCCCATGCTGATGACACCGAGAACTCGCCAGAGATATGGCCGCTCCACTTGAATTTATCCTCTCTATTTTGCAGGAGACCAGGGTCCGGTCCCAGCAAAGCAAATAGATCATCCAAGGTAGCTGACGGTTCCCAATCTGAGTTGAAGAAGTCCCATACCGAGACGTCGCGTGGGATTCTCGATCTGTAAATATCTCCCGCCTCAAATTGTAGGTGGAGTGGTCCACTGTCGTGCCAATGGTCAAACCAGAAAGAGGTGGATTGCCCATTGCCAAGTGTCCATTTGAACTGCAGACCAAATTCTTGTCTGAGGTCCAATATTTTCTTCCAGGCCCAGGAGCAGATGGTGGGTTTTTTAGCTACCCAGAAATTACTATTCTTCAGAAAGGTTGAGTGGATCCATTTACACCACAAAGATTCGCTGTCTGTAAAGAGGAGCCAGATATGTTTTAGGGTCATTGCCTTATTACAGTCCTCAAGTCTACGAATCCCCAGTCCTCCTTCGTTCTTGGGCAGACAAATATCAGCCCATGAGATTTTGGCTCCTCCAACACCAAGGTGAAACATGTTATTGTTCGTTCATGAATTTTTCAAAAAATTAGAACGATACATCTTACCCTCGGTCGTGTGCCCCTGCGAGTGCACACAGGTTGTCAAAATTTGTCCTCCTTGATGGTGAGTCCCTATCAAGGATAAATAGCAAGTGTTAACTCATATTCCCAAATTGAAGACAAATTGGGACAATACAACTTTACTCTTGGTTCTCATCCCGTTCTGACGTCGCGTATTGATATGAACCACGTCTATCAAATCCGCTTATCCATGCTTGGAATATTTGCAATATCAATGGTTCAGCTGCCCCCGGTTGGGCAACGTCTGTTTTGTTATTTGAACAGATGGCTCCTTGGGTGATTTATCCACGTTTAACACCTGAGAAGGGAAAGAAATGAGACATTACTTTGGTATTCGGTTGAAGATCGTTTAGGAACGATACATCGTTTTACCAAATGGGAGGCTTCGTGACCAAACGTATTTCGTGCTGAATGGGGGTAGATCCCATTATGCTCCGCGGGTGATAGTCATCGTTCATGGAATTTGCTCCATGGATTAAGTGATTAATCCATGGCCCTTGGCTCGAAGACGTTCAAAGGGTAATGTTGACACTCAGAGCGGTTAGTTTTCAGCGTTAATTACAATGTTCCCGCGGGAACTTTACAACGAAATCCGTAACACATTCATTCGATGTATTCACCTCTCACTCTCCTGAGCCTTCTAATGATTTAGCACACGAGCTTCGAACCAGATGTCCGGTCGCCGGTACCGGTCACGACTGCGAAGATGCACTTGTTCCAAAATGCTTGACCCATAGGCTGAGTTGCTCATTCAGGAGATCGTCCGACCGCTCGGGTCGTCCAAGTTGAGCATCCTTAATTGCTGGTGACGGACTTCTCCCATTTTCGGCATGAACAACCTGGTTTCTCGGTTTATGCGTGATCCACACGCCGAGTTGCTCACTGAGGGACTCGCTTGAAATTTCAAGCCATTGACGCCCAAGTCGGGCATCCTCAACCGTTGGCGATGGGTTCCTCACACTACTTTCGACATGAACAACCTCACTTCTCGAGTTGGTATTTTCATCGTTGTCCAGTAGGTTTGTACCCGATGCTGGATTCGCCGTAGGAATAACACTAACGATCGGTTGGTGCTCAAATTGGGGAGTCCATACCTGCTGAAATTGTTGTACATACTCTTGGGGAGTACCAGGGTAACTCAGGGGGGAATTCAGCCGATCGAACCAAGAATAGATGTTTTCAAGGAGATCGTCTGAACCATCGAGCGACTGACACTCAGGTTGAGTATTGTCGACTACTGGAGAAGGAATCTTTTTGCCATTTTCGTCATGGACCACCTGATTCTTCGAGCCGGAATCTCCGTAATCGTCTCGCAAGATTGTATGTGCATCTCCTGCCAGTGTTAGATCCGCTGTAGGACTAGTATTAACGGCCAGTCGGTGCTCAGACTGGGGAGTCCCGATTTGCTGAAATTGCGGTACATACTCCTGAGGAGTACTGGGATAACCCATGGGAGTACTCTGATTGATGCCTGAACAATCGACCGTGTAATTGTCAGTCCCATCGGTGTTAAGAGGTGATTGGATGCTTCCTGCTTCATGAGGATTGCGATCACAGCCATGCTCATCGTTTAAACTTGAACTGCCTCTCTCTTGGTCTAGCGCCACTCGTCCATCTCTCAGTAGTCTTTTGTAGCACCAAAGGTGGTTCCTGACTTTATTTCTATCCAATTCCGGCATGTTCATGATCTTGAGTATGCGCGATGGGCGAGCCAAACTGATCCCTAACTGTTGAACTGCATCAACAAATTTGCTATGAAGCTCCGAGGTCCAATAAAACCTTGTTTTCTTGCTAGCCGAAGTAGGGTTGGCAACTCGGCGGCTACTCTTCGTGGAATCTGGTCGTGTTGAACCGCCTCTATCTTGGTCTAGCGACGTTCGTCCATCTCTCAGTAGTTTCTTGTAGCGCCAAAGGTGATTCTTGACCATATTTTTAGTCAGTCCCGGCACGTTCATGATTTCGAGTATGCGCAATGGGCAAGCAAAACTGATCCCCAACTGTTGAACTGCATCAACAAATTTGCTATGAAACTCCGGGGTCCAACGAAATCTTATTTTCTTGCTAGCCGAAGTGGTGTCAGCAACTTGGCGGTTACTCTTCTCGGAATCTGGTCGTGTTGGAGGTTGCTCTGGAGGGGATTTAGTGGTCTCAGATCGGCTGGTCATGATGGTGAGTTCATCATCGAGCGGACCCGACTTGTCATGACGCATGTTCCCTTCCACAATGGGCGTCGACTTTGACCTTATAGCACTAGTTTCCTCTTGTAGATCCTCGGCGGTACCCGCCTGTTCCGAAAGATGTTGCGAAGGGCATTGCAACAAATGAGCATTATAAACCCCCAGATCTGGCTCTTCAGTGAATACTCCGTCCGTGGGAACAGGGTTACCGCACTCCAGGCAAATAGCGATGCTTAGAGCTTTTTTGTACTGAGTGTTTTTTATTCGAAGCTTTTCATTTTCCTCCCTTACAACCGCTAACTCGTGCCGATCGCGTTGTTGCTTCAGCCGGGTTCGTTTGTTTTCAAACCAGCACTTGACCTTCCGAGGCTCCCACCCTATCTCCTGGCCCATTTTGATTTTCTGTTCCATGTCCGGATAGGGGTATTCCCTGAAAAACAATTCGAGTTTATGGACTTGACCTGAAGTGTTGCGTTTGAGATATTCCCCTTTCTGACGCTGATAACCGTCGCGGGTACTGTTCTCGTTAACCAAGCCGCGGGTTTCATCATTAGAAGGATCGGTCTCCATGGCCCTCGTGTTAGGTTCGGTCCTGAGATCTTCAAACTCTTCCAGCAGCTCAAGCTCGGAGACCTCCAAGTCTGGCGCTTCCAGTAAATGACAGAATCCCTTGAACATTTTGACCGGGATATCACTGTTTGATTTTCCGTTAACTCAGCTTTCTTTGTTCCTCCTTGGATCTTCACTTTCTCTGCAAATTCTGAGAGGTTAAAGGAGCCGGATCACCGTTCTTCGATCAAAGGTGATGGCTACCCGACGAGCGCTCTTCTCAATGTTTCGAGATTCCCACTTCGTCCTTTTGTGATAGCTACTTGACGAGCGTTTTTCTCAAGGCTTCGTAATTCCCACTTTGTCCTTTTTTGCTCTTTTCTACGTGAACGGAGCCTGAAGATCTCTTGCGTTGATTTCTCTTTGTCGAGCACTACGCTTGTCCCCCTGGCCCAGTCTCTAGAGTAACAAGCCTGCCCACCTTTCGGCGCCATTATGTTTCGTAAAACCCGAGATCACAGGACGGTGGTGGATTCGTGACTCATCGGGGATGCATTAACGAAACCCGCTTGGCTCTACTGCACATAAAATATTATTACCACTTCTCCCTGTACTCGAGCATTTATAAGGTGATAGATTGATGTCAAGAAGATTAACACTTTAGCCTTATCAGACTCAGCCTCTCAAACACTCTTCACATTCTCACTCTCTTCTCCGTCATTCCATCGCATATGGATTCCTCCTCTATGCCTGTTGCCTTACCTGAAGCTTCGACCCAATGGGAGAGATTTTACCACCTCTTGGGTAGGGGTTATGGCTACATAAACAATCATCCTGAAGCTGAGGTTGAAGTTCGTACTCTGATTCCGGCCCTGGATACTGCGTGTATTGAAGGTACGAAACTGCAAAGGGAGTTTGTGATCTTCCCAACTCTCTTTAACAATTTCATGCAGGCTTACGAAGTTGCTAGCCGGGAGGTCACTTTGGCTGGTATCGTGCGAGCCCGTTATCAGGACCGAACTGAGTCCCTGATGTTGGCCATGCTGACGGCCGATAACCATAAAAGGGCTGTTGAATACGCCCACGCCCAGGTTTCGATGCTGGTCCGTGAGAGGGACAACTTGGTGGAGCGTCTGGCTCTTTTTGACACCGCCTTTGAGCAAGACCAGCACAACTTCGTGCTGAGGTTCCAGTGTGCCTGGTTGGAGGAAAGGCTTGAAGACCTGAGCATGGATATAGCTCGCGGGAGGGTGCTGGCTCATGACTTAGAGCTTGAGTTCGAGTACTATGACACCAAGGTGAACGAACTTAAGGAGAAATGTCGTCTCCTTTTCTTCAAGCTTGTAGACCTCGATTCCCGGAGTGTGGGTTGTAAGCAAGGCATGGATAGCATGGAGAGTCAGTTAAGCTTTTTTGTGATGCTTGTCAGAACTCATTTTGGGTTTACTGCTCCCCCTCAGTGATCCACTTGTAAACTTTCCTGCTGAATGAAATAAATGCGAGTTTGTTTATATATGCTCTTTCATTCTGCATTGTTGACTAGCCAAGAAAGGTTTTTGCTTTCGGATCTACGCGACTCCTTTTTCGCCTGTGTCAACAGATTGACTACGCATCATTCTCACAGCCCGACGCTTTATATTTGATTGACCTGAATGCCTCGTGAGAAATAGATTTGTAGTTGCTCGAAACTTAAAGATTGCCCCTGATTTTGCGGTCATTGCGTTTGGGGCCGCTAGTAATCTTTCACTTTCGAGCTCGATCACATTCTGCTAGTAACTCATGCTATCAATTCTGCCTTCACGCGTCGGGGCTGATTTTACCTTGAACTTAATAACAAGGAATTACCGTATACACACGAGATGACGTTTGCGAAAAACATTATGCAGAATCAACTCTAGTTATTGAAGAAACAAACGCATGCACCGATGAGAACTTTACAATAGGAGATACATTCTTCTCGCGTACATCCCCTTCTTTCTTGGGGCATGTCCAATGACTAACCAGTCTGGCCTCAGCTTAGGTGTGCCATTACCAAGTGCAGATCATGGTTGCCAACCTTTAATAGCTTCCAACTGATCGAACCAGGTATCAAGTCCTTCATCGAAGAAATCACCCGACCCCTCGAACGATTGATGTGTAGGTTGAGCTGCATCGCCCGACGGGTTCTTCGAACTGGAACCTCCATCTTTGTCTGGGATTATAAGAGGAGATTTGATCGATTGACTACCACAAGCATCTCCCACTTGGGGATTAGGGAAATAAGAGTGCTCCAAGCTTTCTCCCATTAGATCATCTGAAGCCATATGCTCTGATTGGGCAAACCCTTGAGCACTGGGCGTGGTGGGCTGATCTGCGACAGGATGAACACTGACTAGCTGCTGCTCGGACGGAGGAGTGCTTACTCGTTGCACTTGTGATGCGTGTTCTTGAGGAATATTGAAATGACTCGCGAGGATATCCTGATCAAATCCCCAATAGTCGTCCAGATTCGACCGGGCCTCATTTGTCATAAGGGTGCTGGGTTCGCAGCCGAGTCTATTGCTCGGATTCAGTTCTGCATAACGCTGTCCTAACGCCCTTCTGTAGCAACCAAGGTGATTCGCGACTAATTGCTTGGTAAGTCCCGGTACGTTCATGACCCTAAGTATGCTTGTCGGACCTATGAAGTCGAGTCCTATCTGTCGAACTGCGTCCAAGAACTTGAGATGAAGCTCCGGGGGCCAAGTGAATTTCTTCTTCTCGTCGTCCAGAGTGGCGTAGATAGCCTGCCGACTAACCTCTAACTCCTCTTGAACCGTATCTGATCTTACCGGAAGCTGTTGTGGAGGAGATTCATGGGCTTCGATGAGGTGACTCCGATCATAACGACACGTATCTTCTTCCTCCGAAGACACTGGTATAATTTCTGTAGGATCGATCTGCTCATGCGCGCCATTAGCAGGATCTGATTGTACCGGAGATGGCTCAAGGGAGCAGGGGGATAAATGAGCACCTTCCATCTTCGTAGAAGGATTACTGGGGAACAATTTACTGAGGGTGGTAGGGCCACCGCAGTCAGGGCAGGTAATAGTACTGAGAATTTTCTCATACCACATGTTTTCCATTTGAAGGTGTTGGTTCTGCTCTTTTAGGGCCGTGATCTCCTTACGCCTGTGTTGGACACCTAGTCTGAAACGTCTATTCTGAAACCAAAAATGGATTCTCATAGGATTCATTCCCAGCTTCTGGCCCAATTCAATCTTTTGTTCCTCGTTTGGGCAAGGGCATTCATCGAAGAAAGCTTCAAGCTCCTGGATTTCTTTCCGAGCGTAGCGCTGGCGACCTTTTCTTTTCCGGGGTTGAGAGTCGTGGCCACTGCCGTCGTCACCACTGCGATCTTGATGTTCGTCACCGGCGATGTTGAGTTCCATGGCTTCGATGTCGAATCTGATTCTAGAGAATTTGAGGTCTTTCAACGAACTCGTCACTCGGGGTTCTCTGTTCTCTTTTGTATACTCGCTCTTTCGATTTGTTGCCTCCTTTTCCTCGAAAGCTAGGTCTGTTCAGCGTTCTGTTTTTGAAACGACGGAACTGTTTACCTCCTGCTCAGCTTTCCGACACGAAGGGGTAACCAAATCCTTCCGCGGCTTCTTCGATAGTAGCGCTCGCCTTTCACTTTTCCTCGATAGTCATGCCTGTTCAGCACTGTCTTCTCTTTTTAAGTGGCAGAGCTGTTCACTCGCCGCCCAGCTTTATGCGTGATGGAACAACACAATCCTTTCGCGGCTTCTTCGATAGTTGCGCTCGCCTTTCACTTTTCCTCAATAGTCATGCCTGTTCAGCACTGTCTTCTCTTTTTAAGTGGCAGAGCTGTTCACTCGCCGCCCAGCTTCATGCGTGATGGAACAACACAATCCTTTCGCGGCTTCTTCGATAGTTGCGCTCGCCTCCCTCCCAGCTTTAATAATGGCGAGACCGAATTTGTCAGGCCTGAAATTGCGGATCAGGACATGTCTGATGATTCACGGGAGGAGCAGCCCTCGCTTTACATTAATTAACCCGGCTCCACAAGCATTATTGCTGCAACTTTTCTCCACTCTCGAGACGCTATAAAATGCGGAGTTGGTGTTTGGGAGATTAACGCTCTCATATAATTTGCTTCCATCCTCTAATCGCTCCACTACACACATCTCCGTCGAAAATGGCTTCTTCCCAAGTTCACACTTTCTCAGCCGAAGCTTTGACTCGATGGAAAGAGTTCTATAACCTCTTGGGTCGAGGCTACGCTCACATAGCCGATCATCCCGAAACCGAGGATGAGATCAGAGTCATGTTCGGGGACCTGGACATCACCTCCCTCGAGGGTACCGCGTTGGGGAGGGAATACAATATTTTTCCAACGCTCTTTACGAACTCCTTGGAGGTCTACCGCGCTGCTCATCGGGGAGTTACCGTGGCTCGTGTCTTGCGAGCCCGTTATGAGGATCAGTCCGACCGCCTAGCGTTGGCTGACTACCTGGCCGATAGTCACAAAAAGGCTGTTGAGTTCGCCAAAGAGCGGGTTTCGACATTGCTACGCGAGAGGAGGAATCTGGTGGAGGACTTAGCTCTATCTCTGGCTACCTATGAGCGCGATCGACGTAATGCCCTGCTAAGGAATCGGAGCGAGTGGCTGGAAGAAAGGCTCAACGGCATAAACGAGGATATAACTCGTGAGAATGGACTTGTTCGGGACTTGGAAGCAGTCGCCGAAGATCACGAGACTCAGGTTGTTGCAGTCAATGATGAACGCAAACGCCTCCACCTCAGGCTTGCGGACCATGATACGCGGAGTGGTGCGTATAAACAAAGCATCCATAACCTGGAGGGCCAGCTGGGCTCCTTTGTGTCGTTGATTAGGGCTCACTTCTGCTTTACTTTTCCACCCCAATGAATTGTATGATCTGGTTTGGGCAAGAATGAATGAAAGCCCCTGTGTTTGTTTTAGCTTTTATATGATCCATTTCTTCGAGCATCCGGACATCTTAGACTTGGATGAGCCGATCCATAATAAGTCGAGTAGATGTGTTCTGATTTTCTAACTCACTCATGGTCAGATGAAAGAATAGCCTCAGACTTATCCAAGAAAAGATTTCTTTATGCTACTTGTTTTTCACCTGCAAATGAAAAGACCGAGTCAAAAGGAATAATCTGAAAAAGAAAGCATAGACCCCTTTCAATCTTATGCTTTCTCGTAATTAATAATGACAAGAACTTTTACAAGGGTTTTAATCTTGTGCGAAAAGTTTTTATCAATATTCCTCGAAAGAAAGCATACTATTGAAAGGAATGTAATTCACGATAATTGCTTTTGACCAATATTCAGAAGAGCGAATTAGTCAAAAATGCAAGGCATAACGACGTGTTTTTAAATTTAATTGAAGATACGGCATCCAAATCAAGGCCGTTTTGTTAAGAACTAGAGCAATTTGGACATCTATCTCGTCATTAAATTCGAAATAACGTCAATACTCTTGATCAATTATCGTGGATTACTTAGTGACGTATGACATGCATGGACCAATTCAAGTGTATAATTCCTTCTAGCGAAATTGGGGTTGGATTACCCTGTACGACCAAAAAGGTCGTGTAAGATTTTCAACTTTAGTTTCCTCTAAAGGAATTATAAACTTGACTTGGGAGTATTCGGATGATTAGAGAAAATGCCACTATCACATTCCCATGACCCGTCAAAAGAAATACAACCGAGTTCCATCTGAATGTATACACCAATAGATCCCTAATACAATCACTCTAAGGGGTGAGATAGAGAAAGCCTCGATAAAAATAAACCCTATACAAGAGGACTAGTAATGGAAAATGAAACCAAGGAATGTGATCCTAACGTTTAAGGATGCCCCAAGTTCGATCTGTGACTTCCGGATCACTTGCCCCAACTCGTCATCTTCATTGGACGATATCTCAATAATGTCCATAGTAGGCTCCTTTGTTGCTCACTCGGTGTTCGCCATGGGATATCATCCTCCTCGTCTTCTATCAAGGACGTTTGGGAAAAACACATGCATCTATCCTTGAAATGGCATTTAATCTAATCACCAGAATGCAATGAATGAAATGCCTATATTTATATGAACTGTAATAGTTTTGAGGGATAGAGAGTCTTACCAACCCAACTCGTCGACTTATGTGCGATTTTAGGTGTACCAACCGCCCAAAGACATGCGCATGAGACAAGTGATGGTGAACTTCTAAAAATCAGAGGGTTTGGCACCTAAGGTTAAGGTTCCCACCTCGAGTTCTAGAAAGAGCCGATTCCATTGCACAACTATCGTTGCATTGGGACTCAATCCATAGTTCGAAGCGAGCGGAATTGAGAAGTGGATTACCCCGTGTTTTTCCTCACGGAGATTCCATTTTCAATTCCTTCTATTGTGTTCATAAAGGCGGCGCCTGGGGTTTTAGGCGCGATTGTGTGTGTCCATGTGTCGTGATCATCACAATGCAAGTCATGCACAACAGTTTATCAATCAGCACTTCAAATCATCCACACAACATACATTCCTACGTCCAACCTGCATAAAACAAAGTTAATCACAGACTACCCCCCTTATTACTCCAATCTGCAAAAACATATAACACCTCAAGGGTTAAAGTACGTACCTCACCTTGAAGAGCATCTGCATAAAACATGTTAGAAAAATCAATCAACTTTTTAATCGGCTCAAGTTCTCTAAAGTCCCCAGTGGAGTCGCCAGCTGTCGCGACCCGTCCGAAGCGGACGCGGCTAATGGATTACCGATCGCGGGTCTTGGATCGGCGCGGGCCCTCCCAGGCCCATACCAAATCGCGGCGGGAGTATTTTTCAAAGGGATTCGACGATAACAGTCGATCGCTTTCGACCTTAGTGTGGTCGTGGTGGCATGTGCAACTTGTGCATGCATTTGGAGTCGCCACCGGTCTTTCTTGGAGGGTAGACCGAAAACCTTATTGACCGATTGGGAGAGATCGATCAATTCTGCGGAACCAGAGATTTTGGGTTCGGGGACTTGGTTACGTCGGTGTCATTACCAACGCCCTTTCGGTACCTAACGCGAGTGATTTTCCTAGCTAAGAGTTCATGCATGCGCAATTTTAGGTGAGGTAGGCTTGATTCTGGGTTTCATGCAGATTGGAAGACTGTTCCTATCAATCACAATCAATTTAAATGAAAGCGCAATCAAGTACATAAATAAATCACATCAATGCACATCAATTCAAATCAATGGCTTCCTAATATAGCCATAAGGGTTTAGGGAAGATGTGATTTCGGACCAGGGGTAAAATGGGAAGATTTGGGGACGATTAGCCCGAAGGGCAAAATCGTCAATTTTGGAAGGTTTGGATACCGAATTACCCAAAATATTCCATGGCCAGTTGTTTGTGGCCATTTCCCATTTTTGAGAATTTTTTGGAATTTCTTGATTTTTCTTCAATTTTTGGAGGACGATTCGCCCAAAAGGCGAAATTGTCATTTTAAGAAAGGTCGGGGTTCAAAACACCCGGAATGAGTCTTAGCCAGTTGTTTGTGGCCATTTCCTATTTTTTGGGATTTTTTAGAATTTTTCTGAATTTTCCGAATTTTTTTGAATTTTTTTATGATTTTCTATTTTTTTTAATGATTTTTGAATTTTTTATTATTTTTTTATTATTTATTTATTTTATTTTGTTTAAAAAAAAAATATTTTCCGGGTCCAGGTCGAGTTTTCAGATCCAGACCCGCATTAGGCTACTGGGCTTGATCCAATACGTGAGGTAGGACCTGAAACGGGCCAGGTTTGCACAAGGAAACCAGGCCCATTTTCCTTTCTTTAAAGCTACCGAACCAAATCGCCTAGGCCCAGTCTTCTTCCGCCCAACACTAACGTCGGCCCAGCTCAAAATAAACTACACAACCAAAATACACTAAACAACAAAGCCCAACATGAGAATAGATCTCACCTACTGTTCATCATCTTCACGTCCGCTTCCTGCATGAAAACTAGACCGAGCTCGCCGCCACCAAGGACTTGAGCTCCACGATCCGGATGCTTCGGGATCCTCTCTGCGTCAGGGCCCAACCGCTGCGTCCCGTCGCCGGCGACCAGGTCGCTCGACGCCGCCGCCGCCTCCGAGACCTGGCTCCTCGAGTCCAGCGACTTCCCCCCCGCCGGAGGATCGTGATCTTTTCCATCACAAGGTCGGAGGATCTCTCCTGTCTGAGGTCGTCGGAGCTGGACCTCGAGGTTGACGGCTCCGACTGGTCGCGGACGAACCGCCTCCGCTGAGGCTTAAAGCCGTTCGTCATCCATCGACGAGTTGCACAAACTTTGGGAACAGAGGAAATTCAGCACTGGCGCCAGGTTTCTGCTTGCTTGGTGTCGCGACCTAACAGCAACTACTAGTGACAATAGCAACGGTGTGGCTTCCGGATGGCACAACGATGGTCCCTCGCTCGGCGGATGGATGGCCGCTCATGATGCTCTCGAAGGATAGATCGTCAGCGCAAGGCTAGTCGGGTGGTGGCTGACTTCGACGAACTCGTAGTGGCTATCAATGACGGTGAAGGCTACTCGGTGATAGACTCGGTAGTCAAAGTCTCAGTGGACTTCTCAGCAAGGCGGCTTGATCAGCGTTGGGTCGTCTCGGCCTCTACTGTGATGAAGGCTCTCTGAACAGAAAGAAGACCGGGAAGGGAGAGGTCCGCCTGGCACGAGGCCGACGAAGTACCATAGCAATGGTTCGAGCTCGGTTGTCGAATCGCTGTGGATGCAAGGAGTTGGAGCGGAAACGTCAAGGAGCTGCAGGGACGCCGAGAGGTATAATGGCTATGGAGGCGTCTGATGCGGTGGTCTCCCATGCAGCTGGAGGCGTCCATCCGAAAGCCTTCTTGGACAGCTCTCGACCACCTTCTCAGATTTCGCGTAGCCCCTCTCTCTCTCCCGAGCGCTACAATGGCCGTCGTACCGTTCATCCCTTTCCACTTCGCGATCTGCTGGTTCTATTCGCCCATGATGATTTTTTTAGCCATCCCCCTTCCCAATGGTCCTCTGGTTTTCTTTTTTTTATCAACCCCCCACCAAGTTGTCTCAAGGACTTTGCCTCTTTCGGCTCTCCTTCCCCTTTTTTAATGTTTCTTTTCTTCATGCACTCCACCCAATCCCACGAGCATTCTCCATTGTCTATTCTTTTGTTCATTTTACTATTTTTAATGCCCTTAGCCTTTCCGCGCCACTCAAAATCCCTTAGTGGAATCCAATTGTGGATGGCCTTTTATATTATTCTGCTATTATTTTATTTATTATTACTTACCGTTGTCTTTCGGGAGATGCCACGAATCGCAGATTTACTTTCCAAATTGGTATATAGCACTAGCAAAGATAAATTTTTCAAAAATGAATTAATTAAAAAAAAACTATCAGAATTGAGGTGTCAACATTGACCCTTCAGGCGGTTCTACCTCGGTTGACCCTTCAGGCGGTTTCTACCATGAGTTGACCCTTCAGGCGGTTTCTACCATGGTTTGACCCTTCAAGCGGTTTCTACCTTGGTTTGACCCTTCAGGCGGTTTCTACCTTGAGTTGACTCTTCAGGCGGTTTCTACCTTGTGCTGACCCTTCAGGCGGTTTCTACCTTGTGTTGACCCTTCAGGCGGTTTCTACCTTGGTTTGACCCTTCAGGCGGTTTCTACCTTGGTTTGACCCTTCAGGCGGTTTCTACCATGAGTTGACCCTTCAGGCGGTTTCTACCTTGGTTGACCCTTCAGGAGGTTTCTACCTTGGTTTGACCCTTCAGGCGGTTTCTACCTTGAGTTGACCCTTCAGGCGGTTTCTACCTTGGTTTGACCCTTCAGGCGATTTCTACCTTGAGTTGACCCTTCAGGCGGTTTCTACCTTGAGTTGACCCTTCAGGCGGTTTCTACCTTGGTTTGACCCTTCAGGCGGTTTCTACCTCGGTTGACCCTTCAGGCGGTTTCTACCATGAGTTGACCCTAAGGCGGTTTCTACCATGGTTTGACCCTTCGGGCGGTTTCTACCTTGGTTTGACCCTTCAGGCGGTTTCTACCTTGAGTTGATCCTTCAGGCGGTTTCTACCTTGGTTTGACCCTTCATGCGGCTTCTACCTTGAGTTGACCCTTCAGGCGGTTTCTACCTTGAGTTGACCCTTCAAGCGGTTTCTACCTTGGTTTGACCCTTCAGGTGGTTTCTACCTTGAGTTGACCCTTCAGGCGGTTTCTACCTTGGTTTGACCCTTCAGGCGGTTTCTACCTTGAGTTGACCCTTCAGGCGGTTTCTACCTTGAGTTTGCTTTGAAAAGGGGTCTCATGACGAGGGTTCTCCACGTCCGATGAGACTGCCTGATTTTTGAAAAGAGGTCCCGAGACGAGGGTTCTCCAAGTCTGATGGGATTACCTGATTTTTTTGAAAGAGGGGTCCCGAGACGAGGGTTCTCCACGTCTGATAGGACTGCTTAATCTTTTGAAAAGGGTTCCCAAGACGGAGGTTTTCCACGTCCGATGGGATTACCTGTTTTTTAAAAAGGGTTTTCCCATGACGGAGGTTTTCCACGTCCGATGGGATTGCTTGATTTTTAGAAGAGTTTTTCAACACCCCTCCTTTTTTGAAAAGGATTCTCATGGCGTGGGTTCTCCACGTCAAAGGAGATGACTTCTCTTTTTTCTTTTGAAAAGGGTTCTTCCTTCCTTTTTTGAAAAAGATTCCCATGGCGTGGGTTCTCCACGCCAGAAGTGATGTTTTTGACTTCTTTTGGAAAAAGGGTTATGCCCCCCCTTCTTTTGAAAGATCCCGGAATTTGTTGAGAATTTAATTTTGAGGCAGTGAAAGATTTTATTTTGACAAAACTTCACTTGGGTCTGTTGAGGCGACATTCTGGGAGTTGGGTTCTCCAAGTATCCTGTAGAAAGTTTGGACCTGCAAATTCTCCTCAAAGGGTATTAGTTTGGGACCCGAGTTTTTCAGGGATCCTGTAAAAATATCAAATGAATGTACTCCCTTCCATGGAGCATATGTTTTTCTAGGATTTGGGGTCTCCAAAGATCCTGCAGAAAAATAGATTTGTAAGTTCTTCTCTTCAGAGCGAGGCCTTCTTCTGGGGATTTGGTGTCTCCAACGGATCCTGCAGAAGTTCGAGCCTGAAAGATTTTTCTTCACCAAGAAAACGTTAGCAATCTTTGGGAAGACGACGGTTGTCCATCTGACAAAACCGTATGATTTAAGTTTTAATCATGAAATGTGCATTTTGATGCTGGAGGTTATCCAAATGCATTCTTGCAACATGCAAATGTGATCACAAATCCCTTGCACGGAAAATCTGGATCCAACAATTTGAAGATTCCAAAAAGAGTTGGCTCAAAACATCAATTGGAATATTTCTCGACAAGGAGGTCATCTCACCTGCTTTGAGATAATGGCTTTTATAGGGGATGCACTTTCCCTACTAATCCGTGCCTAGGTTTTAGGCTCATTCGCAGCGCATACATCTTGATCGATCGAGAGGTCTTCCATGGGACCGTAATGTTGGGTTTGGTATTGGTCTTCAAGGAGGACTCATTTTTGAGTCAAGGCCATTGAACCAAAGTTTTCACCATCTGCTCCGGGTTTACAAATCAAGAACCCTGCAAAATGAGAAAGAAATAGTCTTGCTCGTACTTCTTTGAGCTAAGCTATGTGTTAACCTAAGTGTCTTAGTCAGAGAAGACTGTTTCAGGGTTATGATGTTGGTAGGATTGGGGACCGAAAAAAGGCTTGTTTTTGGCTCAGAATTCGGGAAGGGTTTGACATTGGTGATCATTGCAAATCTGCCGCATGTCCTTACCTTTCTCCATCTTCAGTCTTTGAGGTGTGCGCCCGCTTTTAAGGTGTGCACAAGTCCTTTAGAGAACGTCTCTTGTGGTATTAAGAGATTGACAACTCTGTCTGTGTTTTTGCTCCACGGCTGACATCATTTGGGGAGCAGTCTTTTTGATCTGACTCATTTAGGGGTTTTTCTCTCTTCCCAACTAGGCTTTATTGGGGATCAATCAAACAGTTTTCACGAGCATCAGCCTTGCTTTTACCAGGCACTTTGCTTTTTCTTGATGCTGGGGATTTTTTTTTTAATCTTTCATCATCATTTTTTTTAAAACACCTCGTTTTTCTCATTTTCAGGGGATCGTATGTCTAAGGTCTAACAAGGTTAAGCATTAACTTAGGAGTTTCTCCGTAAACCCTAAGTCTTGAACTCCTCCGTTCTTGAAGTGATCTGCCTTTGTCTTGAAATTTGCAATGATCACCAACGGGTTTATGAAATGAATTTGCAGGCTCAACTTGGCTGTGCAAATGATAAACGTGTGTGGGATAGAGAAATGAACGCTTCTCGTCATCCTATGGCACTTGGATTACCATATAAACAACACACAAAGATTAATGTTAGTCTAAGCAAGAAAATTTCTAACTATTTTCTCCTGATGTTGCTGGACTCACCTCCATTTTGCCCCGATGTAGGGTGGTTCTTGACAGGGTTGAGAATGAAAGCCGCCGTTCAAAGGGGTTATCAATGGTCACCTGTAGTATTTGAGGATATGGAACGAATGCCTCCGTCATCCCAATCCACGTAATTGCTGCGAATAATCCCTACTTCCGTAGGTCCAGATTTCGCTATTTGATTCGCTCCACTAATCTCTCCAGTGTGTGTAGGACGTGTTTGGACTAGGCTTTGCCTCTTGTCTTTTGAGAAAACGTCATTTTGAAAGTTTTGAACAACTTTTGATTGGAAAAAATCTCTTTCATTTTCTCCAAAAATTTTACCCGTCAAGGGGATTATATGATGCACCATGCATGTTCTTATTCATGTTCAGACAACCTCCTGTTTTAAAACATGGATGCCACTGAAGTTAGAATTCTATGTCTTTTCTAGACATCAGATTCTGAAAGTTTTTCTTTTTCTCTCTGTTTTTTTTGTTTAACATCTTCAATGGATTGGGGAAAGTGATACTTACCTGTCCACCGTGGCTGGAGATCCCTGAAAATGTAAAACAATCATGTCATTGTATGTTCACAAATTTTTCAAAACAATTGGAACGATACATCTTACCCTTGGTCATGTGTTCCAACGGGTAATACATGGGACGTAAACAGCTGTTTCGCCTTGTTGGCGAGCCCCTGCCAAAGACAAACATTAAGTGTCAGTTTGCGTTTCAAAATTCAAGACAAATTGGAACGACACCGCCTTGTTCTTGCTTTGCGTTTTCATTTGAACACAAACGCGCGGCTTGCAGAAGTTGGCCATCTATCTTGTGGCCATGATCCCTCCGTCTGGTTAGCAATGAATCCTTCTTAAGGATTTGCACTGGAGGAGATCCATTCATATTTTTGGACGCATTCCAGCGCCGCTCTTCATAGTTCCCTCCATTGGGTCTTATAATCAAAGACCATTTCTTGGAGTCCGGACTTCTAAGGTCGACAATTCTATTCGCCTCCCTGTCGGCGAGTTCTTTTCCTTTGAGGCTTTTTGGTGCCAACAATCCTCTGTCCATCCTGACGGCGAATCCCTGTCAACGATAAACATTAAGCATTAGTTCGTGTTCCGACATTCAAGATAAATCGAAACGATACTGCTTTACTCTCGCTTGGCGCCTCCATTTGAACACAGATGTGAAGTTCGTAGAAGTTGGCCTTCTAGCTTGTGGTCATGATCTATCCATCTGGTTGGCAACGAATCCTTCTCTAAGATTTGCACTGGATGAGATCAATTTGTGCTTTTGGACATATTCTACGTCATTTTCCAAGGTTTCATTTCCTGGCATCCTGCCCCCTGAAACTGATATTTCTTTTCGCCTCCATGTCGGTGAGATCCTTTCTTTTGTGACTTTTTGGCGCCACCAATTTTCTGCCGAATGAGAACAAACTCATGTTAAGCATGGGATCTTCAGAGATCAAGTTGGGACGATACAAAGTTACCGTTCACCCAGGTTGGTATCCCAAGGATTAATTCTGATGCGAACGACTCTGCAATGGCGTCCATTGACTTTGCCGGAGAAGACACATCTTTCTTTGTCCAGCGTATAAATGATTCACTCGCCCTAGTTAGGCGTGATTTGTCATAACTAGGTGACGCTTGCCCCAGCTAACTTCATTTTTGCATTTTGCTGCAATCCCCATCCTCTTTGGGGATGTCTTCTCTCTTGGGACTCATGGTGATGTCTTACTGACGTATTCATCTCTTTCGTCGATTGTTGACGTGCCACATTTGGTGGGGGTCATTTTAGTATCGTATACTGATATGGACAATGAATGTTGCTTCATCTCGTCTGCATTTGTGGGTGTTGTTCGTGAGATAATCCTCGATCACGTTAACAACTGTTTTGCCCCAGTTGGGCGGCCTCTATCTTGGCCACATGCCTTAGCACTTTCCATGTTTGTTGGCGATTTTCAATCCAATTTGAAGAAGTCCATGCACCTGCACATGAAGAGACAGGCGTAGGTCCTTATCTGATTTGAAATTTCAGGAAAGAGATACTCCCTTCGAGGTTTTGTGTTTCCAACATTTGAAGGGACTGTGTTCTTCAAGTATTTTGCCCCGGTAAGGCTTGTCTTGATGTTTGTTATCTCTGGGTTTGATAACCCTGGTCCGATGCACTTTCCTGGGAGTTCATGAGAATTTTCCCTCAGCTTGGCTTCTCGAAGAAAATGGGGGAACTTGCCTCCATGGATTTTTGTCGATTCTGGTCGTCTATCTCAATTGCCAAAGTCTTTGATTATTTTCTTCTGTCTCTAGGCAGCTTGACATTCTTGGGATTTGTCATGTGGCGATTCGGTGATTGCCTGTCTCTAGATAGCTTGACAGTCTTGGGATTTGTCGTGTGGCAATTTGGTGATTCTCTCAATCACAGTCGCCATTTGAGGTATTTGATGTCCCTCTGTTGAAAAGAAGAGACCTCATGAGTAAAGGGCATGTATAATTGACTATTGGAGTCGATACAATTTACCCTTGAAATTTGTCCTGCGGGAGCTAACATTTCTCCGTTTGGGTTCTTCGTATATAAGATATGTGCACGATATGCATGATGTATGTTATCTATGCTAGCGACGAAGAATGAATTCGTGCTTTCTACTCTACTCAAGGAAATCATTTTTATCAAATGTGTCAATCTGCAAAACTTGAATTTTTTTTTCAAGTGTTCTTTTTACAGAGATTTATAAATGATGAGAAATTTCTTCAGGTTTTCTCAAAGGTTTTGTTCACAAATTGAGCCATTAGAATGCTCTTGAAAATATTTAGCCAGAATGTATATATGAGATGCCATGAAAAGGGGTATTCCCTGTTTGTCTTTTGAAAGCACTGCATCCTGAGTCCTCTGCTTTTGATCATCATCTGAGAGGAAAAAGAAAGGAAGCATTATTCCCATATCAAGAAAATAATCATTTTGGAACGATACGTCCTTTACCAAATTGATGGCTCCGCATCATTCTCCTCTTCATTTAGAAGGGTTTAATGCATTTCGTCTTTGATGGATTTACTCCATGTCATAACGCTTCATGGGTGATGACTATAGCTTCGGGAGCTTTTCGTGTGTGTTACCATGGTGAATTCGGCATATCTGACCTTCGGTACCGTTTTCGAGTAGATGAGTGATTTGCCCCCAGCCACTGGATGCTTTGTCTGGGGCTGGCTGATTTAGTCGTAGGCAGTTTGATCATGCCGTGTTGATGTATTCCTGCTTAGTTGGAGTCGGTCCACTCAATGTCAGGTGGTTTTGGCACTTCGTACCTTTCAAATTCTCTGACGTCTGGTATCTATTCTGTGTTCTCTTTTGTGACACTAGATGATATGATCTTACGATCTTCCGAATATCTCAGCATTTGATGTTCTGCAACGTTTGACACTTCTTGGTCCCATCCATGCATTCCAAATTCTTCATGCATCTTTTGCCTTGTCATCGTTTCATGATGTCCCTCGAGCATCTTACTATTTAACATCAGCAAGCATGGGTTTACTTGTGGCTGAGTACTTCAACATCCTGAAGTGTTACTTCACAGGCAACAGTTTCCTTCATTGTGTCCTGTCGCATTCACCTTACGTTTTAACAATCTTTCAATCCACCTGCGCGATGAGAGGAAAGAACGAGTTGATTACTGCACAAGGAGCTTTAATTAAAACGACTACGGATTTACTATCCCCGCTCTAGTCACTTCGGTCATCCAAGACGATGAAAATTCTTCAGTGGTCCCATTCATTTTCATCATCACCTGCAAGAATGGGAAACCATATCAACTTATGAACAAATCAGTTCGATCTGGAACGGATACACCCTTTTTTGGCTTAGGGAGAGTCAATCCTAATTAGGTTGCTTCTTCTTCATAATTTGATTCATTTTGTCATAGCAATCCCCATGGGTGACATCTGCTGAAGGCATATTTCTTTCCGTCTTATAGGGAAGACAAATTTTTCTTCGTTTGTCTTTGACCATCTTATCCTGTAGACAAAAGACATAAAGGTCCCCGTCAGGTATAACATTCGAAGGGCTTATTGGAACGATTACATTTTCACCATCATTCCATGATCATCTTGCATGTGATCGGATGAGGGCATTTTCGACAAATATATGCCATGTAAAACATGTTTCTCGTGTCTATCCACAAATGGATTGTCCTTCTCTACCTGTTTTTCACCTGAGAGGAAAAGATAGGAAATATTATGCCGGTATCTGATTGAAAATCAATTAGGAACGATACGTCTTTACACTTGATCCGGCTGCCCCGGTCACGTGGCGTTTGCCCCAGTTGAGTGGGATCTGCTCCAATTGACTGCTTTGATCCACTTCACAATTTTTGCAATTCTCATTTCAATTTGGGGATATCTGCTGTTTGGAGTTTCCCATCTCTTTTCATCTTGGTGGGCTTTTGCCCAGTGTGCCTTCTTGGTGAGAAGTCGACTCCTTTGTCTGTCTTCAAACATCCATCCTAGTGGCTCGAGTTGTCGGCCAGTTTCAATCTTCTTGAAGCACCACTCCTGAGGATCAATAAAACATAGTCAGCAAATTTTCAAATTTAAAGAGATTAGATTACAACTAATTCTCTTCCGCATGTGGCTCCTTTGATTGCATGCTGTTCAACGTCTTGAAAGATGGCAAAATGCCCTCATCAGTTGACTGTTCAGGGTGGTCTAGTGCTTTTGACTTGCGACTAATTCTTCACACAAGTCTTTGGATCTTGATTCTAGAAAATACCTGTTCGAATGACTGGACTATGTTAGCAATGAAAGTAAAGCATAAATCCTTTCAATTTTATGCTTTCTTGCGAATAACGAAGATAATGACTTTTACACAAGCCTTAGCCTCATGTGAAAAGTTATTATCGATGTTTTTCAAGAGAGAACATAAAACTAAAAGGAGCGTAATCCATGGTTATTACTTTTGGCAAATTCCCAGAAAAATCTGCGGAATGTCCAAAAAGACAAAAATGCAATTCCAATGTATCCTAAATTCGATGAGAGATAGGACATCCAAATTGGAATTATTTACAGTAGGTAATTTGGACATCAGGTCTCCTCTCGAATTCAAGAAACATAGACGACTTTAGTTAATTACCAAGGATTACCAATGATGCATGCTATAGACTGGTTCAATTCCACGTTTGGTGCACCATGAAATGAAGGTTAGATTCTCGTACTTGGGTTAAACATGCCAAGTGTGAGTTCTAACGAAAATTTCATCTGGGTAAGACACGCAATTGAATCGGAAAATCCGAATGGTTGAGAAAAATTCCAGTGTCGCGTTCCAATGTCAAGACACTTAGACAATAATTAGAAATCGAGGTGTAGAAGATAAATGGGAGACCCACAGACGGGTGTTCCTTATAGACTCGATGATCCTGATAAAAGGAAAGGGACAATTGGAACGTGGCCCTTAAGAACCTAAAGAGATGTCCCAAGTCGGGTCTTCAGAGGACGGCACTTGGTGTTTTCGGTTTGGCTATTTCGGGTCTTTGTTTTCGTCAGATGCCCTTTTTATAATGCCCGGCGTGTGTCTCGGATTTGCTGTTATCGCATGTCCTTCAACTTTCGGTATGGTTACTAGATCATTCCTTAGACAGCCCGAAGAGGGTAAACTCCGTTGAATGTCCCGACAGTCTGATGGCGGATGACGCGTCGCTCATACTTGAATACGTCCGGGATGTGGGACCGACTTGGAGAGATCATCTCTTTTATCTATACTCTAAAATGGAATTGGACTCAACCATTGGACTTGAATGAATGCAGCATGTTGTACCAAATAAAAGGCTGCAAGTGAATTTAAATAGAAATGGCAGCACCTTACCATAAGTGGCGCTTAATAACTTTTTGGTTTTTAGGTATGCCAACCATCCACAATACATGCGCATGAGACAAGTGAATCTTAACTCTAAAAATCAAAAGATTGGGCTTGGTACCTAAGGCCGAGGTTCCCATCTCGAGTTCTAGAAAGAGCAGATTCCATTGCACAACTATCGTTGCATTGGGGGTCGATCCATAGTGTTGACACCTAAATTTTGACATATTATTATTATTCATTGCATAAAATTGGGGACTAATCATAGTCCCTAGCAAAAAAAATCATCATCAATTTTCATTTAGAGTAATTTAATTTTAGTTACATCGCATTTACGTTTACATCTAATTAGAACCGGGGCAGACGAATCGCCTTGAGCCCAATTGAGCTAATGGCATATAAGCCCGCGGCGATGAAAATTGGCTCGGACTCATTAAGTTTCGATTGCAAGGCAAAAAAAAAACAATTTGTATGGATTCGCGTGTGCTTTGATGGATAAGGAATAAAAACTAAGGAGGAAATAAAAGGGAGTGAATACAATTGATTTCGAACAGTGATTGGATCACGCAAAAATGGGGGGAAATAAATATAGGCAGATGCATGCATGATCAAAAAGGGCTTAGATTAATTCACTGGCATTATCTTGAGCGTAAATTAGATAGGTCGTCGAACATGATCCGGCGAATCCGTAAAATCACGAAGGAAATTGCTCCGTGATGTTTTCTTGCCTTAAAACTTAGGACTGAAAAAGGGAAGAACCAAGAAATGAAGAATATTCGGATCAGGGGAGCCGGACGTGTTATCAAAGGGGACAAAGAAAGGAAATACACATGTTCAGAAAAGATCTTCATGCGTAAATAGGGGGGTGAGAATGAATGAAATATGGTTTTTTTTCCTCTTACCTTTTTCACCTATGAGAACGCTCCTTCATAAAAGAAGAGCAGGTCTTTCAGAAGGGGGGATCGATTACTAAAAAAAAAAGAGGCACTCACACTCATCGCAGAGATCTCTCTCACGTCCTCTTCTCTCTCGTCCTCTCTCTCACCCTCACTTCGGTCCCCCGACGACGCCGTCGTGCTCGTGTATTTCTGCCCGTACCTCCTTAGCTCGACGACAACGTTATCCTTGCTCCTCAACGCGGTTCTGTTTGCGCCACCAATCCTGACGTCGGTTCTGTTCGCGCGTTTCTGTTAGCGTTGTCTTAAAGCTCTAACTTTCTACTATTTGTTCCAGAATCTTTTTTTTAAGGAAGTCAGGTGATAAATCAAACTCAAACGAGCGCGCTTCGGAAAAGGTGAGTCGTCAATCCTTGTTCGAAATCTATGCTTGCTAGCTGATTGTATGTGTTGGTTGTCTATATGCTTTGATCATGTTTATTTCTCGTGAATCGATAAAAAAAGAAAAAGAAAAAAAAAGATCTGAAATCTGTGCGCTGTCGCTGACCCGCCATGTTTATTTCTCGTGAATTGATCATGTTTATTTCTCGTGAATTGATCATATTTCTTCGTGAATCCAAAGAAAAGTAAGGATGAAGCACGCGTGGCAACTTTACCTGCTGCATCAAAGATATTGCTGAGTGATATGCTTATGATATTCTGTGTTTGGCTTTTTAGCGGCGGTGTAATCACGTCTCTCTTGGTTTATGATAAGAAGGAGAGGCCGTGGGGAGAGTTTGTTCATCTTCCCTGTTGCGAGCCTCATTGTTTGCTTTGTGTTTATCTTAGGTTGTTGGAGTCTGTACCTTTCAAGGTCTATTTTGTCGTGGCATTGGATCTGTTGGAACCATATTGTATTTTGGCTTTAGAGTTCAGTTAATGTTGCGAGATTTCTTAAAAAAATAAAAAAATCAAAGTGCATGAATTACAACTTGGGTTAATCAATTTCACTGGCACGAATTTCACATGCATTTTTTTGGGTCGAATTATGGATGCATGGATCATGGTTGATGAGAATTTTGGATGATGGTATGAATTCCTGATGGTCGAGTTATGGATAGTCGAAAATTTTAGGTTTATTAGATTTCAAATCTAATTGAATATTGATTCGATTGAATAATCGTTATCCTCCTCGTTTCATATGGATTTCGAATTTGATGTGGATTATTGTTTAGAATTCGAAATTTGGGTTCTTTGTCGTAAGCATAGATTTTTTTTTTAGATAATTTTGTGGATATGGGATTCGAATTTTTGAAAACTTTGAGGAAATCAGATTAATTTCAATCAAATCGGAATCTTGTGGCCTAATTTTCGAAATTTTAGGAATTACTTAAATCTTGCCAAATTCAAAGGATAATTTTCCTAAATTATGAAGATTTTAATCCAAAATAATATATCTTCTCAAATTTCGAAGATTGTCAGAAATTACAAAAAAAAAAAAATCCTAAAAGATGATCCTTCCTAATTTAGAAGATATAAATCCCTTGAGGATAGGAGCATATCTCCTTGATAAATTCGACTACCTTAGGTAGTCTTAAAAAATTCTAAAAAATATATATGCACATTTTTAAACAAACATGCCCATAATATATGCTCCCCTCGTGCCTTGTCCCTTCGAAGAAAAAAATTAAATCATTCGCCTACCCAAAATCTACTGGGGTGGATGTGATTTAAGTATAAGATATCGTGTTCTTTCCCTCTGGCAAGAGGGACGTTGTCGTCTTATAATCCTACTCGCGAGCTGACTCAAATTTTCGAGGATGTCGCGTTAAAGATTCTGCTCTAATCCGAATCTTCGGAAATGAGTGAATTATCGGAAATTCGGAAAATTAAGGTATATTATGGGCATTTTTGTTTAATTTTGTTCATTAATTCAAAAATCCAAAAAAATAATAAACAGAAAAACCAAAAAAAAAAATTCATAAACCAATCAGAAAAATGCATTGTCATGAAATTGGTACCGAAAGGGCATTAATTAATTAATGTAACCAAGTCTCCGAACTCACTATCTCTGGTTCGTAGAAATAAAATAGTTCTCCCGCTATTTTATTTAGGTTTCTAATCGACCTACCAAGAAACGATTAGTGGCGACTCCTAAATTACAAAATCATTTCAGTAAAACCTAAGTTACGAATTGGTAGGGCTTGGGAGAGTCCGTATTAGGTTAGTTAATTCATCTAATTAACCTAATAATCCATTAGCCTAATTAAAATTTTAGGTCGTGACACATAGTTCAAAATGAGCGGAATTAAAAATGGATTACCCCGTGTTTTTCCTCACGGAGATTCCATTTTCAATCCATTCTATTGTTTTCCTATAGGCGGCGCCCGGGGTTTTAGGCGCGGTTGTGTGTGTTCATGTGTCGTGATCATCACAATGTAAATCATGCACAACAGTTTATCAATCAGCGCTTCAAATCATCCACACAACATACATTCCTACGCCAACCTGCATAAGACAATGTTAATCACGGACTACACCCCTTATTTCTCCAAACTGCAAAAACATATAACACCTATCATGAGCGGACTCACCTCACCTTCAAGAGCGCCTGCAGGGTTAGAAAAATCACTCAACGTTTTAATTATGGCCTAAGTCCACTTGGGGTCTAGAACCATAGGTTCTAGAACAAAGGTCCCCAGCGGAGTCGCCAGCTGTCGCGACCTGTCCGAAACGGACGCGCTAATGGATTACCGATCGCGGGCCTTTCCACCATACCGGAGTGCGGATCGCGGGCTTTGGATCGGCGCGGGCCCTCCCAGGCCCATACCAAATCGCGACGGGAGTCTTTTTCAAAGGATTCGACGATAAGAGTCGATCGCTTTCGACCTTAGTTTTGTCGTGGTGGCATGTGCAACTTGTACATGCATTTGGAGTCGCCACCGGTCTTTCTTGGAGGGTAGACCGGAAACCTTACTGATCGATTGGGAGAGATCGGTCAGTTCTGCGGAACCAGAGATTTTGGGTTCGGGGACTTGGTTACGCTGGTGTCATTACCAACGCCCTTTCGGTACCTAACGCGAGTGATTTTCCTAATTAAGATTTCATGCAGGCGCAATTTTGGGTGAGGTAGGTTTGCTTCAGAGTTTCATGCAGATTTGAAAAAACTAGTCATATCAATCACAATCAATTTAATGAAAGCGCGATCAAGTACATAAATAAATCACATTGATGCACATCAATTCAAATCAATGGCCTCTTAGTATAGCCATAAGGGCTTAGGGAAGGTGTGACTTCGGACCGGGGGTAAAATGGGAAGATTTGGAGGCGATTAGCCCGAAGGGCAAAATCGTCAATTTTTGGAAGATTTGGATACCGAATTACCCAAAATATTCCATGGCCAGTTGATTGTGGCCATTTCCCATTCTTGAGATTTTTTGGAATTTCTTGATTTTTCTTCAATTTTTGGAAAACGATTCGTCCAAAGGGCAAAATCGTCATTTTAAGGAGGGTCGGGGTTCAAAACACCCGGAATAAGTCTTGGCCAGTTAATTGTGGCCATTTCCTATTTTCGGGGATTTTCTTGGATTTTTTTAGAATTTGTTTTTTGGAAGACGGTTTACCGGAAGGGTAAAACCGTCATTTTTGGAAAGATCGGGGGTCAAATGACCCGGAACAGGTCATGGCCAATTGAATGTGGCCATTTCCTATTTTTCGGAATTTTTTTAGAATTTTTCTGAATTTTCCAAATTTTTTGAATTTTTTTTATGATTTTACATTTTTTTTATTGAATTTTTGAATTTTTTATTATTTTCTGAATTTTTTATTATTTAAAAATATTTTCCGGGCCGGGTTGGACCCGGCCCACGCCTTTCGGGCGCCCGACCAGACCCTATTGGTCGGAGCCGGTCTAAAACGACACCGTTTTGATTTTTTAAGGATTTTTCTATTTTTTTTTAATCAATTTTTCGATTTTTTTATATATTTTCTTTAATTATCCGAAAATCCCTGGATCCAATGGTCCACATCGTACCACGCGGCTTCATCCTGTGCGTCCGATCTTCTACTAGATCGGACCATCGATAGAGAGCCACGTGGCCCTATCTCGACCATTGGATCAAATTAATTTATTTATCCGAAAATCATTTATTAATTCTGAAAAGATTTTTTAAATTTTTCCAAAAATCCTAGATCGCGACACGTGGCAACACCACGGCCATCCGATCTGGGCGTTTATTTTTATCTCGGCCCGGTCGCACACGCTGACGTGGCTGCTGACGTGGCACGCCACGTCAGCCGTTGACCGGACCAGATCTAGCCGGAGAAGACGACCGGCGCCGGCGAATCTCGCAGGCGCCTCGCTGGAGCTTCTGTTCTGACGTAAAACGTCGGTTCCGAAGCGCGATTCCGAGCCTAACCGACTCCCCATCAATCCCACATTAACATACAACCAAAACATGGCCCGAAGCACGTCGGAAACTACTTCAAAAGCACGGCGACCGAATCGGCGAGAAATTTGCAGAAAACTTTTTATCGTTCAAACTCAATTCCAACCGTTCAAATAGCATCCCAGGGAGGTTTAAGGACTTACCTGAGCTCCTTTGGAGGTCGGCGACCGCCGGAAATCCCTCGTCAAGCTCCCGTCCGAACCGTGACCGGCGAGGCTCCGAGTCCGGTTTTCCATCGCGTTTTAATGCAATACAAAGGGTAAGCCGGGCTCAGAGACATGTATAATGAAGCTTTACAATCAAACTTGTGACAAATAAGGCCCGGCCGAGACTCAAAAATTCGAATGCTCATTTAGGCATTCTGTCGAACACATGATGTGCGCGCGTAGAATGAAAGTCGGGAGGATATACTGACCTGTTCCGGGCTCGACGACGGCGGCTGAGGCTCTGGTAAGGCTCGTTGGGGTTCGGGGAAGCTCCTGGGTGGCCGCTGCTTTCTCAACCTTGCCTGAACTCTCCTCCCCCTCTCTCACCCGAGCTCTCTCCTTTTGCCCATGGCCGACCGGCCTTTAGTGCCCCCTCCATTGCCAAATGCAAATGTCCCTATCTGCCCGCGTCCCCCACGTTCGGTTGTCCCTTTTTCCCTTAGAAAACTCGACACCCATCTTCCCCCTATTTTTTCTGTCGGCCACGCGAAGGAAGAAGAAACCGGGTCTGTTTGTTGCAGACCCGGTCGGATCGGGTCGGGTTTGACCCGACCGGCCCGGTTCGACCATTTCGCCAAATTGAGCCCAAATTTGACCTATTTTCATGAAAGTGATGGCTGTTGACACCTGATTTTTGACCATTTATTATTGTGGTTTTTATTCTTTAAAATTAATTAAAAATATCAAAAAATGTCATAAAATCACAAAATCAACTTTGGAAGCCTTGGCCTAGCCTCGGGGACCAATTTTGAACAAAAATATATTTTGGTATTTTATAATATTTTTCGAATTTATTTAATTATTAAAAATACCCAAAAAATCAGAAAAATACCATTCGTGGTCAGAAAAATACAAAAAAATATTCAATAATTTTGTTTTAATTTCCTCTTCAAGTGTGTCACTTTAAATCTCGAAAATTCGGCTCGGGTCACTATGTTCCTTAACAAACATAAACCCGAACCGAGCCCAAAAATTCCTTTTCAAGTCTTTTAATTTTTAATGTCCACTTTTATAAGTTATGACATTGGATTTTAAAGTATTGAAGTGCAATTAGGTTGATTGGCCCTCCAATGTGATCAATTTTAACCAAAAGGGCTTAATTGCATAAAAATCTTTCAATTTAGTCCCCGGTTTCACAATTTTTGAAATTAAATTTCATACGGGCATACCCATTGAAATTAAACACCTCTACCCTATGTTTTTCATCATGCTGAATCCATTGGTGGCCTCGATTTTGGCTAATTCGATCATTTGTAAATTCAATTAAGCGAAATTAATTTTCGGATCCTAGGGACAATTTGGGGTTTTCACTAAATTTCAATCAATTGATTCACGAAAATACCCATATTTGATAGAAAACAAGTCAAGGAGTCCGATTTTGCCATCAATTTCATGAAAATAAGTCGATTTGGGGCTAAATTGGGCGAGGAGAGTCGGACCGGGCGGGTCGGGTCAGACCCGACCCGACCCGGTCCGAACCGGGTCTGCAACTCAGTTGCAGACCCGCGCAGGACAGTGTACAAATAAAAAAAACGCAGGGGGGGTTTTGATTTTTTCGGAAGCTCTCTTTCGGCGAGAGGGAGCGGGCAAAAAGAAAAGCGTGGTCGTCCACTGAAGAAGGGGGGACCAAAGGTGGTCGGCAAAATGAAAAAGGGAGAGGCGGAAGAGGACCAGGGGCCGAGCCGAGCTAGAAAAAAATTTCAGGGAAGCTCGCGTGATCCTCGGCGGAAAAGCAGGGACGAAGCCCGTGAATCATCCCCGGAGATTGGCGACGTCCAGAGGAAACCCCCACGCCCATCAGATTCACCGGAGACCGACAGGAGAAGGTGAGATACTGGTTCGAGCTCCTCCTCGGCCTTTAATGGCATCTCGAATTCCGCTGGTTGGTTTTGCGATTTATTGATCTAGAGTTGATCCTTCTACCTCCCTGCCCATTTTCGCTTTTGGCTGTATGCCATTTCATGGCCAAAAACGGCGAGTCGGCCCCCAACTCCTTCTGTTTGGTCATGAGCTCGGGAGCTCGTTTCGGCCCAAAACGAACCTCGTCGGTGATCAGGTAGGTATTCTCAACCCCCTAGTATGCTTCCCGATATCTCAGATCAACCATGTTACGTGTAGAACGGCTATGGCGATCTCTCGCCGGTGAATAGGTTCGGCCGGAGTTGCAGGTGGGCCAAATGAAATTCTGCTGTGTCGAGGTCGATATATGTGGTAGATCTTGTCAAGTAGGTTCGAAGGCCGTTGGTTTCGTGTCATTTGGACGCCGGAAGGCCGAGTTATGGCCTTCCGACGAGGCGCCGGCGAGCTGTCGCCGGCGCCGGTCGTCTTCCCCGACGAGGCGTTGACCGGTCAACGCGCGTTGACCTGGTCAACGCCAACGTGGCACTGACGTGGCAGCCACGTGGCGGCCACGTCAGCGCTTGTATTAGCAGAAAACTAAAAAAAAGTATAATAATCCGACGGTTCGGAGGACGCCACGTGGCTCGATCTTGGGCGTTCGCTCTCAATCCGCGAAACTACGCCGTTTTGATCATATAGGAGGCGGGCCGGTTCATGGGTCGCGGGCCTGGGCATGGGCCGGGTCATCCGACCCGGTCCGCATAATTTTTATATATATATTATTAATAATAATAATAAATAATAAATAATAATAAAAAATTCAAAAATCAATAAAAAAAATAGAAAATCATAAAAAACTCAAAAACATTCGGAAAATTCAGAAAAATTCTAAAAAATTACAGAAAATAGGAAATGGCCACATTCAACTGGCCACGACCTGTTTTGGGTCATTTAACCCCCGATCTTTCCAGAAATGACGGTTTTGCCCTTCCGGCAAACCGTCTTCCAAAAAAATTCTAAAAATTCTAGAAAAAATCCCAAAAATAGGAAATGGCCACAAAAAACTGGCCAAGGCTCATTCGGGGTGTTTTGAACCCCGACCCTTCTTAAAATGACGATTTCGCCCTTTGGGCGAATCGTCTTCCAAAAATTGAAGAAAAATCAAAAAATTCCAAAAAATTCTCAAAAATGGGAAATGGCCACAAACAACTGGCCATGGAATATTTTGGGTAATTCGGTATCCAAACCTTCCAAAAATTGACGATTTTTCCCTTCGGGCTAATCGCCTCCAAATCTTCCCATTTTACCCCTGGTCCGAAGTCACACCTTCTTTAAGCCTTTATGGTTATACTAGGAAGCCATTGACTTGAATTGATGTGTATCGGTGAGATTTATTTATGCACTTGTTTGCGCTTTCCTTTAAATTGATTGTGATTGATAGAAATAGTCTTCCAATCTGCATGAAACCCTGAATCAAGCCTACCTCACCTAAAATTGCGCCTGCATGAACTCTTAGCTAGGAAAATCACTCGCGTTAGGTACTGAAAGGGCGTTGGTAATGACACCGACGTAACCAAGTCCCCGAACCCAAAATCTCTGGTTCCGCAGAACTGATCGATCTCTCCCAATCGGTCGGTGAGGTTTCCGGTCTACCCTCCAAGAAAGATCGGTGGCGACTCCAAATGCATGCACAAGTTGCACATGCCACCACGACCACACTGAAGGTCGAAAGCGATCGACTCTTATCGTCGAATCCTTTGAATAATACTCCCGCCGCGATTTGGTATGGGCCTGGGAGGGCCCGCGCCGATCCAAAGCCCGCGATCCGCACCCTTGTGCGAGGAAAGGCCCGCGATCGGTAATCCATTAGCCGCGTCCGCTTCCGGACGGGTCGCGACAGCTGGCGACTCCACTGGGGACCTTGTTCTAGAACCTATGGTTCTAGACCTCAAGTGGACTTAGGCCGTAATTAAAACGCTGAGTGATTTTTCTAACCATGCAGGCGCTCTTGAAGGTGAGATAAGTCCGCTTATGATAGGTGTTATATGTTTTTGCAGATTGGAGTGATAAGGGGTGTAGTCCGTGATTAACATTCTCTTATGCAGGTTGGCGTAGGAATGTATGTTGTGTGGATGATTTGAAGCGCTGATTGATAAACTGTTGTGCATGACTTACATCGCGATGATCACGACACATGGACACACACAACCGCGCCTAAAACCCCGGGCGCCGCCTTTAGGAACACAATAGAAGGAATTGAAAATGGAATCTCTGTGAGGAAAAACACGGGGTAATCCACTTTTCAATTCCGCTCACTTCGAACTATGGATCGAGTCCCAATGCAACGATGGCTGTGCAATGGAATCGGCTCTTCCCAGAACTCGAGGTGGGAACCTTAACCTTAGGTGCCAAACCCTCTGATTTTTAGAAGTTTACCATCACTTGTTTCATGCGCATGTCTTTGGGCGGTTGGTACACCTAAAACCGCACATAAGTCGACGAGTTTGGTTGGTAAGACCCTCTATACCTCGAATCTATTACAGTTCATATAAATATAGGCATTTCATTCATTGCATTCTGGTGATTAGATTAAATGCCATTTCAAGGATAGATGTGTGTGTTTTTCCCAAACGTCCTTGATAGAAGACGAAGAGGATGATATCCCATGACAAGCACCGAGTGAGCAACAAAGGAGCCTACTATGGACATTATTGAGATATCGTCCAATGAAGATGACGAATTGGGGCAAGTGATCCGGAAGTCACAGATCGAGCTTGGGGCATTCTTAAACGTTAGGATCACATTCCTTTGTTTAATTTTCCATTACTAGTCCTCTTGTATAGGGTTTATTTTTATCGAGGCTTTCTCTATCTCACCCCTTAGAGTGATTGTATTAGGGATCTATTGGTGTATACATTTAGATGGAACTTGGTCGCTTTTCTTTTGACAGGTCATGGGAATGTGATAGTGGCATTTTCTCTAATCATCTGAATACTCCCAAGTCAAGTTTATAATTCCTTTAGAGGAAATTAAAATTGGAAATCCTGCACGACCTTTTTGGTCGTATAGGGTAATCCAACCCCAATTTCGCTAGAAGGAATTATACACTTGAATTGGTCCATGCATGTTTTACGTCGCTGGTAATCCACGATAATTGATCGAGAACATCGGCGTTGTTTTGAATTTAATGACGAGATAGATGTCCAAATTACTCTCGTTCTTAACAAAACGGCCTTGATTTGGATGCCGTATCTTCAATTAAATTTAAAACACGTTATTATGCCTCGCACTTTTGAGTGATTCGTTCCTCTCGAAACTGATCAAAAGCGATTATTATGAATTACATTCCTTTCAATAGTATGCTTTCTTTCGACGAATATTGATAGAAACTTTTCGCGCAAGATTAAAACCCTTGTAAAAGTTCTTGTCCTTATTAATCATGGGCAAGCATAGGATTGAAAGGGGTTTTTGATTTCTTTTTCAAATTATCCCTTCTGATTCTGTCTTTTTATTTGCAGGTAAAAAATAGGTAATAGAGAGAAATCTTTTCCTGGACAAGTCTAAGGCTATTATCTCATCTGATCATGAGCGAGTTATAAAATCAGGACATATTTGCTCGGCTTATTGATATTATGGTTCGGCTCACCCAAGTCGAAGATGTTCGGATGCTCGAAGAAATGAACCATACAGAAGTTAAAACACACACACAAGAACTTTCATTTATTTTGCTCAGCGGAGGGTTTTCAGAAGCAGGTCATACAATTCGGGGCGGAAAGGTAAAGCCAAAGTGAGCCCTAATTAACGACACAAAGGAGCCCAACTGACCCTCCATGTTGTTAATGCTCTGCCCGTACTCACGACTCCGCATGTCCTGGTCCGCGAGCTTGAGGAAAAGGTTTCTGCATTCTCCCTTAACCTCAGTGACCTTGACCTCATGTTCTTCGGTGATTATTTCCAAGTCCCGAACTAATCCATTCCCGTGAGCTATGTCTGCGGTTATTTTGTCAAGCCGTTCTTCCTGCCAGTCGCTTTGCAGCCTCAATAAGACATTGTGGCGGTCGTGCTCGCCAGCGGTCAGGGATAGGGCCAATTGATCCACCAGTTTTCTCCTCTCGCGAAGCAACGTCGCGACCCTCTCATTGGCAAACTCGACGGCCTTTTTGTGACTATCGGCCAAATAGTTGGTCAGCACCAAATGATCAGACCGATCCTGGTAACGAGCCCGCAAGACGCGAGCCACGAGAACCTCCCAATCAGCAACACGGTAGGCCTCTAAGGAGTGTGCAAAGAGGGTCGGGAAAGTTCTATATTCCCTCCCCAGCGTAGTACCTTCGAGGGAAGTGGTATCTAAGTCCTCGAGCAGGACATGGATTTCATCCGCGGTTGCAGAATGATCGGTTATGTGCGCGTAACCGTGACCCAGTAGGTTATAAAGCTTTTCCCACTGGGCCAAGACATCAGTTGAAAAAGTGCGTACGGGAGAGGAGGCCATTTGCGTTGGGTTGGCTTGAGAATAAGACGAGTTTAACAGAGAGATTAGAAGGAGGAAGCTGATTATGCGAAAAACGTTAACCTTCCATACATTAATTCCCCATTTTATAGCGACTCGAGGATGATGAAGGGTCTCAGTAATAATGCTGGTGGAGCCCAGTTAAGGGGTAAAGCAGGAGGTCCCCTCACGAGAACCATTGGATTCGTTTCGGTCCGCGATTTTCGGCTCATCAATTAAAAGATGCAAAAGATTTGTCGGGATCACCATTATTAGAGTTAGGTGGGAGGAAAGCGCAACTATCGAAGAGAGCCCTAACAGGGTTTGGCAGTCCCATCACGTTGAAAAGCTAAGCGAGAAATTCAAGGTCTTGAGGGGGAACGTTTGCCTAATGATGCTTGAGGAGCGTCTCCTGAACATGCAAAGTCACTCGAAGAAAACTTTATAGGGAGTGAGCATACAGGAAAGAGTAGAGATCTGAGTGGGCAAGAACCAATCAAACATTTCTCAATCCAACATATTTAAGAGGTTACTGTCAGCTGCTAGAGGCGACTGACTCAAAAATCTCAGAAATTGAACCACAGAGGGATCTCGAAGATTCCAAGATCAAGTCTAACCCCAAAACCATGGAGCCCAACACTTCTGGCAACGGGAATCAAGATCACAGCGACGACGACAACGACATCCACAATGCTCAACTCGGGAAAAGAAGACGGCCTCACCAATACTCTCAGGAGGAAACCCAAATGCTGGAAACCCTTTTCAGTAAAAGCCATTACATGAAAAAGAAGTGGAGAATTGAATTGAGTCGGGAGTTGGGGATTAATCAGTCGAGGATCCAGTTTTGGTTTCAAAATAGGAGATCCAAATCGAGGGCTCAACGCAAACGTCAGGTGGTCGAGATTTTAAAGGAAGAAAACCAAAAGCTGCGAACAGAAAACATGAGGTATGAAAAAGCTCTCAATATTACCGTTTGCCCTCATTGCGATAACCTCGTCGCCCTCGGTAAGATATTCCCCGATAAGCCTCACGCGATGATTGAAGACGTTCATTTACCACCCTACTCCCTCGGGGCATCTCCTGCTCAACCAGATTTTGCCGGAGTCACGCATGAGCAGGATGATCCTACAAAGATGATACAAATGCCTCCTGGGGGATGGGATTTGCATCGCTTTGATTGGAGTTATTGTTTCAAGGAGCTGGACGTTACCGCCGACCAGCTCAAAGCATATCAGCCTCATGCACAACAATTTTCGATAGGGTCGGGTCCTGCTGGAGATGAGTTAATCAGTCGTCAAGCCATCGATGCACTTTTGGGCCACGATAAGAGGAGGTTCGCTTGGCCCCCTGAACTGCATTCCAGATTCCTAGACGTGGTTCACCAAATGGGGATCGACTCAGCAACTCCGACGCGCATATTTAAGGCCATGAATGTACCGGGGCTTAGTAAGGAGCTGGTCAGGAATCACCTTGCTGCCTACAGAAAGCTATTAAAACAACGTCGAGCGGAGCTAAACCGGGAGGAATCCGTCTCGAGCTCAAAAGCTAGGGGCGACCGCCATTGTAATGCTCAGGCATCAAGAGATACCCGGCCAAATCTAAGCGTCAATCAAGCTAGCAACCCGACCACCGGCAAACTGAAAGCTGATCAGAATGTCCTCCCGGGCCATTTCAACACTTCTCAAGAGCGCGTATCACAAGTACAGCAAGTGCGCACTCCTCCACTCGAACAGCAGTCGGTTGGTGCTCTGCCTGCCGCTAGTCAACCCACGACAGACGATTTATTTGATGAGGGGCTCGATGCCTTGTTCAATCAGTGGGAAGTTGGCATGCTTGGACAACCATGATCTAGCACTTGACTCGGGGCACGATGGGTCGGTCACCACGAACACCCATAGAAAGAAGAACATGTTCACGAGTAGATCACTCATTTTATCTGTTGTAAAGTTCCTACGGGAACATTTTTCTTTAATGACTATAGTTAATTCTATATTAAAACCAACGCTATTGACGAACATCGTCATGCTCAGTTGTGATGATCCCTTGTTAGATTAAGTCTGAAACCAGAGACGGTCTTTAAAAATTTGAGTGGCCACAAACTCATTCCTCACCAAGCGACCGGGATGCTGAAAGGAAGAGTAACAGCATGCACAGGGAAAATGCCACTTTCGTTTGAACGATGAAAAGGGGTTGAGAGAAGATCATAGCGTTAATCCCCATGGAGCTAAATGAATTAAACGGAGTCATTAATTGCGGGTCCATCGCTGCTCCCCACGTTCTCGGGCCTAGCAAATCATAAAAGGCGCCGAAAGATTGTAGACCCACCACTTTGAAGACTGAACTAGGGGACGAGCGCAATACTCGATGAAACCGAATCAATGCAAAAGAGTTTGTGATCCTATCACGAGGAAAAAGAAAGGGGAATACAGACGATGAGTAATTACAGGGTCTCGGGAGGAGCGCTTGCTTGCTGGCCTTCATATGCAGCCTGAAGGATGGTTCTAGGACACACACAATCACTTGAGAAAGTTTCTAGAGTGAGCAAACACGTAAGAGCGAATAGAGAAAACTGAGGGAACTAGATCAGCCCGAGATACTCCGATCCATCATGTTTAAAAGCTATTCCCATCTGCTAGAAACGCCCGACCTGGACATTTCTGAGCACGAACTGCTGGGAGACTTTGAAGATCCTGGAGCTGAATCCTGCCCGAAGACCATGGAGACTGACTCCTCCAGCGATGAAATTCTAGGTTTCAGCTACGAAGAAGGAGTATACAATGATGACCGGAGTCGGAAAAGAAAGCAACTACAACGCCACACTCCAGGCCAAATCCGAGAGCTCGAGGCTTTCTTCAATGAATGCCCCACTCCAAGCAGACAACAGAAAATGGAGTTGAGCCGAAAAATAGGATTGGAGCTTTCGAAGGTCAAGTTTTGGTTCGCCAACAAACGAACCCGGGTGAAACAGCAATACGCAGACCATGAGTTACTAGTCCTGAAGGAGGAGAATGAGAAGCTTCAAGCTGAAAGCGCGAGATATAAGGAAGCTCTGACCAAGGCCACCTGCCTTAATTGTGGTAATCCAGTTGTCCTCGGCGAGGTGTTCCTCGACGAACCATCCCTGTTGACGAGTAACGCTCAGCTGTTACCGTATTCTCCACAGCATTTTCCGACACAGCCAGATACCGCCGGAGATCTACATGAACAAGTCAACACCATAGGATCAACACCAACATCCTCTGAGAAATGGGATATGAATCATCACAGGGGGAGTTCTCTCAATGACGAACTCGTTGTCGCAGCCAGCCAATCCAAAGTCGGTGAGTCCCTCCCTGGACAACTTTTGAAACGACTAGATCCCGTAGAGAATAGCTACCGAAGTATTGACGATATTTTGGGTGATAAGAGAACAAGGTTTTACTGGACCTATGAACTTCACACCAAATTTGTTGATGCAATTCGAGAGCTGGGAGTTGATTCGGCTAGCCCACTACGCATACTCGAGATTATGAATGTGCCGGGGCTCTCTAGAATTAACGTCGAGTCTCACCTCAAGTACTATAGGAGATTGCTAAGGGATGGAAGGATAGCGTTAAACCATCATAAAGCCAGTTGGAGCTCAAGTGCCGGGCAGAGTTACAACCACGACGATTGGAGGGCCGAGAGCACCCAACCGCATTTCAGCAATGACGGGACCAGCAGTCGTGTCAGCGACTCCTCTAACCCAAATCAGAATGCTCCACCGAGCTATCTCAATACTCCTCAAGAGTATATACCACAGTTCCAGCACATAGGGATTCCTCAGTTTGAACGCGATTCGGTCATTAATGCTGTCCCTGAAGCGGATCTGGCATTGGTAGAGAGTGCACATATAAACCTGCCGGTCATTGGAGGAAGTTCCAATTCGAGGCATCAAATTGCTCATGACGAGAGCAAAGAGAGGAATCCCTCGCCTGCAGTTGACGACACCCAATCCGGGCACCAAGGGCTAGAAAGAACAGGTGATTTCCTTGATGAGGAGTTGGACACTTGGATCAATACTCTTCAGGGATGTATGTCTCAACCCCAACAGGGCAATGATGAAGGTTCCAGCTCAAAGACTCCAGTCCCTCACAACGAAGGCAATGAAAGAAATCTGCCCCCAACAATCGTTGATACCCAACTTGAACATCAATGGCTCGAAGACCCGAGCAATTTCCTTGGCGATGAGTTCAATCTTTGGCTCGATCAATTTGGAGCCGGAGGACCATCGCAGTGGTAACGCAAGGCCGGTGATCAAACATCTGATGCAAGGCATGTCTACTCGATGAAAAATTCTTAGAGAGAAGGAGTTGAATACTCCTATTGAATATGTTGTTGATCGCACTGTAAGGTTCCTACGGGAACATCTTTCATTAATATCTAGAACTAATTGCGCGTGAATGTCAACATCACCCTTTGAGCATCTTCAAGTCGAGGGCCGTGGATTAATCGCTTAATCCGTGGAGCAAGTTCCCCGAGCAATGACTATCACCCGCGGAGCGTAATGGGATCTACCCCTTCAATACGAAATACGTTTGGCCGCGAAGCCACCTATTTGGTAAAACGATGTATCGTTCCTAAACGATCTTCAATCAAACACCGAAGTAATGTCTCCTTTCTTTTCCTTCTCAGATGATAAACATGGATAAAGCACTCAAGGAGCCATGCGTTCGAATAGCAGAACAGACGTTGCCTAACTGGGGGCAGATGAACCATTGATGTTGCAAACACTCCAAGAATGGATAGGCGGATTTGATAGATGTTGTTCATATCAATACGCAACATCAGAATGTGATGAAAATCAAGAGTAAAGTTGTATCGTCCCAACTTGTCTCGAATTTGGGAATATGAATTGACACTTATTGCTTACCCTTGACAGGGGAGTCGCCTTGCAGGCGAACAAGTTCTTACATCCCATGTACTACTCGACCAAGGGTAGGATGTATCGTTTCGATTTTTGGAGAATTCGTGAACATACAATGATATGCTTCTTTTAAATTTGCAGAGATCTGCAGCTGCGACGAACAGGTAAGTATCCCTTTTCCCAGTTAGCTGGAGATAAAAAATGTCAGAATCCTTTCAACCGCCATAAAGATTTTCCAATGCGTCGATATTCATGATTTAAATCGGGAGGTTACCTGAAGCATGAATAGAACATGCACGGTACATCACCAAATCCCCTCGATGGATAAATTTTGGGAAAGAAAGAAATGAATTTTTCCAAATATGATTATTTGTCAAATCATTCAAAAGGGAGTTTACTCAAAAGAGAGGCGAGCCCAGTCCAAACACATCCTACATACACTTGAGAGACGAGGGAAGTGAATCGGATAGCAAAATCTGTACCTACGGAGGTAGGGACCATTCGCAGCGATTACATGGGTTGGGACGACGGAGGCATTCGTTTCATATCCCCCAAACACTACAGGTGGCCGTTGATAACCCCTTTGAACGACGGTTTTCATTCTTAACCCTGTCAAGAACCACCCCACATCGGGGCAAAATGTAGATGAGTCCAGCGGCATCAGGAGAAAATGGTTAGAAATTTTCTTGCTCGGACTAACATTAATCTTTGTGTGTTGTTTATATGGTAATCCAAGTGCCATAGGATGACGAGAAGCATTCACTTCTCTATCACACACAATGAATCCTTTGCACAGCCAACTTGAGCCTGCAAATTCATTTCATGAACCCATTGGTGATCATTCCAAGACGGATGCAGCACCACCTCAAAAATGGAGGAGTTCAAGACTCAGGGATTACGAAGAGGATTCCGGGGCTGATATTTAAGGCATGTTTAGACTTTCAGACATATGTCTGACATGATCCCATCAAGGGTAAGAAGAATTGGGATTTCAAAAAAAAAATAATAATCCCTAGCATCAAGAAAAAGCAAAGTGCCTGGTAAGAGCAAGGCCGATGCTCATGTAAGTTCTTTGATTGATCCACAATGAAGCCGGATGGGAAAAGAGAAAATCCTGAAGGAGCCAAATCTGAAAGGGCTGCTCCCTAAAATGCTATCAAGCGCAGAACAAAGACATAGAGAGAGTCAGTCTCTGAATGCAACAAGAGACGCTCTTTAAAGAGCTGGTGCACACCGCAAGATAGGTTGCGCGCCTCAAAGGCTAAAGATGCAGAAAAGAAAGGACAGATGGCAAATCAGCAATGATCACCAATGTCAAACCCGTCACGAATTCTGGGCCAAAAACAAGCCTTTTCGGTCCCCAATCCTACCAATGTTACAACCCTGAAACAGTCTTCTCTGACTAAGACACTTGGGCTAACATATAGCTTAGCTCGAAGAGGTACGAGCAAGACTATTTCTTTCTCATTTTGCAGGGTTCTCGACTTGTAAACCCGGAGCAGATGGTGAAGACTTTCATACAATGGCCTCGACTCCAAAGCGGGCCCCCCTTGAAAACCAATATCCAAGCCCAACATTACGGTCCCGTGAAAGACCTCCCGACCGATCAAAATGTATGCGCTGCGAATGAGCCTAAAACCTAGGCACAGGTTAGTAGGGAATTGAGTGCAGCCCCTATAAAAACCGCTATCTCAAAACAGGTTAGAAAACCTCCTTGTCGAGAAATATTCCAATTGATGTTTTGAACAAACTCTTTTTGGAATTGTCAAACTGTTGGTCCAGATTTTCCGTGCAAGGGATTTGTGATCACATTTGTTTGTTGCAAGAATGCTTTGGATAACCTCCAGCATCAAAATGCACATTTCGTGATTAAAACTTAAATCATACGGTTTTGTCAAATGGACAGCCGTGGTCTTCCCAAAGATTACTAACGTTTTCTTGGTGAAGAGAAATCTTTCAAGCTCAAACAGTCTCATCGGACGTGGAGAACCCTCGTCCCGAGACCCTTTTTCAAAAATTTAGGCAGTCTCATCGGACGTGGAGAACCCTCGTCATGAGATCCCTTTTCAAAACTTAGGCAGTCTCATCGGACGTGGAGAACCCTCGTCATGAGACCCCTTTTCAAAACAAATGGTAGAAACCGCCTGAAGGGTCAAACAAAGGTAGAAACCGCCTGAAGGGTCAAAACAAAGGTAGAAACCGCCTGAAGGGTCAAAACAAAGGTAGATACCGCCTGAAGGATCAAACAAAGGTAGAAACCGCCTGAAGGGTCAAAACAAAGGTAGATACCGCCTGGAGGGTCAAACAGAGGTAGAAACCGCCTGAAGGGTCAATCAAAGGTAGATGCCGCCTGAAGGGTCAAAACAAAGGTAGAAGCCGCCTAAAGGGTCAAAACTAAGCTTGATGGTAGAAACCGCCATAAGGGTCAACTCATTGATAAATACCGCCATAAGCATTGACACAAAGGTCCGATCCACCATACGGATCAAAATCCTTGGCAAATCCCAAAGCGTGGGATACGCCTTCCTTAGGTTCCTACCAGTTAGGAATCCCATGATGGTATGACCTACCATACAGGTCAGAGCTTAATCTCCCTAGGATATTCTGAACGAGTCCTAGGTATCTTCTTGAAGGTCGTCGCGACCGGTAGCATCTGACAGGTGAGCTTCAGGTAAGCCTCTCTCACTCCGGCCCGTATTCAAATTGTTAGAGTAAACTGGGGATTAATTTAAGCTTTTATCAAGAGCCTTAAGGACCCGATGTCATAGCATTTCTTCTTTCATTTTCCCTGTTGAGTCGGTTAGGAATCAGGTGCCATCTTGTCTTTGAAAGCAACCTCTGCGAGCTCACTCTCAAAGAGGGGCAGCTGTTGACACCTGATTTTTGACCATTTATTATTGTGGTTTTTATTCTTTAAAATTAATTAAAAATATCAACAAAATGTCATAAAATCACAAAATCAACTTTGGAAGCCTTGGCCTAGCCTCGGGGACCAATTTTGAACAAAAATATATTTTGGTATTTTATAATATTTTTCGAATTTATTTAATTATTAAAAATACCCAAAAAATCAGAAAAATACCATTCGTGGTCAGAAAAATACAAAAAAATATTCAATAATTTTGTTTTAATTTCCTCTTCAAGTGTGTCACTTTAAATCTCGAAAATTCGGCTCGGGTCACTATGTTACTTAACAAACATAAACCCGAACCGAGCCCAAAAATTCCTTTTCAAGTCTTTTAATTTTTAATGTCCACTTTTATAAGTTATGACATTGGATTCTAAAGTATTGAAGTGCAATTAGGTTGATTGGCCCTCCAATGTGATCAATTTTAACCAAAAGGGCTTAATTGCATAAAAATCTTTCAATTTAGTCCCCGGTTTCACAATTTTTGAAATTAAATTTCATACGAGCATACCCATTGAAATTAAACACCTCTACCCTATGTTTTTCATCATGCTGAATCCATTGGCGGCCTCGATTTTGGCTAATTCGATCATTTGTACCTTCAATTAAGCGAAATTAATTTTCGGATCCTAGGGACAATTTGGGGTTTTCACTAAATTTCAATCAATTGATTTACGAAAATACCCATATTTGATAGAAAACAAGTCAAGGAGTCCGATTTTGCCATCAATTTCATGAAAATAAGTCGATTTGGGGCTAAATTGGGCGAGGAGAGTCGGACCGGGCGGGTCGGGTCAGACCCGACCCGACCCGGTCCGAACCGGGTCTGCAACTCAGTTGCAGACCCGCGCAGGACAGTGTACAAATAAAAAAAACGCAGGGGGGGTTTTGATTTTTTCGGAAGCTCTCTTTCGGCGAGAGGGAGCGGGCAAAAAGAAAAGCGTGGTCGTCCACTGAAGAAGGGGGGACCAAAGGTGGTCGGCAAAATGAAAAAGGGAGAGGCGGAAGAGGACCAGGGGCCGAGCCGAGCTAGAAAAAAATTTCAGGGAAGCTCGCGTGATCCTCGGCGGAAAAGCAGGGACGAAGCCCGTGAATCATCCCCGGAGATTGGCGACGTCCAGAGGAAACCCCCACGCCCATCAGATTCACCGGAGACCGACAGGAGAAGGTGAGATACTGGTTCGAGCTCCTCCTCGGCCTTTAATTGCATCTCGAATTCCGCTGGTTGGTTTTGCGATTTATTGATCTAGAGTTGATCCTTCTACCTCCCTGCCCATTTTCGCTTTTGGCTGTATGCCATTTCATGGCCAAAAACGGCGAGTCGGCCCCCAACTCCTTCTGTTTGGTCATGAGCTCGGGAGCTCGTTTCGGCCCAAAACGAACCTCGTCGGTGATCAGGTAGGTATTCTCAACCCCCTAGTATGCTTCCCGATATCTCAGATCAACCATGTTACGTGTAGAACGGCTATGGCGATCTCTCGCCGGTGAATAGGTTCGGCCGGAGTTGCAGGTGGGCCAAATGAAATTCTGCTGTGTCGAGGTCGATATATGTGGTAGATCTTGTCAAGTAGGTTCGAAGGCCGTTGGTTTCGTGTCATTTGGACGCCGGAAGGCCGAGTTATGGCCTTCCGACGAGGCGCCGGCGAGCTGTCGCCGGCGCCGGTCGTCTTCCCCGACGAGGCGTTGACCGGTCAACGCGCGTTGACCTGGTCAACGCCAACGTGGCACTGACGTGGCAGCCACGTGGCGGCCACGTCAGCGCTTGTATTAGCAGAAAACTAAAAAAAAGTATAATAATCCGACGGTTCGGAGGACGCCACGTGGCTCGATCTTGGGCGTTCGCTCTCAATCCGCGAAACTACGCCGTTTTGATCATATAGGAGGCGGGCCGGTTCATGGGCCGAGAGCCTGGGCATGGGCCGGGTCATCCGACCCGGTCCGCATAATTTTTATATATATATTATTAATAATAATAATAAATAATAAATAATAATAAAAAATTCAAAAATCAATAAAAAAAATAGAAAATCATAAAAAACTCAAAAACATTCGGAAAATTCAGAAAAATTCTAAAAAATTACAGAAAATAGGAAATGGCCACATTCAACTGGCCACGACCTGTTTTGGGTCATTTAACCCCCGATCTTTCCAGAAATGACGGTTTTGCCCTTCCGGCAAACCGTCTTCAAAAAAAATTCTAAAAATTCTAGAAAAAATCCCAAAAATAGGAAATGGCCACAAACAACTGGCCAAGGCTCATTCGTGGTGTTTTGAACCCCGACCCTTCTTAAAATGACGATTTCGCCCTTTGGGCGAATCGTCTTCCAAAAATTGAAGAAAAATCAAAAAATTCCAAAAAATTCTCAAAAATGGGAAATGGCCACAAACAACTGGCCATGGAATATTTTGGGTAATTCGGTATCCAAACCTTCCAAAAATTGACGATTTTTCCCTTCGGGCTAATCGCCTCCAAATCTTCCCATTTTACCCCTGGTCCGAAGTCACACCTTCTTTAAGCCTTTATGGTTATACTAGGAAGCCATTGACTTGAATTGATGTGTATCGGTGAGATTTATTTATGCACTTGTTTGCGCTTTCCTTTAAATTGATTGTGATTGATAGAAATAGTCTTCCAATCTGCATGAAACCCTGAATCAAGCCTACCTCACCTAAAATTGCGCCTGCATGAACTCTTAGCTAGGAAAATCACTCGCGTTAGGTACTGAAAGGGCGTTGGTAATGACACCGACGTAACCAAGTCCCCGAACCCAAAATCTCTGGTTCCGCAGAACTGATCGATCTCTCCCAATCGGTCGGTGAGGTTTCCGGTCTACCCTCCAAGAAAGATCGGTGGCGACTCCAAATGCATGCACAAGTTGCACATGCCACCACGACCACACTGAAGGTCGAAAGCGATCGACTCTTATCGTCGAATCCTTTGAATAATACTCCCGCCGCGATTTGGTATGGGCCTGGGAGGGCCCGCGCCGATCCAAAGCCCGCGATCCGCACCCTTGTGTGAGGAAAGGCCCGCGATCGGTAATCCATTAGCCGCGTCCGCTTCCGGACGGGTCGCGACAATGGCATAATCGGACTCCTTGACATATTTTCTATCAAATAAGGGTATTTTCACGAATCAATTGATTGGAATTTTGTGAAAACCCCAAATCGTCCCTAGGATCCGAAAATGAATTTCGTTTAATTGAGGGTCCAAAAAACCGAATTAGTCAAAATTGAGGCTACCAATGGATTTATCATGATGAAAACTATCGGGTAGAGGTGTTTAATTTCAATGGGTATGCCCGTATGAAATTTAATTTCAAGATTTACGAAAATGGGGACTAAATTGAAAGAAAATTGTGCAATTAAGCCCTTTTGTTTAAAATTGATCAAATTGGAGGGTAAATTGACCCAATTGCACTTCAAGACTATAGAATCCAATGTCATAGCTTACAAAAGGTGAGAATTGAAAATTAAAAGACTCGAAAAGGATTTTTTAGGCTCGGTTCGGGTTTATGTTTGTGAAGGATCATTGTGACCCGAGCCGAATTTTCAAGATTTTAAGTGACACACTTGAAGATGAAATTAAAAAAAAATTATTGAATATTTTTGTGTATTTTGTTGACCAAGAATGGTATTTTTCTGAATTTGTGGATATTTTTAATAAATAAAAAAATCAAAAAATTATTAAAAATTATGAAAAATATTTTTTGTTCAAAATTGACTCTTGAGGCTAGGCCAAGGGCTTCCAAAGTTGATTTTGCAATTTTATGAGTTTTTGGCTATTTTTAATTAATTTTGGAAATAAAAACTAAAATGAAAGATGACAAAAAATCAGGTGTCAACAAACTTCCATACTCGCCTCATCTGACGCTTCTCCCTCTGCAATATTCCTCGAGACCGCCATGGAAGCCTCTACCTCAATGGACTCGCGTGCGGGATGACACCAGGTAGGTACTACGTCTCCAGGGACATCTGTAGGCTGCAGCTGCTCCGACAAAACACCTCGAACTCTCCGAAACCAAGCTTTGAAGCGATGGGGCTGATCAGGCTTACTTGGTTCATTAACCCAAACCGCAGTAGTCTTTCTAACATACACTGTGCCTTTCCCGTATGGGAACTCTTCAAAAAAAGACGTCATCTCCGTGGGTTCGCCTAAGCATATTGGGAGTATCTTCAGGTCCTGTGGTCTGAAATAAAAAATGGGGTTCACGAGGAAATGAGACTTATGTCTCAATGAGCTAACCTAACCTTAAAATAGACCATCGTCCCACCAGAACCACAAACACACATAACAATTAGTAATCAAGAGCTAACCACAACAATCTTTCATAGTATCATGCCAGTGCTTCACCCAAGCAAATCAGAAAAAGAAGAACAAATAAACAAGGACAACACACATGGCCAATTTTCCAAACTCGTTTCTCATGAATTACACTTTCAGCCGGAATAAAGGACATCTCAGTCACGACCTTGCGATTATATCGCCTCAAGGTCTTTCACCTTCTTAAACCCCTCGATTACATCGCCTTAGGGCATTTCATACTTTGCCACCCCGCGTCGTCATGGCGCCTCAGGGTATTTCTCATTCTCAACTCCGCGTCATATAGGCGCCTCAGAGTATTTCTCATCACATTAACGTGTTTCACTTCAAAGCATATCCTCTATGTTTTCAAACAGATGAGGCACCACGATAGCTAATCACGCACATTGCTACAAGAGGAAAGATTAAACATCTAAACACAATTCAAATTTTATCTCGAGATGACATGCCTTATCATAACAGATATTCAAAATCAACCTGGCACTATCACCTAGGCAAGCAAACAATTATTAGCACATCACCGTGCTCATCCCAAGAACAACAACCAACAAGCAGCAAGCCCACCCGGCTCATCCATAAACAATTCCGTCCGCCATCTCAACCATCAAGTTCCACACCTCAATCAACTCGACGACTTATCAAAGAAAACGTCCAGTCGCGTCCAGATTTTCTAATAAAATGTTAGGAAAACTCACCTTGGTTTCCTTTAGGAAATTAATACTTCAAGCCTTTCGAAAAAGTCCAAACCCGGCACTTCCCTAAGCTGTCCAAAAATGGAATAGCAGCCTTGCTTAGAAAACCGTCGCCGATTTCATCAATATAATCGTCCTAACTTCGATTCCACACCTTACACTCTTCATAGCCTCTCAATTAACATCTTTACATGACTCAACTACACATTTGCAGCACAGCAACCCCCACCACAGCCCCTAAACAGAACCGAAAAAGTGCAGGGCAGAGCAGAGTGAAGCGGTTCCAGTTTTCTCACCCAAAATCAGTCCAAAAACTCACTTTAAGCATCAATTTTTTAACAATCGAACCTATTGGAACCTTAATCGATGTATTTTAGTGTTCCACAGGAAATTTAGCAGCAAAATAACTCGAATTGAACCTCCAAACAACTCGATCACGCTAACTACTCAAGCTGTCCAGGGTATCTCCAGCAGCAACACAGTAGTCAAAGCATCAAAACTAAAATTTTTTCCCAAAGTGGTCGGTAACCCCAAAACCACAATATGTAGCCCAACCTGTGAGGAGACTAACGCCGCAAAGTTCGTCCAAAAAGACGTCCGAATGAGTAAGTTATGGCCACTCTACCTCAGATCGTTCGAAATCCGTCGACGAAACTTGTCGGGGCTGGCCGGAACAGCTCGGACCTTCTTTTGCCAAGATTCCTGTTGGAGAACGTCGGGGAAAGGTTGAGCTTTGTTGTGATGGTCGGCTCCTGGTCAAATGGTCGCTGGGGGAAGCTGTCGTGAAGGACGAATCCGGCGAGCAGGGCTGGACGAACCGCGGGCTACTTCTGTTCGCGAAGGCAAGAAGAAAATCGCAGAGAAGGAGGAGGAAGAAGGGTTGCGGTCGATCATCAGAGGAAAAGAGAGAGAGAGAGAGAGAGAGAGAGAGAGAGAGAGAGAGAGAGAGAGATGGTCTGGTCCTCCTTTGGTCAAACTTCAAGGGCTTCCACTAAGTGGGTAATAAATGCCATAGTCCCAAAGGGTGACACTTGTCCCTTTTTGGAAAAAATATCCAAATTTCTTCTCCACACTTCCTCATATAATCAGCAGCTACCAGAGTAGGTTAAATGTCCAAAACGCCCTCGTCCAAATAATGAAGCAAGGTCCAAAACTCCGGGGCAAAACGGTCTTTTCACATTTTCGCCTGAAAATCCAATTTTCCGCTAATCCTTTATTTCTTACCGGCGTCGTTCAATCCAAAATAATTGTCACAATCTTCATTTCCATTTTTCCATTCCCGAGACCCCATATCGTGGTCGATCTCTCAATGTCGTAATTTCGATTTATCTTAAACTAACGGGCGATTTTTGCGGACTGTCGCGACCCGTCCGGAAGCGGACGCGGCTAATGGATTACCGATCGCGGGCCTTCCCCTGCACAAGGGTGCGGATCGCGGGCTTTGGATCGGCGCGGGCCCTCCCAGGCCCATACCAAATCGCGGCGGGAGTATTTTTCAAAGGGATTCGACGATAACAGTCGATCGCTTTCGACCTTAGTGTGGTCGTGGTGGCATGTGCAACTTGTGCATGCATTTGGAGTCGCCACCGGTCTTTCTTGGAGGGTAGACCGGAAACCTTATTGACCGATTGGGAGAGATCGATCAATTCTGCGGAACCAGAGATTTTGGGTTCGGGGACTTGGTTACGTTGATGTCATTACCAACGCCCTTTCGGTACCTAACGCGAGTGATTTTCCCTAACTAGGATTTCATGCAGGCGCAATTTTGGGTGAGGTAAGTCTGACTTTGCACATTAACCAGTTTAACATGCTCACGTAATCATAATAAATAAATAGATGCCAATCACATAAACATCTATCCTACGTGGTGATCATGGAATTATGATTTAATGGGTCTCGAGCCAATGAGACCACATTTAATCATTTTAATATTTTAATAACGGAGAGCCGCTCTTCGCTTCTTCTTGGTTTCTTGAACTCTTCAAGAATTGGGCCCCAAAGAGCTCGCCGACTTAAAAGGCTCCTCCACGTAATCCTCGTAGCATTTACATCAACAATTGACTATGCTAAAAATAAAGATTACATGAAAAATAAAAGGAGTACGCAGTCTCCATTTAATAATTACAACCCCAAATATATAAATAATCATCATACATTCATATATACATCAATCACATTGATTAGGGATTTTTCCATGATCACCACCCTTTCACGTAAGTAATAAATTCACAATTTAAAACTTAGGAATGCACAATAAAAATTCTACGTTGAATCATATTAAGAATTTTTACGTAAAATAAGATAGCCATAAATTTTCGATTCAAAATTGATTTAGTCTCAATTTTTGCTACGTTGATTAATTTATCATATAAAATAATCAATCTCCATTAGCCATGTAAGACGAACAATTCGTTAATACATATTGACCATAGTATTGCAAAAATTGCAAAAAATCAATTAAATGCACGAAAACACCTAAGGATTGGCTCTGATACCACTGTTGGGATCCACGTAACACGTAGCGGAAATAAATAACAACCCATACATGTATCTCCAGAGGCGTACTTCGTGCATTTCAATCGAAAAAAATCACAAAGTCTCAAAGGGAGTAAATAGATTACCTCTCGTAGCGTGCTTGAACGGAGGTGTCGGTTCGATGTTCTTCGATCTCAGCCTCCACAAGTGTTAGGCATCTAATTCGGACGCACCACCAATTGACGAACGGGGAGACGACTAATAACTCCACAACAATTGTGCTAGCAATATGCGGAATCAATATTCCGAACTTAGTATATTTTGCTCTCTCAAGATTATGAGAATATAGAGAGTGTTTGTGTTCTTCTCTCTAAGCTCTCAAAAATTTGCACACTCTACAAAATGTCTCCCCCCCTCAACCTCAAAACTCTTGCCATCCTTTTATAGCCAAAAATACATTCCAATAAATTGTATTTAAAAATAGCACTAACAATTATAAATTCTATCTAAAAATAGCACTCACAAATAAATGACATTTAAAAATAGCACTAACAATAGCACTCACAATTTATAATACAAAAATGCTATTTAAAAATAGCACTAACAATAGCACTAACAATTTATAATACAAAAATGCTATTTAAAAATAGCACTAACAATTATAAATTCTATCTAATAATAGCACTCACAATTTATGATAAATAAATGCCATTTAAAAATAGCACTAACAATAGCACTCACAATTTATGATAAATAAATGTCATTTAAAAATAGCACTAACAATAGCACTCACAATTTATAATACAAAAATGCTATTTAAAAATAGCACTAGCAATAGCACTCACAATACAAAAATGCTAAAAAAAGGCACTAACAAAGGTGTTAAAAATAATAACCATTATTATTATTACAAGAGTTAAAGAGGTTACCAAATAATACAAATACGCATAACGTATAAATACGTATGACGTATAAATACGTAGAGCATACGTATACATCCGTGAAACCGGGGACTAATTGAAAGAAAAATGTGCAATTAAGCCCTTTTGGTAAAAATTGATTAAATTGGAGGGCAAATTGACCTAACTGCACTTTAAGACTTTAGAATCCAATGTCATAGCTTATAAAAAGTGAGAATTGAAAACTAAAAGACTCGAAAAGGATTTTTTTTTTTTTTTAGGCTCGGCTCGGGTTTATGTTTGTGAAGGAACATAGTGACCCGAGCCGAATTTTTGAGATTTAAAGTGACACACTTGAAGAGGAAATTAAAACAAAATTATCGAATATTTTTGGGTATTTTTCTGACCACGAATGGTATTTTTCTGATTTTTTGGGTATTTTTAAACTCGAAAAATATTAAAAATACCGAAAAATATTTTTTGTTCAAAATTGGTTCCTAAGGCTAAACCAAGGCTTCCAAAGTTGATTTTGTGATTTTATGACTTTTTTTGATATTTTTAATTAATTTTAAAGAATAAAAATAATAAATGGAAAAAAATCAGGTGTCAACAGCTGCCCCTCTTTGAGAGGAATCTCGTTAGAGGTTTCTCTCAAAGATAAGGTGGCACCTGATTCCTAACCGACTCAACTGGGAAAATGAGAGAAGAAATGTTATGACATCGGATCCTTAAGGCTATTGATAAAAGCTCAAATCAATCCCCGGTTTGCTCTAACAATTTGAACATGGGCCGAAGTGAGAGAGGCTTACCTGAAGCTCACCTGTCGGATGCTGCCGGTTGCGACGACTTTCAAGAAGATACCTAGGACTCGTTTCAGAAAATCCTATGGAGATTAAGCTCTGACCTGTATGGTAGGTCATACCATTATGGGATTCCTAACTGGTAGGAACCTAAGGAAGGCGCATCCCACACTTTGGGATTTGCCAAGGAATTTGATCCGTATGGTGGATCAGACCTTCGTGTTGATTCTTAAGGCGGTATCTACTTCGTGTTGACCCTTCAGGCGGTTTCTACCATGAGTTGATCCTTCAGGCGGTATCTACCTTGTGTTGACCCTTCAGGCGGTTTCTACCAAATTTGATTTGACCCTTCAGGCGGTATCTACCTTTGATTGACCCTTCAGGCGGTATCTACCTTGAGTTGATCCTTCAGGCGGTATCTACCTTGTGTTGACCCTTCAGGCGGTTTCTACCAATAAGTTGACCCTTGAGGCGGTTTCTACCTTGGTTTGACCCTTCAGGCGGTTTCTACCATGAGTTGACCCTTCAGGCGGTTTCTACCTTTGATTTGACCCTTCAGGCGGTTTCTACCTTTGTTTTGACCCTTCAGGCGGTTTCTACCATTGTTTGACCCTTCAGGCGGTATCTACCTTTGTTTTTATTTGAAAAGGGGTCTCATGACGAGGGTTCTCCACGTCCGTTGAGATTTCCTTGATATTTTTGAAAAGGGTGTCCTAGGACGAGGGTTCTCCACGTCTGTTGGGACAGTTTGTTGACTTCTTTTGAAAAAGGGTTCTATCCTCACACCTTTTTTTGAAAGATCCCGAAATTTGCCGGGAATTCAGTTTTGAAGCAGAGAAAGATTTTATTTTGACAAAGCTTCATTTGATTCTGTTGAGGCGACATTCTGGGAGCTGTGTTCTCCAGGTATCCTGCAGAAAGTTCAAACCTGAAAGATTTTTCTTCACCCAGAAAACGTTAGTAATCTTTGGGAAGACCACGGCTGTCCATTTGACAAAAACCGTATGACTTAAGTTTTAATCGTGAAATGTGCATTTTGATGCTGGAGGTTATCCAAAGCATTCTTGCAACATGCAAATGTGATCACAAATCCCTTGCACGGAAAATCTGGACCAACAGTTTGAAAATTCCAAAAAGAGTTTGTTCAAAACACCAACTGGAATATTTCTCGACAATGAGGTCTTCTCACCTATTTTGAGATAGTGGTTTTTATAGGGGATGCACTCAATTCCCTACTAACCTGTGCCTAGGTTTTAGGCTCATTCGCAGCGCATACATTTTGATCGGTCGGGAGGTCTTCCACGGGACCGTAATGTTGGGCTTGGATATTGGTCTTCAAGGGGGACTCACTTTTGAGTCAAGGTCATTGAATGAAAGTTTTCACCATCTGCTCCGGGTTTACAAGTCAAGAACCCTGCAAAATGAGAAAGAAATATTCTTGCTCGTACTTCTTCGAGCTAAGCTATATGTTAACCCAAGTGTCTTAGTCTGAGAAGACTGTTTCAGGGTTATGATGTTGGTAGGATTGGGGACCGAAAAAAGGCTTGTTTTTGGCCCAGAATTTATGAGGGGATTGACATTGGTGATCATTGCAAACTTGTCACATGTCTTTTCCATTCTGCATCTTCATTTTTGAGGTGTGCAACCGCTTTTGAGGTGTGCACAAGTCCTTTAGAGAACGTCTCTTGTGGTATTAAGAGATTGACAATTCTGTCCGTGTTTTTGCACCACGGCTGACATCATTTGGGGAGCAGTCTTCTTGATCTGACTTCTTTATGGGTTTTTCTCTCTTCCCAACTAGGCTTTATTGGGGATCAATCAAACAGTTTTCACGAGCATCGGCCTTGCTTTTACCAGGCACTTTGCTTTTTCTTGATGCTGTGGATTTTTTCTTTGTTGAAATCCCGCCTTTTCTTTTCCTTTGGAACTACGATGTTCAGAAAATTGTGCTAGATATACAACTTGAATCATAGCACATTTAAACGCCGATATGAGATTTTTCTATAAATCCCATCTCTTGATTTCTTCCGTTCTTGGAGTGATGCAGTTTCCATCTTGAAACATCCCATGATCACCAACAGGGGTTTATGAAATGAATTTGCAGGCTCAACTTGGCTGTGCAAAGGATATGGTGTGTGGGATAGAGAAATGAATGCTTCTCGTCATCCTATGGCACTTGGATTACCATATAAACAACACACAAAGATTAATGTTAGTCCGAGCAAGAAAATTTCTGACCATTTTCTCCTGATGCCGCTGGACTCACCTCCATTTTGCCCCGATGTGGGGTGGTTCTTGACAGGGTTAAGAATGAAAACCGTCGTTCAAAGGGTTTATCAACGGTCACCTGTAGTGTTTGAGGGATATGAAACGAATGCCTCCGTCATCCCAACCCATGTAATCGTTGCGAATAATCCCTACTTCCGTAGGTCCAGATTTTGCTATCTGATCCGCTCCACTTCTCTCCAGTGTGTGTAGGACGTGTTTGGACTAGGCTTTGCCTCTTTTCTTTTGAGAAAACGTCCTTTTAAAAGTCTTGAACTTTTGATTGGAAAAAATCTCTTTCATTTTCTCCAAAAATTTTACCCGTCAAGGGGATTTTATGATGCACCATGCATGTTCTTATTCATGTTCAGATAACCTCCTGTTTTAAGACATGAATGCCAATGAAGTTTGAATTCTATGTCTTTTCTAGACATTAGATTCTGAAAGCTTTTCTTTTTATTTAACACCTTCAATGGATTGGGGAAAAGGATACTTACCTGTCCCCCGTGGCCGAAAATCCCTGAAAATGCAGAAGAAACATGTTATTGTATGTTCGTGAATTTTTCAAAAAATTAGAACGATACATCTTACCCTTGGTCGTGTGCCCCTGCGAGTGCACACAGGTTGTGACAATCTGTCCTCCTTGATGGTGAGTCCCTATCAAGGATAAATAACAAGTGTTAACTCATATTCCCAAATTGAAGACAAATTGGGACGATACAACTTTACTCTTGGTTCTCATCCCGTTCTGACGTCGCGTATTGATATGAACCACGTCTATCAAATCCGCTTATCCATGCTTGGAATATTTGCAATATCAATGGTTCAGCTGCCCCCGGTTGGGCAACGTCTGTTTTGTTATTTGAACAGATGGCTCCTTGAGTGATTTATCCACGTTTATCACCTGAGAAGGGAAAGAAATGAGACAGTACTTTGGTATGCGATAGAAGATCGTTTAGGAACGATACATCGTTTTACCAAATAGGTGGCTTCGCGGCCAAACGTATTTCGTGTTGAAGGGGTAGATCCCATTATGCTCAGCGGGTGATAATTATGGTTCATGGAACTTGCTCCACGGATTAAGTGATTAATCCACGGCCTTCGGCTTGAAGATGCTCAAAGGGTGATGTTGACACTCACGCGCAATTAGTTCTAGATATTAATGAAAGATGTTCCCGTGGGAACCTTACAGTGCGATCAACAACATATGCAATAGGAGTATTCAACCCCTTTTCTCGAAGCATTTTTCATCGAGTAGCCATGCCTTGCATCAGACGTTTGATCACCGGCCTCGCGTCACCACTGCGATGGTCCTCCGGCTCCAAATTGATCGAGCCAAAGATTGAACTCATCGCCAAGGAAATTGCTCGGGTCTTCGAGCCATTGATGTTCAAGTTGGGTATCAACGATTGTTGGGGGCAGATTTCTTTCATTGCCTTCGTTGTGAGGGATTGGAGTTTTTGAGCTGGAACCTTCATCATTGCCCTGTTGGGGTTGAGACATACATTCCTGAAAAGTATTGATCCAAGTGTCCAGCTCCTCATCAAGGAGATCACCTGTTCTTTCTAGCCCTTGGTGCCCAGATTGGGTGTCGTCGACTGCAGGCGAGGGATTCCTCTCTTTGCTCTCGCCGTGAGCAATTTGACCCCTCGAATTGGAACTTCCTCCAATGACCGGCAGGTTCATATGTGCACTCTCTACCAATGCCAGATCCACTTCAAGGACAGCATTAATGACTGATTCGCGCTCAAACTGAGGAATCTCTATGTGCTGGAACTGTGGCATATACTCCTGAGGAGTATTGAGATAGCTCGGCGGAGCATTCTGATTTGGGTTAGAGGAGTCGCTGACACGACTGCTAATCCCGTCATTGCTGAAACACGGTTGGGTGCTCTTGGCTCTCCAATCATCATGGTTGTAACTCTGCCCAGCACTTGAGCTCCAACTGGCTTTATGATGGTTTAACGCTATCCTTCCATCCCTTAGCAATCTCCTATAGTACTTGAGGTGAGACTCAACGTTAATTCTAGAGAGCCCCGGCACATTCATAATCTCGAGTATGCGTAGTGGGCTAGCCGAATCAACTCCCAGCTCTCGAATTGCATCAACAAATTTGGTGTGAAGCTCATAGGTCCAGTAAAACCTTGTTCTCTTATCACCCAAAATATCGTCAATACTTCGGTAGCTATTCTCTACGGGATCTAGTCGTTTCAAAAGTTGTCCAGGGAGGGACTCACCGACTTTGGATTGGCTGGCTGCGACAGCGAGTTCGTCATTAAGAGAATTCCCCCTGTGATGATTCATATCCCATTTCTCAGAGGATGTTGGTGTTGATCCTATGGTGTTGACTTGCTCATGCAGATCTCCGGCGGTATCTGGCTGTGTCGGAAAATGCTGTGGAGAATACGGTAACAGCTGAGCGTTATTCGTCAACAGGGATGGTTCATCGAGGAACACCTCGCCGAGGACAACAGGATTACCACAATTAAGGCAGGTGGCCTTGGTCAGAGCTTCCTTATATCTCGCGCTTTCAGCTTGAAGCTTCTCATTCTCCTCCTTCAGGACCAGTAACTCATGGTCTGCGTATTGCTGTTTCACCCGGGTTCGTTTGTTGGCGAACCAAAACTTGACCTTCGAAAGCTCCAATCCTATCTTTCGGCTCAACTCCATTTTCTGTTGTCTGCTTGGAGTGGGGCATTCATTGAAGAAAGCTTCGAGCTCTCGGATTTGGCCTGGAGTGTGGCGTTGTAGTTGCTTCCTTTTCCGACTCCGGTCATCATTGTATACTCCTTCTTCGTAGCTGAAACCTAGAATTTCATCGCTGGAGGAGTCAGTCTCTATGGCCTTCGGGCAGGATTCAGCTCCAGGATCTTCAAAGTCTCCCAGCAGTTCGTGCTCAGAAATGTCCAGGTCGGGCGTTTCTAGCAGATGGGAATAACTTTTAAACATGATGGATCGGGGTATCTCGGGCTGATCCAGTTCACTCAGTTTTCTCAATTCGCTCTTACGTGTTTGCTCACTCTAGAAATTTTCTCAAGTGATTGTGCGTGTCCTGGAACCATCCTTCAGGCTGCATATGAAGACCAGCAAGCAAGCGCTCCTCCCGAGATCCTGCAATTACTCATCGTCTGTATTCCCCTTTCTTTTTCCTCGTGATAGGATCACAAACTCACTTGCATTGATTCGATTTCATCGAGTAATGCGCTCGTCCCCTAGTTCAGTCTTCAAAGTGGTGGGTCTACAATCTTTCGGCGCCTTTTATGATTTGCTAGGCCCGAGAACGTGGGGAGCAGCGGTGGACCCGCAATTAATGACTCTGTTTAATTCATTTAGCTCCATGGGAATTAACGCCATGATCTTCTCTCAACCCCTTTTCATCGTTCAAACGAAAGTGGCATTTTCCCTGTGCATGCTGTTACTCTTCATTTCAGCATCCCGGGCGCTTGGTGAGGAATGAGTTCGTAGCCACTCAAAATTTTAAAGACCGTCTCTGGTTTCAGACTTAATCTAACAAGGGATCATCACAACTGAGCATGACGATGTTCGTCGATAGCGTTGGTTTTCATACATAATTAACTATAGCCATTAAAGAAAAATGTTCCCATAGGAACTTTACAATGGATAAAAAGAGTGATCCACTCGTGAACATGCTCTTCTTCCTATGGGTGTTCGTAGTGACCGACCCATCGTGCCCCGAGCTAGGTGCTAGATCATGGCTGTCCAAGCATGCCAGCTTCCCACTGATTGAACAAGGCATCGAGCCCCTCATCGAAGAAATCGTCTGTCGTGGGTTGACCAGCGGCAGGCAGAGCACCAGCCGACTGTTGCTCGAATGGAGGAGTGCGCACTCGCTGTACTTGTGACACGCGCTCTTGAGAAGTGTTGAAATGGCCTGGGAGGACATTCTGATCAGCTTTCAGTTTGCCGGTGGTCGGGTTGCTAGCTTGATTGATGCTTAGATTTGGCCGGGTATCTCTTGATGCCTGAGCATTACAATGGCGGTCGCCTCTAGCTTTTGGGCTCGAGACGGATTCCTCCCGGTTTAGCTCCGCTCGACGTTGTTTTAATAGCTTTCTGTAGGCAGCAAGGTGATTCCTGACCAGCTCCTTACTAAGCCCCGGTACATTCATGGCCTTAAATATGCGCGTCGGAGTTGCTGAGTCGATCCCCATTTGGTGAACCACGTCTAGGAATCTGGAATGCAGTTCAGGGGGCCAAGCGAACCTCCTCTTATCGTGGCCCAAAATCGCATCGATGGCTTGACGACTGATTAACTCATCTCCAGCAGGACCCGACCCTATCGAAAATTGTTGTGCATGAGGCTGATATGCTTTGAGCTGGTCGGCGGTAACATCCAGCTCCTTGAAACTATAACTCCAATCAAAGCGATGCAAATCCCATCCCCCAGGAGGCATTTGTATCACCTTCGTAGGATCATCCTGCTCATGCGTGACTCCGGCAAAATCTGGTTGAGCAGGAGATGCCCCGAGGGAGTAAGGTGGTAAATGAACGTCTTCAATCATCGCGTGAGGCTTATCGGGGAACATCTTACCGAGGGCGACGAGGTTATCGCAATGAGGGCAAACGGTAATATTGAGAGCTTTTTCATACCTCATGTTTTCTGTTCGCAGCTTTTGGTTTTCTTCCTTTAAAATCTCGACCACCTGACGTTTGCGTTGAGCCCTCGATTTGGATCTCCTATTTTGAAACCAAAACTGGATCCTCGACTGATTAATCCCCAACTCCCGGCTCAATTCAATTCTCCACTTCTTTTTCATGTAATGGCTTTTACTGAAAAGGGTTTCCAGCATTTGGGTTTCCTCCTGAGAGTATTGGTGAGGACGTCTTCTTTTCCCGAGTTGAGCATTGTGGATGTCGTTGTCGTCGTCGCCGTGATCTTGATTTCCATTGCCAGAAGTGTTGGGCTCCATGGTTTTGGCGTTAGACTTGATCTTGGAATCTTCGAGATCCCTCTGTGGTTCAATTTCTGAGATTTTTGAGTCAGTCGCCTCTAGCAGCTGACAGTAACCTCTTAAATATGTTTGATTGGTTCTTGCCCACTCAGAGTTCTCCACTCTCTCCTGTATGCTCACTCCCTATAAAGTTTTCTTCGAGTGACTCTGCATGTTCAGGAGACGCTCTTCAAGCATCATTAGGCAAACGTTCCCCCTCAAGACCTTGAATTTCTCGCTTAGCTTTTCAACGTGATGGGACTGCCAAACCCTGTTAGGGCTCTCTTCGATAGTTGCGCTTTCCTCCCACCTAACTCTAATAATGGTGATCCCGACAAATCTTTTACATCTTTTAATTGATGAGCCGGAAATCGCGGACCGAAACGAATCCAATGGTTCTCGTGAGGGGACCTCCTGCTTTACCCCCTAACTGGGCTCCACCAGCATTATTACTGAGACCCTTCATCATCCTCGAGTTGCTATAAAATGAGGAATTAATGTATGGAAGGTTAACGTTCTCGCATAATCAGCTTCTTCCTTCTAATCTCTCTGTTAAACTCGTCTTATTCTCAAGCCAACCCAACGCAAATGGCCTCCTCTCCCGTACGCACTTTTTCAACTGATGTCTTGGCCCAGTGGGAAAAGCTTTATAACCTACTGGGTCGCGGTTACGCGCACATAACCGATCATTCTGCAACCGAGGATGCAATCTGTGTCCTGCTCGAGGACCTTGATACCACTTCTCTCGAAGGTACTACACTGGGGAGGGAATATAGAACTTTCCCGACTCTCTTTGCACACTCCTTAGAGGCCTATCGTGTTGCTAGTCGGGAGGTTCTGGTGGCTCGCGTCTTGCGGGCTCGTTATGAGGATCGATCTGATCATTTGGTGCTGACCAACTATCTGGTTGATAGTTACAAAAAGGCCGTCGAGTTTGCTAATGAGCGGGTTGCGACGTTGCTTCGCGAGAGGAGAAATCTGGTGGATCAATTGGCCATATCCCTGACCACCGGCGAGCATGACCGCCGCAACGTCCTGTTGAGGCTTCAGAGCGACTGGCAGGAAGAACGGCTCGACAAGATAACCGAGGACATAGCTCGCGGGAATGGACTGGTTCGGGACCTGGAAGTAGTCACCGAAGAACACGAGGCCAAGGTCGCCGAAGTTAAGGGAGAATGCAGAAGTCTTCTCCTCAGGCTTGCCGACCACAACATGCGGAGCTGGGAGTATGAGCAGAGCATTAACAACATGGAGGGTCAGTTGGGCTCCTTTGTGTCGTTAATTAGGGCTCACTTTGGCTTTACTTTTCCACCCCGAATTGTATGACCTGCTTCTGAAAACCCTCCGCTGAGCAAAATAAATGAAAGTTCTCGTGTGTGTTTTAACTTCTGCATGGTTCCTTTCTTCGAGCGTTCGAACATCTTCAACTTAGGTGAGCCGAACCATAATATCAATAAGTCGAGCAAATATGGATTTTATAACTCGCTCATGATCAGATGAAAGAATAGCCTCAGACTTATCCAGGAAAAGATTTCTCTCTATTACCTATTTTTTACCTGCAAATAGAAAGACAGAATCAGCAGGAATAATCTGAAAAAGAAAGCATAGACCCCTTTCAATCTTATGCTTGCTCGTGATTAATAAGGACAAGAACTTTTACAAGGGTTTTAATCTTGCGCGAAAAGTTTTTATCAATATTCCTCGAAAGAAAGCATACTATTGAAAGGAATGTAATTCACAATAATCGCCTTTGATCAATTTCGAGAGGAACGAATTACTCAAAAGTGCGAGGCATAATAATGTGTTTTAAATTTAATTGAAGATACGGCATCCAAATCAAGGCCGTTTTGTTAAGAACGAGAGTAATTTGGACATCTATCTCGTCATTAAATTCAAAACAACATCGATATTCTCGATCAATTATCGTGGATTACCAGCGACGTAAAACATGCACGAAACAATTCAAGTGTATAATTCCTTCTAGAGAAATTGAGATTGGACTACTCTATACGACCAAAAGGTCGTGTAAGACTTCCAATTTTAATTTCCTCTAAAGGAATTATAAACTTGACTTGGGAGTATTCGGATGATTAGAGAAAATGCCACTATCACATTCCCATGACCCGTCAAAAGAAATACAACCAAGTTCCATCTGAATGTATACACCAATAGATCCCTAATACAATCACTCTAAGGGGTGGGATAGAAAAAGCCTCGATAAAAATAAACCCTATACAAGAGGACTAGTAATGGAAAATGAAACAAAGGAATGTGATCCTAACGTTTAAGGATGCCCCAAGTTCGATCTGTGGCTTCCGGATCACTTGCCCCAACTCGTCATCTTCTTTGGACGATATCTCAATAAGGTCCATAGTAGGCTCTTTTGTTGCTCACTCGGTGTTCGCCATGGGATATCATCCTCCTCGTCTTCTATCAAGGACGTTTGGGAAAAACACACACATCTATCCTTGAAATGGCATTTAATCTAATCACCAGAATGCAATGAATGAAATGCCTATATTTATATGAACTGTAATAGATTTGAGGGATAGAGAGTCTTACCAACCAAACTCGTCGACTTATGTGCGGTTTTAGGTGTACCAACCGCCCAAAGACATGCGCATGAGACAAGTGATGGTGAACTTCTAAAAACCAGAGGGTTTGGCACCTAAGGTTAAGGTTCCCACTTCGAGTTCTAGAAAGAGCCGATTCCATTGCACAGCTATCGTTGCATTGGGACTCGATCCATAGTTCGAAGCGAGCGGAATTGAAAAGTGGATTACCCCGCGTTTTTCCTCACGGAGATTCCATTCTCAATTCCTTCTATTGTGTTCCTAAAGGCGGCGCCCGGGGTTTTAGGCGCGGTTGTGTGTGTCCACGTGTTGTGATCATCATAATGCAATTCATGCACAGCAGTTTATCAATCAGCACTTCAAATCATCCACACAACATACATTCCTACGCCCAACCTGCATAAGACAATGTTAATCACGGACTACACCCCTTATTTCTCCAATCTGCCAAAAACATATAACACCTACCATAAGCGGACTTACCTCACCTTCGAGAGCGCCTGCAAAGTTAGAAAAATCACTCAGCGTTTTAATTACGGCCTAAGTCCACTTGAGGTCTAGAATCATATGTTCTAGAGCAAGAGTCCCCAGCGGAGTCGCCAGCTGTCGCGACCCGTCCGGAAGCGGACGCGGCTAATGGATTACCGATCGCGGGCCTTCCCCTGCACAAGGGTGCGGATCGCGGGCTTTGGATCGGCGCGGGCCCTCCCAGGCCCATACCAAATCGCGGCGGGAGTATTTTTCAAAGGGATTCGACGATAACAGTCGATCGCTTTCGACCTTAGTGTGGTCGTGGTGGCATGTGCAACTTGTGCATGCATTTGGAGTCGCCACCGGTCTTTCTTGGAGGGTAGACCGGAAACCTTATTGACCGATTGGGAGAGATCGATCAATTCTGCGGAACCAGAGATTTTGGGTTCGGGGACTTGGTTACGTTGATGTCATTACCAACGCCCTTTCGGTACCTAACGCGAGTGATTTTCCCTAACTAGGATTTCATGCAGGCGCAATTTTGGGTGAGGTAAGTCTGACTTTGCACATTAACCAGTTTAACATGCTCACGTAATCATAATAAATAAATAGATGCCAATCACATAAACATCTATCCTACGTGGTGATCATGGAATTATGATTTAATGGGTCTCGAGCCAATGAGACCACATTTAATCATTTTAATATTTTAATAACGGAGAGCCGCTCTTCGCTTCTTCTTGGTTTCTTGAACTCTTCAAGAATTGGGCCCCAAAGAGCTCGCCGACTTAAAAGGCTCCTCCACGTAATCCTCGTAGCATTTACATCAACAATTGACTATGCTAAAAATAAAGATTACATGAAAAATAAAAGGAGTACGCAGTCTCCATTTAATAATTACAACCCCAAATATATAAATAATCATCATACATTCATATATACATCAATCACATTGATTAGGGATTTTTCCATGATCACCACCCTTTCACGTAAGTAATAAATTCACAATTTAAAACTTAGGAATGCACAATAAAAATTCTACGTTGAATCATATTAAGAATTTTTACGTAAAATAAGATAGCCATAAATTTTCGATTCAAAATTGATTTAGTCTCAATTTTTGCTACGTTGATTAATTTATCATATAAAATAATCAATCTCCATTAGCCATGTAAGACGAACAATTCGTTAATACATATTGACCATAGTATTGCAAAAATTGCAAAAAATCAATTAAATGCACGAAAACACCTAAGGATTGGCTCTGATACCACTGTTGGGATCCACGTAACACGTAGCGGAAATAAATAACAACCCATACATGTATCTCCAGAGGCGTACTTCGTGCATTTCAATCGAAAAAAATCACAAAGTCTCAAAGGGAGTAAATAGATTACCTCTCGTAGCGTGCTTGAACGGAGGTGTCGGTTCGATGTTCTTCGATCTCAGCCTCCACAAGTGTTAGGCATCTAATTCGGACGCACCACCAATTGACGAACGGGGAGACGACTAATAACTCCACAACAATTGTGCTAGCAATATGCGGAATCAATATTCCGAACTTAGTATATTTTGCTCTCTCAAGATTATGAGAATATAGAGAGTGTTTGTGTTCTTCTCTCTAAGCTCTCAAAAATTTGCACACTCTACAAAATGTCTCCCCCCCTCAACCTCAAAACTCTTGCCATCCTTTTATAGCCAAAAATACATTCCAATAAATTGTATTTAAAAATAGCACTAACAATTATAAATTCTATCTAAAAATAGCACTCACAAATAAATGACATTTAAAAATAGCACTAACAATAGCACTCACAATTTATAATACAAAAATGCTATTTAAAAATAGCACTAACAATAGCACTAACAATTTATAATACAAAAATGCTATTTAAAAATAGCACTAACAATTATAAATTCTATCTAATAATAGCACTCACAATTTATGATAAATAAATGCCATTTAAAAATAGCACTAACAATAGCACTCACAATTTATGATAAATAAATGTCATTTAAAAATAGCACTAACAATAGCACTCACAATTTATAATACAAAAATGCTATTTAAAAATAGCACTAGCAATAGCACTCACAATACAAAAATGCTAAAAAAAGGCACTAACAAAGGTGTTAAAAATAATAACCATTATTATTATTACAAGAGTTAAAGAGGTTACCAAATAATACAAATACGCATAACGTATAAATACGTATGACGTATAAATACGTAGAGCATACGTATACATCCGTGAAACCGGGGACTAATTGAAAGAAAAATGTGCAATTAAGCCCTTTTGGTAAAAATTGATTAAATTGGAGGGCAAATTGACCTAACTGCACTTTAAGACTTTAGAATCCAATGTCATAGCTTATAAAAAGTGAGAATTGAAAACTAAAAGACTCGAAAAGGATTTTTTTTTTTTTTTAGGCTCGGCTCGGGTTTATGTTTGTGAAGGAACATAGTGACCCGAGCCGAATTTTTGAGATTTAAAGTGACACACTTGAAGAGGAAATTAAAACAAAATTATCGAATATTTTTGGGTATTTTTCTGACCACGAATGGTATTTTTCTGATTTTTTGGGTATTTTTAAACTCGAAAAATATTAAAAATACCGAAAAATATTTTTTGTTCAAAATTGGTTCCTAAGGCTAAACCAAGGCTTCCAAAGTTGATTTTGTGATTTTATGACTTTTTTTGATATTTTTAATTAATTTTAAAGAATAAAAATAATAAATGGAAAAAAATCAGGTGTCAACAACGCTACGCGTGTCGACTTTGTGATTTTTGTCACACTTAGGAAAACTCAAGTACGGCGATTTTGGTTGTCAAGTAATCGCGAAAGTGTATTACTAGCCCCGATGGCCGTGATCGTCATAAATCGATTTAGGAAAAATTCGCAAATCATACGTTGGTTAAGCGGCATCACCCGCGTCCCAATTGTATAACACTAGCAACGGATTTCTTAATCGTTTTCTGATCGGCCTCGGTTCTAAATATCCCTCGACGATCCTTATGGTCAAAATACCGTTTTCTTATCGAATTTCCTAGGTCCACGTATCCCGTCGCGCGTTAGCCTTTCCCCTTTGGTTAGTTAACTCGTGACTGATCAGGTCAGAGCGAGATATAACTGAAATACTTCAATAGACATCTTACAATTTAAGGTCTCAGAATGACAGGAAAATCGGTCTGTCACAGTCATCTTTGAATGTAATTTTTGAAATTCCAATTAAGACTATGACAAAATGATTTTTTTTTTTATGATTTTTATGAAAAATGAATCAAATTAAGATATAATAAACTTTGAGCATAATACACCTTATATTCCGAATTTTTCGATGAATTCGCTTCGTACCCTAGGGGTCGGGTCAAAAGGTAATTTATTCACGATGTACGCTGGGGGTAGGGTCAGATAGCGAATTATGAAATTTGCTGGTCCAGTCACAAAGTTGTGGGATATGTTAGACAATTTCCTGTGCAGATGACATCGTACTTCGAGGGTGGAGTCAGATAATCATCATATTGCACAAAATTCTGAGGGACTAGGCACATAGAAACATGTATTATACTCAAGGTAGATAGTAAAAATATTTGAATTAAAATAAATTATCGGCCAACTAAGGATAAATGCCGAAATTTTAGAGGGATAGGCCCTTATCCGCAAAGGATCACTTATTTTATTATGGGAAAGATTATCTCTCGAAATTTTCAAAGTATGTCAAATAATTTTCCAAATTTTAAAGAAATCTTCAATATTTTCGAAAATTCTGATTAGGCCATGAGGTATTGTTCTACTATTTCGAAAATATGTTGATATCTTACAAGATGTGATTAAAATTCAGATTACTTGAAAATCCTACCACCAGAAGATATGTAAAGAATCCAGAAAGATAAGCATGATGACAAAATTTTCAACAGTGCAAGATTAGGCAACCGAATTTCTCAGGATATGCCCAAAGTGATCCAAAAATATATATGCGCAATATCCCAAGATATAATCCAGAATTTAACGTGAGCTTAGAATTTCCAAGACATGATTTAATATTCTAAATTGCTTGAATCACAAAAGATGTCCAATGTTCTGACAATTCCACTCAAAACCGATAACATCCCATAAAACCACAAAACTAGCTTCAGATTTCGAGAACCCAATTTAGACATTCCCTTACCAGCTTTGACAATTTTAAGATATTCGCTAATCAAGAGATATGTTCCTTTTTCCTCGTTCGCTCAGGCCCATGATTGTCCAATAGATTTTTAGATTATGTGAACCAAAACAAAAGTTGACCAGGTGGCTCTGGCACCCCCCTAGATGTTTCCTGGTCAGTCTTTCTTTCCTCTCACAGGTCTGCCTGCTTCTCGGCTTCTTGAGGACCTGCACTACTCCTGCTGTGGACAGCCGGACGCGCTGCTGTTACTCCTGCTGCTGCTTAGATTGCTGGACATGTTGCTACTCCTCTTCCAATTTTGCTATGCCAGCTTTGACTGTCTTCCTTTTTGCTGACTGCTTGGCCTTTTGGCTGGCCCTTTGGCCCTTCTATCTTGCTTCCTTTTTTGTACTTCCTCTTGGCCGCTTGTTTGGCCCTTCTATTTCTCTTTTGGCCATGTTCTGGCCTGAGCTATTGTCTTCTGTTCACAGGTCTCAGCTGAAGTGTTTTTTGGGATTCCATCTGTTTGGTCCTTGATGGCTGACCAGCGGTTTCCAGGTTTCCACTGCCCAGCTGCTCTTCCTGCTGCTGCTTTTTCTCTTGGTTGTCCGTCTCTTTAGGTCGCCTGTTTGGCCGGTGTTTTCTCTCTCACCCTCTTTTTTTTTGGGCTGTTTCTATCATAGTCTGGAGCCCCTTGTTTGGCTCGTACTCGATAATTGTTAGGGTTGTTATTGGCCTCTTAGAATGGCTTGCATGTCGTGATGATGGTTTTTTTGCAACCGGTTCACAGTTGAACCCATTTTGGCACTTCGATGCCAAAATTGGTTCAAGATTTTTGTGTCAGGTTTTTTTTTTTTTTTGTACCTAGTGATTTGGAAAGTCAATATATACTTACCTTACAAAAAAAAAAAAAGTTGACCAGGACAAATTTCGGTGATGACTAGAGTCTCGATTCAAGATCAGCATTCCAACCTATGCATATTCAGATTCCGAAAATTGCAACAACAGTGAAGGGACGTCCAAAAATCCTCATGTAAGAATCACAATCAGGCACGTTAAAAAATTTCGCCCTTTAATGTAAAGACAAACGGTCCCTGATAAGAAATCATTTCATGATATATCAAGATATGTAAGAACGCTCAGCAAAATATGCAAGTTTGTCAATTAGGTAACAAAAAATCAATGAATAGAAAATTTTACCTTGAACCGAATATCAACTGAGCAAATCGAACTTGCACGAAACTTGGATGTCAAGCTCGAACTTTTGGACTGTTCGGCTACGGAATTGGCTCTCGAACAAGATCGGTCTCCAGTAGACCCCCAAGACTTGCACGAAGGTTGACTAGCGTGGGTTCAATCGGGTGGCAATCAGGAAACTGCAAAAACCGGAGCACCACAAGCTGTGGCGTGATTATTGCTTCAAGAAACCCATGTGTGAGGAAACCTGTGGACTTTTGTGAGCAAAATTCCTTCTGTCGATTTGTAGAGCGATGCCAACCCTTTTCTTCTCTCTCTTTCTCTCAATTTTCATGTGAAATCTCGTATGTCCGCAGAAAATTTTTGCCAACCCCCCTTCGTGAAGACTTAAGGGTGTATTTATAATAGTATAATCTAGGTTTAATCTCATTAACTGGGCCAATTGTCAGCTACCGAAGGAGTAATGGGTCATCCGTCTATTCCAACTCTCGTGGGCTCAAATCAATGCAAGTCTCTTGTTTTCTTTATAAAACTTTCGGCCACACATTGCTCTATTTGACATTGGTTCGTAAGTTCATTTTGGGCTTGAAAACTTGGGAAAAGTACACTTGGAGTGCCTTAACTTTCGTACGGTGTGCACTTAAGTGCCTGAACTTTCAAAATGTGCACTTAAGTGCCTAATCGGAGTAAAATTGTGCAGTTGAGTGCTAACTTCGGCGAACAGTGTACACGTGGATTTTCTTTGTATTTTTTAATAGTTTCTGAAATTTTAATAAAATCCACGTGTACATTAAATATTAATAAAAATAATATTCACCGGCGCCACGTCAGCATTTCCTGCGGCCACCTCACCTTTTCCGACGGCTACGTCAGCATAGGCACTTAAGTGAACACTTTTTAAAAGTTAAGGCACTTAAGTGCACAATTTGAAAGTTAAGGCACTTAAGTGCACACCGTACGAAAGTTAAGGCACTCCAGGTGTACTTTTCCCTGAAAACTTTAATCATCATTAATAATGCAAGTCCAACTCTGCTCAATTTAAAGTTTGAGAGCGCGCTTTTAAAACCAAATAGGCGTTAGAGCTTATGAAGATTGAGCACATCTCTTACCCCAAATTTATCATTCAATCATGAGAGTACCGCACATTTTTCGGGCTTAAATCAGGCTTTAGTTAACTAACGGATAATTAATTAAAAGCCTTAAAATTCTAATGAGCAAAATTGGGCCGACTTGAAAAAGGTCCATACTATTTAAAATTTCGATACATGACCTTCAAATCGCCGCAAATTTAATGTCCGAATTGCTTGACAGAATTGAGCTCAAATCTCTTGCCCGTAGTCTAAACAAATGCATGATATAATGTATGACAAAAATAAACATGAAAAATGATTTAATTATTTTTGTGCAGAACTAAAAGCTTGTTCCTGCTTATGCAATCTTACATGTACAAATTACCAGGATACAACAAAGAAGAGTTGTGCAAACAAGAGTTCCTTGTAAGCTCTACCGGTTAAGTCCAGGCCTTTGGCTCGTGCACCATAGCAGATTTCACGCAATTATTGAGATTCAAATAGGTGATCTTCCCAGCCATTGGATCCCCCCGGCCGTGAACTGTTCCAAACTGAATGTCGATGCCTCGTGGTGCTGCGAAACCATGGAAGCCGCTGTAGCTGGAATTCACCGAGACCATAAAGGATCTATGCTCTCTGGCTTTGCTCGGAGCTTCAAGGCACCCTCTGCACAGATCGCCGAAGCTCTTGCAGTAAGAGAAGGACTTCTCTGCATGAAGAAGCCTCTCGTCCCAGTTGGATTATCGAAGTACAAAGGGAGAGAAGATTCGGCAATATATCTTGAGACCGACTGTTTGTCCGTTTGGAACTGGATAATGGGCCGCGAAGAACCTCCTTGGTCTGCAAGACGTAGTGGAGGAATGCAAATCCTTGGCTCAACTTGGAAGAGTTTCTTTAGTCTTTTACCCTAGGTCCGCAAACTCGGTAGCGGACTGATTAGCGCGAGCCCAACGCACGAACTCTCTCAACCTGCACTGGCTTTCCAAGCCTCCTGATCAGTTATCTATTTTGCTAAGCTTAGACTTTGATTTCCCTTGTAATTCGGCTACATTTTATTAATATTAAACCCTCGAATTCCAACAAAAAAAAATAGGTGATCTTCAATTCGACCAAAAAAAAAAAAAAAGTCACGAGCTGGAAATCCTCCATCGTCCCAACTCTAGGGTTCCCTTTTTCTAAGAGTGTTACTGGCTAACTCACTATTCATACTAACTGAGAATTATATTCTTCAATTGCAACGATGAATAGAGGAGGATCTACCAATTATTGATGGCATTGGTGTCTGTATGAACGGAAAACCAATAACGCATGCATGTTACATTGTCGCGATCCTTTTCCAAATTATTGCAGAGTACTAGATAATCAACCGATTACATCCACATGTTGCCTGTCCAAACTACTGTATCTTAGAGCATTGCTCGCTTAAGCTTGAAGGTACCGGAAATTCCTGGCAAATGAACTCTTTGGAAGTAGTCCTTCCAATAGATATGCACCGGATCAAAGCAGAAGACATTTTCCAAGTCTACTCCATTCTTCGCGGCTGTGGCTCTCAAAGCTTTTGTATTGGCATCGTCGAAGCTGGATCGGTTCAAAAGGGAACTAACAATTAAAATTCTCATTTCGAATCATTGCTAGCCATGATTATAAGTGGATTAATTAGTGAGCCGATCACAAAATTGAGACTTACATGCCCTTGAAAAAAGTGGCAGGTGCATAGAGTTGTGCCACTCGCATTGCCATGTTGATGTTCCTTTTCAGGTTTGCAGGCAAGCTTTGGAAACTATTCTGTTCCTACAGCAAATAATGAACATGTTTGGTCGCGAGCATGCCTATTTGCATTTTTGGATTTTCAAAGTTACCACGCTTATCGAAGCAAAACTGTGAACATTAGAGCGAGAGAAACTAACTTAGACTCTTCCAGATTATTGTAGACAAAACAAAACTCTTAAACATTAAATGAAAGCAATTTCAAATGGCATATGACATATTGATTTATGATAGTCAATTTGAGTCAACGAGACAAACCTTTGATCGGAGAGCGTAAAATTGGGTCAAATGCTTCTGAAGGCTTTCCAGGTTATCTAGCAGGACAAACTTACCAACTTTGACCAGTTTTCCATCCTCATTTGTCAAAGGATTGTTTCTGAAGTACTTGAAAATGGAGTCTTGAAAGTCTGCTAATGTCAGGAGGTTACTCATTGAGGAACCCATATGGTAAATCACATATGAAGGTTGATTTGCATGCGCTGCCATGGCGACAATCATTGCATTTACCACCATATCAGCTGGTATCTACAAAATGAAGAAAAAAAGTCTCATATATTAAAACTGAAAAATGCACGGGGAAAAATCTGAGAAAAAGTTTCATATGCAATCGAGGGGCAGGCGGCCAATTTGAACCACCCGGGCTTGCAAGGTAAATGGGAAGCTCGGGCAATGTGCTTCCATGAGGAGAAACTACAATGATTTATAGAAATTGAGAGCGAAGAGGCCACGGTAATGACTGCTATGATAGTTAGGTATTACCAAGTCGAGTGTAGCGTCTGGATCACCGACAAAAGCGTTAATTTTCCCTCTCCCATAGTGGATGGCGATGTTATCCATATTTCTGTGTAATTGACATTCTCCATGAGAAAACAGCTTAGGAAAGAAGAAGAAGAAGAAGATGACGTGCTTCATATACTAAGGTAATCATGGGCTTCTGAAACCTCCCGCTATACAACTAATCAGATAAAGTAAGTGCATGGAACAAGATATTGTTAATGGCCCACAAATTGAATATAAAGAATAAAGCAAACCTCTGGATGATTGGAGGCCCCTTTAATTAGTCAATTCGAGCTTCGATTGGGTTTTGTTGATCCAATTTGAGATTTAATAGCTAGATTTAGCCTTATATTTTCCCTCGGTTTCACCATTTTAATTGATTTTGAAAATCAAGGCATTAGTTAAGAGCAATGCTTAAAGGATGGCACTGTCACTTTCCAAAAAGTGAGATTTGGGGACCATATGTTGGCGTGAGCTGTATTTCTGTTAAATTAGGCAGTTTTTCCCTGTATTATAGTCTTTTCTGAATTATTGATATGCTAGGGTTAGCACATATATTGTATATAAGGTCGATTGTAATGCTGTAAAGATTGATATTGAAAATAGAGGAAAATATATTTCTTCACCATATTGTCAAATTGATCTTAAAGTGACGGTACTATTCTCTAAGTATTTTTCTATAGTTAATGGGCCACAAAAGGCTGATTCCTTTTTTCCTTTCGACAGATTAGCAAGTCTCATTATTCCGGCCGACTAGACTTGATTGAATGGATTACAAAGTTTTAGGATATGATTACACTCCGCACAAAATGTTTGAGTCTCTTGCAATAACTTTCCACACAATTTTGCTTGCAAAAGCACTGATGAATTAACGCGAGTATGTTAAAAAAAAATAATGCGAGTATGTGGGCGGGATAACCTGAAAGTGGAACCCTCGAGCCAACCGGGAAAAGGTTCTCTATATGTGCTTGTTACCATGGTTGGTCTTGCCACAACAAGCGGAACATTCCGGCCGAGATGATGCATCATCATCATTTCTCCCATCGCTTTCGTGAACGTGTACGTGATTGGCCAACCATGCAGCCTGGCCTTGCGATAAGAAATGAGGATTGTTTTCCTATGGTCAGGTGGGTATCGAGATCGGCTTTCATGCACCTCGATAAGTCCACCTCCTCAGGTGATCTTATAGACGTGCTACCTCTCATCATTTTCGGTGTACTTAGGATTTTACTCATTGAGTGCTCTCCACAGGACTTGAACCTCGGACTTTTTTTTTGGGGGAGGGGGGGTGGGGGACTAGCTCCCTTGTCATCTAAGCCAATACCATTTTCATAAAATAGGTTCCTAAAGGTTACTGCTCGACTTCGATTTTCCAAGTTCAATGACGTAATTCTCTAGGATATTTCATGATTTAAGTTAATGTTTTTGACACTCCTTATTCGGGTGGGTGTCGGGATCGGCTTTCATGAGCCTCAACATGTCCACCTCCTTCGACAATCTTAAAGATGTACGTACTCACACTCATTGGATCTGGAACATTTAGGATTTTACGTATCGAGTGCTCTCAACAAGACATGAAAATACTTCCCGATGACTTCGATTTTCCCATTTCAAAGAAGTAATTGTCTAGATTATTTCATGATCATCAACCCTAGTTGTGTAAGTTCCAATAATACGTAAAGCAAACCTCTGCATGCCCAAATTCTTCATGGCGATGGTGATTTCTTCTTCTGAAGCATTCTTCTCTCGAAGCTCCCTAATCAATTCTTCGCACAAGAGCTTTTCCTCATTGACGTCCAGTTTTCTTGATCCACTTAGCGTCTCGCCCATGCTAAATGCCTTTTCTGGTATAACTCCGCTATCTTCGCGGGCCCATACAAATGCTGAAAATGAATTACCAAAGAAGTCCTAAATCTATTGTAATGGTGCCAAATTTAGTTCTAAATTTTTTGTATTTGTGCAAATTGAATCTATTTGATCAATTTTGGCTAGATATTGCTAACATTATGTCGTCCATCCTACGTTAAATGTTTTTTCAAAAAATTATTTTTAAAAATTATTTATTATTTTGTGTATCTTTTTTTTTGTTGGGAAGGGTCGCAGCTGTTGCCGGCAAAAAAAAAAGAAAAAATTATTAAGAATTTAATTTCATTTAAAAAAGGTATAAAGATAATATACACATCAGCACCGGTCATGCCATGTATGGTGGATGACGTCTACGTCAATGACTTCCGGTCAAAATTGGCTAGATACACTCAACTGAAACAAGTGCAAAAGATTTAAGACTGACTGGCACAACCAAAATGCTTATGATTGAATTGGCACAAATGAAAGATGTTTAGGACTTTTTGATTAGTTTAACTCAATATAGATATTCTATTATTGATCGGTCAGCAAAATTAGTATACGCAACGGATGTGAGATACTTCTACTGAGTGATACGCTATAGAACGAGGGAAATATTGAGAACGACCGCAGTGTGAAAATCACTCACCAGTTGATACATGGAGTAGCATCTTTATATTGATACATCTTGCAGCGAATTCTGCGACATGCTTAGCTCCATACGTATTGATGGCCAGAGTAGTGTCATACCTGCATGGTAAAAAGCTTAGCAAAATAGTTAAATATGAATCATTGATTGCAGAAAAATCGAGCGGATTCAAAACTAGCCAATTCATAGAAATACCGATCATCGTATGCGGTAATCGCGGCTGAATGGACGATGATATCGATTTCTGTCCACAACTTGGACCTGAAATTGGAATCGTCAACTCCCAAATTCTCACTCGAAACGTCACCTGGAATTGCATGTAACTTCTCCAGAATGGAGCTTAAGTTCTGTGCATATTTTTGCCTTACAACGTCGAATAACTTCTTCTCTATGATCTGTTTGGGACGAGATGCAAAAATTAGACCGAATGCACGACACATATCAAGAATCCAACAATGTAATATCTAGGACGATGGAGAGTGAATTTTCCTCATATGTATGTATAGGAAAGTTTTCTACCAGATATTTCAGCCTAGAATTTAGAAATTTGAATGGTTTTATGGTAGTATGGGTCTAGGATTGATTAATACTGGTCACCCTATTTTCCTGTAGCTGTTGATAAGTTATTGCCATTTCTATGAAATTACCAACTCTTTTTGACATTATGCAAGTGACCGATTTTTCTTATCTTTGAACAACTTTCATTTGTCTTTCTTTTTTTACACACTTAAATGTACCTACTATTATATAATTTTACCAATCTTTAGTTGAATAACTTACCTATTTTTTCCAATTAAATTTACTTGTCAATGTTGGAATTTTTCTAATTTGTTCTACTATGGTTTACCAACTTTTAGTTGTTTAGAGGGCCGTTGTTGAAGCAATAAAGAAAAGGGAAGAAGTCGCAAAAAGACTCCAACCTATATTCATTGTGACACATTTATCCTGAACTTTTTTTTTGTTGATATCAGAAACCCCAAACTATGTTCAATATAACATATTTACTCTAAAAAAATTTTGTGACATAAAAAATTCCAAACTTATATCAGCATAACATATTTAACCTCCGTCAATATTCGGTCAAGTAAATTTTCAGCCAAAACAACATCGTTTTTATTTCACTTTAGCCAAGTGATGCCTTGTCAACAATGTTTACTTTCCGATGTCTATGTCGGCAGATTTTTAGTAGTTCTCGTTGATGGAATTCTCACGGAAGCTAAGTGTGTCAGACAGGTACAAGTTAGGGATTTTGGCGTCACAGAAAAAATTAAGACAAATGGACATAGTTTGGAGTTTTTGGTGCCTTTTGCTCTAAAGAAAATGTATATATTTTTTGCTGGCACTGTTGTTCAAGATCACAGCATGTGCACGCTATTCTCGTCTTTTCTTGATTCCATAATGAACTAAGTTTATCATGCCAATAATCAGAACTTAGAGTTTATCCCTGAATTTTTATTACCTCTTCTTGCAATCGACGCGTGGCTGACTGTTGATCCTTAGCTCTAATGAGGAGGAGCATTTTCTTCACATTTGGTTGAATCCGGAGTATCTTCTCCACAAAAACTAGGACAAAAAAAAAAGATGCAACAAGTAAATTTTCGGTTGCAAACAAGATGATTTCTGTGATGGCAACTATGAATGTTAGGTATGTGTTTTCCCGAGTCATTGGAGGTCGAAGTTTGTCGGGGTCGATGGCGATGCAGTGGCGGCGGTGGGCAATAGATTGCAGAGGAGACATGGAAAAGGAAGAGAAAGGGGCCGTCGCTGTGCGTGCAAGATTCGGGTTAGTTTCCTCCAATCAGGATCGAAGAAAGTCACGTAGCGCCCGCCATTCGGCCCTTCCCATATGCAATCACCTATACAGATTGGAGCTTCGTAGTCGCATGCCCTATAGTAATCTTCTATCCTTTATTTACTCTTGTTCATTCATGTGCAACGCAAACAAATACTTTTACAGAAGATAGGTCTTCACAACAAGAGCAATATACATTATCAAGTAACTATGCTTATAAGACGCGCAGACGGGAGTACAAGTATGCATTATATATATGTACATACGCATGGACATACGTACGTATGTATGCTCTGAGAGAGAGAGAGAGAGAGAGAGAGAGAGAGAGAGAGAGAGAGAGAGAGAGAGAGAGAGAGATGAGTACTCTTTCCCAGGAAGCCGGTGGCGCCGGTAACTAGTATGGTCTTGTTTTCCAGAAATTGAACTATATCCAACCCCATTGCAGACGTATTTTAGGGTTTTCAGCGAGCTTGGGAAAGTGAGGAAATTTGGGGGTTGCGAGAGGAAATTTGGGGGCTGTACTCTTTGAGGCGAATGATTCATCTTCTGATGCATCACTTATACCCACGGTCGTGGTGTGCTGCTCGTTGCCATTAAAGTATTGATGTTGTCAGAAAGAGAAATACAGACGCATCATCGCTCATTTGACCCATAAGGCATTGACAATTCAACGCAAACATAGAGTAAGAGATCTTTATATTGCCGCTCCCTTTCTTTCCTGAAGTTTAGCCGTACATGCAACGTCTCCCTTTCCTTCTCCAACACCCCGAACACCCCCCCCCCTCTCTTTTATGGTTTCTTTTGAGTTCTATTTCCCCTGTCCGAATTGGATAATTATCCTACTCATTTGATGAGATAAAACTATCTACGATACATCCGGAGCGAACCTGACGTATACCATTCGAAAAATCACTTTAAACATTGCAGATGGTATTCAAAATAAGGCTTATCGAAACTTCAGTATTTTCAACAGTTCCACTTGAAAGAAATGAAGACTATATATAGAGACTTTATGCGCAAGTGATATGAGATATATAAGAGTACATGCCAAAGACAACCAAGTATAAATCTGATGGGACCATTGAGCGATATAAAGCTCGTTAGTCGCAACGGGTTATATTTAAGCAGGAGGGATGACTATCATGACACATTTTCTCCTGTTGCTAAAATTGTCACTGTAAGAACTCTCATTGCTATAGCCACTATTTGCCACTAGCCTTTACATCAACTTGATGTTAATAATGCATTTCTTCATGGCGACTTTGATGAAGAGATTTATATGAATTTACCTTCGGGACTTCACACTCAAGGAGAACTTGATTTGTCATTTAAAAAAGTCTCTTTATGGACTTAAACAAGCCTCCCGCCAATGGTTTGCCAAGTTTTCCTCCGCTTTGCTTGATGTTGGTTTCACTCAGTCTAAGGCGGATTACTCTTTATTCATGGCTACACGCAGACTGTGCTTCTTGTTTATGTCGATGATTTGATAATTACAAGGGGTGATGTGGTATACATACATTTGCTCAAGTAGTTTTTACACACTCATTTTCGCATCAAGGACTTAGGTCCTCTTGAATATTTTCTTGGCATAGAAGTTTATAAAAAAAAAGGGCATCTATCTTTCTCAAAGGAAATATGCCCTTGACATTGTATTTGATACCGCTCTCATTGGCGTGCGTCCTGTTGACACACCCATGGAACCGAACGTTCGGTTTGGTGAGTCCCTTGAGCTAGCCGATCCAGCTCCTTATCGTCGCTTAATTGGACGTCTTTTGTACCTCACTGCTACTCACCCGGATATTCTGTTTCCTGTTCAGAATCTTATCCAGTTTATGGATGCTCCATGTGACGATCATTGGCAAGCTGCACGGATAGTTTGATATTTGAAATCTGATCCGGGTTCTGGAATATTTTTTTCGACTGACTCATTCCTTGGATTACAGGGATACACCGATTTTGATTGGGCTGCATGTTCATCTACACGTCGTTCAGTTTCTAGCTACTGTATGCTCCTTGGCTCTTGCCCTATTTCTTGGCATTCTAAGAAACAACACACTATTGCTCGATCTTCGGCTGAGGCTGAATACGGAGCCATGGCATCTGCATCTTGTGAGATTACATGGCTTCACATGCTTCTCACCGATCTCGCCATCCCGTTGTCTACTGCCAAGCCTTTTTGTGATAACCAAGCGGCTATCTACATTGCTACTAATCCGGTTTTTCACGAGCACACCAAACACATTGAGATTGATTGCCATCTTGTTCGTGAAAAAATTCAGGATGTCACACTTAGACCTCTTCATGTGCCTAGCTATTCCCAGCTCGCGGATCTATTCACGAAAGTCCTTCTCGTGATCTCTTTCTTTCGTTCAAGGACTAGTTGTTGACATTCATGCACTCACCAACTTGAGGGGGAGTATTAGAATAGGAGATATGATTTGATTCTGATATGATTCGATTCTGATTGTGCTAATTGTGGGTTAATTGATCCGGTCAGTTCGTAATTAGATATTCATAATATAGAATAGGAAATGTTATTTTCCATATTCTTTCCTATTGTACATCTTTCTTGTATTATAAATAGGCTTGTAATACATGTACAAAACATGTGAAATATATAATACGCTTTTCTTCGATATTTTTCATTTTCTGAAACAATTGATGTTGTCAGAAAGAGAAATACAGACGCATCATCGCTCATTTGAGCCGGAAGACATTGACAACTCAACGCAAACATAGACTAAGAGATTTTTATATTGCCGCTCTCTTTGGCTCCTGAACTTTAGCCGAAGAAATATGAGATTTATAGAAGTACATGCCAAAGACAACCAAGGATAAATCTATTACTATGCCTGAGCCACGAGTGGTAGCATTACTCCTGTTTTTTAATGGTTTGGGTCTGTCTGCTCAAGTCAAATTTGATACAAGACAACACGCCACTTCTTCCCATTTGAATCACCGTCCTGGCAATCAAGCTAGATTATTTTATTTATTCATAATGACAGTTCTTTATAATTATCTATATTTTTTTATATTTATTTATTTATTTTTACATATTTATTTCTTTTCCCTCGATCGATCGATCTTTGGTTTCATTGACCGGCGACCCCAACTAGTTTGGTATAAATGTGTTGTTGTTGTTGTTGATGTTAATAATGATAAATCTTTAATGCGCAAAAATCTGCCTGACGGCGGCTTATAAAAAAGGTTTTCTAAGTGATCAAGTTCACGTTGTTGGGAATAGGCAGAATAAATCTGATATCTTCGTATGGGAACTTCGCTAAGAGAGAGCCCAAATCCGAATCCGTCAACATGTCCAGTTTGATCCACCTTCATTTAAAAACTTAACCCAATGAGTTATAGGCTAACGAGGATAACTGCTTAACACTATATAAGTTCGATGTGGGATTTCTCTATCACAACTCACACATGTATCTCAATTGAGGGTGATCGATTCTAGGATGGGTGGTTCGCACCCTAGAATCGAGATCATCAGACCGGTCCGGTTCTCGAGTGGGTCCACAAAACTAGTTCTATCAAGCAGCAATATCAATTGAAAAAGATTGCATACGAGTGAATTAATAAAGCCATTCTCAATTTTTCATGGGATAAATAGATAAACATGAGTTCGAAAAGCCACATCCCAAGGTCATCAGAGATCTCTTTGTATCGAGGCTTCTGGAGGTTGAGGGTGAGAAATGGGTCAAACATAGAAAGATCTGTTGGAGGGTATTTACAATGGCATTGGCTAGAAGAACTTACAATCAAATAGCAAAGGCACAAAATTAAATTAGGCAGAAGCACCAACGCTGAGTCGGCGGTAGAAGCACAACACTGGATCGACAGAAGCACTAGCTCGATGAACAGTACATGAGCTGATATTAAATCAAAACTAAACACACTGAAATTACAGTGACAAATCTAAAAATTAAAAATGACACAAATAACGAGGCCTGTCTACACAGTTTCCTTAAGACAGATTCGTCCCCTCCCGTATGTGCTTTGAGGTTTCGTGAACGTCTGTCTCCCAAGATACAACGGTATAATAGCTATAGAGGCAAGCACAGCACTTCGGAGCTTTCGGCGAACTTGACCAAACGCGAACACTATCAAAACAGATGCAGATGCAGATGCAGAGAATAAAAAGAGAGGAAGTTTTTCTTTTCGGAATCTCTCTGATCTCTATCTCTATTAAATGGGAGGTCATATATATATATATATATATATATAAAGTCAGTGGGGGCATTTCGGAGACAAAGAACAATGGCTAAATAAATCTGCTATTACAACATTAATTACGTAACAGCAAAATAACAGTGGCTCTGCCGTTACAGTGGTAATGGCTCTGCCCGTTACAATAGTGATGGCTCTGCCGTTACAATATTTAATTCTGTAACTGACGAATTAATGCCATTTACATGCTGTTACTTTCCAATGTAGGACTAGTGTTTTGTCACTTTCCATTTCCAACTCAAGGGTGGTTTTTTGAGAAATAATTTCTCATTCACTCACCCATCAAAATATCTCATATTTTCCAACAAGATCTTCAGCCCGGCATTTTATTATGAAATGCTGAAGGTATAACTGCTTGTTGCTAAAATTTCCCAGACTAGATGCAACATCTAACGGAACTTAAAATGATTTATAATCCCATTTTATTTCATTGTAACCAAACCTAAAGTTCGCAGTCCATGGAAATCTAATAACTGAATTTACAGGCTTTGTTTTTTTTTTTTTTTGGGGTAAGGAATTTACAGGCTTTGTTCATCTAGCCTTTTTCAATTGTTGAATAATTACAGAACGTAGCGACTGCAACATGTTCAAGTTGTGAGGAGATGATCAGGGGTGGGAGAAGCAATGTTTGGCTGGTGAAGTGGATGTGTGGCCTCACCTTCAGCATTTGACTGGTGATGTACTGTATAGAGCTGCTTTCGACGGTAACTATGACCAAGCCAAGAGCATCATCCTCCTCCAACAAGAACAAATGGCCATTGCTTACAAAGTTCTTCAATTCGCGTTTATCCCTAGATGGAGGTTAATCGAGATTAACGTGACAGCAATTTATCTCGAGATCTTTTAACTGTCGCGAGAACATAGAACAAGAACAAAGAGTACGAACTTCCTCAATCCTTATCCATGGAGTCAGTTTAAACCTTCCCCCTTTTGCATGTGCCATTCTTTAAGCATCTTTACCCCACAAGGATTGAAAAGTTAAGACAATTTTTCTTGCTGCAGATCATGGATAGTGGTTGGATTGTGATTGCAAAACGTACTGTCAAAACAATTTTCTATGCAGCAAATCTTGGAGCGAATTTTTCTCGAGATTTCTGTTTTCCAACTTCTAAACTCGCAAGGACTAATGAAACTGATTGAGTCTACTCATGCTACAAGAATCGATCTGTGGAAACCAAGTTTATACATAAAGTTTCGTCCTTAAGTTGACTTGTGTGAAAAAAAAATGCAGCCACTTGCCAACCAAACTGCAGAAGAGGATGAAAGAAATTGACCATGAAGTAAAAGGATTGTTGGAAGATGTAGTAACCAAAAAGAGAGAAGGCAATGAAGAAAGGAGAAGTCGGGTGACGACGATCTGTTGGGACTGTTGCTTAAATCAAACATGAAAGAAATTCGAGAATCTGGACATCAAAAGAGTATGAGCATAGAGGATGTGATTCAAGAGTGCAAAGGGTCAACCTAGCGGGGTCAGAGTCGGCTTCTATTTTGCTTACTTGGACTCTGATCTTATTGAGCAAGTACCGACAACTGGCAAGACAGAGCAAGAGAGGAGGTTCTGCAAGTTTTTAGGCAACAACAAACCTGATTTTGATGGGTTGAGCCGACTAAAAATTGTAAGTATTCTCCTCGAATTATAGTCTCCTGTTTGTCTCCATTTCGAGACATATTCCTAAAATTGAAAACTCACAATCAAATAAATAGGCATTCGTGAAGAAGAAGAAAGAGTGTACAAATGAAAAATGGAAGTCGAAAAAATGAAGGACAACATTGTAATCTCCAGACCTAAAATCTTTAGTCGAACTTCGAATTCCTTTTGGACAAACAAAAAAGCTGACAACAAATTGATTTATATGCAGGGTAAGCATGATACTTAATGAGGCACTTAGGTTTATCCGCATGTATTTATGATGATGAGAACAGTTCACAAGACAACCAAGTTGGGAAATATACAAATACCTCCAGGAGTTTTGCTTTTTGTGCCTATCGTCCTGATCCACCATGATCAAGAGATTTGGGGCGATGATGCCGAGGAGTTCAATCCGGAGAGATTCTTCGAGGGAGTCTCAAAATCAACAAAGAACAAGCTCTGCTTTTTCCCTTTCGGTTCGGGCCCTAGAACTTGTATTGGCCAAAACTTAGCTTTCCTTGAGGCCAAAGTAGCTCTGACCTTGATTTTGCAGAGTTTCTCAGTGCAGATCTCTCCTTCTTACAAGCATGCCCCTATCCCTATGTTCACTCTTCATCCCCCAATATGGAGTCCCCCTGATCTTGACTAGAATTTAGATCAAATCCCTTGATAGCTAATTGATCAAATTCTTTCCTCTTGTTTCCTTCATTGCGTGCATAAAACTGGTTGTTATGTTTGTTGATAATTAAGGAAAAACCATGCGTGTATATATATATATATGTATATGATTCCTTCTTATATATAAAATGGTTCTTAAGTAATTATAAGGTTTCGTTTTGAAATCTTCACATCTCGACAGCATACTCTTCTTGGATTGACCTAGTTAGCTGGGGTTTTACGTACTCTTTTGGTGGCTTCCAAAAGAATGACTGCTGATACATAAATTTTGGCCAAATCATTTAGGAAAAAATGTATATAAAAATTAGGATTAAGATTAGTCCCTAGAAAAAAAATATTTGAATCACTTTCCATATAATTCATATCTAATTTAATTTGATTTCAGAATCCATTTACATTTGCATTTAATTAGATCGGCGGTAGAAGCGGACCTGAAAATCATGAAATGACGGGCTAGAACCCATCATAGAAATTTGGCCAGCATAAGGGAGCCGTGTGCCTATAATCAAAGAGGCCTTTAGGGCTTATTTGGAGCTTAATTTCAGCCCATTAAAGTCGTTTTTTGGTCAAAAAAGTCCTTTAATTAAAATGACATTTAATTAAATCTTTATTAATTAGAAAAACCCCATAAAGGACAACAAGCCCACATAAGGGCCAATATTCGGCCAAGCCCATCTAATGGGCTGACCAAGTAGTGCATGATATCACTTCTGGCCAACTTCTTAACTTCTGACTAGAAATTGATTTCTCAACTTCTTCTTAAAAGCATAAGTTGATTTTTCCACTTCTGCTCCAAATTGACTTCTGATAAAAAAAATCCATTTGGTAACGGTTGAAAATTTTTATTTTTGAAAAATTATTAACAAAATCTTTACCTGCGGCGGCCGGCGATCGGCGGCGGGGGACAGACCATGGGTGGCAATGGTGGTCGGTCGAGGCTTGTGTGATCGAAGAAATGATTCTGGAGTTGAAAAGTAAATTTTTCTAACTTCTCAAAGTTGGCCAAAAATCCAACCAGAAGTAGAAAATCTTACCATAAGTCAATTTTTTTACTAAATGCATTTCTACTTCGAAACTTATTTTAACAAATGGATTTTCCTGCCAGATTGACTTCTGGCAAGGAAATTGGTTGCCAAAAGTGTTATCATGCGCGACCCAAATGCTTCAAGGATCAAATTTAAAAGAGAAATTCTTCTCTAGGGGCTGAATCTCAATTATCCAAATTTGGGAGACTATTTCGTGATTAAGCAAAAGTTGCCAAATCTTACGTTCATCTGCTTTTAAGCACATGTCTGCTTCGCAATTGAAAGGAGGCAACACATTGATAGATAATGGAAGTTATGGATCCCTCTATGGTAAAAGTAATTCTTTCTTGTGAAGTACCCGTAATTTGGTTCCCAAGTACTTCCCCATTTCTTCAATTACCAATACTTTCAACGCATCAACCATGTTTTTACTTGAGTTCAAAGGACAGCCACTACTGAAGTAGAAAGTAGAAACCGACTTATTCAAATTGATAGCTTGACCTGTTGCGAAGCAACATTGATTCAGCACGGCTGCAAAGATTTGGCATTCACTGATTTTTCAGAATTGGAAAGGGGGGAAAAAAGAGAAAAGCAAATTGGAAAGTTTCTTTAAGAAGTGTTGGACATCCGAAATCGAGCAAAGCAAAATATGTCAATCTCCTTTGTTTAAGATTACGTATCGTAGACAATCAACGGTGAAAGTATTACTATGTGTGAGCCACGAGCGGTGTCGTTATTCCGTTATGTCGGAAGCACGATGAGTTAAGGACTTCATTGCATAATTTGAAAAATTTCGTGGCTCGTTTGAACAAAATAAAAATAAAAATTACTCTTTATATTTATTTTGCTAGTAGATTTGGCCATTTAGTAATTTTAAATTGTGTTTTTTTTTTTCCATAATAGATCATCAAGTGTTCTTGAATTTTACAAGCATAGCCTTTTTAACAATTTACAGTGAGCTCGAAATTTAGATTCTAAAAACTGCTTTGTCGACCGACAATAGCAGATGTTATCAACCACCGCTTTGGCTTCGTTGATAAGATCTTGAGCCGCTTCTCCCGCTTCTGTTCTCCATTGCAAATTTGATAAGGTGACTATGGCCCAATTTGAAGTATGGTTTTATGAAGAGAATGAATCTTTTTATCAAAGGATCAGAAAAAAAAGTGAAATAGAACACGAAACCCTAACCTCCCAAGCGAGTGGAAGGCATTATTTTTTTTTCGTACAAAAAAGAATTAAGAATCATCCTGCAGGTACATAAACGGCTTGCAACCTCGGATGCTTCAATTGTCGATTCTAGTATTGAGTGAAGAATCCATTGGATTTTGCCCCAACTCCTTGGTTTTTGCTGCAAAAAGATTTTTAAACCACGTCATTTAGAAACTCACCTTCCGACTTTATCTTGCGCCACGTTGGGTGTTACGCAATAAATTAAAGCCACATCAGATTTTTCGACGAGACAAATCGTCGATGGCAGCCCAATAAACAATTTCTAACAAACACAACGCTCAATTCGTCTCCGATAATTAAACCACATAAGAGATAACTAACCGATGAGGGGTCTCGCGAGCCGACTAAGCCTATCCCAAAAAAGGACAAAAAGAAGGTCGTTCTCGCCAGTTATCAGAGCAATCTTACAATAACGTTCCTGATGCCAGTGAAATCGAGTCCGGTTCGGGTATTTGTCGCAAAAATCGTATTTCCTAATAACGGGTTAATATGGATTAGGTGTGTGCATGGTCCGGGCCGGTTCGGTCTTGGCATGAAATCGAGGATCGGACCAGTAGTCCCGGTCCCCATATTTTCGGGACCAAGGACTGGACCTGATCCTGGCCTAGTAAGATTGCTAATACCAACCAATCGGGGGCAGGGGGTGCCTTGACCAAATCTGTGAACGGACGGCCTTGATCATTTCTAAAAAAAAAAAAAAATCCCCCCAATAGTAGGAGATGTGGGCTGTCCGTTTTTGAACGGACGGCCCTGATTTGATTAGAGCACCCCTGCCCTGATTTCGGCGAGGCAGGTGATAAATCCCCTACTCTACTTTGCTAAGCCTTGCTTCTTTTTCCCCATTCAAGTCCATCAAGCAATTTATAACAGTTCAAAGAATTTGCTGGTGGCGGAATATGTTTCGATCTTATTCAGACAGACGAGCTTGATCCGGTCACTCAAAACTCTTTTCAAGTGCTTGTGATGATTCAATTTCTGAATTCCGGCATTTTCTTTAATCGTATTCCTTTCGAGAAGAATGAAGATATCAATCACACAAAAGCCAGCTACTTTGGAATTAATGTCGCGACCCACTCGAGCGCCATCGGGCTAGCGGGGGTTAATGGGCCGTCCGGTGTTGCATGATCGGACGCGGGCCCTCTCCCAAGGTCCATTACCCAAATCGCAACTGCTGGATATACGTGGTCGACCTTCAGTGTGGTCTAATGACATGTGATAAGTGTACATGCCAAGGAGTCGTCACCAATCGTTTCGTGGAGGGTACGATCGGAAACCCTATCGAATAGTTGGGAGTGGTCTATTCGATTCTGCGAAAACCAGAGAAGTGGGGTTCGGGGACTTAGTTACGCCAACTGTCAGAGTTCACGCCCTTTCGGTACCTAAGTTGAATGGTTTATCTGATCCTTGGATTTCATTCAGATGAGTGGGGTATAGATCCTAAATCTAGGAGTTCATGCAGATGAGAAATTACTACCCTATCACTCACAATCAATAGAAATAAGTGCGCAAATCATGGATCCAGTACATTGCGGATAAAACACATGAAAGCAGCATGGCATCCCTAATGAGGCCCTATTAGCCTAGAGAAATGTCAATCAAGGAGTAAGAGTGATTTTGACATGATTCGCCCATGAGGGGCAGAATCGTAATTTTGAACTATTCAGGGACAATTCGCCTTGAAAAGGACAAATTTGTCATTTTAGATGAATTGGGAAGTCAAAAGATAGGGGAAATAAGATTGGGCCATCAATCCAATCCATTTCCTATTTTTCGAGAATTTTCAGGATTTTTTCTAGGATTTAAAAGTGATTTTACCCTCGGAGGGGCAAAATCGTCATTTTAGACAAAGATGAGAACTGAAAATCTCAAATATTAGGGTTGGTCGTCCACCTGACCCAAACCCTAACTTTAAGCAATTTTCAGAACTCGATTGAGACAAGAAAGATGATTTTCCCATTGAGGGGCAAAATCGTCATTTTTGATAAAAGAGACAGGACTCGAAAACCCAAGCCTAAGAATTGGTCGCCTACCTGACCCTAATTCTTACCATGGCATTATCGGCCTTATCTCGCAGTATATACAGCAGAGGGCGACTTACCCCTAAAGGGTAATATCGTCAAGTCTCGGAAGAACAGAATAAGAAACCCCAAAAATAGGGTTGACCAGTTGTCTGTGGTCAATCCTCGATTTTTGGGGATTTCTGGAGTGTCCTAGGAATTTTTCAACATTTTTTGGAATTTTCTGGAATTTTCTAGCATTTTTGAATTTTCTAGGATTTTTTTGATTTTTTTTTTAGTTTTTAAAAATCATTTTCCGATTTTTTTATTAAAAAAAAAATGTTATTCGGGCGGGTCGGGTGACCCGGCCCACGATCCGCGGACATCCGGCCCGGCCCCGGATCCGTGCTGCCTCAAAACGACGTCACTTTGGCCACTCCCGCTCGAATTTTAAGTTCCCGCCCAAATTGAACCAACGCGCCTGATCGTGCCACGTGGCGGACTACGGACAGTCTGATCTTCATAATGAACCAACGGTCTAGATTGAAAGGCTTGACTAAATCTTAACCGTCCGATCTAAAGTATTTTTTATTTCTGAAAATCATTTTTCATTTCCGAAAGAGCGAGATCGCGACACATGGCCAACTATCCACCGTCGGATCAAGTTTTTTTTTGTTGCAACCGAATGTGCTGACGTGGCGTGCCACATGGGCGCCACGTCAGCGCCACGTAGGCGGTTGACTGGTCAACTTTCGTTGACCAGTCAACAGGTTCACCGAGAAGAAGGCGACCGGCGCCGGTGCTCCCTCGCCGGGTGCCTCGCCGGAGGGCCATATCTCGGCCCTTCCGACATCCAAACTCGATCATTCCGACGCCATTCGACTCACATGGATTTCCTCTACAACATATATCGGCCTCACAACAGCAGCACAAGATTTTCTATAACTGCAACTTCGACCAAAGCTATCCTCCGGCGAGAGGCATCGTCCCTAACCGTTTCTTGCATTGAACGAGCGATTTTTAACTATTATACAACATCTATGGAGTCAGAACAGACTTACCTTGGGGGTTGCGGAGCTTCGGTTTTGGTCGAAAACGAGCCGTGGAGTTCGCGACCGATCAGTCATGGTGGGGGGCAGACTCGACGATTTAGAGGATGGAATGACATGCGATCAAAAGAGAAAATGCTCAGTGAATCGATACAGACAAATTGCAACCAAAATCGCAGGTAATGAATGGCTCTAACTTAAGTTGCCATTAACGACCGGGAGAAAGCTCGGGAAGGAGTCTCACCGTTTTTTCGAGGTGAAAGGCTTAGTGAAAGGGCTCGGTAGCTTCTCCGGAGCCCAGAGAAGTCGGGTATGGTCATCGTCGGTTTCGGTTTCGCCGGTGGGTGATCAGTCGAAGCTTGCACAGAATGGGGAGGGCAAGGCTTCGACCGCCATTTCTCTCTCTCTCTCCCTTCCTCTTTCTCTGCCTGCGAGTTCTCTGTTCTCTCTCTCTCTCGCCCCTCTCCCCACGAGCTCTCCCTCCCGCTCTTTCCCCGCGAGCTCTCTCTTTCTCGCCTACTCTCTCTCGCTCGCTCCGCGGCCCTCTTTCTCTCTCTGCCCGTTCTTTCTTTTTTTTTTTTTCGTCGTCCTCCTCGTCGTCTTTCGTTCTTGCGTCCGTTGGCCAACTCCTCTAACCGACTCTCCCCTCCAACTGATTTCCTCCAACTGATCTTCTCTTCCGTTCCCTCTTCCCCCTCATGTGCGTGCGCGAAGAAACAACTCATGGAGAAAGCGTTCTCCTTGTTCTAATAACTTATTTGGTCAATCGGGTTGACTGGGTTGGGTCAGTCCGACCCAGTCAACCCGATTTGGAACTTTCCTTCAAATTGGGTGCTCAAATATCTAAAAATCATGGAATTGACTCTATAATCGGACTTGTGTAGCATGGAAATTCACCTAAGAAAGGTAAAATTAGGCTGAATCGGTTTGTGATTGTATACAAAAGCCCCAGATCTAAGACAAGTATCCGAAATGGCAATTTTGTCAATTGGACGTTCTTAATGGAGGAATTGGGCTCTAAATTGAGCCCCCATTGGACTCAGGGAGGTCATAATACTTTAGGGGTATGGGTCTTGGGGTTCTAGTGGGTGTCCCCTCAAAAAAGTTTAATTTCAGAATTGCCACCATAGGGACTAAAATGAATTAGAATCTTTATGCAATTAGGGTCCCTAAAGCCAAAATTGATCAAATCAGTGCACAATTGAACCAAATTGAAATTGGTAGGGCAATCAAGCTGAATGTCAAGACTCGAAAAAATGTTAAAATATTGCAAATAAAAAGACTCAAAACATATTTTTTTGACAAATTCAACCTTGTGCGTTACCAAGAAACACACAAAATTAAACTTGAATTTTTGACTCTTGATGAGGTCAAAATGACAAGGATTTTAAAATAAAAAATATTGACTATTTTCCTATATTTTTGTGACCTCAAATTCTATTTTTGTTGATTTTTCTAGTATTTTCCTATTTTCTAAAAATACTAAAAAATGTGAAAAATATGAAAAATTATTTTTTGGTCAAGAATGGTTCCTTGGGCTTGGCCAGGCTCCCAAAGTTGATTTTGTAATTTTTTTACTTTTTATGAATTTTTTGTGATTTTTTTAAAATATAAAACTGAAAAAGACTAGGTCAAAATTCATGGTGTCAACAGCTGCCCCTCTTTGAGAGGAATCTCGTGAGAGGTTTCGCTCAAAAGACAGGTGACACCTGAGTCTAGGCAGACTCGACTGGGGGAAAAGAAAAACGAATCTTGACACTCAATCTTTCTTGTCCCACTGGTGAATGTTCTGCCCCTCATTCTTTTGCTGACCTGAGAGATAAAGTAGAGAGACCCACCTGTTACTTACCTGTTGATCACCCTGCCTGATGCTCTTGCGGCGATGCGCGTGTATAGCGGGTTCAAGTGAATATCCAGGGACTTGTCTTTTGAGTATCCTAGGGCGGTTAAACTCTAGCCTGTATGGTAGGCCGTACCAGGATGAGATTCCTATACTTGACAGGAACCTATGAATGACGCACCCAGTCTCTTAGGGGATTGTCGGAAGTGATCTGTATGGTGGATCAAACCATGAATAGGACTCCTTTATGCTAGGAACCTGTGGATGACGCACCCAGTCTCTTAGGGATTGTCAGGGGTTTTGATCCGTATGGTGGATCAGACCATGAATAGGACTCTTCTCTACTAGGAACCTATGGATGACGCACCCAGTCTCTTAGGGATTGTCTAACACTTTGATCCGTTCAGGGGGATCAGGCCGAGAATAGGACTCCTTTCCTACTAGGAAACCTTTATATGACACACCAGTCTTTTAGGGATTGTCGAACATTTTGATCCTTCAGGGGGATCAGGCCGAGAATAGGATTCCTCTCTGCTAGGAACCTATAGATGACGCACCCAGTCTCTTAGGGGTTGTCGAACATTTTGATCCTATATTCTAAGGAATTAACTGAGATCTTTACAAATGAGGTGTGCCTAACCTTGAGGCTTTACCACATGAGCTATTCTGGGTTTAGGGGTTGCCTAAAACCTCACAGAAAGCTGATTTTCCCAGAAGTTTTTGATCGTATATTCTAAGGAATTAACTAGGATTCATACAAGTGAGGTGTGCCTAAACTTTAGGCTTCACCACAAGAGCTATTCTGGGTTTAGGGGTTACCTAGAACCTCACAGAAAGCTGATTCTGAAAATTGTCCTTTCGACACGCGAGGCGTTATTCTGGGATTTGGGGATTCCAAGCATCCTGCAGAAAACTTAAACCTGCAAAAACTTTGATAAGATTTTCTTGGGATCTTGGGGCTACCTGAGATCTCACAGAAAGACTATCTTGAATGTTGTCCTTTCGACATTGAAGGTGACATTTTGGGATCTAAGTACTCCAGGTATCCTGCAGAAAGATCAAACCTATAATATTGAAATCTCACATGGGGATGATTTCGAAGATTTTCCTTTTGACATGGGAGGTGACATTCTGGGATCTGAGTACTCCATACATCTTGCAGAAAGCTGAGACCTGTAATACTGGAATCTCACACAGGGAGATAATTTCAAACATTGTCCTTTTGACATTAGAGGTGACATTCTGGGATTTGGGGACTCCAGGTATCCTGCAGAAAGTTCAGACCTACAAAACTGTTCATAAGAATGTGTTTTCCTGAGATATGGAATTACCAGGGATCTTGTAGGAAAATAAACTTGAAAGCTCTTCTTCACAGAGCAAGGCATCCTTCTAGAATCTGGGGTTACCATGATTCCTATAGAAGTTTAACCAAGAACAATAGCATTCTGAGATCCGGGGTTATTAGGAATCCGTCAGAAGCTTAATCATATAAACTTTTCTTCTCAGAGAAAGGTATCATTCTGGGACTTGGGGCTGCCACGAGTCCTAGGGTTACCACAAGTCCAAGAGAGGTTGTGTTCTTCTGAGATCTGGGATTGCCAGAAATTCAAGAGAGGTTGTGTTCTTCTGGGATTTGGGGTTTCCAGGAATCCTGCAGAAGCTTGAACTTGAAAGTTATTCTTCACAAAAGAAGTAGCATTCTGAGGTCTGGGGATACCAAGGGTCCTACAGAAGCTTGAACATGTAAACTCTTTCTTACCAAGAGAGGTTGTGTTCTTCTGGGATTTGGGGTTACCAGGAATCCTGCAGAAGCTTGAACTTGAAAGTTATTCTTCACAAAAGAAGTAGCATTCTGAGGTCTGGGGATACCAGGGGTCCTACAGAAGCTTGAACATGTAAACTCTTTCTTACCAAGAGAGGTTGTGTTCTTCTGGGATTTGGGGTTACCAGGAATCCTGCAGAAGCTTGAACTTGAAAGTTATTCTTCACAAAAGAAGTAGCATTCTGAGGTCTGGGGATACCAGGGGTCCTACAGAAGCTTGAACATGTAAACTCTTTCTTACCAAGAGAGGTTGTGTTCTTCTGGGATTTGGGGTTACCAAAAATCCTGTAGAAGTTTAGACATGTGAATTATTTCTCACCAAGAGTGATACAAGCCATTTTAGGAGCCGAAGTCATCAAGAATCTTGTAGAAGCTTTAATCTGAAAATTTTCTTACCAAGGGCACACCAATGGTCTTTAAGTGATATCTAATGTCAAACTGACAGCACTTTATGACTTATATCATAGTCATGAAAAAATTTTAATGAATGCATTACGATGCCGGAGGTTATCCAAAACACCTTGCAACATACGGAAGTGATAAAAAATTCCTTGTGGGGAAAGTTTGAATCAAACAATCTGAAATTACCACAAGAGTTTGGTTAAAATGTCCAACGGAGTATTCTCATCAAAGAGGACTTCTCACCGTTTTGAGATAATGGTCTTTTACCAAGAATGCACTCGAATTTCCTATCAAACCTGCGCCTAGGGTTCAGGATCATTCGCAGTGAATACACCTCGATCGATCAGGAGGACTTCTAAGGGACCGTAATGTTGGGCTTGATCAACGGTTTCCAAAGGGGGACTTGCGTGCAAGTCAAGGCTTTCGAAGAGAAGTCTTCAATGTCTGCTTCAGGTTTACAAGTCAAGAAACCTGCAAAATGAGAAAGAAATAATCTTGCTCGAACTTCTTCGAGCTAAGCTTAGACATTAAACCCTATGTCAATCCAAGTGCCTTAATCAGAAAAGGCTTTTCAGGGTTGTAACGTAGGTAGGATTGGGGACCAAAAAAGGCTTGTTTTTGGCTCAGAATACGTGAAGGGTTTAACATTGGTGATCACTACAAGTTTGCCGTCATCTTGCCCCTTCCGGTTCAAAGAGCGTCTTCAGTCTTTGAAGTGCATTGATAGTCTTTGAAGAGCATTGTCAGTCTTCGAAGCGCACATTTGTCTTTAGAGAATATCTCTTTCGTGTTGAGACGGCGTCAATATCTTGTCTACGCTTTCATCATCTGAGTGTGACATGATTGGGAGCATCTTTCGCTGTCCAGCTCCCTTGGGATTTCTTTTACAATCAGATCTCACTAGTGACTTATACAAAGGTATCATGCCATCATTTGGCATTTACAAGATCAAACACATGACTCACAAGTATACAAGTATTTGGATGGGCATTGGCCTTGCTTTTACCAAGCACTTTGCTTTTTCTTGATGCCCAGGATCGAATTTTTCTCTCTTTTTTATTTTTCTCATCTTTTGTCGAAATCCCACCTTTTCTTTTCTTTTGGGGATCAGAATTTTCAAATGAGTGTGCTAGATGTACAACTTGAATCTCAGCACTCAAACATTAATCTAGGAATTTTTCACAAATCTTGTGTTTTGAACTCTTCCGCTCTTGAAGTGACGTCGCTTCCATCTTGGAATATGCAATGATCACCAACGGGTTTGTGAAATGAACGTATAGGCTCAACTGGGCTGTGCAAAGGGTAAAAGTGTATAGGATAGAGAAACGAATGCTTTTCGTCATCCTAAAGCACCTAAATTACCATAGAAGTTAAAATGACAAGCAACACACGAAGATTGATGCAAGTCTGAGCAAGAGAACTTCTAACCATTTACCTCCTGATACTGCTGGACCTACCTCCAGTTGGCCCCAATGTGGGGTGGTTCTTGACAGGGGTAAAGAATGAAACCGTCGTTCAAAGGGTTATCAATGGTCACCTGTAGTGTTTATGATAGAGAAACGAATGCCTCCATCGTCTCGATCCATGTAATCACTACGAATAACCCCTACTTCCGTAGGTCAAGGTCTTGCTGTCCTTACTACTCCACTCATCTCTCAAGTGTGTATAGGATGTGTTTGGATCCAGCTTGCCTCTTGTCTGAGGAAACATCCTTTTAAACAGTTTTAAACAACTCTTGTTGGAAAAGTTCATTTCGCTTTCTTCAAAACTTACCCTCCAAGGGGGTTTATGATGCACAATGTATATTTCAACCATGTTCAGATAACCTCCAAGTTTAAACATGAGTGCCAATGCCATGACTGTGAGAATTTTGCATTTTTATAGACATGATAATTGAATGCATGCTAGATTCCAAGAAGCCTTTCAAATTCTAGCAATAAGGATCCTGACAGTCTTAAAACCTAAGAGGTTGGGAAAGGAATACTTACCTGCCCAGCGCGGCTAGGGATTCCTGAAAAACATAAAAGGAATATGTCAGTGCATGCTCTCGAATTTCAGAAAATTAGAACGATACACCTTATCCTTGATCATGTGCTCCAATGGAAATTCATAGATTCGTGAAAATCTGCATTTTTCTTAACAACACAAGATAGTTAAGTTGTTCTAAAATTTCTTGAAATTCTCAGTCTTTGGGGAAAAAGGACATGTACCTGGTCACCACGACAGTAAGTCCTCTTGATCATGCATTCCAATCTGAACGCCGATATGTAGATTACAGACAACGACCATTTCGACCTACGATGATGATCTCTTCGTCTGATTGGGGCAATGAATCCTGCTCAATGGCTTCATTCATCTTTTGAACGTGTTCCATGCCATTCTTTGGAGTTCCTTATTCAAGGAAAAATGAATTCTTATCAAAATGTATGCTAAAGCATGTGGTGTGGAAGCGATACTTTTTACCCTCCACTTGATCTTATAGCGAAAGAACATTTCTTGAATGCTTGACTTCCGAAGCTGTTATCTCCAAAGATCATCTCGCCTTGAAGTTGAGTCGGCGAGTTCTTTCCCTCTGAGTCCTTTTGAATGCCAATAATTTTTCTGATGTGAACGACTCTTCTATCACGTTCATTGATCCTGCTAGGAATGAAATGCCACTTTTTCCTCCAGTCACGTAGATGATTTGCTTGCCCCAGTTAGGCATGACTTGTCATGGCTAGGTAATGCTTGCCCCAGTCAAATGGTTCTATTCATTTTTGCATTTTCATGCGATCCCTTATCTAGTTTGGATTATCTCTTACTTGGATCTTCACTTTACTTTTCACCTTTGAAGTGTCATCCTTCCAATGCTTGAAAAAGTCGTTTGCTTCATGCATCTTTGTCACTTGTGACCATCCTTGTGATGTTCTCCTCTTTGTTGGACCCCCTGATAATGTCCTAATGGTGTATTCTGCCACAGAAAGAAATGGTTTTGCATTAGCAAATGCAAGAAAAAGGAGTAAATTGGATACGACACCCAACTACCCTTCTTTTGTCCATTGTTGACATTTCTCTCTTGATTGAGTCCATTCCAATATTGTATGCTGATACGGGCAACATTTGTCGAATCCCTCCATCCATGTTTGAAGGTGTTGATAACATCAACAATCCATTTGCCCCAGTTGGGCGACGTTTATCTTGGCCAAATGCCTTAGCATTTTTCATATCATTTGACAATTTCCAATCCTATTTGAAGAGGTCTTTGTACCTGTACATGAAGCAATGAGTATTCATCCATGTTTAACTTTACATAAATCACTAAGGAATGTGATACTCCCTTTAAGGTATTTGCATTTCCGTTGATCAAGGAAATCATCTCTTTCGGTTGCTTTGCCCCAGTAGGGCATGTCTTGACATTTGTCGTCTCTGGGCTTGATAACTTGCTCCAATATGCTATCTTGGTGGCACACGAGCATCTTGCCCCCAGCTTGGTCTCTTGACAGGAAAGGAGGGGTTTGCCCTAATGAACCTTCTTTGCTGGTTTTGGTTATTTATCTCAACCATCTGAATCTTCGATCACTTTTATCTACCCCTTGGTAGCTCGACATCTTTGGAATTTGTCGCATGACATCTTAACGACCTTCTTAGTAATTCTGTGAACCTGAGTATTTTATCTCGGGATAAATGTCCACCGATCTTGACTTCTTTGATATTTTCAGTATCCCCCAAATTAACAGTAACCGGCTCTTCCTGAAGTAGGAGGCGTTGATTCCTCAAAGGCATTCCATTCCCTACGGATAGACGCATAACCTTCATCATCGTCTTCTTCCTCTGTCCCATAGTCCCAGTGGACCGCTTTAGGATCGTACTTTTCTATCGGAGGGACTTTTATAGTTACTGTCGTCTGATAAGACGTCCCTGGTTCAGCTGGGCCGTCTTCTTCCTCTTCCGGCAATCGAATCAAAATAGGCTTGACTAGGCAATCTTCTACCTTATTCAAGTTGTCAAGCTCTTCCAGTTTAATTACCACAGTCGTAGCGGTTTCAATCATTGACACAATGTTGTCAAAGTCCCTTGAGGAGATTTCGTCTCTCAATCGACAATGTCGGTCATCGTCGCCTAATACTGCTGATGTGGCAGATCTCGGGTATTCTCTTTTTCCTTTGAATAATTCAGCTAAACCCTGCTGTTGATCCTTTGATCTATTTGTTTCGGCATACTGCTTTGTGCCAAGCTTAGTAACCCTCATCTGGTCAAGGATGACTCAGGTTCTTTTGAAAAAGGCTTTTTCCAGTTGAACGGGATCATCCATGCCTCCCCATCTGTTTGGTATGATATCCTTCATTCTCTGATAGAGGCTAGGAGGAGCAAAGTACTTCACTTTAAAGTTGTACCCTCCAAAGTCCTAACCCAGGTTGTCTACAATTTCACCTATTTCAGGTGCGTTAGCCATGAATCTGTGATCTGCTAGACTTCACCTCTTGGCTTTCAGTTTGTCCTCTTCGAATTCTTCTTCTGACTGAATGACCGGCCCAAGACTGTCTACCAGATTCTCGTGCGGGATGTCTCAGGTGCTACCCTGCTCAGTTTTGATCACGAAGTGGCTTCCTTCCAAAGATAGAGAAGCTTCGACTCATTCGAATTCTTCATCGGTAATATCGGACATTATCCCCAAGCTCATCATCTTGGCGATACATAGCTTCTTTACGTCAGCAGAGATCTCTCCTGCTTTTGGGTATGATGAAGCGGTCGCCAGAAGGTCGGTCAGCTTAGACATGCCCACCTTCAGCTGGAGGTGGTTTTCCTCATCTTCAGTGAATATTGCCCCAATTGCTTGATGATCAGGGAGCGAGTTTTCTTGTACGTTTGGAGCCACGTTGTCAAACTTCAGAATCTGACTGTCAATTCAGAGCTTGTACCTCCGGCTTAAGGATATAGCAGTCATCCACATTATGTCTCATTTCGCCCATATGGTAGACACAAGTCTGGCTCTTGTCAAAATCAGGATATTTAACCAGATTTGCCTTAGGTGGTTCCTTTGCCACCAAATGTTGTTCTAGCAACATCGGGAGTAGCTTGGACAAAGGCCTCGGGAGCTGAGAGAACTGCTTTTGGGGTTGCCTCTTTCTGGGCCTTGCCCTTTTGGTGCCGACCATGATGATCCTTCCTTGGTCTGATTAGAATTGTTAAGCACCTTGGGTTTATGGGGGTCTAGTATGAATGCTATTTCGAGCCCGGCCTCTTTATCCTTTTTCAGGGGATATTGTTTTCTGGCAGAAGCTTCATGAGGCCTCCTTTCTCTTTAAGGCCCATTCGAGCCTTTCAGCCACCTTTATCAAGTGTGCGAAGGTCTGACATCCTGAGGTGTTCAACCTGTCAAAGTATTCGTAGAGGAGTGCTTTCAGGAGCAAATCAACCAGCTCGTCTTCGGGGATTGACGACTTTACTTGGGTTGCCAAAGCTCGCCATCTCTGGGCGTATGTTCTAATCAACTAGCCCCTTGTCTTCGAGGTTCGTAACAAATCTTCTCTTGTTGGGGTCGTAGCCGTGTTGAATTTATACTGTCGGAGGAAGTCCTCTGCAAGATCTTTCTACCCATCATAATCTTCTAGGTCCAGCTCGATGAACTAAGCCAGAGTGGCGCCAGCTAGACTCTCGTGGAACGTGTTCATCAGTAATGGAACATAGTCTGAATACTTAGCAAAAGGAGATATTTTGTCGAAGCGGGCTAACTCATAGCCCTGGCTGCTTAAACATTCTTTAATTTTGGCTGATCTCTTAGCCTCCACTTCGGTTTTTACAGTCTGGTTCCCCTTTTCTTTCTTCTCGAGGTTGATAACAACAGGGGACGCTTTTTGTTGCGACGGGGTATTCGGCTCACAGATATCCTCCTCCGTACGTTGAGTATTTCCCGCCGTTTCTTTATCAGCTATATCGGGTGCAAGTGATGGACTTGAGTTGTTAGGAACTACTATCTGTCTGGCTTGGGAGGCTTCCGGCATTGCCTTAATATCAGCCATCATAGTTGCCATTGAACTATTTGATATTTCCCTATCAAAGGAAAGAAGGTTCGTGTCTGAACAGCATACAAAATGGGCCATTGGAATTGATACAATTTACCCTTCGTTCCTTGGGTCTTGGCATTTTCCTTTCATTTGGATTCTTTTGCCTTGACCTGTCGACATCTTTCGAGGAATAATATGCATATAAATGATGCATGCATGATATGTACGATGCAAGTGATCTAAGATGATTCTTGTTTGCAACGAAAAAAATGGATTCGCGCCTTTCACTCTATTCACAGAGAGCATTTCTTATCAAGCATGTCAATCTATAAAGTTTGAATTCTTTCTTTTCGAATGCTCTTTTCAAAGAGACTTCTAATTGTTAAGAAACTTTTTCAAGTTTTCTCGAGAATTTTGTTCGCAGATTGGGCCATTATGACGCTCTTGAAATCATCTATCCTAAATGCATGTGTGAGATGATATGAAAAGCGGGTACTCCCTGTTCTGCCATTTGAAGTCGTTGCTTCTTGGGTGTCTTGACTTTGTTTATCACCTGAGAGGAAAAAGATAGGAAATATTATTTCCACATCTGATTGAAACTTATTTAGGAGCGATACGTCCTTTTCTACCAAGAGAAATGGCTCGGCATTGTTCTTCTTGAAAGCGTTGTTGCTATGGCGAAACGCTTTTTGTACTCAATGGATTTCATTCCATTACGTTCCATGAGTGATAACCATCGTTTCGGGGACTTGCCCCATGTATCACCATGGCAAATCTGATGTCTTCGACTTCGGCATGCTTTTTGGATAGGGAAATGATTTGCCTCCAGCAACTGAGTATTCCACCTTGAGTTAGCTGATTTAGCCATATGAAGCTCCATTTGTATCACGCTAATGCCTTCTTTGTTGGTTGAGTTAATCACTTCCATGTCAAGTGATTTGGCATTTCGCGCCTTTCAATGTATTCTGACACCTGTCTTAAACTAACATTCTCTGTACATGAAAGAGAAGCATCTCAGTCATTCGTATGGAATGAAATCAGAATAAGGGACAATTTACTCCCTTTTGTGACAACAGAGGATAAAACTTCATCGTAATTATCCGGAGGTCTCGGCCTTTGATGTTGCACGATGTTCGACACTTTTTGGGTTCTGTCACTCTCCTTCTTGAGGTTGGGTGATCTTTCGCCATTTTCGCTCTATTGATGCATTTCAATCTGTTTAGAGAGAAAGAAAAATGTTTGACTTTTGATTATGAAAATCAATTACTAAAACAAGTACTCCCTCTTGATTCAAAGATGGGCAACGATCATTTCTTCATGGTCTTTTTGATTTGTCATGACTTCATGACGCTTCTCAAGCACCCTACTACTCGAGATCCACAAGTGTAGATTTATCTCTATTTGTGTATATTTACACCTTGAAGTGTTGCTTCGCAAATAAACATTCAGTTTTCTTCATCCCTACATATAGAAAAGGAGATGATCATTTCATATCTTGAGAGGATTGAAATGAGGAACGATATACACCCTTTTATGGTTGAGTGATCATCAATCTCATGATGGGAAACACGAGTATTTGGACTCCTTGAGACGTGCTTCAATTGGCGATCGTGCCATGCCACATTGGCCTCCAGTTTTGAGGGTCCACAATTGAGTCTTCTTTAAAGGGATAAATGTCGACCTCACGCAATCCTTTTATTTCACCTTAGCTCCTATCATTTTGAGCATCAGAGATGAATGGGTGTTTCTTAACGATCCCCATTTATTTTTATAATCACCTGCAAGAGTGAGTAACCATGTCATCCTATAAACGAATCAATTTAATTTGAAACGAATACACCCTTTTTGACTTAGAGAGGTCGATCCAGATCAGGCTGCCCCTTTTTCATGTTGTCTTGTTCTGGGCATATCACCGTCAATTTATCTTATTTTGGAAACCCAATGGGTGGCGCCTGATGAAGACGCATCTCCTTTCATGTTACAGGGAAAACAAGCCTCGCATCATTGGTCTTCAGCCGTTTTGACCTGTTGGCAAAAGAAATAACCAAGCAAGTCAAGTATAACACTCGAAGTTTTTATTGGAACGATTACAGTTTTACCATCGTTCGATCACATCTCGCATGCGATTAGATGAAGGAATCTTCAATAAATGTATGTCATGTATAACCTGTCAGAAAGGAGACACACTTAGCATTTTACATAGCAAAGACATCTCTCAATGAGGTCGCCTCTTATAATGAAAGCAAGGCGACAATACATATCCCATAATTCCTATTTACGGGCATCTGATGTCCGCCAAGATTTCAAGATAAGAGGATACGTTATTAAAAGATCGATCCATGGTCATCAATCAAACACCCATTTAATTCCAAACGTTTAATATGCAAATGGGGGCATTAATCTTGAAAGATTGCTTTGTGATATTTTTCTTGTGAAAATCATGTGATCTTTGTTTTAAGAACTCATTATACAAAATGTGATTGCAAACATGGCCTTAACTTTATGCCCCAAAATCTTGAATTGGAAGAATTTTAGACAAAAAGAAATGTCATCTTAATCCATGATTGAAAATTTGGATGAACCATCTATTCCGTAGGGACGGCTTAGAAGTGTTCCCACTTTTGTATCTAAAATTCATTGTCAAAAATTTCATTGGTAAACTCAAACACCCAGGGCATTCGGTTGATTTCCATGAATTTTCTATCATGAAATTTCACTAGGAAGTGAACAAGTAGAGAGAGAAGTCATACTTACAGTGATAAGCAAGTTTTTTTTTTTTTTGGTTTTAGGTATACCAACCTCTCATAGACATGCGCATGAGACAAGTGGGGGGTATACTCTAAAAATCGAAAATCAGGTGAGGAGCGTATGGCTCAGGCTCCCACGATCCAAATATGGCAGATTCCCCCCCAAGAGTACCTACCCAAGAGGGCTAGATATCGCCAATTTGGATTGTGAGCGGGAACGAACATGAAAGTCTCAAGTGCCATCAAACACGAGATCCTTTGGCATCCTTTCGCTATCTAAGATAACCTAGGGGTGGTTTGCAGTCAGGGTTTGACCGCCAGTGTGTGCGATGTGTCGTGATCATCACAATGCAAGGTCATGCACAATAGTTTGTATCAAACACCGCTTCAGTATGTGCGTAAAGTAAACATACATTCCCAACTCCAACCTGCAGGAAAAATGTCAACAATCACTCCACCCCTTATTTCTCCAATCTGCAAAAATATCTAACACAATGGTTAGCATACGTACCTCACCTTTGAGAGCATCTGCAGAAAATAAGATCAAATAAACCAAACAACTTTTTAATCGGCTCAAGTCCTCTGGAAATCAAAACCAGAGATTCTGGTTTAGAATATTCCCCAGCGGAGTCGCCAGTCTGTCGCGACCCACTCGAGCGCCATCGGGCTAGCGGGGGTTAATGGGCCTTCCGATGTTGCACGATCGGACACGGGCCTCTCCCAAGGTCCATTATCCAAATCGCAACTGCTGGATATACGTGGTCGACCTTCAGTGTGGTCTAATGACATGTGATAAGTGTACATGCCAAGGAGTCGCCACCAATCGTTTCATGGAGGGTACGATCGGAAACCCTATCGAATAGTTGGGAGTGGTCTATTCGATTCTGCGAAAACCAGAGAAGTGGGTTCGGGGACTTAGTTACGCCAACTGTCAGAGTTGACGCCCTTTCGGTACCTAAGTTGAATGGTTTATCTGATCCTTGGATTTTATACAGATGAGTGGGGTACATATCCTAAATCTAGGAGTTCATGCAGATGGGAATTACTACCATATCACTCACAATCAATAGAAATAAGTGCGCAAATCATGGATCCAGTACATGCGGATAAAACACATGAAAGCAGCATGGCATCCCTAATGAGGCCCTATTAACCTAGAGAAATGTCAATCAAGGATTAAGAGTGATTTTGACATGATTCGCCCATGAGGGGCAGAATCGTAATTTTGAACTATTCAGGGACAATTCGCCTTGAAAAGGGCAAATTTGTCATTTTAGATGAATTGGGAAGTCAAAAGACAGGGGAAATAAGATTGGCCATCAATCCAATCCATTTCCTATTTTTCGAGAATTTTCAGGATTTTTCTAGGATTTAAAAGTGATTTTACCCTCGGAGGGGTAAAATCGTCATTTTAGACAAAGATGAGAACTGAAAATCTCAAATATTAGGGTTGGTCGTCCACCTGACCCAAACCCTAACTTTAAGCAATTTTCAGAACTCGATTGAGACAAGAAAGATGATTTTCCCATTGAGGGGCAAAATCGTCATTTTTGATAAAAGAGACAGGACTCGAAAACCCAAGCCTAAGAATTGGTCAACTACCTGACCCTAATTCTTACCATGGCATTATCGGCCTTATCTCTCATATATAGCAGAGGCGACTTACCGCTAAAGGGTAATATCGTCAAGTCTCGGAAGAACAGATAAGAAACCCCAAAAATAGGGTTGACCAGTTGTCTGTGGTCAATCCTCGATTTTGGGGGATTTCTGGAGTGTCTAGGATTTTTCCACCATTTTTCCACAATTTTTGGAATTTTCTGGAATTTTCTAGCATTTTTTGAATTTTCTAGGATTTTTCTGATTTTTTTTTTTATTTTTAAAAATTATTTTCCGATTTTTATTAAAAAAATGTTATTCGGGCCGGGTCGGGTGACCCGGCCCACGACCCGCGGACATCCGGCCCGGCCCGGATCCGGGCCGCCTCAAAACGACGTCACTTTGGCCACTCCCGCTCGAATTTTAAGTTCCCGCCCAAATTGAACCAACGCGCCTGATCGTGCCACGTGGCGGACTACGGACAGTCTGATCTTCATAATGAACCAACGGTCTAGATTGAAAGGCTTGACTAAATCTTAACCGTCCGATCTAAAGTATTTTTTATTTCTGAAAATCATTTTTCATTTCCGAAAGAGCGAGATCGCGACACGTGGCCAACTATCCACTGTCGGATCAAGTTTTTTATTTGTTACAACCGAATGTGCTGACGTGGCTGCCACGTGGGCGCCTCGTTCAGCGCCACGTGGGCGTTGACTGGTCAACTTTCGTTGACCAGTCAACAGGTTCGCCGAAGAAGACGACCGGCGCCGGCGCTCCCTCGCCGGCGCCTCGTCGGAGGGCCATATCTCGGCCTTCCGACGTCCAAACTCGATCATTCTGACGCCATTCGACTCACATGGATCTCCTCTACAACATATATCGGCCTCACAACAGCAGCACAAGATTTTCTATAACTGCAACTTCGACCAAAGCTATCCTCCGGCGAGAGCATCGTCCTAACCGTTTCTTGCATTGAACGAGCATTTTTAACTATCATACAACATCTATGGAGTCAGAACAGACTTACCTTGGGGTTGCGGAGCTTCGGTTTGGTCGAAAACGAGCCGTGGAGTTCGCGACCGATCAGTCATGGTGGGGGGCAGACTCGACGATTTAGAGGATGGAATGACATGCGATCAAAAGAGAAAACGCTCAGTGAATCGATACAGACAAATTGCAACCAAAATCGCAGGTAATGAATGGCTCTAACTTAAGTTGCCATTAACGACCGGGAGAAAGCTCGGGAAGGAGTCTCAACGTTTTTCGAGGTGAAAGGCTTATCGAAAGGGCTCGGTAGCTTCTCCGGAGCCCAGAGAAGTCGGGTATGGTCATCGTCGGCTTCGGTTTCGCCGGTGGTGATTAGTCGAAGCTTGCACAGAATTGGGGAGGGCAAGCTTCGACGGCCATTTCTCTCTCTCTCTCCCTTCCTCTTTCTCTGCCTGCGAGTTCTCTGTTCTCTCTCTCTCTCGCCCTCTCCCCACGAGCTCTCCCTCTCGCTCTTTCCCCGCGAGCTCTCTCTTTCTCCCTTACTCTCTCTCGCTCGCTCCGCGGCCGTCTTTCCCTCTCTGCCCGTTCTTTCTTTTTTTTTTCGTCGTCCTCCTCGTCGTCTTTCGTTCTTGCGTCCGTTGGCCAACTCCTCTAACCGACTCTCCCCTCCAACTGATTTCCTCCAACTGATCTTCTCTTCCGTTCCCTTTTCCCCCTCCTGTGCGTGCGCGAAGAAAAACTCATGGAGAAAGCGTTCTCCTCGTTCTAATTACTTTGGTCAATGGGTTGACTGGGTTGGGTCAACCCGACCCAGTCAACCCGATTTGAAACTTTCCTTCAAATTGGGTGCTCAAATATCTAAAAATCATGGAATTGACTCTATAATCGGACTTTGTAGCATGGAATTCACCTAAGAAAGGTAAAATTAGGCTGAATCGGTTTTGATTTATATAGAAGCCCCAAATCTAAGACAAGATCCGAAATGCAATTTTGTCAAATGGACGTTCTTAATGGAGGAATTGGCTCAAATTGAGCCCCCCATTGGACTCAGGAGGTCAAATACTATAGGGTATGGGTCTTGGGGTTCTATGGGTATCCCTAAAAAAAGTTTAATTTCAGAATTGCCACCACAGGGACTAAAATGAATAGAATCTTTATGCAATTAGGTCCCTAAAGCCAAAATTGATCAAATCAGTGCACAATTGAACCAAATTGAAATGTAGGGCAATCAAGCTGAATGTCAAGACTCGGAAAATGCAAAATATTGCAAATAAAAAGACTCAAAACATATTTTTTTTTTACAAATTCAACCTTGTGCGTTACAAAGAAACACAAAAAATTAAACTGGAATTTTGACTCTTGATGAGGTCAAAATGACAAGGGATTTAAAAGAAAAATATTGACTATTTTCCTATATTTTTGTGACCTCAAATTCTATTTTTGTTGATTTTTCTAGTATTTTCCTATTTTCTAAAAATACTAAAAAATGTGAAAAATATGAAAAATTATTTTTTGGTCAAGAATGGTTCCTTGGGCTTGGCCAAGGCTACCAAAGTTGATTTTGTAATTTTTTTTACTTTTTATGAATTTTTTTGTGATTTTTTTGAAAATATAAAACTGAAAAAGACTAGCTCAAAAATCAGGTGTCAACAATTAATCTCAAGCATTCAAAGCTTGCTAAGAAGGAATGTCAGTAAAAATCTTTGCATTGAACACAGCTTAGTTATTAACTTTTCCTCCTGCTTGGGATCGCAGCTTTGCTTTAATGCGAAAAAGTCAAACCTGACAGTGGCTTGCATTTGTATAAAAAGGTTCAGATGAGCCTCCGAAGAAGTTAATTTAGACTAGAGTCCTTGGATGGAAATGAGGACGACAGACAAAAGGTTAATTTAGACGTGAGCCACGACCATGAGTTAATGACTCTACTCCACAATTCTAATACTCAGTTTATTTCACCGAAAATAACTTTCAAAAAATATTTTTTGAATTTCTCGGTGTGTGGTTCGCAAAAAATAAGTTAGTCTAGAAAAACTTTTTTCTCGCATGGAAAAAAATTGGATATGATGTGATTGTTGTTTCTGATTTTTAATAATTCTATTCTTCTTTAAATTGAAAGCCATAGTGCTGATACCTAAAGCAGTAAACCATATACCTACTACAGGCCAAGCAGCTAGGAAGTCTTGGACAGTTTATTTGTGAAAATGTATGTATATCCAAAAACGAACCCTATCTCAAATCGGGTTAAGTTTTGATAGTTCAAGTGGATAGGAAAAGGTCGTTTTATTCAAAACCCCAAATTCTGAAATCCCTTCTCTCCCACTTCACACCTCGGAACGCACTCTTATTATAGAGAGAAAGACGCTTTCACATCTTCTCTTTTTGAGAATAGAAATAAATTTCCCCCATCTTTGTTCACTCATTTCATTTACATTCATTTTCTTTTACACTATTTTATGTATTTTCTCTCTCTCTCTCTCTCTCTCTCTTTTTTACTTTCTCTACCGGACATCGGCCATAGGTGAGGCTAGGCCTCGCCTCGCCATATCCGGCGAATGTATGATGAGAAATTAAAAAAGAAAGAAGAAAAGCAAGAAGAGAAAAAAATAACAAAATAAGAAATTATTGAAAAATTCAATTTTTTTCTTAAAAAATAGAAAAATCTTTTCACATTAGTGACGGCCGCCACATATGATGACCGAGTCCTCGTCACTTTTGCAGTAGTTAAGAGTGCGCATGGTAACACTTCTCGACCAACCAAAAGTTGATTTCTCTACTTCTCATCAAAAGTAGAAGTTGATTTTTCTACTTCTGCTCCAAATTGACTTTTGATAAGAGAAATTCATTTGGTGACAGTTGAAAATTTGTACTTTTGAAACATCATTGATAAAATCGTTGGCAGTAGTCAGCGAGTGGCGGCCGAGGGGGGGGGGAACAGTGGTAGTCAGCGGCGGTGGTGGTCAGTGGAGGTCGGTGTAGTCGAAGAAGTGATTTTGGAGTTGAAAAGTAATTTTTTTTTACTTCTCAAAGTTGGCCAAAAGCCTAACCAGAAGTTGAAAATCCTATCGGAAGCTAAAAATCTTAACATAAGTCAATTTTTTACCAAACGGATTTCTACTTCGATAGGATTTTTATCAAATGGATTTCTCTGCCAGATTGACTTCTTGCAAAGAAATTGAAAAGGAGAAGTGTTACAGCCTTTTGTTTCAAGACCCCGAGAGACAATGTGAGAATGATCAAGCAAGCTCAATCTCGTCCCGTTGCTCCTTTCGTCGACGACACCGCGCCTTACATTCTCCCTTTCTATCATCAAGACATACGGTACGCATGCCATCAAAGTCGTGATACAGTTGAAATTTCTAGATCATGATATAACGTTGGGGGATTCAACAAAATCGATTTCCTGGTAAAAAGAGATGTACAATTTCAACTCGCCAAAAGGCAGATTTTACAACAATGAGTGCAATTATATGCAAAATCTGAACATATGTTGACATGAAACTATATGACGGAAAAATAACCGTACATGATGACTTTAGAAAAATCAAATTTTAATGCAAGAAAAATGTGAATTTTAAACTAAATGACATGTGGCATGAATTAATAAACCGGCATAATAATGCATGAATGACTAGTAATATGCATGAAATGCGAAAATATGACTACCCTAAATGCCATGGAATAATGCATGAACGACATGGAAAAATGTATGATATATTTTGAAAATTGAATTTTGATGCACGAGAAATATGAGTCTAATTCACATGTCATGCAAAAATAGTTGAACTATGCTAATGACATAATAAAAATGCATGACAAATTAAACTATATGAAATGCAAATGAAATGTCATGATCTTTAATGAATTTTCATTTTTTTTTTCATGGAGAATTTGTTCGACAATTAACACAAATTTGATTAAAATCCAATTTATATTAAGAGTCATTGTCACGCCCCGCTCCCTTTACCACCAGTGCGAACATCCTCTTGCTTCGTATAACTTGTCCCAGGATACTATTTCCAACACGGCCAAGACAAGAAACTAGCAAGCGGAAGGTAAGGTAAAAATAAAACTAAAACTCCATCCATCAAATGAAAACCTATAACAATGGTAAGAATGACATGCATGAGATGAAAAGGCATATTTATACATAACATAAAGATCAGTCTGTACAACGGTAAGGGTTAGGGAGATTTCTAACAGCTTCAACTAAGTCGGAACGGAATAAGGGCACCAAAAGAAAGCCTTTGCCCCCAACAAAAGAAACCACTCTAAAAAAGAGTCATGTTAAGCCTTATAGCACGTGATCTCCTAAGAAGTGCTACTATCCCCCACTTCATCCATATCTTCTTCAGGGTCGTAGTCCGAGAAGGACTTGGAGTGGGCCTTGATAGAATCCTCTTCCATCTCGTCCTCGGAGTCAGATATCTCTATAACTTTGTCGCGACCCGTCCGAAACGGACGCGCTAATGGATTACCGATCGCGGGCCTTTCCACCGTACCGGAGTGCGGATCGCGGGCTTTGGATCGGCACGGGCCCTCCCAGGCCCATACCAAATCGCGGCGGGAGTCTTTTTCAAAGGATTCGACGATAAGAGTCGATCGCTTTCGACCTTAGTGTGGTCGTGGTGGCATGTGCAACTTGTGCATGCATTTGGAGTCGCCATCGGTCTTTCTTGGAGGGTAGACCGGAAACCTTACTAACCGATTGTGAGAGATCGGTCAGTTCTGCGGAACCAGAGATTTTGGGTTCGGGGACTTGGTTACGCTGGTGTCATTACCAACGCCCTTTCGGTACCTAACGCGAGTGATTTTCCTAATTAAGATTTCATGCAGGCACAATTTTGGGTGAGGTAGGTTTGCTTCAGAGTTTCATGCAGATTTGGAAAAACTAGTCATATCAATCACAATCAATTTAATGAAAGCGCGATCAAGTACATAAATAAATCACATCGATGCACATCAATTCAAATCAATGGCCTTCTAGTATAGCCATAAGGGCTTAGGGAAGGTGTGACTTCGGACCGGGGGTAAAATGGGAAGATTTGCAGGGATTAGCCCGAAGGGCAAAATCGTCAATTTTTGAAAGATTTGGATACCGAATTACCCAAAATATTCCATGGCCAGTTGATTGTGGCCATTTCCCATTCTTGAGATTTTTTGGAATTTCTTGATTTTTCTTCAATTTTTGGAAAACGATTCGCCCAAAGCGCGAAATCGTCATTTTAAGGAGGGTCGGGGTTCAAAACACCCGGAATAAGTCTTGGCCAGTTGATTGTGGCCATTTCCTATTTTCGGGGATTTTCTTGGATTTTTTTAGAATTGTTTTTTGGAAGACGGTTTATCGAAAGGGCAAAACCGTTATTTTTGGAAAGATCGGGGGTCAAATGACCTGGAACAGGTCATGGCCAATTGAATGTGGCAATTTCCTATTTTTTGGAATTTTTTTAGAATTTTTATGAATTTTCCAAATTTTTTGATTTTTTTTATGATTTTCCATTTTTTATTGAATTTTTTGAATTTTTTAATATTTTTTGAATTTTTTATTATTTAAAAATATTTTCCGGGCCGGGTTGGACCCGGCCCACGCCTTTCGGGCGCTCGACCCGACCCTATTGGTTGGAGCCGGTCTAAAACGACACAGTTTTGATTTTTTAAGGATTTTTCTATTTTTTTTTATCAATTTTTTGATTTTTTTGTACATTTTCTTTAATCATCCGAAAATCCCTGGATCCAACGGTCCACATCGTACCAGGCGGCTTCATTCTGTGCGTCCGATCTTCCACTAGATCGGACGATCGACAGAGAGCCACGTGGCCCTATCTCGACCATTGGATCAAATTAATTTATTTATCCGAAAATCATTTATTAATTCCGAAAAGATTTTTTAAATTTTTCCAAAAATCCCAGATCGCGACACGTGGCAACACCACGGCCGTCCGATCTGGGCGTTTATTTTTATCTCGGCCCGGTCCCACACGCTGACGTGGCTGCTGATGTGGCACGCCACGTCAGCCGTTGACCGGACCAGATCTAGCCGGAGAAGACGACCGGCGCCGGCGAATCTCGCCGGAGCTTCGGTTCCGACGTAAAATCGTCGTTTCCGAAGCGCGATTCCGAGCCTAACCGACTCCCCATCAATCCCACATTAACATACAACCAAAACATGGCCTGAAGCACGTCGAAAACTACTTCAAAAGCACGGCGACCGAACTGGCTCCGGCGAGAAATTTGCAGAAAACTTTTTATCGTTCAAACTCAATTCCAACCGTTCAAATAGCATCCCAGGGAGGTTTAAGGACTTACCTGAGCTCCTTTGGAGGTCGGCGACCGCCGAAAATCCCTCGTCAAGCTCCCGTCCGAACCGTGACCGGCGAGGCTCCGAGTCCGATTTTCCATCGCGTTTTAATGCAATACAAAGGGCAAGCCGGGCTCAGAGACAAGTATAATGAAGCTTTACAATCAAACTTGTGACAAATAAGGCCCGGCCGAGACTCAAAAATTCGAATGCTCGTTTATGCATTCTGTCGAACACATGATGTGCGCGCGGAGAATGAAAGTCGGGAGGATATACCGACCTGTTCCGGGCTCGACGACGGCGGCTGAGGCTCTGGTAAGGCTCGTTAGGGTTCGGGGAAGCTCCTGGGTGGTCGCTGCTCTCTCAACCTTGCGTGAACTCTCCTCCCCCTCTCTCACCCGAGCTCTCTCCTTTTGCCCATGGCCGACCGGCCTTTAGTGCCCCCTCCACTGCCAAATGCGAATGTCCCTATCTGCCCGCGTCCCCCACGTTCGGTTGTCCCTTTTTCCCTTAGAAAACTCGACGACTATCTTCCCCCTATTTTTTCTGTCGGCACGCGAAGGAAGAAGAAACCGGGTCTGTTTGTTGCAGACCCGGTCGGACCGGGTCGGGTCGGGTCGGGTTTGACCCGACCGGCCCGGTTCGACCATTTCGCCAAATTGAGCCCAAATTTGACCTATTTTCATGAAATTAATGACATAATCGGACTCCTTGACATATTTTCAATCAAATAAGGGTATTTTCACGAATCAATTGATTGGAATTTTGTGAAAACCCCAAATCGTCCCTAGGATCCGAAAATGAATTTTGCTTAATCGAGGGTCCAAAAAACCGAATTAGTCAAAATTGAGGCTACCAATGGATTCATCATGATGAAAACTATCGGGTAGAGGTGTTTAATTTCAACGGGTATGCCCGTATGAAATTTAATTTCAAGATTTGCGAAAACAGGGACTAAATTGAAAGAAAATTGTGCAATTAAGCCCTTTTGTTTAAAATTAATCAAATTGGAGGGAAAATTGTCCCAATTGCACTTCAAGACTATAGAATCCAATGTCATAGCTTACAAAAGGTGAGAATTGAATTAAAAGACTCAAAAGGATTTTTTAGGCTAGGTTCGGGTTTATGTTTGTGAAGGAACATAGTGACTCGAGCCGAATTTTCAAGATTTTAAGTGACACACTTGAAGATAAAATTAAAAAAAAATTATTGAATATTTTTGTGTATTTTTCTGACCAGGAATGGTATTTTTCTGAATTTGTTGATATTTTTAATAAATAAAAAAATCAAAAAATTATTAAAAATTACTGTCGCGACCCGTCCGAAAGGCGGACGCGGCTAATGGATTACCGATCGCGAGCCTTGCTCCGCACCGGAGTGCGGATCGCGGGCTTTGGATCGGCGCGGGCCCTCCCAGGCCCATACCAAATCGCGGCGGGAGTTTTCTTTTAATGGGTTCGACGATAAGAGTCGATCGCTTTTGACCTTCAGTATGGTCGTGGTGGCATGTGCAAATTGTGCATGCATTTGGAGTCGCCACCGGTCTTTCTTGGAGGGTAGACCGGAAACCTTATTGACCGATTGGGAGAGATCGATCAATTCTGCGGAACCAGAGATTTTGGGTTCGGGGACTTGGTTACGCTGATGTCATTATCAACGCCCTTTCGGTACCTAACGCAAGTGATTTTCCCAACTAAGAATTCATGCAGGCGCAATTTTAGGTGAGGTGGGCTTAATTCAGGGTTTCATGCAGATTGGCAGACTGTTCCTATCAATCACAATCAATTTAAGTGAAAGCGCAATCCAGTGTATAAATAAATCACATCCATGCACATCAATTCAGATCAATGGCCTCCTAGTATAACCATAAAGGTTTAAGGAAGGCGTGATTTAGGACCAGGGGCAAAATGGGAAGATTTGGGAACGATTAGCCCGAAGGGCAAAATCGTCAATTTTTGGAAGATTTGGATACCGAATTACTCAAAATATTCCATGGTCAGTTGATTGTGGCCATTTCCCATTTTTGAGAATTTTTTTGGAATTTCTTGATTTTTCTTCAATTTGTTTTGGAAAACGATTCGCCCAAAGGGCGAAATCATCATTTTAAGAAGGGTCGGGGTTCAAAACACCCGGAACGAGTCTTGACCAGTTGTTTGTGACAATTTCCTATTTTTGGGGATTTTTTTTGGATTTTTTTAGTATTTTTTTGGAAGACGGTTTGCCGGAAGGGCAAAACCGTCATTTTTGGAAAGATCAGGGGTTAAAAGACCCGGAACAGGTCATGACCAGTTGAATGTGGTCATTTCCTATTTTCTGGAATTTTTTTAGATTTTTTCTGAATTTTCCGAATTTTTTGAATATTTTATGATTTTTTATTTTTTTATTAATTTTTTTGATTATTTTATTATTATTTGAATTTTTTTATATTTAAAAATATTTTCCGGGCCGGGTCAAACCCGGCCCGTGCCTCTCGGGCGCCCGGCCCGACCCTAGGTGTCGGCACCGGTCTAAAACGACACCGTTTTATTTTTTAAATATTTTTTTCTATTTTTTAAACAATTTTTGGATTTTTTATCTATTTTATTTAATTATCCGAAAATTCCCCGGATCGGACGGTCCTCATTGTGCCACGGGGCCCGTTCTCGTGCGTCCGATCTCTCACTCGATCGGAAGACCCACAGAGAGCCATGTGGCTCAATTATGGCCGTCGGATCAAAAATTAATTTATTTTCCTTTTTTAGAAAACCATTCAAATCGGACGCTCCAGATTGTGCCACGTGGCAACCTTCGGCGCGTCCGATCTAACCTTAGATCGGACGTTCCACAGCGTGCCACTTGGCACAATCTTGTCCGCCGGATTGATTTTAATTTATTTATTTTCCAAAATTCTAGGATCGCGACACGTGTCGCGATCGTGGCCGTCCGTTTGTTTTATTTGAAAATACATGGATCGAACCCCACCCGGCTGACGTGGCTGCCTACGTGGCACGCCACATCGGCCGTTGACCGTTGACCGGCCGGAGGGTCGCCGGAGAAGACGATGAACAGTGAAAATTCTGGCAGGAATAGTAAAAATTCCGGCGAGGTCGCCGGAAAATTGCGAAACGGGCCCGAAACTTGGTATTTTTCGCCCGTTCTTGCGGCATTCAACTCCTCACAACTTCAGCAACAACATATAAGCAAAGTATGACAGATTTTACCTCGAAAAATGGCCAAACCGGACCTCCCCGAACCCGGCTCCGGCGAGGAATTTTGCAGAAAATTTTATTCGTCTAAACTCGGTTCCGGGCATTCACGTGGCATCTAAGGAAGGTTTAGAAGCTTACCTATGGTCCTTTGATGGTCGGCGACCTCCGGCTTCGCCGGCGTGAGCTCTTGGTTCGGCCCGAGCACATCGAACTCCGGCCATCGCTCCCGGCATGGTTCCAATGCAAAATAAACACGTAAACAAGCTTAGAGTCGGTTCTAGGATTAACTTGGGGCCCTAACCGAACATATGCCACTCGAATCACGCACGGTCGGGGACGAAACCGAGTTGAAACATGCATAGGCATTTCACCGAACACATGGCGTGCATAAAAAAATATGGAGATCCGGCGAGATACCAACCTGTCTCCGGCCCGTCGACGGCGGCTGAGGTTCCGGCGAAGCTTAGTATGGCCTCTTGAAGGTCGAGGACGCCCGCTCTTCCTCGGTTCTTCGCCAAAAAATCCCTTTTTCTCTCTCGGCTCCCCCTCCTTTCTTCAAACCCGAGCACCCCCGTTTTCATGGCCGACCGGCCTTTTTCTCTGTCTATTCCACTGCCCAACACGAATATCCATCACTAGCAATTGTCCCCTCACGCGTGGTGTCCTTTTTATTAAAAAAATCACTCGCCCACGCTCGTTTTGCCGGTCCCCTGTTCTGCCCTGCCTCGCTGTCCACGGGTCTGCAACAATGTTGTAGACCCGGGTCGGACCGGGTCGGGTCGGGTTTGACCCGACCGACCCGGTTCGGCCAAATCGCCCAAATCGCCAAATTGACCCCCCAAATGACCTCTTTTCATGAAATTGATGGCAAAATCGGATTCCTTGACATGTTTTCCATCAAATATGGGTATTTTCGTGAATCAATTTATTGAAATTCTGTGAAAACCCCAAATTGTCCCTAGGATCCGAAATTTAATTTCGCCAAATCGAAGGCCTAAACGATCGAATTAGCCAAAATTGAGCCCACCAATGGATTCAGCATGATGAAAACTGTTGGTTAGAGGTGTTTAATTTTAATGGGTGTGCCCGTGTGAAATTTAATTTCAAAACTTGTGAAACCGGGGACTAAATTGAAAGATTTTTATGCAATTAAGCCCTTTTGGTTAAAATTGATCAAATTGGAGGGCAAATTGACACAATTGCATTTCAATACTTTAGAGTCCAATGTCATAACTTATAAAAAGTAAGAATTGAGAATTAAAAGACTATAAAAGGAATTTTTGGGCTCGGTTCGGGTTTATGTTTGTTAAGGAACATAGTGACCCGAGCCGAATTTTTGTGATTTAAAGTGACACACTTGAAGAGGAAATTAAAACAAAATTATTGAATATTTTTTTTATATTTTTCTGACCACGAATGGTTTTTTTTCTAATTGTTTGGGTATTTTTATAATTAAATAAATTCCAAAAAATATTAAAAAATACAAAAAATATTTTTTGTTCAAAATTGGTTCCTAAGGCTAGGCTAAGGCTTCCAAAGTTGATTTTGTAATTTTTGAACTTTTTTGCTATTTTTAATTAATTTTAAAGAGTAAAAATCACAATGATAGATGGTCAAAAATCAGGTGTCAACAGCTGCCCCTCTTTGAGAGTGAGCTCGTCAGAGGTTGCTTTCAAAGACAAAATGACACCTGAATCTTAACTGACTCGACTAGGGGGAAAGAAATATTATGACATTGGATCCGTAAGCCTTTCGATGAATGCTCAAATTAATGCATGGTTTGCTCTTGCAATTCGAATGTGGGTCGGAGTGAGAGAGGCTTACCTGAAGCTCACCTGTCGGATGCTGCCGGTTGCGATAAATTTTAAGAAGATACCTAGGGCTTGTCAGGACACCCTAGGAAAATTAAGCTCTGACCTGTATGGTAGGTCATACCATTATGGGGTTCCTGACTGGTAGGAACCTAAGGAAGGCGCATCCCATGCTTTGGGATTTGCCAAGGATTTTGATCCGTATGGTGGATCAGACCTTTGTGTTGATCCTTACTACGATATTTATCAATAAGTTGACCCTTATGGCGGTTTCTACCATATGCGACCCTTCAGGCGGTTTCTACCATTAATGTGATCCTTCAGGCGGTTTCTACCTTGGTTTGACCCTTCAGGCGGTTTCTACCTTGAGTTGACCCTTCAGGCGGTATCTACCTTGAGTTGACCCTTCAGGCGGTATCTACCGTGAGTTGACCCTTCAGGCGGTTTCTACCATGGTTTGACCCTTCAGGCGGTTTCTACCTTGAGTTGACCCTTCAGGCGGTTTCTACCATGAGTTGACCCTTCAGGCGGTATCTACATTCATTTGACCCTTCAGGCGGTATCTACCTTCATTTTTGACTTTGAAAAGGGGTCTCATGACAAGGGTTCTCCACGTCCGATGAGACTGCCTAAATTATGAAAAGGGGTCTCATGACGAGGGTTCTCCACGTCCGATGAGACTGCCTAATTTTTGAAAAGGGGTCTCATGACGAGGGTTCTCCACGTCCGATGAGACTGCCTAAATTATGAAAAGGGGTCTCATGACGAGGGTTCTCCACGTCCGATGAGACTGCCTGATTTTTGAAAAGGGGTCTCATGACGAGGGTTCTCCACGTCCGATGAGACTGTTTGATATTTTGAAAATGGGTCCTAGGACGAGGGTTCTCCACGTCTGATAGGACTTTTCTTTTAAAAGGATTTTTCTTCCCCTCTTTTTTAGAGACCCCGAAGTTTGTCGGGAATTCAGTTTTTGAAGTAGTGGAAGATTTTATTTTGACAAAGCTTCACTTGAGTCTGTTGAGGCGACATTCTGGGAGCTGGGTTCCCCAGGTATCCTGCAGAAATTTGAGCCTGAAATATTTTTCTTCACCAAGAAAACGTTAGTAATCTTTGGGAAGACCACGGCTGTCCATTTGACAAAATCGTATGATTTAAGTTTTAATCATGAAATGTGCATTTTGATGCTGGAGGTCATCCAAAGCATTCTTGCAACATGCAAATGTGATCACAAGTCCCTTGCACGGAAAATCTGGATCAACAGTTTGAAAATTCCCAAAAGAGTTTGTTCAAAACGTCAATTGGAATATTTCTCGACAAGGAGGTCTTCTCACCTGTTTTGAGATGTGGTTTTTATAGGGGATGCACTCAATTCCCTACTAACATGTGCCTAGGTTTTAGGCTCATTCGCAGCGCATACATTTTGATCGGTCGTGAGGTCTTCCACGGGACCGTAATGTTAGGCTTGGATATTGGCTTTCAAGGGGGACTCGCTTTGGAGTCGAGGCCATTGAATGAAAGTCTTCACCATCTGCTCCGGGTTTACAAGTCAAGAACCCTGCAAAATGAGAAAGAAATAGTCTTGCTCGTACTTCTTCGAGCTAAGCTATATGTTAACCCAAGTGTCTTAGTCAGAGAAGACTGTTTCGGGGTTGTAACATTGGTAGGATTGGGGACCGAAAAGGGCTTGTTTTTGGCCCAGAAATTACGAAGGGTTTGACATTGGTGATCATTGCAAATTTACCACCGGCCTTTTCCTCTCTGCACCTCCAGTTGTTGAGGTGCGCAACCGATTTTGAGGTGTGCACCAGCTCTTTAGAGAGCGTCTCTTGTTGCATTCAGAGACCGACTCTCTCCATGTCTTTGTTCTGTGCTTGGCAGCATTTGGGGAGCAGCTTTTTTATTTGGTTCCTTCAGGGATTTCCTCCTTTCCCATCCAAGTTTCACTAGGGATCAAGCAAACAGCTTGCACGAGCATCGGCCTTGCTTTTACTAGGCACTTTGCTTTTTCTTGATGCCGGGGATTTTTCTCATTTTCATTTTTGAAATCCCACTTTTTCTCACCTTCATGGGATCATGTTAGACATATAGTCTAAACATGCTTTAAATATCAGTCCGGGAATTCTCTTCGTAATCCCTAAGTCTTGAACTCTTCCATTTTTGAAGTGGTGCGACATCCGTCTTGGAATGATCACCAATGGGTTCATGAAATGAATTTGCAGGCTCAAGTTGGCTGTGCAAAGGATTCGGTGTGTGGGATAGAGAAATGAATGCTTCTCATCATCCTATGGCACTTGGATTACCATATAAACAACACACAAAGATTAATGTTAGTCCGAGCAAGAAAATTTATAACCATTTTCTCCTGACGCTGCTGGACTTACTTCCTTTTTGCCCCGGTGTGGGGTGGTTCTTGACAGGGTTAAGAACGAAAACCGCCGTTCAAATGGGTTATCAACGGTCACCTGTAGTGTTTGGGGGATATGAAACGAATGCCTCCGTCGTCCCAACCCATGTAATCGCTGCGAATGGTCCCTACCTCCATAGGTACAGATTTTGCTATCCGATTCACTTCCCTCGTCTCTCAAGTGTATGTAGGATGTGTTTGGACTGGGCTCGCCTCTCTTTTGAGTAAATTTCCTTTTGAATGATTTGACAAATAATCATATTTGAAAAAATTCATTTCTTTCTGTTGACACCTGATTTTTTGACCAGGTCTTTTTCAGTTTTATTTTTGAAAAATCACAAAAAATTTATAAAAAGTCAAAAATTTACAAAATCAACTTTGGTGGCCTTGGCCAAGCCCAAGGAACCATTCTTGACCAAAAAATAATTTTTCACATTTTTCATATTTTTTAGTATTTTTGGAAAATAGAAAAATACTTAAAAAATCAAGAAAAATAGCATTTGAGGTCACAAAAATATGGAAAAATATCCAATATTTTTCTTTTTAATCCCTTGTATTTTTGACCTCACAAAAAATCCAAAATCAGATTCAATTTTAGGTGTTCCTTTGTAACCCGTAGTATTGAATTTGAAGAAAAAATAACAATTGAGTCTTTTAATTTGCAATTTTGGCATTTTTTAAGATCTTGACATTCAATCTGACTATCCCCTATTTCAATTTAGCCCAATTGTTTGCACAATATGCTGAATTGCACGGATTTGACAAAATTACATACTAAAATTGCATTTTAGTCCTTGAAATTAAGCATAATTGAAATTACTTTCAATTCAAGGGCTATCATTGCAAATTAAACATGCTACCCAATGTATTTCACCATTTTAAATCGATTGGAATAGGTGGTTTGACCCAATTTGATCATTTACACCCTCAATTACACGATCCCCAATTTCCAATTAAATGAAAATTTGGGGGTTTTGTAGAAATTGATGAAAACTTTTGGGCAAAACCACATTTCTAGATAGAATTCATGCTCTAGATTCGATTTTGAGGTTTAATTGCAAAATTTTCCCATTAATTTGGGATTAATTTGAAAAATCCTGTTCGGAACCGGTTCAGACCGGTCAGACCGCCGGTCAGACCGGTCAAACCGGTCCGCTACAGTGTCGTCTTCCCCAAAGAGCTCGAACAGATGAATGGTGATCGACTGAGTTTGGAAGACAAAATTGAAGGTCAATTCGCGACCAATTGAAAGAAGAAGTGTGGGCATTTTGTTCCTCCCATCTTCCCTCGTCGATCGACACCAACAGCACCATCTAACGCCGCCGGAGCAGGAAGCAATCGGCCAGTCAAACCTTCGGACCTGCAAAAGTCAACAAAGGCAAAAACAGCTCAAATCTTTGCCAAATTCGTGCGAAATGAAGCTCACCGCGGAACCAAAAGGAACTGAGCGAAATGCCCATCTTTCCCGACTTCGTTTTGACCCAATTGCACGTGACAAACCGAGTCAGTTGGAGGTCCACCGTTCGGCGCCAAAAATCAAACAAGCTATATAAGCTAACAGGCCTTCGCGAAGAGGGAGGTGGTTGGATTCAGTTCGAGGAGAAGAAACTGAATCGAGAGAGAGAAAGAAAGAGAGAGAAAGAGCTCACCTTCCCTCGCGGTGGTCGAAGGTTGGAGCTCAAAATTGCAGAGCGCCGGTTGGGCCTTCTGAGGCAAAACCAAAGCTCCACGAGGTCGCTGAGAGATCGCCCAGAGTCCCCTGAAGCGATCGCCGCCGGCCGCGCCCAGTGAAATCGCAAGAACAGGTGAGTCTCAGTCCCGAGTTTTTCTTCAAGCTTTCATGGCGATTCGCGCATTCCTTAATCATTCATACAATTAGTGTGTGCCTTTCGTTCCTTGGACATCACTGACCATGTTCGCGTCTTGATTTTGCATCGGTTTCGTTCACAACCCCTGAATCGAGTCTTCACACTTAACCTCCACAGCCGATTCTTGCCCAGCGAAATCTGGGCCGAGCGAGCTCAATCGGAGCTCGAGGTAAGTCTTCTGGATCTCCATTGATGCTATTCTATGACTGAAATTCTTTGATTTTGAGTGAATCGCATGATTGAGCTTCCATGGCCGTACTCGGCGATTTGCACGATGTTCTTGATTCTGCGAATAAGATGTTTCGATTCTTAGATATGTCGAACTAGAGCTAATCGCGAATCGATTGCCGTTGGTCTCGAGTGATTCCATTAAGATTTCACCGCACGATCATCGCCGGAGAGCCACAGCCGTCCATTCCGTCGGAGTCGCGAGGTTGAAGACGAAGCTGACATGACGTAGTCAACAGGTCAAAGTCTTAGGTGTCAGTCCATCATTGGTCCACGTTTTCGTCCAGTCAGCATGCCGTTAGAGGTTGTTATTCGAATAAACAGATCTAACGGCTGAGGATAATCGAGTCTAAATTCTAGCGGCCGTCCGATTAGTAATTAGGTTTATCCGAAAATCTTTAAAATCAGAAAATCAAAACGAGCTGAAACGGTGTCGTTTAGGATAGTAACCGTGCGGCGTCGTTTTAGGTTAGAGAGGGTGAACGGTCCAGATCGAGTCTTGCGTTCTAATCTTGACCGTAGATTTTGGTAGGTCGATCAGACGGCTCTGGTCAGGTCTTTGCTCAATCTAGGCCGTAGATTTCAGTCAGCCCATCCAACTGCCATGGATTAGCCACGTGGTCTATTAGGGACCGTCAGATCAGTGCCAAATAATCTGAAAATCAGAAGTGCATCAGACGGCGTCGTTTCGACCAAGGATTTCGCGGGTCAGGGTCTGGGCCGGGTTCCGGCCCGAGTGGGTCGGGTCGACCCGGTCCGAATAATATTTTTAAATAAAAAAATAGAAAAATGATTTAAAAAAAAAATAAATCAGAAAAATCTTAGAAAATCCAAAAAAAATGCTAGAAAATTCCAGGAAATTCCAAAAAAATGTGGAAAAATTAGGGAAAAATCCTAGACACTCTAGAAATCCCCAAAAATCGAGGATTGACCACAGACAACTGGTCAACCCTATTTTTGGGGTTTCTTATCCAATTTTTCGAGACTTGACGACATTACCCTTTAGGGGTAAGTCGCCTCTGTTTTGCATGCTAGATAAGGCCGATAATGCCAAGGTGAGAATTAGGGTCGATTAGACGACCAATTCTTAGGTTTGGGTTTTTCGAGTCCCGCCTCTTTTCTCAAAATGACGATTTTGCCCTTTAATGGGAAAATCGTCTTTCTTGTCTCAATCGAGTTCTGAAAATTGCTTGAAGTTAGGGTTTGGGTCAGGTGGACGACCAACCCTAATATTTGAGATTTTCAATTCTCATCTTTGTTCAAAATGACGATTTTACCCCTCCAAGGGTAAAATCATTTTTAAATACCAGAAAAATCCTGGAAATTCCCGAAAAATAGGAAATGGATTGGATTGATGGCCAATCCTATTTCCTCTGTCTTTTGAATTCCCAATTCATCTAAAATGACAAATTTTCCCTTTTCGAGGTGAATTGTCCCCGAATAGTTCCAAATTACGATTTTGCCCCTCATGGGCGAATCATGTCCAAATCACTCCTAAGCCTTGATTGATATTTCTCTAGGCTAATAGGGCCTTATTAGGGATGCCATGCTGATTTCATGTGTTTTATCCGCATGTACTGGATCCTTGATTTGCGCACTTATTTCTATTGGTTGTGAGTGATAGGGTAGTATTTCCCATCTGCATGAACTCCTAGATTTAGGATCTGTACCCCACTCGTCTGTATGAAATCCTAGGATCAGATAAACCATTCAGCTTAGGTACCGAAAGGGCGTCAACTCTGACAGTTGGCGTAACTAAGTCCCCGAACCCACTTCTCTGGTTTCCGCAGAATCGAATAGACCCCTCCCGACTATTCGATATGGTTTTCCGATCGTACCCTCCACGAAACGATTGGTGGCGACTCCTTGGCATGTACACCCATCACATGTCACTAGACCACACTGAAGGTCGACCACGTATATCCAGCAGTTGCGATTTGGGTAATGGACCTTGGGAGAGGCCCGCGTCCGATCCAGCCAGCGATCGGGCGGCCCATTAGCCCGCTCCCACCTCCGAGCCGGGAGAGGGTCGCGACAGACTGGCGACTCCACTGGGGACTATTCTAAAACCAGAATCTCTGGTTACGAATTCCAGAGGACTTGAGCCGATTAAAAGGTTGTTTGGTTTATCTGACCTTGTTTTTTGCAGATGCTCTCGAAGGTGAGGTACGTACACTAACCATTGTGTTAGATGTTTTTGCAGATTGGAGAAATAAGGGGTGGAGTGATTGTTGACATTTTTTCCTGTAGGTTGGAGTTGGGAATGTATGTTTACTTTATGCATTTACTGAAGCGGTGTTTGATACAAACTGCTGTGCATGACTTTGCATTGTGATGATCACGACACATCGCACACACTGGCGGTCAAACCCCGACTGCAACCACCCTTAGGTTACCTTAGATAGGGAAATGATGCGAAAAGGATCTTGTGTTTGATGGCACTTGAGACTTTCGTATTCGTTCCCGCCTACCATCTGCATTGGCGATATCTAGCCCTCTTGGGTAGGTACCCTTGGGGAGGAATCTGCCTCGTGTGGATCGTGGGAGCCTGAGCCGTAGGTTCCTCACCTGACTTTCGGTTTTCTTTTTTAGAGTATACCCACTTGTCGCATGCGCATGTCCATGGATGGTTGGTATACCTAAAACCACCCATTGATACAGGGGGCATTCCACGTCCCCCAAAGTGTGGTTGGTAAGACATTTATCTCTAAACGTACTTTAATTCCTGCTTCATGATATGACTCATACATTGCATACATCCATATGCATTCGCATCATGAAGATTACTCGGGTGACTAATGAGAACAACAATGATTATGGGGTAGGATGTCGCTGTTCCCTAAGAGCTCGACGGAGTTGGTGACCTTCGAGTACTTGAGAAAAGTTACTCGCCCCGGACCAAACACGAGGCTACACTTTACTAGATTCGTGTATGGTCGGGAACTGACTGGACGTAAGCTGGGGTATGTTGAGGACTGTCAAACCCGCTACTACGTTGATAATCTCAGATTCAAGCGACAATCAGACGAAATGATGAAGGATTATCTGGAGATGAAGAGACAACGTCGCAACCAGCTAGCTAGGGAAGCGTACGCCCGCAGGAAGGCTGAATTGCTGGCCAAAGAGAACATACCCATAATTACTTCTTGGGGAAGGAAGAGACGCCCTGCGATCAAGACCAAGCCAAGGCGTATCACGATCAAGAAAGCAGAACCCGAGAAGGCTTCCGAAGTCATCGTACCCTGGACTAGAGAGTGGCCGGAGGAACTACAACCTCTCAACCAAACCATTGAAGATAACTCCCTTACCCTAGATTAAAGGAGAATTTCTGACCGACTGTCATTTGGGTAGACTTCTGAAGGAAGAGTGATCTAGACCCTCACGTTCCATTGTCTTTTATGGCTTTCTTGTTTGAAAAACCTTTCTTTACCGTTCTTCTATTAGACATCTTGACTGTAATAAGAGTACATCCCACTTTGCTCCTTTGATGTGTTGACCAATGGAACGTGACATTGCTGTTCCCTTTAGTCACTGAGTAAACCTGACTAAATTGCAAAATTCACTTCCCTGAAATGCAAATTAGGCTTTGAGTCAGGCTTTCAAGACCTGAAAAAGGGTCCTAATCTCCATTTCTTCAAATTGAACTATGCAATCAAGTTAGCTCATGCATGCTTCATGACATCTGCATATTTATACATTTAAAGTAATTTCTGGCGATTGACCTTTTAAAATCATTCGCATATTTTAGACTTGATGGGAAAGAATGATATTCAAGTGTTCAAGATCCCCCGAGCTGAGCTCCAATCATGGTGGGATGGCATGGGCGAAGCCAGCCAGAAGTATGCGGAGTCACGACTAGGATACCTGTTGAACCTACTGAAGATTGAGTGCCCACCTGCCTTTATTCAAGCCATGGCGCTCTACTGGGATCCTACCACCGCTACATTTTGCATGGAAGGATTAGAGATCACTCCCACTATCGAGGAATACAGCGCTGTCATCGGAGTTGAATTCACCCCTACGCTCGTCCGACCCCCTATAGGACTTGAACCCCTAAGTCAGGTGGCTGAATTCCTTGACACAAACCTAAATGAAGTCAAAGTAGATGCGAAAAGCAATTCTGGAAGAGTTTCCCTGTCCTTCCTTATAGACCGATTTTCCCGCCTTCCTGCTTCTAAAGGAACCAAATCTGGTAGAGCCTTTATCTTGGCATTCTTTAGCTTTGTGCTATTCCCAATCTCAACTGTCACCTTCGACCCTATCATGGCTATAGTAGCTAGGCAAGTCTGTTGTGGGTGGGATTACTCAAACATCCTCCTTGCCGAAACCTTCATCTCCCTAAATCGTTTCAAGAAAAGCAAAAAGGGAATCTTTAGAGCTTCTAGTGATCTGCTGTATCTGTGGTTCACATCCCATATCAGACAATTCCACATCCGCATGGGTTTCACTGAAATCAGCCCCAATGCACACCCTCTTAAAACATTTGCTAGAACCCATACACGTGTTCCTAAGTTTAACTTTGTAGAATGGAAGAACTTCCTCAAAGTCCTAAAACCTGAGCAACTCCGATGGCGGCTAAGGTTGCCGACGCTGAGCAAAGTCAGATTGACCTGCGATGACGGAGGCCCAGTCCCCTTGCTAGCATTCACGGGCGCAACTGCATACTATCCAAGGAGGGTGATTCGACAGTTTGGAGCACTTCAGGAGATCCCTTCTTCACCACGACCTTGTGTCTTTTCCTTTGACTTACCAAGCCAGACCCTCACAGAGGAGGAGAAGAAACAACTTGAAGCCAAGGTGGCATCCATCATACTCTCCTTGAAGAATTCCCAGGCTGAAGAAATAAGTTGGCCAGAAGACATGACTCGAGAAGAAAACACTCATAGAACCACCACTGAATATATTCAACACTTCAAAGCGATCCGACGAAGCCTTGTCGAGCCCTACATACCCGAATACATCGTGCCGTACGTACCGGGAATAGAGCCTTACATACCCGAAGACATGGGACCACTGTCGTGTTCAGAAGATGAGGAACCCCAGGCTGAAGAAGGGAATCCATGCTGGGATGAGGAGGATACCTTAGACCTCAAACGTCCTAGACTTGAATAGGCTATTCCGTCAAGTGTAAAATAAGCAAACATTGTGATGCCTTCTCATACATTCTCATTTCTGTGGAATACTATCTTAAACACATGAGCATGAATGTGAACATGTTTTTACAAATGCATAAAAACTATCGTCAGAAATTACGCTTCTTTCAATTCCATGAATTCTTGTCGAGAAATGATTAAAAGAACTACTTACATGAGGCTAAGGCTCACAAGGTAGCCCTTTTTCTAATCTACTGGCAAGAAGCATGCAACTGAAAGAATTAACTGCTTCTTTTTGCTAAAATAAGCGAAGCACTCACAGAGATCTTTTTAAACAGGTACACTCTCATCACGGAATTGCCAACGCATCATTTCCGTACCAGCCTAAAGACGAGAATGGAACAGCAGGAATTGACTCCGCGCGTAGGCGTGTTGGAATCTCAGATGACTGCCCTGGCGACTATGATGGCTGACATTAAGGCCATGCTGGAGACCAACCAAGCTAGACAGACAACCGCCCACAATCAGAACAACTCAGGCCCTTCCATGGTACCTGATGTAACAGATAAAGAAGCAACCAGGGATACCCAACATACAGAGGAAAACGTTCATGAACCAAACAGTCGGGCACAACAAAAAGCCTCGCCTGTTGTCATCAACCTTGAAAAAGAGGAGAAGGGAAAACAAACTGTGAAGACAGAGGCAGAGGCTAAGAGATTGGCCAAGATCGAAGAATGCCTGAGCAGTCAAGGCTATGAGCTGGCCCGCTTCGACAAAATATCTCCTTTTGCTAAAATAGAGACTCCTCCTGACTATAGGGAGCCAGAGTTCGTGAGAAAATACAACGGGACAGGCTGTCCCCGTGCCCACCTCAAGTACTACCTGCGCAAGATGGCGCACTACTCGGATTACATTCCGTTGTTAATGAACACATTCCAAGAGAGTTTGGCTGGCGCCGCTCTGGCTTGGTTTATTGAGCTAGACTTAGAGGATTATGACGGATGGGAGGACCTTGCAGAAGACTTCCTCAGGCAGTACAAATTTAACACGGCTACAGCCCCAACAAGAGAAGACCTCCTACGAACTTCAAAAGCGAGGAGCGAATCGATCAGGACATATGCTCAGAGGTGGCGAGCCTTGGCTACCCAAGTAAAGCCTTCAATCCCAGAAGAGGAGCTGATCGACTTATTCCTAAAAGCACTCCCCTACGAATACTTTGACATACTGAACACTTCTGGATGTCAGACATTCGCACACCTGATTAAGGTTGCTGAGAGGCTGGAATGGGCCTTGAAAGAAAGAAGGCCTCAGGAAGCTCCTACTAGGAAGCAGTATCCTCTGAGAAAGGAAAGAGAAGCCGGACTGGACATAGCATTTATACCAGATCCCCACAAGTTAAAGCCATTTGGCAATTCTAATCAGGCCAAAGGCGGATCATCCTGGTCAGCGCCAAAGGTACAAGAGCCTAGAAGAAAGCAACCCCAGAGACAATTCTCTCAGCTCCCGAGACCTTTATCCAAGCTACTCCCGATGCTGCTGGAGCAACACTTGGTGGCAAAAGAACCACCTAGGGCAAACCCCGCAAGATATGCTGGCTTTGATGAGAGCCAGACCTGTGCCTACCATATGGGCGAAAGAGGGCATAATGTGGATAACTGCTATGTCCTGAAGCTGAAAGTGCAAGCCCTAATTGATAGTCAGATTTTGAAATTTGACAATGCAGCCCCAAATGTGCAAGAAAATCCGTTGCCAGATCACCAAACAGTAGGGGCAATATTCACTGAAGAAGAAGAAGACTACCTTAAACTGAAGATAGATGTGCCTAAGCTGGACACCCTGCTAACAATCGCTTCATCATACCCAAAAGAAGGGGAGATATCAACCGACCAAAAGAAGTTGTGTATCGACAAGATGAAGAGCTTGGGGATAGTGTCCGATATTACTGATGAAGAATTTGAAGGGATTGAAGCATCTCTATCTTTGAAAGGAAACCACTTCTTGATCACAGCTGAGCATAGTAGCACCTGTGGTACCTCACGTGAGAAATTGGCAAACGATCTGGGGCTGGCCACTCAATCAGAAGAAGAATTTGAAGAAGACGAAATAGAAGCCAGGAGGAGGAGTCTAGCAGACCTCAAGTTTATGGTTGACGCACTTGAGAAGAGCGAAATTATAGACAACCTGGGTCAAGATTCTGGAGGATACAATTTCAAGGTGAAATATTCGGCCCCTCCCAGCTTTTATCAGAAGATTGAAGACATCATACCGGACGGATGGGGAGGTATGGATGATCTCTCTCAACCAGAAACCTCAAACGGTATGGAAGAACTCGACAACGCCATATTAATGATCGAAGTAGCCACGGCCGTGGTGATCAGATTGGATGAGCTGGATAGCCTGGGCAAGGTAGAAGATTGCCCAGTGAGGCCTGTCGTAATTCAATTGCCTCAGGAGGAAGAAAGCGACACGTCAGGACCAGAGATACCTCATCAGACAACTGTAACGATAAAAGTCCCCCCAGTAGAAGAGTATGATCCCAAAGCTGTTCATTGGGACTATGGGACCACACAAGTAGATGCAATAATGAGGTCTGGAAGATTTTATGCCCCCAGAGAGGGTGAATCCGAAAAAATGGAGGTCTCAAAAGAAGATGCTGAAAAATTCATATCAATCGTCAAAACCAGCGAGTTTGAGGTGATAGAACAGCTGAGGAAGTTGCCCGCTCAGATATCCCTGCTAGACCTATTCATCAATTCAGAGAAGCACAAGAACGCACTATTGAAGGTACTCAATGAAGTACATGTCCCTGAAACAATTAATGAGGTCCAACTAGGGGACTTTGTAGGGGCAATTCTCTTAAAAGACCAGTTGAGCTTCTCTGACGAGGACTTCCCCATGGAAGGAAGAGGGCACAACAAAGCTTTATACATCTCTGCCCAATGTAACGGCAAAACAGTGGCGCACGTATTGATCGATAATGGATCAGCCTTTAACATCTGTCCTTTGGCTACCATAAGGAGGCTGGGAATCAATGAAGAGATGGTCAAGGCATCCAAGACAGCTGTAAGAGCATTCGACGGCATGAGGAAGACTGTAGAAGGAGAGATCGAGCTTGACGTATTCATCGGCCCGACAAAGTTCTCTATAAACTTTCAAGTAATGGATCTGCCCAGTGCATTTGGATTCCTGCTAGGAAGACCTTGGATCCATACAGCAGGAGCTGTCCCTTCGAGCCTGCACCAAAACGTACGTTTCGTTATAGATGGGAAGGTGATTACCGTACATGGGGAAGTCGACCTCCAGGCATACCAGAACAGTGCCATTCCCTATATTGAGCCTGAAGAGAAAACTGAAGCGAGCTATCACTCCCTAGAGATGGTAGCAACAGTTCATACCCCAGTAGGGTCGAAGTTGAGAACTCCTTACATCTCAGAAGCCAGTCTTCTACCAGCTAAGATGCTGCTGGCATACGGGTTCAATCCTGAAAAAGGCCTAGGCAAACATAATCAGGGTATAAATGCCCCGCTACAGTTGAAGGCTAATCCACATAAAATGGGCTTGGGGTACCAGAAGTATCCCATGAATGATTCTGTCCCGAAAGCAACAGGTCGAGGCCGAGGCAAAAGCCTGGGACGCCGTGGAGGCGAAAACAGCCCGAATAGCTCATTCATCGGTTCTCCAACCTGGAAGGGAAGGTCTCGAATGTTCAAGAATCCCTTAAATACCTACTTCGACCAGAACTCCAAATGGCTATCTGAAGAGGGTATCACTTCGCCGATGGAACCAGATCTGACAAATCCTTTTCTCGAAGATGACTTTGTGAATGTCATCATGGAGTGGTTGGACAGTGAAGCCACTTCTTCTGAGTAAATAGACTCTTCCTTCATCTTTAAATACTGTGTTTAGAACTTTCTGCATTTCACTGTATTTTCTTTCCTTATTGAACGCATAAGAAAACGCCTTTGGATCTCCGGCCGTTGGTCCAAATAGTACATCTTGTAACGCGGCCCATTTCGCATTCAATAAAACCACGCATGTTTTGTTAAGGACATATGGAACCACGAATCAGCCCGATGATGATAATGGTCTTCCATATAGAAGCTTGAGGCCTGATTTGCCATATGATTCCTAATCTTCAAAAGATTTTCAAGGGGCCGGGATATCCAATGACATGAGGATTAGTCCCATCTGTACCTACATCTATTTCGAAAAACTTTTTCAAAAAAGACTTTACATAATCATGCATGTCATTTTTACTGAGCACAAACTAACCATACTCATGACATTTCAGGCATATCATCTCAAACATGCATACCAGGTTGTTACAAAATTCGGATCCCTCCATTAACCACTCCTATAACATCGAGGAAGATGAAGACGAGGATTACGCGTCTATCCGTAGGGATTGGAACACCTTTGAAGAGTCTCCTACCTCAGAAGAACCAATCGTCATTAATTTGGGAGACACCGTGAACGTCAAAGAGGTCAAGATCGGCGGACACCTATCCCGTGATGAAAGGCTCGAGTTCACCAAGCTACTGAAAGAATATCAAGACATCTTCGCATGGTCTTACGCGGATATGCCAGGCCTTGATCCTAAGATTGTGGAACATGCATTGCCCACGGATCCTGGCATCAAACCTGTCAAACAAGGCAATAGGCGGATGAAAGCCGAGTTAGAAGACAAGATTAAGGAAGAAGTCATGAAACTCCTTAGGGTAGGCTTCATTAAAGCTATCCCATATTCAGACTGGATTGCAAATATAGTACCCGTCATGAAGAAAGACGGAAAAGTTCGGATCTGCGTAGATTACCGAGATCTGAATAGAGCAAGCCCAAAAGATGATTTTCCACTCCCCCACATTGATGTATTGGTGGATAGTACTGCGGGTTATGAATTATTCTCATTCATGGATGGATTCTCGGGATACAACCAAATCTTCATGAAACAAGAAGACAAACCCAAGACTGCATTTACCACACCATGGGGGAATTTTTGCTACAAAGTCATGCCCTTTGGATTGAAAAACGCTGGGGCTACCTACCAGAAGGCTATGGTCACGTTATTCCATGACATGATCCACAAAGAGATTGAAGTATATGTTGATGACATGATCGCTAAATCCAAAAAAGGACAAGAACACATACAGGTATTAAGGAAGCTGTTTGAGCGCCTGCGCAAATACAAGTTAAAGCTGAACCCTAACAAATGCGTGTTTGGGGCAAGATCCGGGAAACTCCTTGGGTTCATAGTCAGCAACAGGGGCATTGAGATTGATCCCTCAAAAATCCAGGCCATCCACGATTTATCAACTCCATCCACAGTAAAAGAAGTGAGAAGCCTTCTAGGGAGATTGAACTATATTGCCAGGTTCATCAATCAGCTGTCTGATGTGGCTAAGCCAATCTTCAAATTGCTTAAGAAAGGCGCGAAAATAACGTGGGACGCCGAGTGCAGCAAGGCATTCCAAATGATCAAAAACTATTTGATCACACCACCGGTGCTTGTGCCACCAATTCCCGGTCACCCATTGACCTTATACCTGACCATACGACAAGAGTCCTTGGGAGCCTTACTTGCCCAGACAAGCTCGATAGATGGAAAAGAGAGGGCCATTTATTACCTGAGTAAGAAATTCACGCCATCTGAAGCAAAATATATACCAGTTGAAAGAGCCTGCGTAGCAGCAGTATGGGTACTACGAAGACTAAGGCAGTATACCCTACATCATCACATTCAGCTCATAACAGAGAACGACCCCGTCAAATACCTCCTGGAGAAACCCGCTTTAATTGGGAAACTGGCAAACTGGCAAGTAATGTTGTCTGAATTTGACATTAAATGTTCTCCGCAGAAGTCGGTAAAAGGAAGAGCTATAGCGGACATGCTGGCAGAAAACCCATCGAGCACTGAATCCCCTGAAGTAACGAACACAGAAGGCCGAATTCTGAACTTAGCAGAGGATAAGTGGATCATGTATTTCGATGGTGCTGTTAACCTATCAGGGGCAGGCACTGGGGCAGTACTGATATCCCCAGATGGTCAACATTACCCCGTCGCGGCAAAGATAACTTTCCCTTGTACCAACAACATTTCAGAATATGAGGCATGCATTCTGGGTCTACGACTGGCCCTTTCTATGGAGATACCTAGGTTACAAGTCTTTGGAGACTTCATGCTCATTATTCTACAGACACAAGGGGAGTGGAAGACGAGAGATACAAAGCTCATCCCTTATCACGAATACCTTGAAGAGTTGATACTCAAATTCGAAGGAGTGTCATTCGAATACCTGTCAAGGTCTCACAATCAATTTGCAGATGCATTAGCCACCCTAGCCTCGATGTTACAAACAACTGAAGGGTTGGATGTAGAACCCCTGAGGATCGGTATCGTTGAAAAGCCAGCTTATTGTATGCTAATCGAAGAAGAATTTGACGGAGAGCCATGGTACTATGACATCAAGAATTACCTCTCAAAAGGGAAATTCCCTGAAGGATGCCAGTCAGGAGACCGAAAATACATAACCAAGATGGCCAGCAAGTTCTTCCTCAATGGACAAATTCTATACAAGAGATCGTTCGATTCCACTCTACTGAGATGCGTAGATGCCAAAGAAGCAAATATTCTCATGAAAGAGATTCATGAAGGTGCGTGTGGGCCTCACATGAACGGCCACCTCCTTGCTCGGAAGATCATGCGGCTAGGTTATTATTGGATGACCATCGAATCAGACTGCTGTCAGCACGTCCGGTCATGCCACTAATGCCAAATATACGGGGATAAGATTAACGCACCCCCGAACGAACTACACCAAATGTCTGAAGTTTGGCCTTTCTCTATGTGGGGGATAGACATGATAGGGCCTATTAATGCTGTGGCTTCGAATGGTCATCGCTTCATCTTGGTAGCGATTGATTACTTCACCAAATGGGTAGAAGCCAGCTCTTACAAGAATGTCACTGCAAGAAATGTGGCAAGATTTGTCAAAAGAGATATCATATCCCGGTATGGTACCCCTCAAGCGATCATCACAGATAATGGGTCCAACCTAAACAACAAGATTGTCGATGGTCTGCTGGATCACTTTAGCATTCGACATCTGAATTCATCTCCTTACCGCCCACAGATGAATGGGGCAGTGGAAGCCGCCAATAAAAACATCAAGAGAATCTTGGCTAAAACAGCAGAAAACTACAGGGATTGGCACGAAAGGCTGCCCTTCGCCTTGATGGCTTACCGAATGTCGATCAGGACTTCTACAGGGGCAACTCCCTATAGTTTGGTATATGGGACAGAAGCAGTTCTACCAGTAGAAGTTAAGATTCCCTTTTTGAGAATCTTATCCGAAGATAAACTCTCTGAGTCAGAGTATTTCAAGTACAGATATGAACAGCTGAACTTAATAGATGAGAAACGTCTTAAAGCCATTTGCCATGGACAAACTTACCAGAAGAGGGTAGCCAGGGCGTTCAATCGAAAGGTCAAGACCAGAAACTTCGAAGTAAATGACTTGGTAATTAGGAAAGTTTTGCCAAGTACTACCCATCCAGGGGGAAAATTCACTCCAAATTACGAAGGCCCCTACATTGTTAAGAAGATCCTCACGGGAGGAGCATTAATTCTTGTAAACTCCGAGGGAGAAGAATTGGGGCACCCTGTGAATTCAGATGCTGTGAAGAAATATTACCCTTGAAATAAAATCAGATTCTGGTCATATGCCCTGCCTCGAATTGAGCCTACTCTTCATGATAGTCTTTGCATAAGCATGTCATGCATCTATGCATACATTAGCATGTGTTCAATATTGCAGGATCCAAGGAAGCAGGGTCGCGATAAGTTGGAACGCATGATCAAGGAGACCTAACGTCATGGTGGTCAGGTGCACGTCTTCTTCTCCAAAGACTGAGAATTTTAAGAAATTTTAGAACAACTTAACCATCTTGTGTTGTTAAGAAAAATGCAGATTTTCGCGAATCTATCCACTTCCATAGGAATGCATGATCAAGGGTAAGGTGTATCGTTCTAATTTTCTGAAATTCGAGAGCATACACTGACATATTCCTTTTATGTTTTTCAGGAATCCCTAGCCGCGCTGGGCAGGTAAGTATTCCTTCCCTAATCTTTTAGGTTTACAAGACTGTCGGAATCCTTATTGATAGAATTTGAAGGCTTCTTGGAATCTAGCATGTATTCAAATCTCATGTCTAGAAAGACGCAAAATTCTCATGGTCATGTCATTGGCATTCATGTTTAAACTTGGAGGTTATCCGAACATGATTGAAATATGCATTGTGCATCATAAATCCCCTTGGAGGGTAAGTTTTGGAGAAAGCAAAAAGAACTCTTCCAAACAAAAGTTGTTTAAATCATTCAAAAGGATGTTTCCTCAGACAAGAGGCAAGCCTGGTCCAAACACGTCCCATACACACTTAAGAGATAAGTGGAATGGTAAGGATAGCGAGACCTTAACCTACGGACGTAAGGGTTATTCGCAATGATTACATGGATTGAGACGACGGAGGCATTCGTTTCTCTATCATAAACACTACAGGTGACCATTGATAACCATTTGAACGACGATTTCATTCTATACCCCTGTCAAGAACCACCCCACAGTGGGGCAAACTGGAGGTACGTCCAGAGGTATCAGGAGGTAAATGGTTAGAAGTTCTCTTGCTCAGACTTGCATCAATCTTCGTGTGTTGCTTGTCATTTTAACTTCTATGGTAATTCAGGTGCTTTAGGATGACGAAAAGCATTCGTTTCTCTATCCTATACACTTTTACCCTTCGCACTGCCCAATTGAGCCTATACATTCATTTCACAAACCCGTTGGTGATCATTGCATATTCCAAGGTGGAAACGACGTCACTTCAAGAGCGGAAGAGTTCAAAACACAGGATTTGTGAAAAATTCCTAGATTAATGTTCGAGTGCTGAGATTCAAGCTATACATCTAGCACATTCATTTGAAAATTCTGATCCCCAAAAGAAAAGAAAAGATGGGGTCTCAAAAAGAAAGAAGAGAGAAAAATTTAATCTTGGGCATCAAGAAAAAGCAAAGTGCCTGGTAAAAGCAAGACCAATGCCCATCCAAATACTTGTACACTTGTGAATTATGTGTTTGATCTTGTAAATGCCAAAAGGGGGCATGATACCTTTGTATAGGTCACTAGTGAGATCTGATTGTGAAAGAAAAATTCCAAGGGAGCTAGACTGCGAAAGATGCTCCCAAATCATGTCACACTCAGATGACGAAAGTGTAGACAAGATGTTGACGCCGTCTTGACATGAGAGAGACGTTCTCTAAAGACAAATATGCACTTCAAAGACTAAAGACGCTCTTTGGACGAGAAGGGACAAGATCGGCGGCAAACCTGCAGTGTTCACCAATGTTAGACCCTTCGCATATTCTAAGCCAAAAACAAGCCTTTTTTGGTCCCCAATCCTACCTACGTTACAACCCTGAAAAGCCTTTTCTGATTAAGGAACTTGGATTGACATAGGGTTTAATGTCTAAGCTTAGCTCGAAGAAGTTCGAGCAAGATTATTTCTTTCTCATTTCGCAGGTTTCTTGACTTGTAAACCTGGAGCAGACGTTGAAGACTTCTCTTCGAAAGCCTTGACTTGCACGCAAGTCCCCCTTTGAAAGCCGTTGACCAAGCCCAACATTACGGTCCCTTGGAAGTCCTCCTGATCGATCGAGGTGTATTCACTGCGAATGATCCTGAACCCTAGGCGCAGGTTTGATAGGAAGTTCGAGTGCATTCTTGGTAAAAGACCATTACCTCAAAACGGTGAGAAGTCCTCTTTGATGAGAATACTCCGTTGGACATTTTAACCAAACTCTTTTGGTAATTTCAGATTGTTTGATTCAAACTTTCCCCGCAAGGAACTTTTGATCACTCCCGTATGTTGCAAGGTGTTTTGGATAACCTCCAACCTCGTAATACATTCATTGAAATTTTTTCATGACTATGATATAAGTCATAAAGTGCTGTCAGTTTGACATCACATATCACTTAAAGACCATTGATGTGCCTTTGGTAAGAAAATTTTCAGGTTGGAGCTTTTGCAAGATTCTTGATGACTTCGGCTCCCAGAATGGCTTGCAGCACTCTTGGATACCTGGAGCTCCCAGATCCCAGAATGTCACCTTCAATGTCAAAAGGACAACATTCAAGATAGTCTTTCTGCGAGATCTCAGGTAGCCCCTAGATCCCAGAATAATCTTATCAAAGTTTTTTGCAGGTTTAAGTTTTCTGCAGGATACTTGGAATCCCCAAATCCCAGAATAACGCCTCGCGTGTCGAAAGGACAATTTTCAGAATCTGCTTTCTGTGAGGTTCTAGGTAACCCCTAAATCCAGAATAGCCCATTTGGTAAAGCCTCAAGGTTAGGCACACCTCATTTGATCCCCCTGACGGATCAAAATGTTCGACAATCCCTAAGAGACTGGGTGCGTCATCCATAGGTTCCTAGCGGAGAAGAATCCTATTCTCGGCCTGATCCCCCTAACGGATCAAAATGTTCGACAATCCCTAAGAGACTGGGTGCGTCATCCATAGGTTCCTAGCGGAGAAGAATCCTATTCTCGGCCTGATCCCCCTGACGGATTAAAATGTTCGACAATCCCTAAGAGACTGGGTGCGTCATCCATAGGTTCCTAACAGAAAGGAGTCCTATTCATGGTCTGATCCACCATACGGATCAAAACCCTGACAATCCCTAAGAGACTGGGTGCGTCATCCATAGGTTCCTAGCAGAAAGGAGTCCTATTCATGGTCTGATCCACCATACGGATCAAAACCCCGACAATCCCTAAGAGACTGGGTGCGTCGTTCACAGGTTCCTGTCAAGTGTAGGAATCCCATTCTGGTACGGCCTACCATACAGGCTAGAGTTTAATCGCCCTATGATACTCAAAAGACGAGTCCCTAGGTATTCACTAGAACCCGCTATACACCGCGCAGGCCACACGAGCATCAGGCAGGCGATCAACAGGTAAGTAACAGGTGGGTCTCTCTACTTTCTCTCTCACGTCAGCAAAAGAATGAAGAGCAAAGCCTTTACCAGTGGGACAAGAAAGATTGAGTGTCAAGATTCGTTTTTCTTTTCCCCAGTCGAGTCGGTCTAGACTCAGGTGTCACCTGTCTTTGAGCGAAACCTCTCACGAGATTCCTCTCAAAGAGGGGCAGCTGTTGACACCTGATTTTTTGACCAGGTCTTTTTCAGTTTTATTTTTGAAAAATCACAAAACATTTATAAAAAGTCAAAAAATTACAAAATCAACTTTGGTGGCCTTGGCCAAGCCCAAGGAACCATTCTTGACCAAAAAATAATTTTTCACATTTTTCATATTTTTTAGTATTTTTGGAAAATAGAAAAATACTTAAAAAATCAAGAAAAATAGCATTTGAGGTCACAAAAATATGGAAAAATATCCAATATTTTTCTTTTTAATCCCTTGTATTTTTGACCTCACAAAAAATCCAAAATCAGATTCAATTTTAGGTGTTCCTTTGTAACCCGTAGTATTGAATTTGAAGAAAAAATAACAATTGAGTATTTTAATTTGCAATTTTGGCATTTTTTAAGATCTTGACATTCAATCTGACTATCCCCTATTTCAATTTAGCCCAATTGTTTGCACAATATGCTGAATTGCACGGATTTGACAAAATTACATACTAAAATTGCATTTTAGTCCTTGAAATTAAGCATAATTGAAATTACTTTCAATTCAAGGGCTATCATTGCAAATTAAAAATGCTACCCAATGTATTTCACCATTTTAAATCGATTGGCATAGGTGGTTTGACCCAATTTGATCATTTGCACCCTCAATTACACGATCCCCAATTTCCAATTAAATGAAAATTTGGGGGTTTTGTAGAAATTGATGAAAACTTTTGGGCAAAACCACATTTCTAGATAGAATTCATGCTCTAGATTCGATTTTGAGGTTTAATTGCAAAATTTTCCCATTAATTTGGGATTAATTTGAAAAATCCTGTTCGGAACCGGTTCAGACCGGTCAGACCGCCGGTCAGACCGGTCAAACCGGTCCGCTACAGTGTCGTCTTCCCCAAAGAGCTCGAACAGATGAATGGTGATCGACTGAGTTTTGAAGACAAAATTGAAGGTCAATTCGCGACCAATTGAAAGAAGAAGTGTGGGCATTTTGTTCCTCCCATCTTCCCCCGTCGATCGACACCAACAGCACCATCTAACGCCGCCGGAGCAGGGAGCAATCGGCCAGTCAAACCTTCGGACCTGCAAAAGTCAACAAAGGCAAAAACAGCTCAAATCTTTGCCAAATTCGTGCAAAATGAAGCTCACCGCGGAACCAAAAGGAACTGAGCGAAATGCCCATCTTCCCCGACTTCGTTTTGACTCAATTGCACGTGACTACACGTGCCAAACCGAGTCAGTTGGAGGTCCACCGTTCGGCGCCAAAAATCAAACAAGCTATATAAGCTAACAGGCCTTCGCGAAGAGGGAGGTGGTTGGATTCAGTTCGAGGAGAAGAAACTGAATCGAGAGAGAGAAAGAAAGAGAGAGAAAGAGCTCACCTTCCCTCGCGGTGGTCGAAGGTTGGAGCTCAAAATTGCAGAGCGCCGGTTGGGCCTTCCGAGGCAAAACCAAAGCTCCACGAGGTCGCTGAGAGATCGCCCAGAGTCCCCTGAAGCGATCGCCGCCGGCCGCGCCCAGTGAAATCGCAAGAACAGGTGAGTCTCAGTCCCGAGTTTTTCTTCAAGCTTTCATGGCGATTCGCGCATTCCTTAATCATTCATACAATTAGTGTGTGCCTTTCGTTCCTTGGACATCACTGACCATGTTCGCGTCTTGATTTTGCATCGGTTTCGTTCACAACCCCTGAATCGAGTCTTCACACTTAACCTCCACAGCCGATTCTTGCCCAGCCAAATCTAGGCCGAGCGAGCTCAATCGGAGCTCGAGGTAAGTCTTCTGGATCTCCATTGATGCTATTCTATGACTGAAATTCTTTGATTTTGAGTGAATCGCATGATTGAGCTTCCATGGCCGTACTCGGCGATTTGCACGATGTTCTTGATTCTGCGAATAAGATGTTTCGATTCTTAGATATGTCGAACTAGAGCTAATCGCGAATCGATTGCCGTTGGTCTCGAGTGATTCCATTAAGATTTCACCGCACGATCATCGCAGGAGAGCCACAGCCGTCCATTCCGTCGGAGTCGCGAGGTTGAAGACGAAGCTGACATGGCGTAGTCAACAGGTCAAAGTCTTAGGTGTCAGTCCATCATTGGTCCACGTTTTCGTCCAGTCAGCATGCCGTTAGAGGTTGTTATTCGAATAAACAGATCTAACGACTGAGGATAATCGAGTCTAAATTCTAGCGGCCGTCCGATTAGTAATTAGGTTTATCCGAAAATCTTTAAAATCAGAAAATCAAAACGAGCTGAAACGGTGTCGTTTAGGATAGTAACAGTGCGGCGTCGTTTTAGGTTAGAGAGGGTGAACGGTCCAGATCGAGTCTTGCGTTCTAATCTTGACCATAGATTTTGGTAGGTCGATCAGACGGCTCTGGTCAGGTCTTTGCTCAATCTAGGCCGTAGATTTCAGTCAGCCCATCCAACTGCCATGGATTAGCCACGTGGTCTATTAGGGACCGTCAGATCAGTGCCAAATAATCTGAAAATCAGAAGTGCATCAGACGGCGTCGTTTCGACCAAGGATTTCGCGGGTCAGGGTCTGGGCCGGGTTCCGGCCCGAGTGGGTCGGGTCGACCCGGTCCGAATAATATTTTTAAATAAAAAAATCGAAAAATGATTTAAAAAAATAAATAAAATAAATCAGAAAAATCTTAGAAAATCCAAAAAAAATGCTAGAAAATTCTAGGAAATTCCAAAAAAATGTGGAAAAATTAGGGAAAAATCCTAGACACTCTAGAAATCCCCAAAAATCGAGGATTGACCACAGACAACTGGTCAACCCTATTTTTGGGGTTTCTTATCCAATTTTTCGAGACTTGACGACATTACCCTTTAGGGGTAAGTCGCCTCTGTTTTGCATGCTAGATAAGGCCGATAATGCCAAGGTGAGAATTAGGGTCGATTAGACGACCAATTCTTAGGTTTAGGTTTTTCGAGTCCCGCCTCTTTTCTCAAAATGACGATTTTGCCCTTTAATGGGAAAATCGTCTTTCTTGTCTCAATCGAGTTCTGAAAATTGCTTGAAGTTAGGGTTTGGGTCAGGTGGACGACCAACCCTAATATTTGAGATTTTCAATTCTCATCTTTGTTCAAAATGACGACTTTACCCCTCCAAGGGTAAAATCATTTTTAAATACCAGAAAAATCCTGGAAATTCCCGAAAAATAGGAAATGGATTGGATTGATGGCCAATCCTATTTCCTCTGTCTTTTGAATTCCCAATTCATCTAAAATGACAAATTTTCCTTTTTCGAGGTGAATTGTCCCCGAATAGTTCCAAATTACGATTTTGCCCCTCATGGGCGAATCATGTCCAAATCACTCCTAAGCCTTGATTGATATTTCTCTAGGCTAATAGGGCCTTATTAGGGATGCCATGCTGATTTCATGTGTTTTATCCGCATGTACTGGATCCTTGATTTGCGCACTTATTTCTATTGGTTGTGAGTGATAGGGTAGTATTTCCCATCTGCATGAACTCCTAGATTTAGGATCTGTACCTCACTCGTCTGTATGAAATCCTAGGATCAGATAAACCATTCAGCTTAGGTACCGAAAAGGGCGTCAACTCTGACAGTTGGCGTAACTAAGTCCCCGAACCCACTTCTCTGGTTTCCGCAGAATCGAATAGACCCCTCCCGACTATTCGATATGGTTTTCCGATCGTACCCTCCACGAAACGATTGGTGGCGACTCCTTGGCATGTACACCCATCACATGTTACTAGACCACACTGAAGGTCGACCACGTATATCCAGCAGTTGCGATTTGGGTAATGGACCTTGGGAGAGGCCCGCGTCCGATCCAGCCAGCGATCGGGCGGCCCATTAGCCCGCTCCCGCCTCCGAGCCGGGAGAGGGTCGCGACACTTTCTTTCCCAAAATTTATCCGTCGATGGGATTTGGTGATGTATCGTGCATGTTTTGTTCATGCTTTGGGCGACCTCCCGATATAAATCATGAACATCGATGCATTGGATAATTTTCATGACGGCTGAAAGGATTTTAACATTCTTTATCTCCAGCTAACTGGGAAAGGGATACTTACCTACCTGTCGTGGCTGCAGACCCCTGCAAATGTAAAGAAAGCATATCATTGTAGGTTCACGAATTTTTCAAAAATCGAAACGATACATCCTACCCTTGGTCATGTACTCTGACGAGTAGTACATGGGATGTAAAAACTTGTTCCTCTGCAAGGCGACTCCCCTGTCAAGGATAAACAATAAGTGTCAATTCATATTCCCAAATTCGAGACAAGTTGGGACGATACAACTTTACTCTTGGTTCTCATCCCGTTCTGACTTTACGTATTGATATGAACAACGTCTATCAAATCCGCCTATCCATGCTTGGAATATTTGCAACATCAATGGTTCAGCTGCCCCCGGTTGGGCAACGTCTGTTCTGTTATTTGAACAGATGGCTCCTTGAGTGATTTATCCACGTTTATCACCTGAGAAGGGAAAGAAATGAGACATGATTTCGATATGCGATTGAAGATCGTTTAGGAACGATACATCGTCTTACCAAATGGGTGGCTTCGCGGCCAAACGTATTTCGTATTGAAGTGGTGGATCCCATTATGCTCCGCGGGTGATAGTCATTGTTCATGGAACTTGCTCCACGGATTAAGTGATTAATCCACGGCCCTCGGCTTGAAGATGCTCAAAGGGTGATGTTGACACTCACGCGCAATTAGTTCTAGATATTAATGAAAGCTGTTCCCGTGGGAACCTTACAGTGCGATCAACAACATATTCAACAGGAGTATTCAACCCCTTTCCTCTAAGCATTTTTCATCGAGTAGCCATGCCTTGCATCAGACGTTTGATCACCGGCCTTGCGTCACCACTGCGATGGTCCTCCGGCTCCAAACTGATCGAGCCAAAGATTGAACTCATCGCCAAGGAAATTGCTCGGGTCTTCGAGCCATTGATGTTCAAGTTGGGTATCAACGATCGTTGGGGGCAGATTTCTTTCATTGCCTTCGTTGTGAGGGACTGGAGTCTTTGAGCTGGAACCTTCCTCATTGCCCTGTTGGGGTTGAGACATACATTCCTGAAGAGTATTGATCCAAGTGTCCAACTCCTCATCAAGGAAATCGCCTGTTCTTTCTAGCCCTTGGTGCCCGGATTGGGTGTCGTCAACTGCAGGCGAGGGATTCCTCTCTTTGCTCTCGTCATGAGCAATTTGACGCCTCGAATTGGAACTTCCTCCAATGACCGGCAGGTTTATATGTGCACTCTCTACCAATGCCAGATCCGCTTCAGGGACAGCATTAATGACCGATTCGCGCTCAAACTGAGGAATCCCTATGTGCTGGAACTGTGGTATATACTCTTGAGGAGTATTGAGATAGCTCGGCGGAGCATTCTGATTTGGGTTAGAGGAGTCGTTGACACGACTGCTGGTCCCGTCATTGCTGAAACACGGTTGGGTGCTCTTGGCTCCCCAATCATCATGGTTGTAACTCTGCCCAGCACTTGAGCTCCAACCGGCTTTATGATGGTTTAACGCTATCCTTCCATCCTTTAGCAATCTCCTATAGTACTTGAGGTGAGACTCAACGTTAATTCTAGAGAGCCTTGGCACGTTCATAATCTCGAGTACGCGTAGTGGGCTAGCCGCATCAACTCCCAGCTCTCGAATTGCATCAACAAATTTGGTGTGAAGTTCATAGGTCCAGTAAAACCTTGTCCTCTTATCACCCAAAATATCGTCAATACTTCGGTAGCTATTCTCTACGGGATCTAGTCGTTTCAAAAGTTGTCCAGGGAGGGACTCACCGACTTTGGATTGGCTGGCTGCGACAGCGAGTTCTTCATTGAGAGAACTCCACCTGTGATAATTCATATCCCATTTCTCAGAGGATATTGGTGTTGACTCTATGGTGTTGACTTGCTCATGCAGATCTCCGACGGTATCTGGCTGTGTCGAAAAATGCTGTGGAGAATACGGTAACAGCTGAGCGTTATTCGTCAACAGGGATGGTTCATCGAGGAACACCTCGCCGAGGACAACATGATTACCACAATTAAGGCAGGCGGCCTTGGTCAGAGCTTCCTTATATCTCGTGCTTTCAGCTCGAAGCTTCTCATTCTCCTCCTTCAGGGCCAGTAACTCATGGTCTGCGTGTTGCTGTTTCACCCGGGTTCGTTTGTTGGCGAACCAAAACTTGACCTTCGAAAGCTCCAATCCTAACTTTCGACTCAACTCCATTTTCTGTTGTCTGCTTGGAGTGGAGCATTCATTGAAGAAAGCTTCGAGTTCTCGGATTTGGCCTGGAGTGTGGCGTTGCAGTTGCTTCCTTTTCCGACCCCGGTCATCATTGTATACTCCTTCTTCATAGCTGGAACCTAGAATTTCATCGCTGGAGGAGTCAGTCTCCATGGCCTTCGGGCAGGATTCAGCTCCAGGATCTTCAAAGTCTCCCAGCAGTTCGTGCTCAGAAATGTCCAGGTCGGGCGTTTCTAGCAGATGGGAATAGCTTTTAAACATGATGGATCGGAGTATCTCGGGCTGATCTAGTTCACTCAGCTTTCTCTATTCACTCTTACGTGTTTGCTCACTCTAGAAATTTTCTCAAGTGATTGTGCGTGTCCTAGAACCATCCATCAGGCTGCATATGAAGGCCAGCAAGCAAGCGCTCCTCCCGAGACCCTGCAATTACTCCTCGTCTGTCTTCCCCTTTCTTTTTCCTCGTGATAGGATCACAAACTCTCTTGCATTGATTTGGTTTCATCGAGTATTGCGCTCGTCCCCTAGTTCAGTCTTCAAAGTGGTGGGTCTACAATCTTTCGGCGCCTTTTATGATTTGCTAGGCCCGAGAACGTGGGGAACAGCGGCGGATTCGCAATTAATGACTCCGTTTAATTCATTTAGCTCCATGGGAATTAACGCCATGACCTTCTCTCAAACCCTTTTCATCGTTTAAACGAAAATGGCATTTTCCCTGTGCATGCTGTTACTCTTCATTTCAACATCTTGGGCGTTCGGTGAGGAATGAATTCGTGGCCACTCAAAATTTAACGACCGTCCCTGGTTTATAGATTTAATCCAACCAGGGATCATCGCGACTGAGCGTGACGATGTTCGTCGATAGCGCTGGTTTTCACACATAATTAACTATAGTCATTAAAGAAAAATGTTCTCATAGGAACTTTACAACGGATAAAATGAGTGATCTACTCGTGAACATGTTCTTCTTTCTATGGGTGTTCGTAGTGATCGACCCATCGTGCCCCGAGTCAGGTGCTAGATTATGGCTGTCCAAGCATGCCAGCTTCCCACTGATTGAACAAGGCATCGAGCCCCTCATCAAAGAAATCGTCTGTCGTGGGTTGACCAGCGGCAGGCAGAGCACCAGCCGACTGCTGCTCGAATGGAGGAGTGCGCATTCGCTGTACTTGTGACACGCGCTCTTGAAAAGTGTTGAAATGGCCCGGAAGGACATTCTGATCAGCTTTCAGTTTGCCGGTGGTCGGGTTGCCAGCTTGATTGATGCTTAGATTTGGCCGGGTATCTCTTGATGCCTGAGCATTACAATGGCGGTCGCCCCTAGCTTTTGAGCCCGAGACGGATTCCTCCCGGTTTAGCTCCGCTCGACGCTGTTTTAATCGCTTTCTGTAGGCAGCAAGGTGATTCCTAACCAGTTCCTTACTAAGCCCCGGTACATTCATGGCCTTAAATATGCGCGTCGGAGTTGCTGAATCGATCCCCATTTGGTGAACCACGTCTAGGAATCTGAAATGCAGTTCAGGGGGCCAAGCGAACCTCTTCTTATCGTGGCCCAAAATTGCATCGATGGCTTGACGACTGATTAACTCGTCTCCAGCAGGACCCGACCCTATCGAAAATTGTTGTGCATGAGGCTGATATGCTTTGAGCTGGTCGGCGGTAACATCCAGCTCCTTGAAACTGTAGCTCCAATCAAAACGATGCAAATCCCATCCCCCAGGAGGCATTTGTATCGTCTTCGTAGGATCATCCTGCTCATGCGTGACTCCGGCAAAATCTGGTTGAGCAGGGGATGCCCCGAGGGAGTAGGGTGGTAAATGAACGTCTTCAATCATTGCGTGAGGCTTATCGGGGAATATCTCACCGCGGACGATGAGGTTATCGCAATGAGGGCAAACGGTAATATTGAGAGCTTTTTCATACCTCATGTTTTCTGTTCGCAGCTTTTGGTTTTCTTCCTTTAAAATCTCGACCACCTGACGTTTGCGTTGAGCCTTCGATTTAGATCTCCTATTTTGAAACCAAAACTGGATCCTCGACTGATTAATCCCCAACTCCCGGCTCAATTCGATTCTCCACTTCTTTTTCATGTGAGGGCTTTTACTGAAGAGGGTTTCCAGCATTTGGGTTTCCTCCTGAGAGTATTAGTAAGGACGTCTTCTTTTCCCGAGTTGAGCATCGTGGATGTCGTTGTCGTCGTCGCCGTGATTTTGATTTCCGTTGCCAGAAGTGTTGGGCTCCATGGTTTTGGTGTTAGACTTGGTCTTGGGATCTCCGAGATCCCTCAGTAGTTCAATTTCTGAGATTTTTGAGTCAGTCGCCTCTAGCAGCTGACAGTAACCTCTTAAATATGTTGGATTGAGAAATGTTTGATTGGTTCTTGCCCACTCAGAGTTCTCTACTCTCTCCTGTATGCTCACTCCCTATAAATTTTTCTTCGAGTGACTTTGTATGTTCAGGAGACGCTCTTCAAGCATCATTAGGCAAACGTTCCCCCTCAAGACCTTGAATTTCGCGCTTAGCTTTTCAACGTGATGGGACTGCTAAATCCTGTTAGGGCTTTCTTCGATAGTTGCGCTTACCTCCCACCTAACTCTAATAATGGTGATCCCGACAAATCTTTTACATCTTTTAATTGATAAGCCGGAAATCGCGGACCTAAACGAATCCAATGGTTCTCGTGAGGGGACCTCCTGCTTTACCCCCTAACTGGGCTCCACCAGCATTATTACTGAGACCCTTCATCATCCTTGAGTTGCTATAAAATGAGGGATTAACGTATGGCAGGTTAGCGTTCTCGCATAATCAGCTTGTTCCTTCTGATCTCTCTATTAGCCTCGTCTTATTCTCAAGCCAACCCAACGCAAATGGCCTCCTCTCCCATGCGCACTTTTTCGACTAATGTCTTGGCCCAGTGGGAAAAGCTTTATAACCTATTGGGTCGCGGTTACGCGCACATAACCGATCATTCTGCAACCGCGGATGAAATCCGTGTCCTGCTCGAGGACTTAGATACCACTTCCCTCGAAGGTACTACGCTGGGGAGGGAATATAGAACTTTCCCGACCCTCTTTGCACACTCCTTAGAGGCCTACCGTGTTGCTGATCGGGAGGTTCTCGTGGTTCGCGTCTTGCGTGCTCGTTACAAGGATCGGTCTGATCATTTGGTGCTGACCAACTATCTGGCCGATAGTCACAAAAAGGCCGTCGAGTTTGCCAATGAGAGGGTCGCGACGTTGCTTCGCGAGAGGAGAAACCTGGTGGATCAATTGGCCCTATCCCTGACCGCTGGCGAGCACGACCGCCACAATGTCCTATTGAGGCTGCAAAGCGACTGGCAGGAAGAACGGCTCGACAAAATAACCGCAGACATAGCTCACGGGAATGGATTAGTTCGGGACTTGGAAATAATCACCAAGGAACACGAGGTCAAGGTCACTGAGGTTAAGGGCGAATGCAGAAACCTTCTCCTCAAGCTTGCAGACCATGACATGCGAAGTCGTGAGTACGGGCAGAGCATTAACAACATGGAGGGTCAGTTGGGCTCCTTTGTGTCGTTAATTAGGGCTCACTTTGGCTTTACTTTTCCACCCCGAATTGTATGACCTGCTTTTGAAAACCCTCCACTGAGCAAAATAAATGTGTGTGTTTTAACTTTTGTATGGTTCATTTCTTCGAGCATCCGAACATCTTCAACTTGGGTGAGCCGAACCATAATATCAATAAGCCGAGCAAATATGTCCTGATTTTATAACTCGCTCATGATCAGATGAGAGAATAGCCTCAGACTTATCCAGAAGAAGATTTCTCTCTATTACCTATTTTTTTCACCTGCAAATGAAACGACTGAATCAGAAGGAATAGTTTGAAAAAGAAAGCATAAACCCCTTTCAATCTTATGCTTGCTCGTGATTAATAAGGACAAAAACTTTTACAAGGGTTTTAATCTTGCGCAAAAAGTTTTTTATCAGTATTCTTCGAAGGAAAGCATATTATTGAAAGGAATGTAATTCACGATAATCGCTTTTGATCAATTTCGAGGAGAACGAATTAGTCAAAAGCGCAAGGCATAATGACGTGTTTTAAATTTAATTGAAGATACGGCATCCAAATCAAGGCCGTTTTGTTAAGAACGAGGGCAATTTGGACATCTATCTCGTCATTAAATTCGAAACAATGCCGATACTCTTGATCAATTATCGTGGATTACCAATGACGTACGACATGCATGAATCAATTCAAGTGTATAATTCCTTCTAGCGAAATTGGGGTTGGATCATCCTATACGACCAAAAAGGTCATGCAAGATTTCCAATTTTGATTTCCTCTAAAGGAATTATAAACTTGACTTGGGAGTATTCGGATGATTAGAGAAAATGCCACTATCACATTCCCATGACCCGTCAAAAGAAATACAACCAAGTTCCATCTGAATGTATACACCAATAGGTCCCTAATACAATCACTCTAAGGGGTGAGATAGAGAAAGCCTCGATAAAAATAAACCCTATACAAGAGGACTAGCAATGGAAAATGAAACAAAGGAATGTGATCCTAACGTTTAAGGATGCCCCAAGTTCGATCTGTGACCTCCGGATCACTTGCCCCAACTCGTCATCTTCATTGGACGATATCTCAATAATGTCCATAGTAGGCTCCTTTGTTGCTCACTCGGTGCTTGTCATGGGATATCATCCTCTTCGTCTTCTATCAAGGACGTTTGGGAAAAACACACACCTCTATCCTTGAAATGGCATTTAATCTAATCACCAGAATGCAAATGAATGAAATGCCTATATTTATATGAACTGTAATAGATTTGAGGGATAGAGAGTCTTACCAACCAAACTCGTCGACTTATGTGCGGTTTTAGGTGTACCAACCGCCCAAAGACATGCGCATGAGACAAGTGATGGTGAACTTCTAAAAATTAGAGGGTTTGGCACCTAAGGTTAAGGTTCCCACTTCGAGTTCTAGAAAGAGCCGATTCCATTGCACAGCTATCGTTGCATTGGGACTCGATCCATAGTTCGAAGCGAGCGGAATTGAAAAGTGGATTACCCCGTGTCTTTTCTCACGGAGATTCCATTTTCAATCCCTTCTATTGTTTTCCTTTAGGCGGCACCCGGGGTTTTAGGCGCGGTTGTATGTGTCCATGTGTCGTGATCATCATAATGCAAGTCATGCACAACAGTTTATCAATCAGCACTTCAAATCATCCACAAAACATACATTCCTACGCCAACCTGCATAAGACAATGTTAATCACGGACTACACCCCTTATCTCTCCAATCTGCAAAAACATATAACACCTACCATGAGCGGACTTACCTCACCTTCAAGAGTGCCTGCAGGGTTAGAAAAATCACTCAGCGTTTTAATTACGGCCTAAGTCCACTTGAGGTCTAGAATCAGATGTTCTAGAGCAAGGTCCCCAGCGGAGTCGCCACCTGTCGCGACCCGTCCGAAAGGCGGACGCGGCTAATGGATTACCGATCGCGAGCCTTGCTCCGCACCGGAGTGCGGATCGCGGGCTTTGGATCGGCACGGGCCCTCCCAGGCCCATACCAAATCGCGGCGGGAGTTTTCTTTTAATGGGTTCGACGATAAGAGTCGATCGCTTTTGACCTTCAGTATGGTCGTGGTGGCATGTGCAAATTGTGCATGCATTTGGAGTCGCCACCGGTCTTTCTTGGAGGGTAGACCGGAAACCTTATTGACCGATTGGGAGAGATCGATCAATTCTGCGGAACCAGAGATTTTGGGTTCGGGGACTTGGTTACGCTGATGTCATTATCAACGCCCTTTCGGTACCTAACGCAAGTGATTTTCCCAACTAAGAATTCATGCAGGCGCAATTTTAGGTGAGGTGGGCTTAATTCAGGGTTTCATGCAGATTGGCAGACTGTTCCTATCAATCACAATCAATTTAAGTGAAAGCGCAATCCAGTGTATAAATAAATCACATCCATGCACATCAATTCAGATCAATGGCCTCCTAGTATAACCATAAAGGTTTAAGGAAGGCGTGATTTAGGACCAGGGGCAAAATGGGAAGATTTGGGAACGATTAGCCCGAAGGGCAAAATCGTCAATTTTTGGAAGATTTGGATACCGAATTACTCAAAATATTCCATGGTCAGTTGATTGTGGCCATTTCCCATTTTTGAGAATTGTTTTGGAATTTCTTGATTTTTCTTCAATTTTTTTTGGAAAACGATTCGCCCAAAGGGCGAAATCGTCATTTTAAGAAGGGTCGGGATTCAAAACACCCGGAACGAGTCTTGACCAGTTGTTTGTGGCAATTTCCTATTTTTGGGGATTTTTTTTGGATTTGTTTAGAATTTTTTTGGAAGACGGTTTGCCGGAAGGGCAAAACCGTCATTTTTGGAAAGATCGGGGGTTAAAAGACCCGGAACAGGTCATGACCAGTTGAATGTGGTCATTTCCTATTTTCTGGAATGTTTTTAGATTTTTTCTGAATTTTCCGAATTTTTTGAATATTTTATGATTTTTTATTTTTTTATTAATTTTTTTGATTATTTTATTATTATTTGAATTTTTTTATATTTAAAAATATTTTCCGGGCCGGGTCAAACCCGGCCCGCGCCTCTCGGGCGCCCGGCCCGACCCTAGGTGTCGGCACCGGTCTAAAATGACACCGTTTTATTTTTTAAATATTTTTTTCTATTTTTTAAACAATTTTTGGATTTTTTATCTATTTTATTTAATTATCCGAAAATTCCCCGGATCGGACGGTCCTCATTGTGCCATGTGGCCCGTTCTCGTGCGTCCGATCTCTCACTCGATCGGAAGACCCACAGAGAGCCATGTGGCTCAATTATGGCCGTCGGATCAAAAATTAATTTATTTTCCTTTTTTAGAAAACCATTCAAATCGGACGCTCCAGATTGTGCCACGTGGCAACCTTCGGCGCGTCCGATCTAACCTTAGATCGGACGTTCCACAGCGTGCCACTTGGCACAATCTCGTCCGCCGGATTGATTTTAAGTTATTTATTTTCCAAAATTCTAGGATCGCGACACGTGTCGCGATCGTGGCCGTCCGTTTGTTTTATTTGAAAATACATGGATCGAACCCCACCCGGCTGACGTGGCTGCCTACGTGGCACGCCACGTCGGCCGTTGACCGTTGACCGGCCGGAGGGTCGCCGGAGAAGACGATGAACAGTGAAAATTCTGGCAGGAATAGTAAAAATTCCGGCGAGGTCGCCGGAAAATTGCGAAACGGGCCCGAAACTTGGTATTTTTCGCCCGTTCTTGCGGCATTCAACTCCTCACAACTTCAGCAACAACATATAAGCAAAGTAGGACAGATTTTACCTCGAAAAATGGCCAAACCGGACCTCCCCGAACCCGGCTCCGGCGAGGAATTTTGCAGAAAATTTTATTCGTCTAAACTCGGTTCCGGGCATTCACATGGCATCTATGGAAGGTTTAGAAGCTTACCTATGGTCCTTTGATGGTCGGCGACCTCCGGCTTCGCCGGCGTGAGCTCTTGGTTCGGCCCGAGCACATCGAACTCCGGCCATCGCTCCCGGCATGGTTCCAATGCAAAATAAACACGTAAACAAGCTTAGAGTCGGTTCTAGGATTAACTTGGGGCCCTAACCGAACATATGCCACTCGAATCACGCACGGTCGGGGACGAAACCGAGTTGAAACATGCATCGGCATTTCACCGAACACATGGCGTGCATAAAACAATATGGAGATCCGGCGAGATACCGACCTGTCTCCGGCCCGTCGACGGCGGCTGAGGTTCCGGCGAAGCTTAGTATGGCCTCTTGAAGGTCGAGGACACCCGCTCTTCCTCGGTTCTTCGCCAAAAAATCCTTTTTTCTCTCTCGGCTCCCCCTCCTTTCTTCAAACCCGAGCACCCCCGTTTTCATGGCCGACCGGCCTTTTTCTCTGTCTATTCCACTGCCCAACACGAATATCCATCACTAGCAATTGTCCCCTCACGCGTGGTGTCCTTTTTATTAAAAAAATCACTCGCCCACGCTCGTTTTGCCGGTCCCCTGTTCTGCCCTGCCTCGCTGTCCACGGGTCTGCACCCGGGTCGGACCGGGTCGGGTCGGGTTTGACCCGACCGACCCGGTTCGGCCAAATCGCCCAAATCGCCAAATTGACCCCCCAAATGACATCTTTTCATGAAATTGATGGCAAAATCAGATTCCTTGACATGTTTTCCATCAAATATGGGTATTTTCGTGAATCAATTTATTGAAATTCTGTGAAAACCCCAAATTGTCCCTAGGATCCGAAATTTAATTTCGCCAAATCGAAGGCCTAAACGATCGAATTAGCCAAAATTGAGCCCACCAATGGATTCAGCATGATGAAAACTGTTGGTTAGAGGTGTTTAATTTAAATGGGTGTGCCCGTGTGAAATTTAATTTCAAAACTTGTGAAACCGGGGACTAAATTGAAAGATTTTTATGCAATTAAGCCCTTTTGGTTAAAATTGATCAAATTGGAGGGCAAATTGACCCAATTGCATTTCAATACTTTAGAGTCCAATGTCATAACTTATAAAAAGTTAGAATTGAGAATTAAAAGACTATAAAAGGAATTTTTGGCCTCGGTTCGGGTTTATGTTTGTTAAGGAACATAGTGACCCGAGCCGAATTTTTGCGATTTAAAGTGACACACTTGAAGAGGAAATTAAAACAAAATTATTGAATATTTTTTTTATATTTTTCTGACCACGAATGGTATTTTTTCTAATTTTTGGGTATTTTTATAATTAAATAAATTCCAAAAAATATTAAAAAATACAAAAAATATTTTTTGTTCAAAATTGGTTCCTAAGGCTAGGCTAAGGCTTCCAAAGTTGATTTTGTAATTTTTGAATTTTTTTGCTATTTTTAATTAATTTTAAAGAGTAAAAATCACAATGATAGATGGTCAAAAATCATGTGTCAACAGCTGCCCCTCTTTGAGAGTGAGCTCGTCAGAGGTTGCTTTCAAAGACAAAATGACACCTGAATCTTAACTGACTCGACTGGGGGGAAAGAAATATTATGACATTGGATCCGTAAGCCTTTCGATGAATGCTCAAATTAATCCCTGGTTTGCTCTTGCAATTCGAATGTGGGTCGGAGTGAGAGAGGCTTACCTGAAGCTCACCTGTCGGATGCTGCCGGTTGCGATAAATTTTAAGAAGATACCTAGGGCTTGTCAGGACACCCTAGGAAAATTAAGCTCTGACCTGTATGGTAGGTCATACCATTATGGGGTTCCTGACTGGTAGGAACCTAAGGAAGGCGCATCCCATGCTTTGGGATTTGCCAAGGATTTTGATCCGTATGGTGGATCAGACCTTTGTGTTGATCCTTACTACGATATTTATCAATAAGTTGACCCTTATGGCGGTTTCTACCATATGCGACCCTTCAGGCGGTTTCTACCATTAATGTGATCCTTCAGGCGGTTTCTACCTTGGTTTGACCCTTCAGGCGGTTTCTACCTTGAGTTGACCCTTCAGGCGGTATCTACCTTGAGTTGACCCTTCAGGCGGTTTCTACCATGGTTTGACCCTTCAGGCGGTTTCTACCTTGAGTTGACCCTTCAGGCGGTTTCTACCATGAGTTGACCCTTCAGGCGGTATCTACATTCATTTGACCCTTCAGGCGGTATCTACCTTCATTTTTGACTTTGAAAAGGGGTCTCATGACAAGGGTTCTCCACGTCCGATGAGACTGCCTAAATTATGAAAAGGGGTCTCATGACGAGGGTTCTCCACGTCCGATGAGACTGCCTAATTTTTGAAAAGGGGTCTCATGACGAGGGTTCTCCATGTCCGATGAGACTGCCTAAATTATGAAAAGGGGTCTCATGACGAGGGTTCTCCACGTCCGATGAGACTGCCTGATTTTTGAAAAGGGGTCTCATGACGAGGGTTCTCCACGTCCGATGAGACTGTTTGATATTTTGAAAATGGGTCCTGGGACGAGGGTTCTCCACGTCTGATAGGACTTTTCTTTTAAAAGGGTTTTTCTTCCCCTCTTTTTTAGAGACCCCGAAGTTTGTCGGGAATTCAGTTTTTGAAGTAGTGGAAGATTTTATTTTGACAAAGCTTCACTTGAGTCTGTTGAGGCGACATTCTGGGAGCTGGGTTCCCCAGGTATCCTGCAGAAATTTGAGCCTGAAATATTTTTCTTCACCAAGAAAACGTTAGTAATCTTTGGGAAGACCACGGCTGTCCATTTGACAAAATCGTATGATTTAAGTTTTAATCATGAAATGTGCATTTTGATGCTGGAGGTCATCCAAAGCATTCTTGCAACATGCAAATGTGATCACAAGTCCCTTGCACGGAAAATCTGGATCAACAGTTTGAAAATTCCCAAAAGAGTTTGTTCAAAACGTCAATTGGAATATTTCTCGACAAGGAGGTCTTCTCACCTGTTTTGAGATGTGGTTTTTATAGGGGATGCACTCAATTCCCTACTAACATGTGCCTAGGTTTTAGGCTCATTCGCAGCGCATACATTTTGATCGGTCGTGAGGTCTTCCACGGGACCGTAATGTTAGGCTTGGATATTGGCTTTCAAGGGGCACTCGCTTTGGAGTCGAGGCCATTGAATGAAAGTCTTCACCATCTGCTCCGGGTTTACAAGTCAAGAACCCTGCAAAATGAGAAAGAAATAGTCTTGCTCGTACTTCTTCGAGCTAAGCTATATGTTAACCCAAGTGTCTTAGTCAGAGAAGACTGTTTCGGGGTTGTAACATTGGTAGGATTGGGGACCGAAAAAGGCTTGTTTTTGGCCCAGAAATTACGAAGGGTTTGACATTGGTGATCATTGCAAATTTACCACCGGCCTTTTCCTCTCTGCACCTCCAGTTGTTGAGGTGCGCAACCGATTTTGAGGTGTGCACCAGCTCTTTAGAGAGCGTCTCTTGTTGCATTCAGAGACCGACTCTCTCCATGTCTTTGTTCTGTGCTTGGCAGCATTTGGGGAGCAGCTTTTTTATTTGGTTCCTTCAGGGATTTCCTTCTTTCCCATCCAAGTTTCACTAGGGATCAAGCAAACAGCTTGCACGAGCATCGGCCTTGCTTTTACTAGGCACTTTGCTTTTTCTTGATGCCGGGGATTTTTCTCATTTTCATTTTTGAAATCCCACTTTTTCTCACCTTCATGGGATCATGTTAGACATATAGTCTAAACATGCTTTAAATATCAGTCCGGGAATTCTCTTCGTAATCCCTGAGTCTTGAACTCTTCCATTTTTGAAGTGGTGCGACATCCGTCTTGGAATGATCACCAATGGGTTCATGAAATGAATTTGCAGGCTCAAGTTGGCTGTGTAAAGGATTCGGTGTGTGGGATAGAGAAATGAATGCTTCTCATCATCCTATGGCACTTGGATTACCATATAAACAACACACAAAGATTAATGTTAGTCCGAGCAAGAAAATTTCTAACCATTTTCTCCTGACGCTGCTGGACTTACTTCCTTTTTGCCCCGGTGTGGGGTGGTTCTTGACAGGGTTAAGAACGAAAACCGCCGTTCAAATGGGTTATCAACGGTCACCTGTAGTGTTTGGGGGATATGAAACGAATGCCTCCGTCGTCCCAACCCATGTAATCGCTGCGAATGGTTCCTACCTCCATAGGTACAGATTTTGCTATCTGATTCACTTCCCTCGTCTCTCAAGTGTATGTAGGATGTGTTTGGACTGGGCTCGCCTCTCTTTTGAGTAAATTTCCTTTTGAATGATTTGACAAATAATCATATTTGAAAAAATTCATTTCTTTCTGTTGACACCTGATTTTTTGACCAGGTCTTTTTCAGTTTTATTTTTGAAAAATCACAAAATATTTATAAAAAGTCAAAAATTTACAAAATCAACTTTGGTGGCCTTGGCCAAGCCCAAGGAACCATTCTTGACCAAAAAATAATTTTCACATTTTTCATATTTTTTAGTATTTTTGGAAAATAGAAAAATACTTAAAAAATCAAGAAAAATAGCATTTGAGGTCACAAAAATATGGAAAAATATCCAATATTTTTCTTTTTAATCCCTTGTATTTTTGACCTCACAAAAAAATCCAAAATCAGATTCAATTTTAGGTGTTCCTTTGTAACCCGTAGTATTGAATTTGAAGAAAAAATAACAATTGAGTCTTTTAATTTGCAATTTTGGCATTTTTTAAGATCTTGACATTCAATCTGACTATCCCCTATTTCAATTTAGCCCAATTGTTTGCACAATATGCTGAATTGCACGGATTTGACAAAATTACATACTAAAATTGCATTTTAGTCCTTGAAATTAAGCATAATTGAAATTACTTTCAATTCAAGGGCTATCATTGCAAATTAAACATGCTACCCAATGTATTTCACCATTTTAAATCGATTGGAATAGGTGGTTTGACCCAATTTGATCATTTGCACCCTCAATTACACGATCCCCAATTTCCAATTAAATGAAAATTTGGGGGTTTTGTAGAAATTGATGAAAACTTTTGGGCAAAACCACATTTCTAGATAGAATTCATGCTCTAGATTCGATTTTGAGGTTTAATTGCAAAATTTTCCCATTAATTTGGGATTAATTTGAAAAATCCTGTTCGGAACCGGTTCAGACCGGTCAGACCGGTCAAACCGGTCCGCTACAGTGTCGTCTTCCCCAAAGAGCTCGAACAGATGAATGGTGATCGACTGAGTTTTGAAGACAAAATTGAAGGTCAATTCGCGACCAATTGAAAGAAGAAGTGTGGGCATTTTGTTCCTCCCATCTTCCCCCGTCGATCGACACCAACAGCACCATCTAACGCCGCCGGAGCAGGAAGCAATCGGCCAGTCAAACCTTCGGACCTGCAAAAGTCAACAAAGGCAAAAACAGCTCAAATCTTTGCCAAATTCGTGCGAAATGAAGCTCACCGCGGAACCAAAAGGAACTGAGCGAAATGCCCATCTTCCCCGACTTCGTTTTGACCCAATTGCACGTGACTACACGTGCCAAACCGAGTCAGTTGGAGGTCCACCGTTCGGCGCCAAAAATCAAACAAGCTATATAAGCTAACAGGCCTTCGCGAAGAGGGAGGTGGTTGGATTCAGTTCGAGGAGAAGAAACTGAATCGAGAGAGAGAAAGAAAGAGAGAGAAAGAGCTCACCTTCCCTCGCGGTGGTCGAAGGTTGGAGCTCAAAATTGCAGAGCGCCGGTTGGGCCTTCTGAGGCAAAACCAAAGCTCCACGAGGTCGCTGAGAGATCGCCCAGAGTCCCCTGAAGCGATCGCCGCCGGCCGCGCCCAGTGAAATCGCAAGAACAGGTGAGTCTCAGTCCCGAGTTTTTCTTCAAGCTTTCATGGCGATTCGCGCATTCCTTAATCATTCATACAATTAGTGTGTGCCTTTCGTTCCTTGGACATCACTGACCATGTTCGCGTCTTGATTTTGCATCGGTTTCGTTCACAACCCCTGAATCGAGTCTTCACACTTAACCTCCACAGCCGATTCTTGCCCAGCCAAATCTGGGCCGAGCGAGCTCAATCGGAGCTCGAGGTAAGTCTTCTGGATCTCCATTGATGCTATTCTATGACTGAAATTCTTTGATTTTGAGTGAATCGCACGATTGAGCTTCCATGGCCGTACTCGGCGATTTGCACGATGTTCTTGATTCTGCGAATAAGATGTTTCGATTCTTAGATATGTCGAACTAGAGCTAATCGCGAATCGATTGCCGTTGGTCTCGAGTGATTCCATTAAGATTTCACCGCACGATCATCGCCGGAGAGCCACAGCCGTCCATTCCGTCGGAGTCGCGAGGTTGAAGACGAAGCTGACATGGCGTAGTCAACAGGTCAAAGTCTTAGGTGTCAGTCCATCATTGGTCCACGTTTTCGTCCAGTCAGCATGCCGTTAGAGGTTGTTATTCGAATAAACAGATCTAACGGCTGAGGATAATCGAGTCTAAATTCTAGCGGCCGTCCGATTAGTAATTAGGTTTATCCGAAAATCTTTAAAATCAGAAAATCAGAACGAGCTGAAACGGTGTCGTTTAGGATAGTAACCGTGCGGCGTCGTTTTAGGTTATAGAGGGTGAACGGTCCAGATCGAGTCTTGCGTTCTAATCTTGACCGTAGATTTTGGTAGGTCGATCAGACGGCTCTGGTCAGGTCTTTGCTCAATCTAGGCCGTAGATTTCAGTCAGCCCATCCAACTGCCATGGATTAGCCACGTGGTCTATTAGGGACCGTCAGATTAGTGCCAAATAATCTGAAAATCAGAAGTGCATCAGACGGCGTCGTTTCGACCAAGGATTTCGCGGGTCAGGGTCTGGGCCGGGTTCCGGCCCGAGTGGGTCGGGTCGACCCGGTCCGAATAATATTTTTAAAAAAAAAAATCGAAAAATGATTTAAAAAAAATAAATAAAATAAATCAGAAAAATCTTAGAAAATCCAAAAAAAATGCTAGAAAATTCCAGGAAATTCCAAAAAAATGTGAAAAAATTAGGGAAAAATCCTAGACACTCTAGAAATCCCCAAAAATCGAGGATTGACCACAGACAACTGGTCAACCCTATTTTTGGGGTTTCTTATCCAATTTTCCGAGACTTGACGACATTACCCTTTAGGGGTAAGTCGCCTCTGTTTTGCATGCTAGATAAGGCCGATAATGCCAAGGTGAGAATTAGGGTCGATTAGACGACCAATTCTTAGGTTTGGGTTTTTCGAGTCCCGCCTCGTTTCTCAAAATGACGATTTTGCCCTTTAATGGGAAAATCGTCTTTCTTGTCTCAATCGAGTTCTGAAAATTGCTTGAAGTTAGGGTTTGGGTCAGGTGGACGACCAACCCTAATATTTGAGATTTTCAATTCTCATCTTTGTTCAAAATGACGATTTTACCCCTCCAAGGGTAAAATCATTTTTAAATACCAGAAAAATCCTGGAAATTCCCGAAAAATAGGAAATGGATTGGATTGATGGCCAATCCTATTTCCTCTGTCTTTTGAATTCCCAATTCATCTAAAATGACAAATTTTCCCTTTTCGAGGTGAATTGTCCCCGAATAGTTCCAAATTACGATTTTGCCCCTCATGGGCGAATCATGTCCAAATCACTCCTAAGCCTTGATTGGTATTTCTCTAGGCTAATAGGGCCTTATTAGGGATGCCATGCTGATTTCATGTGTTTTATCCGCATGTACTGGATCCTTGATTTGCGCACTTATTTCTATTGGTTGTGAGTGATAGGGTAGTATTTCCCATCTGCATGAACTCCTAGATTTAGGATCTGTACCCCACTCGTCTGTATGAAATCCTAGGATCAGATAAACCATTCAGCTTAGGTACCGAAAGGGCGTCAACTCTGACAGTTGGCGTAACTAAGTCCCCGAACCCACTTCTCTGGTTTCCGCAGAATCGAATAGACCCCTCCCGACTATTCGATAGGGTTTTCCGATCGTACCCTCCACGAAACGATTGGTGGCGACTCCTTGGCATGTACACCCATCACATGTCACTAGACCACACTGAAGGTCGACCACGTATATCCAGCAGTTGCGATTTGGGTAATGGACCTTGGGAGAGGCCCGCGTCCGATCCAGCCAGCGATCGGGCGGCCCATTAGCCCGCTCCCGCCTCCGAGCCGGGAGAGGGTCGCGACAGACTGGCGACTCCACTGGGGACTATTCTAAAACCAGAATCTCTGGTTACGAATTCCAGAGGACTTGAGCCGATTAAAAGGTTGTTTGGTTTATCTGACCTTGTTTTTTGCAGATGCTCTCGAAGGTGAGGTACGTACACTAACCATTGTGTTAGATGTTTTTGCAGATTGGAGAAATAAGGGGTGGAGTGATTGTTGACATTTTTTCCTGTAGGTTGGAGTTGGGAATGTATGTTTACTTTATGCATTTACTGAAGCGGTGTTTGATACAAACTGCTGTGCATGACTTTGCATTGTGATGATCACGACACATCGCACACACTGGCGGTCAAACCCCGACTGCAACCACCCTTAGGTTACCTTAGATAGGGAAATGATGCGAAAAGGATCTTGTGTTTGATGGCACTTGAGACTTTCGTATTCGTTCCCGCCTACCATCTGCATTGGCGATATCTAGCCCTCTTGGGTAGGTACCCTTGGGGAGGAATCTGCCTCGTGTGGATCGTGGGAGCCTGAGCCGTAGGTTCCTCACCTGACTTTCGGTTTTCTTTTTTAGAGTATACCCACTTGTCGCATGCGCATGTCCATGGATGGTTGGTATACCTAAAACCACCCATTGATACAGGGGGCATTCCACGTCCCCCAAAGTGTGGTTGGTAAGACATTTATCTCTAAACGTACTTTAATTCCTGCTTCATGATATGACTCATACATTGCATACATCCATATGCATTCGCATCATGAAGATTACTCGGGTGACTAATGAGAACAACAATGATTATGGGGTAGGATGTCGCTGTTCCCTAAGAGCTCGACGGAGTTGGTGACCTTCGAGTACTTGAGAAAAGTTACTCGCCCCGGACCAAACACGAGGCTACACTTTACTAGATTCGTGTATGGTCGGGAACTGACTGGACGTAAGCTGGGGTATGCTGAGGACTGTCAAACCCGCTACTACGTTGATAATCTCAGATTCAAGCGACAATCAGACGAAATGATGAAGGATTATCTGGAGATGAAGAGACAACGTCGCAACCAGCTAGCTAGGGAAGCGTACGCCCGCAGGAAGGCTGAATTGCTGGCCAAAGAGAACATACCCATAATTACTTCTTGGGGAAGGAAGAGACGCCCTGCGATCAAGACCAAGCCAAGGCGTATCACGATCAAGAAAGCAGAACCCGAGAAGGCTTCCGAAGTCATCGTACCCTGGACTAGAGAGTGGCCGGAGGAACTACAACCTCTCAACCAAACCATTGAAGATAACTCCCTTACCCTAGATTAAAGGAGAATTTCTGACCGACTGTCATTTGGGTAGACTTCTGAAGGAAGAGTGATCTAGACCCTCACGTTCCATTGTCTTTTATGGCTTTCTTGTTTGAAAAACCTTTCTTTACCGTTCTTCTATTAGACATCTTGACTGTAATAAGAGTACATCCCACTTTGCTCCTTTGATGTGTTGACCAATGGAACGTGACATTGCTGTTCCCTTTAGTCACTGAGTAAACCTGACTAAATTGCATAATTCACTTCCCTGAAATGCAAATTAGGCTTTGAGTCAGGCTTTCAAGACCTGAAAAAGGGTCCTAATCTCCATTTCTTCAAATTGAACTATGCAATCAAGTTAGCTCATGCATGCTTGTCGCGACCCGTCCGAAAGGCGGACGCGGCTAATGGATTACCGATCGTGGGCCTTGGATCGGCGCGGGCCCTCCCAGGCCCATACCAAATCGCGGCGGGAGTTTTCTTTTAATGGGTTCGACGATAAGAGTCGATCGCTTTCGACATTCAGTGTGGTCATGATGGCATGTGCAACTTGTGCATGCATTTGGAGTCGCCACCGGTCTTTCTTGGAGGGTAGACCGGAAACCTTATTGACCGATTGGGAGAGATCGATCAATTCTGCAGAACCAGATATTTTGAGTTCGGGGACTTGGTTACGCTGGTGTCATTACCAACGCCCTTTCGGTACCTAACGCGAGTGATTTTCCTAGCCAAGAGTTCATGCAGGCGCAATTTTAGGCGAGGTAGGCTTAATTCAGGATTTCATGCAGATTGGAAGACTGTTCCTATTGTTGACACCTGATTTTTTTTTACCATTTATTATTGTGATTTTTATTCTTTAAAATTAATTAAAAATATCAAAAAGGTCATAAAATCACAAAATCAACTTTGGAAGCCTTGGTTTAACCTTAGGAACCAATTTTGAACAAAAAATAGTTTTCGGTATTTTTAATATTTTTCGAGTTTATTTAATTATAAAAATACCCAAAAAATCAGAAAAATACCATTCGTGGTCAGAAAAATACCCAAAAATATTCGATAATTTTGTTTTAATTTCCTCTTCAAGTGTGTCACTTTAAATCTCAAAAATTCGGCTCGGGTCAATATGTTCCTTCACAAACATAAACCCGAACCGAGCCTAAAAAAAAAATCATTTTCGAGTCTTTTAGTTTTCAATTCTCACTTTTTATAAGCTATGACATTGGATTCTAAAGTCTTAAAGTGCAATTAGGTCAATTTGCCCTCCAATTTAATCAATTTTTACCAAAAGGGCTTAATTGCACATTTTTCTTTCAATTAGTCCCCGGTTTCACGGATGTATACGTATGCTCTACGTATTTATACGTCATACGTATTTATACGTTATGCATATTTGTACTGTTTGGTAACCTCTTTAACTCTTGTAATAATAATAATGGTTATTATTTTTAACACCTTTGTTAGTGCCTTTTTTTTAGCATTTTTGTATTGTGAGTGCTATTGCTAGTGCTATTTTTAAATAGCATTTTTTGTATTATAAATTGTGAGTGCTATTGTTAGTGCTATTTTTAAATGACATTTATTTATCATAAATTGTGAGTGCTATTGTTAGTGCTATTTTTAAATGGCATTTATTTATCATAAATTGTGAGTGCTATTATTAGATAGAATTTATAATTGTTAGTGCTATTTTTAAATAGCATTTTTGTATTATAAATTGTGAGTGCTATTGTTAGTGCTATTTTTAAATAGCATTTTTGTATTATAAATTGTGAGTGCTATTGTTAGTGCTATTTTTAAATGTCATTTATTTGTGAGTGCTATTTTTAGATAGAATTTATAATTGTTAGTGCTATTTTTAAATACAATTTATTGGAAGGAATTTTTGGCTATAAAAGGATGGCAAGAGTTTTGAGGTTGAAGGGGGAGACATTTTGTAGAGTGTGCAAATTTTTGAGAGCTTAGAGAGAAGAACACAAACAGTCTCTATATTCTCATCATCTTGAGTGAGCAAAATATACTAAGTTCGGAATATTGATTCCGCATATTGCTAGCACAATTGTTGTGGAGTTATTAGTCGTCTCCCCGTTCGTCAATTGGTGGTGCGTCCGAACTAGATGCCTAACACTTGTGGAGGCTGAGATCGAAGAACATCGAACCGACACCTCCGTTCAAGCACGCTACGAGAGGTAATCTATTTACTCCTTTTGAGGCTTTGTGATTTTTTTTCGATTGAAATGCACGAAGTACGCCTCTGGAGATACATGTATGGGTTGTTATTTATTTCCGCTACGTGTTACGTGGATCCCAACAGTGGTATCAGAGCCAATCCTTAGGCGTTTTCGTGCATTTAATTGATTTTTGCAATTTTTGCAATACTATGGCCAATATGTATTAACGAATTGTTCGTCTTACATGGCTAATGGAGGTTGATTGTTTTTATATGATAAATTAATCAACGTAGCAAAAATTGAGACTAAATCAATTTTGAATCGAAAATTTATGGCTATCTTATTTTACGTAAAAATTCTGAATATGATTCAACGTAGAATTTTTATTGTGTCTTCCTAAGTTTTAAATTGTGAATTTATTACTTACGTGGAAGGGTGGTGATCATGGAAAAATCCCTAATCAATGTGATTGATGTATATATGAATGTATGATGATTATTTATATATTTGGGGTTGTAATTATTAAATGGAGGCTGCGTACTCCTTTTATTTTTCATGTAATCTTTATTTTTAGCATAGTCAATTGTTGATGTAAATGCTACGAGGATTACGTGGGGGAGCCTTTTAAGTCGGCGAGCTCTTTGGGCCCAATTCTTGAAGAGTTCAAGAAACCAAGAAGAAGCGAAGAGCGGCTCTCCGTTATTAAAATATTAAAATGATTAAATGTGGTCTCATTGGCTCGAGACCCATTAAATCATAATTCCATGATCACCACGTAGGATAGATGTTTATGTGATTGACATCTATTTATTTATTATGATTACGTGAGCATGTTAAATTGGTTAATGTGCAAAGTCAGACTTACCTCACCCAAAATTGCGCCTGCATGAAATCCTAGTTAGGAAAATCACTCGCGTTAGGTACCGAAAGGGCGTTGGTAACGACACCAGCGTAACCAAGTCCCCGAACCCAAAAACTCTGGTTCCGTAGAACTGATCGATCTCTCCCAATCGATCAGTAAGGTTCCCGGTCTACCCTCCAAGAAAGACCGGTGGCGACTCCAAATGCATGCACAAGTTGCACATGCCACCACGACCACACTAAGGTCGAAAGCGATCGACTCTTATCGTCGAATCCTTCTGAAAAATACTCCCGCCGCGATTTGGTATGGGCCTGGGAGGGCCCGCGCCGATCCAAGACCCGCGATCGGTAATCCATTAGCCGCGTCCGCTTTCGGACGGGTCGCGACACCTATCAATCACAATCAATTTAAATGAAAGCGCAATCAAGTACATAAATAAATCACTTCAATGCACATCAATTCAGATCAATGGCTTCCTAGCATAACCATAAAGGCTTAAGGAAGGTGTGACTTCAGACCAAGGGTAAAATGGGGAGATTTGGGGACGATTAGCCCGAAGGGTAACATCGTCATTTTTGGAAGGTTTGGATACCGAATTACCCAAAATACTCCATAGCCAGTTGATTGTGGCCATTTCCTATTTTTGGGATTTTTTTGGAATTTTAGAAACCGACTTACCATTCGAATGGTAAAATCATCATTTTCTAAAAGTGTGAATGAAATGTGGAAATCTTAGACATAAGGTTTAACCACCTATCTGGCCCATCGCCAAATTCTAAGCAATTTCCACAATTCATCAGAATATCAAAGACGATTTACCCTTTGAGGGGTGAAATCGCCATTTTGGATTAAATGGGAGAAAATCATTTTTTTGTCATTTTCAGCCTTGGAAAATTTTTTAGAATTTTTTTAGGAATTTTCTGCAATTTTTCTCAATTGTTTTGAATTTTTCTTTAGTTTTTTAATTTTTTAGCATTTTCTGATCGATTTTTTTTTTAATATTTTCGAAAAATATTTTAATAAAAAGCATGTCTTTGACAATAGATAACACTCAACCAGATAAATAAGCTAACCACTAGACTGAAACAAATACATGCAAATCAAATCTATAAAGGCAATATTTTAGAAAAATAATTCTGATATACGGATCGGGTACGTAAAACATACCGGATTGGACACCGGTATTCAGACGCCGAGCCTCCCCAGCGGGTGACCGTCTCCGCGCATCATTTCTTTCCCGTCAGAATTTCTTATAACAACACCATCCACTACCGGTGACTTTCTTGTCTCAGCATGCGCATATTCAGGGCCAACCTTGACATATGTTCCTCCTTCCTAAACAACTCCTTCATGCCACCACCAGCTGAACTAGGGTAATATATCATTATACTATGATTATCACCATCGACAGGCTTTTCCACAAATGGCTCCCAAAAGCGATTGCCATGAACCTCCACGAAACCCTCTTTTTCAATAAAATAATCCAATCTTTGATTGAGCACTTCCCGATTCACAAGAGCATATCTTGGAACTGGAACTCCAAAAACTTTTTTTTTTTTAAAACCGCTCGTACACCTCCCTCCGATCATGAAGAAGGTGTTGCTGTTTTAGCTCATTTACCAGAAAAGGCTTCCTTAAAGCAGCATAAGCCTAAGCTTTTCCAAGGGGATATCCAGTTGAGTAAAAGGGAATTAAGCAATCACACAGTGGCCAGCTCTCCACTGGATATTCCAGAATCACCTTGTCTCCAAATATGACGATCTCGAATTCACCAAACGCCCGAAGCCGCTCCGGTATCTGTACCATCGGCACTGAGAACACCTTCTTCTCCATGACGCAGACTCCAATCCATATCTTCCTCTCCATCTCGCTCTCAAACTAACTCAGCTTTGGCCTCAGGAACTCGCGGATCGCTTCTAAATCTCACCCCCCTCACTCTGGTCCCTGTCGAAACAACAAAACTCGTAGGAATTCAAATCTCGGCGATCGAATCATTCTCAAGCAGTGAAGTGAGTTGAAGATCGAGGATGGAGAAGAAGATGGCGGTCCATCCACCGCTCAGCTTCGGCTTGTCTCAGGCCCCTCTCTTCATCTTCGGCCGCCGCGACCTCTTTCTCGCCCGTCACTTCGGCGTCCTCTCCCGGAGCTTGCTTGGGCTTTCCAATCAGTCCGTTTCAGCTCCTCCCCCCAAAAACCTTCCTTTCGATTGCAGGCCCCCTTTCGGAACGAGCATGGGGAGCACACGATGCTTCAGTGAAGATGTTACTCACATGCCCGACTTTAAAGATCCTTGTGTTTTGAATGCATTCAAGGATCTGATGGCTGCTAGCTGGGATGAGATTCCTAATAGCATTGTGCATGATGTGGAAAGAGCATTGTCCAAGAATACTGATGATAAGGCTGGTCAAGAGGTCTTGGCCAACGTTTACCGTGCAGCTGAAGCAGTTGAGGAATTCACTGGGGTGCTTACGTCATTGAAAATGGAACTTGATGACAGTATTGGATTGAGCGGAGAGGATGTAAAGCCCTTGTCAGATGAGCATGCCAGTGCCCTTCGAAAAATTTATGAACGGTATACGGCCTATCTGGATGCATTTGGACTTGATGAGGCTTATTTAAGGAAGAAAGTAGAGACAGAGTTGGGAACCAAGATGATTCACTTAAAGATGAGATGTGGAGGGCTCGGCTCTGAAATGGGAAATGGGACTGAGGCGTCGGGGTGAGGTGGTGGTGCGAAGGAGAGGCGGAGATGCGGCGGCCGACGGTCTGGTGTTCGTCAGATGAAGCTGTTTCGCCCTGCCCCAACAAGAAGAGAAGTTGCAGAATATATAGAAAAGAAGGAGGAGGAGGCCCTGAAGAAGGAGCCCGAGAAGAGGAAGAAGAAGACCAGCCAGCGGGGCCCAGGTGTCGAGGAAAACAAAAAAAAAGAAAAGAGAGGGAGCGGCTATGTGGGAAAGAAGAACAAAGAATAATAATGAAAAGGAAAGAGAGGGAAAAAAAATAAAAAAATGAAAAGGAGAGATAAAATTATTAATTAAACATACACTTTTTCTTTTGCTTTTTCTTTTAAATGATGAGGTTTCACTCGTTTTCTTTTTAATTATTGCTAATATTTTTGTCAAGTTCAATTTTATGATGATCAGAGAACACCTAAAATCAAACCTGAATTTTACTATTTATGAGGTCAGAAAATGGATAAAATAAAAATAAAAATACCGACTATTTTTATATATTTTTGTGACCTCAAATATTATTTTTCTTGATTTTCTTCTTTTATTTTTCTTTTTTTCTTCTTTTTTTTTAAAAAAAAAATATTAAAAAAATGAAATTTATGAAAATTATTTTTTTGGTCAAAATGGTTCATTTAGCTTGGCCAATGTCACCAAAATTGATTTTTCAATTTTTCAACTTTTTATAGATTTTCTATGATTTTTTTTTAAAAAAAAAATAATAAAAAGCAAAAAAGGTTGATCAAAATTTAGGTGTCAACAGCTGCCCCTCTTTGAGAGTGAGCTCGTCAGAGGTTGCTTTTAAAGACAAAACGACACCTGAATCTTGACCGACTTGACTGGGGAAAATAAATGTTATGACATCGAAACCTTAAACTTTTGATGAATGCTCAAATCAATCTCCGATTTACTCTTGCAATCTGAACATGGGCCGGGAAGAGAGAGGCTTACCTGAAGCTAACTTGTCGGATGCTGCCCACTGCGACAACTTTCAAGAAGATACCCAGGACTCGTCATTCGGAATACCCTAGGGCAATTAAGCTCCGACCTGTATGGTAGGTCATACCATTGGGAAATTCCAAACTAGTAGGAACCTAAGGAAGACGCATCCCACGCTTTGGGATTTGCCAAGGATTTTGATCCGTATGGTGGATTCGACCATTGAGTTGATCATTTAAATGATTTTTACTATTGGGTTGACCCTTCAGGCGGTTTCTACCTTGATTTGACCCTTCAGGCGGTTTCTACCTTGGTTTGACCCTTCAGGCGGTATCTACCATAATTTGACCCTTCAGGCGGTTTCTACCTTAGTTTGACCCTTCAGGCGGTTTCTACCTTGTGTTGACCCTTCAGGCGGTATCTACCATGAGTTGACCCTTCAGGCGGTGTCTACCATGTGTTGATTCTTCAGGCGGTATCTACCTCGGTTTTGCTTTGAAAAAGGGTCTCATGACGAGGGTTCTCCACGTCCGATGAGACTGTCTGATTTATTTTTTTTTTGAAAAAGGGGTCCTAGGACGAGGGTTCTTCACGTCTGCCGGGACAGTTTGTTGACTTCTTTTGAAAAAGGATTCTATCATCACCCCTTCTTTTGAAAGATCCCGAAATTTGCCGGGAATTCAGTTTTGAAGCAGTGAAAAATTTTATTTTGACAAAGCTTCACTTGAGTTTGTTGAGGCGACATTCTGGGAGCTGGGTTCTCCAGGTATCCTGCAGAAGTTTGAGCCTGAAAGATTTTTCTTCACCAAGAAAACGTTAGTAATCTTTGGGGAGACCATGGCTGTCCATTTGACAAAAACCGTATGACTTAAGTTTTAATCGTGAAATGTGCATTTTGATGTTGGAGGTTATCAAAAGCATTCTTGCAACATGCAAATGTGATCACAAATCCCTTGCACGGAAAATCTGGACCAACAGTTTGAAAATTCCAAAAAGAGTTTGTTCAAAACACCAATTGGAATATTTCTCGACAAGGAGGTTTTCTCCATCTGCTTCGGGTTTACAAGTCAAGAACCCTGCAAAATGAGAAAGAAATAGTCTTGCTCGTACTTCTTCGAGCTAAGCAATATGTTAACCCAAATGTCTTAGTCAGAGAAGACTGTTTCAGGGTTATGATGTTGGTAGGATTGGGGACCGAAAAAGGCTTATTTTTTTGGCCCAGAATTTATGAGGGGATTGACATTGGTGATCATTGCAAACTTGTCACATGTCTTTTCCATTCTGCATCTTCAATTTTTGAGGCATGCAACCACTTTTGACAACTCCGTCTGCGTCTTTTTTTTCCACGCCTGACATCATTTGGAGGAGTAGTCTTTTTGATCTGACTCCATTAGGGATTCCCTCTTTTCCCATCCGGCTTCATTGCGGATCAATCAAACAACTTACACGAGCATCGGCCTTGCTTTTACCAGGCACTTTGTTTTTTCTCGATGCCGTGGATTTTTCTCATTTATTTTTGAAATCCCACTTTTCTCATCTTCATGGGATCATGTTAGACATATGTCTGAAAGTCTAAACATCTTTAAATATCAGCCTAGGAATCTTCTCCGTAATCCCTGAGTCTTGAACTCTTCCATTTTTGAAGTGGTGCTGCATCCGTCTTGGAATGATCACCAATGGGTTCATGAAATGAATTTGCAGGCTCAAGTTGGCTGTGCAAAGGATTCAGTGTGTGGGATAGAGAAATGAATGCTTCTCGTCATCCTATGGCACTTGGATTACCATATAAACAACACACAAAGATTAATGTTAGTCCGAGCAAGAAAATTTCTAACCATTTTCTCCTGATGCTGCTGGACTCACCTCCATTTTGCCCCGATCTGGGGTGGTTCTTGACAGGGTTAAGAATGAAAACCGACGTTCAAAGGGGTTATCAACGGTCACCTGTAGTGTTTGGGGGATATGAAATGAATGCCTTCGTCGTCCCAACCCATGTAATCGCTGCGAATGGTCCCTACTTCCGTAGGTCTAGATTTTATTTTGATGTCTTACCCGCTCCACTTCTCTCTTAAGTGTGTATAGTACGTGTTTGGACTAGGCTTTGCCTCTCGTCTTTTGAGAAAACGTCCTTTTGAGAGTTTTGAACAACTTTTGATTGGAAAAATCTCTTTCGTTTTCCCGAAAATTTTACCTGTCAAGGGATTTTATGATGCCCCATGCATGTTCTTATTCATGTTCAGACAACCTCCTGTTTTAAAACATGAATGCCAATGAAGGTTGAATTCTATGTCTTTTCTAGACATTAGATTCTGAAAGCCCTTTTTTTTCTGTTTTTTATTTAACATCTTCCATGGATTGGGGAATGGGATACTTACCTGTCTCCCGCGGCTGGAGATCCCTAAAAATATGGAAGAAGCATGTTATTGTACGTTCACGCATTTTTCAAAAAATTAGAACGATACATCTTACCCTTGGTCGTGTGCCCCTACGAGTGCACACAGGTTGTGAAAATCTGTCCTCCTTGATGGTGAGTCCCTATCAAGGATAATTAACAAGCGTTAACTCATATTCCCAAATTGAAGACAAATTGGAACGATACAACTTTACTCTTGGTTCTCATCCCGTTCTAACGTCGCGTATTGATATGAACCATGTCTATCAAATCCGCTTATCCCTGCTTGGAATATTTGCAATATCAATGGTTCAGCTGCCCCTGGTTGGGCAACGTCTGTTTTGTTATTTGAACAGATGGCTCCTTGAGTGATTTATCCACGTTTATCACCTGAGAAGGGAAAGAAATGAGACATTACTTTGGTATTCGGTTGAAGATCGTTTAGGAACGATACATCATTTTACCAAATGGGAGGCTTCGTGACCAAACGTATTTCGTGCTGAACGGGGTAGATCCCATTATGCTCCGCGGGTGATAGTCATCGTTCATGGAATTTGCTCCACGGATTAAGTGATTAATCCATGGCCCTTGGCTCGAAGACGTTCAAAGGGTAATATTGACACTCAGAGCGGTTAGTTTTCAGCGTTAATTAAAATGTTCCCGCGGGAACTTTACAACGAGATCCGTAACACATTCATTCGCCGTATTCACCTCTCACTCTCCTGAGCCTTCTAATGATTTAGCACACGAGCTTCGAACCAGATGTCCGGTCGCCGGTACCGGTCACGACTGCGAAGATGCACTTGTTCCAAAATGCTTGACCCATAGGCTGAGTTGCTCATTCAGGAGATCGTCCGACCGCTCGAGTCGTTCAAGTTGAGCATCCTTAATTGCTGGTGACGGACTTCTCCCATTTTCGGCATGAACAACCTGGTTCCTCGGTTTATACGTGATCCACACGCCGAGTTGCTCACTGAGGGACTCACTTGAAATTTCAAGCCATTGACGCCCAAGTCGGGCATCCTCAACCGTTGGCGATGGGTTCCTCACACTACTTTCGACATGAACAACCTTACTTCTCGAGTTGGTATTTTCATCGTTGTCCGGTAGGTTTGTACCCAATGCTGGATTCGCCGTGGGAATAACACTAACGATCGGTTGATGCTCAAATTGGGGAGTCCATACCTGCTGAAATTGTTGTATATACTCTTGAGGAGTACCAGGGTAACTCAGGGGGGAATTCAGCCGATCGAACCAAGAATAGATGTTTTCAAGGAGATCGTCTGAACCATCGAGCAACTGACACTCAGGTTGAGTATTGTCGACTACTGGAGAATGAATCTTTTCGCCATTTTCGTCATGGACCACCTGATTCTTCGAGCCGAAATCTCCGTAATCGTCTCGCAAGATTGTACGTCCATCTCCTGCCAATGTTAGATCCGCTGTAGGACTAGCATTAACGGCCAGTCGGTGCTCAGACTGGGGAGTCCCGATTTGCTGAAATTGCGGTACATACTCCTGAGGAGTACTAGGATAACCCAGGGGAGTACTCTGATTGATGCCTGAACAATCGACCGTGTAATTGTCAGTCCCATCGGTGTTAAGAGGTGATTGGATGCTTCCTGTTGTATGAGGATTGCGATCACAGCCATGCTCATCGTTTAAACTTAAACTGCCTCTATCTTGGTCTAGTGCCACTCGTCCATCTCTCAGTAGTCTTTTGTAGCACCAAAGGTGGTTCCTGACTTTATTTCTATCCAGTTCCGGCATGTTCATGATCTTGAGTATGCGCGATGGGCGAGCCAAACTGATCCCTAACTGTTGAACTGCATCAACAAATTTGCTATGAAGCTCCGAGGTCCAATAAAACCTTGTTTTCTTGCTAGCCGAAGTAGGGTTGGCAACTCGGCGGCTACTCTTCGCGGAATCTGGTCGTGTTGAACCGCCTCTATCTTGATCTAGCGACGCTCGTCCATCTCTCAGTAGTTTCTTGTAGCGCCAAAGGTGATTCTTGACCATATTTTTAGTCAGTCCCGGCACGTTCATGATTTCGAGTATGCGCAATGGGCAAGCAAAACTGATCCATACCTGTTGAACTGCATCAACAAATTTGCTATGAAACTCCGGGGTCCAACGAAATCTTATTTTCTTGCTAGCCGAAGTGGTGTCAGCAACTTGGCGGTTACTCTTCTCGGAATCTGGTCGTGTTGGAGGTTGCTCTGGAGGGGATTTAGTGGTCTCAGATCGGCTGGTCATGATGGTGAGTTCATCATTGAGCGGACCCGACTTGTCATGACGCATGTTCCCTTCCACAATGGGCGTCGACTTTGACCTTATAGCACTAGTTTCCTCTTGTAGATCCTCGGCGGTACCCGCCTGTTCCGAAAGATGTTGCGAAGGGCATTGCAACAAATGAGCATTATAAACCCCCAGATCTGGCTCTTCAGTGAATACTCCGTCCGTGGGAACAGGGTTACCGCACTCAAGGCAAATAGCGATGCTTAGAGCTTTTTTGTACTGAATGTTTTTTATTCGAAGTTTTTCATTTTCCTCCCTTACAATCGCTAACTCGTGCCGATCGCGTTGCTGCTTCAGCCGGGTTCGTTTGTTTTCAAACCAGCACTTGACCTTCCGAGGCTCCCACCCTATCTCCTGGCCCATTTTGATTTTCTGTTCCATGTCCGGATAGGGGTATTCCCTGAAAAACAATTCGAGTTTATGGACTTGACCTGAAGTGTTGCGTTGGAGATATTCCCCTTTCTGACGCTGATCACCATCGCGGGTACTGTTCTCGTTAACCAAGCCGCGGGTTTCATCATTAGAAGGATCGGTCTCCATGGCCCTCGTGTCAGGTTCGGTCCTGAGATCTTCAAACTCTTCCAGCAGCTCAAGCTCGGAGACCTCCAAGTCTGGCGCTTCCAGTAAATGACAGAATCCCTTGAACATTTTGACCGGAATATCACTGTTTGATTTTCCGTTAACTCAGCTTTCTTTGTTCCTCCTTGGATCTTCACTTTCTCTGCAAATTCTGAGAGGTTAAAGGAGCCGGATCACCGTTCTTCGATCAAAGGTGATGGCTACCCGACGAGCGCTCTTCTCAATGTTTCGAGATTCCCACTTCGTCCTTTTGTGATGGCTACCTGACGAGCGCTCTTCTCAAGGCTTCGTAATTCCCACTTCGTCTTTTGTGATGGCTACTTGACGAGCGTTCTTCTCAAGGCTTCGTAATTCCTACTTTGTCCTTTTTTTTCTCTTTTCTACGTGAACGGAGCCTGAAGATCTCTTGCGTTGATTTCGCTTTGTCGAGCACTACGCTTGTCCCCCTGGCCCAGTCTCTAGAGTAACAGCCTGCCCACCTTTCGGCGCCATTATGTTTCGTAAAACCCGAGATCACAGGACGGTGGTGGATTCGTGACTCATCGGGGATGCATTAACGAAACCCGCTTGGCTCTACTGCACATAAAATATTATTACCACTTCTCCCTGTTTACTCGAGCATTTATAAGGTGATAGATTGATGTCAAGAAGATTAACACTTTAGCTTTATCAGACTCAACCTCTCAAACACTCTTCACATTCTCACTCTCCTCTCCGTCATTCCATCGCATATGGATTCCTCCTCTGTGCCTGCTGCCTTAGCTGAAACTTCGACCCAATGGGAGAGATTTTACCATCTCTTGGGTAGAGGTTATGGCTACATAAACAATCAACCTGAAGCTGCGGTTGAAGTTCGTACTCTGATTCCGGCCCTGGATACTGTGTGTATTGAAGGTACGAAACTGCAAAGGGAGTTTGTGATCTTCCCAACTCTCTTCAACAATTTCCTGCAGGCTTAAGAAGTTGCTAGCCGGGAGGTCACTTTGGCTGGTATCGTGCGAGCCCGTTATCAGGACCGAGCTGAGTCCCTGATGTTGGCCACGCTGACGGCCGATAACCATAAAAGGGCTGTTGAATACGCCCACGCCCAGGTTTCGATGCTGGTCCGTGAGAGGGACAACTTGGTGGAGCGTCTGGCTCTTTTTGACACCGCCTTTGAGCAAGACCAGCACAATTTCGTGCTGAGGTTCCAGTGTGCCTGGTTGGAGGAAAGGCTTGAAGACCTGAGCATGGATATAGCTCGCGGGAGGGTGCTGGCTCATGACTTAGAGCTTGAGTTCGAGTACTATGACACCAAGGTGAACGAACTTAAGGAGAAATGTCGTCTCCTTTTCTTCAAGCTTGTAGACCTCGATTCCCGGAGTGTGGGTTGTAAGCAAGGCATGGATAGCATGGAGAGTCAGTTAAGCTTTTTTGTGATGCTTGTCAGAACTCATTTTGGGTTTACTGCTCCCCCTCAGTGATCCACTTGTAAACTTTCCTGCTGAATGAAATAAATGCGAGTTTGTTTATATATGCTCTTTTCATTCTGCATTGTTGACTAGCTGTTGACACCTGATTTTTGACCATTTATTATTGTGATTTTTATTTTTATTTTTAAAAATTAATTAAAAATAGCAAAAAAATCATAAAATTATAAAATCAACTTTGGGAGCCTTGGCCTAGCCTCAAGAGCCAATTTGGAAGAAAAAAAATATTTTTCGTAATTTTTAATAATTTTTTTGAATTATTAAAAATAACAAAAAAAATCAGAAAAATACTATTCATGGTCAGAAAAATGCACAAAAATATTCAATAATTTTATTTTAATTTCCTCTTCGAGTGTGTCACTTTAAATCTTGAAAATACGGCTTGGGTCACTATGTTCCTTCACAAACATAAACCCGAATCGAAAAAAAAAATTAAAAATTAAAAAAATAATAATTATCATATTATGTCTTTTAATTTGTAATTTTTGTAATTTTGAAGTCTCGACATCCGATTTGATTGCCCTACGTTGAAATTTGATTAAATTGTTCACACAATGGAGGGAATGTACGCGTGGTTCTTATTTTTATTTTTATTTTTATTTTATTTTATTTTATTTTATTTTATTTTATTTTATTTTATGTTTTAGTTGTGGACGTTGGAGATGTCATTTTGGACGGATGATGGATAGTGAAGTGGAGTGGGAGAATAAAGAAAGTTGGGTGGAAGAATAAAGAAGTAAAAAAGAAAAGAGAGGGAATGGGTGGAAGAGTAAAGAAATGAAAAGAAAAGAGGGGAATGAAAAAACAAAAAAAAAAAGAAGAGGGAGGAGGAGCTCTGGACGTCGTGGACAAGAAGAAGAGAGAATAGAAAAATAAGGAAAGAGAGAGTACCATGGGGGAAGCAAAGGGATGGGCGTATCATTTGCGAAGGGAGAAAATAAAAAAAAAAAGGGAGCGGCGGCCTAATATTTTTAAAGCAAAGGGGGACGACAAGTGTGGGGGACCATTGTGCAAGGGCAGCACACGAAGCAATGACAATGCATAAAAAATGAGGGAATCTTCCTCCTCTAGGGAGAAGACTCACGACCCAGGCGGATGATAAGAGGAGACCATCATTTCTTCCGCCGATACCAGCCGTCGACATAAAAAAAAAACACTAATCTGCAGCACTACAAGGCGATCGGATCAGCCTTCGTCATTCGCCTCACTCATTGCCGACTACCATGTCTAGAGGCCATCCCCCTTGCCGCCACCGGTTCTGACACTCGAGACTTGTGGTCATCTGGACCTCGACGGTCATTCTCAGTCACCTCGAGTGGCTGACCGACAGCTCCGACGCCATCACCGTGTGTGAGCCGCCGAGCCCACTATCCGTCACCACCAGCGAACTCAAGGGATACCTTCTGCAACTTCTTCTCCCGCATGAAGTCGCGCGGCTAAACAAAACCGTCGACACCCGAGCCGCCCCTCCCAGCTTCCATCCAGACACCACCACGCCTCACCCGACCTTCCTGGCTTACCGTCGTGCCACCCACAGTCCACGAGCAGGAAGCCAACGTGGCTCGCGTCGCCGAACTCCGTCTCCGATCACCTCCAAACTCCGCTGGGGAGTGAGTCCGCCATGCTTGCACCAGACCCGCGGCCCGTCACTCCACCACCCCTCCAACCGCAGATCTGGAGCTGCGACGCCTACGAAGACCGAGAACCTCCCAACCATCATCCCGTAGCTCGAGCGAGTGATCCGAATATGTGCAGGATCGGAAGCTAGATGGAGTTTTCGTTAGGATGCAGCTCAAGACCGCCGCGGAAGCTTAACTCGTTGCCGTTGACACCATCTCCGTAGCTGAATGTGGTGGTAACGCGAGCTCGTTCGAGCTTTTTCGCTCAGGCTTGTCCACGGCCCGACGGTCATCGCCGTTGCAGCCCGTGGTTAAAGGCCACTCTAGTAAGCTTCCCTATCTTCATTAATAGTTGTTGCGTGCTTGGAGTTGGAAAGCCGAACAAGAAAATGAACAAAAATCAGCGACCAAGTTATTTGATGCACGCGAGCGTGGCAATGGATATTTCGGTAGGCTTCTGTGAGTCGGGGAGAAGATGATGCAAACTACAAATCCAAGAAATAATAAAAAATGAAAAGCTGAGGGCAGCCAAGGGAGGGGTGCTGCATTTTCTTTAGTGTTATGCACGTGGGTTTGTTTCAAGATTGGGTCAGCTAATGGAATTTTCTGTTTGGGCCTCTAATGGAAAGTATTGAAATAAATTGGGTCATGTTTAAATTTAAGTCAAATTGGCCTTTGCAAAAGAATGGGCCTTTCTCATTTTAGGTTTTATTTGGGCTTTTGGTTGGCATGTGGTTATGAAAGGAGTTGGGGTCCAAATCAGATCACTATTTTCGAAATTTAAAAAAAAATAAAAAAAATTATTATTATTAGAAAAATCCCCAAAAAAATAGAAAATCATAAAAAAAATTCAAAAAAATTCAAAAAATTCAGAAAAATTCTAAAAAATTCCGAAAAATAGGAAATGGCCACATTCAACTGGCCATGACCTATTCCGGGTCATTTGACCCCCGGTCTTTCCAGAAATGACGGTTTTGCCCTTCCGGCAAACTGTCTTCCAAAAGAAATTCTAAAAAATCCAGAAAAATCAAGAAATTCCAAAAAATTCTCAAAAATGGGAAATGACCACAATCAACTGGCCATGGAATATTTTGGGTAATTCGGTATCCAAACCTTCCAAAAATGACGATTTTGCCCTTCGGGCCTATCGTCCCCAAATCTTCCCATTTTACCCCTGGTCCGAAATCACATCTTTCCTAAGCCCTTATGGTTATACTAGGAAGCCATTGATTTGAAGTGATGTGCATTGATGTGATTTATTTATGTACTCGATTGCGCTTTCATTTAAATTGATTGTGATTGATAGGAACGGTCTTCCAATCTGCATGAAACCCTGAATTAAGCCCACCTCACCCAAAATTGCGCCTGCATGAACTCTTAACTAGGAAAATCACTCGCGTTAGGTACCGAAAGGGCGTTGGTAATGACACCAGCGTAACCAAGTCCCCGAACCCAAAATCTCTGGTTCCGCAGAATTGATCGATCTCTCCCAATCGGTCAGTAAGGTTTCCGGTCTACCCTCCAAGAAAGGCCGGTGGCGACTCCAAATGCATGCACAAGTTGGACATACCACCACGACCACACTGAAGGTCGAAAGCGATCGACTCTTACCGTCGAACCCATTAAAAGAAAACTCCCGCCGCGATTTGGTATGGGCCTGGGAGGGCCCGCGCCGATCCAAGGCTCGCGATCGGTAATCCATTAGCCGCGTCCGCTTTCGGACGGGTCGCGACAGCTGGCGACTCCGCTGGGGACATTTGTTCTAGAACCTATGGTTCTAGACCCCAAGTGGACTTATGCCGTAATTAAAACGCTGAGTGATATTTCTAACCCTGCAGGCGCTCTTGAAGGTGAGGTAAGTCCACTCATATTAGGTGTTATATGTTTTTGCAGATTGGAGGGATAAGGGGTGTAGTCCGTGATTAATATTGTCTTATGCAGGTTGGCGTAGGAATGAATGTTGTATGGATGATTTGAAGCGCTGATTGATAAACTGTTGCGCATGACTTGCATTGTGATAATCACGACACATGAACACACACCATCGCGCCTAAAACCCTGGGCGCCCTTTTTAGGAAAACAATAGAAGGAATTGAAAATGGAATCTCCGTGAGGAAAAACATGGGGTAATCTATTTTCTCAATTCCGCTCACTTCGAACTATGGATCGAGTCCCAATGCAACGATAGCTGTGCAATGGAATTGGCTCTTTCTAGAACTCGAGGTGGGAACCTTGACCTTAGGTGCCAAATCCTTTGATTTTTAGAAGTTTTATCCTCACTTGTCTCATGTGCATGTCTTTAGATAGTTGGTATGTCTAAAACCACCTAAAAAATAATAATAAAAAAATAAAAAAAATCGGTGACCTTGGAGTCACATCTCGAAGACTGGAACTGGGGCATCTCTAAGTATTCGGACCACATTCCTTTGATTCGTTTGGCATTTTTAATTCTCTTGTATAGGATTAATTTTGTTGAGATCCTCTCTATCTCGTCCCTTAGATTGATTGTATTAGGGATCTATTTGTATTGTATACATCTTGATAAGGCTCATTTATATCGAAAATGGGGGCAAATTCCTCAAACCCGTGGAGCATAGTGGAATTCGTCCCTTCAGTGCAAAATACATTTGGCCGCAGTGCCACACGTTTGGTAAAAGGACGTATCGTTCCTAGTTGATTTTCAATCAGATCGGGGGATAAGTTTTTCTTCATTTTTTTTTATCCCAGGTGATAAAAGAGACAATGCACCCAAAAGCTCATGCATTCAAATGACAAAACAAACGTCGCCCAGCTGGGGCAAATGCCTTCAAGCACGAATGGAGGAATTTGATAGATGTTGTTCATATCAATACACAACATCAGAACGGAATGCCAATCAAGAGTAAAGTCGTATCGTCCCAATTTATCTTGGATTTGGGAATGTCAATTGACACTTGTTATTTATCCTTGACAGGGACTCACCGTCAAGGAGAACAGATTTTCACAACCTGTGTAAACTCGCTGGGGCACACGACCAAGGGTAGGATGTATCATTCCAATTTTTATAAAAATTTTGGGACATACACTGACATATTTCTTCTTTATCTCCAGGGATCTCCAGCCACGGCGGTCAGGTAAGTATCCCTTTCCCCAATCCATTGAAAATGTTAAATAAAAAATAGAGAGAAAAAGAAAAGCTTTTAGAATCTGATGTCTAGAAAAGACATAGAATTCTAATTTTATTGACATTCATGTTTTAAAACAGGAGGTTGTCTGAACAGGAATAAAACATGCATGGTGCATCATAAGATTCCCATGAGGGGTAAATTTTGGAGAAAATGAAAAGAATTTTTCCAATAAAAGTTGTTCAGACTGTTTAAAAGGGTGTTTTCTCAGACGAGAGGCGAAGCCTAATCCAAACATGTCCAACACACACTTGAGAGATGAGTGGAGTGAGCAGATAACAAAATCTGGGTCTACGGGGGTAAGGACCATTTGCAGCGATTACATGGGTGGGGACGACGGAGGCATTCGTTTCATATTCCCCAAACACTACAGGTGACCGTTGATAACCGATTTGAACGGCGCTTTTCATTCTTAACCCTGTCAAGAACCACCCCACACCGGGGCAAAAAGGAAGTAAGTCCAGCGGCATCAGGAGAAAATGGTTAGAAATTTTCTTGCTCGGACTAACATCAATCTTTGTGTATTGTTTATATGGTAATCCAAGTGCCATAGGATGACGAGAAGCATTCATTTCTCTATCCCATACACCTTTACCCTTTGCACAGCCAAGTTGGGCCTACAACTTCATTTCATAAACCCGTTGGAGATCATTGCTCATTTCAAGACGGATGCACCATCACTTCGGAAACAGGAGTTCAAGACTTTGGGTTTGCAAAAAAAAAAAAAAAAAAATTCCTAAGTTAATGCTTAACCTTGTTAGACCTTTGATCATAGGTCTAACACGATCCCATGAAGATGAGAAAAAGTGGGATTTCCAAAAGTGAATGAGAAAAATCCATGGCATCGAGAAAAAGCAAAGTGCCTGGTAAAAGCAAGGTTGATGCTCGTGTAAGTTGTTTGATTGATCCGCAATGAAGCCGGATAGGAAAAGAAGAAATCCCTGAAGGAGCCAAATCCAAAAGGGTTGCTCCCCAAATGGTGCCGAGCGCAGAACAAAGACATAGAGAGAGTTATCGTTCTTTGAATGCAACAAGAGAGGCTCTCTAAAAGAGTTGATGCACACCTCAAAATCAGTTGCACACCTCAAAGACTAAAGATGCAGAAAGGAAAGGACAGGTGTCAAATCTGCAATGATCACCAATGTCAAACCCTTCAGGAATTCTGGGCCAAAAATAAGCCTTTTTCGGTCCCAGTCCCACCAATGTTACAACCCGGAAGCAGTCTTCTCTGACTACGACGCTTGGGTTAACATATAGCTTAGCTCGAAGAAGTACGAGCAAGACTATTTCTTTCTCATTTTGCAGGGTTCTTGACTTGTAAACCCGGAGCAGATGGTGAAAACTTTCGTTCAATGGCCTTGACTCAAAGTGAGTCCCCCTTGAAGACCAATATCCAAGTCCAACATTACGGTCCTGTGGAAGACCTCCCGACCGATCGAAATGTATGCGCTGCGAATGATCCTAAAACATAGGCACAGGTTAGTAGGAAGTTGAGCGCATTCCTTACAAAAGACCATTATCACAGAGCGGTGAGGAGCCCTCTTGGATGAGAAATTCTCCAATAGATGTTTTGAACAAACTCTTTTTGGAAATTTCAAATTGTTTGATCCAGATTTTCCACGCAAGGAATTTGTGATCACATTTGCAGGTTGCAAGAATGCTTTGGATAACCTCCAGCATCAAAACGCACATTTCATGATTAAAACTTAAGTCATACGGTTTTGTCAAATGGACAGCCGTGGTCTTCCCAAAGATTACTAACATTTTCTTGGTGAAAAAAAAAAATATTTCAGACTCAAACTTCTGCAGGATACCTGGAGAACCCGCGTCCCAGGACCTTTTTTTCAAAATCGAGCAGTCTCATCGGACGTGGAGAACCCTCGTCATGAGACCCCTTTCCAAAATTTAGGCAGTCTCATCGGACGTGGAGAACCCTCGTCATGAGACCCATTTTCAATGCCAAACAAGGTAGATACCGCCTGAAGGGTCAAACAAAGGTAGATACCGCCTGAAGGGTCAAACAAATGTAGATACCGCCTGAAGGGTCAAAACAAAGGTAGATACCGCCTGAAGGGTCAAATCATTGGTAGATACCGCCTGAAGGGTCAAACAAAGGTAGAAACCGCATGAAGGATCAACCAAAGGTAGAAACCGCCTGAAGGGTCATCTTAAGGTAGAAACTGCCTGAAGGGTCAAATCAAAGGTAGAAACCGCCTGAAGGGTCAACTTAAGGTAGATACCGCCTGAAGGGTCAATTCAAGGTAGATACCGCCTGAAGGGTCAAATCAAAGGTAGAAACCGCCTGAAGGGTCAACTTAAGGTAGATACCGCCTGAAGGGTCAATTCAAGGTAGATACCGCCATAAGGATCAAACTAAACTCAATGGTAGATACCGCCTGAAGGGTCGAATATGGTAGAAACCGCCATAAGGGTCAACTCATTAGTAAATACCGCCGTAAGGATCAACACAAAGGTCCGATCCACCATACCGATCAAAATCCTTGGCAAATCCCAAAGCGTGGGATGCGCCTTCCTTAGGTTCCTACCAGTTAGGAATCCCATAATGGTATGACCTACCATACAGGTCAGAGCTTAATCTCCCTAGGATTTTCTGAAACAAGTCCTAGATATCTTCTTGAAAGTTGTCGCAACCAGCAGCATCCGACAGGTGAGCTTCAGGTAAGTCTCTCTCATCCCGGCCCATGTTCAAGTTGTTGGAGTAAACCGATGATTAATTTGAACATTCATCAAAAGGCTTAAGTATCCAATGTCATAGCATTTCTTTTCCCAGTTGAGTCGGTTATGAATCAGGTGCCACCTTATCTTTGAGAGAAACCACTAACGAGATTCCTCTCAAAGAGGGGCAGCTGTTGACACCTGATTTTTGACCATTTATTATTGTGATTTTTATTTTTATTTTTAAAAATTAATTAAAAATAGCAAAAAAATCATAAAATTGTAAAATCAACTTTGGGAGCCTTGGCCTAGCCTCAAGAGCCAATTTGGAAGAAAAAAAATATTTTTCGTAATTTTTAATAATTTTTTTGAATTATTAAAAATAACAAAAAAAATCAGAAAAATACTATTCATGGTCAGAAAAATGCACAAAAATATTCAATAATTTTATTTTAATTTCCTATTCGAGTGTGTCACTTTAAATCTTGAAAATACGGCTTGGGTCACTATGTTCCTTCACAAACATAAACCCGAATCGAAAAAAAAATTAAAAATTAAAAAAATAATAATTATCATATTATGTCTTTTAATTTGTAATTTTTGTAATTTTGAAGTCTCGACATCCGATTTGATTGCCCTACGTTGAAATATGATTAAATTGTTCACACAATGGAGGGAATGTACGCGTGGTTCTTATTTTTATTTTTATTTTTATTTTATTTTATTTTATTTTATTTTATGTTTTAGTTGTGGACGTTGGAGATGTCATTTTGGACGGATGATGGATAGTGAAGTGGAGTGGGAGAATAAAGAAAGTTGGGTGGAAGAATAAAGAAGTAAAAAAGAAAAGAGAGGGAATGGGTGGAAGAGTAAAGAAATGAAAAGAAAAGAGGGGAATGAAAAAAAAAAAAAAAAGAAGAGGGAGGAGGAGCTCTGGACGTCGTGGACAAGAAGAAGAGAGAATAGAAAAATAAGGAAAGAGAGAGTACCATGGGGGAAGCAAAGGGATGGGCGTATCATTTGCGAAGGGAGAAAATAAAAAAAAAAAGGGAGCGGCGGCCTAATATTTTTAAAGCAAAGGGGGACGACAAGTGTGGGGGACCATTGTGCAAGGGCAGCACACGAAGCAATGACAATGCATAAAAAATGAGGGAATCTTCCTCCTCTAGGGAGAAGACTCACGACCCAGGCGGATGATAAGAGGAGACCATCATTTCTTCCGCCGATACCAGCCGTCGACATAAAAAAAAAAACACTAATCAGCAGCACTACAAGGTGATCGGATCAGCCTTCGTCATTCGCCTCACTCATTGCCGACTACCATGTCTAGAGGCCATCCCCCTTGCCGCCACCGGTTCTGACACTCGAGACTTGTGGTCATCTGGACCTCGACGGTCATTCTCAGTCACCTCGAGTGGCTGACCGACAGCTCCGACGCCATCACCGTGTGTGAGCCGCCGAGCCCACTATCCGTCACCACCAGCGAACTCAAGGGATACCTTCTGCAACTTCTTCTCCCGCATGAAGTCGCGCGGCTAAACAAAACCGTCGACACCCGAGCCGCCCCTCCCAACTTCCATCCAGACACCACCACGCCTCACCCGACCTTCCTGGCTTACCGTCGTGCCACCCACAGTCCACGAGCAGGAAGCCAACGTGGCTCGCGTCGCCGAACTCCGTCTCCGATCACCTCCAAACTCCGCTGGGGAGTGAGTCCGCCATGCTTGCACCAGACCCGCGGCCCGTCACTCCACCACCCCTCCAACCGCAGATCTGGAGCTGCGACGCCTACGAAGACCGAGAACCTCCCAACCATCATCCCGTAGCTCGAGCGAGTGATCCGAATATGTGCAGGATCGGAAGCTAGATGGAGTTTTCGTTAAGATGCAGCTCAAGACCGCCGCGGAAGCTTAACTCGTTGCCGTTGACACCATCTCCGTAGCTGAATGTGGTGGTAACGCGAGCTCGTTCGAGCTTTTTCGCTCAGGCTTGTCCACGGCCCGACGGTCATCGCCGTTGCAGCCCGTGGTTAAAGGCCACTCTGGTAAGCTTCCCTATCTTCATTAATAGTTGTTGCGTGCTTGGAGTTGGAAAGCCGAACAAGAAAATGAACAAAAATCAGCGACCAAGTTATTTGATGCACGCGAGCGTGGCAATGGATATTTCGGTAGGCTTCTGTGAGTTGGGGAGAAGATGATGCAAACTACAAATCCAAGAAATAATAAAAAATGAAAAGCTGAGGGCAGCCAAGGGAGGGGTGCTGCATTTTCTTTAGTGTTATGCACGTGGGTTTGTTTCAAGATTGGGTCAGCTAATGGAATTTTCTGTTTGGGCCTCTAATGGAAAGTATTGAAATAAATTGGGTCATGTTTAAATTTAAGTCAAATTGGCCTTTGCAAAAGAATGGGCCTTTCTCATTTTAGGTTTTATTTGGGCTTTTAGTTGGCATGTGGTTATGAAAGGAGTTGGGGTCCAAATCAGATCACTATTTTCGAAATTTAAAAAAAAAATAAAAAAATTATTATTATTAGAAAAATCCCCAAAAAAATAGAAAATCATAAAAAAAATTCAAAAAAATTCGAAAAATTCAGAAAAATTCTAAAAAATTCCGAAAAATAGGAAATGGCCACATTCAACTGGCCATGACCTATTCCGGGTCATTTGACCCCCGGTCTTTCCAGAAATGACGGTTTTGCCCTTCCGGCAAACTGTCTTCCAAAAAAAATTCTAAAAAATCCAGAAAAATCAAGAAATTCCAAAAAATTCTCAAAAATGGGAAATGACCACAATCAACTGGCCATGGAATATTTTGGGTAATTCGGTATCTAAACCTTCCAAAAATGACGATTTTGCCCTTCGGGCCTATCGTCCCCAAATCTTCCCATTTTACCCCTGGTCCGAAATCACATCTTTCCTAAGCCCTTATGGTTATACTAGGAAGCCATTGATTTGAAGTGATGTGCATTGATGTGATTTATTTATGTACTCGATTGCGCTTTCATTTAAATTGATTGTGATTGATAGGAACGGTCTTCCAATCTGCATGAAACCCTGAATTAAGCCCACCTCACCCAAAATTGCGCCTGCATGAACTCTTAACTAGGAAAATCACTCGCGTTAGGTACCGAAAGGGCGTTGGTAATGACACCAGCGTAACCAAGTCCCCGAACCCAAAATCTCTGGTTCCGCAGAATTGATCGATCTCTCCCAATCGGTCAGTAAGGTTTCCGGTCTACCCTCCAAGAAAGGCCGGTGGCGACTCCAAATGCATGCACAAGTTGGACATACCACCACGACCACACTGAAGGTCGAAAGCGATCGACTCTTACCGTCGAACCCATTAAAAGAAAACTCCCGCCGCGATTTGGTATGGGCCTGGGAGGGCCCGCGCCGATCCAAGGCTCGCGATCGGTAATCCATTAGCCGCGTCCGCTTTCGGACGGGTCGCGACACTAGCCAAGAAAGGTTTTTGCTTTCGGATCTACGCGACTCCTTTTTCGCCTGTGTCAACAGATTGACTACACATCATTCTCACAGCCCGACGCTTTATATTTGATTGACCTGAATGCCTCGTGAGAAATAGATTTGTAGTTGCTCGAAACTTAAAGATTGCCCCTGATTTTGCGGTCATTGCGTTTGGGGCCGCTAGTAATCTTTCACTTTCGAGCTCGATCACATTCTGCTAGTAACTCATGCTATCAATTCTGCCTTCACGCGTCGGGGCTGATTTTACCTTGAACTTAATAACAAGGAATTACCGTATACACACGAGATGACGTTTGCGAAAAACATTATGCAGAATCAACTCTAGCTATTGAAGAAACAAACGCATGCACCGATGAGAACTTTACAATAGGAGATACATCCTTCTCGCGTACATCCCCTTCTTTCTTTGGGCATGTCCAATGACTAACCAGTCTGGCCTCAGCTTAGGTGTGCCATTACCAACTGCAGATCATGGTTGCCAACCTTTAATAGCTTCCAACTGATCGAACCAGGTATCAAGTCCTTCATCGAAGAAATCACCCGACCCCTCGAACGATTGATGTGTAGGTTGAGCTGCATCGCCCGACGGGTTCTTCAAACTGGAACCTCCATCTTTGTCTGGGATTATAAGAGGAGATTTGATCGATTGGCTACCACAAGCATCTCCCACTTGGGGATTAGGGAAATAATAATGCTCCAAGCATTCTCCCATTGGATCATCTGAAGCCACATGCTCTGATTGGGCAAACCCTTGAGCACTGGGCGTGGTGGGCTGATCTGCGACAGGATGAACACTGACTAGCTGCTGCTCGGACGGAGGAGTGCTTACTCGTTGCACTTGTGATGCGTGTTCTTGAGGAATATTGAAATGACTCGCGAGGATATCCTGATCAAATCCCCAATAGTCGTCCAGATTCGACCGGGCCTCATTTGTCATAAGGGTGCTGGGTTTGCAGCCGAGTCTATTGCTCGGATTCAGTTCTGCATAACGCTGCCCTAACGCCCTTCTGTAGCAACCAAGGTGATTCGCGACTAATTGCTTGGTAAGTCCCGGTACGTTCATGACCCTAAGTATGCTTGTCGGACCTATGAAGTCAAGTCCTATCTGTCGAACTGCGTCCAAGAACTTGAGATGAAGCTCCGGGGGCCAAGTGAATTTCTTCTTCTCGTCGTCCAGAGTGGCGTAGATAGCCTGCCGACTAACCTCTAACTCCTCTTGAACCGTATCTGATCTTACCGGAAGCTGTTGTGGAGGAGATTCATGGGCTTCGATGAGGTGACTCCGATCATAACAACACGTATCTTCTTCCTCCGAAGACACTGGTATAATTTCTGTAGGAACGATCTGCTCATGCGCGCCATTAGCAGGATCTGATTGTACCGGAGATGGCTCAAGGGAGCAGGGGGATAAATGAGCACCTTCCATCTTCGTAGAAGGCTTACCGGGGAACAATTTACTGAGGGAGGTAGGGCCACCGCAGTCAGGGCAGGTAATAGTACTGAGGATTTTCTCATACCACATGTTTTCCATTTGAAGGTTTTGGTTCTGCTCTTTTAGGGCCGTGATCTCCTTACGCCTGTGTTGGACACCTAGTCTGAAACGTCTATTCTGAAACCAAAAATGGATTCTCATAGGATTCATTCCCAGCTTCCGGCCCAATTCAATCTTTTGTTCCTCGCCTGGGCAAGGGCATTCATCAAAGAAAGCTTCAAGCTCCTGGATTTCTTTCCGAGCGTAGCGCTGACGACTTTTTCTTTTCCGGGGTTGAGCGTCGTGGCCACTGCCGTCGTCACCACTGCGATCCTGATGTTCGTCACGGGCAATGTTGAGTTCCATGGCTTTGATGTCGAATTTGATTCTAGAGAATTTGAGGTCTTTCAACGAACTCGTCACTCGGGGTTCTCTGTTCTCTTTTGTATACTCGCTCTTTCGATTTGTTGCCTCCTTTTCCTCGAAAGCTAGGTCTGTTCAGCGTTCTGTTTTTGAAACGACGGAACTGTTTGCCTCTTGCTCAGCTTTCCGACACGACGGGGTAACCAAATCCTTCCGCGGCTTCTTCGATAGTAGCGCTCGCCTTTCACTTTTCCTCAATAGTCATGCCTGTTCAGCACTGTCTTCTCTTTTTAAGTGGCAGAGCTGTTCACTCGCCGCCCAGCTTTATGCGTGATGGAACAACACAATCCTTTCGCGGCTTCTTCGATAGCTGCGCTCGCCTTTCACTTTTCCTCAATAGTCATGCTTGTTCAGCACTGTCTTCTCTTTTTAAGTGGCAAAGCTGTTCACTCGCCGCCCAGCTTTATGCGTGATGGAACAACACAATCCTTTCGCGGCTTCTTCGATAGCTGCGCTCGCCTCCCTCCCAGCTTTAATAATGGCGAGACCGAATTTGTCAGGCCTGAAATTGCGGACCAGGACATGTCTGATGATTCACGGGAGGAGCAGCCCTCGCTTTACATTAACCCGGCTCCACAAGCATTATTGCTGCAACTTTTCTCCACTCTCGAGACGCTATAAAATGCGGAGTTGGTGTTTGGGGGATTAATGCTCTCATATAATTTGCTTCCATCTTCAAATCGCTCCATTACGCACCTCTCCGTCGAAAATGGCCTCTTCCCATGTTCCCACTTTCCCAGCCGAAGCTTTGGCTCGATGGGAAGAGTTCTATAACCTCTTGGGTCGAGGCTACGCTCACATAGCTCATCATCCCGAAACCGAGGATGAAATCCGAGTCATGTTCGGGGACCTGGACATCACCTCCCTCGAGGGTACTGCGCTGGGGAGGGAATACAGAATTTTTCCAACGCTCTTTACAAACTCTTTGGAGGTCTACCGCGCTGCTCACCGGGGGCTTACCGTGGCTCGTGTCCTACGAGCCCGTTATGAGGATCAGTCCGACCGCCTAGCGTTGGCTGACTACCTGGCCGATAGTCACAAAAAGGCTGTTGAGTTCGCCAAAGAGCGGGTTTCGACATTGCTACGCGAGAGGAGGAATCTGGTGGAGGACTTAGCCCTATCTCTGGCTACCTATGAGCGCGATCGACGTAACGCCCTGCTAAGGAACCGAAGCGAGTGGCTGGAAGAAAGGCTCAACGGCGTAAATGAGGATATAACTCGTGAGAATGGACTTGTTCGGGACTTGGAAGCAGTCGCCGAAGATCACGAGACTCATGTTGTTGCAGTCAATGATGAACGCAAACGCCTTCACCTCAGGCTTGCGGACCATGATACGCGGAGTGGTGCGTATAAACAAAGCATCCATAACCTGGAGGGCCAGCTGAGCTCCTTCGTGTCGTTGATTAGGGCTCACTTCTGCTTTACTTTTCCACCCCAATGAATTGTATAATCTGGTTTGGGCAAGAATGAATGAAAGCCCCCGTGTTTGTTTTAGCTTTTATATGATCCATTTCTTCGAGCATCCGTACATCTTAGACTTGGATGAGCTGATCCATAATAAGTCGAGTAGATGTGTTCTGATTTTCTAACTCGCTCATGATCAGATGAAAGAATAGCCTCAGACTTATCCAGGAAAAGATTTTTCTTTATTACCTATTTTTTACCTGCAAGTGAAACGACCGAATCAGAAGGAATAATTTGAAAAAGAAAGCATAAACCCCTTTCAATCTTATGCTTGCTCGTGATTAATAAAGACAAAAACTTTTACAAGGATAATCTTGTGCGAAAAGTTTTTATCAATATTCCTCGAAGGAAAGCATACTATTGAAAGGAATGTAATTCACGATAATCGCTTTTGACCAACGACGCGTTTTAAATTTAATTGAAGATACGGCATCCAAATCAAAGCCGTTTTGTTAAGAACGAGGGCAATTTGGACATCTATCTCGTCATTAAATTCGAAACAATGCCGGTACTCTTGATCAATTATCGTGGATTACCAGTGGCGTAACACATGTATGAACCGATTCAAGTGTATAATTCCTTCTAGCGAAATTGGGGTTGGATTACCCTATACGACCAAAAGGTCGTGCAAGACTTCCAATTTTAATTTCCTCTAAAGGAATTATAAACTTGACTTGGGAGTATTCGGATGATTAGAGAAAATGCCACTATCACATTCCCATGACCCGTCAAAAGAAATACAACCAAGCTCCATCTGAATGTATACACCAATAGATCCCTAATACAATCACTCTAAGGGGTGAGATAGAGAAAACTTCGATAAAAATAAACCCTATACAAGAGGACTAGTAATGGAAAAATGAAACAAAGGAATGTGATCCTAACGCTTAAGGATGCCCCAGTTTCGATCTGTGTCTTCAGGATCATTTGCCCCAACTCTTCATCTTCATTGGATGATACCTCAATAATGTACCTCAATAATGTCCATAGTATGCTCCTTTACCGTACACCCGGTGTTCGTCGTGGGATACCACCCTCCTCGTCTTCTATCAAGGACGTTGGGGACAAACACACATATCTATCCTAGAAACGACATTTAATCTAATCACCCGAATCCAATGAATGAAATGTCTATACTTATATGAACAGTGATAGATTTGGGGGGATAGAGAGTCTTACCAACCCAACTCGTCGACTTATGTGCGGTTTTAGGTGTACCAACCGCCCAAAGACATGCGCATGAGACAAGTGATGGTAAACTTCTAAAAATCAGAGGGTTTGTCACCTAAGGTTAAGGTTCTCACCTCGAGTTCTAGAAAGAGCCGATTCCATTGCACAGCTATCGTTGCATTGGGACTCGATCCATAGTTCGAAGCGAGCGGAATTGAAAAGTGGATTACCCCGTGTTTTTCCTCACGGAGATTCCATTTTCAATTCCTTCTATTGTGTTCCTAAAGGCGGCGCCCGGGGTTTTAGGCGAGGTTGTGTGTGTCCACGTGGTATGTCCAACTTGTGCATGCATTTGGAGTCGCCACCGGCCTTTCTTGGAGGGTAGACCGGAAACCTTATTGACCGATTGGGAGAGATCGATCAATTCTGCAGAACCAGAGATTTTGAGTTCGGGGACTTGGTTACGCTGGTGTCATTACCAACGCCCTTTCGGTACCTAACGCGAGTGATTTTCCTAGCCAAGAGTTCATGCATGCGCAATTTTAGGCGAGGTAGGCTTAATTTAGGATTTCATGCAGATTGGAAGACTGTTCCTATCAATCACAATCAATTTAAATGAAAGCGCAATCAAGTACATAAATAAATCACTTCAGTGCACATCAATTCAGATCAATGGCTTCCTAGCATAACCATAAAGGCTTAAAGAAGGTGTGACTTCAGACCAAGGGTAAAATGGGGAGATTTGGGGACGATTAGCCCGAAGGGTAACATCGTCATTTTTGGAAGGTTTGGATACCGAATTACCCAAAATACTCCATAGCCAGTTGATTGTGGCCATTTCCTATTTTTGGGATTTTTTTGGAATTTTAGAAACCGACTTACCATTCGAATGGTAAAATCATCATTTTCTAAAAGTGTGAATGAAATGTGGAAATCTTAGACATAAGGTTTAACCACCTATCTGGCCCATCGCCAAATTCTAAGCAATTTCCACAATTCATCAGAATATCAAAGACGATTTACCCTTTGAGGGGTGAAATCGCCATTTTGGATTAAATGGGAGAAAATCATTTTTTTGTCATTTTCAGCCTTGGAAAATTTTTTAGAATTTTTTTAGGAATTTTCTGCAATTTTTCTCAATTGTTTTGAATTTTTCTTTAGTTTTTTAATTTTTTAGCATTTTCTGATCGATTTTTTTTTTAATATTTTCGAAAAATATTTTAATAAAAAGCATGTCTTTGACAATAGATAACACTCAACCAGATAAATAAGCTAACCACTAGACTGAAACAAATACATGCAAATCAAATCTATAAAGGCAATATTTTAGAAAAATAATTCTGATATACGGATCGGGTACGTAAAACATACCGGATTGGACACCGGTATTCAGACGCCGAGCCTCCCCAGCGGGTGACCGTCTCCGCGCATCATTTCTTTCCCGTCAGAATTTCTTATAACAACACCATCCACTACCGGTGACTTTCTTGTCTCAGCATGCGCATATTCAGGGCCAACCTTGACATATGTTCCTCCTTCCTAAACAACTCCTTCATGCCACCACCAGCTGAACTAGGGTAATATATCATTATACTATGATTATCACCATCGACAGGCTTTTCCACAAATGGCTCCCAAAAGCGATTGCCATGAACCTCCACGAAACCCTCTTTTTCAATAAAATAATCCAATCTTTGATTGAGCACTTCCCGATTCACAAGAGCATATCTTGGAACTGGAACTCCAAAAACTTTTTTTTTTTTAAAACCGCTCGTACACCTCCCTCCGATCATGAAGAAGGTGTTGCTGTTTTAGCTCATTTACCAGAAAAGGCTTCCTTAAAGCAGCATAAGCCTAAGCTTTTCCAAGGGGATATCCAGTTGAGTAAAAGGGAATTAAGCAATCACACAGTGGCCAGCTCTCCACTGGATATTCCAGAATCACCTTGTCTCCAAATATGACGATCTCGAATTCACCAAACGCCCGAAGCCGCTCCGGTATCTGTACCATCGGCACTGAGAACACCTTCTTCTCCATGACGCAGACTCCAATCCATATCTTCCTCTCCATCTCGCTCTCAAACTAACTCAGCTTTGGCCTCGGGAACTCGCGGATCGCTTCTAAATCTCACCCCCTCACTCTGGTCCCTGTCGAAACAACAAAACTCGTAGGAATTCAAATCTCGGCGATCGAATCATTCTCAAGCAGTGAAGTGAGTTGAAGATCGAGGATGGAGAAGAAGATGGCGGTCCATCCACCGCTCAGCTTCGGCTTGTCTCAGGCCCCTCTCTTCATCTTTGGCCGCCGCGACCTCTTTCTCGCCCGTCACTTCGGCGTCCTCTCCCGGAGCTTGCTTGGGCTTTCCAATCAGTCCGTTTCAGCTCCTCCCCCTAAAAACCTTCCTTTCGATTGCAGGCCCCCTTTCGGAACGAGCATGGGGAGCACACGATGCTTCAGTGAAGATGTTACTCACATGCCCGACTTTAAAGATCCTTGTGTTTTGAATGCATTCAAGGATCTGATGGCTGCTAGCTGGGATGAGATTCCTAATAGCATTGTGCATGATGTGGAAAGAGCATTGTCCAAGAATACTGATGATAAGGCTGGTCAAGAGGTCTTGGCCAACGTTTACCGTGCAGCTGAAGCAGTTGAGGAATTCACTGGGGTGCTTACGTCATTGAAAATGGAACTTGATGACAGTATTGGATTGAGCGGAGAGGATGTAAAGCCCTTGTCAGATGAGCATGCCAGTGCCCTTCGAAAAATTTATGAATGGTATACGGCCTATCTGGATGCATTTGGACTTGATGAGGCTTATTTAAGGAAGAAAGTAGAGACAGAGTTGGGAACCAAGATGATTCACTTAAAGATGAGATGTGGAGGGCTCGGCTCTGAAATGGGAAATGGGACTGAGGCGTCGGGGTGAGGTGGTGGTGCGAAGGAGAGGCGGAGATGCGGCGGCCGACGGTCTGGTGTTCGTCAGATGAAGCTGTTTCGCCCTGCCCCAACAAGAAGAGAAGTTGCAGAATATATAGAAAAGAAGGAGGAGGAGGCCCTGAAGAAGGAGCCCGAGAAGAGGAAGAAGAAGACCAGCCAGCGGGGCCCAGGTGTCGAGGAAAACAAAAAAAAGAAAAGAGAGGGAGCGGCTGTGTGGGAAAGAAGAACAAAGAATAATAATGAAAAGGAAAGAGAGGGAAAAAAAATAAAAAAATGAAAAGGAGAGATAAAATTATTAATTAAACATACACTTTTTCTTTTGCTTTTTCTTTTAAATGATGAGGTTTCACTCGTTTTCTTTTTAATTATTGCTAATATTTTTGTCAAGTTCAATTTTATGATGATCAGAGAACACCTAAAATCAAACCTGAATTTTACTATTTATGAGGTCAGAAAATGGATAAAATAAAAATAAAAATACCGACTATTTTTATATATTTTTGTGACCTCAAATATTATTTTTCTTGATTTTCTTCTTTTATTTTTCTTTTTTTCTTCTTTTTTTTTTAAAAAAAAAATATTAAAAAAATGAAATTTATGAAAATTATTTTTTTGGTCAAAATGGTTCATTTAGCTTGGCCAATGTCACCAAAATTGATTTTTCAATTTTTCAACTTTTTATAGATTTTCTATGATTTTTTTTTAAAAAAAAAATAAAAAATAAAAAATAAAAAATAATAAAAAGCAAAAAAGGTTGATCAAAATTTAGGTGTCAACAATGCTTCATGACATCTGCATATTTATACATTTAAAGTAATTTCTGGCGATTGACCTTTTAAAATCATTCGCATATTTTAGACTTGATGGGAAAGAATGATATTCAAGTGTTCAAGATCCCCCGAGCTGAGCTCCAATCATGGTGGGATGGCATGGGCGAAGCCAGCCAGAAGTATGCGGAGTCACGACTAGGATACCTGTTGGACCTACTGAAGATTGAGTGCCCACCTGCCTTTATTCAAGCCATGGCGCTCTACTGGGATCCTACCACCGCTACATTTTGCATGGAAGGATTAGAGATCACTCCCACTATCGAGGAATACAGCGCTGTCATCGGAGTTGAATTCACCCCTATGCTCGTCCGACCCCCTATAGGACTTGAACCCCTAAGTCAGGTGGCTGAATTCCTTGACACAAACCTAAATGAAGTCAAAGTAGATGCGAAAAGCAATTCTGGAAGAGTTTCCCTGTCCTTCCTTATAGACCGATTTTCCCGCCTTCCTGCTTCTAAAGGAACCAAATCTGGTAGAGCCTTTATCTTGGCATTCTTTAGCTTTGTGCTATTCCCAATCTCAACTGTCACCTTCGACCCTATCATGGCTATAGTAGCTAGGCAAGTCTGTTGTGGGTGGGATTACTCAAACATCCTCCTTGCCGAAACCTTCCTCTCCCTAAATCGTTTCAAGAAAAGCAAAAAGGGAATCTTTAGAGCTTCTAGTGATCTGTTGTATCTGTGGTTCACATCCCATATCAGACAATTCCACATCCGCATGGGTTTCACTGAAATCAGCCCCAATGCACACTGTCGCGACCCGTCCGAAAGCGGACGCGGCTAATGGATTACCGATCGCGGGTCTTGGATCGGTGCGGGCCCTCCCAGGCCCATACCAAATCGCGGCGGGAGTATTTTTCAGAAGGATTCGACGATAAGAGTCGATCGCTTTCGACCTTAGTGTGGTCGTGGTGGCATGTGCAACTTGTACATGCATTTGGAGTCGCCACCGGTCTTTCTTGGAGGGTAGACCGAAAACCTTACTGATCGATTGGGAGAGATCGATCAGTTCTACGGAACCAGAGTTTTTGGGTTCGGGGACTTGGTTACGCTGGTGTCGTTACCAACGCCCTTTCGGTACCTAACGCGAGTGATTTTCCTAACTAGGATTTCATGCAGGCGCAATTTTGGGTGAGGTAAGTCTGACTTTGCACATTAACCAGTTTAACATGCTCACGTAATCATAATAAATAAATAGATGTCAATCACATAAACATCTATCCTACGTGGTGATCATGGAATTATGATTTAATGGGTCTCGAGCCAATGAGACCACATTTAATCATTTTAATATTTTAATAACGGAGAGCCGCTCTTCGCTTCTTCTTGGTTTCTTGAACTCTTCAAGAATTGGGCCCCAAAGAGCTCGCCGACTTAAAAGGCTCCCCCACGTAATCCTCGTAGCATTTACATCAACAATCGACTATGCTAAAAATAAAGATTACATGAAAAATAAAAGGAGTACGCAGCCTCCATTTAATAATTACAACCCCAAATATATAAATAATCATCATACATTCATATATACATCAATCACATTGATTAGGGATTTTTCCATGATCACCACCCTTTCACGTAAGTAATAAATTAACAATTTAAAACTTAGGAAGGCACAATAAAAATTCTACGTTGAATCGTATTCAGAATTTTTACGTAAAATAAGATAGCCATAAATTTTCGATTCAAAATTGATTTAGTCTCAATTTTTGCTACGTTGATTAATTTATCATATAAAATAATCAACCTCCATTAGCCATGTAAGACGAACAATTCGTTAATACATATTGGCCATAGTATTGCAAAAATTGCAAAAAATCAATTAAATGCACGAAAACACCTAAGGATCGGCTCTGATACCACTGTTGGGATCCACGTAACACGTAGCGGAAATAAATAACAACCCATACATGTATCTCCAGAGGCGTACTTCGTGCATTTCAATCGAAAAAAATCACAAAGCCTCAAAGGGAGTAAATAGATTACCTCTCGTAGCGTGCTTGAACGGAGGTGTCGGTTCGATGTTCTTCGATCTCAGCCTCCACAAGTGTTAGGCATCTAGTTCAAACGCACCACCAATTGACGAACGGGGAGACGACTAATAACTCCACAACAATTGTGCTAGCAATATGCGGAATCAATATTCCGAACTTAGTATATTTTGCTCACTCAAGATTATGAGAATATAGAGAGTGTTTGTGTTCTTCTCTCTAAGCTCTCAAAAATTTGCACACTCTACAAAATGTCTCCCCCTCGACCTCAAAACTCTTGCCATCCTTTTATAGCCAAAAATACCTTCTAATAAATTGTATTTAAAAATAGCACTAACAATTATAAATTCTATCTAAAAATAGCACTCACAAATAAATGACATTTAAAAATAGCACTAACAATAGCACTCACAATTTATAATACAAAAATGCTATTTAAAAATAGCACTAACAATAGCACTCACAATTTATAATATAAAAATGCTATTTAAAAATAGCACTAACAATTATAAATTCTATCTAAAAATAGCACTAACAATAGCACTCACAATTTATAATACAAAAATGCTATTTAAAAATAGCACTAACAATAGCACTCACAATTTATAATATAAAAATGCTATTTAAAAATAGCACTAACAATTATAAATTCTATCTAATAATAGCACTCACAATTTATGATAAATAAATGCCATTTAAAAATAGCACTAACAATAGCACTCACAATTTATGATAAATAAATGTCATTTAAAAATAGCACTAACAATAGCACTCACAATTTATAATACAAAAATGCTATTTAAAAATAGCACTAGCAATAGCACTCACAATACAAAAATGCTAAAAAAAGGCACTAACAAAGGTGTTAAAAATAATAACCATTATTATTATTACAAGAGTTAAAGAGGTTACCAAACAGTACAAATATGCATAACGTATAAATACGTATGACGTATAAATACGTAGAGCATACGTATACATCCGTGAAACCGGGGACTAATTGAAAGAAAAATGTGCAATTAAGCCCTTTTGGTAAAAATTGATTAAATTGGAGGGCAAATTGACCTAATTGCACTTTAAGACTTTAGAATCCAATGTCATAGCTTATAAAAAGTGAGAATTGAAAACTAAAAGACTCGAAAATGATTTTTTTTAGGCTCGGTTCGGGTTTATGTTTGTGAAGGAACATATTGACCCGAGCCGAATTTTTGAGATTTAAAGTGACACACTTGAAGAGGAAATTAAAACAAAATTATCGAATATTTTTGGGTATTTTTCTGACCACGAATGGTATTTTTCTGATTTTTTGGGTATTTTTATAATTAAATAAACTCGAAAAATATTAAAAATACCGAGAACTATTTTTTGTTCAAAATTGGTTCCTAAGGTTAAACCAAGGCTTCCAAAGTTGATTTTGTGATTTTATGACCTTTTTTGATATTTTTAATTAATTTTAAAGAATAAAAATCACAATAATAAATGGTAAAAAAAATCAGGTGTCAACAGCTGCCCCTCTTTGAGAGGAATCTCGTTAGAGGTTTCTCTCAAAGATAAGGTGGCACCTGATTCCTAACCGACTCAACTGGGAAAATAAGAGAAGAAATGTTATGACATCGGATCCTTAAGCCTATTTATAAAAGCTCAAATCAATCCCCGGTTTGCTCTAACAATTTGAACATGGGCCGGAGTGAGAGAGGCTTACCTGAAGCTCACCTGTCGGATGCTGCCGGTTGCGACGACTTTCAAGAAGATGCCTAGGACTCGTCATTCAGAATATCCTAGGGAGATTAAGTTCTGACCTGTATGGTAGGTCATACCATGATGGGATTCCTAACTTGTAGGAACCTAAGGAAGGCGCATCCCACGCTTTGGGATTTGCCAAGGATTTTGATCCGTATGGTGGATCAGACCTTTGTGTTGATCCTTACTGCGATATTTATCAATGAGTTGACCCTTATGGCGGTTTCTACCAATGAATTGACCCTTATGGCGGTTTCTACCATACGTGACCCTTCAGGCGGTTTCTACCATTAATGTGATCCCTCAGGCGGTTTCTACCTTGGTTTGACCCTTCAGGCGGTTTCTACCTTGTGTTGACCCTTCAGGCGGTATCTACCATGTGTTGACCCTTCAGGCGGTATCTACCTTGTGTTGACCCTTCAAGCGGTATCTACCTTTGATTTTGACCCTTCAGGCGGTATCTACCTTTGATTTTGACCCTTCAGGCGGTATCTACCTTTGATTTGACCCTTCAGGCGGTATTTACCATATTTTGACCCTTCAGGCGGTATCTACCTTGGTTTGACCCTTCAGGCGGTTTCTACCTTGAGTTGACCCTTCAGGCGGTTTCTACCTTTGATTTGACCCTTCAGGCGGTTTCTACCTTGTGTTGACCCTTCAGGCGGTATCTACCATCAGTTTTGACTTTGAAAAGGGGTCTCATGACGAGGGTTCTCCACGTCTGATGAGACTGCCTAAATGAAAAGGGGTCTCATGACGAGGGTTCTCCACGTCCGATGAGATTTCCTGAATTTTGAAAAGGGGTCTCATGACGAGGGTTCTCCACGTCCAATGAGACTGTCTGATTTTGAAAAGGATTTTTTTTTTAAGGGTTTCTCTTCCCCAAGAAAATATTGGTAATCTTTGAGAAGACAGCAATTGTCCAATTGACAAAATTTTATGACTTAAGCTTTAGTCATGAGATGTGCATTTTGATGCTGGAGGTTATCCAAAACATTCTTGCAACATGCAAATGTGATCACAAATCCCTTGTATGGAAAATCTGGATCAACAGTTTGAAAATTTCCAAAAAGAGTTTGCTCAAAACATCAATTGGAATATTTCTCGACAAGGAGGCCATCTCACCTGTTTTGAGGTGATGATTTTTAGGGGATGCACTCAATTCCCTACTGACCTGTGCCTAGGTTTTAGGCTCATTCGCAGCGCATACATTTTGATCGGTCGGGAGGTCTTCCACGGGACCGTAATGTTGGGCTTGGATATTGGTTTTCAAGGGGGACCCGCTTTGGAGTCGAGGCCATCGAATGAAAATCTTCACCATCTGCTCCGGGTTTACAAGTCAAGAACCCTGCAAAATGAGAAAGAAAGAGTCTTGCTCGTACTTCTTCGAGCTAAGCTATATGTTAACCCAAGTGTCTTAGTCAGAGAAGACTGTTTCAGGGTTGTAACATTGGTAGGATTGGGGACCGAAAAAGGCTTGTTTTTGGCCCAGAAATCACGAAGGATTTGACATTGGTGATCATTGCCAATTTGTCACATGTCTTTTCCATTCTGCATCTTCCATTTTTGAGGTGTGCAACCGCTTTTGAGGTGTGCACAAGTCCTTTAGAGAACGTCTCTTGTGGTATTAAGAGATTGACAATTCTGTCCGTGTTTTTGCACCACGGCTGACATCATTTGGGGAGCAGTCTTCTTGATCTGACTCCTTTATGGGTTTTTCTCTCTTCCCAACTAGGCTTTATTGGGGATCAATCAAACAGTTTTCACGAGCATCGGCCTTGCTTTTACCAGGCACTTTGCTTTTTCTTGATGCTGGGAATTTTTTTCTTTGTTGAAATCCCGCCTTTTCTTTTCCTTCGGAACTACGATGTTCAGAAAATTGTGCTAGATATACAACTTGAATCATAGCACATTTAAACGCCGATATGAGATTTTTCTATAAATCCCATCTCTTGATTTCTTCCGTTCTTGGAGTGATGCAGTTTCCATCTTGAAACATCCCATGATCACCAACAAGGGTTTATGAAATGAATTTGCAGGCTCAACTTGGCTGTGCAAAGGATATGGTGTGTGGGATAGAGAAATGAATGCTTCTCGTCATCCTATGGCACTTGGATTACCATATAAACAACACACAAAGATTGATGTTAGTCCGAGCAAGAAAATTTCTAACCATTTTCTCCTGATACCGCTGGACTCACCTCCATTTTGCCCCGATGTGGGGTGGTTCTTGACAGGGTTAAGAATGAAAACCGTCGTTCAAAGGGTTTATCAACGGTCACCTGTAGTGTTTGAGGGATATGAAACGAATGCCTCCGTCATCCCAACCCATGTAATCGTTGCGAATAATCCCTACTTCCGTAGGTCCAGATTTTGCTATCTGATCCGCTCCACTTCTCTCCAGTGTGTGTAGGACGTGTTTGGACTAGGCTTTGCCTCTTTTCTTTTGAGAAAACGTCCTTTTAAAAGTTTTGAACTTTTGATTGGAAAAAATCTCTTTCATTTTCTCCAAAAATTTTACCCGTCAAGGGGATTTTATGATGCACCATGCATGTTCTTATTCATGTTCAGATAACCTCCTGTTTTAAGACATGAATGCCAATGAAGTTTGAATTCTATGTCTTTTCTAGACATTAGATTCTGAAAGCTTTTCTTTTTCTCTCTGTTTTTTATTTAACATCTTCAATGGATTGGGGAAAGGGATACTTACCTATCCCCCGCGGCTGGAGATCCTGAAAATGCGGAAGAAACATGTTATTGTACGTTCACGAATTTTTCAAAAAATTAGAACGATACAATTTACTCTTGGTCGGGTAATACATGGGATGTGAAAACCTGTTCGTCTGTAAGGCGATTCCCCTGTCAAGGATAAATAACGAGTATCAATTCATATTCTCAAATTCAAGACAAATTGGAACGATACAACTTTACTCTTGGTTCTCATCCCGTTCTGATATTGCGTATTGATATGAACAACATCTATCAAATCCGCCTATCCATTCTTGGAGTGTTTGCAACATCAATGGTTCATCTGCCCCCAGTTAGGCAACGTCTGTTCTGTTATTCGAACAAATGGCTCCTTGAGTGATTTATCCACGTTTATCACCTGAGAAGGGAAAGAAATGAGACATTACTTCGGTATTCGATTGAAGATCGTTTAGGAACGATACATCGTTTTACCAAATAGGTGGCTTCGCGGCCAAACGTATTTCATATTGAAGGGGTAGATCCCATTATACTCCGCGGGTGATAGTCATTGTTCGGGGAACTTGCTCCACGGATTAAGCGATTAATCCACGGCCCTCGGCTTGAAGATGCTCAAAGGGTGATGTTGACACTCACGCGCAATTAGTTCTAGACATTAATGAAAGATGTTCCCGTGGGAACCTTACAGTGCGATCAACAACATATTCAATAGGAGTGTTCCACCACTTTCGTCTAAGCATTTTTCATCGAGTAACCATGCCTTGCATCAGACGTTTGGTCACCTGCCTTGCGTCACCACTGCGATGGCCCTCCGGCTCCAAATTGATCGAGCCAAAGATTGAACTCATCGCCAAGGAAATTGCTCGGGTCTTCGAGCCATTGATGTTTAAGTTGGGTATCAACAATTGTTGGGGGCAGATTTCCTTCATCGCCTTCATTGTGAGGAACTGGAGTCTTTGAGCTAGAACCTTCATCATTGCCCTGTTGGGGTCGAGACATACATTCCTGAAGAGTATTGATCCAAGTGTCCAGCTCCTCCCCAAGGAAATCGCCTGTTCTTTCTAGCCTTTGGTGCCCAGATTGGCTGTCGTCGACTGCAGGCGAGGGATTCCTCTCTTTGCTCTCGCCATGAGCAACTTGACCCCTCGAATTGGAACTTCCTCCAATGACCGTCAGGTTTATATGTGCACTCTCTACCAATGCCAGATCCGCTTCAGGGACAGCATTAATGACCGAATCGCGCTCAAACTGAGGAATCCCTATGTGCTGGAACTGCGGTATATACTCTTGAGGAGTATTGAGATAGCTCGGCGGAGCATTCTGATTTGGGTTAGAGGAGTCGCTAACACGACTGCTGGTCCCGTCATTGCTGAAACACGGTTGGGTGCTCTCGGCTCTCCAATCATCGTGGTTGTAACTCTGCCCGGCACTTGAGCTCCAACTGGCTTTATGATGGTTTAACGCTATCCTTCCATCCCTTAGCAATCTCCTATAGTACTTGAGGTGAGACTCGACGTTAATTCTAGAGAGCCCCGGCACATTCATAATCTCGAGTATGCGTAGTGGGCTAGCCGAATCAACTCCCAGCTCTCGAATTGCATCAACAAATTTGGTGTGAAGTTCATAGGTCCAGTAAAACCTTGTTCTCTTATTACCCAAAATATCGTCAATACTTCGGTAGTTATTCTCTACGGGATCTAGTCGTTTCAAAAGTTGTCCAGGGAGGGACTCACCGACTTTGGATTGGCTGGCTGTGACAGCGAGTTCGTCATTGAGAGAACTCCCCCTGTGATGATTCATATCCCATTTCTCAGAGGATGTTGGTGTTGATCCTATGGTGTTGACTTGCTCATGCAGATCTCCGGCGATATCTGGCTGTGTCGGAAAATGCTGTGGAGAATACGGTAATAGCTGAGCGTTATTCGTCAACAGGGACGGTTCATCGAGGAACACCTCGCCGAGGACAATAGGATTACCACAATTAAGGCAGGTGGCCTTGGTCAGAGCTTCCTTATATCTCGCGCTTTCAGCTTGAAGCTTCTCATTCTCCTCCTTCAGGACCAGTAACTCATGGTCTGCGTATTGCTGTTTCACCCGGGTTCGTTTGTTGGCGAACCAAAACTTGACCTTCGAAAGCTCCAATCCTATTTTTCGGCTCAACTCCATTTTCTGTTGTCTGCTTGGAGTGGGGCATTCATTGAAGAAAGCTTCGAGCTCTCGGATTTGGCCTGGAGTGTGGCGTTGTAGTTGCTTCCTTTTCCGACTCCGGTCATCATTGTATACTCCTTCTTCGTAGCTGAAACCTAGAATTTCATCGCTGGAGGAGTCAGTCTCTATGGCCTTCGGGCAGGATTCAGCTCCAGGATCTTCAAAGTCTCCCAGCAGTTCGTGCTCAGAAATGTCCAGGTCGGGCGTTTCTAGCAGATGGGAATAACTTTTAAACATGATGGATCGGGGTATCTCGGGCTGATCTAGTTCACTCAGCTTTCTCAATTCGCTCTTACGTGTTTGCTCACTCTAGAAATTTTCTCAAGTGATTGTGCGTGTCCTGGAACCATCCTTCAGGGTGCATATGAAGACCAGCAAGCAAGCGCTCCTCCCGAGATCCTGCAATTACTCATCGTCTGTATTCCCCTTTCTTTTTCCTCGTGATAGGATCACAAACTCTCTTGCATTGATTCGGTTTCATCGAGTATTGCGCTCGTCCCCTAGTTCAGTCTTCAAAGTGGTGGGTCTACAATCTTTCGGCGCCTTTTATGATTTGCTAGGCCCGAGAACGTGGGGAGCAGCGGTGGACCCGCAATTAATGACTCCGTTTAATTCATTTAGCTCCATGGGAATTAACGCTATGATCTTCTCTCAACCCCTTTTCATCGTTCAAACGAAAGTGGCATTTTCCCTGTGCATGCTGTTACTCTTCATTTCAGCATCCCGGGCACTTGGTGAGGAATGAGTTCGTGGCCACTCAAAATTTTAAAGACCGTCTCTGGTTTCAGACTTAATCTAACAAGGGATCATCACAACTGAGCATGACGATGTTCGTCGATAGCGTTGGTTTAACTATAGTCATTAAAGAAAAATGTTCCCGTAGGAACTTTACAACGATAAAATGAGTGATCTACTCGTGAACATGTTCTTCTTTCTATGGGTGTTCGTAGTGACCGACCCATCGTGCCCCGAGTCAGGTGCTAGATCATGGTTGTCCAAGCATGCCAGCTTCCCACTGATTGAACAAGGCATCGAGCCCCTCATCGAAGAAATCGTCTGTCGTGGGTTGACCAGCGGCAGGCAGAGCACCAGCCGACTGCTGCTCGAATGGAGGAGTTCGCACTCGCTGTACTTGTGACACGCGCTCTTGAGAAATGTTGAAATGGCCCGGGAGGACATTCTGATCAGCTTTCAGTTTGCCGGTGGTCGGGTTGCTAGCTTGATTGATGCTTAGATTTGGCCGGGTATCTCTTGATGCCTGAGTATTACAATGGCGGTCGCCCCTAGCTTTTGCACTCGAGACGGATTCCTCCCGGTTTAGCTCCGCTCGACGTTGTTTTAATAGCTTTCTGTAGGCAGCAAGGTGATTCCTGACCAGCTCCTTACTAAGCCCCGGTACATTCATGGCCTTAAATATGCGCGTCGGAGTTGCTGAGTCGATCCCCATTTGGTGAACCACGTCTAGGAATCTGGAATGCAATTCAGGGGGCCAAGCGAACCTCCTTTTATCGTGGCCCAAAATTGCATCGATGGCTTGACGACTGATTAACTCATCTCCAGCAGGACCCGACCCTATCGAAAATTGTTGTGCATGAGGCCGATATGCTTTGAGCTGGTCGGCGGTAACATCCAGCTCCTTAAAACTGTAACTCCAATCAAAGCGATGCAAATCCCATCCCCCAGGAGGCATTTGTATCATCTTCGTAGGATCATCCTGCTCATGCGTGACTCCGGCAAAATCTGGTTGAGCAGGAGATGCCCCGAGGGAGTAGGGTGGTAAATGAACGTCTTCAATCATCGCGTGAGGCTTATCGGGGAATATCTTACCGAGGGCGACGAGGTTATCGCAATGAGGGCAAACGGTAATATTGAGAGCTTTTTCATACCTCATGTTTTCTGTTCGCAGCTTTTGGTTTTCTTCCTTTAAAATCTCGACCACCTGACGTTTGCGTTGAGCCTTCGATTTGGATCTCCTATTTTGAAACCAAAACTGGATCCTCGACTGATTAATCCCCAACTCCCGGCTCAATTCAATTCTCCACTTCTTTTTCATGTAATGGCTTTTACTGAAAAGGGTTTCCAGCATTTGGGTTTCCTCCTGAGAGTATTGGTGAGGACGTCTTCTTTTCCCGAGTTGAACATCGTGGATGTCGTTGTCGTCGTCGCCGTGATCTTGATTTCCGTTGCCAGAAGTGTTGGGCTCCATGGTTTTGGCGTTAGACTTGATCTTGGAATCTTCGAGATCCCTCTGTAGTTCAATTTCTGAGATTTTTGAGTCAGTCGCCTCTAGCAGCTGACAATAACCTCTTAAATATGTTGGATTGAGAAATGTTTGATTGGTTCTTGCCCACTCAGAGTTCTCCACTCTCTCATGTATGCTCACTCCCTATAAAGTTTTCTTCGAGTGACTTCGTATGTTCAGGAGACGCTCTTCAAGCATCATTAGGCAAACGTTCCCCCTCAAGACTTTGAATTTCTCGCTTAGTTTTTCAATCGTGATGGGACTGCCAAATCCTGTTAGGGCTCTCTTCGATAGTTGCGCTTACCTCCCACCTAACTCTAATAATGGTGATCCCGACAAATCTTTTACATCTTTTAATTGATGAGCCGGAAATCGCGGACCGAAACGAATCCAATGGTTCTCGTGAGGGGACCTCCTGCTTTACCCCCTAACTGGGCTCCACCAGCATTATTACTGAGACCCTTCATCATCCTCGAGTTGCTATAAAATGAGGAATTAATGTATGGACGGTTAACGTTCTCGCATAATCAGCTTCTTCCTTCTAATCTCTCTGTCAAACTCGTCTTATTCTCAAGCCAACCCAACGCAAATGGCCTCCTCTCCCGTACGCACTTTTTCAACTGATGTCTTGGCCCAGTGGGAAAAGCTTTATAACCTACTGGGTCGCGGTTACGCACACATAACCGATCATTCTGCGACCGAGGATGAAATTCGTGTCCTGCTCGAGGACCTTGATACTACTTCTCTCGAAGGTACTACACTGGGGAGGGAATATAGAATTTTCCCGACTCTCTTTGCACACTCCTTAGAGGCCTACCGTGCTGCTAATCGGGAGGTTCTCGTGGCTCGCGTCTTGCGAGCTCGTTATGAGGATCGATCTGATCATTTGGTGCTGACCAACTATCTGGCCGATAGTTACAAAAAGGCCGTCGAGTTTGCTAATGAGCGGGTCGCGACGTTGCTTCGCGAGAGGAGAAATCTGGTGGAGCAATTGGCCCTATCCCTGACCACCGGCGAGCATGACCGCCGCAATGTCCTATTGAGGCTTCAGAGCGACTGGCAGGAAGAACGGCTCGACAAAATAACCGCGGACATAGCTCGCGGGAATGGACTGGTTCGAGACCTGGAAACAATCGCCGAAGAACATGAGGCCAAGGTCGCCGAAGTTAAGGGAGAATGCAAAAGTCTTCTCCTCAGGCTTGCCGACCATGACATGCGGAGTTGGGAGTATGAGCAAAGCATTAATAACATGGAGGGTCAGTTGGGCTCCTTCGTGTCGTTAATTAGGGCTCACTTCGGCTTTACTTTTCTACCCCGAATTGTATGACCTGCTTTTGAAAACCCTCCACTGAGCAAAATAAATGAGAACTCTTGTGTGTGTGTTTTAACTTCTGTATGGTTCATTTCTTCGAGCATCCGAACATCTTCAACTTGGGTGAGCCGAACCATAATATCAGTAAGCCGAGCAAATATGTCCTGATTTTATAACTCGCTCATGATCAGATGAGATAATAGCCTTAGACTTGTCCAGGAAAAGATTTCTCTCTATTACCTATTTTTTTTTTTACCTGCAAATAAAAAGACAGAATCAGAAGGAATAATTTGAAAAAGAAATCAAAAACCCATTTCAATCCTATGCTTGCCCATGATTAATAAGGACAAGAACTTTTACAAGGGTTTTAATCTTGCGCGAAAAGTTTTTATCAATATTCCTCGAAAGAAAGCATACTATTGAAAGGAATGTAATTCACAATAATCGCTTTTGATCAATTTCGAGAGGAACGAATTACTCAAAAGTGCGAGGCATAATAACGTGTTTTAAATTTAATTGAAGATACGGCATCCAAATCAAGGCCGTTTTGTTAAGAACGAGAGTAATTTGGACATCTATCTCGTCATTAAATTCAAAACAACGTCGATATTCTCGATCAATTATCGTGGATTACCAGCGACGTAAAACATGCATGGACCAATTCAAGTGTATAATTCCTTCTAGCGAAATTGGGGTTGGATTACCCTATATGACCAAAAAGGTCGTGCAAGATTTCCAATTTTAATTTCCTCTAAAGGAATTATAAACTTGACTTGGGAGTATTCGGATGATTAGAGAAAATGCCACTACCACATTCCCATGACCTGTCAAAAGAAATACAACCAAGTTCCATCTAAATGTATACACCAATAGATCCCTAATACAATCACTCTAAGGGGTGAGATAGAGAAAGCCTCGATAAAAGTAAACCCTATACAAGAGGACTAGCAATGGAAAATGAAACAAAGGAATGTGATCTAACGTTTAAGGATGCCCCAAGTTCGATCTGTGACTTCCGGATCACTTGCCCCAACTCGTCATCTTCATTGGACGATATCTCAATAATGTCCATAGTAGGCTCCTTTGTTGCTCACTCGGTGCTTGTCATGGGATATCATCCTCTTCGTCTTCTATCAAGGACGTTTGGGAAAAACACACACATCTATCCTTGAAATGGCATTTGATCTAATCACCAGAATGCAATGAATGAAATGCCTATATTTATATGAACTGTAATAGATTCGAGGTATAGAGAGTCTTACCAACCAAACTCGTCGACTTATGTGCGGTTTTAGGTGTACCAACCGCCCAAAGACATGCGCATGAGACAAGTTATGGTGAACTTCTAAAAATCAGAGGGTTTGGCACCTAAGGTTAAGGTTCCCACTTCGAGTTCTAGAAAGAGCCGATTCCATTGCACAGCTATCGTTGCATTGGGACTCGATCCATAGTTCGAAGCGAGCGGAATTGAAAAGTGGATTACCCCGCGTTTTTCCTCACGGAGATTCCATTTTCAATTCCTTCTATTGTGTTCCTATAGGCGACGCCCGGGGTTTTAGGCGCGGTTGTGTGTGTCCACGTGTTGTGATCATCACAATGCAATTCATGCATAGCAGTTTATCAATCAGCACTTCAAATCATCCACACAACATACATTCCTACGCAAAACCTGCATAAGACAATGTTAATCACGGACTACACCCCTTATTTCTCCAATCTGCAAAAACATATAACACCTATCGTAAGCGGACTTACCTCACCTTCACGAGCGCCTGCATGGTTAGAAAAATCACTCAGCGTTTTAATTACGGCCTAAGTCCACTTGGGGTCTAGAACCATAGGTTCTAGAACACAGTTTCCCCAGTGGAGTCGCCAGCTGTCGCGACCCGTCCGAAAGCGGACGCGGCTAATGGATTACCGATCGCGGGTCTTGGATCGGCGCGGGCCCTCCCAGGCCCATACCAAATCGCGGCGGGAGTATTTTTCAGAAGGATTCGACGATAAGAGTCGATCGCTTTCGACCTTAGTGTGGTCGTGGTGGCATGTGCAACTTGTACATGCATTTGGAGTCGCCACCGGTCTTTCTTGGAGGGTAGACCGGAAACCTTACTGATCGATTGGGAGAGATCGATCAGTTCTACGGAACCAGAGTTTTTGGGTTCGGGGACTTGGTTACGCTGGTGTCGTTACCAACGCCCTTTCGGTACCTAACGCGAGTGATTTTCCTAACTAGGATTTCATGCAGGCGCAATTTTGGGTGAGGTAAGTCTGACTTTGCACATTAACCAGTTTAACATGCTCACGTAATCATAATAAATAAATAGATGTCAATCACATAAACATCTATCCTACGTGGTGATCATGGAATTATGATTTAATGGGTCTCGAGCCAATGAGACCACATTTAATCATTTTAATATTTTAATAACGGAGAGCCGCTCTTCGCTTCTTCTTGGTTTCTTGAACTCTTCAAGAATTGGGCCCCAAAGAGCTCGCCGACTTAAAAGGCTCCCCCACGTAATCCTCGTAGCATTTACATCAACAATCGACTATGCTAAAAATAAAGATTACATGAAAAATAAAAGGAGTACGCAGCCTCCATTTAATAATTACAACCCCAAATATATAAATAATCATCATACATTCATATATACATCAATCACATTGATTAGGGATTTTTCCATGATCACCACCCTTTCACGTAAGTAATAAATTAACAATTTAAAACTTAGGAAGGCACAATAAAAATTCTACGTTGAATCGTATTCAGAATTTTTACGTAAAATAAGATAGCCATAAATTTTCGATTCAAAATTGATTTAGTCTCAATTTTTGCTACGTTGATTAATTTATCATATAAAATAATCAACCTCCATTAGCCATGTAAGACGAACAATTCGTTAATACATATTGGCCATAGTATTGCAAAAATTGCAAAAAATCAATTAAATGCACGAAAACACCTAAGGATCGGCTCTGATACCACTGTTGGGATCCACGTAACACGTAGCGGAAATAAATAACAACCCATACATGTATCTCCAGAGACGTACTTCGTGCATTTCAATCGAAAAAAATCACAAAGCCTCAAAGGGAGTAAATAGATTACCTCTCGTAGCGTGCTTGAACGGAGGTGTCGGTTCGATGTTCTTCGATCTCAGCCTCCACAAGTGTTAGGCATCTAGTTCAAACGCACCACCAATTGACGAACGGGGAGACGACTAATAACTCCACAACAATTGTGCTAGCAATATGCGGAATCAATATTCCGAACTTAGTATATTTTGCTCACTCAAGATTATGAGAATATAGAGAGTGTTTGTGTTCTTCTCTCTAAGCTCTCAAAAATTTGCACACTCTACAAAATGTCTCCCCCTCGACCTCAAAACTCTTGCCATCCTTTTATAGCCAAAAATACCTTCTAATAAATTGTATTTAAAAATAGCACTAACAATTATAAATTCTATCTAAAAATAGCACTCACAAATAAATGACATTTAAAAATAGCACTAACAATAGCACTCACAATTTATAATACAAAAATGCTATTTAAAAATAGCACTAACAATAGCACTCACAATTTATAATATAAAAATGCTATTTAAAAATAGCACTAACAATTATAAATTCTATCTAAAAATAGCACTAACAATAGCACTCACAATTTATAATACAAAAATGCTATTTAAAAATAGCACTAACAATAGCACTCACAATTTATAATATAAAAATGCTATTTAAAAATAGCACTAACAATTATAAATTCTATCTAATAATAGCACTCACAATTTATGATAAATAAATGCCATTTAAAAATAGCACTAACAATAGCACTCACAATTTATGATAAATAAATGTCATTTAAAAATAGCACTAACAATAGCACTCACAATTTATAATACAAAAATGCTATTTAAAAATAGCACTAGCAATAGCACTCACAATACAAAAATGCTAAAAAAAGGCACTAACAAAGGTGTTAAAAATAATAACCATTATTATTATTACAAGAGTTAAAGAGGTTACCAAACAGTACAAATATGCATAACGTATAAATACGTATGACGTATAAATACGTAGAGCATACGTATACATCCGTGAAACCGGGGACTAATTGAAAGAAAAATGTGCAATTAAGCCCTTTTGGTAAAAATTGATTAAATTGGAGGGCAAATTGACCTAATTGCACTTTAAGACTTTAGAATCCAATGTCATAGCTTATAAAAAGTGAGAATTGAAAACTAAAAGACTCGAAAATGATTTTTTTTAGGCTCGGTTCGGGTTTATGTTTGTGAAGGAACATATTGACCCGAGCCGAATTTTTGAGATTTAAAGTGACACACTTGAAGAGGAAATTAAAACAAAATTATCGAATATTTTTGGGTATTTTTCTGACCACGAATGGTATTTTTCTGATTTTTTGGGTATTTTTATAATTAAATAAACTCGAAAAATATTAAAAATACCGAGAACTATTTTTTGTTCAAAATTGGTTCCTAAGGTTAAACCAAGGCTTCCAAAGTTGATTTTGTGATTTTATGACCTTTTTTGATATTTTTAATTAATTTTAAAGAATAAAAATCACAATAATAAATGGTAAAAAAAATCAGGTGTCAACACACACCCTCTTAAAACATTTGCTAGAACCCATACACGTGTTCCTAAGTTTAACTTTGTAGAATGGAAGAACTTCCTCAAAGTCCTAAAACCTGAGCAACTCCGATGGCGGCTAAGGTTGCCGACGCTGAGCAAAGTCAGATTGACCTGCGATGACGGAGGCCCAGTCCCCTTGCTAGGATTCACGGGCGCAACTGCATACTATCCAAGGAGGGTGATTCGACAGTTTGGAGCACTTCAGGAGATCCCTTCTTCACCACGACCTTGTGTCTTTTCCTTTGACTTACCAAGCCAGACCCTCACAGAGGAGGAGAAGAAACAACTTGAAGCCAAGGTGGCATCCATCATACTCTCCTTGAAGAATTCCCAGGCTGAAGAAATAAGTTGGCCAGAAGACATGACTCGAGAAGAAAACACTCATAGAGCCACCACTGAATATATTCAACACTTCAAAGCGATCCGACGAAGCCTTGTCGAGCCCTACATACCCGAATACATCGTGCCGTACGTACCGGGAATAGAGCCTTACATACCCGAAGACATGGGACCACTGTCGTGTTCAGAAGATGAGGAACCCCAGGCTGAAGAAGGGAATCCATGCTGGGATGAGGAGGATACCTTAGACCTCAAACGTCCTAGACTTGAATAGGCTATTCCGTCAAGTGTAAAATAAGCAAACATTGTGATGCCTTCTCATACATTCTCATTTCTGTGGAATACTATCTTAAACACATGAGCATGAATGTGAACATGTTTTTACAAATGCATAAAAACTATCGTCAGAAATTACGCTTCTTTCAATTCCATGAATTCTTGTCGAGAAATGATTAAAAGAACTACTTACATGAGGCTAAGGCTCACAAGGTAGCCCTTTTTCTCATCTACTGGCAAGAAGCATGCAACTGAAAGAATTAACTGCTTCTTTTTGCTAAAATAAGCGAAGCACTCACAGAGATCTTTTTAAACAGGTACACTCTCATCACGGAATTGCCAACGCATCGTTTCCGTACCCGCCTAAAGACGAGAATGGAACAGCAGGAATTGACTCCGCGCGTAGGCGTGTTGGAATCTCAGATGACTGCCCTGGCGACTATGATGGCTGACATTAAGGCCATGCTGGAGACCAACCAAGCTAGACAGACAACTGCCCACAATCAGAACAACTCAGGCCCTTCCATGGTACCTGATGTAACAGATAAAGAAGCAACCAGGGATACCCAACATACAGAGGAAAACGTTCATGAACCAAACAGTCGGGCACAACAAAAAGCCTCGCCTGTTGTCATCAACCTTGAAAAAGAGGAGAAGGGAAAACAAACTGTGAAGACAGAGGCAGAGGCTAAGAGATTGGCCAAGATCGAAGAATGCCTGAGCAGTCAAGGCTATGAGCTGGCCCGCTTCGACAAAATATCTCCTTTTGCTAAAATAGAGACTCCTCCTGACTATAGGGAGCCAGAGTTCGTGAGAAAATACAACGGGACAGGCTGTCCCCGTGCCCACCTCAAGTACTACCTGCGCAAGATGGCGCACTACTCGGATTACATTCCGTTGTTAATGAACACATTCCAAGAGAGTTTGGCTGGCGCCGCTCTGGCTTGGTTTATTGAGCTAGACTTAGAGGATTATGACGGATGGGAGGACCTTGCAGAAGACTTCCTCAGGCAGTACAAATTTAACACGGCTACAGCCCCAACAAGAGAAGACCTCCTACGAACTTCAAAAGCGAGGAGCGAATCGATCAGGACATATGCTCAGAGGTGGCGAGCCTTGGCTACCCAAGTAAAGCCTTCAATCCCAGAAGAGGAGCTGATCGACTTATTCCTAAAAGCACTCCCCTACGAATACTTTGACATACTGAACACTTCTGGATGTCAGACATTCGCACACCTGATTAAGGTTGCTGAAAGGCTGGAATGGGCCTTGAAAGAAAGAAGGCCTCAGGAAGCTCCTACTAGGAAGCAGTATCCTCTGAGAAAGGAAAGAGAAGCCGGACTGGACATAGCATTTATACCAGATCCCCACAAGTTAAAGCCATTTGGCAATTCTAATCAGGCCAAAGGCGGATCATCCTGGTCAGCGCCAAAGGTACAAGAGCCTAGAAGAAAGCAACCCCAGAGACAATTCTCTCAGCTCCCGAGACCTTTATCCAAGCTACTCCCGATGCTGCTGGAGCAACACTTGGTGGCAAAAGAACCACCTAGGGCAAACCCCGCAAGATATCCTGGCTTTGATGAGAGCCAGACCTGTGCCTACCATATGGGCGAAAGAGGGCATAATGTGGATAACTGCTATGTCCTGAAGCTGAAAGTGCAAGCCCTAATTGATAGTCGGATTTTGAAATTTGACAATGCAGCCCCAAATGTGCAAGAAAATCCGTTGCCAGATCACCAAACAATAGGGGCAATATTCACTGAAGAAGAAGAAGACTACCTTAAACTGAAGATAGATGTGCCTAAGCTGGACACCCTGCTAACAATCGCTTCATCATACCCAAAAGAAGGGGAGATATCAACCGACCAAAAGAAGTTGTGTATCGACAAGATGAAGAGCTTGGGGATAGTGTCCGATATTACTGATGAAGAATTTGAAGGGATTGAAGCATCTCTATCTTTGAAAGGAAACCACTTCTTGATCACAGCTGAGCATAGTAGCACCTGTGGTACCTCACGTGAGAAATTGGCAAACGATCTGGGGCCGGCCACTCAATCAAAAGAAGAATTTGAAGAAGACGAAATAGAAGCCAGGAGGAGGAGTCTAGCAGACCTCAAGTTTATGGTTGACGCACTTGAGAAGAGCGAAATTATAGACAACCTGGGTCAAGATTCTGGAGGATACAATTTCAAGGTGAAATATTCGGCCCCTCCCAGCTTTTATCAGAAGATTGAAGACATCATACCGGACGGATGGGGAGGTATGGATGATCTCTCTCAACCAGAAACCTCAAACGGTATGGAAGAACTCGACAACGCCATATTAATGATCGAAGTAGCCACGGCCGTGGTGATCAGATTGGATGAGCTGGATAGCCTGGGCAAGGTAGAAGATTGCCCAGTGAGGCCTGTCGTAATTCAATTGCCTCAGGAGGAAGAAAGCGACACGTCAGGACCAGAGATACCTCATCAGACAACTGTAACGATAAAAGTCCCCCCAGTAGAAGAGTATGATCCCAAAGCTGTTCATTGGGACTATGGGACCACACAAGTAGATGCAATAATGAGGTCTGGAAGATTTTATGCCCCCAGAGAGGGTGAATCCGAAAAAATGGAGGTCTCAAAAGAAGATGCTGAAAAATTCATATCAATCGTCAAAACCAGCGAGTTTGAGGTGATAGAACAGCTGAGGAAGTTGCCCGCTCAGATATCCCTGCTAGACCTATTCATCAATTCAGAGAAGCACAAGAACGCACTATTGAAGGTACTCAATGAAGTACATGTCCCTGAAACAATTAATGAGGTCCAACTAGGGGACTTTGTAGGGGCAATTCTCTTAAAAGACCAGTTGAGCTTCTCTGACGAGGACTTCCCCATGGAAGGAAGAGGGCACAACAAAGCTTTATACATCTCTGCCCAATGTAACGGCAAAACAGTGGCGCACGTATTGATCGATAATGGATCAGCCTTTAACATCTGTCCTTTGGCTACCATAAGGAGGCTGGGAATCAATGAAGAGATGGTCAAGGCATCCAAGACAGCTGTAAGAGCATTCGACGGCATGAGGAAGACTGTAGAAGGAGAGATCGAGCTTGACGTATTCATCGGCCCGACAAAGTTCTCTATAAACTTTCAAGTAATGGATCTGCCCAGTGCATTTGGATTCCTGCTAGGAAGACCTTGGATCCATACAGCAGGAGCTGTCCCTTCGAGCCTGCACCAAAACGTACGTTTCGTTATAGATGGGAAGGTGATTACCGTACATGGGGAAGTCGACCTCCAGGCATACCAGAACAGTGCCATTCCCTATATTGAGCCTGAAGAGAAAACTGAAGCGAGCTATCACTCCCTAGAGATGGTAGCAACAGTTCATACCCCAGTAGGGTCGAAGTTGAGAACTCCTTACATCTCAGAAGCCAGTCTTCTACCAGCTAAGATGCTGCTGGCATACGGGTTCGATCCTGAAAAAGGCCTAGGCAAACATAATCAGGGTATAAATGCCCCGCTACAGTTGAAGGCTAATCCACATAAAATGGGCTTGGGGTACCAGAAGTATCCCATGAATGATTCTGTCCCGAAAGCAACAGGCCGAGGCCGAGGCAAAAGCCTGGGACGCCGTGGAGGCGAAAACAGCCCGAATAGCTCATTCATCGGTTCTCCAACCTGGAAGGGAAGGTCTCGAATGTTCAAGAATCCCTTAAATACCTACTTCGACCAGAACTCCAAATGGCTATCTGAAGAGGGTATCACTTCGCCGATGGAACCAGATCTGACAAATCCTTTTCTCGAAGATGACTCTGTGAATGTCATCATGGAGTGGTTGGACAGTGAAGCCACTTCTTCTGAGTAAATAGACTCTTCCTTCATCTTTAAATACTGTGTTTAGAACTTTCTGCATTTCACTGTATTTTCTTTCCTTATTGAACGCATAAGAAAACGCCTTTGGATCTCCGGTCGTTGGTCCAAATAGTACATCTTGTAACGCGGCCCATTTCGCATTCAATAAAACCACGCATGTTTTGTTAAGGACATATGGAACCACGAATCAGCCCGATGATGATAATGGTCTTCCATATAGAAGCTTGAGGCCTGATTTGCCATATGATTCCTAATCTTCAAAAGATTTTCAAGGGGCCGGGATATCCAATGACATGAGGATTAGTCCCATCTGTACCTACATCTATTTCGAAAAACTTTTTCAAAAAAGACTTTACATAATCATGCATGTCATTTTTACTGAGCACAAACTAACCATACTCATGACATTTCAGGCATATCATCTCAAACATGCATACCAGGTTGTTACAAAATTCGGATCCCTCCATTAACCACTCCTATAACATCGAGGAAGATGAAGACGAGGATTACGCGTCTATCCGTAGGGATTGGAACACCTTTGAAGAGTCAAAGCCTCCTACCTCAGAAGAACCAATCGTCATTAATTTGGGAGACACCGTGAACGTCAAAGAGGTCAAGATCGGCGGACACCTATCCCGTGATGAAAGGCTCGAGTTCACCAAGCTACTAAAAGAATATCAAGACATCTTCGCATGGTCTTACGCGGATATGCCAGGCCTTGATCCTAAGATTGTGGAACATGCATTGCCCACGGATCCTGGCATCAAACCTGTCAAACAAGGCAATAGGAGGATGAAAGCCGAGTTAGAAGACAAGATTAAGGAAGAAGTCATGAAACTCCTTAGGGTAGGCTTCATTGAAGCTATCCCATATTCAGACTGGATTGCAAATATAGTACCCGTCATGAAGAAAGACGGAAAAGTTCGGATCTGCGTAGATTACCGAGATCTGAATAGAGCAAGCCCAAAAGATGATTTTCCACTCCCCCACATTGATGTATTGGTGGATAGTACTGCGGGTTATGAATTATTCTCATTCATGGATGGATTCTCGGGATACAACCAAATCTTCATGAAACAAGAAGACAAACCCAAGACTGCATTTACCACACCATGGGGGAATTTTTGCTACAAAGTCATGCCCTTTGGATTGAAAAACGCCGGGGCTACCTACCAGAAGGCTATGGTCACGTTATTCCATGACATGATCCACAAAGAGATTGAAGTATATGTTGATGACATGATCGCTAAATCCAAAAAAGGACAAGAACACATACAGGTATTAAGGAAGCTGTTTGAGCGCCTGCGCAAATACAAGTTAAAGCTGAACCCTAACAAATGCGTGTTTGGGGCAAGATCCGGGAAACTCCTTGGGTTCATAGTCAGCAACAGGGGCATTGAGATTGATCCCTCAAAAATCCAGGCCATCCACGATTTATCAACTCCATCCACAGTAAAAGAAGTGAGAAGCCTTCTAGGGAGATTGAACTATATTGCCAGGTTCATCAATCAGCTGTCTGATGTGGCTAAGCCAATCTTCAAATTGCTTAAGAAAGGCGCGAAAATAACGTGGGACGCCGAGTGCAGCAAGGCATTCCAAATGATCAAAAACTATTTGATCACACCACCGGTGCTTGTGCCACCAATTCCCGGTCACCCATTGACCTTATACCTGACCATACGACAAGAGTCCTTGGGAGCCTTACTTGCCCAGACAAGCTCGATAGATGGAAAAGAGAGGGCCATTTATTACCTGAGTAAGAAATTCACGCCATCTGAAGCAAAATATATACCAGTTGAAAGAGCCTGCGTAGCAGCAGTATGGGTACTACGAAGACTAAGGCAGTATACCCTACATCATCACATTCAGCTCATAACAGAGAACGACCCCGTCAAATACCTCCTGGAGAAACCCGCTTTAATTGGGAAACTGGCAAACTGGCAAGTAATGTTGTCTGAATTTGACATTAAATGTTCTCCGCAGAAGTCGGTAAAAGGAAGAGCTATAGCGGACATGCTGGCAGAAAACCCATCGAGCACTGAATCCCCTGAAGTAACGAACACAGAAGGCCGAATTCTGAACTTAGCAGAGGATAAGTGGATCATGTATTTCGATGGTGCTGTTAACCTATCAGGGGCAGGCACTGGGGCAGTACTGATATCCCCAGATGGTCAACATTACCCCGTCGCGGCAAAGATAACTTTCCCTTGTACCAACAACATTTCAGAATATGAGGCATGCATTCTGGGTCTACGACTGGCCCTTTCTATGGAGATACCTAGGTTACAAGTCTTTGGAGACTCCATGCTCATTATTCTACAGACACAAGGGGAGTGGAAGACGAGAGATACAAAGCTCATCCCTTATCACGAATACCTTGAAGAGTTGATACTCAAATTCGAAGGAGTGTCATTCGAATACCTGTCAAGGTCTCACAATCAATTTGCAGATGCATTAGCCACCCTAGCCTCGATGTTACAAACAACTGAAGGGTTGGATGTAGAACCCCTGAGGATCGGTATCGTTGAAAAGCCAGCTTATTGTATGCTAATCGAAGAAGAATTTGACGGAGAGCCATGGTACTATGACATCAAGAATTACCTCTCAAAAGGGAAATTCCCTGAAGGATGCCAGTCAGGAGACCGAAAATACATAACCAAGATGGCCAGCAAGTTCTTCCTCAATGGACAAATTCTATACAAGAGATCGTTCGATTCCACTCTACTGAGTTGCGTAGATGCCAAAGAAGCAAATATTCTCATGAAAGAGATTCATGAAGGTGCGTGTGGGCCTCACATGAACGGCCACCTCCTTGCCCAGAAGATCATGCGGCTAGGTTATTATTGGATGACCATCGAATCAGACTGCTGTCAGCACGTCCGGTCATGCCACCAATGCCAAATATACGGGGATAAGATTAACGCACCCCCGAACGAACTACACCAAATGTCTGAAGTTTGGCCTTTCTCTATGTGGGGGATAGACATGATAGGGCCTATTAATGCTGTGGCTTCGAATGGTCATCGCTTCATCTTGGTAGCGATTGATTACTTCACCAAATGGGTAGAAGCCAGCTCTTACAAGAATGTCACTGCAAGAAATGTGGCAAGATTTGTCAAAAGAGATATCATATCCCGGTATGGTACCCCTCAAGCGATCATCACAGATAATGGGTCCAACCTAAACAACAAGATTGTCGATGGTCTGCTGGATCACTTTAGCATTCGACATCTGAATTCATCTCCTTACCGCCCACAGATGAATGGGGCAGTGGAAGCCGCCAATAAAAACATCAAGAGAATCTTGGCTAAAACAGCAGAAAACTACAGGGATTGGCACGAAAGGCTGCCCTTCGCCTTGATGGCTTACCGAATGTCGATCAGGACTTCTACAGGGGCAACTCCCTATAGTTTGGTATATGGGACAGAAGCAGTTCTACCAGTAGAAGTTAAGATTCCCTCTTTGAGAATCTTATCCGAAGATAAACTCTCTGAGTCAGAGTATTTCAAGCACAGATATGAACAGCTGAACTTAATAGATGAGAAACGTCTTAAAGCCATTTGCCATGGACAAACTTACCAGAAGAGGGTAGCCAGGGCGTTCAATCGAAAGGTCAAGACCAGAAACTTCGAAGTAAATGACTTGGTAATTAGGAAAGTTTTGCCAAGTACTACCCATCTAGGGGGAAAATTCACTCCAAATTACGAAGGCCCCTACATTGTTAAGAAGATCCTCATGGGAGGAGCATTAATTCTTGTAAACTCCGAGGGAGAAGAATTGGGGCACCCTGTGAATTCAGATGCTGTGAAGAAATATTACCCTTGAAATAAAATCAGATTCTGGTCATATGCCCTGCCTCGAATTGAGCCTACTCTTCATGATAGTCTTTGCATAAGCATGTCATGCATCTATGCATACATTAGCATGTGTTCAATATTGCAGGATCCAAGGAAGCAGGGTCGCGATAAGTTGGAACGCATGATCAAGGAGACCTAACGTCATGGTGGTCAGGTGCACGTCTTCTTCTCCAAAGACTGAGAATTTTAAGAAATTTTAGAACAACTTAACCATCTTGTGTTGTTAAGAAAAATGCAGATTTTCGCGAATCTATCCACTTCCATAGGAATGCATGATCAAGGGTAAGGTGTATCGTTCTAATTTTCTGAAATTCGAGAGCATACACTGACATATTCCTTTTATGTTTTTCAGGAATCCCTAGCCGCGCTGGGCAGGTAAGTATTCCTTCCCTAATCTTTTAGGTTTACAAGACTGTCGGAATCCTTATTGATAGAATTTGAAGGCTTCTTGGAATCTAGCATGTATTCAAATCTCATGTCTAAGAAGACGCAAAATTCTCATGGTCATGTCATTGGCATTCATGTTTAAACTTGGAGGTTATCCGAACATGATTGAAATATGCATTGTGCATCATAAATCCCCTTGGAGGGTAAGTTTTGGAGAAAGCAAAAAGAACTCTTCCAAACAAAAGTTGTTTAAATCATTCAAAAGGATGTTTCCTCAGACAAGAGGCAAGCCTGGTCCAAACACGTCCCATACACACTTAAGAGATAAGTGGAATGGTAAGGATAGCGAGACCTTAACCTACGGACGTAAGGGTTATTCGCAATGATTACATGGATTGAGACGACGGAGGCATTCGTTTCTCTATCATAAACACTACAGGTGACCATTGATAACCATTTGAACGACGATTTCATTCTATACCCCTGTCAAGAACCACCCCACAGTGGGGCAAACTGGAGGTACGTCCAGAGGTATCAGGAGGTAAATGGTTAGAAGTTCTCTTGCTCAGACTTGCATCAATCTTCGTGTGTTGCTTGTCATTTTAACTTCTATGGTAATTCAGGTGCTTTAGGATGACGAAAAGCATTCGTTTCTCTATCCTATACACTTTTACCCTTCGCACTGCCCAATTGAGCCTATACGTTCATTTCACAAACCCGTTGGTGATCATTGCATATTCCAAGGTGGAAACGACGTCACTTCAAGAGCGGAAGAGTTCAAAACACAGGATTTGTGAAAAATTCCTAGATTAATGTTCGAGTGCTGAGATTCAAGCTATACATCTAGCACATTCATTTGAAAATTCTGATCCCCAAAAGAAAAGAAAAGATGGGGTCTCAAAAAGAAAGAAGAGAGAAAAATTTAATCTTGGGCATCAAGAAAAAGCAAAGTGTCTGGTAAAAGCAAGACCAATGCCCATCCAAATACTTGTACACTTGTGAATTATGTGTTTGATCTTGTAAATGCCAAAAGGGGGCATGATACCTTTGTATATGTCACTAGTGAGATCTGATTGTAAAAGAAAAATTCCAAGGGAGCTAGACTGCGAAAGATGCTCCCAAATCATGTCACACTCAGATGACGAAAGTGTAGACAAGATGTTGACGCCGTCTTGACATGAGAGAGACGTTCTCTAAAGACAAATATGCACTTCAAAGACTAAAGACGCTCTTTGGACGAGAAGGGACAAGATCGGCGGCAAACCTGCAGTGATCACCAATGTTAGACCATTCGCATATTCTAAGCCAAAAACAAGCCTTTTTTGGTCCCCAATCCTACCTACGTTACAACCCTGAAAAGCCTTTTCTGATTAAGGCACTTAGATTGACATAGGGTTTAATGTCTAAGCTTAGCTCGAAGAAGTTCGAGCAAGATTATTTCTTTCTCATTTCGCAGGTTTCTTGACTTGTAAACCTGGAGCAGACGTTGAAGACTTCTCTTCGAAAGCCTTGACTTGCACGCAAGTCCCCCTTTGAAAGCCGTTGACCAAGCCCAACATTACGGTCCCTTGGAAGTCCTCCTGATCGATCGAGGTGTATTCACTGCGAATGATCCTGAACCCTAGGCGCAGGTTTGATAGGAAGTTCGAGTGCATTCTTGGTAAAAGACCATTACCTCAAAACGGTGAGAAGTCCTCTTTGATGAGAATACTCCGTTGGACATTTTAACCAAACTCTTTTGGTAATTTCAGATTGTTTGATTCAAACTTTCCCCGCAAGGAACTTTTGATCACTCCCGTATGTTGCAAGGTGTTTTGGATAACCTCCAACCTCGTAATACATTCATTGAAATTTTTTCATGACTATGATATAAGTCATAAAGTGCTGTAAGTTTGACATCACATATCACTTAAAGACCATTGATGTGCCTTTGGTAAGAAAATTTTCAGGTTGGAGCTTTTGCAAGATTCTTGATGACTTCGGCTCCCAGAATGGCTTGCAGCACTCTTGGATACCTGGAGCTCCCAGATCCCAGAATGTCACCTTCAATGTCAAAAGGACAACATTCAAGATAGTCTTTCTGCGAGATCTCAGGTAGCCCCTAGATTCCAGAAGAATCTTATCAAAGTTTTTTGCAGGTTTAAGTTTTCTGCAGGATACTTGGAATCCCCAAATCCCATAATAACGCCTCGCGTGTCGAAATGACAATTTTCAGAATCTGCTTTCTGTGAGGTTCTAGGTAACCCCTAAACCCAGAATAGCCCATTTGGTAAAGCCTCAAGGTTAGGCACACCTCATTTGCATAAATCCTAGTTAATTCCTTAGAATATAGGATCAAAATGTTCGACAATCCCTAAGAGACTGGGTGCGTCATCCATAGGTTCCTAGCGGAGAAGAATCCTATTCTCGGCCTGATCCCCCTGACGGATCAAAATGTTCGACAATCCCTAAGAGACTGGGTGCGTCATCCATAGGTTCCTAGCGGAGAAGAATCCTATTCTCGGCCTGATCCCCCTAACCGATCAAAATGTTCGACAATCCCTAAGAGACTGGGTGCGTCATCCATAGGTTCCTAGCGGAGAAGAATCCTATTCTCGGCCTGATCCCCCTGACGGATCAAAATGTTCGATAATCCCTAAGAGACTGGGTGCGTCATCCATAGGTTCCTAGCGGAGAAGAATCCTATTCTCGGCCTGATCCCCCTAACGGATCAAAATGTTCGACAATCCCTAAGAGACTGGGTGCGTCATCCATAGGTTCCTAGCGGAGAAGAATCCTATTCTCGGCCTGATCCCCCTGACGGATTAAAATGTTCGACAATCCCTAAGAGACTGGGTGCGTCATCCATAGGTTCCTAATAGAAAGGAGTCCTATTCATGGTCTGATCCACCATACGGATCAAAACCCTGACAATCCCTAAGAGACTGGGTGCGTCATCTATAGGTTCCTATCAGAAAGGAGTCCTATTCATGGTCTGATCCACTATACGGATCAAAACCCCGACAATCCCTAAGAGACTGGGTGCGTCGTTCACAGGTTCCTGTGAAGTATAGGAATCACATTCTGGTACGGCCTACCATACAGGCTAGAGTTTAATCGCCCTAGGATACTCAAAAGACGAGTCCCTAGGTATTCACTAGAACCCGCTATACACCGCGCAGGCCACACGAGCATCAGGCAGGCGATCAACAGGTAAGTAACATGTGGGTCTCTCTACTTTCTCTCTCACGTCAGCAAAAGAATGAAGAGCAAAGCCTTTACCAGTGGGACAAGAAAGATTGAGTGTCAAGATTCGTTTTTCTTTTCCCCAGTCGAGTCGGTCTAGACTCAGGTGTCACCTGTCTTTGAGCGAAACCTCTCACGAGATTCCTCTCAAAGAGGGGCAGCTGTTGACACCTGATTTTTTGACCAGGTCTTTTTCAGTTTTATTTTTGAAAAATCACAAAAAATTTATATAAAGTCAAAAAATTACAAAATCAACTTTGGTGGCCTTGGCCAAGCCCAAGGAACCATTCTTGACCAAAAAATAATTTTTCACATTTTTCATATTTTTTAGTATTTTTGGAAAATAGAAAAATACTTAAAAAATCAAGAAAAATAGCATTTGAGGTCACAAAAATATGGAAAAATATCCAATATTTTTCTTTTTAATGCCTTGTATTTTTGACCTCACAAAAAATCCAAAATCAGATTCAATTTTAGGTGTTCCTTTGTAACCCGTAGTATTGAATTTGAAGAAAAAATAACAATTGAGTCTTTTAATTTGCAATTTTGGCATTTTTTAAGATCTTGACATTCAATCTGACTATCCCCTATTTCAATTTAGCCCAATTGTTTGCACAATATGCTCAATTGCACGGATTTGACAAAATTACATACTAAAATTGCATTTTAGTCCTTGAAATTAAGCATAATTGAAATTACTTTCAATTCAAGGGCTATCATTGCAAATTAAACATGCTACCCAATGTATTTCACCATTTTAAATCGATTTGCATAGGAGGTTTGACCCAATTTGATCATTTGCACCCTCAATTACACGATCCCCAATTTCCAATTAAATGAAAATTTGGGGGTTTTGTAGAAATTGATGAAAACTTTTGGGAAAAACCACATTTCTAGATAGAATTCATGCTCTAGATTCGATTTTGAGGTTTAATTGCAAAATTTTCCCATTAATTTGGGATTAATTTGAAAAATCCTGTTCGGAACCGGTTCAGACCGGTCAGACCGGTCAAACCGATCCGCTACAGTGTCGTCTTCCCCAAAGAGCTCGAACAGATGAATGGTGATCGACTGAGTTTTGAAGACAAAATTGAAGGTCAATTCGCGACCAATTGAAAGAAGAAGTGTGGGCATTTTGTTCCTCCCATCTTCCCCCGTCGATCGACACCAACAGCACCATCTAACGCCGCCGGAGCAGGGAGCAATCGGCCAGTCAAACCTTCGGACCTGCAAAAGTCAACAAAGGCAAAAACAGCTCAAATCTTTGCCAAATTCGTGCGAAATGAAGCTCACCGCGGAACCAAAAGGAACTGAGCGAAATGCCCATCTTCCCCGACTTCGTTTTGACCCAATTGCACGTGACTACACGTGCCAAACCGAGTCAGTTGGAGGTCCACCGTTCGGCGCCAAAAATCAAACAAGCTATATAAGCTAACAGGCCTTCACGAAGAGGGAGGTGGTTGGATTCAGTTCGAGGAGAAGAAACTGAATCGAGAGAGAGAAAGAAAGAGAGAGAAAGAGCTCACCTTCCCTCGCGGTGGTCGAAGGTTGGAGCTCAAAATTGCAGAGCGCCGGTTGGGCCTTCCGAGGCAAAACCAAAGCTCCACGAGGTCGTTGAGAGATCGCCCAGAGTCCCCTGAAGCGATCGCCGCCGGCCGCGCCCAGTGAAATCGCAAGAACAGGTGAGTCTCAGTCCCGAGTTTTTCTTCAAGCTTTCATGGCGATTCGCGCATTCCTTAATCATTCATACAATTAGTGTGTGCCTTTCGTTCCTTGGACATCACTGACCATGTTCGCGTCTTGATTTTGCATCGGTTTCGTTCACAACCCCTGAATCGAGTCTTCACACTTAACCTCCACAGCCGATTCTTGCCCAGCCAAATCTGGGCCGAGCGAGCTCAATCGGAGCTCGAGGTAAGTCTTCTGGATCTCCATTGATGCTATTCTATGACTGAAATTCTTTGATTTTGAGTGAATCGCATGATTGAGCTTCCATGGCCGTACTCGGCGATTTGCACGATGTTCTTGATTCTGCGAATAAGATGTTTCGATTCTTAGATATGTCGAACTAGAGCTAATCGCGAATCGATTGCCGTTGGTCTCGAGTGATTCCATTAAGATTTCACCGCACGATCATCGCCGGAGAGCCACAGCCGTCCATTCCGTCGGAGTCGCGAGGTTGAAGACGAAGCTGACATGGCGTAGTCAACAGGTCAAAGTCTTAGGTGTCAGTCCATCATTGGTCCACGTTTTCGTCCAGTCAGCATGCCGTTAGAGGTTGTTATTCGAATAAACAGATCTAACGGCTGAGGATAATCGAGTCTAAATTCTAGCGGCCGTCCGATTAGTAATTAGGTTTATCCGAAAATCTTTAAAATCAGAAAATCAAAACGAGCTGAAACGGTGTCGTTTAGGATAGTAACAGTGCGGCGTCGTTTTAGGTTAGAGAGGGTGAACGGTCCAGATCGAGTCTTGCGTTCTAATCTTGACCGTAGATTTTGGTAGGTCGATCAGACGGCTCTGGTCAGGTCTTTGCTCAATCTAGGCCGTAGATTTCAGTCAGCCCATCCAACTGCCATGGATTAGCCACGTGGTCTATTAGGGACCGTCAGATCAGTGCCAAATAATCTGAAAATCAGAAGTGCATCAGACGGCGTCGTTTCGACCAAGGATTTCGCGGGTCAGGGTCTGGGCCGGGTTCCGGCCCGAGTGGGTCGGGTCGACCCGGTCCAAATAATATTTTTAAATAAAAAAATCGAAAAATGATTTTAAAAAAAAAATAAATAAAATAAATCAGAAAAATCTTAGAAAATCCAAAAAAAATGCTAGAAAATTCCAGGAAATTCCAAAAAAATGTGGAAAAATTAGGGAAAAATCCTAGACACTCTAGAAATCCCCAAAAATCGAGGATTGACCACAGACAACTGGTCAACCCTATTTTTGGGGTTTCTTATCCAATTTTTCGAGACTTGACGACATTACCCTTTAGGGGTAAGTCGCCTTTGTTTTGCATGCTAGATAAGGCCGATAATGCCAAGGTGAGAATTAGGGTCGATTAGACGACCAATTCTTAGGTTTGGGTTTTTCGAGTCCCGCCTCTTTTCTCAAAATGACGATTTTGCCCTTTAATGGGAAAATCGTCTTTCTTGTCTCAATCGAGTTCTGAAAATTGCTTGAAGTTAGGGTTTGGGTCAGGTGGACGACCAACCCTAATATTTGAGATTTTCAATTCTCATCTTTGTTCAAAATGACGACTTTACCCCTCCAAGGGTAAAATCATTTTTAAATACCAGAAAAATCCTGGAAATTCCCGAAAAATAGGAAATGGATTGGATTGATGGCCAATCCTATTTCCTCTGTCTTTTGAATTCCCAATTCATCTAAAATGACAAATTTTCCCTTTTCGAGGTGAATTGTCCCCGAATAGTTCCAAATTACGATTTTGCCCCTCATGGGCGAATCATGTCCAAATCACTCCTAAGCCTTGATTGATATTTCTCTAGGCTAATAGGGCCTTATTAGGGATGCCATGCTGATTTCATGTGTTTTATCCGCATATACTGGATCCTTGATTTGCGCACTTATTTCTATTGGTTGTGAGTGATAGGGTAGTATTTCCCATCTGCATGAACTCCTAGATTTAGGATCTGTACCCCACTCGTCTGTATGAAATCCTAGGATCAGATAAACCAATCAGCTTAAGTACCGAAAGGGCGTCAACTCTGACAGTTGGCGTAACTAAGTCCCCGAACCCACTTCTCTGGTTTCCGCAGAATCGAATAGACCCCTCTCGACTATTCGATATGGTTTTCCGATCGTACCCTCCACGAAACGATTGGTGGCGACTCCTTGGCATGTACACCCATCACATGTCACTAGACCACACTGAAGGTCGACCACGTATATCCAGCAGTTGCGATTTGGGTAATGGACCTTGGGAGAGGCCCGCGTCCGATCCAGCCAGCGATCGGGCGGCCCATTAGCCCGCTCCCGCCTCCGAGCCGAGAGAGGGTCGCGACACTTTCTTTCCCAAAATTTATCCGTCGATGGGATTTTGTGATGTATCGTGCATGTTTTGTTCATGCTTTGGGCGACCTCCCGATATAAATCATGAACATCGATGCATTGGATAATTTTCATGACGGCTGAAAGGATTTTAACATTCTTTATCTCCAGCTAACTGGGAAAGGGATACTTACCTACCTGTCGCGGCTGCAGACCCCTGCAAATGTAAAGAAAGCATATCATTGTAGGTTCACGAATTTTTCAAAAATCGAAACGATACATCCTACCCTTGGTCATGTACTCTGACGAGTAGTACATGGGATGTAAAAACTTGTTCCTCTGCAAGGCGACTCCCCTGTCAAGGATAAACAATAAGTGTCAATTCATATTCCCAAATTCGAGACAAGTTGGGACGATACAACTTTACTCTTGGTTCTCATCCCGTTCTGACTTTACGTATTGATATGAACAACGTCTATCAAATCCGCCTATCCATGCTTGGAATATTTGCAACATCAATGGTTCAGCTGCCCCCGGTTGGGCAACGTCTGTTCTGTTATTTGAATAGATGGCTCCTTGAGTGATTTATCCACGTTTATCACCTGAGAAGGGAAAGAAATGAGACATGATTTCGATATGCGATTGAAGATCGTTTAGGAACGATACATCGTCTTACCAAATGGGTGGCTTCGCGGCCAAACGTATTTCGTATTGAAGTGGTGGATCCCATTATGCTCCGCGGGTGATAGTCATTGTTCATGGAACTTGCTCCACGGATTAAGTGATTAATCCACGGCCCTCGGCTTGAAGATGCTCAAAGGGTGATGTTGACACTCACGCGCAATTAGTTCTAGATATTAATGAAAGATGTTCCCGTGGGAACCTTACAGTGCGATCAACAACATATTCAACAGGAGTATTCAACCCCTTTCCTCTAAGCATTTTTCATCGAGTAGCCATGCCTTGCATCAGACGTTTGATCACCGGCCTTGCGTCACCACTGCGATGGTCCTCCGGCTCCAAACTGATCGAGCCAAAGATTGAACTCATCGCCAAGGAAATTGCTCGGGTCTTCGAGCCATTGATGTTCAAGTTGGGTATCAACGATCGTTGGGGGCAGATTTCTTTCATTGCCTTCGTTGTGAGGGACTGGAGTCTTTGAGCTGGAACCTTCCTCATTGCCCTGTTGGGGTTGAGACATACATTCCCGAAGAGTATTGATCCAAGTGCCCAACTCCTCATCAAGGAAATCACCTGTTCTTTCTAGCCCTTGGTGCCCGGATTGGATGTCGTCAACTGCAGGCGAGGGATTCCTCTCTTTGCTCTCGTCATGAGCAATTTGACGCCTCGAATTGGAACTTCCTCCAATGACCGGCAGGTTTATATGTGCACTCTCTACCAATGCCAGATCCGCTTCAGGGACAGCATTAATGACCGATTCGCGCTCAAACTGAGGAATCCCTATGTGCTGGAACTGTGGTATATACTCTTGAGGAGTATTGAGATAGCTCGGCGGAGCATTCTGATTTGGGTTAGAGGAGTCGCTGACACGACTGCTGGTCCCGTCATTGCTGAAACACGGTTGGGTGCTCTTGGCTCCCCAATCATCATGGTTGTAACTCTGCCCAGCACTTGAGCTCCAACCGGCTTTATGATGGTTTAACGCTATCCTTCCATCCTTTAGCAATCTCCTATAGTACTTGAGGTGAGACTCAACGTTAATTCTAGAGAGCCTTGGCACGTTCATAATCTCGAGTACGCGTAGTGGGCTAGCCGCATCAACTCCCAGCTCTCGAATTGCATCAACAAATTTGGTGTGAAGTTCATAGGTCCAGTAAAACCTTGTTCTCTTATCACCCAAAATATCGTCAATACTTCGGTAGCTATTCTCTACGGGATCTAGTCGTTTCAAAAGTTGTCCAGGGAGGGACTCACCGACTTTGGATTGGCTGGCTGCGACAGCGAGTTCGTCATTGAGAGAACTCCACCTGTGATAATTCATATCCCATTTCTCAGAGGATATTGGTGTTGACTCTATGGTGTTGACTTGCTCATGCAGATCTCCGACGGTATCTGGCTGTGTCGGAAAATGCTGTGGAGAATACGGTAACAGCTGAGCGTTATTCGTCAACAGGGATGGTTCATCGAGGAACACCTCGCCGAGGACAACATGATTACCACAATTAAGGCAGGCGGCCTTGGTCAGAGCTTCCTTATATCTCGCGCTTTCAGCTCGAAGCTTCTCATTCTCCTCCTTTAGGGCCAGTAACTCATGGTCTGCGTGTTGCTGTTTCACCCGGGTTCGTTTGTTGGCGAACCAAAACTTGACCTTCGAAAGCTCCAATCCTAACTTTCGACTCAACTCCATTTTCTGTTGTCTGCTTGGAGTGGAGCATTCATTGAAGAAAGCTTCGAGTTCTCGGATTTGGCCTGGAGTGTGGCGTTGCAGTTGCTTCCTTTTCCGACCCCGGTCATCATTGTATACTCCTTCTTCATAGCTGGAACCTAGAATTTCATCGCTGGAGGAGTCAGTCTCCATGGCCTTCGGGCAGGATTCAGCTCCAGGATCTTCAAAGTCTCCCAGCAGTTCGTGCTCAGAAATGTCCAGGTCGGGCGTTTCTAGCAGATGGGAATAGCTTTTAAACATGATGGATCGGAGTTGTCGCGACCCTCTTGAGGTTGTCGGGCTCTCGAGGGCTAATGGGCCGTCCTGTCTGGTCGGACGCGGGCCTCTCCCAAGGCCCATTACCCAAATCGCAACGGAGGTATGCGTGATCGACTTTCAGTGTGGTCTAGTGACATGTGCTAAGTGTGCATGCCATGGAGTCGCCACCAATCATTTTTTTAGGGTATGATTGGACCACCCAATCGAATAGTTGGGAGTTTCTATTCAATTTTACGAGAACCAGAGAAATGGTTTCGGGGACTTAGTTACGCCAACCGTCAGAGTTGACGCCCTTTCGGTACCTAAGTTGACTGAATTTTCTAGCCTGAGATTCATGCGGATGAGTAAGGTATGAACCATAAATCTAGAAATTTATGCAGATAGGAGTGATTATCCTAGCAATCACAATCAGTAATAAAATGCGCAACTCAAGGAATCTAGATATGCAAATAAATCACATGGCATTCCTAGTAATGCCCTATTTATCAATCACAGCTCAAGAATGATTTAGCTGTCCTAGCCGTTCTACACTCGATCTCACCTAAGAAAAGCATTAGGAAGCATCCCAGGAGTTCGAGAGTACTCACATGGGGTTCGCCGTGCCCTGGTTTGGTCTTGGACGAGCTATCGAGCTCATGCCGACCCGATTATATTTGGGGATCCACTCGGCATTTTACACCATGAAATCATGTGAAACAAAAACGAAAATATTCAGCAAGGGGCATTTATTGAATATGGTGGTCAATCTAATTGGACATCAAGACTAAAAAAGATGTAGAAATTTACAAATTAAAAGACTCGAATGATATTTTTTTTTGCCAAATTCAACTCTATGCGTCGTGAAGAAACACATGCAATTGAACTTGAATTTTGACTATTTATGAGTTCAAAATGAAAAGAAAATTAAAATAAAAATATTGACTATTTTTCTATATTTTTACGACATCGAATGCTATTTTTCTTCATTTTTCATGTATTTTTCTATTTTGGAAAATATTAAAAAATTGAAAAATTATTTTTTTGTCAAAAATGGTTCCTTTAGCTTGGTCAAGGCTACCAAAGATGATTTTTTAATTTTTTAACTTTTTATATATTTTTTTATGAATTTTTAAAAAACAAACTATGAAAGACTGATAAAAAATCAGGTGTCAACAGCTGCCCCTCTTTGAGAGGAATTTCGTCAGATGTTTCTCTCAAAGACAAGGTGACACCTGTGTTCCGATCGACTCGACTGGGAAAAGAAAAGAAAAGAAAAGAAATCATGACATCCAATTTTCATGCCCATCAATGTGTGCTTTTCCTTAAAAAGAGATGTGCTCATTCAATTCCCTGATATGATGTAAGAAAGTTAAGGAGTAGATAGACTTCCCTGCCCCTTACCTGCCGAACGCTTGCGGCATTTGCTGTGTCTGATGGGTTCAAGTAGATTCCTAAGGACTCGTCATCGGAGTGTCATAGGGATGTTAAGCTCTGACCTGTATGGTAGGTCAAACCATAATGGGATTCCTAACTGATAGGAACCTAAGGAAGACGCATCCCACATTTGGGAATTGGCCAAGGGTTTTGATCCATGTGGTGGACTAAACTAGAAATGGCTTGCCTAATGTAAGGCTTATTAAGGAAAACGACTCCTCCCGCGTTCGGGATTCATCAAGGTTTTGATCCGTATGGTGGATCGGACCATTGGGTTGATCTTTCAGGCGGTCTCTACCAGTCCTTTGACCCTTCAGGCGGTTTCTACCATTCATTGACCCTTCATGCGGTTTCTACCATTGAGTTGACCCTTCATGCGGTTTCTACCATTGGTTGACCCTTTAGGCGGTTTCTACCATACATTGACCCTTCAGGCGGTTTCTACCATTGGTTGACCCTTCAGGCGGTTCTACCATACATTGACCCTTCAGGCGGTTTCTACCATTATGTTGCCCTTCAGGCGGTTTCTACCATTGATTGACCCTTCAGGCGGTTTCTACCATACATTGACCCTTCAGGCGGTTTCTACCATTGTGCTGACCCTTCAGGCGGTTTCTACCATTGAGTTGACCCTTCAGGCGGTTTCTACCATTTATGAAATTCCAAATTGATATGAATCAAAAGATGACGTACCCGCTCTTCGGGGCTAGTCGGAGACTCGATCATTCTATGGATCGGTCTTAGAGAAGATTTGCCTACTAAAAGGCCTCACTTAAGGATGACGCACCTAGTCTTTAGGGTGGCCAAAAGTCCTGCAGAAAGCTTAGACCTGAAAAAATTTTCCTCGCCAAGAAGATGTTAGTAATCTTTGGGAAGACAATAATTGTCTAACTGACAAAATTCTACGACTTAAGTTTTAGTCATGAAATGTGCATTTTGATTGTTGGAGGTTATCCAAAACATTCCTGCCACATACAGATGTGATCATAAATTCCTTGCACGGAAACTCTAGATCAAACAATTTGAAAATTTCAAAAAGAGTTTGCTCAAAACATCCATTGGAGTATTTCTCATCCAAGAAGGCTCCTCACTGCTCTGTGATAATGATCTTTAATAGGGAAAGTGCTCAATTTCCTACCGACCTGTGCCTGGGTTTCAGGATCATTCGCAATGCATACATTTCGATCAATCAGGAGGTCTTTCACGGGACCGTAGTGTTAGGCTTGGATATCGGTTTCCAAGGGGGACTCACTTTTGAGTCAAGGCCGTTGAACGAAATTTTTCACTATCTGCTCCGGGTTTACAAGTCAAGAACCCTGCAAAATGAGAAAGAAATAGTCTTGCTCGTACTTCTTTGAGCTAAGTTATACATTAACCCAAGTGTCTTAGTCAGAGAAGACTGCTTCAGGATTGTAACATTGGAAGGATTGGGGACCGAAAAAGGCTTGTTTTTTGCCTAGAAATTGTGAAGGGTTTGACATTGGTGATCATTGCAAATTTGCCACATGTCCTTCGAAGAACATCTCCATTTCTTGAAGTGTACACTCCTCTTTTAGAGCGCACAAGGATGTTTAAAAGCGTCTCTTGTTGCATTAAGAGACCGTCTGTTTGTGTGTTTGCTATTTGAGCACGACATCATTTGGGGAGTAGTCATCTTGATCTGACTCCTTTGGAGGGTCTTTTCATCATCTCTCTAGACTTTACTGGGGATATTTTGAATGGACATCGGCCTTGCTTTTTACCAGGCACTTTGCTTTTTCTTGATGTCTAGGGATTTTTCTTTTCCCCCTTTTTTTAATCCCGTGTTTTTCTTTTCTTTTGGAGCTAGGATTTTCAACAATCATGCTAGATATGCAACTTAAACTTTGGCATGCTTCCGTTCCTAGAGTGATGTTGCCTTTGCTTTGGAATATGCAATGATCACCAATAGGTTGATGAAATGAATTTGTTGGCTCAACATGGTCGTGCAAAGGATAACAGTGTGTAGGATAGAGAAATGAATTATTCTCGTCATTCTATAACACTTGGATTATCATATAAACAACACACAAAGATTTATGTTAGTCTGAGCAAGAAAATTTCTAACCATTTACTTTCTGATACTGTTGGACTAACCTTCATTTGCCCCAATGTAGGGTGGTTCTTGACAGGGTTGAGAATGAAAATCGCCGTTCAATGGGGTTCTCAATGGGCATCTGTAGTGTTTGGAATGAAGAAAGAAATGCCTCTGTCTTCTCGATCCATGTAATAGTTGCGAATGACCCTTATGTCCATAGGTTAAGGTTTCTCAATCATTTCCAATCTCCTCATCTCTCAAGTGTGTATGGGACGTGTTTGGATTAGGCTCGCTTCTCTTATGAGAAAATACCCTTTTGAACAGTTCAAACGACTCTTGTTGGAAAAATTCATTTCATTTCATCAAGATTTATCCTTCAAAGGGATTTTGTGATGCACCATATATGTGTAATTCATGTTCAGACAATCTCTTGTTTTAAAACATGAATGTCAATGAAGTAAGAATTCTATGTCTTTTTAGATGTGAGAATCGAATTAATTCTGAAAGTTTTTAATCTCCAATGAATTGGGAAAAAGGATACTTACCTGCCCATCGAGGCTGGAGATCCTGGAGATATAAAAGGGATATGTCATTGTATATTCTAAAACTTTGCAAAAATTGGAACGATACATCTTACCCTTCGCCATATGCTCCAACGAGTGTACAAGGGTTGTGAAAATATGTCTGCCCTGATGGCGAGCTCCTGCCAAGGATAAATATTAAGCATTATTTTGGGTTTCCAAATTCAAAACAAATTGGGACGATACTACTTTACTCTTGATTTGAATTCCATTCTGCATGCCAATGTGGGGATTGCAGAAGCCGGCCCTCAAGCTTGTGGCCATGATTTCTTCGTCTGGTTGGGCAACGAATCCACCTCAAGGATTTACGTCGGAGGAGATTCATTCATCTTTTTGGGCGTGTTTCATGCGCTGTTTTGTTATTTGAATGCATGGCTTCTTGGGTGCCTCGTCTCTATTCATCACCTGAGAGGAAAATGAGAGAACATTATCCCCGCATCTGATTGAAAATCATTTAGGAACGATACGTTCTTTTTACCAAATGGGTGGCTCCGCGGCCAAATGCGTTTTACGTTGAAAGGATGGATTCCATTACGCTCTGCGGATGATAACTATCGCTTGGGGGACTTGCCCCACGGATTAAACGATGAATCTGATGTCTTCGGCTTCAACATGCTTTCCGGATGTAGGAATGGTTTGCCCCCATTTTCAGTAGAGATGGGTTTTGTCGAGTGGGCAAGATCAATAACTCATCCTAGATTTGGCTTTAGTCGAAGGTTGAAATCCCGACCTTGGATAAGCGAATCATGATTCATCTCCTTCTGCTTCGGATTTGTCATTTGCGCGCTTCACATTTTACAATACCAACTTCGCCGCTTGATGAAAATGAATCGATGATTTTCGAATTGCCCCAGGTTCTATAGTCATCTGCGTCGAATCTCTTTGAACTTCATCGAGTGATAGACCAACTAATAAAACGATTTTTCAATCCCGAGATCGAACTCCTGACGTTTCGTACCACTGCCATTTCACTGACTACCAAGACACAGCATTATTGGCGTCCCTAACTGGTTCGTTTTTTGTTATAAAATTCTCGAAGCAGTTAGCAACCCCCATTGAGAATGAAACAAGCTCAATTTAGAGTTCGTAACGACTAAAGGTCCCTTGGAACGATACAGAGCTAACCGTCTTTGAGCTCGCTCGGGCTTTTACTCACATTTTCCTATGTGAAGCCTTTAAATGTTTTTCTTCGTGGCGTTCAATTGATTCGCCTCGACTCTAATCTAACAAGGGATTGTCGTACTCGAGCATGATGATGCTCGCAGGTAGTACTAATCGCTACCCCAGATTAACTCTAGGCATTAAGGAAGATTATCTCGCATGGAAGACTTTATGACAGAAAGATTAATGATACATCCAGTCACATGTGCCTAGGTCCCTTGAAGATTCTCGGTGATCAGCCAGTTACACCATGAATCAGATATATAATCGCCATTTTGGATCATAACTTCATAAGTCCATCAGTTTTAAACTGATCGATCCAGATATGGAGCTCCTCATCAAGGAAATCTTTTGATTCTTCGAGCAACTGATATTCGGGTTGACCATCATCGCTTGGCGTCGAAGGATTCCTGTTTCTGTTGTGAGCGATTTGATTCTTCGAGCTAGAACCTTCGTCATTGCTCGAGATTATAAGAGGATGATTGATCGGTTCACTATCAAAAGCACCTTCCATTTGGGGATGGGAGAAACAAAAATCCTCAGAGCATCCCCCCGCTTGATCTTCCGAAATCATACGCCCAAGCCAGGCAGATCTTTGAACACTAGGCGCAATATGTTGATCGGCGATAGAAAGAGTACTAGCGAAAAGTTGCTGCTCAAACCAAGGAGTTCGTACTTGCTGCACTTGTGGCATATACTCTTGAGTGGTGCTGAGATGATTCGGGGGAATATTCTGATTAGCGCCCAAGTAGTCGATGGTGCTGCTACCAGCTTGGTCGGTGCCTAGATTCGGCAGGGTATTTCTTACTTCAGGGGCATTGTAGTTGTGGCCATGCCTAGTGTTTAGGCACAAGTTGAGTTCTTTCAGGTTCAGTGCTGTGTGGCGCTGTCTTAGCGCCCTTCTGTAGCTCTTGAGGTGACTCGCGACTCCATCTTTAGTGAGTCCTGGTATGTTCATGATCTCAAGTATGCGCGTTGGATATGCTGAGTTGATCCCTAGTTGCTGAACCGCACTAAGGAACTTGAGATGAAGCTCGGGGGACCAATTGACCCTCGTCTTCTTGCGACCCGGAACAGTGTTGACAACTTGGCTATTGCTCTCTGGCCTATTTCCAATAGGATTTGATCGAGCCGGAAATTGTTGTGGAGGGAATTCATCAGCTTTGGATTGGTCGGTCATGATAGTAAGCTCATCGTTAAGGAAACTCCAATCATGGTGACGCATATCCCATCCTTTAGAAGGCATCGATATTGACTTCGTAGGATTGATTTGTTCATGCATATCTCCAACAAAATCCGATTGTATCAAAGATGGTTCGAGGGAGTAGGGTGGTGAATGAGCATTTTCAATCCTCATATAAGGCTTATCAAGGAACATTTCGCCGAGAGTGACAGGGCCACCGCAATTAAGGCAAGCGATAGTGCTGGGAGCTTTCTTATACCTCATGTTCTCCGCTCGAAGCTTTTCGTTTTCCTCCTTTAGAATCGCAAGTTCTTGACGTCTGTGTTGAGCCCTCAATTTGGCTCGCTTATTTTGAAACCAAAACTTGACCCTCAAAGGTTTCATCCCTAGCTTCTGGCCCAATTCATTTCTTTGTTTCATGTTCGGGAGAGGGCATTCACTAAAGAAAGCTTCAAGCTCTTGGATTTCATTCTGAGTGTGGCACTGGCGACGTTTCCTTTTCCGGGATTGACCATCGCTGCTGCTGTTGTCGTCGCTGCTGAGATCCTGAACTTCGTTGCCGAAAGGGTTGGGTTCTGTGGTTCTGGTACCAGACGCAATCCTGGAATCTTCGAGATCTCTCAATAGTTCATTTTCTGAGATTTTTGGATCAGTCGCCTCTAGCAACTGACGATAACCCTCAAACATGTTGGATCGAAAAATGTTCGATCAATTTTTGCTCACTCAGGGTTCTCTACTCTCTCATGTATGTTCACTCTCTCTAAATTTTCTTTTGAGTGGTTCTGTATGCCCAGGAAACGTTCTTTAAACATGGATAAAGATCATCAGGCAAGCGTTTCTCCCAAGATTTCGTATTTCTCGCTTTGTCGTCTTCTTTCTTCTTTTCAACGTGGAGGGACACCAAATCGATTTCCTTTTCTCGATATCCATGTCTGTCTCCCACTTATTTTCAAAAAGGTGCAACTACGCTCGCCTCCCGCTCAGTTTTTTAATATGATGGGACCGCCAAATCCTTTTGCAACTTTTTTCGATAGTTGCGCTTAACTCTCGCTCAATTTTAATATGGTGGCACTGACATATCTTTTTACAACTTTTTTAGATTTATCAAGCCTGAAATCGCGGACTGGGACGGATCTGATGGTTCACCGAAAGAGCCACCACTGCTTTACCCAATTAACTTGGCTCCATGAGCATTATTGTTGTGACCTTTCTTCATCCTCGAGTTGCTATAAAAGGAGGAGTTAATGCAGAGAAGATTAACGCTCTTACATAATTGCCTTTTCATATTTTAATCACTCTACCACACCCATCTTCTTCTCCCTCACTCCAACGAAAATGACCTCCTCTCCTATTCGAGCTTTCTCGGCTGAAATTTTGGCCCAGTGGGAAAAACTCTATAACCTCCTAGGTCGAGGCTATGCTCATATAGCCGATCACCCAGAAATTGAAGATGAAATTCGCATTTTTCTCGTGGAAATAGACACCACCTCTATCGAGGGCACTAATTTAGAGAGGGAATATAGAATCTTCCCAACCCTCTTTATAAACTTTTTAGAGACTTACCGTGTCGCTCAGCGAGAAGTTACCGTGGCTCACGTTTTGCGAGCTCGCTATGAGGATCGGTCCAACTGCTTGGTGTTGGCCAACCTTGTGGCCGATAGTCACAGAAAGGCTGTTGAGTTCGCCAACGAGCGGGTCTCGATGTTGCTTCGCGAGAGGGGAAATTTGGTGGAGCGCTTGGCCTTATCCCTGACCACCTATGAGCACGACCGTCGTAATGTCGTGTTGAAGTTTCAATGTGAGTGGCAGGAAGAAAGGCTTGACAGCATTACCGCGGATATAGCCCATGGGAGAGGACTAGTTCGGGACCTGGAAATAGCCGCCGAAGATCACGGGACCAAGGTTGCCGAGCTTAAAGGGGAATGTAAACGCCTTCTTCTTAAGCTTGCAGATCTCGAGTCTCGAGGTGGTGAGTATAGGCAAAGCATCAATAATATGGAGGGCCAACTGGGTTCCTTTGTGATGCTAATTAGGGCTCATTTCGGTTTTACTTTTCCACCTCGATGATCTGTATCATCTGCTTTTAAGGTCCCTCGATTGAGCGAAATGAATGAAAGCTCTAATATGTGTGTCTCAACTTCTGTATGGCTGACTTTCTCGAACACCTGACCACTCTCAACCTAGGCAAGCTGCTCTTCGACATTGATGATTCGAGCGTGTACATCTTGATTTTTTAATCTTGCTTATGATCGAATAAAGGAACCTCCCACCGCGTTTATCCACAAAAAGACTTCTCTTCTCTACCTGTTTTTAACTACTTAGAGATGCCCCAATTTCGATCTTTGAGACGTGACTTCAGGATCACCTATTCCAAATCGTTATCTTCATTAGATGATACCTCAATGATGTCCATAGCAGGCTCTTATTGTCCACTTGGCGCTCGTAATGGGATGACACCATCTTCGTCTTCCATCAAGAACATTGGGAGGAAAACACATCTATCTATCCTCAAAATGGCATTTAATCCAATCACCGGAATTATGCAATGAATATAATGATTATGAGCTGTAACAAGTTCGAGGGATAGAAAAGTCTTACCAACCAAACTTAAGAGAAAATCAAGCTTCTCTGTACAGTGTTAGGTATACTAACCTTCCATAGACAAATGCATGAGACAAGTGAGGGAAAACTTCTAAAAATCAAAAGATAGGGCTTGGTACCTAAAGCCAAGGTTCTCACCTCGAATTCTGGGAAAAGTCGATTCCATTGCACAACTATCGTTGCATTGGGACTCAATCCATAGTTCGAAGTGAGCGGAATTGAAAAGTGGATTACCCCATGTTTTTCCTCACGGAGATTCCATTTTCAAGTCCTTCTATTGTGTTCCTAAAGAGGGCGCCTGGGGTTTTAGGCGCAATTGTGTGTATTCATTGTGTCGTGCTAAAGCAATAAACATGCATTTTATTTAACAATCACCGCTTCAATATAAATATCCACACAATCATACATCCAAAACTCTTGCCTGCATAAAACAAAGTTAACAAGCACTTCACGCCTTATTTCTCCCGTCTACAAAAACATCTAACACATTCGTTAGCATATACACCTCACTTTCGAGAGCATCTACATAAAATTAGGTTAGAAGAATCAATCAACTTTTTAATCGGCTCAAGTCCACTAAATGGTTAAGAACCAGTCGCCAGTCTGTCGCGACCCTCTTGAGGTTGTCGGGCTCTCGAGGGCTAATGGGCCGTCCTTTCTGGTCGGACGCGGGCCTCTCCCAAGGCCCATTACCCAAATCGCAACGGAGGTATGCGTGATCGACTTTCAGTGTGGTCTAGTGACATGTGCTAAGTGTGCATGCCATGGAGTCGCCACCAATCATTTTTTTAGGGTATGATTGGACCACCCAATCGAATAGTTGGGAGTTTCTATTCAATTTTGTGAGAACCAGAGAAATGGTTTCGGGGACTTAGTTACGCCAACCGTCAGAGTTGACGCCCTTTCGGTACCTAAGTTGACTGAATTTTCTAGCCTGAGATTCATGCGGATGAGTAAGGTATGAACCATAAATCTAGAAATTCATGCAGATAGGAGTGATTATCCTAGCAATCACAATCAGTAATAAAATGCGCAACTCAAGGAATCTAGATATGCAAATAAATCACATGGCATTCCTAGTAATGCCCTATTTATCAATCACAGCTCAAGAATGATTTAGCTGTCCTAGCCGTTCTACACTCGATCTGACCTAAGAAAAGCATGAGGAAGCATCCCAGGAGTTCGAGAGTACTCACATGGGGTTCGCCGTGCCCTGGTTTGGTCTTGGACGAGCTATCGAGCTCATGCCGACCCGATTATATTTGGGGATCCACTCGGCATTTTACACCATGAAATCATGTGAAACAAAAACGAAAATATTCAGCAAGGGGCATTTATTGTATATGGTGGTCAATCTAATTGGACATCAAGACTAAAAAAGATGTAGAAATTTACAAATTAAAAGACTCGAATGATATTTTTTTTTGCCAAATTCAACTCTATGCGTCGTGAAGAAACACATGCAATTGAACTTGAATTTTGACTATTTATGAGTTCAAAATGAAAAGAAAATTAAAATAAAAATATTGACTATTTTTCTATATTTTTACGACATCGAATGCTATTTTTCTTCATTTTTCATGTATTTTTCTATTTTGGAAAATATTAAAAAATTGAAAAATTATTTTTTTGTCAAAAATGGTTCCTTTAGCTTGGTCAAGGCTACCAAAGATGATTTTTTAATTTTTTAACTTTTTATATATTTTTTATGAATTTTTAAAAAATAAACTATGAAAGACTGATAAAAAATCAGGTGTCAATAGGAGTATCTCGGGCTGATCTAGTTCACTCAGCTTTCTCTATTCACTCTTACGTGTTTGCTCACTCTAGAAATTTTCTCAAGTGATTGTGCGTGTCCTAGAACCATCCATCAGGCTGCATATGAAGGCCAGCAAGCAAGCGCTCCTCCCGAGACCCTGCAATTACTCCTCGTCTGTCTTCCCCTTTCTTTTTCCTCGTGATAGGATTACAAACTCTCTTGCATTGATTTGGTTTCATCGAGTATTGCGCTCGTCCCCTAGTTCAGTCTTCAAAGTGGTGGGTCTACAATCTTTCGGCGCCTTTTATGATTTGCTAGGCCCGAGAACGTGGGGAACAGCGGCGGATTCGCAATTAATGACTCCGTTTAATGGCATTTTCCCTGTGCGTGCTGTTACTCTTCATTTCAACATCTTGGGCGTTCGGTGAGGAATGAATTCGTGGCCACTCAAAATTTAACGACCGTCCCTGGTTTTTAGATTTAATCCAACCAGGGATCATCGCGACTGAGCGTGACGATGTTCGTCGATAGCGCTGGTTTTCACACATAATTAACTATAGTCATTAAAGAAAAATGTTCTCATAGGAACTTTACAACGGATAAAATGAGTGATCTACTCGTGAACATGTTCTTCTTTCTATGGGTGTTCGTAGTGATCGACCCATCGTGCCCCGAGTCAGGTGCTAGATTATGGCTGTCCAAGCATGCCAGCTTCCCACTGATTGAACAAGGCATCGAGCCCCTCATCAAAGAAATCGTCTGTCGTGGGTTGACCAGCGGCAGGCAGAGCACCAGCCGACTGCTGCTCGAATGGAGGAGTGCGCATTCGCTGTACTTGTGACACGCGCTCTTGAAAAGTGTTGAAATGGCCCGGAAGGACATTCTGATCAGCTTTCAGTTTGCCGGTGGTCGGGTTGCCAGCTTGATTGATGCTTAGATTTGGCCGGGTATCTCTTGATGCCTGAGCATTACAATGGCGGTCGCCCCTAGCTTTTGAGCCCGAGACGGATTCCTCCCGGTTTAGCTCCGCTCGACGCTGTTTTAATCGCTTTCTGTAGGCAGCAAGATGATTCCTAACCAGTTCCTTACTAAGCCCCGGTACATTCATGGCCTTAAATATGCGCGTCGGAGTTGCTGAATCGATCCCCATTTGGTGAACCACGTCTAGGAATCTGAAATGCAGTTCAGGGGGCCAAGCGAACCTCTTCTTATCGTGGCCCAAAATTGCATCGATGGCTTGACGACTGATTAACTCGTCTCCAGCAGGACCCGACCCTATCGAAAATTGTTGTGCATGAGGCTGATATGCTTTGAGCTGGTCGGCGGTAACATCCAGCTCCTTGAAACTGTAGCTCCAATCAAAGCGATGCAAATCCCATCCCCCAGGAGGCATTTGTATCGTCTTCGTAGGATCATCCTGCTCATGCGTGACTCCGGCAAAATCTGGTTGAGCAGGGGATGCCCCGAGGGAGTAGGGTGGTAAATGAACGTCTTCAATCATTGCGTGAGGCTTATCGGGGAATATCTCACCGCGGGCGATGAGGTTATCGCAATGAGGGCAAACGGTAATATTGAGAGCTTTTTCATACCTCATGTTTTCTGTTCGCAGCTTTTGGTTTCCTTCCTTTAAAATCTCGACCACCTGACGTTTGCGTTGAGCCTTCGATTTAGATCTCCTATTTTGAAACCAAAACTGGATCCTCGACTGATTAATCCCCAACTCCCGGCTCAATTCGATTCTCCACTTCTTTTTCATGTGAGGGCTTTTACTGAAGAGGGTTTCCAGCATTTGGGTTTCCTCCTGAGAGTATTGGTAAGGACGTCTTCTTTTCCCGAGTTGAGCATCGTGGATGTCGTTGTCGTCGTCGCCGTGATTTTGATTTCCGTTGCCAGAAGTGTTGGGCTCCATGGTTTTGGTGTTAGACTTGGTCTTGGGATCTCCGAGATCCCTCAGTAGTTCAATTTCTGAGATTTTTGAGTCAGTCGCCTCTAGCAGCTGACAGTAACCTCTTAAATATGTTGGATTGAGAAATGTTTGATTGGTTCTTGCCCACTCAGAGTTCTCTACTCTCTCCTGTATGCTCACTCCCTATAAATTTTTCTTCGAGTGACTTTGTATGTTCAAGAGACGCTCTTCAAGCATCATTAGGCAAACGTTCCCCCTCAAGACCTTGAATTTCGCGCTTAGCTTTTCAACGTGATGGGACTGCTAAATCCTGTTAGGGCTTTCTTCGATAGTTGCGCTTACCTCCCACCTAACTCTAATAATGGTGATCCCGACAAATCTTTTACATCTTTTAATTGATAAGCCGGAAATCGCGGACCTAAACGAATCCAATGGTTCTCATGAGGGGACCTCCTGCTTTACCCCCTAACTGGGCTCCACCAGCATTATTACTGAGACCCTTCATCATCCTTGAGTTGCTATAAAATGAGGGATTAACGTATGGCAGGTTAGCGTTCTCGCATAATCAGCTTGTTCCTTCTGATCTCTCTATTAGCCTCGTCTTATTCTCAAGCCAACCCAACGCAAATGGCCTCCTCTCCCGTGCGCACTTTTTCGACTGATGTCTTGGCCCAGTGGGAAAAGCTTTATAACCTATTGGGTCGCGGTTACGCGTACATAACCGATCATTCTGCAACCGCGGATGAAATCCGTGTCCTGCTCGAGGACTTAGATACCACTTCCCTCGAAGGTACTACGCTGGGGAGGGAATATAGAACTTTCCCGACCCTCTTTGCACACTCCTTAGAGGCCTACCGTGTTGCTGATCGGGAGGTTCTCGTGGCTCGCGTCTTGCGGGCTCGTTACAAGGATCGGTCTGATCATTTGGTGCTGACCAACTATCTGGCCGATAGTCACAAAAAGGCCGTCGAGTTTGCCAATGAGAGGGTCGCGACGTTGCTTCGCGAGAGGAGAAACCTGGTGGATCAATTGGCCCTATCCCTGACCGCTGGCGAGCACGACCGCCACAATGTCCTATTGAGGCTGCAAAGCGACTGGCAGGAAGAACGGCTCGACAAAATAACTGCAGACATAGCTCACGGGAATGGATTAGTTCGGGACTTGGAAATAATCACCAAGGAACACGAGGTCAAGGTCACTGAGGTTAAGGGCGAATGCAGAAACCTTCTCCTCAAGCTTGCAGACCAGGACATGCGAAGTCGTGAGTACGGGCAGAGCATTAACAACATGGAGGGTCAGTTGGGCTCCTTTGTGTCGTTAATTAGGGCTCACTTTGGCTTTACTTTTCCACCCCGAATTGTATGACCTGCTTTTGAAAACCCTCCACCGAGCAAAATAAATGTGTGTGTTTTAACTTCTGTATGGTTCATTTCTTCGAGCATCCGAACATCTTCAACTTGGGTGAGCCGAACCATAATATCAATAAGCCGAGCAAATATGTCCTGATTTTATAACTCGCTCATGATCAGATGAGAGAATAGCCTCAGACTTATCCAGAAGAAGATTTCTCTCTATTACCTATTTTTTTTCACCTGCAAATGAAACGACTGAATCAGAAGGAATAGTTTGAAAAAGAAAGCATAAACCCCTTTCAATCTTATGCTTGCTCGTGATTAATAAGGACAAAAACTTTTACAAGGGTTTTAATCTTGCGCAAAAAGTTTTTTATCAGTATTCTTCGAAGGAAAGCATATTATTGAAAGGAATGTAATTCACGATAATCGCTTTTGATCAATTTCGAGGAGAACGAATTAGTCAAAAGCGCAAGGCATAATGACGTGTTTTAAATTTAATTGAAGATACGGCATCCAAATCAAGGCCGTTTTGTTAAGAACAAGGGCAATTTGGACATCTATCTCGTCATTAAATTCGAAACAATGCCGATACTCTTGATCAATTATCGTGGATTACCAATGACGTACGACATGCATGAATCAATTCAAGTGTATAATTCCTTCTAGCGAAATTGGGGTTGGATCATCCTATACGACCAAAAAGGTCAAGCAAGATTTCCAATTTTGATTTCCTCTAAAGGAATTATAAACTTGACTTGGGAGTATTCGGATGATTAGAGAAAATGCCACTATCACATTCCCATGACCCGTCAAAAGAAATACAACCAAGTTCCATCTGAATGTATACACCAATAGGTCCCTAATACAATCACTCTAAGGGGTGAGATAGAGAAAGCCTCGATAAAAATAAACCCTATACAAGAGGACTAGTAATGGAAAATGAAACAAAGGAATGTGATCCTAACGTTTAAGGATGCCCCAAGTTCGATCTGTGACCTCCGGATCACTTGCCCCAACTCGTCATCTTCATTGGACGATATCTCAATAATGTCCATAGTAGGCTCCTTTGTTGCTCACTCGGTGCTTGTCATGGGATATCATCCTCTTCGTCTTCTATCAAGGACGTTTGGGAAAAACACACACCTCTATCCTTGAAATGGCATTTAATCTAATCACCAGAATGCAATGAATGAAATGCCTATATTTATATGAACTGTAATAGATTTGAGGGATAGAGAGTCTTACCAACCAAACTCGTCGACTAATGTGCGGTTTTAGGTGTACCAACCGCCCAAAGACATGCGCATGAGACAAGTGATGGTGAACTTCTAAAAATCAGAGGGTTTGGCACCTAAGGTTAAGGTTCCCACTTCGAGTTCTAGAAAGAGCCGATTCCATTGCACAGCTATCGTTGCATTGGGACTCGATCCATAGTTCGAAGCGAGCGGAATTGAAAAGTGGATTACCCCGTGTCTTTCCTCACGGAGATTCCATTTTCAATCCCTTCTATTGTTTTCCTTTAGGCGGCACCCGGGGTTTTAGGCGCGGTTGTGTGTGTCCATGTGTCGTGATCATCATAATGCAAGTCATGCACAACAGTTTATCAATCAGCACTTCAAATCATCCACAAAACATACATTCCTTCGCCAACCTGCATAAGACAATATTAATCACGGACTACACCCCTTATCTCTCCAATCTGCAAAAACATATAACTCCTACCATGAGCGGACTTACCTCACCTTCAAGAGTGCCTGTAGGGTTAGAAAAATCACTCAGCGTTTTAATTACGGCCTAAGTCCACTTGAGGTCTAGAATCAGATGTTCTAGAGCAAGGTCCCCAGCGGAGTCGCCAGCTGTCGCGACCCGTCCGAAAGGCGGACGCGGCTAATGGATTACCGATCGCGAGCCTTGCTCCGCACCGGAGTGCGGATCGCGGGCTTTGGATCGGCGCGGGCCCTCCCAGGCCCATACCAAATCGCGGCGGGAGTTTTCTTTTAATGGGTTCGACGATAAGAGTCGATCGCTTTTGACCTTCAGTATGGTCGTGGTGGGATGTGCAAATTGTGCATGCATTTGGAGTCGCCACCGGTCTTTCTTGGAGGGTAGATCGGAAACCTTATTGACCGATTGAGAGAGATCGATCAATTCTACGGAACCAGAGATTTTGGGTTCGGGGACTTGGTTACGCTGATGTCATTATCAACGCCCTTTCGGTACCTAACGCAAGTGATTTTCCCAACTAAGAATTCATGCAGGCGCAATTTTAGGTGAGGTGGGCTTAATTCAGGGTTTCATGCAGATTGGCAGACTGTTCCTATCAATCACAATCAATTTAAGTGAAAGCGCAATCCAGTGTATAAATAAATCACATCCATACACATCAATTCAGATCAATGGCCTCCTAGTATAACCATAAAGGTTTAAGGAAGGCGTGATTTAGGACCAGGGGCAAAATGGGAAGATTTGGGAACGATTAGCCCGAATGGCAAAATCGTCAATTTTTGGAAGATTTGGATACCGAATTACTCAAAATATTCCATGGTCAGTTGATTGTGGCCATTTCCCATTTTTGAGAATTTTTTTGGAATTTCTTGATTTTTCTTCAATTTTTTTTGGAAAACGATTCGCCCAAAGGGCGAAATCGTCATTTTAAGAAGGGTCGGGGTTCAAAACACCCGGAACGAGTCTTGACCAGTTGTTTGTGGCAATTCCCTATTTTTGGGGATTTTTTTTGGATTTTTTTAGAATTTTTTTGGAAGACGGTTTGCCGGAAGGGCAAAACCGTCATTTTTGGAAAGATCGGGGGTTAAAAGACCCGAAACAGGTCATGACCAGTTGAATGTGGTCATTTCCTATTTTCTGGAATTTTTTTAGATTTTTTCTGAATTTTCCGAATTTTTTGAATATTTTATGATTTTTTATTTTTTTATTAATTTTTTTATTAATTTTATTATTATTTGAATTTTTTTATATTTAAAAATATTTTCCGGGCCGGGTCAAACCCGGCCCGCGCCTCTCGGGCGCCCGGCCCGACCCTAGGTGTCGGCACCGGTCTAAAACGACACCGTTTTATTTTTTAAATATTTTTTTCTATTTTTTAAACAATTTTTGGATTTTTTATCTATTTTATTTAATTATCCGAAAATTCCCCGGATCGGACGGTCCTCATTGTGCCACGTGGCCCGTTCTCGTGCGTCCGATCTCTCACTCGATCGGAAGACCCACAGAGAGCCATGTGGCTCAATTATGGCCGTCGGATAAAAAATTAATTTATTTTCCTTTTTTAGAAAACCATTCAAATCGGACGCTCCAGATTGTGCCACGTGGCAACCTTCGGCGCGTCCGATCTAACCTTAGATCGGACGTTCCACAGCGTGCCACTTGGCACAATCTCGTCCGCCGGATTGATTTTAATTTATTTATTTTCCAAAATTCTAGGATCGCAACACGTGTCGCGATCGTGGCCGTCCGTTTGTTTTATTTGAAAATACATGGATCGGACCCCACCCGGCTGACGTGGCTGCCTACGTGGCACGCCACGTCGGCCGTTGATCGGCCGGAGGGTCGCCGGAGAAGACGATGAACAGTGAAAATTCCGGCAGGAATAGTAAAAATTCCGTCGAGGTCGCCGGAAAATTGCGAAACGGGCCCGAAACTTGGTATTTTTCGCCCGTTCTTGCGGCATTCAACTCCTCACAACTTCAGCAACAACATATAAGCAAAGTATGACAGATTTTACCTCGAAAAATGGCCAAACCGGACCTCCCCGAACCAGGCTCCGGCGAGGAATTTGCAGAAAATTTTATTCGTCTAAACTCGGTTCCGGGCATTCACGTGGCATCTAAGGAAGGTTTAGAAGCTTACCTATGGTCCTTTGATGGTCGGCGACCTCCGGCTTCACCAGCGTGAGCTCTTGGTTCGGCCCGAGCACATCGAACTCCGGCCATCGCTCCCGGCATGGTTCCAATGCAAAATAAACACGTAAACAAGCTTAGAGTCGGTTCTAGGATTAACTTGGGGCCCTAACCGAACATATGCCACTCGAATCACGCACGGTCGGGGACGAAACCGAGTTGAAACATGCATCGGCATTTCACCGAACACATGGCGTGCATAAAAAAATATGGAGATCCGGCGAGATACCGACCTGTCTCCGGCCCGTCGACGGCGGCTGAGGTTCCGGCGAAGCTTAGTATGGCCTCTTGAAGGTCGAGGACGCCCGCTCTTCCTCGGTTCTTCGCCAAAAAATCCCTTTTTCTCTCTCGGCTCCCCCTCCTTTCTTCAAACCCGAGCACCCCCGTTTTCATGGCCGACCGGCCTTTTTCTCTGTCTATTCCACTGCCCAACACGAAAATCCATCACTAGCTATTGTCCCCTCACGCGTGGTGTCCTTTTTATTAAAAAAATCACTCGCCCACGCTCGTTTTGCCGGTCCCCTGTTCTGCCCTGCCTCGCTGTCCACGGGTCTGCAACAATGTTGCAGACCCGGGTCGGACCGGGTCGGGTCGGGTTTGACCCGACCGACCCGGTTCGGCCAAATCGCCCAAATCGCCAAATTGACCCCCCAAATGACATCTTTTCATGAAATTGATGGCAAAATCGGATTCCTTGACATGTTTTCCATCAAATATGGGTATTTTCGTGAATCAATTTATTGAAATTTTGTGAAAACCCCAAATTGTCCCTAGGATCTGAAATTTAATTTCGCCAAATCGAAGGCCTAAACGATCGAATTAGCCAAAATTGAGCCCACCAATGGATTCAGCATGATGAATACTGTTGGTTAGAGGTGTTTAATTTTAATGGGTGTGCCCGTGTGAAATTTAATTTCAAAACTTGTGAAACCGGGGACTAAATTGAAAGATTTTTATGCAATTAAGCCCTTTTGGTTAAAATTGATCAAATTGGAGGGCAAATTGACCCAATTGCATTTCAATACTTTAGAGTCCAATGTCATAACTTATAAAAAGTTAGAATTGAGAATTAAAAGACTATAAAAGGAATTTTTGGGCTCGGTTCGGGTTTATGTTTGTTAAGGAACATAGTGACCCGAGCCGAATTTTTGCGATTTAAAGTGACAAAATTGAAGAGGAAATTAAAAAAAAATTATTGAATATTTTTTTTATATTTTTCTGACCACGAATGGTATTTTGTCTAATTTTTTGGGTATTTTTATAATTAAATAAATTCCAAAAAATATTAAAAAATACAAAAAATATTTTTTGTTCAAAATTGGTTCCTAAGGTTAGGCTAAGGCTTCCAAAGTTGATTTTGTAATTTTTGAACTTTTTTGCTATTTTTAATTAATTTTAAAGAGTAAAAATCACAATGATAGATGGTCAAAAATCAGGTGTCAACAATTACGAAAAATATTTTTTGTTCAAAATTGACTCTTGAGGCTAGGCAAGGCTTCCAAAGTTGATTTTGCAATTTTATGAGTTTTTGGCTATTTTTAATTAATTTTGGAAATAAAAACTAAAATGAAAGATGACCAAAAATCAGGTGTCAAAAGCTAGCCCTCTTTGAGAGTGAGCTCGTCAGAGGTTGCTTTCAAAGACAAAATGACACCTGAATCTTGACCTACTCGACTGGGGAAAAGAAATGCTATGACATCGGAACTTTATGCCTTTTGATGAATGCTCAAATTAATTCTCGGTTTGCTCTTGCAATTTGAACTTGGGCTGGAGGGAGGGAGGTTTACCTGAAGCTCACTTGTCGGATGCTGCCGGTTACGACAAGTTTCAAGAAGATCCCTAGGATTCGTCATTCAGAATAACCTATGGAGATTAAGCTCTGACCTGTATGGTAGGTCACACCATTATGAGATTTCTAACTGGTAGGAATCTAAAGAAGGCGCATCCCACGCTTTAGGATTTTCCAAGGATTTTGATTTGTATGGTGGGTCGGACCTTTGTGTTGATCCTTATGGCGGTATCTACCTTGTGTTGACCCTTCAGGCGGTATCTACAATGAGTTGATCCTTCAGGCGGTTTCTACTTGGTTTCACCCTTCAGGCAGTTTCTACCTTGAGTTGACCCTTCAAGCGATTTCTTCCTTGGTTTGACCCTTCAGGCGGTTTCTACCTTGAGTTGACCCTTCAGGCGGTTTCTACCATGTGTTGACCCTTTGTCGCGACCCGTCCGAAAAACGGACGCGGCTAATGGATTACCGATCGCGGGCCTTCCCCCGCACAAGGGTGCGGATCGCGGGCTTTGGATCGGCGCGGGCCCTCCCAGGCCCATACCAAATCGCGGCGGGAGTATTTTTTAATGGATTCGACGATAAGAGTCGATCGCTTTCGACCTTCAGTGTGGTCGTAGTGGCATGTGCAACTTGTGCATGCATTTGAAGTCGCCACCGGTCCTTCTTGGAGGGTAGACCGGAAACCTTACTGACCGATTGGGAGAGATCAATCAGTTCTACAAAACCAGAGATTTTGGGTTCGGGGACTTGGTTACGTCGGTGTCATCACCAACGCCCATTCGGTACCGGATTGGACACCGGCCTTTAATCGCCCAGCCCCAGCCTGCGACCTTCTCCGCGCGCATCACCTGTCAAATATTCAAGTCGAGATTAGCGGCGATCCTCAAAAAAAATCTTTCGACGCGAACTTTGAAGTCAATCGGATCGCGGCCCGAAATTTTCATATGATCGGCCCAAATTCTTGGCCAACGGGCCAATTCTTTCGGCCAACTTGGCCCACGACCAGGCACACAGGCCCAGACACTCGGCCCGCCTCGCAGGACACGGCCCAGACCCATTTGGGCCATGGCCCACGAAACAAGGCTCTCGGCCAGAACAGGACCGGCGGCAGGGAAGGGCGGATCCGGGGCTTGGCGGCTAGCCGGAGGCGGTGGAAAGCTAGGGCGGTGGGGTTAAATGATTGAGCGACGTCCGGGAGCAGCTGTGGTGGTCGGACGTCGGCTGAGCTGGTCGGACCAGGGGCGGACAGCAAGCCACCGGAGCAGAATAAAAAGCTGGAACAGAATTCGGTCTTGAGTCCGTTATGGGCTTCAACGGCGTCGAGGCTGCCTGGAGTCGATGAAGGAGATTTGTGGGGGCATCGAGGTTTATCTGGTGACCGCTGGTGACCGTGATGGCCGGCGGAAAGACGAGCAAAGCGCTCGGAACAACAGACCGACGGAAACAGGGGAGGTGAGCGAGAAGACAGGAGGAGGGGGCAGTCGACTTCGGGGTAGTTCAGTGATGGCTCGCGGTGGTCTTCGATGGTCGGAGGGACTCGGGGGAGTGGTATCGTGGTTGCTTGAGGCGGTGGAGGCAGCTGAGGTGTCGGGGCAGAAGCGAAACTGCAACAACAGCAGTCTCGGCTCGAGACAGAGCAGGGTTGCTCGAGCTGGTCTTGGCCACTTTCCGTCGGCTGTGGCGGCACTGCGACGGTGGCGACGGGATGGCAGTGAGGCGGCGAGGTGGTGGTGAGGTGGTTCGGGGCCGGCGTCGCACAAAAACCAGAGGAGAGGAGGAGTGGTTCTGCTGGGGGCAGTGTTCCATCAAAGAAGAAGAAGAAGACGGAGGGAGCAGCGAAAAAAGAGACTCGTCCCCAGAGAGAAGAACCAAGAAAAATAATAAAAAGGAAAGAGGGGGAAAATAAAAAAATAATAAAAAAATAATAAAAAAAATGAAAAGGAGAGATAAAATTATTAATTAAACATATACTTTTTCTTTTGCTTTTTCTTTTAAATGATGATGTTTCACTCTTTTCCCTTTTAATTATTGCTAATATTTTTGCCAAGTTCGATTTTACGGTGATCAGAAAACACCCAAAATCGAACCTGAATTTTATTATTTTGTGAGGTCCAAAAGTAAAGAAAATTAAAAATAAAAATAAAAATACTGACTATTTTTTTATATTTTTGTGACCTCGAATACTATTCTCCTTGATTTTCTTTTTTTTTGTATTTTTCGAAAATATTAAAAAAAATGAAAATTATGAAAATATTTTTTTTTTGGTCAAAATGGTTCCTAAGGCCAAGCCAAGGCTTCCAAAGTTGATTTTGTGATTTTATGATTTTTTTTTGATATTTTTAATTAATTTTAAAGAATAAAAGTCACAATAATAAATGGTCAAAAATCAGGTGTCAACAGCTGCCCCTCTTTGAGGGGAATCTCGTTAGAGGTTTCTCTCAAAGATAAGGTGGCACCTGATTCCTAACCGACTCAACTGGGAAAATGAGAGAAGAAATGCTACGACATTGAATCCTTAAGGCCCTTTGATGAAAGCTCAAATGAATTCCCGGTTTGCTCTAACAATTTGAACATTGGCCGAAGTGAGAGAGGCTTACCTGAAGCTCACCTATCGGATATTGCCGGTTGCGACGACTTTCAAGAAGATACCTAGGACTCGTCATTGAGAATATCCTAGGGAGATTAAGCTCTGACCTGTATGGTAGGTCATACCATTATTGGATTCCTAACTGGCAGGAACCTAAGGAAGGCGCATCCCACGCTTGAGGATTCGCCAGAGATTTTAATCCGCATAGTGGATCGGACCTTTGTGTTGATCCTTAAGGCGGTATCTACTTCGTGTTGACCCTTATGGCGGTTTCTACCATTAATTTGACCATTCAGGCGGTTTCTACCTTGAGTTGACCCTTCAGGCGGTTTCTACCTTGTGTTGATCCTTCAGGCGGTTTCTACCTTGAGTTGACCCTTCAGGCGGTATCTACCTTTGGTTGACCCTTCAGGCGGTTTCTACCTTGAGTTGACCCTTCAGGCGGTATCTACCTTGAGTTGACCCTTCAGGCGGTATCTACCTTTGGTTGACCCTTCAGGCGGTTTCTACCATTGAGTTGACCCTTCAGGCGGTTTCTACCGTGAGTTGACCCTTCAGGCGGTATCTACCTTTGGTTGACCCTTCAGGCGGTTTCTACCATTGAGTTTGTTGAGGCGACATTCTGGGAGCTGGGTTCTCCAGGTATCCTACAGAAGTTTAAGCTTGAAAGATTTTTCTTCACCAAGAAAACGTTAGTAATCTTTGGGAAGATCACGGCTGTCCTTTTGACAAAACCGTATGACTTAAGCTTTAATCATGAAATGTGCATTTTGATGCTGGAGGTTATCCAAAGCATTCTTGCAGCATGCAAATGTGATCACAAATCCCTTACACGGAAAATCTGGATCTAACAGTTTGAAAATTCCAAAAAGAGTTTATTCAAAACATCAATTGGAATATTTCTCGACAAGGAGGTCTTCTCACCTGTTTTGCAATAGTGGTTTTTATAGGGGATGCACTCAATTCCCTACTAACCTGTGCCTAGGTTTTAGGCTCATTCGCAGCGCATACATTTTGACCGGTCAGGAGGTCTTCCATGGGACCGTAATGTTGGGCTTGGATATTGGTTTTCAAGGGGGACCCGCTTTGGAGTCGAGGCCATTGAACGAAAGTTTTCACCATCTGCTCCGGGTTTACAAGTCAAGAACCTTGCAAAATGAGAAAGAAATAGTCTTGCTCGTACTTCTTCGAGCTAAGCTATATGTTAACCCAAGTGTCTTAGTCAGAGAAGACTGTTTCGGGGTTGTAACATTGGTAGGATTGGGGACCGAAAAAGGCTTGTTTTTGGCCCAGAATTCATGACGGGTTTGACATTGGTGATCATTGCTGATTTACCACCTGTCCTTTCCTTTCTGCATCTTTATTCCGTGCTTGACACCATTTGGCGAGCAGCCTTTTTGGAATTTGGTTCCTTCGGGGATTTCCTCTTTTCCCATCTAGGCTTTATTGTGGGTCAATCAAACAGCTTGCACGGGCATCAGCCTTGCTTTTACCAGGCATTTTGCTTTTTCTTGATGCCGGGGATTTTTTTCATTCTCATCTCTTTTTTTTTTCTTTTGAAATCCCATTTTTCTCATCTTCAGGAGATCACTTGAGACATATGATCGAAAGTCTAAACATGCTTTTATCATAAACCCAGGAATTTCTTTGTAATCCCTTAGTCTTGAGCTCTTCCGTTTCTAAAGTGATGCTGCATCCATCTTGAAATGTGCAATGATCACCAACGGGTTCATGAAACGATTTTGCAGGCTCAAGTTGGCTGCGCAAAGGATTCGGTATGTGGGATAGAGAAATGAATGCTTCTCATCATCCTATGGCACTTGGATTACCATATAAACAACACACGAAGATTAATGTTAGTCCGAGCAACAAAATTTCTAACCATTTCTCCTGATGCTATTAGACTTACTTCTATTCTGCCCCGATGTGGGGTGGTTCTCGACAGGGCTGATAATGAAAACCTCCGTTCAAAGGGGTTATCAATGGTCACATGTAGTATTTGGGAATATGAAACGAACGCCTCCGTCGTCCCAATCCATGTAATCGCTGCGAATGGTCCCTACCTCCGTAGGTACAGATTTTGCTATCCGATTCACTTCCCTCGTCTCTCAAGTGTATGTAGGATGTGTTTGGACTGGGCTCGCCTCTCTTTTGAGTAAACTTCCTTTCGAATGTTTTGACAAATAATCATATTTGGAAAAATTCATTTCTTTCTTTCCCAAAATTTATCCATCGAGGGGATTTTGTGATGTATCGTGCATGTTTTATTCATGCTTTGGGCGACCTCCCGATTTAAATCATGAACATCGATGCATTGGATAATTTTCATGACGGCTGAAAGGATTTTAACATTCTTTATCTCCAGCTAACTGGGAAAGGGATACTTACCTACCTGTCGCGGCTGCAGACCCCTGCAAATGTAAAGAAAGCATATCATTGTAGGTTCACAAATTTTTCAAAAATCGAAACGATACATCCTACCCTTGGTCATGTACTCTGACGAGTAGTACATGGGATGTAAAAACTTGTTCCTTTGCAAGGCGACTCCCCTGTCAAGGATAGACAACGAGTATCAATTCATATCCTCGAATTCAAGACAGATTGGGACGATACAACTTTACTCTTGGTTCTCATCCCGTTCTGATGTTGCGTATTGATATGAACCACGTCTATCAAATCCGCCTATCCATGCTTGGAGTGTTTGTAACATCAATGGTTTATCTGCCTCCAGTTAGGCAACGTCTGTTCTGTTATTTGAACGCCTGGCTCCTTGAGCGCTTTATCCATGTTTATCCTCTGAGAAGGAAAAGAAAGGAGACATTACTTCGGTATTTGATTGAAGATCGTTTAGGAACGATACATCGTTTTACCAAATGGGTGGCCTCGCGGCCAAACGTATTTCGTATTGAAGGGGTAGATCCTATTACGCTCCGCGGGTGATAGTCATTGTTCATGGAACTTGCTCCACGGATTAAGTGATTAATCCACGGCCCTCGGCTTGAAGATGCTCAAAGGGTGATGTTGACACTCACGCGCAATTAGTTCTAGATATTAATGAAAGATGTTCCCGTGGGAACCTTACGGTGCGATCAACAACATATTCAACAGGAGTATTCAACCCCTTTCCTCTACACATTTTTCATCGAGTAGCCATGCCTTGCATCAGACGTTTGATCACCGGCCTTGCGTCACCACTGCGATGGTCCTCCGGCTCCAAACTGATCGAGCCAAAGATTGAACTCATCGCCAAGGAAATTGCTCGAGTCTTCGAGCCATTGATGTTCAAGTTGGGTATCAACGATTGTTGGGGGCAGATTTCTTTCATTGCCTTCGTTGTGAGGGACTGGAGTCTTTGAGCTGGAACCTTCATCATTGCCCTGTTGGGGTTGAGACATACATTCCTGAAGAGTGTTGATCCAAGTGTCCAACTCCTCATCAAGGAAATCACCTGTTCTTTCTAGCCCTTGGTGCCCAGATTGGGTGTCGTCAACTGCAGGCGATGGATTCCTCTCCTTGCTCTCGTCATGAGCAATTTGACGCCTCGAATTGGAACTTCCTCCAATGACCGGCAGGTTTATATGTGCACTCTCTACCAATGCCAGATCTGCTTCAGGGACAGCATTAATGACCGATTCGCACTCAAACTGAGGAATCCCTATGTGCTGGAACTGTGGTATATACTCTTGAGGAGTATTGAGATAGCTCGGCGGAGCATTCTGATTTGGGTTAGAGGAGTCGCTGACACGACTGCTGGTCCCGTCATTGCTGAAACACGGTTGGGTGCTCTTGGCTCCCCAATCATCATGGTTGTAACTCTGCCCAGCACTTGAGCTCCAACCGGCTTTATGATGGTTTAACGCTATCCTTCCATCCTTTAGCAATCTCCTATAATACTTGAGGTGAGACTCAACGTTAATTCTAGAGAGCCCTGGCACATTCATAATCTCGAGTACGCGCAGTGGGCTAGCCGAATCAACTCCCAGCTCTCGAATTGCATCAACAAATTTGGTGTGAAGTTCATAGGTCCAGTAAAACCTTGTTCTCTTATCACCCAAAATATCGTCAATACTTCGGTAGCTATTCTCTACGAGATCTAGTCGTTTCAAAAGTTGTCCAGGGAGGGACTCACCGACTTTGGATTGGCTGGCTGCGACAACGAGTTCGTCTTTGAGAGAACTCCACCTGTGATGATTCATATCCCATTTCTCAGAGGATATTGGTGTTGACTCTATGGTGTTGACCTGCTCATGCAGATCTCCGACGGTATCTGGCTGTGTCGGAAAGTGATGTGGAGAATACGGTAACAGCTGAGCGTTATTCGTCAACAGGGATGGTTCATCGAGGAACACCTCACCGAGGACAACATGATTACCACAATTAAGGCAGGCGGCCTTGGTCAGAGCTTCCTTATATCTCGCGCTTTCAGCTCGAAGCTTCTCATTCTCCTCCTTCAAGGCCAGTAACTCATGGTCTGCGTGTTGCTGTTTCACCCCGGTTCGTTTGTTGGCGAACCAAAACTTGACCTTCGAAAGCTCCAATCCTAACTTTCGGCTCAACTCAATTTTCTGTTGTGTGCTTGGGGTGGAGCATTCATTGAAGAAAGCTTCGAGTTCTCGGATTTGGTCTGGAGTGTGGCGTTGCAGTTGCTTCCTTTTCCGGCTCCGGTCATCATTGTATACTCCTTCTTCGTAGCTGAAGCCTAGAATCTCATCACTGGAGGAGTCAGTCTCCATGGCCTTCTGGCAGGATTCAGCTCCAGGATCTTCAAAGTCTCCCAGCAGTTCGTGCTCAGAAATGTCCAGGTCTGGCGTTTCTAGCAGATGGGAATAGCTTTTAAACATGATGGATCGGAGTATCTCGGGCTGATCTAGTTCACTCAGCTTTCTCTATTCACTCTTACGTGTTTGCTCACTCTAGAAATTTTCTCAAGTGATTGTGCGTGTCCTAGAACCATCCTTCAGGCTGCATATGAAGGCCAGCAAGCAAGCGCTCCTCCCGAGACCCTGCAATTACTCCTCGTCTGTCTCCCCATTTCTTTTTCCTCGTGATAGGATCACAAACTCTCTTGCATTGATTCGGTTTCATCGAGTATTGCGCTCGTCCCCTAGTTCAGTCTTCAAAGTGGTGGGTCTACAATCTTTCGGCGCCTTTTATGATTTACTAGGCCCGAGAACGTGGGGAACAGCGGCGGATCCGCAATTAACGACTCCGTTTAATTCATTTAGCTCCATGGGAATTAACGCCACGACCTTCTCTCAAACCCTTTTCATCATTTAAACGAAAATGGCATTTTCCTTGTGCATGCTGTTACTCTTCATTTCAACATCTTGGGCGTTCGGTGAAGAATGAATTCGTGGCCACTCAAAATTTAACGACCGTCCCTGGTTTCAGATTTAATCCAACCAGGGATCATCGCGACTGAGTGTGACGATGTTCGTCGATAGCGCTGGTTTTCACACATAATTAACTATAGTCATTAAAGAAAAATGTTCCCACAGGAACTTTACAACGGATAAAATGAGTGATCTACTCGTGAACATGTTCTTCTTTCTATGGGTGTTCGTAGTGACCGACCCATCGTGCCCCGAGTCAGGTGCTAGATCATGGCTGTCCAAGCATGCCAGCTTCCCACTGATTGAACAAGGCATCGAGCCCCTCATCAAAGAAATCGTCTGTCGTGGGTTGACCAGCGGCAGGCAGAGCACCAGCCGACTGCTGCTCGAATGGAGGAGTGCGCACTCGCTGTACTTGTGACACGCGCTCTTGAAAAGTGTTGAAATGGCCCGGAAGGACATTCTGATCAGCTTTCAATTTGCCGGTGGTCGGGTTGCTAGCTTGATTGACGCTTAGATTCTCTTGATGCCTGAGCATTACAATGGCGGTCGCCCCTAGCTTTTGAGCTCGAGACGGATTCCTCCCGGTTTAGCTCCGCTCGACGCTGTTTTAATCGCTTTCTGTAGGCAGCAAGGTGATTCCTGACCAGTTCCTTACTAAGCCTCGGTACATTCATGGCCTTAAATATGCGCGTCGGAGTTGCTGAATCGATCCCCATTTGGTGAACCACGTCTAGGAATCTGAAATGCAGTTCAGGGGGCCAAGCGAACCTCCTCTTATCGTGGCCCAAAATTGCATCGATGGCTTGACGACTGATTAACTCATCTCCAGCAGGACCCGACCCTATCGAAAATTGTTGTGCATGAGGCTGATATGCTTTGAGCTGGTCGGCGGTAACATCCAGCTCCTTGAAACTGTAGCTCCAATCAAAGCGATGCAAATCCCATCCCCCAGGAGGCATTTGTATCGTCTTCGTAGGATCATCCTGCTCATGCGTGACTCCGGCAAAATCGAGGGCGATGGGGTTATCGCAATGAGGGCAAACGGTAATATTGAGAACTTCTTCATACCTCATGTTTTCTGTTCGCAGCTTTTGGTTTTCTTCCTTTAAAATCTCGACCACCTGACGTTTGCGTTGAGCTTTCGATTTGGATCTCTTATTTTGAAACCAAAACTGGATCATCGACTGATTAATCCCCAACTCTCGGCTCAATTCAATTCTCCACTTCTTTTTCATATGAGGGCTTTTACTGAAGAGGGTTTCCAGCATTTGGGTTTCCTCCTGAGAGTATTGGTCCCGAGTTGAGCATCGTGGATGTCGTTGTCGTCGTCGCCGTGATTTTGATTTCCGCTGCCAGAAGTGTTGGGCTCCATGGTTTTGGTGTTAGACTTGGTCTTGGAATCTTCGAGATCCCTCAGTAGTTCAATTTCTGAGATTTTTGAGTCAGTCGCCTCTAGCAGCTGACAGTAACCTCTTAAATATGTTGGATTGAGAAATGTTTGATTGGTTCTTGCCCACTCAGAGTTCTCTACTCTCTCCTGTATGCTCACTCCCTATAAATTTTTCTTCGAGTGACTTTGTACGTTCAGGAGACGCTCTTCAAGCATCATTAGGCAAACGTTCCCCCTCAAGACCTTGAATTTCGCGCTTAGCTTTTCAACGTGATGGGACTGCTAAATCCTGTTAGGGCTTTCTTCGATAGTTGCGCTTACCTCCCACCTAACTCTAATAATGGTGATCCCGACAAATCTTTTACATCTTTTAATTGACAAGCCGGAAATCGCGGACCGAGACGAATCCAATGGTTCACGTGAGGGGACCTCCTGCTTTACCTCCTAACTGGGCTCCACCAGCATTATTACTGAGACCCTTCATCATCCTCGAGTTGCTATAAATTGAGGGATTAACGTATGGCAGGTTAGCGTTCTCGCATAATCAGCTTCTTCCTTCTAATCTCTCTATTAGACTCGTCTTATTCTCAAGCCAACCCAACGCAAATGGCCTCCTCTCCCGTACGCACTTTTTCGACTGATGTCTCGGCCCAGTGGGAAAAGCTTTATAACCTATTGGGTCGCGGTTACGCGCACATAACCGATCATTCTGCAACCGCGGATGAAATCCGTGTCCTGCTCGAGGACTTAGATACCACTTCCCTCGAAGGTACTACGCTGGGGAGGGAATATAGAATTTTCCCGACCCTCTTTGCACACTCCTTAGAGGCCTACCGTGTTGCTGATCGGGAGGTTCTCGTGGCTCGCGTCTTGCGGGCTCGTTACAAGGATCGGTCTGATCATTTGGTGCTGACCAACTATCTGGCCGATAGTCACAAAAAGGCCGTCGAGTTTGCCAATGAGAGGGTCGCGACGTTGCTTCGCGAGAGGAGAAACCTGGTGGATCAATTGGCCCTATCCCTGACCACTGGCGAGCACGACCGCCACAATGTCTTATTGAGGCTGCAAAGCGACTGGCAGGAAGAACGGCTCGACAAAATAACCGCAGACATAGCTCACGGGAATGGATTAGTTCGGGACTTGGAAATAATCACCGAGGAACACGAGGTCAAGGTCACTGAGGTTAAGGGAGAATGCAGAAACCTTCTCCTCAAGCTTGCGGACCAGGACATGCGAAGTCGTGAGTACGGGCAGAGCATTAACAACATGGAGGGTCAGTTGGGCTCCTTTGTGTCGTTAATTAGGGCTCACTTTGGCTTTACTTTTCCACCCCGAATTGTATGACATGCTTCTGAAAACCCTCCGCTGAGCAAAATAAATGAAAGTTCTCGTGTGTGTTTTAACTTCTGCATGGTTCATTTTTTCGAGCATCCAAATATCTTCAACTTGGGTGAGCCGAACCATAATATCAATAAGCCGAGCAAATACGTCCTGATTTTATAACTCGTTCATGATCAGATGGAAGAATAGTTGCAGATTTGTCCAAGAAAAGATTTCTCTATACTACTTGTTTTTCACCTGCAAATGAATAGACCGAGTCAGAAGGAATAATCTGAAAAAGAAAGCATAGACCCCTTTCAATCTTATGCTTGCTCGTGATTAATAAGGACAAGAACTTTTACAAGGGTTTTAATCTTGTGCGGAAAGTTTTTATCAATATTCTTCGAAAGAAAGCATACTATTGAAAGGAATGTAATTCACGATAATCGCTTTTGATTAATTTCGAGAGGAATGAATTACTCAAAAGTGCAAGACATAATAACGTGTTTTAAATTCAATTGAAGATATGGCATCCAAATTAAGGTCGCTCGCTAAGAACGAAAGTAGTTTGGACATCTATCTCGTCATTAAATTTGAAACTACGCTGATATTCTTGATCAATTATCGTGAATTACCAGTGGTGTACAACATGCATGAACCAATTCAAGTGTGTAGTTCCTTCTAGCGAAATTGGGGTTGGATTACCTCACACGACCAAAAGGTTGTGCAAGACTTCCAATTTTAATTTCCTCTAAAGGAATTATAAACTTGACTTGGGAGTATTCGGATGATTAGAGAAAATGCCACTATCACATTCCCATGACCCGTCAAAAGAAATACAACCAAGTTCCATCTGAATGTATACACCAATAGATCCCTAATACAATCACTCTAAGGGTGAGATAGAGAAAGCCTCGATAAAAATAAACCCTATACAAGATTACTAGTAATGGAAAATGAAACAAAGGAATGTGATCCTAACGTTTAAGGATGCCCCAAGTTCGACCTGTGACTTCCGGATCACTTGCCCCAACTCGTCATCTTCATTGGACGATATCTCAATAATGTCCATAGTAGGCTCCTTTGTTGCTCACTCGGTGCTTGTCATGGGATATCATCATCTTCGTCTTCTATCAAGGACGTTTGGGAAAAACACACACATCTATCCTTGAAATGGCATTTAATCTAATCACCAGAATGCAATGAATGAAATGCCTATATTTATATGAACTGTAATAGATTTGAGGTATAGAGAGTCTTACCAACCAAACTCGTCGACTTATGTGCGGTTTTAGGTGTACCAACCGCCCAAAGACATGCGCATGAGACAAGTGATGGTGAACTTCTAAAAATCAGGGGGTTTGGCACCTAAGGTTAAGGTTCCCACTTCGAGTTCTAGAAAGAGCCGATTCCATTGCACAGCTATCGTTGCATTGAGACTCGATCCATAGTTCGAAGCGAGCGGAATTGAAAAGTGGATTACCCCGCGTTTTTCCTCACGGAGATTCCATTTTCAATTCCTTCTATTGTGTTCCTAAAGGCGGCGCCCAGGGTTTTAGGCGCGGTTGTGTGTGTCCACGTGTTGTGATCATCACAATGCAATTCATGCACAACAGTTTATCAATCGACGCTTCAAATCATCCATACAACATACATTCCGACGCCAACCTGCATAAGACAATGTTAATCACGGACTACACCCCTTATCTCTCCAATCTGCAGAAACATATAACACCTACCATGAGCGGACTTACCTCACCTTCAAGAGCGCCTGCAAGGTTAGAAAAATCACTCAGCGTTTTAATTACGGCCTAAGTCCACTTGAGGTCTAGAACCATAGGTTCTAGAAGAAAGGTCCCCAGCGGAGTCGCCAGCTGTCGCGACCCGTCCGAAAAACGGACGCGGCTAATGGATTACCGATCGCGGGCCTTCCCCCGCACAAGGGTGCGGATCGCGGGCTTTGGATCGGCACGGGCCCTCCCAGGCCCATACCAAATCGCGACGGGAGTATTTTTTAATGGATTCGACGATAAGAGTCGATCGCTCTCGACCTTCAGTGTGGTCGTAGTGGCATGTGCAACTTGTGCATGCATTTGGAGTCGCCACCGGTCCTTCTTGGAGGGTAGACCGGAAACCTTACTGACCGATTGGGAGAGATCAATCAGTTCTACAGAACCAGAGATTTTGGGTTCGGGGACTTGGTTACGTCGGTGTCATCACCAACGCCCTTTCGGTACCGGATTGGACACCGGCCTTTAATCGCCCAGCCCCAGCCTGCGACCATCTCCGCGCGCATCACCTGTCAAATATTCAAGTCGAGATTAGCGGCGATCCTAAAAAAAAATCTTTCGACGCGAACTTTGAAGTCAATCGGATCGCGGCCCGAAATTTTCATATGATCGGCCCAAATTCTTGGCCAACGGGCCAATTCTTTCGGCCAACTTGGCCCACGACCAGGAACACAGGCCCAGACACTCGGCCCGCCTCGCAGGACACGGCCCAGACCCATTTGGGCCATGGCCCACGAAACAAGGCTCTCGGCCAGAACAGGACCGGCGGCAGGGAAGGGCGGATCCGGGGCTTGGCGGCTAGCCGGAGGCGGTGGAAAGCTAGGGCGGTGGGGTTAAATGATTGAGCGACGTCCGGGAGCAGCTGTGGTGGTCGGACGTCGGCTAAGCTGGTCGGACCAGGGGCAGACAGCAAGCCACCGGAGCAGAATAAAAAGCTGGAACAGAATTCGGTCTTGAGTCCGTTATGGGCTTCAACGGCGTCGAGGCTGCCTGGAGTCGATGGAGGAGATTTGTGGGGGCATCGAGGTTTATCTGGTGACCGCTGGTGACCGTGATGGCCGGCGGAAAGACGAGCAAAGCGCTCGGAACAACAGACCGACGGAAACAGGGGAGGTGAGTGAGAAGACAGGAGGGGGCAGTCGACTTCGGGGTAGTTCAGTGATGGCTCGCGGTGGTCTTCGATGGTCGGAGGGACTCGGGGGAGTGGTATCGTGGTTGCTTGAGGCGGTGGAGGCAGCTGAGGTGTCGGGGCAGAAGCGAAACTGCAACAACAGCAGTCTCGGCTCAAGACAGAGCAGGGTTGCTCGAGCTGGTCTTGGCCACTTTCCGTCGGCTGTGGCGGCACTGCGACGGTGGCGACGGGATGGCAGTGAGGCGGCGAGGTGGTGGTGAGGTGGTTCGGGGCCGGCGTCGCACAAAAACCAGAGGAGAGGAGGAGTGGTTCTGCTGGGGGCGGTGTTCCATCAAAGAAGAAGAAGAAGACGGAGGGAGCAGCGAAAAAAGAGACTCGTCCCCAGAGAGAAGAACCAAGAAAAATAATAAAAAGGAAAGAGGGGGAAAATAAAAAAAATAGTAAAAAAAAAATAAAAAAAAATGAAAAGGAGAGATAAAATTATTAATTAAACATATACTTTTTCTTTTGCTTTTTCTTTTAAATGATGATGTTTCACTCTTTTCCCTTTTAATTATTGCTAATATTTTTGCCAAGTTCGATTTTACGGTGATCAGAAAACACCCAAAATCGAACCTGAATTTTATTATTTTATGAGGCCCAAAAGTAAAGAAAATTAAAAATAAAAATAAAAATACTGACTATTTTTTTATATTTTTGTGACCTCGAATACTATTCTCCTTGATTTTCTTTTTTTTTGTATTTTTCGAAAATATTAAAAAAAATGAAAATTATGAAAATGTTTTTTTTTGGTCAAAATGGTTCCTAAGGCCAAGCCAAGGCTTCCAAAGTTGATTTTGTGATTTTATGATTTTTTTTTGATATTTTTAATTAATTTTAAAGAATAAAAATCACAATAATAAATGGTCAAAAATCAGGTGTCAACACCCTTCAAGCGGTATCTACCATGAGTTGACCCTTGAGGCAGTTTCTACCATGGTTTGACCGCTCAGGCGGTTTCTACCTTGGTTTGACGCTTCAGGTGGTTTCTACCTTGACTTGACCATTCATGTGGTTTCTACCTTGGTTTAACCCTTCAGGCGGTTTCTACCTTGACTTGACCCCTCATGCAGTTTCTATCTTGGTTTGACCATTCAGGCGGTTTCTACCTTGATTTGACCCTTCAGGCGGTTTCTACCTCGGTTGACCCTTTCAGGCGGTTTCTACCTTGATTTGACCCTTCAGGCAGTTTCTACCTTGATTTGACCCTTCAAGCGGTTTCTACCTCGGTTGACCCTTCAGGCGGTTTCTTCCATGAGTTGACCATTCAAGCGGTTTCTACCTTGGTTTGACCCTTCAGGCGGTTTCTACCATGAGTTGACCTTTCAGGCGGTTTCTACCTTGTGTTGACCCTTTAGGCGGTTTCTACCTTGGTTTGACCCTTCAGGCGGTTTCTACCTAGATTTGACCCTTCAGGTGGTTTCTACCTTGAGTTGACCCTTCAGGCGGTTTCTACCATGAGTTGACCCATCAAGCGGTTTCTACCTTGGTTGACCCTTCAGGCGGTTCCTACCTCGGTTGACCCTTCAGGCGGTTTCTAGCTTGATTTGACCCTTCAGGCGGTTTCTACCTTGGTTTGACCCTTCAGGCGATTTCTACGTCGGTTGACCCTTCAGGCGGTTTCTACCATGAGTTGACCCTTCAGGCGGTTTCTACCATGGTTTGACCCTTCAGACGGTTTCTACCTTGGTTTGACCCTTCAGGCGGTTTCAACCTTGTGTTGACCCTTCAGGCAGTTTCTACCTATGTTTGACCCTTCAGGCGGTTTCTACCTTAAGTTGACCCTTCATGCGGTTTCTACCATGAGTTGACCCTTCAGGCGGTTTCTACTTTCGTTGACCCTTTAGGCGGTTTCTACCTTGAGTTGACCATTCAGGCGGTTTCTACCTTGAGTTGACCCTTCGGGCGGTTTCTACCTTGGTTTGACCATTCAGGCGGTTTCTACCTTGAGTTGACCCTTCAGGCGGTTTCTACCTTTGTTTGACCCTTCAGGCGGTTTTTACCTTGAGTTGACCCTTCAGGCGGTTTCTACCTTGGTTTGACCCTTCAGGCGGTTTCTACCTTGAGTTGACCCTTCAGGCGGTTTCTACCTTGGTTTGACCCTTCAGGCGGTTTCTACCTCGGTTGACCCTTCAGGCCGTTTCTACCATGAGATGACCCTTCAGACGGTTTCTACCATGAGTTGACCCTTCAGGCGGTTTCTACCATTATTTAACCCTTCAGGCGGTTTCTACCTTGGCTTGACCCATCAAGCGGTTTCTACCTTGAGTTGACCCTTCAGGCGGTTTCTACCTTGTGTTGACCCTTCAGGCGGTTTCTACCTTGAGTTGACCCTTCAGGCGGTTTCTACGATGAGTTGACCCATCAGGCGGTTTCTACCTTGGTTTGACCCTTCAGGCGGTTTCTACCTAGATTTGACCCTTCAGGTAGTTTCTACCTTGAGTTGACCCTTCAGGCGGTTTCTACCATGAGTTGACCCATCAAGCGGTTTCTACCTTGGTTGACCCTTCAGGCGGTTCCTACCTCGGTTGACCCTTCAGGCGGTTTCTAGCTTGATTTGACCCTTCAGGCGGTTTCTACCTTGGTTTGACCCTTCAGGCGATTTCTACGTCGGTTGACCCTTCAGGCGGTTTCTACCATGAGTTGACCCTTCAGGCGGTTTCTACCATGGTTTGACCCTTCAGACGGTTTCTACCTTGGTTTGACCCTTCAGGCGGTTTCAACCTTGTGTTGACCCTTCAGGCAGTTTCTACCTATGTTTGACCCTTCAGGCGGTTTCTACCTTAAGTTGACCCTTCATGCGGTTTCTACCATGAGTTGACCCTTCAGGCGGTTTCTACTTTCGTTGACCCTTTAGGCGGTTTCTACCTTGAGTTGACCATTCAGGCGGTTTCTACCTTGAGTTGACCCTTCGGGCGGTTTCTACCTTGGTTTGACCATTCAGGCGGTTTCTACCTTGAGTTGACCCTTCAGGCGGTTTCTACCTTTGTTTGACCCTTCAGGCGGTTTTTACCTTGAGTTGACCCTTCAGGCGGTTTCTACCTTGGTTTGACCCTTCAGGCGGTTTCTACCTTGAGTTGACCCTTCAGGCGGTTTCTACCTTGGTTTGACCCTTCAGGCGGTTTCTACCTCGGTTGACCCTTCAGGCCGTTTCTACCATGAGATGACCCTTCAGACGGTTTCTACCATGAGTTGACCCTTCAGGCGGTTTCTACCATTATTTAACCCTTCAGGCGGTTTCTACCTTGGCTTGACCCATCAAGCGGTTTCTACCTTGAGTTGACCCTTCAGGCGGTTTCTACCTTGTGTTGACCCTTCAGGCGGTTTCTACCTTGAGTTGACCCTTCAGGCGGTTTCTACGATGAGTTGACCCATCAGGCGGTTTCTACCATTGTTTGACCCTTCAGGCGGTTTCTACCTTGGTTTGACCCTTCAAGCGGTTTCTACCTTGAGTTGACCCTTTAGGCGGTTTCTACCTTGTGTTGACCCTTCAGGCGGTTTCTACGATGAGTTGACCCTGCAGGCGGTTTCTACCTTGAGTTGACCCTTCAGGCGGTTTCTACCTTGGTTTGACCCTTCAGGCGGCTTCTACCGTGAGTTGACCCTTTAGGCGGTTTCTACCTTGGTTTGACCCTTCAGGCGGTTTCTACCTCGGTTGATCCTTCAAGCCGTTTCTACCATGAGTTGACCCTTCAGGTGGTTTCTACCATGAGTTGACCCTTCAGGCGGTTTCTGCCTTTGTTTGACCCTTCAGGCGGTTTCTACCTTGGTTTGACCCTTCAAGCGGTTTCTACCTTGAGTTGACCATTCAGGCGGTTTCTACCTTGTGTTGACCCTTCATGCGGTTTCTACCTTAAGTTGACCCTTCAGGCGGTTTCTACGATGAGTTGACCCTTCAGGCGGTTTCTACCTTGAGTTGACCCTTGAGGCGGTGTCTACCTTGGTTTGACCCTTCAGGCGGTTTCTACCTTGAGTTGACCCTTCAGGCGGTTTCTACCTTGGTTTGACCCTTCAGGCGGTTTCTACCACGGTTGACCCTTCAGGCCGTTTCTACCATGAGTTGACCCTTCAGGCGGTTTCTACCATTGTTTGACCCTTTAGGCGGTTTCTACCTTGGTTTGACCATTCAAGCGGTTTCTACCTTGAGTTGACCCTTCAGGCGGTTTCTACGATGAGTTGACCCTTCAGGCAGTTTCTACCTTGAGTTGACCCTTCAGGCGGTTTCTACCTTGGTTTGACCCTTCAGGCGGCTTCTACCTTGAGTTGACCCTACAGGCGGTTTCTACCTTGGTTTGACCCTTCAGGCGGTTTCTACCTTGGTTTGACCCTTCAGGCGGTTTCTACCTTGAGTTGACCCTTCAGGCGGTTTCTTCCTTGGTTTGACCTTTCAGGCGGTTTCTACCTTAAGTTGACCCTTCAGGCGGTTTCTTCCTTGGTTTGACCTTTCAGGCGGTTTCTACCTTAAGTTGACCCTTCAGGCGGTTTCTTCCTTGGTTTGACGCTTTAGGCGGTTTCTACCTTGAGTTGACCCTTCAGGCGGTTTCTACCTTGGTTTGACCCTTCAGGCGCTTTCTACCTTGAGTTGACCCTTCAGACGGTTTCTGCCTTGAGTTTGCTTTGAAAAGGGGTCTCATGACGAGGGTTCTCCACGTCCGATGAGACTGCCTGATTTTTGAAAAGAGGTCCCGAGACGAGGGTTCTCCAAGTTTGATGGGATTACCTGATTTTTTGAAAGAGGGGTCCCGAGACGAGGGTTCTCCACGTTTGATAGGACTGCTTAATCTTTTGAAAAGGGTTCCCAAGACGGAGGTTTTCCACGTCCGATGGGATTATCTGTTTTTTAAAAAGAGTTTTCCCATGACGGAGGTTTTCCACGTCCGATAGGATTGCTTGATTTTTAGAAGAGTTTTTCAACACCCCTCCTTTTTTGAAAAGGATTCTCATGGCGTGGGTTCTCCTCGTCAAAGGAGATGACTTCTCTTTTTTCTTTTGAAAAGGGTTCTTCCTTCCTTTTTTGAAAAAGATTCCCATGGCGTGGGTTCTCCACGCCAGAAGGGATATTTTTGACTTCTTTTGGAAAAGGGTTATGCCCTCCCTCTTCTTTTGAAAGATCCTGGAATTTGTCGGGAATTTAATTTTGAAGCAGTGAAAGATTTTATTTTGACAAAACTTCACTTGGGTCTGCTGAGGCGACATTCTAGGAGTTAGGTTCTCCAAGTATCCTGCAGAAAGTTTGGACCTGCAAATTCTCCTCAAAGGGTATTAGTTTGGGACCCGAGTTTTTGAGGGATCCTGTAAAAATATCAAATGAATGTACTCCCTTCCATGGAGCATATGTTTTTCTAGGATTTGGGGTCTCCAAAGATCCTGCATAAAAATAGATTTGTAAGTTCTTCTCTTCAGAGCGAGGCCTTCTTCTGGGGATTTGGTGTCTCCAATGGATCCTGCAGAAGTTCGAGCCTAAAAGATTTTTCTTCACCAAGAAAACGTTAGCAATCTTTGGGAAGACGACGGTTGTCCATCTGACAAAACCGTATGATTTAAGTTTTAATCATGAAATGTGCATTTTGATGCTGGAGGTTATCCAAAGCATTCTTTCAACATGCAAATGTGATCACAAATCCCTTGCACGGAAAATTTGGATCCAACAATTTGAAGATTCCAAAAAGAGTTTGCTCAAAACATCAATTGGAATATTTCTCGACAAGGAGGTCATCTCACCTGCTTTGAGATAATGGCTTTTATCGGGGATGCACTTTCCCTACTAATCTGTGCCTAGGTTTTTGGCTCATTCGCAGCGCATACATTTTGATCGATCGGGAGGTCTTCCATGGGACCGTAATGTTGGGCTTGGTATTGGTCTTCAAGGGGGACTCATTTTTTAGTCAAGGCCATTGAACGAAAGTTTTCACCATCTGCTCCGGGTTTACAAATCAAGAACCCTGCAAAATGAGAAAGAAATAGTCTTGCTTGTACTTCTTCGAGCTAAGCTATGTGTTAACCCAAGTGTCTTAGTCAGAGAAGACTGTTTCAGGGTTATGATGTTGGTAGGATTGGAGACCGAAAAAAGGCTTGTTTTTGGCTCAGAATTCGTGAAGGGTTTGACATTGGTGATCATTGCAAATCTGCCGCATATCCTTACCTTTCTCCATCTTCAGTCTTTGAGGTGTGCGCCCGCTTTTAAGGTGTGCACAAGTCCTTTAGAGAACGTCTCTTGTGGTATTAAGAGATTGACAACTCTGTCTGTGTTTTTGCTCCATGGCTGACATCATTTGGGGAGCAGTCTTTTTGATCTGACTCCTTTAGGGGTTTTTCTTTCTTCCCAACTAGGCTTTATTGGGGATCAATCAAACATTTTTCACGAGCATCAGCCTTGCTTTTACCAGGCACTTTGCTTTTTCTTGATGCTGGGGATTTTTTTTTTTAAATATTTCATCATAATTTTTTTTAAAACACCTCGTTTTTCTCATTTTCAAGGGATCGTATGTCTAAGGTCTAACAAGGTTAAGCATTAACTTAGGAGTTTCTCCGCAAACCCTAAGTCTTGAACTCCTCCGTTCTTGAAGTGATCTGCCTTTGTCTTGAAATTTGCAATGATCACCAACGGGTTTATGAAATGAATTTGCAGGCTCAACTTGGCTATGCAAATGATAAACGTGTGTGGGATAGAGAAATGAACGCTTCTCGTCATCCTATGGCACTTGGATTACCATATAAACAACACACAAAGATTAATGTTAGTCCGAGCAAGAAAATTTCTAACCATTTTCTCCTGATGTTGCTGGACTCACCTCCATTTTGCCCCGATGTAGGGTGGTTCTTGACAGGGTTGAGAATGAAAGCCGCCGTTCAAAGGGGTTATCAATGGTCACCTGTAGTGTTTGGGGATATGGAACGAATGCCTCCGTCATCCCAATCCACGTAATTGCTGCGAATAATCCCTACTTCCGTAGGTCCAGATTTCGCTATTTGATTCGCTCCACTCATATCTCCAGTGTGTGTAGGACGTGTTTGGATTAGGCTTTGCCTCTTGTCTTTTGAGAAAATGTCCTTTTGAAAGTTTTGAACAACTTTTGATTGGAAAAAATCTCTTTCATTTTCTCCAAAAATTTTACCCGTCAAGGGGATTTTATGATGCACCATGCATGTTCTTATTCATGTTCAGACAACCTCCTGTTTTAAAACATGGATGCCACTGAAGTTAGAATTCTATGTCTTTTCTAGACATCAGATTCTGAAAGTTTTTCTTTTTCTCTCTGTTTTTTTTTGTTTAACATCTTCAATGGATTGGGGAAAGGGATACTTACCTGTCCACCGTGGCTGGAGATCCCTGAAAATGTAAAAGAATCATGTCATTGTATGTTCACAAATTTTTCAAAAATATTGGAACGATACAACTTACCCTTGGTCATGTGTTCCAACGGGTAATACATGGGATGTAAACAGCTGTTTCGCCTTGTTGGCGAGCCCCTGCCAAAGACAAACATTAAGTGTCAGTTTGCGTTTCAAAATTCAAGACAAATTGGAACGACACCGCCTTGTTCTTGCTTTGCGTTTTCATTTGAACACAAACGCGCGGCTTGCAGAAGTTGGCCATCTATCTTGTGGCCATGATCCCTCCGTCTGGTTAGCAATGAATCCTTCTTAAGGATTTGCACTGGAGGAGATCCATTCATATTTTTGGACGCATTCCAGCTTCGCTCTTCATAGTTCCCTCCATTAGGTCTTATAATCAAAGACCATTTCTTGGAGTCCTGACTTCCAAGGTCGACAATTCTATTCGCCTCCCTGTCGGCGAGTTCTTTTCCTTTGTGGCTTTCTGGTGCCAACAATCTTCTGTCCATCCTGACGGCGAATCCCTGTCAACGATAAACATTAAGCATTAGTTCGTGTTCCGACATTCAAGATAAATCGAAACGATACTGCTTTACTCTCGTTTGGCGCCTCCATTTGAACACAGATGTGAAGTTCGCAGAAGTTGGCCATCTAGCTTGTGGTCATGATCTATCCATCTGGTTGGCAACGAATCATTCTCTAGGATTTGCACTGGATGAGATCAATTTGTGCTTTTGGACATATTCTACATCATTTTCCAGGGTTTCATTTCCTGGCAACCTGCCACCTGAAACTGATATTTCTTTTCGCCTCTATGTCGGTGAGATCCTTTCTTTTGTGGCTTTTTGGCGCTACTAATTTTCTGCCGAATGAGAACAAACTCATGTTTAGCATGGGATCTTCGGAGATCAAGTTGGAACGATACAAAGTTACCATTCACCCAGGTTCGTATCCCAAGGTTTAATTGTGATGCGAACGACTCTGCAATGGCGTCCATTGACTTTGCCGGAGAAGACACATCTTTCTTTGTCCAGCGTATAAATGATTCACTCGCCCTAGTTAGGCGTGATTTGTCATAACTAGGTGACGCTTGCCCCAGCTAACTTCATTTTTGCATTTTGCTGCAATCCCCATCCTCTTTGGGGATGTCTTCTCTCTTGGGACTCATGGTGATGTCTTACTGACGTATTCCTCTCTTTCGTCGATTGTTGACGTGCACATTTGGTGGGGGTCATTTTAGTATCGTATATTGATATGGACAATGAATGTTGCTTCATCTCGTCTGCATTTGTGGGTGTTGTTCGTGAGATAATCCTCGATCACGTTAACAACTGTTTTACCCCAGTTGGGCGGCCTCTATCTTGGCCACATGCCTTAGCACTTTCCATGTTTGTTGGCGATTTTCAATCCAATTTGAAGAAGTCCATGCACCTGCACATGAAGAGACAGGCGTAGGTCCTTATCTGATTTGAAATTTCAGGAAAGAGATACTCCCTTCGAGGTTTTGTCTTTCCAACATTTGAAGGGACTGTGTTCTTCAAGTATTTTGCCCCGGTAAGGCTTGTCTTGATGTTTGTTATCTCTGGGTTTGATAACCCTGGTCCGATGCACTTTCTTGGGAGTTCATGAGAATTTTCCCTCAGCTTGGCTTCTCGAAGAAAATGGGGGAACTTGCCTCCATGGATTTTTGTCGATTCTGGTCGTCTATCTCAATTGCCAAAGTCTTCGATTATTTTCTTCTGTCTCTAGGCAGCTTGACATTCTTGGGTTTGTCATGTGGCGATTCGGTGATTGCCTGTCTCTAGATAGCTTGACAGTCTTGGAATTTTTCGTGTGGCAATTTGGTGATTCTCTCGATCACAGTCGCCATTTGAGGTATTTGATGTCCCCCTGTTGAAAAGAAGAAACCTCATGAGTAAAGGGCATGTATAATTGACTATTGGAGTCGATACAATTTACCCTTGAAATTTGTCCTGCGGGAGCTAACATTTCTCCGTTTGGGTTCTTCGTATATAAGATATGTGCACGATATGCATGATGCATGTTATCTATGCTAGCGACGAAGAATGAATTCGTGCTTTCTACTCTACTCAAGGAAAGCATTTTTATCAAATGTGTCAATCTGCAAAACTTGAATTTTTTTTTCAAGTGTTCTTTTTACAGAGATTTATAAATGATGAGAAATTTCTTCAGGTTTTCTCAAAGGTTTTGTTCACAAATTGACCCATTAGAATGCTCTTGAAAATATTTAGCCAGAATGTATGTCTAAGATGCCATGAAAAGGGGTATTCCCTGTTTGTCTTTTGAAAGCACTGCATCCTGAGTCCTCTGCTTTTGATCATCATCTGAGAGGAAAAAGAAAGGAAGCATTATTCCCATATCAAGAAAATAATCATTTTGGAACGATACGTCCTTTTACCAAATTCATGGCTCCGCATCGTTCTCCTCTTCATTTAGAAGGGTTTAATGCATTTCGTCTTTGATGGATTTACTCCATGTCATAACGCTTCATGGGTGATGACTATAGCTTCGGGAGCTTTTCGTGTGTGTTACCATGGTGAATTCGGCATATCTGACCTTCGGTACCGTTTTCGAGTAGAGGAGTGATTTGCCCCCAGCCACTGGATGCTTTGTCTGGGGCTGGCTGATTTAGTCGTAGGCAGTTTGATCATGCCGTGTTGATGTATTCCTGCTTAGTTGGAGTCGGTTCACTCAATATCAGGTGGTTTTGGCACTTCGTACCTTTCAAATTCTCTGACGTCTGGCATCTATTCTGTGTTCTCTTTTGTGACACCAGATGATATGATCTTACGATCTTCCGAATATCTCAGCATTTGATGTTCCGCAACGTTTGACACTTCTTGGTCCCATCCATGCATTCCAAATTCTTCATGCATCTTTTGCCTTGTCATCGTTTCATGACGTCCCTCGAGCATCTTACTATTTAACATCAGCAAGCACGGGTTTACTTGTGGCTGAGTACTTTAACATCCTGAAGTGTTACTTCACAGGCAACAGTTTCCTTTATTGTGTCCTGTCGCATTCACCTTACGTTTTAACAATCTTTCAATCCACCTGCGCGATGAGAGGAAAGAACGAGTTGATTACTGCACAAGGAGCTTTAATTGAAACGACTACGGATTTACTATCCCCGCTCTAGTCACTTCGGGCATCCAAGACGATGAAAATTCTTCAGTGGTCCCATTCATTTTCATTATCACCTGCAAGAATGGGAAACCATATCAACTTAGGAACAAATCAGTTCGATCTGGAACGGATACACCCTTTTTTGGCTTAGGGAGAGTTAATCCTAATTAGGTTGCTTCTTCTTCATAATTTGATTCATTTTGTCATTGCAATCCACATGGGTGACATCTGCTGAAGGCATATTTCTTTCCGTCTTATAGTGAAGACAAATTTTCCTTCGTTTGTCTTTGACCATCTTATCCTGTAGACAAAAGACATAAAGGTCCCCGTCAGGTATAACATTCGAAGGGCTTATTGGAACGATTACATTTTCACCATCATTCCATGATCATCTTGCATGTGATCGGATGAGGGCATTTTCGACAAATGTATGCCATGTAAAACATGTCCCTCGTGTCTATCCACAAATGGATTTTCCTTCTCTACCTGTTTTTCACCTGAGAGGAAAAGATAGGAAATATTATGCCGGTATCTGATTGAAAATCAATTAGGAACGATACGTCTTTACACTTGATCCGGCTGCCTCGGTCACGTGGCGTTTGCCCCAGTTGAGTAGGATCTGCTCCAATTGACTGCTTTGATCCACTTCACAATTTTTGCAATTCTCATTTCAATTTGGGGATATCTGCTATTTGGAGTTTCCCATCTCTTTTCATCTTGGTGGGCTTTTGCCCCAGTGTGCCTTCTTGGTGAGAAGTCGACTCCTTTGTCTGTCTTCAAACATCCATCCTAGTGGCTCGAGTTGTCGGCCAGTTTCAATCTTCTTGAAGCACCACTCCTGAGGATCAATGAAACATGGTCAGTAAATTTTCAATTTTAAAGAGATTAGATTACAACTAATTCTCTTCCGCATGTCGCTCCTTTGATTGCATGTTGTTCCACGTCTTGAAAGATGGCAAAATGCCCTCATCAGTTGACTGTTCAGGGTGGTCTAGTGCTTTTGACTTGCGACTAATTCTTCACACAAGTCATTGGATCTTGATTCTAGAAATTACCTGTTCGAATGACAGGACTATGTTAGCAATGGAAGTAAAGCATAAATCCTTTCAATTTTATGCTTTCTTGCGAATAACGAAGATAATGACTTTTACACAAGCCTTAACCTCATGTGAAAAGTTCTTATCGATGTTTTTCAAGCGAGAACATAAAACTAAAAGGAGCGTAATCCATGGTTATTACTTTTGGCAAATTCCCAGAAAAATCTGCGGAATGTCCAAAAAGACAAAAATGCAATTCCAATGTATCCTAAATTCGATGAGAGATAGGACATCCAAATTGGAATTATTTACAGTAGGTAATTTGGACATCAGGTCTCCTCTCGAATTCAGGAAACATAGACGACTTTAATTAATTACCAAGGATTACCAATGATGCATGCTATAGACTGGTTCAATTCCACGTTTGGTGCTCCATGAAATGAAGGTTAGATTCTCGTACTTGGGTTAAACATGCCAAGTGTGAGTTCTAACGAAAATTTCATCTGGGTAAGACACGCAATTGAACCGGAAAATCCGAATGGTTGAGAAAAATTCCATTGTCGCGTTCCAAAGTCAAGACACTTAGACAATAATTAGAAATCGAGGTGTAGAAGATAAATGGGAGGCCCACAGACGGGTGTTCCTTACAGACTCGATGATCCTGATAAAAGGAAAGGGACAATTGGAACGTGGCCCTTAAGAACCTAAAGAGATGCCCCAAGTCGGGTCTTCAGAGGACGACACTTGGTGTTTTCGGTTTGGCTATTTCAGGTCTTTGTTTTCGTCAGATGCCCTTTTGATAATGCCCGGCGTGTGTCTCGGATTTGCTGTTATCGCATGTCCTTCAACTTTCGGTATGGTTACTGGATCATTCCTTGGACAGCCCGAAGAGGGTAAACTCCGTTGAATGTCCTGACAGTCTGATGGCGGATGACGCGTCGCTCATACTTGAATACGTCCGAAATGTGGGACCGACTTGGAGAGATCATCTCTTTTATCTATACTTTAAAATGGAATTGGACTCAACCATTGGACTTGGATGAATGCAGCATGTTGTACCAAATAAAAGGCTGCAAGTGAATTTAAATAGAAATGGCAGGACCTTACCATAAGTGGCGCTTAATGACTTTTTGGTTTTTAGGTATGCCAACCATCCACAATACATGCGCATGAGACAAGTGAAGCTTAACTTTAAAAATCAAAAGATTGGGCTTGGTACCTAAGGTCGAGGTTCCCATCTCGAGTTCTAGAAAGAGCAGATTCCATTGCACAACTATCGTTGCATTGGGGCTCGATCCATAGTTCAAAATGAGCGGAATTAAAAATGGATTACCCAGTGTTTTTCCTCACGGAGATTCCATTTTCAATCCCTTCTATTGTTTTCCTATAGGCGGCGCCCGGGGTTTTAGGCGCGGTTGTGTGTGTCCATGTGTCGTGATCATCACAATGTAAGTCATGCATAACAGTTTATCAATCAGCGCTTCAAATCATCCACACAACATACATTCCTACGCCAACCTGCATAAGACAATGTTAATCACGGACTACACCACTTATTTTTCCAATCTGCAAAAACATATAACACCTATCATGAGCGGACTCACCTCACCTTCAAGAGCGCCTGCAGGGTTAGAAAAATCACTCAACGTTTTAATTATGGCCTAAGTCCACTTGGGGTCTAGAACCATAGGTTCTAGAACAAAGGTCCCCAGCGGAGTCGCCAGCTATCGCGACACGTCCGAAACGGACGCGCTAATGGATTACCGATCGCGGGCCATTCCACCATACCGGAGTGCGGATCGCGGGCTTTGGATCGGTGCGGGCCCTCCCAGTCCCATACCAAATCACGGCGGGAGTCTTTTTCAAAGGATTCGACGATAAGATTCGATCGCATTCGACCTTAGTGTGGTCGTGGTGGCATGTGCAACTTGTGCATGCATTTGGAGTCGCCACCGGTCTTTCTTGGAGGGTAGACCGAAAACCTTACTGACCGATTGGGAGAGATCGGTCAGTTCTGCGGAACCAGAGATTTTGGGTTCGGGGACTTGGTTACGCTGGTGTCATTACCAACGCCCTTTCGGTACCTAACGCGAGTGATTTTCCTAATTAAGATTTCATGCAGGCGCAATTTTGGGTGAGGTAGGTTTGCTTCAGAGTTTCATGCAGATTTGGAAAAACTAGTCATATCAATCACAATCAATTTAATGAAAGCGCGATCAAGTACATAAATAAATCACATCGATGCACATCAATTCAAATCAATGGCCTCCTAGTATAGCCATAAGGGCTTAGGGAAGGTGTGACTTCGGACCGGGGGTAAAATGGGAAGATTTGGAAGCGATTAGCCCGAAGGGCAAAATCGTCAATTTTTGGAAGATTTGGATACCAAATTACTCAAAATATTCCATGGCCAGTTGATTGTGGCCATTTCCCACTCTTGAGATTTTTTGGAATTTCTTGATTTTTCTTCAATTTTTGGAAAACGATTCGCCCAAAGGGAGAAATCGTCATTTTAAGGAGGGTCGGGGTTCAAAACACCCGGAATAAGTCTTGGCCAGTTGATTGTGGGCATTTCCTATTTTCGGGGATTTTCTTGGATTTTTTTAGAATCTGTTTTTTGGAAGACGGTTTACCGAAAGGGTAAAACCGTCATTTCTGGAAAGATCGGGGGTCAAATGACCCGGAACACGTCATGGCCAATTGAATGTGGCCATTTCCTATTTTTCAGAATTTTTTTAGATTTTTTCTGAATTTTCCGAATTTTTGAATTTTTTATGATTTTCTATTTTTTATTGAATTTTTGAATTTTTTATTATTTTCTGAATTTTTTATTATTTAAAAATATTTTCTGGGCCGGGTTGGACCCGGCCCACGCCTTTCAGGCGCCCGACCCGACCCTATTGGTCGGAGCCGGTCTAAAACGACACCGTTTTGATTTTTTAAGGATTTTTCTATTTTTTTTTATCAATTTTTCGATTTTTTTATACATTTTCTTTAATTATCCGAAAATCCCTGGATCCAACGGTCCACATCGTACCACGCGGCTTCATCCTGTGCGTCCGATCTTCCACTAGATCGGACGATCGACAGAGAGCCACGTGGCCCTATCTCGACCATTGGATCAAATTAATTTATTTATCCGAAAATCATTTATTAATTCTGAAAAGATTTTTTAAATTTTTCCAAAAATCCCAGATCGCGAGACGTGGCAACACCACGGCCGTCCGATCTGGGCGTTTATTTTTATCTCGGCCCGGTCCCACACGCTGACGTGGCTGCTCACGTGGCACGCCACGTCAGCCGTTGACCGGACCAGATCCAGCCGGAGAAGACGAGATTCGCCGGCGCCTCCCCGGAGCTTCGGTTCCGAAGCGCGATTCCCAGCCTAACCGACTCCCCATCAATCCCACATTAACATACAACCAAAACATGGCCTGAAGCACGTCGGAAACTACTTCAAAAGCACGGCGACCGAACCGGCTCCGGCGAGAAATTTGCAGAAAACTTTTTATCGTTCAAACTCAATTCCAACCTTTCAAATAGCATCCCAGGGAGGTTTAAGGACTTACCTGAGCTCCTTTGGAGGTCGGCGACCGCCGGAAATCCCTCGTCAAGCTCCCGTCCGAACCGTGACCGGCGAGGCTCCGAGTCCGGTTGTCCATCGCGTTAATGCAATGCAAAGGGCAAGCCGGGCTCAGAGACATGTATAATGAAGCTTTACAATCAAACTTGTGACAAATAAGGCCCGGCCGAGACTCAAAAATTCGAATGCTCATTTAGGCATTCTGTCGAACACATGATGTGCGCGCGGAGAATGAGGGTCGGGAGGATATATCGACCTGTTCCGGGCTCGACGACGGCGGCTGAGGCTCTGGTAAGGCTCGTTGGGGTTCGGGGAAGCTCCTGGGTGGTCGCTGCTCTCTCAACCTTGCCTGAACTCTCCTCCCCCTCTCTCACCCGAGCTCTCTCCTTTTGCCCATGGCCGACCGGCCTTTAGTGCCCCCTCCACTGCCAAATGCGAATGTCCCTATCTGCCCGCGTCCCCCACGTTCGGTTGTCCCTTTTTCCCTTAGAAAACTCGACACCCATCTTCCCCCTATTTTTTCTGTCAGCCACGCGAAGGAAGAAGAAACCGGGTCTGTTTGTTGCAGACCCGGTCGGACCGGGTCGGGTCGTGTTTGACCCGATCGGCCCGGTTCGACCATTTCGCCAAATTGAGCCCAAATTTGACCTATTTTCATGAAATTGATGGCATAATCGGACTCATTGACATATTTTCTATCAAATAAGGGTATTTTCACGAATCAATTGATTGGAATTTTGTGAAAACCCCAAATCATCCTTAGGATCCGAAAATGAATTTCGCTTAATCGAGGGTCCAAAAAACCGAATTAGTCAAAATTGAGGCTACCAATGGATTCATCATGATGAAAACTATCGGGTAGAGGTGTTTAATTTCAATGGGTATGCCTGTATGAAATTTAATTTCAAGATTTGCGAAAACAGGGACTAAATTGAAAGAAAATTGTGCAATTAAGCCCTTTTGTTTAAAATTGATCAAATTGGAGGGCAAATTGACCCAATTGCACTTCAATACTATATAATCCAATGTCATAGCTTACAAAAGGTGAGAATTGAAAATTAAAAGACTCGAAAAGGATTTTTTAGGCTCGGTTCGGGTTTATGTTTGTGAAGGAACATAGTGACCCGAGCCGAATTTTCAAGATTTTAAGTGACACACTTGAAGATGAAATTTAAAAAAAAATTATTGAATATTTTTATGTATTTTTCTGACCAAGAATGGTATTTTTCTGAATTTGTGGATATTTTTAATAAATAAAAAAATCAAAAAATTATTAAAAATTACGAAAAATATTTTTTTTTTCAAAATTGACTCTTGAGGCTAGGCCAAGGCTTCCAAAGTTGATTTTGCAATTTTATGAATTTTTGGCTATTTTTAATTAATTTTGGAAATAAAAACTAAAATGAAAGATGACCAAAAATCAGGTGTCAACAAACTTCCATACTCGCCTCATCTGATGCTTCTCCCTCTGCAATATTCCTCGAGACCGCCACGGAAGCCTCTACCTCAATGGACTCGCGTGCGGGATGACACCAGGTAGGTACTACGTCTCCAAAGACATCTGTAGGCTGCAGCTGCTCCAACAAAACACCTCGAACTCTCCGAAACCAAGCTTCGAAGCGATGGGGCTGATCAGGCTTACTTGGTTCATTAACCCAAATCGCAGTAGTCTTTCTAACATACACGGTGCCTTTCCCGTCTGGGAACTCTTCAAAAAAAGACGTCATCTCCGTGGGTTCGCCTAAGCATATTGGGAGCATCTTCAGGTCCTGTTGTCTGAAATAAAAAATGCGGTTCACGAGGAAATGAGACTTATGTCTCAATGAGCTAACCTAACCTTAAAATAGACCATCGTCCCACCGGAACCACAAACACACATAACAATTAGTAATCAAGAGCTAACCACAACAATCTTTCATAGTATCATGCCAGTGCTTCACCCAAGCAAATCAGAAAAAGAAGAACAAATAAACAAGGACAACACACATGGCCAATTTTCCAAACTCGTTTCTCATGAATTACACTTTCAGCCGGAATAAAGGACATCTCAGTCACGACCTTGCGATTATATCGCCTCAAGGTCTTTCACCTTCTTAAACCCCTCGATTACATCGCCTCAGGGCATTTCATACTTTGCCACCCCGCGTCGTCATGGCGCCTCAGGGTATTTCTCATTCTCAACTCCGGGTCATATAGGCGCCTTAGAGTATTTCTCATCACATTAACGTGTTTCACTTCAAAGCATATCCTCTATGTTTTCAAACAGATGAGGCACCATGATAGCTAATCACGCACATTGCTACAAGAGGAAAGATTAAACATCTAAACACAATTCAAGTTTTATCTCGAGATGACATGCCTTATCATAACAGATATTCAAAATCAACCTAGCACTATCACCTAGGCAAGCAAACAATCATTAGCACATCACCGTGCTCATCCCAAGAACAACAACCAACAAGCAGCAAGTCCACCCGGCTTATCCATAAACAATTCCGTCCGCCATCTCAACCATCAAGTTCCACACCTCAATCAACTCGACGACTTATCAAAGAAAACGTCCAGTCGCGTCCAGATTTTCTAATAAAAGGTTAGGAAAACTCACCTTGGTTTCCTTTAGGAAATTAATACTTTATGCCTTTCGAAAAAGTCCAAACCCGGCACGTCCCTAAGCTGTCCAAAAATGGAACAGCAGCCTTGCTTAGAAAACCATCGCCGATTTCATCAATATAATCGTCCTAACTTCGATTCCACACCTTACACTCTTCATAGCCTCTCAATTAACATCTTTACATGACTCAACTACACATTTGCAGCACAGCAACCCCCACCACAGCCCCTAAACAGAACCGAAAAAGTGCAGGGCAGAGCAGAGTGAAGCGGTTCTAGTTTTCTCACCCAAAATCAATCCAAAAACTAACTTTAAACATCAATTCTTTAACAATCGAACCTATTGGAACCTTAATCGATGTATTTTAGTGTTCCACAGGAAATTTAGCAGCAAAATAACTCGAATTGAACCTCCAAACAACTCGATCACGCTAACTACTCAAGCTGTCCAGGGTATCTCCAGCAGCAACACAGTAGTCAAAGCATCAAAACTAAAAAATTTTCCCAAAGTGGTCGGTAACCCCAAAACCACAATACGCAGCCCAACCTGTGAGGAGACTAACGCCGCAAATTTCGTCCAAAAAGACGTCCGAATGAGTAAGTTATGGCCACTCTACCTCAGATCGTTCGAAATCCGTCGACGAAACTTGTCGGGGCTGGCCGGAACAGCTCGGACCTTCTTTTGCCGAGATTCCTGTTGGAGAACATCGGGGAAAGGTCGAACTTTGTTGTGATGGTCGGCTGCTGGTCAGACGGTCGCCGGGGGAAGCTGTCGTGAAGGAAGAATCCGGCGAGCAGGGCTGGACGAACCGCGGGCTGCTTCTGTTCGCGAAGGCAAGAAGAAAATCGCAGAGAAGGAGGAGGAAGAAGGGTCGCGGTCGATCATCAGAGAGAGAGAGAGAGAGAGAGAGAGAGAGAGAGAGAGAGAGAGAGAGAGAGAGAGAGATGGTCTGGTCCTCCTTTGGTCAAACTTCAAAGGCTTCCACTAAGTGGGTAATAAATGCCATAGTCCCAAAGGGTGACACTTGTCCCTTTTTGGCAAAAATATCCAAATTTCTTCTCCACACTTCCTCATATAATCGGCAGCTACCAGAGTAGGTTAAATGTCCAAAACGCCCTCGTCCAAATAATGAAGCAAGGTCCAAAACTCCGGGGCAAAACGATCTTTTCACATTTTCGCCTGAAAATCCAATTTTTCGCTAATCCTTTATTTCTTACCGGCGTCGTTCAATCCAAAATAATTGTCACAATCTTCATTTCCATTTTTCCATTCCCGAGACCCCATATCGTGGTCGATCTCTCAATGTCGTAATTTCGATTTATCTTAAACTAACAGGCGGTTTTTGCTGACGCTACGCGTATCGACTCTGTGATTTTTGTCACACTTAGGAAAACTCAAGTACGGAGATTTTGGTTGTCATGTAATCGCGAAAGTGTATTACTAGCCCCGATGGCCGCGATCGTCATAAATCGATTTAGGAAAAATTCGCAAATCATACGTTGGTTACGCGGCATCACCCGCGTCCCAATCGTATAACACTAGTAACGGATTCCTTAATCGTTTTCTGATCGGCCTCGGTTCTAAATATCCCTCGACGATCCTTATGGTCAAAATGCCGTTTTCTTATCGAATTTCCTAGGTTCACGTATCCCGTCACGCGTTAGCCTTTCCCCTTTGGTTAGTTAACTCGTGACTGATCATGTCAGAGCGAGATATAACTGAAATACTTCAATAGACATATTACAATTTAAGGTCTCAGAATGACAGGAAAATCGGTTTGTCACAATCATCTTTGAATGTAATTTTTGAAATTCCAATTAAGACTATGACAAAATGATTTTTTTTAATGATTTTTATGAAAAATGAATCAAATTAAGATATAATAAACTTTGAGCATAATACACCTTATATTCCGAATTTTTCGATGAATTCGCTTCGTACCCTAGGGGTCGGGTCAAAAGGTAATTTATTCACGATGTACGCTGGGGGTAGGGTTAGATAGCGAATTATGAAATTTGTTGGTCCAGTCGCAAAGTTGTGGGATATGTTAGACAATTTCCTGTGCAGATGACATCGTACTTCGAGGGTGGAGTCAGATAATCATCATATTGCACAAAATTCTGAGGGACTAGGCACATAGAAACATGTATTATACTCAAGGTAGATTGTAAAAATATTTGAATTAAAATAAATTATCGGCCAACTAAGGATAAATGCCGAAATTTTAGAGGGATAGGCCCTTATCCGCAAAGGATCACATATTTTATTATGGGAAAGATTATCTCTTGAAATTTTCAAAGTATGTCAAATAATTTTCCAAATTTTAAAGAAATCTTCAATATTTCCGAAAATTCTGATTAGGCCATGAGATATTGTTCTACTATTTCGAAAGTATGTTGATATCTTACAAGATGTGATTAAAATTCAGATTACTTGAAAATCCTACCACCAGAAGATATGTAAAGAATCCAGAAAGATAAGCATGATGACAAAATTTTCAACAGTGCAAGATTAGGCAACCAAATTTCTCACGGATATGCCCAAAGTGATCCAAAAATATATATGCGCAATATCCCAAGATATAATCCAGAATTTAACGTGAGCTTAGAATTTCCAAGACATGATTTAATATTCTAAATTGCTTGAATCACAAAAGATGTCCAATGTTCTGACAATTCCACTCAAAACCGATAACATCCCATAAAACCACAAAACTAGCTTCGGATTTCGAGAACCCAATTTAGACATTCCCTTACCAGCTTTGACAATTTTAAGATATTCGCTAACCAAGAGATATGTTCCTTTTTCCTCGTTCGCTCAGGCCCATGATTATCCAATAGATTTTTAGATTATGTGAACCAAAACAAAAGTTGACCAGTGGCTCTGGCACCCCCTAGATGTTTCCTGGTCCGTCTTTCTTTCCTCTCACAGGTCTGCCTGCTTCTCGGCTTCTTGAGGACCTGCACTACTCCTGCTGTGGACAGCCGGACGCGCTGCTGTTACTCCTGCTGCTGCTTAGATTGCTGGACATGTTGCTACTCCTCTTTCGGTTTTGCTATGCCAGCTTTGACTGTCTTCCTTTTTGCTGACTGCTTGGCCTTTTGGCTGGCCCTTTGGCCCTTCTATCTTGCTTCCTTTTTTGTACTTCCTCTTGGCCGCTTGTTTGGCCCTTCTAGTTCTCTTTTGGCCATGTTCTGGCCTGAGCTATTGTCTTCTGTTCACAGGTCTCAGCTGAAGTGTTTTTTGGGATTCCATCTGTTTGGTCCTTGATGGCTGACCAGCGGTTTCCAGGTTTCCACTGCCCAGCTGCTCTTCCTGCTGCTGCTTTTTCTCTTGGTTGTCCGTCTCTTTAGGTCGCCTGTTTGGCCGGTGTTTTCTCTCTCACCCTCCTCTTTTTTTTGGGCTGTTTCTATCACAGTCTGGAGCCCCTTGTTTGGCTCGTACTCGATGATTGTTAGGGTTGTTATTGGCCTCTTAGAATGGCTTGCATGCCGTGATGATGGTTTTTTTGCAACCGGTTCACAGTTGAACCCATTTTGGCACTTCGATGCCAAAATTGGTTCAAGATTTTTGTGTCAGGTTTTTTTTTTTTTTTTGTACCTAGTGATTTGGAAAGTCAATATATACTTACCTTACAAAAAAAAAAAAAAACAAAGTTGACCAGGACAAATTTCGGTGATGACTAGAGTCTCGATTCAAGATCAGCATTCCAACCTATGCATATTCAGATTCCGAAAATTGCAACAACAGTGAAGGGACGTCCAAAAATCCTCATGTAAGAATCACAATCAGGCACGTTAAAAAATTTCGCCCTTTAATGTAAAGACAAACGGTCCCTGATAAGAAATCATTTCATGATATATCAAGATATGTAAGAACGCTCAACGAAATTTGCAAGGTTGTCAATTAGGTAACAAACAATCAATGAATAGAAAATTTTACCTTGAACCGAATATCAACCGAGCAAATCGAACTTGCACGAAACTTGGATGTCAAGCTCGAACTTTTGGACTGTTCGGCTACGGAATTGGCTCTCGAACAAGATCGGTCTCCAGTAGACCCTCAAGACTTGCACGAAGGTTGACTAGCGTGGGTTCAATCGGGTGGCAATCAGGAAACTGCAAAAACCGGAGCACCACAAGCTGTGGCGTGATTATTGCTTCAAGAAACCCATGTGTGAGGAAACCTGTGGACTTTTGTGAGCAAAATTCCTTCTGTCGATTTGTAGAGCGATGCCAACCCTTTTCTTCTCTCTCTTTCTCTCAATTTTCATGTGAAATCTCGTATGTCCGCAGAAAATTTTTGCCAACCCCCCTTCGTGAAGACTTAAGGGTGTATTTATAATAGTATAATCTAGGTTTAATCTCATTAACTGGGCCAATTGTCAGCTACCGAAGGAGTAATGGGTCATCCGTCTATTCCAACTCACGTGAACTCTTTGGAAGTAGTCCTTCCAATAGATATGCACCGGATCAAAGCAGAAGACATTTTCCAAGTCTACTCCATTCTTCGCGGCTGTGGCTCTCAAAGCTTTTGTATTGGCATCGTCGAAGCTGGATCGGTTCAAAAGGGAACTAACAATTAAAATTCTCATTTCGAATCATTGCTAGCCATGATTATAAGTGGATTAATTAGTGAGCCGATCACAAAATTGAGACTTACATGCCCTTGAAAAAAGTGGCAGGTGCATAGAGTTGTGCCACTCGCATTGCCATGTTGATGTTCCTTTTCAGGTTTGCAGGCAAGCTTTGGAAACTATTCTGTTCCTACAGCAAATAATGAACATGTTTGGTCGCGAGCATGCCTATTTGCATTTTTGGATTTTCAAAGTTACCACGCTTATCGAAGCAAAACTGTGAACATTAGAGCGAGAGAAACTAACTTAGACTCTTCCAGATTATTGTAGACAAAACAAAACTCTTAAACATTAAATGAAAGCAATTTCAAATGGCATATGACATATTGATTTATGATAGTCAATTTGAGTCAACGAGACAAACCTTTGATCGGAGAGCGTAAAATTGGGTCAAATGCTTCTGAAGGCTTTCCAGGTTATCTAGCAGGACAAACTTACCAACTTTGACCAGTTTTCCATCCTCATTTGTCAAAGGATTGTTTCTGAAGTACTTGAAAATGGAGTCTTGAAAGTCTGCTAATGTCAGGAGGTTACTCATTGAGGAACCCATATGGTAAATCACATATGAAGGTTGATTTGCATGCGCTGCCATGGCGACAATCATTGCATTTACCACCATATCAGCTGGTATCTACAAAATGAAGAAAAAAAGTCTCATATATTAAAACTGAAAAATGCACGGGGAAAAATCTGAGAAAAAGTTTCATATGCAATCGAGGGGCAGGCGGCCAATTTGAACCACCCGGGCTTGCAAGGTAAATGGGAAGCTCGGGCAATGTGCTTCCATGAGGAGAAACTACAATGATTTATAGAAATTGAGAGCGAAGAGGCCACGGTAATGACTGCTATGATAGTTAGGTATTACCAAGTCGAGTGTAGCGTCTGGATCACCGACAAAAGCGTTAATTTTCCCTCTCCCATAGTGGATGGCGATGTTATCCATATTTCTGTGTAATTGACATTCTCCATGAGAAAACAGCTTAGGAAAGAAGAAGAAGAAGAAGATGACGTGCTTCATATACTAAGGTAATCATGGGCTTCTGAAACCTCCCGCTATACAACTAATCAGATAAAGTAAGTGCATGGAACAAGATATTGTTAATGGCCCACAAATTGAATATAAAGAATAAAGCAAACCTCTGGATGATTGGAGGCCCCTTTAATTAGTCAATTCGAGCTTCGATTGGGTTTTGTTGACCCAATTTGAGATTTAATAGCTAGATTTAGCCTTATATTTTCCCTCGGTTTCACCATTTTAATTGATTTTGAAAATCAAGGCATTAGTTAAGAGCAATGCTTAAAGGATGGCACTGTCACTTTCCAAAAAGTGAGATTTTGGGACCATATGTTGGCGCGAGCTGTATTTTTGTTAAATTAGGCAGTTTTTCCCTGTATTATAGTCTTTCCTGATTTATTGATATGCTAGGGTTAGCACATATATTGTATATAAGGTCGATTGTAATGCTGTAAAGATTGATATTGAAAATAGAGGAAAATATATTTCTTCACCATATTGTCAAATTGATCTTAAAGTGACGGTACTATTCTCTAAGTATTTTTCTATAGTTGATGGGCCACAAAAGGCTGATTCCTTTTTTCCTTTCGACAGATTAGCAAGTCTCATTATTCCGGCCGGCTAGACTTGATTGAATGAATTACAAAGTTTTAGGATATGATTACACTCCGCACAAAATGTTTGAGTCTCTTGCAATAACTTTCCACACAATTTTGCTTGCAAAAGCACTGATGAATTAACGCGAGTATGTTAAAAAAAAATAATGCGAGTATGTGGGCGGGATAACCTGAAAGTGGAACCCTCGAGCCAACCGGGAAAAGGTTCTCTATATGTGCTTGTTACCATGGTTGGTCTTGCCACAACAAGCGGAACATTCCGGCCGAGATGATGCCTCATCATCATTTCTCCCATCGCTTTCGTGAACGTGTACGTGATTGGCCAACCATGCAGCCTGGCCCTGAAATAAGAAATGAGGATTGTTTTCCTATGGTCAGGTGGGTATCGAGATCGGCTTTCATGCACCTCGATAAGTCCACCTCCTCAGGTGATCTTATAGACGTGCTACCTCTCATCATTTTCGGTGTACTTAGGATTTTACTCATTGAGTGCTCTCCACAGGACTTGAACCTCGGACTTTTTTTTGGGGGGAGGGGGGGTGGGGGACTAGCTCCCTTGTCATCTAAGCCAATACCATTTTCATAAAATAGGTTCCTAAAGGTTACTGCTCGACTTCGATTTTCCAAGTTCAATGACGTAATTCTCTAGGATATTTCATGATTTAAGTTAATGTTTTTGACACTCCTTATTCGGGTGGGTGTCGGGATCGGCTTTCATGAGCCTCAACATGTCCACCTCCTTCGACAATCTTAAAGATGTACGTACTCACACTCATTGGATTTGGAACATTTAGGATTTTACGTATCGAGTGCTCTCAACAAGACATGAAAATACTTCCCGATGACTTCGATTTTCCCATTTCAAAGAAGTAATTGTCTAGATTATTTCATGATCATCAACCCTAGTTGTGTAAGTTCCAATAATACGTAAAGCAAACCTCTGCATGCCCAAATTCTTCATGGCGATGGTGATTTCTTCTTCTGAAGCATTCTTCTCTCGAAGCTCCCTAATCAATTCTTCGCACAAGAGCTTTTCCTCATTGACGTCCAGTTTTCTTGATCCACTTAGCGTCTCGCCCATGCTAAATGCCTTTTCTGGTATAACTCCGCTATCTTCGCGGGCCCATACAAATGCTGAAAATGAATTACCAAAGAAGTCCTAAATCTATTGTAATGGTGCCAAATTTAGTTCTAAATTTTTTGTATTTGTGCAAATTGAATCTATTTGATCAATTTTGGCTAGATATTGCTAACATTATCGTCGTCCATCCTACGTTAAATGTTTTTTCAAAAAATTATTTTTGAAAATTATTTATTATTTTGTGTATCTTTTTTTTCTGTTGGGAAGGGTCGCAGCTGTCGCCGGCAAAAAAAAAAGAAAAAATTATTAAGAATTTAATTTCATTTGAAAAATGTATAAAGATAATATACACATCAGCACCGGTCATGCCATGTAGGGTGGATGACGTCTACGTCAATGACTTCCGGTCAAAATTGGCTAGATACACTCAACTGAAACAAGTGCAAAAGATTTAAGACTGACTGGTACAACCAAAATGCTTATGATTGAATTGGCACAAATGAAAGATGTTTAGGACTTTTTGATTAGTTTAACTCAATATAGATATTCTATTATTGATCGGTCAGCAAAATTAGTATACGCAACTGATGTGAGATACTTCTACCGAGTGATACGCTATAGAACGAGGGAAATATTGAGAACGACCGCAGTGTGAAAATCACTCACCAGTTGATACATGGAGTAGCATCTTTATATTGATACATCTTGCAGCGAATTCTGCGACATGCTTAGCTCCATACGTATTGATGGCCAGAGTAGTGTCATACCTGCATGGTAAAAAGCTTAGCAAAATAGTTAAATATGAATCATTGATTGCAGAAAAATCGAGCGGATTCAAAACTAGCCAATTCATAGAAATACCGATCATCGTATGCGGTAATCGCGGCTGAATGGACGATGATATCGATTTCTGTCCACAACTTGGACCTGAAATTGGAATCGTCAACTCCCAAATTCTCACTCGAAACGTCACCTGGAATTGCATGTAACTTCTCCAGAATGGAGCTTAAGTTCTGTGCATATTTTTGCCTTACAACGTCGAATAACTTCTTCTCTATGATCTGTTTGGGACGAGATGCAAAAATTAGACCGAATGCACGACACATATCACGAATCCAACAATGTAATATCTAGGACGATGGAGAGTGAATTTTCCTCATATGTATGTATAGGAAAGTTTTCTACCAGATATTTCAGTCTTTCATTTTAGCAAACCTAGAATTTAGAAATTTGAATGGTTTTATGGTAGTATGGGTCTAGGATTGATTAATACTGGTCACCCTATTTTCCTGTAGCTGTTGATAAGTTATTGCCATTTCTATGAAATTACCAACTCTTTTTGACATTATGCAAGTGACCGATTTTTCTTATCTTTGAACAACTTTCATTTGTCTTTCTTTTTTTACACACTTAAATGTACTTACTATTATATAATTTTACCAATCTTTAGTTGAATAACTTACCTATTTTTTCCAATTAAATTTACTTGTCAATGTTGGAATTTTTCTAATTTGTTCTACTATGGTTTACCAACTTTTAGTTGTTTAAAGGGCCGTTGTTGAAGCAATAAAGAAAAGGGAAGAAGTCGCAAAAAAACTCCAACCTATATTCATTGTGACACATTTATCCTGAACTTTTTTTTTGTTGATATCAGAAACCCCAAACTATGTTCAATATAACATATTTACTCTAAAAAAAATTTGTGACATAAAAAATTCCAAACTTATATCAGCATAACATATTTAACCTCCGTCAATATTCGGTCAAGTAAATTTTCAGCCAAAACAACATCGTTTTTATTTCACTTTAGCCAAGTGATGCCTTGTCAACAATGTTTACTTTCCGATGTCTATGTCGGCAGATTTTTAGTAGTTCTCGTTGATGGAATTCTCACGGAAGCTAAGTGTGTCAGACAGGTACAAGTTAGGGATTTTGGCGTCACAGAAAAAATTAAGACAAATGGACATAGTTTGGAGTTTTTGGTGCCTTTTGCTCTAAAGAAAATGTATATATTTTTTGCTGGCACTGTTGTTCAAGATCACAGCATGTGCACGCTATTCTCGTCTTTTCTTGATTCCATAATGAACTAAGTTTATCATGCCAATAATCAGAACTTAGAGTTTATCCCTGAATTTTTATTACCTCTTCTTGCAATCGACGCGTGGCTGACTGTTGATCCTTAGCTCTAATGAGGAGGAGCATTTTCTTCACATTTGGTTGAATCCGGAGTATCTTCTCCACAAAAACTAGGACAAAAAAAAAAGATGCAACAAGTAAGGCTGCGTATGGTAGCGTTTCTATTCCAGGGAGCATTTTTTGAACAGAAACATTTTTTTGTGTTTCTGTTCAAAATTACGATTTTTAGGAAAAAAACGCGTTTGGAAATTTAAAAAAAAAACACTTTTTTCAGTCGCCGACCGGCGATCGGCGGCGGCCGGCGACCGAAGGTGGGCGATGGGCGGCGGCGGCCGACGACTTGCGGCGGCGGCCGCGGTGGCCAGCGGCGGCTGCCGGCGACGGCGGCGGCGGCTGCCGACGACGGGCTGACGGCGGTCGGCGGCCGGCGACGGCGGTCGGCGGCCGGCGACGGCGAAAGGCGGACTGCGGCCGGCGACGGCGGAAGGCGGCCGGCGACCGTCGACGGCCGGCTTTTAGCGAGGCGGCGAGTGGTAATCACGTCGGCGACGATAGATGGTGGTTTCAAAAGTGTTCCAAAAAGTGTTCCAAAATCCCAGAAGCAAGTTTTTTTTGTTCCTTCAAAAGTGTTCCCTGGCACAAAAGTGTTCCGCGGAACACTTTCGGATCATTTTTTAACCATACGCGTTTCTGCTCCAAAAGTGTTCCCGGAACACTTTTGGAACAGAAACAGTTTCCCCAGCCACCATCCATACGCAGCCTAAATTTTCGGTTGCAAACAAGATGATTTCTGTGATGGCAACTATGAATGTTAGGTATGTGTTTTCCCGAGTCATTGGAGGTCGAAGTTTGTCGGGGTCGATGGCGATGCAGTGGCGGCGGTGGGCAATGGATTGCAGAGGAGACATGGAAAAGGAAGAGAAAGGGGCCGTCGCTGTGCGTGCAAGATTCGGGTTAGTTTCCTCCAATCAGGATCGAAGAAAGTCACGTAGCGCCCGCCATTCGGCCCTTCCCATATGCAATCACCTATACAGATTGGAGCTTCGTAGTCGCATGCCCTATAGTAATCTTCTATCCTTTATTTACTCTTGTTCATTCATGTGCAACGCAAACAAATACTTTTACAGAAGATAGGTCTTCACAACAAGAGCAATATACATTATCAAGTAACTATGCTTATAAGACGCGCAGACGGGAGTACAAGCATGCATTATATATATGTACATACGCATGGACATACGTACGTATGTATGCTCTGAGAGAGAGAGAGAGAGAGAGAGAGAGAGAGAGAGAGAGAGAGAGAGAGAGAGAGATGAGTACTCTTTCCCAGGAAGCCGGTGGCGCCGGTAACTAGTATGGTCTTGTTTTCCAGAAATTGAACTATATCCAACCCCATTGCAGACGTATTTTAGGGTTTTCAGCGAGCTTGGGAAAGTGAGGAAATTTGGGGGTTGCGAGAGGAAATTTGGGGGCTGTACTCTTTGAGGCGAATGATTCATCTTCTGATGCATCACTTATACCCACGGTCGTGGTGTGCTGCTCGTTGCCATTAAAGTATTGATGTTGTCAGAAAGAGAAATACAGACGCATCATCGCTCATTTGACCCATAAGGCATTGACAATTCAACGCAAACATAGAGTAAGAGATCTTTATATTGCCGCTCCCTTTCTTTCCTGAAGTTTAGCCGTACATGCAACGTCTCCCTTTCCTTCTCCAACACCCCGAACACACCCCCCCCCCCCCTCTTTTATGGTTTCTTTTGAGTTCTATTTCCCCTGTCCGAATTGGATAATTATCCTACTCATTTGATGAGATAAAACTATCTACGATACATCCGGAGCGAACCTGACGTATACCATTCGAAAAATCACTTTAAACATTGCAGATGGTATTCAAAATAAGGCTTATCGAAACTTCAGTATTTTCAACAGTTCCACTTGAAAGAAATGAAGACTATATATAGACTTTATGCGCAAGTGATATGAGATATATAAGAGTACATGCCAAAGACAACCAAGTATAAATCTGATGGGACCATTGAGCGATATAAAGCTCGTTAGTCGCAACGGATTATATTTAAGCAGGAGGGATGACTATCATGACATATTTTCTCCTGTTGCTAAAATTGTCACTGTAAGAACTCTCATTGCTATAGCCACTATTTGCCACTAGCCTTTACATCAACTTGATGTTAATAATGCATTTCTTCATGGCGACTTTGATGAAGAGATTTATATGAATTTACCTTCGGGACTTCACACTCAAGGAGAACTTGATTTGTCATTTAAAAAAGTCTCTTTATGGACTTAAACAAGCCTCCCGCCAATGGTTTGCCAAGTTTTCCTCCGCTTTGCTTGATGTTGGTTTCACTCAGTCTAAGGCGGATTACTCTTTATTCATGGCTACATGCAGACTGTGCTTCTTGTTTATGTCGATGATTTGATAATTACAAGGGGTGATGTGGTATACATACATTTGCTCAAGTAGTTTTTACACACTCATTTTCGCATCAAGGACTTAGGTCCTCTTGAATATTTTCTTGGCATAGAAGTTTATAAAAAAAAAGGGCATCTATCTTTCTCAAAGGAAATATGCCCTTGACATTGTATTTGATACCGCTCTCATTGGCGTGCGTCCTGTTGACACACCCATGGAACCGAACCTTCGGTTTGGTGAGTCCCTTGAGCTAGCCGATCCAGCTCCTTATCGTCGCTTAATTGGACGTCTTTTGTACCTCACTGCTACTCACCCGGATATTCTGTTTCCTGTTCAGAATCTTATCCAGTTTATGGATGCTCCATGTGACGATCATTGGCAAGCTGCACGGATAGTCTGATATTTGAAATCTGATCCGGGTTCTGGAATATTTTTTTCGACTGACTCATTCCTTGGATTACAGGGATACACCGATTTTGATTGGGCTGCATGTTCATCTACACGTCGTTCAGTTTCTAGCTACTGTATGCTCCTTGGCTCTTGCCCTATTTCTTGGCATTCTAAGAAACAACACACTATTGCTCGATCTTCGGCTGAGGCTGAATACGGAGCCATGGCATCTGCATCTTGTGAGATTACATGGCTTCACATGCTTCTCACCGATCTCGCCATCCCGTTGTCTACTGCCAAGCCTTTTTGTGATAACCAAGCGGCTATCTACATTGCTACTAATCCGGTTTTTCACGAGCACACCAAACACATTGAGATTGATTGCCATCTTGTTCGTGAAAAAATTCAGGATGTCACACTTAGACCTCTTCATGTGCCTAGCTATTCCCAGCTCGCGGATCTATTCACGAAAGTCCTTCTCGTGATCTCTTTCTTTCGTTCAAGGACTAGTTGTTGACATTCATGCACTCACCAACTTGAGGGGGAGTATTAGAATAGGAGATATGATTTGATTCTGATAAGATTCGATTCTGATTGTGCTAATTGTGGGTTAATTGATCCGGTCAGTTCGTAATTAGATATTCATAATATAGAATAGGAAATGTTATTTTCCATATTCTTTCCTATTGTACATCTTTCTTGTATTATAAATAGGCTTGTAATACATGTACAAAACATGTGAAATATATAATACGCTTTTCTTCGATATTTTTCATTTTCTGAAACAATTGATGTTGTCAGAAAGAGAAATACAGACGCATCATCGCTCATTTGAGCCGGAAGACATTGACAACTCAACGCAAACATAGACTAAGAGATTTTTATATTGCCGCTCTCTTTGGCTCCTGAACTTTAGCCGAAGAAATATGAGATTTATAGAAGTACATGCCAAAGACAACCAAGGATAAATCTATTACTATGCCTGAGCCACGAGTGGTAGCATTACTCCTGTTTTTTAATGGTTTGGGTCTGTTTGCTCAAGTCAAATTTGATACAAGACAACACGCCACTTCTTCCCATTTGAATCACCGTCCTGGCAATCAAGCTAGATTATTTTATTTATTCATAATGACAGTTCTTTATAATTATCTATATTTTTTATATTTATTTATTTATTTTTACATATTTATTTATTTTCCCTCGATCGGTCGATCTTTGGTTTCATTGACCGGCGACCCCAACTAGTTTGGTATAAATGTGTTGTTGTTGTTGTTGATGTTAATAATGATAAATCTTTAATGCGCAAAAATCTGCCTGACGGCGGCTTATAAAAAAGGTTTTCTAAGTGATCAAGTTCACGTTGTTGGGAATAGGCAGAATAAATCTGATATCTTCGTATGGGAACTTCGCTAAGAGAGAGCCCAAATCCGAATCCGTCAACATGTCCAGTTTGATCCACCTTCATTTAAAAACTTAACCCAATGAGTTATAGGCTAACGAGGATAACTGCTTAACACTATATAAGTTCGATGTGGGATTTCTCTATCACAACTCACACATGTATCTCAATTGAGGGTGATCGATTCTAGGATGGGTGGTTCGCACCCTAGAATCGAGATCATCAGACCGGTCCGGTTCTCGAGTGGGTCCACAAAACTAGTTCTATCAAGCAGCAATATCAATTGAAAAAGATTGCATACGAGTGAATTAATAAAGCCATTCTCAATTTTTCATGGGATAAATAGATAAACATGAGTTCGAAAAGCCACATCCCAAGGTCATCAGAGATCTCTTTGTATCGAGGCTTCTGGAGGTTGAGGGTGAGAAATGGGTCAAACATAGAAAGATCTGTTGGAGGGTATTTACAATGGCATTGGCTAGAAGAACTTACAATCAAATAGCAAAGGGACAAAATTAAATTAGGCAGAAGCACCAACGCTGAGTCGGCGGTAGAAGCACAACACTGGATCGGCAGAAGCACTAGCTCGATGAACAGTACATGAGCTGATATTAAATCAAAACTAAACACACTGAAATTACAGTGACAAATCTAAAAATTAAAAATGACACAAATAACGAGGCCTGTCTACACAGTTTCCTTAAGACAGATTCGTCCCCTCCCGTATGTGCTTTGAGGTTTCGTGAACGTCTGTCTCCCAAGATACAACGGTATAATAGCTACAGAGGCAAGCACAGCACTTCGGAGCTTTCGGTGAACTTGACCAAACGCGAACACTATCAAAACAGATGCAGAGAATAAAAAGAGAGGAAGTTTTTCTTTTTGGAATCTCTCTGATCTCTATCTCTATTAAATGGGAGGTCATACATATACATACATATATATAAAGTCAGTGGGGGCATTTCGGAGACAAAGAACAATGGCTAAATAAATCTGCTGTTACAACATTAATTAAGTAACAGCAAAATAACAGTGGCTCTGCCGTTACAGTGGTAATGGCTCTGCCCGTTACAATAGTGATGGCTCTGCCGTTACAATATTTAATTCTGTAACTGACGAAATTAATGCCATTTACTTGCTGTTACTTTCCAATGTAGGACTAGTGTTTTGTCACTTTCCATTTCCAACTCAAGGGTGTTTTTTGAGAAATAATTTTTCATTCACTCACCCATCAAAATATCTCATATTTTCCAACAAGATCTTCAGCCCGGCATTTCATTATGAAATGCTGAAGGTATAACTGCTTGTTGCTAAAATTTCCCAGACTAGATGCAACATCTAACGGAACTTAAAATGATTTATAATCCCATTTTATTTCATTGTAACCAAACCTAAAGTTCGCAGTCCATGGAAATCTAATAACTGAATTTACAGGCTTTGTTTTTTTTTTTGGGGTAAGGAATTTACAGGCTTTGTTCATCTAGCCTTTTTCAATTGTTGAATAATTACAGAACGTAGCGACTGCAACATGTTCAAGTTGTGAGGAGATGATCAGGGGTGGGAGAAGCAATGTTTGGCTGGTGAAGTGGATGTGTGGCCTCACCTTCAGCATTTGACTGGTGATGTACTGTATAGAGCTGCTTTCGACGGTAACTATGACCAAGCCAAGAGCATCATCCTCCTCCAACAAGAACAAATGGCCATTGCTTACAAAGTTCTTCAATTCGCGTTTATCCCTAGATGGAGGTTAATCGAGATTAACGTGACAGCAATTTATCTCGAGATCTTTTAACTGTCGCGAGAACATAGAACAAGAACAAAGAGTACGAACTTCCTCAATCCTTATCCATGGAGTCAGTTTAAACCTTCCCCCTTTTGCATGTGCCATTCTTTAAGCATCTTTACCCCACAAGGATTGAAAAGTTAAGACAATTTTTCTTGCTGCAGATCATGGATAGTGGTTGGATTGTGATTGCAAGACGTACTGTCAAAACAATTTTCTATGCAGCAAATCTTGGAGCGAATTTTTCTCGAGATTTCTGTTTTCCAACTTCTAAACTCGCAAGGACTAATGAAACTGATTGAGTCTACTCATGCTGCAAGAATCGATCTGTGGAAACCAAGTTTATACATAAAGTTTCGTCCTTAAGTTGACTTGTGTGAAAAAAAAATGCAGCCACTTGCCAACCAAACTGCAGAAGAGGATGAAAGAAATTGACCATGAAGTAAAAGGATTGTTGGAAGATGTAGTAACCAAAAGAGAGAAGGCAATGAAGAAAGGAGAAGTCGGTGACGACGATCTGTTGGGACTGTTGCTTAAATCAAACATGAAAGAAATTCGAGAATCTGGACATCAAAAGAGTATGAGCATAGAGGATGTGATTCAAGAGTGCAAAGGGTCAACCTAGTGGGTCAGAGTCGGCTTCTATTTTGCTTACTTGGACTCTGATCTTATTGAGCAAGTACCGAAACTGGCAAGACAGAGCAAGAGAGGAGGTTCTGCAAGTTTTTAGGCAACAACAAACCTGATTTTGATGGGTTGAGCCGACTAAAAATTGTAAGTATTCTCCTCGAATTATAGTCTCCTGTTTGTCTCCATTTCGAGACATTCCTAAAATTGAAAACTCACAATCAAATAAATAGGCATTCGTGAAGAAGAAGAAAGAGTGTACAAATGAAAAATGGAAGTCGAAAAATGAAGGACAACATTGTAATCTCCAGACCTAAAATCTTTAGTCGAACTTCGAATTCCTTTTGGACAAAAAAAAAGGCTGACAACAAATTGATTTATATGCAGGTAAGCATGATACTTAATGAGGCACTTAGGTTATATCCGCATGTATTTATGATGATGAGAACAGTTCACAAGACAACCAAGTTGGGAAATATACAAATACCTCAAGGAGTTTTGCTTTTTGTGCCTATCGTCCTGATCCACCATGATCAAGAGATTTGGGGCGATGATGCCGAGGAGTTCAATCCGGAGAGATTCTTCGAGGGAGTCTCAAAATCAACAAAGAACAAGCTCTGCTTTTTCCCTTTCGGTTCGGGCCCTAGAACTTGTATTGGCCAAAACTTAGCTTTCCTTGAGGCCAAAGTAGCTCTGACCTTGATTTTGCAGAGTTTCTCAGTGCAGATCTCTCCTTCTTACAAGCATGCCCCTATCCCTATGTTCACTCTTCATCCCCAATATGGAGTCCCCCTGATCTTGACTAGAATTAGATCAAATCCCTTGATAGCTAATTGATCAAATTCTTTCCTCTTGTTTCCTTCATTGCGTGCATAAAACTGGTTGTTATGTTTGTTGATAATTAAGGAAAAACCATGCGTGTATATATATATATGTATATGATTCCTTCTTATATATAAAATGGTTCTTAAGTAATTATAAGGTTTCGTTTTGAAATCTTCACATCTCGACAGCATACTCTTCTTGGATTGACCTAGTTAGCTGGGTTTTACGTACTCTTTTGGTGGCTTCCAAAAGAATGACTGCTGATACATAAATTTTGGCCAAATCATTTAGGAAAAAAATGTATAAAAAATTAGGATTAAGATTAGTCCCTAGGAAAAAAATATTTGAATCACTTTCCATATAATTCATATTTAATTTAATTTGATTTCAGAATCCATTTACATTTGCATTTAATTAGATCGGCGGTAGAAGCGGACCTGAAATTGATGAAATGACGGGCTAGAACCCATCATAGAAATTTGGCCAGCATAAGGGAGACGTGTGCCTATAATCAAAGAGGCCTTTAGGGCTTATTTGGAGCTTAATTCAGCCCATTAAAGTCGTTTTTTGGTCGAAAAAGCTGTTTAATTAAAATGACATTTAATTAAATCTTTATTAATTAGAAAAATCCCATAAAGGACAAACAAGCCCACAGAAGGGCCAATATTCGGCCAAGCCCATCTAATGGGCTGACCAAGTAGTGCATGATAACACTTTTGGCCAACTTGTTAACTTCTGATTAGAAATTGATTTCTCTACTTCTCCTTAAAAGCATAAGTTGATTTTTCCACTTCTGCTCCAGATTGACTTCTGATCAAAGAAATTCGTTTGGTAACGGTTGAAATTTTTTATTTTTGAAAAATTATTAACAAAATCTTTACCTGCGGCGGACGGAGTTCGGGGGCGGGGGCAGACCATGAGTGGCAATGGTGGTCGGCCGAGGCTTGTGTGATCGAAGAAATGATTCTGGAGTTGAAAAGTAAATTTTTCTAACTTCTCAAAGTTGGCCAAAAATCCAACCAGAAGTAGAAAATCTTACCATAAGTCAATTTTTTTACTAAATGCATTTCTACTTCGAAACTTATTTTAACAAATGGATTTTCGTGCCAGATTGACTTCTGGCAAGGAAATTGGTTGCCAAAAGTGTTATCATGCGCGACCCAAATGCTTCAAGGATCAAATTTAAAAGAGAAATTCTTCTCTAGGGGCTGAATCTCAATTATCCAAATTTGGGGGACTATTTCGTGATTAAGCAAAAGTTGCCAAATCTTACGTTCATCTGCTTTTAAGCACATGTCTGCTTCGCAATTGAAAGGAGGCAACACATTGATAGATAATGGAAGTTATGGATCCCTCTATGGTAAAAGTAATTCTTTCTTGTGAAGTACCCGTAATTTGGTTCCCAAGTACTTCCCCATTTCTTCAATTACCAATACTTTCAACGCATCAACCATGTTTTTACTTGAGTTCAAAGGACAGCCACTACTGAAGTAGAAAGTAGAAACCGACTTTTTCAAATTGATAGCTTGACCTGTTGCGAAGCAACATTGATTCAGCACGGCTGCAAAGATTTGGCATTCACTGATTTTTCAGAATTGGAAAGGAGGGAAAAAAAGAGAGAAGCAAATTGGGAAGTTTCTTTAAGAAGCGTTGGACGTCCGAAATATATATATTAGGCTTTTCAAGTTTCTTTATCGCAAAGCGTTGGACGCCACGTGCGGTGTCGTTATTCCTTTATGTCGGAAGCACGATGAGTTAAGGACTTCATTGCATAATTTGAAAAATTTCGTGGCTCGTTTGAACAAAAAAAAAAAAAAATTACTCTTTATATTTATTTTGCTAGTAGATTTGGCCATTTAGTAATTTTAAATTGTGTTTTTTTTTTCCATAATGGATCATCAAGTGTTCTTGAATTTTACAAGCATAGCCTTTTTAACAATTTACAGTGAGCTCGAAATTTAGATTCTAAAAACTGCTTTGTCGACCGACAATAGCAGATGTTATCAACCACCGCTTTGGCTTCGTTGATAAGATCTTGAGCCGCTTCTCCCGCTTCTGTTCTCCATTGCAAATTTGATAAGGTGACTATGGCCCAATTTGAAGTTATGGTTTTATGAAGAGAATGAATCTTTTTATCAAAAGATCAGAAAAAAAAAGTGAAATAGAACACGAAACCCTAACCTCCCAAGCAGTGGGAAGGCATTATTTTTTTTCGTACAAAAAAGAATTAAGAATCAGCTGCAGGTACATAAACGGCTTGCAACCTCGGATGCTTCAATTGTCAATTCTAGTATTGAGCGAAGAATCCAATGGATTTTGCCCCAACTCCTTGGTTTTTGCTGCAAAAAGATTTTTAAACCACGTCATTTAGAAACTCACCTTCCGACTTTATCTTGCGCCATGTTGGGTGTTACCCAATAAATTAATGCCACATCGGATTTTTCGACGAGACAAATCGTCGATGGCAGTCCAATAAACAATTTCTAACAAACGCAACGCTCAATTTGTCTCGGATAATTAAACCACATAAGAGATAACTAACCGATGAGGGTCTCGCAAGCCAACTAAGCCTATCCCAAAAAAGGACAAAAAGAAGGTCGTTCTCGCCAGTTATCAGAGCAATCTTACAATAACGTTCCTGATGCCAGTGAAATCGAGTTCGGTTTGGGTATTTGTCACAAAAATTGTATTTCCTAATAACGGGTCAATATGGATTAGGTGTGTGCATGGTCCGGGCCGGTTCGGTTTCGGCATGAAATCGAGGATCAGACCAGTAGTCCCGGTCCCCATATTTTCGGGACCAAGGACTGGACCTGATCCTGGCCTAGTAAGATTGCTAATACCAACCAACTGCTTATAAAAATCTATCCCTTAGATTAAAATATGCTTTGATTGCATGTTAATTTATAATTTGTAACCTCGATTGAATGAAAAAATAGGCAAGTTTTTTTTGAATCATTATTCTGTTTTATTTTCAAATATTTCTATTTCTTTTGTCTAATTTCATAGATTTATATATATAAATAACTATATATTATAGACGGTCCGATCCGTGCCTGGCCGGTCTAGTCCTAACACATGGAACCGGGGACCTGACCGTCCACCTAAAGGACCGGACCAACCTGGCCGGTCCAAGCCGGTCCTGTCCAGTTTGCACAACTGATTCGGATAGGACCCATTTTCAACCTATCCAAAACTGACTGGACCACCCGTTTGACAGATTTAATACCTTTCCAGGCTATGGTTTTACATTCGCGAACCGGCTCTATCATATCATACCAAGCTTATATTTTTGAGCTTGGTAATACGACAGTGCTATAAGAGGAAGGAACCATTTACTCCCTTCCGAAGATCGCTTAGCTCCATGAGGTTTCGTACCCTGATGAAGATGATACGATCTCAAACACCTGACTTCCCCCTTGTAAATCCCGGAAATGGATTCCCTACCCCGCTGAAATCGGGGGCAGGGGTGCCTTGACCAAATCTTGAACGGACGGCCTTGATCATTTCTAAAATAAAAATAAAAATCCCCCCTATAGTAGGAGATGTGGGCTGTCCGTTTTTGAACGGACGGCCCTTATTTGATTAGAGCACCCCTGCCCCGATTTTGGCGAGGTAGGTGATAAATCCCCTACTCTACTTTGCTAAGCTTGCTTCTTTTTCCCCATTCAAGTCCATCAAGCAATTTATAACAGTTCAAAGAATTTGCTGGTGGCGGAATATGTTCGATCTTATTCAGACAGACGAGCTTGATCCGGTCACTCAAAACTCTTTTCAAGTGCTTGTGATGATTCAATTTCCGAATTCCGGCATTTTCTTTAATCGTATTCGTTTCGAGAAGAATGAAGATATCAATCACACAAAAGCCAGCTACTTTGGAATTAATCTCAAGCATTCAAAGCTTGCTAAGAAGGAATGTCAGTAAAAATCTTTGCATTGAACACAGCTTAGTTATTAACTTTTCCTCCTGCTTGGGATCGCAGCTCTGCTTTAATGCGAAAAAGTCAAACCTGACAGTGGCTTGCAGTTGTATAAAAAGGTTTCAGATGAGCCTCCGAAGAAGTTAATTTAGACTAGAGTCCTTGGATGGAAATGAGGACGACAGACAAAAGGTAAATTTAGACGTGAGCCACGACCACGAGTTAACGACTCTACTCCACAATTCTAATACTCAATTTATTTCACCGAAAATAACTTTCAAAAAATATTTTTTGAATTTCTCGGTGTGTGGTTCGCGAAAAATAAGTTAGTCTAGAAAAACATTTTTCTCGCATGGAAAAAAATTGGATATTATGTGAGTGTTGTTTCTGATTTTCAATAATTCTATTCTTCTTTAAATTGAAAGCCATAGTGCTGATACCTAAAGCAGTAAACCATATACCTACTACAGGCCAAGCAGCTAGGAAGTCTTGGACAGTTTATTTGTGAAAATGTATGTATAGCAAAAAACGAACCCTATCTCAAATCGGGTCAAGTTTTGATAGTTCAAGTGGATAGGAAAAGGTCGTTTTATTCAAAACCCCAAATTCTGAAATCCCTTCTCTCCCACTTCACACCTCGGAATGCACTCTTATTATAGAGAGAAAGGCGCTTTCACATCTTCTCTTTTTGAGAATAGAAATAAATTTCCCCCATCTTTGTTCACTCATTTCCTTTACATTCATTTTCTTTTACACTATTTTATGTATTTTCTCTCTCTCTCTTTTTTTTTTTTACTTTCTCTACCGGACATCGGCCATAGGTGAGGCTAGGCCTCGCCTCGCCATATCCGGCGAATGTCTGATGAGAAATTAAAAAAGAAAGAAGAAAAACAAGAAGAGAAACAAATAACAAAATAAGAAATTATTGAAAAATTCAATTTTTTCTTAAAAAATAGAAAAATCTTTTCACATTAGTGACGGCCGCCACATATGATGACTGAGTCCTCGTCACTTTTGTAGTAGTTAAGAGTGCGCATGGTAACACTTCTCGACCAACCAAAAGTTGATTTCTCTACTTCTCATCAAAAGTAGAAGTTGATTTTTCTACTTCTGCTCCAAATTGACTTTTGATAAGAGAAATTCGTTTGGTGACAGTTGAAAATTTGTACTTTTGAAACATCATTGATAAAATCGTTGGCAGTAGTCAGCGAGTGGCGGCCGAGGGGGGGGACGGTGGTAGTCAGCGGCGGTGGTGGTCAGCGGAGGTCGGTGTAGTCGAAGAAGTGATTTTGGAGTTGAAAAGTAATTTTTTTTTACTTCTCAAAGTTGGCCAAAAGCCTAACCAGAAGTTGAAAATCCTATCGGAAGCTAAAAATCTTAACATAAGTCAATTTTTTACCAAACGGATTTCTACTTCGATAGGATTTTTATCAAATGGATTTCTCTGCCAGATTGACTTCTTGCAAAGAAATTGAAAAGGAGAAGTGTTACTGTAATATTTGGCCCAAAAGGAAGCCCAGCCCAACTCTACCCTCTTCTTCTTTTCTCCTTCAGCTGCTCCACGACCGCAAAAAGAGAAGAGGAAGAAGAGAACGGCAGAAGAAGAAGAAGAAAGAAGAAGATGGAGAGAAAGAAGAGAGGGAAAGAAGAGAGGAGAGAGGGCTTTCCTCGAGTTGCCTCGCCAAGTTACCTCGGCCTCGTCTAGCAACCATCGGTAAGTATTCGCACATCTTTTTCCTCCGATCGAAGGGATTTTCGGAGTTAGGACTCTATTTGGGGTTTTGGTGGAATATGAGTTGCCGAGCATGATTTCTTGGTCGTTTAGCTACGCTTTTGCATGGAAATGAAACTTTAGGGTGTTATGAAGCCATAGGATTCGACGGATCTTGATTTGGAGTTACGATTTGCCCGAAATAAGAATTTCAAATCTGGTGTGCGCTGTGAACAGTATGCGACAGCACTGTTTCGCTCAGTTTCATCAATTTTCGAATGGATTTTGGACAAGCTATGTTGGGGTTATTGTTGTATGTTAAAAGAGCTTTCTTTGGACTATAAGATTGTTTAAATCGGAGCACGGATGAGGAAGTTATGGCCCGTTGAAGTTTATCGCGCAAGTTGCGCAAAGTGGAAAACTTGTGTTTTTGCTACAAGCAAGTATTTTATCGATGCGTAGGTGTCGTCTTAGTGACAAATAGGCCTTATTCAGTTGAGTCGTATTATAGAGTAGCTTATTACTCAGTTTTTGATCCATTTTTCGTACTTTTGGTTGGTGTTCGGACGTATCGTTCCGAGTAACCTTTCTAGTTTGCTTCTGACATTTTCATGTGAGTGATACTATTTCTTCTTTGTGTTGTAGAGTGCATATTTTGAAAGAAACTTCTATATGTGTTATGGACTGAAACAAATAGCACATTTGTTGCATAAAAATAGGATCGAACCTGTACTGATGTTTTTGTCTATTTGATATGATTTGAGCTGTTGGTTTGGGCTGACTGTGATATATATTTTGGTTATGTGGGGCATATTGTTGTTGGATTTTGTAATGCTCAAGGTGGCTGTGAACCCGGTTGAGGGATTTGTGGGTATGCGCATACTAGTTAGGATATCCTTGTGGGCCGAGCCACCGGCATTGTAGGTGGAGACCTTGCCAAGGGGGGAATCTTGGTTTTCTTTTGTCACGGGCGTTATACGTGACCATGGTTAGACTCTTGAGCATGAGATTGGTCAGTGGATAGACCACTGACATGTGTTTTTGATGAGATTAGTCAATGGATAGACCATTGGCTTGTGTTTTGACGAGATTCATCAATGGAGTGGACCATTGATACTTACTTTTACTGGAGTTTGTGGTTTGAAACAAATGTTTTTGCTAGAAACCTATTATGTTAAGGTTTTATATAACTCGTTTTGACTATAAAGATCTGTTATGTTTCGACTTTGACTTATACGAGTTATATTTTGATATTGAAATGTGCATAGTGATTGTTCGATCCGCTTAGAATAAATGTATTACTCACTGAGCCGTGTTAGCTCACCCCTTCCTTTTCCCTTGTCTTTCAGGTTCAGGAAATTGCAAGTAGCACGAGGGCGGTCGTTAGTAAACGACATTTTGTTAGTAGGGCTTTTGGGTATGTGTTTTTGAGTTAGATGTGGCTTTGATGAGCCTTTGAGCTGTGGCTAGAGATGTATATCTTTTGTAGAGATATGTACATGTCTCTTTTGGTGGATATACACAGTGATCTGTTTGATGGTATTAGAAAGCTCTGGCTTTGTTTTGTGACTAAGGATCTCTTTATCAACCTTCGTTGGACGTATATATCATTGTTATCAGGTTGAGTTTTGGATTTTGTGAAGGCTGCGTCCTTTTGGGAAAGGACGGCCGTGTCATGCCTTGTAGTGAGTTGAGGTGTGACAGTTACAGCCTTTTGTTTCAAGACCCCGAGAGACAATGTGAGAATGATCAAGCAAGCTCAATCTCGTCCCGTTGCTCCTTTCGTTGACAACACCGCGCCTTACATTCTCCCTTTCTATTATCAAGACATACGGTACGCATGCCATCAAAGTCGTGATACAGTTGAAATTTCTAGATTATGATATAACGTTGGGGGATTCAACAAATCGATTTCCTGGTAAAAAGAGATGTACAATTTCAACTCGCCAAAAGGCAGATTTTACAACAATGAGTGCAATTATACGCAAAATCTGAACATATGTTGACATGAAACTATATGACGAGAAAAATAACTGTACATGATGACTTTAGAAAAATCAAATTTTAATGCAAGAAAAATGTGAATTTTAAACTAAATGACATGTGACATGAATTAATAAACCGGCATAATAATGCATGAATGACTAGTAATATGCATGAAATGCGAAAATATGACTACCCTAAATGCCATGGAATAATGCATGAACGACATGGAAAAATGTATGATATATTTTGAAAATTGAATTTTGATGCACGAGAAATATGAGTCCAATTCACATGTCATGCAAAAATAGATGAACTATGCTAATGACATAATAAAAATGCATGCCAAATTAAACTATATGAAATGCAAATGAAATGTCATGATCTTTAATGAATTTTCATTTTTTTTTTCATGAAGAATTTGTTCGACAATTAACACAAATTTGATTAAAATCCAATTTATATTAAGAGTCATTGTCACGCCCCGCTCCCTTTACCACCAGTGCGAACATCCTCTTGCTTCGTATAACCTGTCCCAGGATACTATTTCCAACACGGCCAAGACAAGAAACTAGCAAGCGGAAGGTAAGGTAAAAGTAAAACTAAAACTCCATCCATCAAATGAAGACCTATAACAATGGTAAGAATGACATGCATGAGATGAAAAGGCATATTTATACATAACATAAAGATCAGTCTGTACAACGGTAAGGGTTAGGGAGATTTCTAACAGCTTCATCTAAGTCGGAACGGAATAAGGGCACCAAAAGAAAGCCTTTGCCCCCAACAAAAGAAACCACTCTAAAAAAGAGTCACGCTAAGCCCTATAGCACGTGGTCTCCTAAGAAGTGCTACTATCCCCCACTTCATCCATATCTTCTTCAGGGTCGTAGTCCGAGAAGGACTCGGAGTGGGCCTCGATAGAATCCTCTTCCATCTCGTCCTCGGAGTCAGATATCTCTATAACTTTGTCGCGACCCGTCCGAAACGGACGCGCTAATGGATTACCGACCGCGGGCCTTTCCACCGTACCGGAGGGCGGATCGCGGGCTTTGGATCGGCGCGGGCCCTCCCAAGCCCATACCAAATCGCGGCGGGAGTTTTTTTCAAAGGATTCGACGATAAGAGTCGATCGCTTTCGACCTTAGTGTGGTCGTGGTGGCATGTGCAACTTGTGCATGCATTTAGAGTCGCCACCGGTCTTTCTTGGAGGGTAGACCGGAAACCTTACTGACTGATTGGGAGAGATCGGTTAGTTCTGCGGAACCAGAGATTTTGGGTTCGGGGACTTGGTTACGCTGGTGTCATTACCAACGCCCTTTCGGTACCTAACGCGAGTGATTTTCCTAATTAAGATTTCATGCAGGCGCAATTTTGGGTGAGGTAGGTTTGCTTCAGAGTTTCATGCAGATTTGGAAGGTGTGACGTCGGACTGGGGGTAAAATGGGAAGATTTGGAGGCGATTAGCCCGAAGGGCAAAATCGTCAATTTTTGGAAGATTTGGATACCGAATTACCCAAAATATTCCATGGCCAGTTGATTGTGGCCATTTCCCATTCTTGAGATTTTTTGGAATTTCTTGATTTTTCTTCAATTTTTGGAAAACGATTCACCCAAAGGGCGAAATCATCATTTTAAGGAGGGTCGGGGTTCAAAACACCCGGAATAAGTCTTGGCCAGTTGATTGTGGCCATTTCCTATTTTCGGGGATTTTCTTGGATTTTTTTAGAATTGTTTTTTGGAAGACGGTTTACCAGAAGAGCAAAACAGTCATTTCTGGAAAGATCGGGGGTCAAATTACCCGGAACAGGTCATGGCCAATTGAATGTGGCCATTTCTTATTTTTTGGAATTTTTTTTAGAATTTTTCTGAATTTTCCGAATTTTTTGAATTTTGCTTTATGATTTTCCATTTTTTTATTGAATTATTGAATTTTTTATTATTTTCTGAATTTTTTATTATTTAAAAATATTTTCCGGGCCGGGTTGGACCCTGCCCACGCCTTTCGGGCGCCCGACCCGACCCTATTGGTCAGAGCCGGTCTAAAACGACACCGTTTTGATTTTTTAAGGATTTTTCTATTTTTTTTTTTATCAATTTTTCAATTTTTTTATACATTTTCTTTAATTATCTGAAAATCCCTGGATCCAACGGTCCACATCGTACCACGCGGCTTCATCCTGTGCGTCCGATTTTCCACTAGATCGGACGATCGACAGGGAGCCACGTGGCCCTATCTCGACCATTGGATCAAATTAATTTATTTATCCGAAAATCATTTATTAATTCTGAAAAGATTTTTTAAATTTTTCCAAAAATCCCAGATCGCGACACGTGGCAACACCACGGCCGTCCGATCTAGGCGTTTATTTTTATCTCGGCCCGGTCCCACACCCTGACGCCACGTCAGCCGTTGCACGCCACGTCAGCCATTGACCGGTTGACCGGACCAGATCCAGCCGGAGAAGATGATTCGCCGGCGCCTCGCCGGAGCTTCGGTTCCGACGTAAAAACGTCGGTTTCGAAGCGCGATTCCGAGCCTAACCGACTCCCCATCAATCCCACATTAACATACAACCAAAACATGGCCTGAAGCACGTCGGAAACTACTTCAAAAGCACGGCGATCGAACCGGCTCCGGCGAGAAATTTGCAGAAAACTGTTTATCGTTCAAACTCAATTCCAACCGTTCAAATAGCATCCCAGGGAGGTTTAAGGACTTACCTGACCTCCTCTGGAGGTCGGCGACCGCCGGAAATCCCTCGTCAAGCTCCCGTCCGAACCGTGACCGGCGAGGCTCCGAGTCCGGTTTTCCATCGCGTTTTAATGCAATACAAAGGGTAAGCCGGGCTCAGACACATGTATAATGAAGCTTTACAATCAAACTTGTGACAAATAAGGCCCGGCCGAGACTCAAAAATTCGAATGCTCATTTAGGCATTCTTTCGAACACATGATGTGCGCGCGGAGAATGAAAGTCGGGAGGATATATCGACCTGTTCCGGGCTCGACGACGGCGGCTGAGGCTCTGGTAAGGCTCGTTGGGGTTCGGGGAAACTCCTGGGTGGTCGCTGCTCTCTCAACCTTGCCTGAACTCTCCTCCCCTCTCTCACCCGAGCTCTCTCCTTTTGCCCATGGCCGACCGGCCTTTAGTGCCCCCTCCACTGCCAAATGCGAATGTCCCTATCTGCCCGCGTCCCCCACGTTCGGTTGTCCCTTTTTCCCTTAGAAAACTCGACGCCCATCTTCCCCCTATTTTTTCTGTCGGCCACGTGTTGACACCTGATTTTTTTACCATTTATTATTGTGATTTTTATTTTTAAAATTAATTAAAAATATCAAAAAAGGTCATAAAATCACAAAATCAACTTTGGAAGCCTTGGTTTAACCTTAGGAACCAATTTTGAACAAAAAATATTTTTCGGTATTTTTAATATTTTTCGAGTTTATTTAATTATAAAAATACCCAAAAAATCAGAAAAATACCATTCGTGGTCAGAAAAATACCCAAAAATATTCACTAATTTTGTTTTAATTTCCTCTTCAAGTGTGTCACTTTAAATCTCAAAAATTCGGCTCGGGTCACTATGTTCCTTCACAAACATAAACCCGAACCGAGGCTAAAAAAAATCATTTTCGAGTCTTTTAGTTTTCAATTCTCACTTTTTATAAGCTATGACATTGGATTCTAAAGTCTTAAAGTGCAATTAGATCAATTTGCCCTCCAATTTAATCAATTTTTACCAAAAGGGCTTAATTGCACATTTTTCTTTCAATTAGTCTCCGGTTTCACGGATGTATACGTATGCTCTACGTATTTATACGTCATACATATTCATACGTTATGCATATTTGTACTGTTTGGTAACCTCTTTAACTCTTGTAATAATAATAATGGTTATTATTTTTAACACCTTTGTTAGTGCCTTTTTTTTAGCATTTTTGTATTGTGAGTGCTATTGCTAGTGCTATTTTTAAATAGCATTTTTTGTATTATAAATTGTGAGTGCTATTGTTAGTGCTATTTTTAAATGACATTTATTTATCATAAATTGTGAGTGCTATTGTTAGTGCTATTTTTAAATGGCATTTATTTATCATAAATTGTGAGTGCTATTATTAGATAGAATTTATAATTGTTAGTGCTATTTTTAAATAGCATTTTTGTATTATAAATTGTGAGTGCTATTGTTAGTGCTATTTTTAAATAGCATTTTTGTATTATAAATTGTGAGTGCTATTGTTAGTGCTATTTTTAAATGTCATTTATTTGTGAGTGCTATTTTTAGATAGAATTTATAATTGTTAGTGCTATTTTTAAATACAATTTATTGGAAGGTATTTTTGGCTATAAAAGGATGGCAAGAGTTTTGAGGTTGAAGGGGGGAGACATTTTGTAGAGTGTGCAAATTTTTGAGAGCTTAGAGAGAAGAACACAAACACTCTCTATATTCTCATAATCTTGAGAGAGCAAAATATACTAAGTTCGGAATATTGATTCCGCATATTGCTAGCACAATTGTTGTGGAGTTATTAGTCGTCTCCCCGTTCGTCAATTGGTGGTGCGTCCGAATTAGATGCCTAACACTTGTGGAGGCTGAGATCGAAGAACATCGAACCGACACCTCCGTTCAAGCACGCTACGAGAGGTAATCTATTTACTCCCTTTGAGACTTTGTGATTTTTTTCGATTGAAATGCACGAAGTACGCCTCTGGAGATACATGTATGGGTTGTTATTTATTTCCGCTACGTGTTACGTGGATCCCAACAGTGGTATCAGAGCCAATCCTTAGGTGTTTTCGTGCATTTAATTGATTTTTTACAATTTTTGCAATACTATGGCCAATATGTATTAACGAATTGTTCGTCTTACATGGCTAATGGAGATTGATTATTTTATATGATAAATTAATCAACGTAGCAAAAATTGAGACTAAATAAATTTTGAATCGAAAATTTATGGCTATCTTATTTTACGTAAAAATTCTTAATATGATTCAACGTAGAATTTTTATTGTGCCTTCCTAAGTTTTAAATTGTGAATTTATTACTTACGTGAAAGGGTGGTGATCATGGAAAAATCCCTAATCAATGTGATTGATGTATATATGAATGTATGATGATTATTTATATATTTGGGGTTGTAATTATTAAATGGAGACTGCGTACTCCTTTTATTTTTCATGTAATCTTTATTTTTAGCATAGTCAATTGTTGATGTAAATGCTACGAGGATTACGTGGAGGAGCCTTTTAAGTCGGCGAGCTCTTTGGGGCCCAATTCTTGAAGAGTTCAAGAAATCAAGAAGAAGCGAAGAGCGGCTCTCAGTTATTAAAATATTAAAATGATTAAATGTGGTCTCATTGGCTCGAGACCCATTAAATCATAATTCCATGATCACCACGTAGGATAGATGTTTATGTGATTGGCATCTATTTATTTATTATGATTACGTGAGCATGTTAAACTGGTTAATGTGCAAAGTCAGACTTACCTCACCCAAAATTGCGCCTGCATGAAATCCTAGTTAGGGAAAAATCACTCGCGTTAGGTACCGAAAGGGCGTTGGTAATGACATCAACGTAACCAAGTCCCCGAACCCAAAATCTCTGGTTCCGCAGAATTGATCGATCTCTCCCAATCGGTCAATAAGGTTTCCGGTCTACCCTCCAAGAAAGACCGGTGGCGACTCCAAATGCATGCACAAGTTGCACATGCCATCACGACCACACTAAGGTCGAAAGCGATCGACTGTTATCGTCGAATCCCTTTGAAAAATACTCCCGCCGCGATTTGGTATGGGCCTGGGAGGGCCCGCGCCGATCCAAAGCCCGCGATCCGCACCCTTGTGCGGGGGAAGGCCCGCGATCGGTAATCCATTAGCCGCGTCCGCCTTCGGACGGGTCGCGACAGCTGGCGACTCCGCTGGGGACCTTTGTTCTAGAACCTATGGTTCTAGACCTCAAGTGGACTTAGGCCGTAATTAAAACGCTGAGTGATTTTTCTAACCCTGTAGGCGCTCTTGAAGGTGAGGTAAGTCCGCTTATGATAGGTGTTATATGTTTTTGCAGATTGGAGTGATAAGGGGGGTAGTCTGTGATTAACATTGTCTTATGCAGGTTGGCGTAGGAATGAATGATTATGTGTATGTTTTATATTGAAGCGGTGATTGTTAAATAAGATGCATGTTTATCGCTTTAGCACGACACCGAAAATACACACAACCGCGCCTAAAACCCCGGGCGCCGCCTATAGGAAAACAATAGAAGGGATTGAAAATGGAATCTCCGTGAGGAAAAACACGGGGTAATCCACTTTTCAATTCCGCTCATTTCGAACCATGTATCGAGCCCCAATGCAACGATAGTTGTGCAATGGAATCTGCTCTTTCTAGAACTCGAGGTGGGAACCTTGACCTTAGGTGCCAAATCCTTTGATTTTTAGAAGTTTTATCCTCACTTGTCTCATGTGCATGTCTTTAGATGGTTGGTATATCTAAAATTGCCTAAAAAAAAAAAACAATCGGTGATCCTGGAGTCACATCTCGAAGACTGGAACTGGGGCATCTCCAAGTGTTCGGACCACATTCCTTTTATTGATTTGACATTCTTAGTTCTCTTGTATAAGATTAATTTTGCTGAGATCCTCTCTATCTCGTCCCTTAGATTGATTATATTAGGGATCTATTTGTATTGTATATATCTTGATAAGGCTCATTTCTATCGAAAATGGGGGCAAATTCCCCAAACCCGTGGAGCATAGGGAATTCGTCCCTTCAGTGCAAAATACATTTGGCCGTAGAGCCACTCGTTTGGTGAAAGGACGTATCGTTCCTAATTGATTTTTAATCAGATTTGGGGATAAGTTTTTCTCCATTTTGTTTATCTCAGGTGATAAAAGAGACAATGCACCCAAAAGCTCATACATTCAAATGACAAAACAGACGTCGCCCAGCTGGGGCAAATGAACCGTAGGCATTGCAAATACCTTCAAGCACGGATGGAGGAATTCGATAGATGTTGTTCATATCAATATGCAACGTCAAAACGGAATGCAAATCAAGTGTAAAAGGACGTATCGTTCCAAAAAGATTATTTCCTTGATATGGGAATAATGCTTCCTTTCCTTTTCCTCTCAGATGATGATCAAGAGCAGAAGACGCAGGATGTAATGCTTTCAAATAACAAACAGGGAACGTCAAATACCTCAAACGGCGACTGTGATCAAGAGAATCACCAAACCGCCACATGACGAATCCCAAGAATATCAAGCTGTCTTGAGACAGATTAAATTGATCAAGGACTCTGACAATCGAGATGGATGATCAGAATCTGCAAAAATCAATGGGAGCAGGTTCCCCCCATTTGCTTTGAGGAGCCAAACCGGGGGCAAACTCTCATGATCCCCCATGAAAGCGCATCAGACCAGGGTCATCGAATCCAGAGATGACAAACAGCAAGACAAGCGTCACCTAGCTGTGATAAATCACGCCTAACTTGGGCAAGTGAATTAATTTTGCGCTGGACAAAGAAAGATGTGTCTTCTCCGGCAAAGTCAAATAGCAGAGTCGTCCGCATCAGAATCAAACCCCAAGATACGAATTTGGGCGAACGGTAACTTTGTATCGTTCCAATTTGATCTTCGAAGATCACGGGCTTAACATGAGTTTTTCTCATTTAACAGGAAGTCGTTGGCGCCGAAAGCCTCAAAAGAAAATAGCTCGCTGATAGGGAGGCGAATAGAATCATTGGCCTTGGAAGTCAGGATTCCAGAAAATGGTCTTTGATTATAAGATCGAGTGGAGGGTAAAAAGTATCGCTTCCACACTTCATGCTTTGACATGCATTCCGATAACAATTTCCTTTTTCCTTGAATAAAAGGAACTCTGAAGAGTGGCGCTGGAATGCGTCCAAAAACACAAATGGATCTCCTCTGGGGCAAATCCTGGAAAATGATTCATCGCCAACCAAACGGAGGGATCAAGGCCACAAGATGGATGGCCAACTTCTGCAAGCCGCACGTTTGTGTTCAAATGGAAACACAAAACAAGAACAAGGCTGTATCGTTCCAATTTGCCTGGAATTTTAGAACGCAAACTGACGCCTAATTCCCGTCTTTGACAGGGGATCACCATCAAGGCGAAACAGGTTTTCACATCCCATGTATTACCCGTTGGAATACATGACCAAGGGTAAGATGTATCGTTCTAATTTTTTTGAAAAATTCATGAACGAACAATAACATGTTTCTTCTACATTTTCAGGGATCTCCAGCCGCGAGGGACAGGTAAGTATCCCTCTCCCAAATCCCTTGAAGATGTTGAGTAAAAAATAGAGAAGAAAAGAAAAGCTCTCAGAGTCTAATGTCTAGAAAAGACATAGAACTCAAATTTCATTGGCATTCATGTTTTGAAACAGGAGGTTGTCTGAACATGAATAAGAACATGCATGGGGCATCATAAAATCCCCTTTGACGGGTAAAATTTTTGGAGAAAATGAAAGAGATTTTTCCAATAAAAAAATTGTTCAAAACTTTCAAAAGGACGTTTTCTCAAAAAACAAGAGGCAAAGCCTAGTCCAAACACGTCCCACACACACTGGAGAGATGAGTGGAGCAGATCAGATAGCAAAATCTGGACCTACGAAAGTAGGGACCATTCGCAGCGATTACATGGATTGGGACGACGGAGGCATTCATTTTTTATCCCCAAACACTATAGGTGACCGTTGATAACCCCTTCGAACGGCGGTTTTCATTCTTAACCCTGTCAAGAACCACCCCACATCGGGGCAAAATGGAGGTGAGTCCAGCGGCATCGGGAGAAAATGGTCAGAAATTTTCTTGCTCGGACTAACATTAATCTTTGTGTGTTGTTTATATGGTAATCCAAGTGCCATAGGATGACGAGAAGCATTCATTTCTCTATCACACACACTGAATCCTTTGCACAGCCAACTTGAGCCTGCAAATTCATTTCATGAACCCATTGGTGATCATTCCAAAACGGATGCAGCACCCCTTCAAAAATGGAAGAGTTCAAGACTCAGGGATTACGAAGAAGATTCCCGGGCTGATATTTAAAGCATGTTTAGACTTTCAGACATATGTATGACATGATCCCATCGAGGATGAGAAGAACCGGGATTTCAAAAAAATAATAGTAATAATAAATCCCTAGCATCGAGAAAAAGCAAAGTGCCTGGTAAAAGCAAGGCCGATGCTCGTGTAAATTGTTTGATTGATCCGCAATGAAGCCGGATGGGAAAAGAGGAAATCCCTAATGGAGTCAGATCAAAAAGACTACTCACCAAATGGTGTCAAGCGTGGAGCAGAGACGCAGACAGAGTTGTCAATCTCTTAATGCAGCCAGAGACACTCTCTAAAGAGCTGGTGCACACCTCAAAATCGGTTGCGCACCTCAACAACTGAAGGTGCAGAGAGGAAAAAGCAGGTGGTAAATTTGCAATGATCACCAATGTCAAACCCTTCGTAATTTCTGGGCCAAAAACAAGCCTTTTTCGGTCCCCAATCCTACCAATGTTACAACCCCGAAACAGTCTTCTCTGACTAAGACACTTGGGTTAACATATAGCTTAGCTCGAAGAAGTACGAGCAAGACTATTTCTTTCTCATTTTGCAGGGTTCTTGACTTGTAAACCCGGAGCAGATGGTGAAGACTTTCATTCAATGGCCTCGACTCCAAAGCGAGTCCCCCTTGAAAGCCAATATCCAAGCCTAACATTACGGTCCCGTGGAAGACCTCCCGACCGATCAAAATGTATGCGCTGCGAATGAGCCTAAAACCTAGGCACAGGTTAGTAGGGAATTGAGTGCATCCCCTATAAAAACCACATCTCAAAACAGGTGAGAAGACCTCATTGTCGAGAAATATTCCAATTGACGTTTTGAACAAACTCTTTTTGGAATTTTCAAACTGTTGATCCAGATTTTCCGTACAAGGGACTTGTGATCACATTTGCATGTTGCAAGAATGCTTTGGATGACCTCCAGCATCAAAATGCACATTTCATGATTAAAACTTAAATCATACGATTTTGTCAAATGGACAGCCGTGGTCTTTCCAAAGATTACTAACGTTTTCTTGGTGAAGAAAAATATTTCAGGCTCAAATTTCTGCAGGATACCTGGAGAACCCAGCTCCCAGAATGTCGCCTCAACAGACTCAAGTGAAGCTTTGTCAAAATAAAATCTTTCACTGCTTCAAAAACTGAATTCCCGACAAACTTCGGGGTCTCTAAAAAAGAGGGGAAGAAAAACCCTTTTAAAAGAAAAGTCCTATCAGACGTGGAGAACCCTCGTCCCAGGACCCATTTTCAAAATATCAAACAGTCTCATCGGACGTGGAGAACCCTCGTCATGAGACCCCTTTTCATAATTTAGGCAGTCTCATCGGACGTGGAGAACCCTCGTCATGAGACCCCTTTTCAAAAATCAGACAGTCTCACCGGACGTGGAGAACCCTCGTCATGAGACCCATTTTCATAATTTAAACAGTCTCATCGGACGTGGAGAACCCTCGTCATGAGACCCCTTTTCATAATTTAGGCAGTCTCATCGGACGTGGAGAACCCTCGTCATGAGACCCCTTTTCAAAGTCAAAACTGATGGTAGACACCGCCTGAAGAGTCAAAACTATGGTAGATACCGCCTGAAGGGTCAACACAAGGTAGATACCGCCTCAGGATCAACCCAAGGTAGACACCGCCTGAAGGGTCAAATCATGGTAGATACCGCCTGAAGGGTCAACACAAGGTAGATACCGCCTGAAGGGTCAACACAAGGTAGATACCGCCTGAAGGGTCAACACATGGTAGATACCGCCTGAAGGGTCAACACAAGGTAGAAACCGCCTGAAGGGTCAAAACAAAGGTAGATACCGCCTGAAGGGTCAAATGAAGGTAGATACCGCCTGAAGGGTCAAAATAAGGTAGATACCGCCTGAAGGGTCAACTCAAAGGTAGATACCGCCTGAAGGGTCAAATGAAGGTAGATACCGCCTGAAGGGTCAAATCAAGGTAGATACCGCCTGAAGGGTCAAAATATGGTAGATACCGCCTGAAGGGTCAAATCAAAGGTAGATACCGCCTGAAGGGTCAAAATCAAAGGTAGATACCGCTTGAAGGGTCAACACAAGGTAGATACCGCCTGAAGGGTCAACACATGGTAGATACCGCCTGAAGGGTCAACACAAGGTAGAAACCGCCTGAAGGGTCAAATCAAAGGTAGAAACCGCCTGAAGGGTCAACTCAAGGTAGAAACCGCCTGAAGGGTTAAACCAAGGTAGAAACCGCCTGAGGGATCACATTAATGGTAGAAACCGCCTGAAGGGTCACATATGGTAGAAACCGCCATAAGGGTCAATTCATTGGTAGAAACCGCATAAGGGTCAACTCATTGATAAATATCGCAGTAAGGATCAACACAAAGGTCTGATCCACCATACGGATCAAAATCCTTGGCAAATCCCAAAGCGTGGGATGCGCCTTCCTTAGGTTCTTACAAGTTAGGAATCCCATCATGGTATGACCTACCATACAGGTCAGAGCTTAATCTCCCTAGGATATTCTGAATGACGAGTCCTAGGCATCTTCTTGAAAGTCGTCGCAACCGGCAGCATCCGACAGGTGAGCTTCAGGTAAGCCTCTCTCACTCCGGCCCATGTTCAAATTGTTAGAGCAAACCGGGGATTGATTTGAGCTTTTATCAATAGGCTTAAGGATCCGATGTCATAACATTTCTTCTCTTATTTTCCCAGTTGAGACGGTTAGGAATCAGGTGCCACCTTATCTTTGAGAGAAACCTCTAACGAGATTCCTCTCAAAGAGGGGCAGCTGTTGACACCTGATTTTTTTACCATTTATTATTGTGATTTTTATTCTTTAAAATTAATTAAAAATATCAAAAAAGGTCATAAAATCACAAAATCAACTTTGGAAGCCTTGGTTTAACCTTAGGAACCAATTTTGAACAAAAAATATTTTTCGGTATTTTTAATATTTTTCGAGTTTATTTAATTATAAAAATACCCAAAAAATCAGAAAAATACCATTCGTGGTCAGAAAAATACCCAAAAATATTCGATAATTTTTTTTTAATTTCCTCTTCAAGTGTGTCACTTTAAATCTCAAAAATTAGGCTCGGGTCACTATGTTCCTTCACAAACATAAACCCGAACCGAGCCTAAAAAAAATCATTTTCGAGTCTTTTAGTTTTCAATTCTCACTTTTTATAAGCTATGACATTGGATTCTAAAGTCTTAAAGTGCAATTAAGTCAATTTGCCCTCCAATTTAATCAATTTTTACCAAAAGGGCTTAATTGCACATTTTTCTTTCAATTAGTCTCCGGTTTCACGGATGTATACGTATGCTCTACGTATTTATACGTCATACGTATTCATACGTTATGCATATTTGTACTGTTTGGTAACCTCTTTAACTCTTGTAATAATAATAATGGTTATTATTTTTAACACCTTTGTTAGTGCCTTTTTTTAGCATTTTTGTATTGTGAGTGCTATTGCTAGTGCTATTTTTAAATAGCATTTTTTGTATTATAAATTGTGAGTGCTATTGTTAGTGCTATTTTTAAATGACATTTATTTATCATAAATTGTGAGTGCTATTGTTAGTGCTATTTTTAAATGGCATTTATTTATCATAAATTGTGAGTGCTATTATTAGATAGAATTTATAATTGTTAGTGCTATTTTTAAATAGCATTTTTGTATTATAAATTGTGAGTGCTATTGTTAGTGCTATTTTTAAATAGCATTTTTGTATTATAAATTGTGAGTGCTATTGTTAGTGCTATTTTTAAATGTCATTTATTTGTGAGTGCTATTTTTAGATAGAATTTATAATTGTTAGTGCTATTTTTAAATACAATTTATTGGAAGGTATTTTTGGCTATAAAAGGATGGCAAGAGTTTTGAGGTTGAAGGGGGGAGACATTTTGTAGAGTGTGCAAATTTTTGAGAGCTTAGAGAGAAGAACACAAACACTCTCTATATTCTCATAATCTTGAGAGAGCAAAATATACTAAGTTCGGAATATTGATTCCGCATATTGCTAGCACAATTGTTGTGGAGTTATTAGTCGTCTCCCCGTTCGTCAATTGGTGGTGCGTCCGAATTAGATGCCTAACACTTGTGGAAGCTGAGATCGAAGAACATCGAACCGACACCTCCGTTCAAGCACGCTACGAGAGGTAATCTATTTACTCCCTTTGAGACTTTGTGATTTTTTTCGATTGAAATGCACGAAGTACGCCTCTGGAGATACATGTATGGGTTGTTATTTATTTCCGCTACGTGTTACGTGGATCCCAACAGTGGTATCAGAGCCAATCCTTAGGTGTTTTCGTGCATTTAATTGATTTTTTGCAATTTTTGCAATACTATGGCCAATATGTATTAACGAATTGTTCGTCTTACATGGCTAATGGAGATTGATTATTTTATATGATAAATTAATCAACGTAGCAAAAATTGAGACTAAATAAATTTTGAATCGAAAATTTATGGCTATCTTATTTTACGTAAAAATTCTTAATATGATTCAACGTAGAATTTTTATTGTGCCTTCCTAAGTTTTAAATTGTGAATTTATTACTTACGTGAAAGGGTGGTGATCATGGAAAAATCCCTAATCAATGTGATTGATGTATATATGAATGTATGATGATTATTTATATATTTGGGGTTGTAATTATTAAATGGAGACTGCGTACTCCTTTTATTTTTCATGTAATCTTTATTTTTAGCATAGTCAATTGTTGATGTAAATGCTACGGGGATTACGTGGAGGAGCCTTTTAAGTCGGCGAGCTCTTTGGGGCCCAATGTTGACACCTGATTTTTTACCATTTATTATTGTGATTTTTATTCTTTAAAATCAATTAAAAATATCAAAAAAGGTCATAAAATCACAAAATCAACTTTGGAAGCCTTGGTTTAGCCTTAGGAACCAATTTTGAACAAAAAATATTTTTCGGTATTTTTAATATTTTTCAAGTTTATTTAATTATAAAAATACCCAAAAAAATCAGAAAAATACCATTCGTGGTCAGAAAAATACCCAAAAATATTCGATAATTTTTTTTTAATTTCCTCTTCAAGTGTGTCACTTTAAATCTCAAAAATTCGGCTCGGGTCACTATGTTTCTTCACAAACATAAACCAGAACCGAGCCTAAAAAAAAAAAAAAAATCATTTTCGAGTCTTTTAATTTTCAATTCTCACTTTTTATAAGTTATGACATTGGATTCTAAAGTCTTAAAGTGCAATTAGGTCAATTTGTCCTCCAATTTAATCAATTTTTACCAAAAGGGCTTAATTGCACATTTTTCTTTCAATTAGTCCCCGGTTTCACGGATGTATACGTATGCTCTACGTATTTATACGTCATACGTATTTATACGTTATGCATATTTGTACTGTTTGGTAACCTCTTTAACTCTTGTAATAATAATAATGGTTATTATTTTTAACACCTTTGTTAGTGCCATTTTTTTTAGCATTTTTGTATTGTGAGTGCTGTTGTTAGTGCTATTTTTAAATAGCATTTTTGTATTATAAATTGTGAGTGCTATTGTTAGTGCTATTTTTAAATATCATTTTTGTATTATAAATTGTGAGTGCTATTGTTAGTGCTATTTTTAAATGTCATTTATTTGTGAGTGCTACTTTTAGATAGAATTTATAATTGTTAGTGCTATTTTTAAATACAATTTATTGGAAGGTATTTTTGGCTATAAAAGGATGGCAAGAGTTTTGAGGTTGGAGGGGGAGAGACATTTTGTAGAGTGTGCAAATTTTTTAGAGCTTAGAGAGAAGAACACAAACACTCTCTATATTCTCATAATCTTGAGTGAGCAAAATATACTAAGTTCGGGATATTGATTCCGCATATTGCTAGCACAATTGTTGTGGAGTTATTAGTCGTCTCCCCGTTCGTCAATTGGTGGTGCGTCCGAACTAGATGGCTAACACTTGTGGAGGCTGAGATCGAAGAACATCGAACCGACACCTCCGTTCAAGCACGCTACGAGAGGTAATCTATTTACTCTCTTTGAGACTTTGTGATTTTTTTCGATTGAAATGCACGAAGTACGCCTCTGGAGATACATGTATGGGTTGTTATTTATTTCCGCTACGTGTTACGTGGATCCCAACAGTGGTATCAGAGCCAATCCTTAGGTGTTTTCGTGCATTTAATTGATTTTTTTGCAATTTTTGCAATACTATGGCCAATATGTATTAACGAATTGTTCGTCTTACATGGCTAATGGAGATTGATTATTTTATATGATAAATTAATCAATGTAGCAAAAATTGAGACTAAATCAATTTTGAATCGAAAATTTATGGCTATCTTATTTTACGTAAAAATTCTGAATATGATTCAATGTAGAATTTTTATTGTGCCTTCTTAAGTTTTAAATTGTGAATTTATTACTTACGTGAAAGGGTGGTGATCATGGAAAAATCCATAATCAATGTGATTGATGTATATATGAATGTATGATGATTATTTATATATTTGGGGTTGTAATTATTAAATGGAGGCTGCGTACTCCTTTTATTTTTCGTGTAATCTTTATTTTTAGCATAGTCAATTGTTGATGTAAATGCTACGAGGATTACGTGGGGGAGCCTTTTAAGTCGGCGAGCTCTTTGGAGCCCAATTCTTGAAGAGTTCAAGAAACCAAGAAGAAGCGAAGAGCGGCTCTCCGTTATTAAAATATTAAAATGATTAAATGTGGTCTCATTGGCTCGAGACCTATTAAATCATAATTCCATGATCACCACGTAGGATAGATGTTTATGTGATTGACATCTATTTATTTATTATGATTACGTGAGCATGTTAAACTGGTTAATGTGCAAAGTCAGACTTACCTCACCCAAAATTGCGCCTGCATGAAATCTTAGTTAGGAAAATCACTAGCGTTAGGTACCAAAAGGGCGTTGGTAACGACACCAGCGTAACCAAGTCCCCGAACCCAAAAAACTCTGGTTCCGTAGAACTGATCGATCTCTCCCAATCGATCAGTAAGGTTTCCGGTCTACCCTCCAAGAAAGACCGGTGGCGACTCCAAATGCATGCACAAGTTGCACATGCCACCACGACCACACTAAGGTCGAAAGCGATCGACTCTTATCGTCGAATCCTTCTGAAAAATACTCCCGCCGCGATTTGGTATGGGCCTGGGAGGGCTCGCGCCGATCCAAGACCCGTGATCGGTAATCCATTAGCCGCGTCCGCTTTCGGACGGGTCGCGACAGCTGGCGACTCCACTGGGGACCTTTGTTCTAGAACCTATGGTTCTAGACCTCAAGTGGACTTAGGCCGTAATTAAAACGTTGAGTGATTTTTCTAACCTTGCAGGCGCTCTTGAAAGTGAGGTAAGTCCGCTCATGATAGGGGTTATATGTTTTTGCAGATTGGAGAAATAAGGGGTGTAGTCCGTGATTAACATTGTCTTATGCAGGTTGGGCGTAGGAATGTATGTTGTGTGGATGATTTGAAGTGCTGATTGATAAACTGCTATGCATGAATTGCATTGTGATGATCACAACACGTGGACACACACAACCGCGCCTAAAACCCCGGGCGTCACCTATAGGAACACAATAGAAGGAATTGAAAATGGAATCTCCGTGAGGAAAAACGCGGGGTAATCCACTTTTCAATTCCGCTCGCTTCGAACTATGGATCGAGTCCCAATGCAACGATAGCTGTGCAATGGAATCGGCTCTTTCTAGAACTCGAAGTGGGAACCTTAACCTTAGGTGCCAAACCCTCTGATTTTTAGAAGTTCACCATAACTTGTCTCATGCGCATGTCTTTGGGCGGTTGGTACACCTAAAACCGCACATAAGTCGACGAGTTTGGTTGGTAAGACTCTCTATACCTCGAATCTATTACAGTTCATATAAATATAGGCATTTCATTCATTGCATTCTGGTGATTAGATTAAATGCCATTTCAAGGATAGATGTGTGTGTTTTTCCCAAACGTCCTTGATAGAAGACGAAGAGGATGATATCCCATGACAAGCACCGAGTGAGCAACAAAGGAGCCTACTATGGACATTATTGAGATATCGTCCAATGAAGATGACGAGTTGGGGCAAGTGATCCGGAAGTCACAGATCGAACTTGGGGCATCCTTAAACGTTAGGATCACATTCCTTTGTTTAATTTTCCATTACTAGTCCTCTTGTATAGGGTTTATTTTTATCGATGCTTTCTCTATCTCACCCCTTAGAGTGATTGTATTAGGGATCTATTGGTGTATACATTTAGATGGAACTTGGTTGCATTTCTTTTGACAGGTCATGGGAATGTGATAGTGGCATTTTCTCTAATCATCCGAATACTCCCAAGTCAAGTTTATAATTCCTTTAGAGGAAATTAAAATTGGAAATCTTGCACGGCCTTTTTGGTCGTATAGGGTAATCCAACCCCAATTTCGCTAGAAGGAATTATACACTTGAATTGGTCCATGCATGTTTTACGTCGCTGGTAATCCACGATAATTGATCGAGAACATCGGCGTTGTTTTGAATTTAATGACGAGATAGATGTCCAAATTACTCTCGTTCTTAACAAAACGGCCTTGATTTGGATGCCGTATCTTCAATTAAATTTAAAACACGTTATTATGCCTCGCACTTTTGAGTAATTCGTTCCTCTCGAAATTGATCAAAAGCGATTATTGTGAATTACATTCCTTTCAATAGTATGCTTTCTTTCGAGGAATATTGATAAAAACTTTTCGCGCAAGATTAAAACCCTTGTAAAAGTTCTTGTCCTTATTAATCATGGGCATGCATAGGATTGAAAGGGGTTTTGATTTCTTTTTCAAATTATTCCTTCTGATTCTGTCTTTTTATTTGCAGGTAAAAAAATAGGTAATAGAGAGAAATCTTTTCCTGGACAAGTCTAAGGCTATTATCTCATCTGATCATGAGCGAGTTATAAAATCAGGACATATTTGCTCGGCTTATTGATATTATGGTTCGGCTCACCCAAGTTGAAGATGTTCGGATGCTCGAAGAAATGAACCATACAGAAGTTAAAACACACACACAAGAGTTCTCATTTATTTTGCTCAGTGGAGGGTTTTCAAAAGCAGGTCATACAATTCGGGGTAGAAAAGTAAAGCCGAAGTGAGCCCTAATTAACGACACGAAGGAGCCCAACTGACCCTCCATGTTATTAATGCTCTGCTCATACTCCCAACTCCGCATGTCGTGGTCGGCAAGCCTGAGGAGAAGACTTTTGCATTCTCCCTTAACTTCGGCGACCTTGGCCTCATGTTCTTCGGCGATTGTTTCCAGGTCTCGAACCAGTCCATTCCCGCGAGCTATGTCCGCGGTTATTTTGTCGAGCCGTTCTTCCTGCCAGTCGCTCTGAAGCCTCAACAGGACATTGCGGCGGTCATGCCCGCCGGTGGTCAGGGATAGGGCCAATTGCTCCACCAGATTTCTCCTCTCGCGAAGCAACGTCGCGACCCGCTCATTAGCAAACTCGACGGCCTTTTTGTAACTATCGGCCAGATAGTTGGTCAGCACCAAATGATCAGATCGATCCTCATAACGAGCTCGCAAGACGCGAGCCACGAGAACCTCCCGATTAGCAGCACGGTAGGCCTCTAAGGAGTGTGCAAAGAGAGTCGGGAAAATTCTATATTCCCTCCCCAGTGTGGTACCTTCGAGAGAAGTGGTATCAAGGTCCTCGAGCAGGACACGGATTTCATCCTCGGTCGCAGAATGATCGGTTATGTGTGCGTAACCGCGACCCAGTAGGTTATAAAGCTTTTCCCACTGGGCCAAGACATCAGTTGAAAAAGTGCGTACGGGGGAGGAGGCCATTTGCGTTGGGTTGGCTTGAGAATAAGATGAGGCTAACAGAGATTTTAGAAGGAAGAAGCTGATTATGCGAGAACGTTAACCTTCCATACATTAATTCCTCATTTTATAGCAACTCGAGGATGATGAAGGGTCTCAGTAATAATGCTGGTAGAGCCCAGTTAGGGGGTAAAGCAGGAGGTCCCCTCACGTGAACCATTGGATTCGTCTCGGTCCGCGATTTCCGGCTTATCAATTAAAAGATGTAAAAGATTTGTCGGGATCACCATTATTAGAGTTAGGTGGGAGGTAAGCGCAACTATCGAAAAAAGCCCTAACAGGATTCAGCACTCACATCACGTTGAAAAGCTAAGCGAGAAATTCAAGGTCTTGACGGGGAGCGTTTGCCTAATGATTTTCTTTCATGCTTGAAGAGCGTCTCCTAAACATACAAAGTCACTCGAAGAAAAATTTATAGGGAGTGAGCATACAGGAGAGAGTAGAGAACTCTGAGTGGGCAAGAACCAATCAAACATTTCTCAATCCAACATATTTAAGAGGTTACTGTCAGCTGCTAGAGGCGACTGACTCAAAAATCTCAGAAATTGAACTACTGAGTGATCTCGAAGATTGCAAGACCAAGTCTAACACCAAAACCATGGAGCCCAACACTTCTGGCAACGGAAATCAAAATCACGGCGACGACGACAACGACATCCACGATGCTCAACTCGGGAAAAGAAAACGTCCTCACCAATACTCTCAGGAGGAAACCCAAATGCTGGAAACCCTCTTCAGTAAAAGCCCTCACATGAAAAAGAAGTGGAGAATTGAATTGAGCCGAGAGTTGGGGATTAATCAGTCGAGGATCCAGTTTTGGTTTCAAAATAGGAGATCCAAATCGAAGGCTCAACGCAAACGTCAGGTGGTCGAGATTTTAAAGGAAGAAAACCAAAAGCTGCGAACAGAAAACATGAGGTATGAAGAAGCTCTCAATATTACCGTTTGCCCTCATTGCGATAACCCCATCGCCATCGGTAAGATATTCCCCGATAAGCCTCACGCAATGATTGAAGACGTTTATTTACCACCCTACTCCCTCGGGGCATCTCCTGCTCAACCAGATTTTGCCGGAGTCACGCATGAGCAGGATGATCCTACGAAGACGATACAAATGCCTCCTGGGGGATGGGATTTGCATCGCTTTGATTGGAACTACAGTTTCAAAGAGCTGGATGTTACCGCCGACCAGCTCAAAGCATATCAGCCTCATGCACAACAATTTTCGATAGGGTCGGATCCTGCTAGAGATGAGTTAATCAGTCGTCAAGCCATCGATGCAATTTTGGGCCACGATAGGAAGAGGTTCGCTTGGCCCCCTGAACTGCATTTCAGATTCCTAGACGTGGTTCACCAAATGGGGATCGATTCAGCAACTCCGACACGCATATTTAAGGCCATGAGTGTACCGGGGCTTAGTAAGGAACTGGTCAGGAATCACCTTGCTGCCTACAGAAAGCTATTAAAACAGCGTCGAGCAGAGCTAAGCCGAGAGGAATCCGTCTCGAGCTCAAAAGCTAGGGGGGACCGCCATTGTAATGCTCAGGCATCAGGAGGTACCCGGCCAAATTTAAGCATCAATCAAGCTAGCAACCCGACCACCGGCAAACTGAAAGCTGATTAGAATGTCCTTCCGGGCCATTTCAACACTTTTCAAGAGCACGTGTCACAAGTACAGCGAGTGCGCACTCCTCCATTCGAGCAGCAGTCGGCTGGTGCTCTGCCTGCCGCTGGTCAACCCATGACAGACAATTTCTTTGATGATGGGCTCGATGCCTTGTTCAATCAATGGGAAGCTGGCATGCTTGGACAACCATGATCCAGCACCTGACTCGGGGCACGATGGGTTGGTCGCTACGATCACCCATAGAAAGAAGAACATGTTCACGAGCGGATCACTCTTTTTATCCATTGTAAAGTTCCTATGGGAACATTTTTCTTTAATGGCTATAGTTAATTATGTATGAAAACCAACGCTATCGACGAACATCGTCATACTCGGTTGCGATGATCCCTTGTTAGATTAAGTCTGAAACCAGAGACGGTCTTTAAAATTTTGAGTGGCCACGAACTCATTCCTCACCAAGCGCCCGGGATGCTGAAATGAAGAGTAACAGCATGCACAGGGAAAATGCCACTTTCGTTTGAACGATGAAAAAGGGGTTGAGAGAAGATCATAGCGTTAATTCCCTTGGAGCTAAATGAATTAAAAGGAGTCATTAATTGCGGGTCCACCGTTGTTCCCCACGTTCTCGGGCCTAGCAAATCATAAAAGGGCGCCGAAAGATTGTAGACCCACCACTTTGAAGACTGAACTAGGGGACAAGCGCAATACTCGATGAAACCGAATCAATGCAAGAGAGTTTGTGATCCTATCACGAGGAAAAAGAAAGGGGGAATACAGACGAGGAGTAATTGCAGGGTCTCGGGAGGAGTGCTTGCTTGCTGGCCTTCATATGCAGCCTGAAGGATGGTTCTAGGACACGCACAATCACTTGAGAAAATTTCTAGAGTGAACAAACACGTAAGAGCGAATAGAGAAAGCTGAGTGAACTAGATCAGCCCGAGATACTCCGATCCATCATGTTTAAAAGCTATTCCCATCTGTTAGAAACGCCCGACCTGGACATTTTCGAGCACGAACTGCTAGGAGACTTTGAAGATCCTGGAGCTGAATCCTGCCCGAAGGCCATAGAGACTGACTCCTCCAGCGATGAAATTCTAGGTTTCAGCTACGAAGAAGGAGTATACAATGATGACCGGAGTCGGAAAAGGAAGCAACTACAACGCCACACTCCAGGCCAAATCCGAGAGCTCGAAGCTTTCTTCAATGAATGCCCCACTCCAAGCAGACAACAGAAAATGGAGTTGAGCCGAAAGATAGGATTGGAGCTTTCGAAGGTCAAGTTTTGGTTCGCCAACAAACGAACCCGGGTGAAACAACAATACGTAGACCATGAGTTACTGGTCCTGAAGGAGGAGAATGAGAAGCTTCAAGCTGAAAGCACGAGATATAAGGAAGCTCTGACCAAGGCCACCTGCCTTAATTGTGGTAATCCTGTTGTCCTCGGCGAGGTGTTCCTCGATGAACCATCCCTGTTGACGAATAACGCTCAGCTGTTACCGTATTCTCCACAACATTTTCCGACACAGCCAGATACCGTTGGAGATCTGCATGAGCAAGTCAACACCATAGGGTCAACACCAACACCCTCTGAGAAATGGGACCTGAATCATCACAGGTGGAGTTCTCCCAATGACGAACTCGCTGTCGCAGCCATCCAATCCAAAGTCGGTGAGTCCCTCCCTGGACAACTTTTGAAACGACTAGATCCCGTAGAGAATAGCTATCGAAGTATTGACGATATTTTGGGTGATAAGAGAACAAGGTTTTACTGGACCTATGAACTTCACACCAAATTTGTTGATGCGATTCGAGAGCTGGGAGTTGATTCGGCTAGCCCATTACGCATACTCGAGATTATGAATGTGCCGGGGCTCTCTAGAATTAACGTTGAGTCTCACCTCAAGTACTATAGGAGATTGCTAAGGGATGGAAGGATAGCGTTAAACCATCATAAAGCCGGTTGGAGCTCAAGTGCTGGGCAGAATTACAACCACGATGATTGGACAGCCGAGAGCACCCAACCGTGTTTCAGCAATGACGGGACTGGCAGTCGTGTCAGCGACTCTTCTAACCCAAATCAGAATGCTCCGCCGAGCTATCTCAATACTCCTCAAGAGTATATGCCACAGTTCCAGCACATAGGGATTCCTCAGTTTGAGCGCGAATCAGTCATTAATGTTATCCCTGAAGCGGATCTGGCATTGGTAGAGAGTGCACATATGAACCTGCCGGTCATCGGAGGAAGTTCCAATTCGAGGGGTCAAATTGCTCACGGCGAGAGCAAAGAGAGGAATCCCTCGCCTGCAGTCGACGACACCCAATCTGGGCACCAAGGGCTAAAAAGAACAGGTGATTTCCTTGATGAGGAGCTGGACACTTGGATCAATACTCTTCGGGAATGTATGTCACAACCCCAACAGGGCAATGATGAAGGTTCCAGCTCAAAGACTCCAATCCCTCACAACGAAGGCAATGAAAGAAATCTGCCCCCAACAATCGTTGATACCCAACTTGAGCATCAATGGCTCGAAGACCCGAGCAATTTCCTTGGCGATGAGTTCAATCTTTGGCTCGATCAATTTGGAGCCGAAGGACCACCGCAGTGGTGACGCAAGGCCGGTGATCAAACGTCTGATGCAAGGCATGGCTACTCGATGAAAAATGCTTAGAAGAAAGGGGTTGAATACTCCTATTGAATATGTTGTTGATCGTACTGTAAGGTTCCCACGGGAACATCTTTCATTAATATCTAGAACTAATTGCGCGTGAGTGTCAACATCACCCTTTGAGCATCTTCAAGCCGAGGGCCGTGGATTAATCACTTAATCCGTGGAGCAAGTTCCATGAACAATGACTATCACCCGCGGAGCATAATGGGATCTACCCCTTCAATACGAAATACGTTTGGCCGCGAAGCCACCTATTTGGTAAAACGATGTATCGTTCCTAAACGATCTTCAATCGAATACCGAAGTAATGTCTCCTTTCTTTCCCTTCTCAGATGATAAACATGGATAAATCACTCAAGGAGCCATTTGTTCGAATAACAGAACAGACGTTGCCCAACTGGGGGCAGATGAACCATTGATGTTGCAAACACTCCAAGAATGGATAGGCGGATTTGATAGATGTTGTTCATATCAATACGCAACATCAGAACGGGATGAGAACCAAGAGTAAAGTTGTATCGTTCCAATTTGTCTTGAATTTGAGAATGTGAATTGATACTAGTTATTTATCCTTGACAGGGGAATCGCCTTACAGACGAACAGGTTTTTACATCCCATGTACTACTCGTTAGAGTACATGACAAAGGGTAGGATGTATCGTTTCGATTTTTGAAAAATTCGTGAACCCACAATAACATGTTTCTTCTGCATTTTCAGGGATCTCCAGCCACGAGGAACAGGTAAGTATCCCTCTCCCAAAATCCCTTGAAGATGTTGAATAAAAAATAGACAAGAAAAGAAAAGCTTTCAGAATCTAATGTCTAGAAAAAGACATAGAATTTAAATTTCATTGGCATTCATGTTTTGAAACAGGAGGTTGTCCGAACATGAATAAAAACATGCATGGGGCATCATAAAATCCCCTTTGACGGGTAAAATCTTTGGAGAAAATGAAAAAGATTTTTCCAATAAAAAAATGTTCAAAACAATCAAAAGGGCACTTCCTCAAAAGACGAGAGGCAAAGCCTAAATCCAAACACGTCCTATACACACTTGAGAGAGGAGTGGAGCGGATCAGACAGCAAAATCTGGACCTACGGAAGTAGGGACCATTCGCAGCGATTACATGGATTGGGACGACGGAGGCATTCGTTTCATATCCCCAAACACTACAGGTGACCATTGACAACCCATTTGAACGGCGATTTTCATTCTTAACCCTGTCAAGAACCACCCCACATCGGGGCAGAATGGAGATGAGTCCAGCAGCATCAGGAGAAAATGGTTAGAAATTTTCTTGCTCGGACTAACATTAATCTTTGTGTATTGTTTATATGGTAATCCAAGTGCCATAGGATGATGAGAAGCATTTATTTCTCTATCCCACACACCGAATCCTTTGCACAGCCAACTTGAGCCTGCAAATTCATTTCATGAACCCATTGGTGATCATTCCAAGACGGATGCCACACCACTTCAAAAATGGAAGAGTTCAAGACTCAGGGATTACGAAGAGAATTCCCGGACTGATATTTAAAGCATGTTTAGACTATATGTCTAACATGATCCCATGAAGATGAGAAAAAAACGGGATTCCAAAAATGAATGAGAAAAATCCACCGCATCAAGAAAAAGCAAAGTGCCTGGTAAAAGCGAGGCCGATGCTCGTGCAAGCTGTTTGCTTGATTCCCAGTGAAACTTGGATGTGAAAAGAGAAAATTCCTAAAGGAGTCAGATAAAAAGACTGCTCTCCAAATGATGTCAAGCGCGGAGGAAAGGCGCAGACAGAGTTGTCAACCTTCTTAATGCAACAAGAGACGCTCTCTAAAGGACTTGTGCACACCTCAAAAGCGGTTGCACACCTCTGTTGACACCTGATTTTTGACCATTTATTATTGTGATTTTTATTCTTTAAAATTAATTAAAAATATAAAAAAAAAGGTCATAAAATCACAAAATCAACCTTGGAAGCCTTGACTTAGCCTTAGGAACCAATTTGGAACAAAAAAAAAATGTTTTTGGTATTAATATTTTTCGAATTTATTTAATTATAAAAATACCAAAAAAAAAAAAGGGAAAATACCAAAATTCAGGTTCAATTTTAGGTGTTCGTCGATTATCATAAAATTGAATTTGGGCAAAAATATTAATAATAATAAAAAGGAAAAAGGAAAAACATAATCATTTAAAAGAAAAAGCAAAAGAAAAAGTGTATGTTTAATTAAGGTTTTTATCTCTCCTTTTTATTTTTTATTTTTTACTTTTTATTTTATTTTTTATTTTTTATTTTTATTTTTTATTATTTTTTTTCTCTCCACCACCGCTCCCTCCGCTTCCCACGCTCTCCCTGTTTCTTCTTCCTTCCTCTGGCCAAAAACGAGGCCATCACCGAAGGCCTCCTCCATCTTCCTCGTCGCCCGTTTTCGTGCGGCCACCGTCCCCTAATCGCCGAATGCCATCTTCAGTCGTTGTCACCGACCCGCAGCCACCGCGACGGCCCAAACCGCCGTTCAAGCCCAACAAACGCCGTGCTCGGCCGAAGCTCCCAAATGCTCGTCCGAATCATCCCCGACGAAAACCGAGGCTGGCGATGGTCATCTTCGACGTCCCTGAGCTCCGAGGAAGCTGTCAAGCCCATTCAATCGGCCGCAGACCTCAGAAAATCGCGGGTTGCTTCATCAAGCTCTTCCTCGGCCTCACATGGCAAGTTGAACTAGAGTGGATCATTTTAGGTGGTATAACTTGCGATCTGATCTATACACCTTGCTGATACTTTTCCCTTTTGACTGTGCATGATTTCGTTGGGTAAATACCCGAGTTGGTCGCCGACGTCCTTCAATCGGCCGTGGGCTCCGGAGCTCGCTTCTGACCGAACCGAAGTTCCGCGTGGCTCAGGTAAGTCTTATGGGACTCTTAGAATGCTTCCCAACAACTTATATTAGTCATGTAACGTGTGGAATAGCTAGAACCATGCCTCGCCGGTGATATAGTTTCGGCCGGAGATGGCAAGGTAGTCATCTGATATTCTGCTACGTCAAATTTCTGATATGTTGTAGAGGAGATCCATACGAGTCTAATGCCGTTGGTTTCATGTAATTTGGAGTTTTGTGGGCCAAGTTATGGCCTTCCGACGAGGCGCCGGCGAAGGGTCGCCGGCGCCGATCGTCTTCTCCGGCGGGCCTGGTCGTCCGTTGACCGGTCAACGCTGACGTGGCATGCCACGTCAGCGGCCACGTCAGCGGGTGGGGGCCGTTTAAGAAATAAAAAAATAAAACAGATCGGACGGTCGTAATGATGCCATGTGTCGCGATCTTGGGCGTCCGTTCGAAATCTGTGAAACGGCGCCGTTTTGGCCGTGGAGGAGGCGGGCCGGGTCCGGATCCGGGCGTGGGCCGGGTCATCCGACCCGGTCCGAATTTTAATATTATTATTATTATTTTTAATAAAAAAATAAAATAAAAAATTTCAAAAATTCAATAAAAAATAAAAAAAATCATTAAAAAATTCAAAAAAATTCGGAAAAATTCTAAAAAATTCTAAAAAATTCCAGAAAATAGGAAATGGCCACATTCAATTGGCCATTACCTATTGCGGGTCATTTGACCCCCCGATCTTTCCAGAAATGACGGTTTTGCCCTTCCGGCAAACCGTCTTCCAAAAAAAATTCTAAAAAAATCCAGGAAAATCCCAAAAAATAGGAAATGGCCACAGTCAATTGGCCAAGGCTCATCCCGGATGTTTTGAACCCGATCATTCTTAAAAATTGACGATTTTTCCCTTCGGGCTAATCGTCCCCAAATCTTCCCATTTCACCCCTGGTCCGAAATTACATCTTCCCTAAACCCTTATGGCTATATTAGGAAGCCATTAATTTGAATTGATGTGCATTGATGTGATTTATTTATGTACTTGATTGCGCTTTCATTTAAATTGATTGTGATTGATAGGAATAGTCTTCCAATCTGCATGAAACCCTGAATCAAACCTACCCCACCCAAACCTGCGCCTGCATGAACTCTTAGCTAGGAAAATCACTTGCGTTAGGTACCGAAAGGGCGTTGGTAATGACACCGACGTAACCAAGTCCCCGAACCCAAAATCTCTGGTTCCGCAGAACTGATCGACCTCTCCCAATCGGTCAGTAAGGTTTCCGGTCTACCCTCCAATAAAGACCGGTGGCGACTCCAAATGCATGCACAAGTTGCACATGCCACCACGACCACACCGAAGGTCGAAAGCGATCGACTCTTATCGTCGAATCCTCCTGAAAAATACTCCCGCCGCGATTTGGTATGGGCCTGGGAGGGCCCGCGCCGATCAAAGGGCCTGCGATCGGTAATCCATTAGCCGCGTCCGCTTTCGGACGGGTCGCGACAGCTGGCGACTCCGCTGGGGACCTTTGTTCTAGAACCTATCGTTCTAGACCTCAAGTAGACTTAGGCCGTAATTAAAACGCTGAGTGATTTTTCTAACCATGCAGGCGCTCTTGAAGGTGAGGTAAGTCCGCTTACGATAGGTGTTATATGTTTTTGCAGATTGGAGAAATAAGGGGTGTAGTCCGTGATTAACATTGTCTTATGCAGGTTGGGCGTAGGAATGTATGTTGTGTGGATGATTTGAAGTGCTGATTGATAAACTGTTGTGCGTGACTTGCATTGTGATGATCACGACACGTGGACACACACAACCGCGCCTAAAACCCCGGGCGCCGCCTTTAGGAACACAATAGAAGGAATTGAAAATGGAATCTCCGTGAGGAAAAACACGGGGTAATCCACTTTTCAATTCCGCTCACTTCGAACTATGGATCGAGTCCCAATGCAACGATAGCTGTGCAATGGAATCGGCTCTTTCTAGAACTCGAGGTGGGAACCTTAACCTTAGGTGCCAAATCCTCTGATTTTTAGAAGTTTACCATCACCTGTTTCATGCGCATGTCTCTGGGCGGTTGGTACACCTAAAACCGCACAATAAGTCGACGTGTTAGGTTGGTAAGACTCTCTATCCCCCCAAATCTATCACTGTTCATATAGATATAGGCATTTCATTTATTGCATTCTGGTGATTAGATTAAATGCCATTTCGAGGATAGATATGTGCGTTTGTCCCTAACGTCCTTGATAGAAGACGATGAGGGTGATATCCCACGACGAACACCGAGTGTGCGATAAGGAGCATACTATGGACATTATTGAGGTATCATCCAATGAAGATGACGAGTTGGGGCAAGTGATCCTGAAGGCACAGATCAAAACTGGGGCATCCTTAAACGTTAGGATCACATTCCTTTATTTCATTTTCCATTACTAGTCCTCTTGTATAGGGTTTATTTTTACTGAGGTTTTCTCTATCTCACCCCTTAGAGTGATTGTATTAGGGATCTATTGGTGTATACATTCAGATGGAACTTGGTTGTATTTCTTTTAACGGGTCATTGGAATGTGATAGTGGCATTTTTTCTAATCATCCGAATACTCCCAAGTCAAATTTATAATTCCTTTAGAGGAAATTAAAATTGGAAGTCTTGCACGACCTTTTGGTCATGTGAGGTAATCCAACCCCAATTTCGCTAGAAGGAACTACACACTTGAATTGGTTCATGCATGTTGTACACCACTGGTAATTCACGATAATTGATCAAGAATATCAGCGTAGTTTCAAATTTAATGACGAAATAGATGTCCAAACTACTTTCGTTCTTAGCGAACGATCTTAATTTGGATGCCATATCTTCAATTGAATTTAAAACGCGTTATTATGTCTTGCACTTTTGAGTAAGTCATTCCTCTCGAAATTAATCAAAAGCGATTATCGTGAATTACGTTCCTTTCAATAGTATGCTTTCTTTCGAGGAATATTGATAAAAACTTTTCGCACAAGATTAAAACCCTTGTAAAAGTTCTTGTCCTTATTAATCACAAGCAAGCATAAGATTGAAAGGGGTCTATGCTTTCTTTTTCAAATTATTCCTTCTGATTCTGTCTTTTTATTTGCAGGTGAAAAACAAGTAGTATAGAGAAATCTTTTCTTGGACAAATCTGCAACTATTCTTCCATCTGATCATGAGCGAGTTATAAAATCAGGACGTATTTGCTCGGCTTATTGCTATTATGGTTCGGCTCACTCAAGTTGAAGATGTTTGGATGCTCGAAGAAATGAACCATACAGAAGTTAAAACACACACACACACACGAGAACTTTCATTTATTTTGCTCAGCGGAGGGTTTTCAGAAGCAGGTCATACAAGTCGGGGTGGAAAAGTAAAGCCAAAGTGAGCCCTAATTAACGACACAAAGGATCCCAACTGACCCTCCATGTTATTAATGCTCTGCTCATACTCCCAGCTCCGCATGTTGTGGTCGGCAAGCCTGAGGAGAAGACTTCTGCATTCTCCCTTAACTTCGGCGACCTTGGCCTCGTGTTCTTCGGTGACTACTTCCAGGTCCCGAACCAGTCCATTCCCGCGAGCTATGTCCTCGGTTATCTTGTCGAGCCGTTCTTCCTGCCAGTCGCTCTGAAGCCTCAACAGGACGTTGCGGCGGTCATGCTCGCCGGTGGTCAGGGATATGGCCAATTGATCCACCAGATTTCTCCTCTCGCGAAGCAACGTCGCGACCCGCTCATTAGCAAACTCGACGGCCTTTTTGTAACTATCAACCAGATAGTTGGTCAGCACCAAATGATCAGATCGATCCTCATAACGAGCCCTCAAGACGCGAGCCACCAGAACCTCCCGATTAGCAACACGATAGGCCTCTAAGGAGTGTGCAAAGAGAGTCGGGAAAGTTCTATATTCCCTCCCCAGTGTAGTACCTTCGAGAGAAGTGGTATCAAGGTCCTCGAGCAGGACACAGATTGCATCCTCGGTTGCAGAATGATCGGTTATGTGCGCGTAACCGCGACCCAGTAGGTTATAAAGCTTTTCCCACTGGGCCAAGACATCAGTTGAAAAAGTGCGTACGGGAGAGGAGGCCATTTGCGTCGGGTTGGCTTGAGAATAAGACGAGTTTAACAGAGAGATTAGAAAGAAGAGGCTGATTATGCGAGAACGTTAACCTTCCATACGTTAATTCCTCATTTTATAGCAACTCGAGGATGATGAAGGGTCTCAGTAATAATGCTGGTGGAGCCCAGTTAGGGGGTAAAGCAGGAGGTCCCCTCATGAGAACCATTGGATTCGTTTCGGTCCGCGATTTCCGGCTCATCAATTAAAAGATGTAAAAGATTTGTCGGGATCACCATTATTAGAGTTAGGTGGGAGGAAAGCGCAACTATCGAAGAGAGCCCTAACAGGGTTTAGCAGTCCCATCACGTTGAAAAGCTAAGCGAGAAATTCAAGGTCTTGAGGAGGAACGTTTGCCTAATGATGCTTGAAGAGCGTCTCCTGAACATACGAAGTCACTCGAAGAAAACTTTATAGGGAGTGAGCATACATGAGAGAGTGGAGAACTCTGAGTGGGCAAGAACCAATCAAACATTTCTCAATCCAACATATTTAAGAGGTTATTGTCAGCTGCTAGAGGCGACTGACTCAAAAATCTCAGAAATTGAACTACAGAGGGATCTCGAAGATTCCAAGATCAAGTCTAACGCCAAAACCATGGAGCCCAACACTTCTGGCAACGGAAATCAAGATCACGGCGACGACGACAACGACATGCACGATGTTCAACTCGGGAAAAGAAGACGTCCTCACCAATACTCTCAGGAGGAAACCCAAATGCTGGAAACCCTTTTCAGTAAAAGCCATAACATGAAAAAGAAGTGGAGAATTGAATTGAGCAGGGAGTTGGGGATTAATCAGTCGAGGATCCAGTTTTGGTTTCAAAATAGGAGATCTAAATCGAGGGCTCAACGCAAACGTCAGGTGGTCGAGATTTTAAAGGAAGAAAACCAAAAGCTGCGAACAGAAAACATAAGGTATGAAAAAGCTCTCAATATTACCGTTTGCCCTCATTGCGATAACCTCGTCGCCCTCGGTAAGATATTCCCCGATAAGCCTCACGCGATGATTGAAGACGCTCATTTACCACCCTACTCCCTCGGGGCATCTCCTGCTCAACCAGATTTTGCCGGAGTCACGCATGAGCAGGATGATCCCACGAAGATGATACAAATGCCTCCTGGGGGATGGGATTTGCATCGCTTTGACTGGAGTTACAGTTTCAAGGAGCTGGATGTTACCGCCGACCAGCTCAAAGCATATCAGCCTCATGCACAACAATTTTCGATAGGGTCGGGTCCCGCTGGAGATGAGTTAATCAGTCGTCAAGCCATCGATGCAATTTTGGGCCACGATAAGAGGAGGTTCGCTTGGCCCCCTGAACTGCATTCCAGATTCCTAGTCGTGGTTCACCAAATGGGGATCGATTCAGCAACTCCGACGCGCATATTTAAGGCCATGAATGTACCGGGGCTTAGTAAGGAACTGGTCAGGAATCACCTTGCTGCCTACAGAAAGCTATTAAAACAACGTCGAGCGGAGCTAAACCGGGAGGAATCCGTCTCGAGCTCAAAAGCTAGGGGCGACCGCCATTGTAATGCTCATGCATCAAGAGATACCCGGCCAAATCTAAGCATCAATCAAGCTAGCAGCCCGACCACCGGCAAACTGAAAGCTGATCAGAATGTCCTCCCGGGCCATTTCAACACTTCTCAAGAGCGCGTGTCACAAGTACAGCGAGTGCGCACTCCTCCATTCGAGCAGCAATCGGCTGGTGCTCTGCCTGCCACTGGTCAACCCACGACAGACGATTTCTTTGATGATGGGCTCGATGCCTTGTTCAATCAGTGGGAAGCTGGCATGCTTGGACAGCCATGATCTAGCACTTGACTCGGGGCACGATGGGTCGGTCACCACGAACACCCATAGAAAGAAGAACATGTTCACGAGTAGATCACTCATTTTATCCGTTGTAAAGTTCCTACGGGAACATTTTTCTTTAATGACTATAGTTAATTCTATATTAAAACCAACGCTATCGACGAACATCGTCATGCTCAGTTGTGATGATCCCTTGTTAGATTAAGTCTGGAACCAGAGACGGTCTTTAAAATTTTGAGTGGCCACGAACTCATTCCTCACCAAACGCCCGGGATGCTGAAATGAAGAGTAACAGCATGCACAGGGAAAATGCCACTTTCGTTTGAACGATGAAAAGGGGTTGAGAGAAGATCATAGCGTTAATTCCCATGGAGCTAAATGAATTAGACGGAGTCATTAATTGCGGGCCCACCGCTGTTCCCCACGTTCTCGGGCCTAGCAAATCATAAAAGGCGCCGAAAGATTGTAGACCCACCACTTTGAAGACTGAACTAGGGGACGGGCGCAATACTCGATGAAACCGAATCAATGCAAGAGAGTTTGTGATCCTATCACGTGGAAAAAGAAAGGGGAATACAGACGATGAGTAATTGCAGGATCTCGGGAGGAGCGCTTGCTTGCTGGTCTTCATATGCAGCCTGAAGGATGGTTCCAGGACACGCACAATCACTTGAGAAAATTTCTAGAGTGAGCAAACACGTAAGAGCGAATTGAGAAAGCTGAGTGAACTAGATCAGCCCGAGATACCCCGATCCATCATGTTTAAAAGTTATTCCCATCTGCTAGAAACGCCCGACCTGGACATTTCTGAGCACGAACTGCTGGGAGACTTTGAAGATACTGGAGCTGAATCCTGCTCGAAGGCCATAGAGACTGACTCCTCCAGCGATGAAATTCTAGGTTTCAGCTACGAAGAAGGAGTATACAATGATGACCGGAGTCGGAAAAGGAAGCAACTACAACGCCACACTCCAGGCCAAATCCGAGAGCTCGAAGCTTTCTTCAATGAATGCCCCACACCAAGCAGACAACAGAAGATGGAGTTGAGCCGAAAGATAGGATTGGAGCTTTCGAAGGTCAAGTTTTGGTTCGCCAACAAACGAACCCGGGTGAAACAGCAATACGCAGACCATGAGTTACTGGTCCTGAAGGAGGAGAATGAGAAGCTTCAAGCTGAAAGCGCGAGATATAAGGAAGCTCTGACCAAGGCCACCTGCCTTAATTGTGGTAATCCTGTTGTCCTCGGCGAGGTGTTCCTCGATGAACCATCCCTGTTGACGAATAACGCTCAGCTGTTACCGTATTCTCCACAGCATTTTCCGACACATCTAGATACCGCCGGAGATCTGCATGAGCAAGTCAACACCATAGGATCAACACCAACATCCTCTGAGAAATGGGATATGAATCATCACAGGGGGAATTCTCTCAATGACGAACTCGCTGTCGCAGCCAGCCAATCCAAAGTCGGTGAGTCCCTCCCTGGACAACTTTTGAAACGACTAGATCCCGTAGAGAATAGCTACCGAAGTATTGACGATATTTTGGGTGATAAGAGAACAAGGTTTTACTGGACCTATGAGCTTCACACCAAATTTGTTGATGCAATTCGAGAGCTGGGAGTTGATTCGGCTAGCCCACTACGCATACTCGAGGTTATGAATGTGTCGGGGCTCTCTAGAATTAACGTTGAGTCTCACCTCAAGTACTATAGGAGATTGCTAAGGGATGGAAGGATAGCGTTAAACCATCATAAAGCCAGTTGGAGCTCAAGTGCTGGGCAGAGTTACAACCATGATGATTGGAGAGCCAAGAGCACCCAACCGTGTTTCAGCAATGACGGGACTAGCAGTCGTGTCAGCGACTCCTCTAACCCAAATCAGAATGCTCCGCCGAGCTATCTCAATACTCCTCAGGAGTATATGCCACAGTTCCAGCACATAGAGATTCCTCAGTTTGAGCGCGAATCAGTCATTAATGCTGTCCCTGAAGTGGATCTGGCATTGGTAGAGAGTGCACATATGAACCTGCCGGTCATTGGAGGAAGTTCCAATTCGAGGGGTCAAATTGCTCACGGCGAGAGCAAAGAGAGGAATCCCTCGCCTACAGTCGACGACACCCAATCTGGGCACCAAGGGCTAGAAAGAACAGGTGATTTCCTTGATGAGGAGCTGGACACTTGGATCAATACTCTTCAGGAATGTATGTCTCAACCCCAACAAGGCAATGATGAAGGTTCCAGCTCAAAAACTCCAATCCCTCACAACGAAGGCAATGAAAGAAATCTGCCCCCAATAATCGTTAATACCCAACTTGAACATCAATGGCTCGAAGACCCGAGCAATTTCCTTGGTGATGAGTTCAATCTTTGGCTCGATCAATTTGGAGCCGGAGGACCATCGCAGTGGTGACGCGAGGCCGGTGATCAAACGTCTGATGCAAGGCATGGCTACTCGATGAAAAATGCTTCGAGAAAAGGGGTTGAATACTCCTATTGCATATGTTGTTGATCGCACTGTAAGGTTCCCACGGGAACATCTTTCATTAATATCTAGAACTAATTGCGCGTGAGTGTCAACATCACCCTTTGAGCATCTTCAAGCCGAAGGCCGTGGATTAATCACTTAATCCGTGGAGCAAGTTCCATGAACCATAATTATCACCCGCTGAGCATAATGGGATCTACCCCTTCAATACGAAATACGTTTGGCCGCGAAGCCACCTATTTGGTGATAAACGTGGATAAATCACTCGAGGAGCCATTTGTTCGAATAACAGAACAGACGTCGCCTAACTGGCGGCAGATGAACCATTGATGTTGCAAACACTCCAAGAATGGATAGGCGGATTTGATAGATGTTGTTCATATCAATACGCAATATCAGAACGGGATGAGAACCAAAAGTAAAGTTGTATCGTTCCAATTTGTCTTGAATTTGAGAATATGAATTGATACTCGTTATTTATCCTTGACAGGGGAATCGCCTTACAGACGAACAGGTTTTCACATCCCATGTATTACCCGTTAGAATACATGACCAAGGGTAAATGGTATCGTTCTAATTTTTTTGAAAAATTCGTGAACGTACAATAACATGTTTCTTCCGCATTTTCAGGGATCTCCAGCCGCGAGGGACAGGTAAGTATTCCTCTCCCAAATCCCTTGAAGATGTCGAATAAAAAATAGAGAAGAAAAGAAAAGCTTTCAGAATCTAATGTCTAGAAAAGACATAGAATTCAAATTTCATTGGCATTCATGTTTTGAAACAGGAGGTTGTCTGAACATGAATAAAAACATGCATGGGACATCATTAAATCCCCTTTGACGGGTAAAATTCATGGAGAAAATGAAAGAGATTTTTCCAATAAAAAATTGTTCAAAACTTTCAAAAGGACGTTTTCTCAAAAGACGAGAGGCAAAGCCTAATCCAAACACGTCCTATACACACTTGGGAGAGAAGTGGAGTGGATCAGATAGTAAAATCTGGACCTACGGAAGTAGGGACCATTCGCAGCGATTACATGGGTTGGGACGACGGAGGCATTCGTTTCATATCCCCCAAACACTACAGGTGACCGTTGATAACCCCTTTGAACGGCGGTTTTCATTCTTAACCCTGTCAAGAACCACCCCACATCGGGGCAAAATGGATGTGAGTCCAGCAGCATCAGGAGAAAACGGTTAGAAATTTTCTTGCTCGGACTAACATTAATCTTTGTGTGTTGTTTATATGGTAATCCAAGTGCCATAGGATGATGAGAAGCATTCATTTCTCTATCCCACACACCGAATCCTTTGCATAGCCAAGTTGAGCCTGTAGAATCATTTCATAAACCCGTTGGTGATCATTGCACATTCCAAGACGGATGCAGCATCACTTCAGAAACGAAGGAGTTCAAGACTTAGGGTTTGCAAAAAAAAAAAAAAAAAAAAAAAAAATTCCTAAGTTAATGTTTAACCTTGTTAGACCTTTGATCATAGGTCTAACGCGATCCCATGAAGATGAGAAAAAGTGGGATTTCAAAAATGAATGAGAAAAATCTACGGCATCGAGAAAAAGCAAAGTGCCTGGTAAAAGCAAGGCCGATACTCATGTAAGTTGTTTGATTGATCCGCAATGAAGCCGGATGGGAAAAGAGGAAATCCCTAAAGGAATCAGATCAAAAAGACTACTCCCCAAATGGTGTCAAGCGTGGAGCAGAGACGCAGATAGAGTCATCAGTCTCTTAAAACGACGAAACGCTTTCTGAAGAGCTGGTGCACACCTCAAAATCGGTTGCGCATCCCAAAAAATGAAGGTGCAGAGAGAAAAAGGGCAGGTGGTAAATTTGCAATGATCACCAATACCAAACCCTTTGTAATTTCTGGGCCAAAAACAAGCCTTTTTCGGTCCCCAATCCTACCAATGTTACAACCCTGAAATAGTCTTCTCTAACTAAGACACTTGGGTTAACATATTGTTTAGCTCGAAGAAGTACGAGCAAGACTATTTTTTTCTCATTTTGCAGGGTTCTTGACTTGTAAACCCGGAGCAGATGGTGAAGACTTTCATACAATGGCCTCGACTCCGAAGCGGGTCCCCCTTTGAAAACCAATATCCAAGCCCAACATTATGGTCCTGTGGAAGACCTCCCGACCGATCAAAATGTATGCGCTACGAATGAGCCCAAGACCTAGGCACAGGTTAGTAGGGAATTGAGTGCATCCCCTATAAAAAACCACTATCGCAAAACAGGTGAGAAGACCTCCTTGTCGAGAAATATTCCAATTGATGTTTTGAACAAACTCTTTTTGGAATTTTCAAACTGTTGATCCAGATTTTCCGTGCAAGGGATTTGTGATCACATTTGCATGTTGCAAGAATGCTTTGGATAACCTCCAGCATCAAAATGCACATTTCATGATTAAAACTTAAATCATACGGTTTTGTCAAAATGGACAGCCGTAGTCTTCCCAAAGATTACTAACGTTTTCTTGGTGAAGAAAAATCTTTCAGGCTCAAACTTCTGCAGGATACCTGGAGAACCCAGCTCCCAGAATGTCGCTTCAACAGACTCAAGTGAAGTTTTGTCAAAATAAAATCTTTCACTGCTTCAAAAAAACTGAATTCCCGACAAACTTCGGGGTCTCCAAAAAAAAAAAACCTTTTAAAAGAAAAATTCCTATCGGACGTGGAGAACCCTTGTCCCAGGACCATTTTTTTTAAAAAAATCAAGCAGTCTCATCAGACGTGGAGAACCCTCGTCATGAGACCCCTTTTCAAAAATCAGTCAGTCTCATCGGACGTGGAGAACCCTCGTCATGAGCCCCATTTTCAAAGCAAACTCAAGGGTAGAAACCGCCTAAAGGGTCAAATCAAAGGTAGAAACCGCCTGAAGGGTCAAATCAATGGTAGAAACCGCCTGAAGGGTCAATACAAAGGTAGAAACCGCCTGAAGGGTCAACGCAAAGGTAGAAACCGCCTGAAGGATCAGCCTAATGGTCCGATCCACCATACGGATCAAAATCCTCGGCAAATTCCCAAAGAAAGAATGCGCCTTCCTTAGGTTCCTACCAGTTAGGAATCCCATAATGGTGTGACCTACCATACAGGTCAGAGCTTAATCTCCCTAGGATATCCTGAATGGCGAGTCCTAGGTATCTTTTTGAAAATCGTCGCAGCTGGCAGCGCCCGACAGGTGAGCTTTAGGTAAGCCTCTCCCACTCTGTCCCATGTTCAAATTGTTAGAGCAAACCGGGGATTAATTTGAACTTTCATCAAAGGGTCTTAAGGATTCAAGGTCATATCATTTCTTCTCTCATTTTCCCAGTTGAGTCGGTTAGGAATCAGGTGCCACCTTATCTTTGAGAGAAACCTCTAACGAGATTCCTCTCAAAGAGGGGCAGCTGTTGACACCTGATTTTTGACCATTTATTATTGTGATTTTTATTCTTTAAAATTAATTAAAAATATAAAAAAAAGGTCATAAAATCACAAAATCAACCTTGGAAGCCTTGACTTAGCCTTAGAAACCAATTTGGAACAAAAAAAAATGTTTTTGGTATTAATATTTTTCGAATTTATTTAATTATAAAAATACCAAAAAAAAAAAAAAGGGAAAATACCAAAATTCAGGTTCAATTTTAGGTGTTCGTCGATTATCATAAAATTGAATTTGGGCAAAAATATTAATAATAATAAAAAGGAAAAAAGGAAAAACATAATCATTTAAAAGAAAAAGCAAAAGAAAAAGTGTATGTTTAATTAAGGTTTTTATCTCTCCTTTTTATTTTTTATTTTTTACTTTTTATTTTATTTTTTATTTTTTATTTTTATTTTTTATTATTTTTTTTCTCTCCACCACCGCTCCCTCCGCTTCCCACGCTCTCCCTGTTTCTTCTTCCTTCCTCTGGCCAAAAACGAGGCCATCACCGAAGGCCTCCTCCATCTTCCTCGTCGCCCGTTTTCGTGCGGCCACCGTCCCCTAATCGCCGAATGCCATCTTCAGTCGTTGTCACCGACCCGCAGCCACCGCGACGGCCCAAACCGCCGTTCAAGCCCAACAAACGCCGTGCTCGGCCGAAGCTCCCAAATGCTCGTCCGAATCATCCCCGACGAAAACCGAGGCTGGCGATGGTCATCTTCGACGTCCCTGAGCTCCGAGGAAGCTGTCAAGCCCATTCAATCGGCCGCAGACCTCAGAAAATCGCGGGTTGCTTCATCAAGCTCTTCCTCGGCCTCACATGGCAAGTTGAACTAGAGTGGATCATTTTAGGTGGTATAACTTGCGATCTGATCTATACACCTTGCTGATACTTTTCCCTTTTGACTGTGCATGATTTCGTTGGGTAAATACCCGAGTTGGTCGCCGACGTCCTTCAATCGGCCGTGGGCTCCGGAGCTCGCTTCTGACCGAACCGAAGTTCCGCGTGGCTCAGGTAAGTCTTCTGGGACTCTTAGAATGCTTCCCAACAACTTATATTAGTCATGTAACGTGTGGAATAGCTAGAACCATGCCTCGCCGGTGATATAGTTTCGGCCGGAGATGGCAAGGTAGTCATCTGATATTCTGCTACGTCAAATTTCTGATATGTTGTAGAGGAGATCCATACGAGTCTAATGCCGTTGGTTTCATGTAATTTGGAGTTTTGTGGGCCAAGTAATGGCCTTCCGACGAGGCGCCGGCGAAGGGTCGCCAGCGCCGATCGTCTTCTCCGGCGGGCCTGGTCGTCCGTTGACCGGTCAACGCTGACGTGGCATGCCACGTCAGCGGCCACGTCAGCGGGTGGGGGCCGTTTAAGAAATAAAAAAATAAAACAGATCGGACGGTCGTAATGATGCCATGTGTCGCGATCTTGGGCGTCCGTTCGAAATCTGTGAAACGGCGCCGTTTTGGCCGTGGAGGAGGCGGGCCGGGTCCGGATCCGGGCGTGGGCCGGGTCATCCGACCCGGTCCGAATTTTAATATTATTATTATTATTTTTAATAAAAAAATAAAATAAAAAAATTTCAAAAATTCAATAAAAAATAAAAAAAATCATTAAAAAATTCAAAAAAATTCGGAAAAATTCTAAAAAATTCTAAAAAATTCCAGAAAATAGGAAATGGCCACATTCAATTGGCCATTACCTATTGCGGGTCATTTGACCCCCCGATCTTTCCAGAAATGACGGTTTTGCCCTTCCGGCAAACCGTCTTCCAAAAAAAATTCTAAAAAAATCCAGGAAAATCCCAAAAAATAGGAAATGGCCACAGTCAATTGGCCAAGGCTCATCCCGGATGTTTTGAACCCGATCATTCTTAAAAATTGACGATTTTGCCCTTCGGGCTAATCGTCCCCAAATCTTCCCATTTCACCCCTGGTCCGAAATTACATCTTCCCTAAACCCTTATGGCTATATTAGGAAGCCATTAATTTGAATTGATGTGCATTGATGTGATTTATTTATGTACTTGATTGCGCTTTCATTTAAATTGATTGTGATTGATAGGAATAGTCTTCCAATCTGCATGAAACCCTGAATCAAACCTACCCCACCCAAACCTGCGCCTGCATGAACTCTTAGCTAGGAAAATCACTTGCGTTAGGTACCGAAAGGGCGTTGGTAATGACACCGACGTAACCAAGTCCCCGAACCCAAAATCTCTGGTTCCGCAGAACTGATCGACCTCTCCCAATCGGTCAGTAAGGTTTCCGGTCTACCCTCCAATAAAGACCGGTGGCGACTCCAAATGCATGCACAAGTTGCACATGCCACCACGACCACACCGAAGGTCGAAAGCGATCGACTCTTATCGTCGAATCCTCCTGAAAAATACTCCCGCCGCGATTTGGTATGGGCCTGGGAGGGCCCGCGCCGATCAAAGGGCCTGCGATCGGTAATCCATTAGCCGCGTCCGCTTTCGGACGGGTCGCGACAGCTGGCGACTCCGCTGGGGACCTTTGTTCTAGAACCTATCGTTCTAGACCTCAAGTAGACTTAGGCCGTAATTAAAACGCTGAGTGATTTTTCTAACCATGCAGGCGCTCTTGAAGGTGAGGTAAGTCCGCTTACGATAGGTGTTATATGTTTTTGCAGATTGGAGAAATAAGGGGTGTAGTCCGTGATTAACATTGTCTTATGCAGGTTGGGCGTAGGAATGTATGTTGTGTGGATGATTTGAAGTGCTGATTGATAAACTGTTGTGCGTGACTTGCATTGTGATGATCACGACACGTGGACACACACAACCGCGCCTAAAACCCCGGGCGCCGCCTTTAGGAACACAATAGAAGGAATTGAAAATGGAATCTCCGTGAGGAAAAACACGGGGTAATCCACTTTTCAATTCCGCTCACTTCGAACTATGGATCGAGTCCCAATGCAACGATAGCTGTGCAATGGAATCGGCTCTTTCTAGAACTCGAGGTGGGAACCTTAACCTTAGGTGCCAAATCCTCTGATTTTTAGAAGTTTACCATCACCTGTTTCATGCGCATGTCTCTGGGCGGTTGGTACACCTAAAACCGCACAATAAGTCGACGTGTTAGGTTGGTAAGACTCTCTATCCCCCCAAATCTATCACTGTTCATATAGATATAGGCATTTCATTTATTGCATTCTGGTGATTAGATTAAATGCCATTTCGAGGATAGATATGTGCGTTTGTCCCTAACGTCCTTGATAGAAGACGAGGAGGGTGATATCCCACGACGAACACCGAGTGTGCGATAAGGAGCATACTATGGACATTATTGAGGTATCATCCAATGAAGATGACGAGTTGGGGCAAGTGATCCTGAAGGCACAGATCAAAACTGGGGCATCCTTAAACGTTAGGATCACATTCCTTTATTTCATTTTCCATTATTAGTCCTCTTGTATAGGGTTTATTTTTACTGAGGTTTTCTCTATCTCACCCCTTAGAGTGATTGTATTAGGGATCTATTGGTGTATACATTCAGATGGAACTTGGTTGTATTTCTTTTAACGGGTCATTGGAATCGGTCAGTAAGGTCAGTAAGGTCAGTAAGGTCAGTAAGGTCAGCTAGAAAAATCCTCTTGTATAGGTACCGAAAGGGCGTTGGTAATGACACCGACGTAACCAAGTCCCCGAACCCAAAATCTCTGGTTCCGCAGAACTGATCGACCTCTCCCAATCGGTCAGTAAGGTTTCCGGTCTACCCTCCAATAAAGACCGGTGGCGACTCCAAATGCATGCACAAGTTGCACATGCCACCACGACCACACCGAAGGTCGAAAGCGATCGACTCTTATCGTCGAATCCTCCTGAAAAATACTCCCGCCGCGATTTGGTATGGGCCTGGGAGGGCCCGCGCCGATCAAAGGGCCTGCGATCGGTAATCCATTAGCCGCGTCCGCTTTCGGACGGGTCGCGACAACCTCAAAAACTGAAGATGCAGAATGGAAAAGACAGGTGACAAATTTGCAATGATCACCAATGCCAATCCCCTCATAAATTCTGGGCCAAAAACAAGCCTTTTTCGGTCCCCAATCTTACCAACATCATAACCCTGAAACAGTCTTCTCTGACTAAGACACTTGGGTTAACATATAGCTTAGCTCGAAGAGGTACGAACAAGACTATTTCTTTCTCATTTTGCAGGGTTCTCGACTTGTAAACCCGGAGCAGATGTTGAAGACTTTCATACAATGGCCTCGACTCCAAAGCGGGTCCCCCTTGAAAACCAATATTCAAGCCCAACATTACGGTCCCGTGGAAGACCTCCCGACCGATCAAAATGTATGCGCTGCGAATGAACCTAAAACCTAGGCACAGGTTAGTAGGGAATGGAGTGCATCCCCTATAAAAAACCACTATCGCAAAACAGGTGAGAAGACCTCCTTGTCGAGAAATATTCCAATTGATGTTTTGAACAAACTCTTTTTGGAATTTTCAAAACTGTTGATCCAGATTTTCCGTGCAAGGGATTTGTGATCACATTTGCATGTTGCAAGAATGCTTTGGATAACCTCCAGCATCAAAATGCACATTTCATGATTAAAACTTAAATCATACGGTTTTGTCAAAATGGACAGCCGTAGTCTTCCCAAAGATTACTAACGTTTTCTTGGTGAAGAAAAATCTTTCAGGCTCAAACTTCTGCAGGATACCTAGAGAACCCAGCTCCCAGAATGTCGCTTCAACAGACTCAAGTGAAGTTTTGTCAAAATAAAATCTTTCACTGCTTCAAAAAAACTGAATTCCCGACAAACTTCGGGGTCTCCAAAAAAAGGGGGAAGAAAAACCCTTTTAAAAGAAAAAGTCCTATCAGACGTGGAGAACCCTCGTCCCAGGACCCATTTTCAAAATATCAAATAGTCTCATCGGACGTGGAGAACCCTCGTCATGAGACCCCTTTTTCAAAATTCAAACAGTCTCATCGGACGTGGAGAACCCTCGTCATGAGACCCCTTTTCAAAATTTAGGCAGTCTCATCGGACGTGGAGAACCCTCGTCCCAGGACCCATTTTCAAAATATCAAACAGTCTCATCGGGCGTGGAGAACCCTCGTCATGAAACCCCTTTTTCAAAACTTAGGCAGTCTCATCGGACGTGGAGAACCCTCGTCATGAGACCCCTTTTCAAAATTTAGGCAGTCTCATCGGACGTGGAGAACCCTCGTCATGAGACCCCTTTTTCAAAACTTAGGCAGTCTCATCGGACGTGGAGAACCCTCGTCATGAGACCCCTTTTCAAAAGTTAGGCAGTCCCATCGGACGTGGAGAACCCTCGTCATGAGACCCCTTTTCAAAACTTAGGCAGTCTCATCGGACGTGGAGAACCCTCGTCATGAGACTCCTTTTCAAATATCAAACAGTCTCATCGGACGTGGAGAACCCTCGTCATGAGACCCCTTTTCAAAAATTTAGGCAGTCTCATCGGACGTGGAGAACCCTCGTCGTGAGACCCCTTTTCAAAATTCAAACAGTCTCATCGGACGTGGAGAACCCTCGTCATGAGACCCCCTTTTCAAAATTCAGGAAATCTCATCGGACGTGGAGAACCCTCGTCATGAGACCCCTTTTCAAAGTCAATCAAAGGTAGATACCGCCTGAAGGGTCAATCAAAGGTAGATACCGCCTGAAGGGTCAAATCAAAGGTAGATACCGCCTGAAGGGTCAATCAAAGGTAGATACCGCCTGAAGGGTCAATCAATGGTAGAAACCGCCTGAAGGGTCAATACAATGGTAGATACCGCCTGAAGGGTCAACTCAAGGTAGAAACCGCCTGAAGGGTCAACACAAGGTAGAAACCGCCTGAAGGGTCAACTCAAGGTAGAAACCGCCTGAAGGGTCAACACAAGGTAGATACCGCCTGAAGGGTCAACACAAGGTAGAAACCGCCTGAAGGGTCAAATCAAAGGTAGAAACCGCCTGAAGGGTCAAATCAAGGTAGAAACCGCCTGAAGGGTCAAATCAAGGTAGATACCGCCTGAAGGGTCAATTCAAGGTAGAAACCGCCTGAAGGGTCAAATCAAGGTAGAAACCGCCTGAAGGGTCAAACCAACGGTAGATACCGCCTAAAGGATCAACTTAAGGTAGATACCGCCTGAAGGGTCAACACAAGGTAGATACCGCCTGAAGGGTCAGCTCAAGGTAGATACCGCCTGAAGGGTCAACCAAAGGTAGAAACCGCCTGAAGGGTCAAATCAAGGTAGATACCGCCTGAAGGGTCAAATCAAGGTAGATACCGCCTGAAGGGTCAATTCCAGGTAGAAACCGCATAAGGGTCAAACTAAACTTGAAGGTAGATACCGCCTAAAGGGTCAAATATGGTAGATACCGCCATAAGGGTCAGCTCATTGGTAGAAACTAAACTCAATCAAATGTAGAAACCGCCTGAAGGATCAATACAAAGGTCTGATCCACCATACGGATCAAAATCCTTGGCAAATCCCAAAGCGTGGGATGCGCCTTCCTAGGGTTCCTACCAGTTAGGAATCCCATAATGGTATGACCTACCATACGGGTCAGAGCTTAATCTCCCTAGGATTTTCTGTGACGAGTCCTAGGCATCTTCTTGAAAGTTGTCGCAACCGACAGCATCCGACAGGCGAGCTTCAGGTAAGTCTCTCTCATCCCGACCCATGTTCAAATTGTTAGAGCAAACCGGGGATTGATTTGAGCTTTTATCAATAGGCTTAAGGATCCGATGTCATAACATTTCTTCTCTCATTTTTCCAGTTGAGTCGGTTAGGAATCAGGTGCCACCTTATCTTTGAGAGAAACCTCTAACGAGATTCCTCTCAAAGAGGGGCAGCTGTTGACACCTGATTTTTTACCATTTATTATTGTGATTTTTATTCTTTAAAATCAATTAAAAATATCAAAAAAGGTCATAAAATCACAAAATCAACTTTGGAAGCCTTGGTTTAGCCTTAGGAACCAATTTTGAACAAAAAATATTTTTCGGTATTTTTAATATTTTTCAAGTTTATTTAATTATAAAAATACCCAAAAAAATCAGAAAAATACCATTCGTGGTCAGAAAAATACCCAAAAATATTCGATAATTTTGTTTTAATTTCCTCTTCAAGTGTGTCACTTTAAATCTCAAAAATTCGGCTCGGGTCACTATGTTTCTTCACAAACATAAACCAGAACCGAGCCTAAAAAAAAAAAAAAAAATCGTTTTCGAGTGTTTTAGTTTTCAATTCTCACTTTTTATAAGTTATGACATTGGATTCTAAAGTCTTAAAGTGCAATTAGGTCAATTTGCCCTCCAATTTAATCAATTTTTACCAAAAGGGCTTAATTGCACATTTTTCTTTCAATTAGTCCCCGGTTTCACGGATGTATACGTATGCTCTACGTATTTATACGTCATACGTATTTATACGTTATGCATATTTGTACTGTTTGGTAACCTCTTTAACTCTTGTAATAATAATAATGGTTATTATTTTTAACACCTTTGTTAGTGCCATTTTTTTTAGCATTTTTGTATTGTGAGTGCTATTGTTAGTGCTATTTTTAAATAGCATTTTTGTATTATAAATTGTGAGTGCTATTGTTAGTGCTATTTTTAAATATCATTTTTGTATTATAAATTGTGAGTGCTATTGTTAGTGCTATTTTTAAATGTCATTTATTTGTGAGTGCTACTTTTAGATAGAATTTATAATTGTTAGTGCTATTTTTAAATACAATTTATTGGAAGGTATTTTTGGCTATAAAAGGATGGCAAGAGTTTTGAGGTTGGAGGGGGAGAGACATTTTGTAGAGTGTGCAAAGTTTTGAGAGCTTAGAGAGAAGAACACAAACACTCTCTATATTCTCATAATCTTGAGTGAGCAAAATATACTAAGTTCGGAATATTGATTCCGCATATTGCTAGCACAATTGTTGTGGAGTTATTAGTCGTCTCCCCGTTCGTCAATTGGTGGTGCGTCCGAACTAGATGGCTAACACTTGTGGAGGCTGAGATCGAAGAACATCGAACCGACACCTCCGTTCAAGCACGCTACGAGAGGTAATCTATTTACTCTCTTTGAGACTTTGTGATTTTTTTCGATTGAAATGCACGAAGTACGCCTCTGGAGATACATGTATGGGTTGTTATTTATTTCCGCTACGTGTTACGTGGATCCCAACAGTGGTATCAGAGCCAATCCTTAGGTGTTTTCGTGCATTTAATTGATTTTTTGCAATTTTTGCAATACTATGGCCAATATGTATTAACGAATTGTTCGTCTTACATGGCTAATGGAGATTGATTATTTTATATGATAAATTAATCAACGTAGCAAAAATTGAGACTAAATCAATTTTGAATCGAAAATTTATGGCTATCTTATTTTACGTAAAAATTCTGAATATGATTCAATGTAGAATTTTTATTGTGCCTTCTTAAGTTTTAAATTGTGAATTTATTACTTACGTGAAAGGGTGGTGATCATGGAAAAATCCATAATCAATGTGATTGATGTATATATGAATGTATGATGATTATTTATATATTTGGGGTTGTAATTATTAAATGGAGGCTGCGTACTCCTTTTATTTTTCGTGTAATCTTTATTTTTAGCATAGTCAATTGTTGATGTAAATGCTACGAGGATTACGTGGGGGAGCCTTTTAAGTCGGCGAGCTCTTTGGAGCCCAATTCTTGAAGAGTTCAAGAAACCAAGAAGAAGCGAAGAGCGGCTCTCCGTTATTAAAATATTAAAATGATTAAATGTGGTCTCATTGGCTCGAGACCTATTAAATCATAATTCCATGATCACCACGTAGGATAGATGTTTATGTGATTGACATCTATTTATTTATTATGATTACGTGAGCATGTTAAACTGGTTAATGTGCAAAGTCAGACTTACCTCACCCAAAATTGCGCCTGCATGAAATCTTAGTTAGGAAAATCACTAGCGTTAGGTACCGAAAGGGCGTTGGTAACGACACCAGCGTAACCAAGTCCCCGAACCCAAAAAACTCTGGTTCCGTAGAACTGATCGATCTCTCCCAATCGATCAGTAAGGTTTCCGGTCTACGCTCCAAGAAAGACCGGTGGCGACTCCAAATGCATGCACAAGTTGCACATGCCACCACGACCACACTAAGGTCGAAAGCGATCGACTCTTATCGTCGAATCCTTCTGAAAAATACTCCCGCCGCGATTTGGTATGGGCCTAGGAGGGCTCGCGCCGATCCAAGACCCGTGATCGGTAATCCATTAGCCGCGTCCGCTTTCGGACGGGTCGCGACACCCAATTCTTGAAGAGTTCAAGAAATCAAGAAGAAGCGAAGAGCGGCTCTCCGTTATTAAAATATTAAAATGATTAAATGTGGTCTCAATGGCTCGAGACCCATTAAATCATAATTCCATGATCACCACGTAGGATAGATGTTTATGTGATTGGCATCTATTTATTTATTATGATTACGTGAGCATGTTAAACTGGTTAATGTGCAAAGTCAGACTTACCTCACCCAAAATTGCGCCTGCATGAAATCCTAGTTAGGGAAAATCACTCGCGTTAGGTACCGAAAGGGCGTTGTTAATGACATCAACGTAACCAAGTCCCCGAACCCAAAATCTCTGGTTCCGCAGAATTGATCGATCTCTCCCAATCGGTCAATAAGGTTTCCGGTCTACCCTCCAAGAAAGACCGGTGGCGACTCCAAATGCATGCACAAGTTGCACATGCCACCACGACCACACTAAGGTCGAAAGCGATCGACTGTTATCGTCGAATCCCTTTGAAAAATACTCCCGCCGCGATTTGGTATGGGCCTGGGAGGGCCCGCGCCGATCCAAAGCCCGCGATCCGCACCCTTGTGCGGGGGAAGGCCCGCGATCGGTAATCCATTAGCCGCGTCCGCCTTCGGACGGGTCGCGACACCACGCGAAGGAAGAAGAAACCGGATCTGTTTGTTGCAGACCCGGTCGGACCGGGTCGGGTCGGGTTTGACCCGACCGGCCCGGTTCGACCATTTCGCCAAATTGAGCCCAAATTTGACCTATTTTCATGAAATTGATGGCATAATCGGACTCCTTGACATATTTTCTATCAAATAACGGTATTTTCACGAATCAATTGATTGGAATTTTGTGAAAAGCCCAAATCATCCCTAGGATCCGAAAATGAATTTCGCTTAATCGAGGGTCCAAAAAACCGAATTAGTCAAAATTGAGGCTACCAATGGATTCATCATGATGAAAACTATCGGGTCAAGGTGTTTAATTTCAATGGGTATGCCCGTATGAAATTTAATTTAAAGATTTGCGAAAACGGGGACTAAATTGAAAGAAAATTGTGCAATTGAGCCATTTTGTTTAAAATTGATCAAATTGGAGGGAAAATTAACCCAATTTCACTCCAAGACTATAGAATCCAATGTCATAGCTTACAAAAGGTGAGAATTGAAAATTAAAAGACTCGAAAAGGATTTTTTAGGCTCGGTTCGGGTTTATGTTTGTGAAGGAACACAGTGACCCGAGCAGAATTTTCAAGATTTTAAGTGACACACTTGAAGATGAAATTTAAAAAAAAATTATTGAATATTTTTATGTATTTTTATGATTAAAAATGGTATTTTTTTCAAAATTGACTCTTGAGGCTAGGTCAAGGCTTGCAAAGTTGATTTTGCAATTTTATGAGTTTTTGGCTATTTTTAATTAATTTTGGAAATAAAAACTAAAATGAAAGATGACCAAAAATCAGGTGTCAACAGCTGCCCCTATTTGAGAGTGAGCTCATCAGAGGTTGCTTTCAAAGACAAAATGACATATGAATCTTGACCGACTCGATTGGGGAAAAGAAATGCTATGACATCGGAACTTTTAAGCCTTTTGATGAATGCTCAAATTAATTCTCGGTTTGTTCTTGCAATTTGAACTTGGGGTGGAGGGAGGGAGGTTTACCTGAAGCTCACCTGTCGGATGCTGCTGGTTATGACAACTTTCAAGAAGATACCTAGGATTCGTCATTCAGAATATCCTAGGGAGATTAAGCTCTGACCTGTATGGTAGGTCATACCATTATGGGATTTCTAACTGGTAGGAATCTAAGGAAGGCGCATCCCACGCTTTAGAATTTTCCGGCGATTTTGATCCGTATGGTGGGTCGGACCTTTGTGTTGATCCTTATGGCGGTATCTACCTTGTGTTGACCCTTCAGGCGGTTTCTACCATGAGTTGTCCTTCAGGCGATTTCTACCTTGGTTTGACCCTTCAGGCGGTTTCTACATTGAGTTGACCCTTTAGGCGGTTTCTACCTTGTGTTGACCCTTCAAGCGGTATCTACCATGAGTTGACCCTTGAGGCGGTTTCTACCTTGGTTTGACCTTTCAGGCGGTTTCTACCATAAGTTGACCCTTCAGGGGGTTTCTACCTTGGTTTGACCATTTAGGCGGCTTCTACCTTGATTTGACCCTTCAGGCGGTTTCTACCTTGATTTGACCCTTCAGGCGGTTTCTACCTTGGTTTGACCCTTTAGGCGGTTTCTACCTCGGTTTGATCCTTCAGGCGGTTTCTACCTTGATTTGACCCTTCAGGCGGTTTCTACCTTGGTTGACCCTTCAGGCGGTTTCTACAATGAGTTGACCCTTCAGGCGATTTCTACCTTGATTTGACCCTTCAGGCGGTTTCTACCTTGGTTGACTCTTCAGGCGGTTTCTACAATGAGTTGACCCTTCAGGCGGTTTCTACCTTGGTTTGACCCTTTAGGCGGTTTCTACCTTGAGTTGACCTTTTAGGCGGTTTCTACCTTGTGTTGACCCTTTAGGCGGTTTCTACCTTGGTTTGACCCTTCAGGCGGTTTCTACCTTGATTTGACCCTTCAGGAGGTTTCTACCTTGAGTTGACCTTTCAGGCGGTTTCTACCTCGGTTGACCCTTCAGGCGGTTTCTACCATGAGTTGACCCTTCAGGCGGTTTCTACCATGGTTTGACCATTCAGGCGGTTTCTACCTTGTGTTGACCCTTCAGGCGGTTTCTACCTTGGTTTGACCCTTCAGGTGGTTTCTACCTTGAGTTGACCCTTCAGGCGGTTTCTACCATGAGTTGACCCTTCAGGCGGTTTCTACCTTGGTTTGACCCTTCTTGCGGTTTCTACCTTGAGTTGACGCTTCAGGCGGTTTCTACCTTGGTTTGACCCTTCAGGCGGTTTCTACCTTGAGTTGACCCTTCAGGCGGTTTCTACCTTGGTTTGACCCTTCGGGCGATTTCTACCTTGAGTTGACCCTTTAGGCGGTTTCTACCTTGGTTTGACCCTTCCGGCGGTTTCTATCTTGAGTTGACCCTTCAGGCGGTTTCTACCTTGGTTTGACCCTTTAGGCGGTTTCTACCTTGAGTTGACCCTTCAGGCGGTTTCTACCTTGGGTTTCTACCTTGGTTTGACCCTTCAGGCGATTTCTACTTTGGGTTGACCCTTCAGGCGGTTTCTACCTGGGTTTGACCCTTCTGGCGGTTTATACCTCGGTTTGACCCTTCAGGCGGTTTCTACCTCGGTTTGACCCTTCAGGCGGTTTCTACCTTGATTTGACCCTTCAGGCGGTTTCTACCTTGGTTGACCCTTTAGGCGGTTTCTACCTTGATTTGACCCTTCAGGCGGTTTCTACCTTGGTTGACCCTTCATGCGGTTTCTACAATGAGTTGACCCTTCAGGCGGTTTCTATCATGGTTTGACCCTTCAGGCGGTTTCTACCTTGGTTTGACCCTTCAGGCGGTTTCTACCGTGAGTTGACCTTTTAGGCGGTTTCTACCTTGTGTTGACCCTTCAGGCGGTTTCTACCTTGGTTTGACCCTTGAGGCGGTTTCTACCTTGAGTTGACCTTTCAGGCGGTTTCTACCTCGGTTGACCCTTCAGGCGGTTTCTACCATGAGTTGACCCTTCCGGCGGTTTCTACCATGGTTTGACCATTCAGGCGGTTTCTACCTTGTGTTGACCCTTCAGGCGGTTTCTACCTTGGTTTGACCCTTCAGGTGGTTTCTACCTTGAGTTGACCCTTCAGGCGGTTTCTACCATGAGTTGACCCTTCAGGCGGTTTCTACCTTGGTTTGACCATTCTTGCGGTTTCTACCTTGAGTTGACGCTTCAGGCGGTTTCTACCTTGGTTTGACCCTTCAGGCGGTTTCTACCTTGAGTTGACCCTTCAGGCGGTTTCTACCTTGGTTTGACCCTTCGGGCGATTTCTACCTTGAGTTGACCCTTTAGGCGGTTTCTACCTTGGTTTGACCCTTCCGGCGGTTTCTATCTTGAGTTGACCCTTCAGGCGGTTTCTACCTTGGTTTGACCCTTCAGGCGGTTTCTACCTTGAGTTGACCCTTCAGGCGGTTTCTACCTTGGGTTTCTACCTTGGTTTGACCCTTCAGGCGATTTCTACTTTAGGTTGACCCTTCAGGCGGTTTCTACCTGGGTTTGACCCTTCAGGCGGTTTATACCTCGGTTTGACCCTTCAGGCGGTTTCTACCTCGGTTTGACCCTTCAGGCGGTTTCTACCTTGATTTGACCCTTCAGGCGGTTTCTACCTTGGTTGACCCTTTAGGCGGTTTCTACCTTGATTTGACCCTTCAGGCGGTTTCTACCTTGGTTGACCCTTCAGGCGGTTTCTACAATGAGTTGACTCTTCAGGCGGTTTCTATCATGGTTTGACCCTTTAGGCGGTTTCTACCTTGGTTTGACCCTTCAGGCGGTTTCTACCGTGAGTTGACCTTTTAGGCGGTTTCTACCTTGTGTTGACCCTTCAGGCGGTTTCTACCTTGGTTTGACCCTTGAGGCGGTTTCTACCTTGAGTTGACCCTTCAGGCGGTTTCTACCTTGGTTGACCATTCAGGCGGTTTCTACCTTGATTTGACCCTTCAGGCGGTTTCTACCTCGGTTGACCCTTCAGGCGGTTTCTACCATGAGTTGACCCTTCAGGCGGTTTCTACCTTGGTTTGACCCTTCAGATGGTTTCTACCTTGTGTTGACCCTTCAAGCGGTTTCTACCTTGGTTTGACCATTCGGGCGGTTTCTAACTTGAGTTGACCTTTCAGGCGGTTTCTACCTTGAGTTGACCTTTCAGGCGGTTTCTACCTTGGTTTGACCCTTTAGGCGGTTTCTACTTTGAGTTGACCCTTCTGGCGGTTTCTACCTTGGTTTGATCCTTCAGGCGGTTTCTACCTTGAGTTGACCCTTCAGGCGGTTTCTACTTTGGTTTGACCCTTCAGGCGGTTTCTACCTTGGTTTGACCCTTCAGGCGGTTTCTACCTCGGTTGACCTTTCAGGTGGTTTCTACCATGAGTTGACCCTTCAGGCGGTTTCTACCTTGGTTTGACCCTTCTGGCGGTTTCTACCTTGAGTTGACCCTTCAGGCGGTTTCTACCTTGTGTTGACCCTTCAGGCGGTTTCTACCATGAGTTGACCCTTCAGGCGGTTTCTACCTTGAGTTAACCCTTCAGGCGGTTTCTACCTTGGTTTGACCCTTCAGGTGGCTTCTACCTTGGTTTGACCCTTCAGGCGGTTTCTATTTTGGTTTGACCCTTTAGGCGGTTTCTACCTTGAGTTGACCCTTCAGGCGGTTTCTACCTTGAGTTTGCTTTGAAAAGGGGTCTCATGACGAGGGTTCTCCATGTCCCGAGACGAGGGTTCTCCAAGTCTGATGGGATTACCTGATTTTTTGAAAGAGGGGTCCCGAGACGAGGGTTCTCCACGTCTGATAGGACTGCTTAATCTTTTGAAAAGGGTTCCCAATACGGAGGTTTTCCACGTCCAATGGGATTACCTGTTTTTAAAAAGGGTTTTCCCATGACGGAGGTTTTCCACGTCCGATGGGATTGCTTGATTTTTAGAAGAGTTTTTCAACACCCCTCCTTTTTTGAAAAGGATTCTCATGGCGTGGGTTCTCCATGTCAAAGGAGATGACTTCTCTTTTTTCTTTTGAAAAGGGTTCTTCCCTCCTTTTTTGAAAAAGATTCCCATGGCGTGGGTTCTCCACGCCAGAAGGGATGTTTTTGACTTCTTTTGGAAAAAGGGTTATGCCCTCCCCCTTCTTTTGAAAGATCCCGCAATTTGTCGGGAATTTAATTTTGAAGCAGTGAAAGATTTTATTTTGACAAAACTTCACTTGGGTCTGCTGAGGCGACATTATGGGAGTTGGGTTCTCCAAGTATCCTGCAGAAAGTTTGGACCTGCAAATTCTCCTCAAAGGGTATTAGTTTGGGACCCGAGTTTTTCAGGGTTCCTGTAAAAATATCAAATGAATGTACTCCCTTCCATGGAGCATATGTTTTTCTAGGATTTGGGGTCTCCAAAGATCCTGCAGAAAAATAGATTTGTAAGTTCTTCTCTTCAGAGCGAGGCCTTCTTCTGGGGATTTGGTGTCTCCAACGGATCCTGCAGAAGTTCGAGCCTGAAAGATTTTTCTTCACCAAGAAAACGTTAGCAATCTTTGGGAAGACGACGGTTGTCCATATGACAAAACCGTATGATTTAAGTTTTAATCATGAAATGTGCATTTTGATGTTGGAGGTTATCCAAAGCATTCTTGCAACATGCAAATGTGATCACAAATCCCTTGCACGGAAAATCTGGATCCAATAATTTGAAGATTCCACAAAGATTTTGCTCAAAACATCAATTGGAATATTTCTCGACAAGGAGGTCATCTCACCTGCTTTGAGATAATGGCTTTTATAGGGGATGCACTTTCCCTACTAATCCGTGCCTAGGTTTTAGGCTTATTCACAGCGTATACATTTTGATCGATCGGGAGGTCTTCCATGGGACCGTAATGTTGGGCTTGGTATTGGTCTTCAAGGGGGACTCATTTTTGAGTCTAGGCCATTGAACGAAAGTTTTCACCATCTGCTCCGGGTTTACAAATCAAGAACCCTGCAAAATGAGAAAGAAATAGTCTTGCTCGTACTTCTTCGAGCTAAGCTATGTGTTAACCCAAGTGTCTTAGTCAGAGAAGACTGTTTTAGGGTTATGATGTTGGTAGGATTGGGGACCGAAAAAGGCTTGTTTTTGGCTAAGAATTCGTGAAGGGTTTGACATTGGTGATCATTGCAAATCTGCCGCATGTCCTTACCTTTCTCCATCTTCAGTCTTTGAGGTGTGCGCCCGCTTTTAAGGTGTGCACAAGTCCTTTAGAGAACGTCTCTTGTGGTATTAAGAGATTGACAACTCTGTTTGTGTTTTTGCTCCACGGCTGACATCATTTGGGGAGCAGTCTTTTTGATCTGACTCCTTTAGGGGTTTTTCTCTCTTCCCAACTACGTTTTATTGGGGATCAATCAAACAGTTTTCACGAGCATCAGCCTTGCTTTTACCAAGCACTTTGCTTTTTCTTGATGCTGGGGATTTTTTTTTAATCTTTCATCAACATTTTTTTTAAAACACCTCGTTTTTCTCATTTTCAGGGGATCGTATGTCTAAGGTCTAACAAGGTTAAGCATTAACTTAGGAGTTTCTCCGCAAACCTTAAGTCTTGAACTCCTCCGTTCTTGAAGTGATCTGCCTTTGTCTTGAAATTTGCAATGATCACTAACGGGTTTATACCTTGAATTTGCAGGCTCAACTAGGCTGTGCAAATGATAAACGTGTGTGGGATAGAGAAATGAACGCTTCTCGTCATCCTATGGCACTTGGATTACCATATAAACAACACACAAAGATTAATGTTAGTCCGAGCAAGAAAATTTCTAACCATTTTCTCCTGATGTTGCTGGACTCACCTCCATTTTGTCCCGATGTAGGGTGGTTCTTGACAGGGTTGAGAATGAAAGCCGCCGTTCAAAGGGGTTATCAATGGTCACCTGTAGTGTTTAGGGATATGGAACGAATGCCTCCGTCATCCCAATCCACGTAATTGCTGCGAATAATCGCTACTTTCGTAGGTCCAGATTTCACTATTTGATTCGCTCCACTCATCTCTCCAGTGTGTGTAGGACGTGTTTGGACTAGGCTTTGCCTCTTGTCTTTTGAGAAAACGTCCTTTTGAAAGTTTTGAACAACTTTTGATTGGAAAAAATCTCTTTCATTTTCTCCAAAAATTTTACCCGTCAAGGGGATTTTATGATGCACCATGCATGTTCTTATTCATGTTCAGACAACCTCCTGTTTTAAAACATGGATGCCACTGAAGTTAGAATTCTATGTCTTTTCTAGACATCAGATTCTGAAAATTTTTCTTTTTCTCTCTGTTTTTTTTTGTTTAACATCTTCAATGGATTGGGGAAAGATATACTTACCTGTCCACCGTTGCTAGAGATCCCTGAAAATGTAAAAGAATCATGTCATTGTATGTTCACAAATTTTTCAAAAAAATTGGAACGATACATCTTACCCTTGGTCATGTGTTCCAACGGGTAATACATGGGACGTAAACAGCTGTTTCGCCTTGTTGGCGAGCCCTTGCCAAAGACAAACATTAAATGTTAGTTTGCGTTTCAAAATTTAAGACAAATTGGAACGACACCGTCTTGTTCTTGCTTTGCGTTTTCATTTGAACACAAACGTGCGGCTTGCAGAAGTTGGCCATCTATCTTGTGGCCATGATCCCTCCGTCTGGTTAGCAATGAATCCTTCTTAAGGATTTGCACTGGAGGAGATCCATTCATATTTTTGGACGCATACCAGCGCCGCTCTTCATAGTTCCCTCCACTGGGTCTTATAATCAAAGACCATTTCTTGGAGTCCTGACTTCCAAGGTCGACAATTCTATTCGCCTCCCTGTCGGCGAGTTCTTTTCCTTTGAGGTTTTCTGGTGCCAACAATCCTCTGTCCATCCTGACGGCGAATCCCTGTCAACGATAAACATTAAACATTAGTTCGTGTTCCGACATTCAAGATAAATCGAAACGATACTGCTTTACTCTCGTTTGGCGCCTCCATTTGAACACAGATGTGAAGTTCGCAGAAGTTGGCCATCTAGCTTGTGGTCATGATCTATCTATCTGGTTGGCAACGAATCCTTCTCTAGGATTTGCACTGGATGAGATCAATTTGTGGTTTTGGACATATTCTACGTCATTTTCCAGGGTTTCATTTCCTGGCAACCTGCCCCCTGAAACTGATATTTCTTTTCGCCTCCATGTCGGTGAGATCCTTTCTTTTGTGGCTTTTTGGCGCCACCAATTTTCTGCCGAATGAGAACAAACTCATGTTAAGCATGGGAACTTCGGAGATCAAGTTGGAACGATACAAAGTTACCGTTCACCCAGGTTGGTTTCCCAAGGTTTAATTCTGATGCGAACGACTCTACATTGGCGTCCATTGACTTTGCCGGAGAAGACACATCTTTCTTTGTCCAGCGTATAAATGATTCACTCGGCCTAGTTAGGCGTGATTTGTCATAACTAGGTGACGCTTGCCCCAGCTAACTTCATTTTTGCATTTTGCTGCAATCCCCATCCTCTTTGGGGATGTCTTCTCTCTTGGGACTCATGGTGATGTCTTACTGACGTATTCCTCTCTTTCGTCGATTGTTGACGTGCCACATTTGGTGGGGGTCATTTCAGTATCGTATACTGATATGGACAATGAATGTTGCTTCATCTCGTCTGCATTTGTGGGTGTTGTTCGTGAAATAATCCTCGATCACGTTAACAACTGTTTTGCCCCAGTTGGGCGGCCTCTATCTTGGCCACATGCCTTAGCACTTTTCATGTTTGTTGGCGATTTTCAATCCAATTTGAAGAAGTCCATGCACCTGCACATGAAGAGACAGGCGTATGTCCTTATCTGATTTGAAATTTCAGGAAAGAGATACTCCCTTCGAGGTTTTATCTTTCCAACATTTGAAGGGACTGTGTTCTTCAAGTATTTTGCCCCAGTAAGGCTTGTCTTGATGTTTGTTATCTCTGGGTTTGATAACCCTGGTCCGATGCACTTTCCTAGGAGTTCATGAGAATTTTCCCTCAGCTTGGCTTCTCGAAGAAAATGGGGGAACTTGCCTCCATGGATTTTTGTCGATTCTGGTCGTCTATCTCAATTGCCAAAGTCTTCGATTATTTTCTTCTGTCTCTAGGCAGCTTGACATTCTTGGGATTTGTCATGTGGCGATTCGGTGATTGCCTGTCTCTAGATAGCTTGACAGTCTTGGGATTTGTCGTGTGGCAATTTGGTGATTCTCTCGATCACAGTCGCCATTTGAGGTATTTGATGTCCCCCTGTTGAAAAGAAGAGACCTCATGAGTAAAGGACATGTATAATTGACTATTGGAGTCGATACAATTTACCCTTGAAATTTGTCCTGCGGGAGCTAACATTTCTCCGTTTGGGTTCTTCGTATATAAGATATGTGCACGATATGCATGATGCATGTTATTTATGCTAGCGACGAAGAATGAATTCGTGCTTTCTACTCTACTCAAGAAAAGCATTTTTATCAAATGTGTCAATCTGCAAAACTTGAATTTTTTTTTCAAGTGTTCTTTTTACAGAGATTTATAAATGATGAAAAATTTCTTCAGGTTTTCTCAAAGGTTTTGTTCACAAATTAAGCCATTAGAATGCTCTTGAAAATATTTAGCCAGAATGTATGTTTGAGATGCCATGAAAAGGGGTATTCCCTGTTTGTCTTTTGAAAGCACTGCATCCTGAGTCCTCTGCTTTTGATCATCATCTGAGAGGAAAAAGAAAGGAAGCATTATTCCCATATCAAGAAAATAATCATTTTGGAACGATACGTCCTTTTACCAAATTGATGGCTCCGCATCGTTCTCCTCTTCATTTAGAAGGGTTTAATGCATTTTGTCTTTGATGGATTTACTCCATGTCATAACGCTTCATGGGTGATGACTATAGCTTCGGGAGCTTTTCGTGTGTGTTACCATGGTGAATTCGGCATATCTGACCTTCGGTACCGTTTTCGAGTAGAGGAGTGATTTGCCCCCAGCCACTGGATACTTTGTCTGGGGCTGGCTGATTTAGTCGTAGGCAGTTTGATCATGCCGCGTTGATGTATTCCTGCTTAGTTGGAGTCGGTCCACTCAATGTCAGGTGGTTTTGGCACTTCGTACCTTTCAAATTCTCTGACGTCTGGTATCTATTCTGTGTTCTCTTTTGTGACACCCGATGATATGATCTTACGATCTTCCGAATATCTCAGCATTTGATGTTCCGCAACGTTTGACACTTCTTGGTCCCATCCATGCATTCCAAATTCTTCATGCATCTTTTGCCTTGTCATCGTTTCATGACGTCCCTCGAGCATCTTACTATTTAACATCAGCAAGCACGGGTTTACTTGTGGCTGAGTACTTCAACATCCTGAAGTGTTACTTCACAGGCAACAGTTTCCTTCATTGTGTCCTGTCGCATTCACCTTACGTTTTAACAATCTTTCAATCCACCTGCGCGATGAGAGGAAAGAACGAGTTGATTACTGCACAAGGAGCTTTAATTGAAACGACTACGGATTTACTATCCCCGCTCTAGTCACTTCGGGCATCCAAGACGATGAAAATTCTTCAGTGGTCCCATTCATTTTCATCATCACCTGCAAGAATGGGAAACCATATCAACTTATGAACAAATTAGTTCGATCTGGAACGGATACACCCTTTTTTGGCTTAGGGAGAGTCAATCTTAATTAGGTTGCTTCTTCTTCATAATTTGATTCATTTTGTCATTGCAATCCTCATGGGTGACATCTGCTGAAGGCATATTTCTTTCCGTCTTATAGGGAAGACAAATTTTCCTTCGTTTGTCTTTGACCGTCTTATCCTGTAGACAAAAGACATAAAGGTCCCCGTCAGGTATAACATTCGAAGGGCTTATTGGAACGATTACATTTTCACCATCATTCCAGGATCATCTTGCATGTGATCGAATGAGGGCATTTTCGACAAATGTTTGCCATGTAAAACATGTCCCTCGTGTCTATCCACAAATGGATTTTCCTTCTCTACCTGTTTTTCACCTGAGAGGAAAAGATAGGAAATATTATGCCGGTATCTGATTGAAAATCAATTAGGAACGATACGTCTTTACACTTGATCCGGCTGCCCCGGTCACGTGGCGTTTGCCCCAGTTGAGTGGGATCTGCTCCAATTGACTGCTTTGATCCACTTCACAATTTTTGCAATTCTCATTTCAATTTGGGGATATCTGCTGTTTGGAGTTTCCCATCTCTTTTCATCTTGGTGGGCTTTTAGCCTAGTGTGCCTTCTTGGTGAGAAGTCGACTCCTTTGTCTGTCTTCAAACATCCATCCTAGTGGCTCGAGTTGTCGGCCAGTTTCAATCTTCTTGAAGCATGTTGACACCTAAATTTCGATTTTTTTTCTTAAATCATTTATCTTGCATAAAGAAAATGTGAACTAGTTTTAGTTCTCACAAAATAAATTATTTTTATATTTTTATCATGCATTCACATTTGCATTTTTTCGGACCGACAGCGAATGAACTTAAAGTGATGATTCTGAGCCCAATTTAATCGATTAGACTAAGCCCGCGATGAATGGAAATTCGGCCAAAACCTATATGAATATCAGTAGGGTCGAAAATTGCATGCCAAGATAGAATATCAATTTATGTTGAAAATTGGTGAGCAATTAAGCTAGATATTATCACAGAATATAAGAGATATCAAAAGATTTTATATTGATAATAAAGAATATATCTCTTTAGGAAGTAGCGAACCCTAACTCTGCTCTATAAATATATTTTATGCTCACAAGTCTAGGGAGGCCTCACAATCATAATACACGGCCATTAGAGAAGAGAGATCGTGGAGGCTTGATCTTTATTAGAGAGCAGTGAACACATTCAGAATTCACGCAAAAAGAGAAGGTTTCGTTGTGGTCTTCTTCTGGTCTTCTTCTGTGGGCACCGAAGGCTCCAAGACAACACCAACGAGAATTTGGTTGGCCAAAGCTTGAAGTCCAGCCAAGGACTCACCACCCAAGATTGATCCAACGTTGACTTTGTGGATGAATCATGCTCCAGTCCATGATGCACGAACAGACAAGCAAAGATTTGTCTTCGTCCTTCGAGGTTACTCGAGCCCCGTTCGGCGAACGCTCAAGCTAATCTCGACCAACTTAGCATCGACGATCAGCTGTAAATCGCCCATGTGGAGCAGCAAACCAAGGTTGATTGGCCCCTATCTCGGCATTATTTGAAGCTCTAATCTTTTTTTTTTTATTGTGCTAGACTCCCTGGAAAACTTTGGCGATCAATCGAGCTCCGAAAGCCGCATTCTTTGACAAATATTCCAGCTTGCGCATGTGCAGAGATTTTCAGCTCAGAAAAGTTTTTTTTCTCATACAAACCGCACCCACCTATTGCACTGGAGGACAAAAATCGCTGCACTAGAGAGAGGACCGGCTTCTTTCCCATGGAGACAAGAGAGAAAGTGTTGATTTTCTTTTGCAGATTCTGGAGTTAGGTCCACAAGCACAGAAGGAAGAGGAGGAGAATAAGTACAAAAGGTTATGACGAATTGCCTTTGCACAACTTACTGTGCAATATCGCTCGAATTCCCTCTGACGTCCTGAAGTTGTCATCTACCAAGAAGTCCTATCTTGGATTAGCGATCCTACAAATTCCAGTGATTCTAGTCCAACGAGTTTAAGTCAAAGCTGGCTGATTTTCTCAAGTTTTCTCTTCCTATGGTTGTCCTCCTTTGCAGGTTTCACATGAGAAATTGTTGCTAACAAATCTTTTGCTATGCAGTCACTGTTCGACACCAAATTGGGGCATAATTTCAAGGCTGTTCGGGCAATATTTGGGGCTAGTTTTTTGCGACTAATTGAAGTCCATTGGAAGCCGGTCACTGTGAATAACAAACATATGAGTTTACTGCAATCCGGAGTTGATTTCGAAGCTGTTCGTTGTCATTCTAACTGCTGTCCATCCCAAAAACAGCAGCTATTTTGCCCAATTTATTTGCTGTTTTGTGCAGATTTTTGTCTCACTGTTTGGAGATAATTACTTCGTTGTTTCGTGCAAAAAGTTTGCTATTCGGTGCTGGATTGCAGGTGCATTTGTGCTCAAAATTGCCCTTACGAAAGCACACAAATCGCCTTTGACGAAGCTCCTAGGAGTGCCAAGCTCGATTTGGAAAATCAATCTTGTCAATAAGCAGGTTTTTCCACTTTCAATCGCTTCGAGTTTCATCTGACGAATCAAGGTAATATTCTTACCCTTGGAGGATTAATTCAAGCATGTTTCTGAATGATTTCACTGCTGTCCTTGCATGATTTGCATGTTGTCTTCATTCGAAGTATCATGTTTTTGCATGCCTTAAGAACCTTTGAATGTTCTAGCGATTATTTTTGCATGATTTTGGATGCTGACATTGAGCGAAGTGCAAACTCTTTTTTCGGAAATTCGAGATACCACTTTTTGGTCTAGAATTTAAAACATAATTTTTTGACAAAAATCTCGGATTTAGTCGATCTGACCTATCACCGTTTAGGTCCGATTTGCTATCTCCGAAAAAGCCATTTTTTTAATTCAAGATGCGAAAATTTCTAGAAAATTCGAAAAAGGAATAATGCAGTGATCTTGACGATTTCTTTCCTATCTTGCCGTGGATGTTGTTGATGAATTTCTATCTTGATTGATGTTTGATATACCCTAAAAATTTCCTGAAGATTTAGAAAGATGTGGTTTCTTAGAAATCCCATCTAATCGAATTTTTAGGAAGATAAGGTTTCCTAGAAACCTTATCCCATAAAACTTTAAGCAGATAATGAAATCCCCATGATATCTCACATTTTCAAAAAAATTGAATGGAAGAAGCCAGATTACATTCATGCATATCTTGTCACATCTTACCCAAATTAGGATAACATATCTCCGCATATTCCGTGCATATTCACGAATTTTGTATCTATCTTGCATATCATGCTTTCGAGTATCATCCATCGCATTCCATATTTTCAAAATATTCCATTGCATATCTTTAAGTCATAGCTTACTCCATGCATCTTCATTGCCGAAAATATAAAAGATAAGACAAAAAAATCTGCTCATTTGTTGCCTTGTTCTTATCCATGTCGTTCATATTTTCGAGTATCATTAGTCCTTCATTCACCCATTCTTTCGGAAGCCACATGCTGCACTTCATATAGATTCAATTCAAATTCATGTCTTGCATATTATGTTCATTCACACACTACATGCTTGCATAATTACGCATCACAGCTTGCCATGTCATCATTCATTTCGTTCTATGTTATGTCATCTCGCATGCTTTAATTAATTAGTTAATTCTTGCATATAAGGCAATTCGACCTTAAATTTGCATGCTTTGCATATCATCCGTCATTTAGGTAGTTTCATGTTATGGTATCCACATCATTCATGCATTGCATTTAAAAAAGAGAAAATCCAAAAAGAAAAGGAACTCTACTTTATCTGAGCTTTAAATTGATTCAATCCAAGTCGTCAACTTATGACATCTCATGGAATTAAGTCGAAAGGGCATTAGTTTTAATTAACTAGTATAATCAAGTCCCCGAATCTACAATCTCTGGTTCGTAGAAGTAAAATGGTTCTCCCGCTGTTTTACTTAAGTTTCTAATCAACCTACCAAAAATGATTAGTGGCGACTCCAAATTCTAAATCTTTTCTAATCAATTTAAGTTGCGATTTGGTAGGGCTTGGGAGAGTCCGTATTAGGTTAATCATTAAAATTAGCCAGATAATCCATTAACCTAAAAAACCTAATTTGTTTTAGGTCGCGACACGCATGATAGCCTTTGTCAGTGACTTAGGTTAAAATCAATCAATGTTGCCTTCTCAAATGATTTTTTTCATGAAATAAAATGGTACCGAAAGGGCGTTAGAGTAATCTAGCGTAATCAATTCCCCGAACTCTTAATCTCTGGTTCGTAGAAATAAAATAGTTCTCCCGCTATTTTATTTGGGTTTCTAATCGACCTACCATAAATAATTAGTGGCGACTCCAAATTCAAAATACATTGCTTGTTAACCAATTGAAATTTAAGTTGCGATTTGGTATGGACTTGGGAGAGTTCGAGTTAGGTTAGTTAATTTAATTAACCTGATAATCCATTAGCCCAGAAAATTTATTTTTTTTAGGTCGCGACAGCTTGGCGACTCCGCTGGGGAAGAAAATTTGATTTTTCGAAAATTAAGACTTAGATTGGTTCATATGAATTTTTCGGAAAATGAAAAGCTTTAGTGGACTTAGGCCTATTGAAGATTCCATGGATGTCTCGCCTTTGGCGATTTTGGTTGAATCTCATTTATAATGTGTTAAATGTTCTTCCAGGCTTGGAGTGATAAGGGGCGAAGTGTTTGCTAACCCTTTTCTTGTAGATTGGAGTAGGAATGTATGCTTGAGGGGGTTTATATTGAAGCAGTGATTGCTATTAAACTGTCGTGTATGCCTTTACTGTTTTTGCATTCACACTTAGCACACACAACCCGCCATTGGACCTGAATGGCTAGGCTTAGGATGGTACTTGATTAGGGACACTCTGGCCATCACCATCTGGCCTGAGTCTCCCTCTTCAAGTCCCGAACTCTTTCAAATCGGTGCCATGATTCATCACCCCTGTCATTCGCCATGTGATACGGGTCGATACTTGGCTGAGCCGGATGTCTACGGGGGATCCTGATACAATCACAAACCAGGGTGGTTCAATTTGGGTATCCTTGGGGCTCCACCTTTGTTAAGCCTTACTAGATAGAGATCGAACCTCACGTCGCATTTTCATGCGCATGTCTATGTGTTTGTTTATTTCACCTGTCTAAAAGCGGTATTCTCTTCAACCCTTTACTCATGCTTTCCTGTTTACTTATATTTTCAAGTCGGTCCATGGCTATTAGTTGTGTCACTTTCAGTCAGTAATTCAATTATGTTTTCATTCTGACCTCTCAGTGCTAATTGAATTTTCGCACCATTTTTCAGTTGGAATCAATCTTGAGCCTTAAATGAAAAAAATGTCCATGAGATCTTCATCTATTGAGAGACAATTTTGGTGACAATCCATCATGTTTTCTATTTAATACGAAATTAATGGCCGTGGTAGAGCAGGCTGGAATTTCTCACGTTTTTCAGACTCCAAATCATTTTGCAAAATGACCCTAATGAACGATCTCTTTTGCTGAACCATGAAACATGAAAGTTGTAGGTTAATGTTTCAACTAATAACCTGCAAAATTCTGGATTTTAATTCATAACTTAAAGGGGTCCTTCATTCATTTAACAAGGACCGGACGAAACAGTTTTCTGGACAAAATTTCACAAAGATGCATTTAAACTACACTGATCGGTTCACTTTCAATATTAAGTCAAAACACGAAAGTTGTTCATCATTGTGTCTAGTATCAGTTCGTAAAAGTTGGAAATTTTTCGGTGAACGTACGAATTAAGACGAATTTTATCGTAAGGTCCGACGAAACTGAAAATTTACCCGATTCAGTCTTTTGCGCATGCCTGTTTTGTTCGTTAAGACTAGAGGTTTGTCATGGACCGACCACTTTCGAAGTCATGTACTCATTGCATTTTCACTTTTTTGGTAGGTAACCATGGATCATCGAAGATCACCCATCTGTACAAAGTCCAAAGCGAAGCTTTTTATGCATTTTTCCCTACATGAGACACTTCATCTTAGATGTCTAGGTTGCATTTTCATTTCTCAGGTTGATTAGAGTCAAAATTCCTCACCGTTGAGGAGTCGTCTGCATTTTGAATTCAAATAAAATGTATCTCTTGCCCTCGGCACATCATTTCTGAGGATAACCTTCTATTTTCCTTCTTGCAGGTGCCAAGCTAGGAAATATGTTTTCAATTGCTACCACTAGAGCAAATCAACAATCAAGAGCTTTCCATTTTGCTCATTTCTTTTATTTTTTAAGACCCCATTCATGCGCATCTTCCTTATACAGGATCAGGTGTGAAAACGAGTGATTCGCCGAAGCTCAAAACTGAGTTCCCAGCACTGGCCATGTCTGGGGCAATCTCATATCTTGGCCAAAGCTATACTTGCACCCATCCTGACTGAAAACGGGGGCAAGCAGACCCCAACTTGGAAAATGGAGTATATATCTCCATTTCACATTATTTTAAGGGTGACACTTTCCTTTTGCAGGAACATACGACCGACAATGACGGTCATCGCCATTAAATTGGGGTAACCAGAGCAGCTCAAGTCTTACCCAACTCCTTCATACATGTGTCCCTCGCTCCGGGGCAAAGACGAAAATGAGCCAATCCTCAACTCGAGTGTTAGATTCCCTGACCTGATTTGATCCACGTACATGTTCTGGGGCAATTCATCTGTTCTTGTAATGTTTGATACTTTAGCAAATGCAAGAGATTTTCGTGATATGTGATATAATGCTTGAAGTTGCCATGTTCACATACTTGAAAATGCTCACAGCCCAGGTTTATGCACGACTGTTCTTCAAGTTTAATTTATCAACTCTGAGTAGGGAACATGAACTATTTATGATGCATCGAATGTACAGAATGGGGCATCACGGGATGATGAAAGGCAATCAATTTCCATACATGTCCCACATTTTAACCCCCAGTGATTTGAGTGGTATTATTCCGCATTCGTCAAGACGAAGGGTTTTCTCGCAAAAGGTACGATAGTCGAAATGACAGAGGCATTCATTTCTCTATCCCAAACACTACAGGTGACCATTGTTAACCCTTTTGAGTGGCGGTTCCATTTCTTATCCCTGTCAAGAACCACCCCATGTTGGGCAGAACGAGGCAATTCCAGCAGCAGCACGAGGTAAATGGTTAGAAATTCTTTTGCTCAGACTAACATCAATCTTCGGGTGTTTCTTTGCATTTATGCTCGAACTTTATTTCAGGTGCCTTAGTATGACGAAGAGCATTCATTTCTCTATTATACATACTATATCATTTGCATAGCCCACTCGAGCCTGCAAATTCATTTCTTAAACCCCGGTTGGTGATCATTTTCTCATTCCAATGGCGATGGTGACATTTTTTCCAAGGAGCAGAACTGAAGAAGAATCGGGTCAACAGAGACCTTCTGAATAAACTCGTCTTTTGTGATGCTTATTCTTGTTCAAGATCATGGGATTGTAAAAAATAAAAACAAATTCAGCTTGAAAAAAAAAAGGACCCACTCCCTAGAAAAACGAAGGAAAAAAAGAAAGAAGGGGGATGTAAAAAACTCTCTTAAAAAAACAAGCATTCTCTCGAAAAAATCGAAAGAAAAAAAAAACAACACAAGCTTTCTCTCAGAAAAAGAAGGAAAATGGGAGTCAGGGGTAAGAAAAGCAAGGGCCGAACTCAAAGAAAATTTGGGGTATAGAAAAAGCAAAGTGTCTATCAAAAGCAATGACAATACCCATTCGAATTATTGTACAATACTTCTAAATTTTCAATGTCATTTTGTAAATTCCATGTGTTTGCATTTTCTTGTAAATCCTCAACGGAGTCCAATTATAAAGAACACTCTCCAGTAAATCTGCAAAGTGCAATTCCCAGCAAAAGGCTACCATCTCTCAACCAACGATGGTATTCTTTGAAGACATTTTCAGAAGGCTAAGATCAGTGACAAAGCAGCAATGATCACCAACATCAAACCCTTCTCATACATATATTCTGAGCCAAAACGAGCCTTTTCGTTCCTCAGTCCCTTATCCTAACCTACGTTACAACCCTTCAAAGTCTCTTCTGATTAAGGCACTTGAGTTAACGTAGAGTTAAATGATTTTAAGCATCGCTCGAAGAAGTTCGAGCAAGATTATTTCTCTCTCATTTTTGCAGGGTTCTTGACTTGTAAACCTGAAGCAAATGATGAAGAATTTCATTTCATAAGCCTTGACTCGACTGGGTCCCATTTGAAAACCTTTGACCTGACCCTCATTATGGTCCTTATCAAGACCTCCAGATTGGCTCGGTCGTACCAATTGCGAGATTACTTAGACCATTGTCGAATGTGATGATGGTAAGATTGAGTGAATTCTCTTGAATCCTGCAGTCAGGATAAACAACTTTCCTTGAGAGTGAAAGAAAGCCCTTTCGGACTGAAATCCCCATTCAGATTATATTCGAGGTATTCATAATGTGATAACCTCCCTGAACAAAATTGGTAATGCAAACTTGGTGGAATGTTTATGCATGAATCGCGTCATGAGTGAAACACACACTTTAATCGTCTTTGACAGGAGCTCAAGAAATGCATAATGCAAGATTGACAGAACAATTTTGCATGATTTCATTAATGAAATTTCAGCAATTATGTTTTCACATGTTCCCTCTGATATTGTCCGACAGGTAGCAATTCCTTATGATCGAGTTACTTCTCAAGGTCTCGAAATTCATCCAAAAGCCATTGCATGAGCGAGCCTTGCTAGCAATACCGACCAGGTAGTTTTTCAAATCCTCAAGTAAGTATATCTTTAACTTGAACCTTTTCAAGAGAGTGAGTGAAAGTCTTTTCTGACCAAAGTTCCTCATTCAACTTGATCAGAATTGTCAAAAGGGTTCGACATACTTTCTTATTGATAAAATTCCCCAATGAAGCTTTATAATGCTAGCAAAAGCTCACAAAATTTTTCTGGCATATAACATTGCATTTGCAACAGTTTATGCATATCATCATGTTTTTCAAGCGAATGGACAAGTATGATGTAGTCAGCCTAGCCATCATTCATTCATCACTCAGGAATTCCAGGTAAGTTTTTTGAACCCCTTTTTAAATCGGCCTTAGCCGTAACCCCTATTATGATTGCATTGAGGACTTTTCAGGCATCATACCACTGTGTATTCATGCCGATCCAATTCAGATGATACATCATCTCTTGTCTTGATACGATGAGACATACTTGAGAAGGTCGCAAGAGATTATTTTTACCACCTCATGGTGACCCGTTGAGGAGGTCCTAAGAGGCAACTCTCGTCTTGATACGGTGAGACTTTCGAAAGAAAGTCGCGAGAGATTATTTTACCGACTCATGCTGACCCGTTGAGGAGGTCGCAAGAGACACTTTACCGACTCATGCTGACCCATTGAGGAGGTCGCAAAAGACATTCTACCGTCTCATGGTGACCCGTTGAGGAGGTCCCAAGAGGCAACTCTCGTCTTGATACGGTGAGACTTTTGAAAAAAAAAGTCGCGAGAGATTATTTTACCGACTCATGCTGACCCGTTGAGGAGGTCGCAAGAGACACCTTACCGACTCATGCTGACCCGTTGAGGAGGTCGCAAGAGACATTTTACCGTCTCATGGTGACCCGTTGAGGAGGTCCCAAGAGGCATCTCTCGTCTTGATACGATGAGACCTTCTTGAGAAGGTCGCGAGAGATTATTTTTACCGACTCATGGTGACCCGTTGAGGAGGTCCCAAGAGACAAATGGCCAGCTCGAACCATAACTCGAGCACATTTTCAAACCCTACATAGATCATGCGTTGTCCTGCATCAAAGGGAAACCTTTGGTAACGGATAAGGCCCCCAAAATCTAAGATCTACATGTGATCTTAGTTTGTTTTCTCGATTTCATAATGTATGCGCTCTTGTGATTTCGAAAAATAAATGGCCAGCTCGAACCATAACTCGAGCATATTTTCGAACTTTACACAAATCTCGCGCCGTTTCGCGTTAGAAGGAAACTTCTGGCAACAGATGGGCCAGTACCTTAGCATCCTAACATCCATTGGAGGTCTGGAGGTTAAGAGAATCATTAGCTTATGAGGTATTTGATAAAACATGTATTTTCATAGGCGATCCATGTGCAGACTTCTTTGATGTGGGATAAGAGGAGTTTTAGCACATGTTATTTATGGCATTGCATTTCATGCATCATTCCACTTGCATCAAAAAATGGGATTTAAAAAACTCCCGCCAAAAATTTTGTCATCATTTGCATTTGCAAAATTTAGGTTTCAATTTTAGTCTTTGAGCGAAACCTCTGCGAGCTTCCACTCAAAGAGGGGCAGCTGTTGACACCTAAAGTTTGATTTTTTTTCTTAAATCATTTATCTTGCATAAAGAAAATGTGAACTAGTTTTAGTTCTCACAAAAATAAATTATTTTTATATTTTTATCATGCATTCACATTTGCATTTTTTCGGACTGACAGCGAATGAACTTAAAGTGATGATTCTGAGCCCAATTTAATCGATTGGACTAAGCCCGCAATGAATGGAAATTCGGCCAAAACCTATATGAATATCAGTAGGGTCGAAAGTTGCATGCCAAGATAGAATATCAATTTATGTTGAAAATTGGTGAGCAATTAAGCTAGATATTATCACAGAATATAAGAGATATCAAAAGATTTTATATTGATAATAAAGAATATATCTCTTTAGGAAGTAGCGAACCCTAACTCTGCCCTATAAATATATTTTATGCTCACAAGTCTAGGGAGGCCACACAATCATAATACACGGCCATTAGAGAAGAGAGATCGTGGAGGCTTGATCTTTATTAGAGAGCACTCAACACATTCAGAATTCACGCAAAAAGAGAACGTTTCGTTGTGGTCTTCTTCTGGTCTTCTTCTGTGGGCACCGAAGGCTCCAAGACAACACCAACGAGAATTTGGTTGGCCAAAGCTTGAAGACCAGCCAAGGACTCACCACCCAAGATTGATCCAACGTTGACTTTGTGGATGAATCATGCTCCAGTCCATGATGCACGAACAGACAAGCAAAGATTTGTCTTCGTCCTTCGAGGTTACTCGAGCCCCGTTCGGCGAACGCTCAAGCTAATCTCGACCAACTTAGCATCGACGATCAGCTGTAAATCGCCAATGTGCAGCAGCAAACCAAGGTTGATTAGCCCCTATCTCGGCATTATTTGAAGCTCTAATCTTTTTTTTTTATTGTGCTAGACTCCCTGGAAAACTTTGGCGATCAATCGAGCTCCGAAAGCCGCATTCTTTGACAAATATTCCAGCTTGCGCATGTGCAGAGATTTTCAGCTCAGAAAAGTTTTTTTTCTCATACAAACCGCACCCACCTATTGCACTGGAGGACAAAAATCGCTGCACTAGAGAGAGGACCGGCTTCTTTCCCATGGAGACAAGAGAGAAAGTGTTGATTTTCTTTTGCAGATTCTGGAGTTAGGTCCACAAGCACAGAAGGAAGAGGAGGAGAATAAGTACAAAAGGTTATGACGAATTGCCTTTGCACAACTTACTGTGCAATATCGCTCGAATTCCCTCTGACGTCCTGAAGTTGTCATCTACCAAGAAGTCCTATCTTGGATTAGCGATCCTACAAATTCCAGTGATTCTAGTCCAACGAGTTTAAGTCAAAGCTGGCTGATTTTCTCAAGTTTTCTCTTCCTATGGTTGTCCTCCTTTGCAGGTTTCACATGAGAAATTGTTGCTAACAAATCTTTTGCTATGCAGTCACTGTTCGACACCAAATTGGGGCATAATTTCAAGGCTGTTCGGGCAATATTTGGGGCTAGTTTTTTGCGACTAATTGAAGTCCATTGGAAGCCGGTCACTGTGAATAACAAACATATGAGTTTACTGCAATCCGGAGTTGATTTCGAAGCTGTTCGTTGTCATTCTAACTGCTGTCCATCCCAAAAACAGCAGCTATTTTGCCCAATTTATTTGCTGTTTTGTGCAGATTTTTGTCTCACTGTTTGGAGATAATTACTTCGTTGTTTCGTGCAAAAAGTTTGCTATTCGGTGCTGGATTGTAGGTGCGTTTGTCCTCAAAATTGCCCTTACGAAAGCACACAAATCGCCTTTGACGAAGCTCCTAGGAGTGCCAAGCTCGATTTGGAAAATCAATCTTGTCAATAAGCAGGTTTTTCCACTTTCAATCGCTTCGAGTTTCATCTGACGAATCAAGGTAATATTCTTACCTTTGGAGGATTAATTCAAGCATGTTTCTGAATGATTTCACTGCTGTCCTTGCATGATTTGCATGTTGTCTTCATTCGAAGTATCATGTTTTTGCATGCCTTAAGAACCTTTAAATGTTCTAGCGATTATTTTTGCATGATTTTGGATGCTGACATTGAGCGAAGTGCAAACTCTTTTTTCGGAAATTCGAGATACCACTTTTTGGTCTAGAATTTAAAACATAATTTTTTGACAAAAATCTCGGATTTAGTCGATCTGACCTATCACCGTTTAGGTCCGATTTGCTATCTCCGAAAAAGCCATTTTTTTAATTCAAGATGCCGAAATTTCTAGAAAATTCGAAAAAAGGAATAATGCAGTGATCTTGACGATTTCTTTCCTATCTTGCCGTGGATGTTGTTGATGAATTTCTATCTTGATTGATGTTTGATATACCCTAAAAATTTCCTGAAGATTTAGAAAGATGTGGTTTCTTAGAAATCCCATCTAATCGAATTTTTAGGAAGATAAGGTTTCCTAGAAACCTTATCCCATAAAACTTTAAGCAGATAATGAAATCCCCATGATATCTCACATTTTCAAAAAAATTGAATGGAAAAAGCCAGATTACATTCATGCATATCTTGTCACATCTTGCCCAAATTAGGATAACATATCTCCGCATATTCCGTGCATATTCACAAATTTTGTATCTATCTTGCATATCATGCTTTCGAGTATCATCCATCGCATTCCATATTTTCAAAATATTCCATTGCATATCTTTAAGTCATAGCTTAATCCATGCATCTTCATTGCCGAAAATATAAAAGATAAGACAAAAAAATCTGCTCATTTGTTGCCTTGTTCTTATCCATGTCGTTCATATTTTCGAGTATCATTAGTCCTTCATTCACCCATTCTTTCGGAAGCCACATGCTGCACTTCATATAGATTCAATTCAAATTCATGTCTTGCATATTATGTTCATTCACACACTACTTGCTTGCATAATTACGCATCACAGCTTGCCATGTCATCATTCATTTCGTTCTATGTTATGTCATCTCGCATGCTTTAATTAATTAGCTAATTCTTGCATATAAGGCAATTCGACCTTAAATTTGCATGCTTTGCATATCATCCGTCATTTAGGTAGTTTCATGTTATGGTATCCACATCATTCATGTTTTGCATTTAAAAAAGAGAAAATCCAAAAAGAAAAGGAACTCTACTTTATCTGAGCTTTAAATTGATTCAATCCAAGTCGTCAACTTAGGACATCTCATGGAATTAAGGTACCGAAAGGGCATTAGTTTTAATTAACTAGTATAATCAAGTCCCCGAATCCACAATCTCTGGTTCTAGAAGTAAAATGGTTCTCCCGCTGTTTTACTTAGGTTTCTAATCAACCTACCAAAAATGATTAGTGGCGACTCCAAATTCTAAATCTTTTCTAATCAATTTAAGTTGTGATTTGGTAGGGCTTGGGAGAGTCCGTATTAGGTTAATCATTAAAATTAACCAGATAATCCATTAACCTAAAAAACCTAATTTGTTTTAGGTCGCGACACGCATGATAAACTTTGTTAGTGACTTAGGTTAAAATCAATCAATGTTGCCTTCTCAAATGATTTTTTTCATGAAATAAAATGGTACCGAAAGGGCGTTAGAGTAATCTAGCGTAATCAAGTCCCCGAACTCTTAATCTCTGGTTCGTAGAAATAAAATAGTTCTCCCGTTATTTTATTTGGGTTTCTAATCGACCTACCATAAATGATTAGTGGCGACTCCAAATTCAAAATACATTGCATGTTAACCAATTGAAATTTAAGTTACGATTTGGTATGGACTTGGGAGAGTTCGAGTTAGGTTAGTTAATTTAATTAACCTGATAATCCATTAGCCCAAAAAATTTATTTTTTTTAGGCCGTGACAAAGCACGACTCCTGAGGATCAATAAAACATAGTCAGCAAATTTTCAAATTTAAAGAGATTAGATTACAACTAATTCTCTTCCGCATGTGGCTCCTTTGATTGCATGATGTTCCACGTCTTGAAAGATGGCAAAATGCCCTCATCAGTTGACTGTTCAGGGTGGTCTAGTGCTTTTGACTTGCGACTAATTCTTCACACAAGTCTTTGGATCTTGATTCTTGAAATTACCTGTTCGAATGACAGGACTATGTTAGCAATGGAAGTAAAGCATAAATCCTTTCAATTTTATGCTTTCTTGCGAATAACGAAGATAATGACTTTTACACAAGCCTTAGCCTCATGTGAAAAGTTTTTATCGATGTTTTTCAAGAGAGAACATAAAACTAAAAGGAGCGTAATCCATGGTTATTACTTTTGGCAAATTCCCAGAAAAATTTGCGGAATGTCCAAAAAGACAAAAATGCAATTCCAATGTATCCTAAATTCGATGAGAGATAGGACATCCAAATTGGAATTATTTACAGTAGGTAATTTGGACATCAGGTCTCCTCTCGAATTCAGGAAACATAGACGACTTTAGTTAATTACCAAGGATTACCAATGATGCATGCTATAGACTGGTTCAATTCCACGTTTGGTGCACCATGAAATGAAGGTTAGATTCTCGTACTTGGGTTAAACATGCCAAGTGTGAGTTCTAACAAAAATTTCATCTGGGTAAGACATGCAATTGAATCGGAAAATCCGAATGGTTGAGAAAAATTCCAGTGTCGCGTTCCAATGTCAAGACACTTAGACAATAATTAGAAATCGAGGTGTAGAAGATAAATGGGAGACCCACAGACAGGTGTTCCTTACAGACTCGATGATCCTGATAAAAGGAAAGGGACAAATGGAACGTGGCCCTTAAGAACCTAAAGAGATGCCCCAAGTCGGGTCTTCAGAGGACGGCACTTGGTGTTTTCGGTTTGGCTATTTCGGGTCTTTGTTTTCGTCAGATGCCCTTTTGATAATGCCCGGCGTGTGTCTCGGATTTACTGTTATCGCATGTCCTCCAACTTTCGGTATGGTTACTGGATCATTCCTTGGACAGCCCGAAGAGGGTAAACTCCGTTGAATGTCCCGACAGTCTGATGGCGGATGACGCGTCGCTCATACTTGAATACGTCCGGGATGTGGGACCGACTTGGAGAGATCATCTCTTTTATCTATACTCTAAAATGGAATTGGACTCAACCATTGGACTTGGATGAATGCAGCATGTTGTACCAAATAAAAGGCTGCAAGTGAATTTAAATAGAAATGGCAGGACCTTACCATAAGTGGCGCTTAATGACTTTTTGGTTTTTAGGTATGCCAACCATCCACAATACATGCGCATGAGACAAGTGAAGCTTGACTCTAAAAATCAAAAGATTGGGCTTGGTACCTAAGGCCGAGGTTCCCATCTCGAGTTCTAGAAAGAGCAGATTTCATTGCACAACTATCGTTGCATTGGGGCTCGATCCATAGTTCAAAATGAGCGGAATTAAAAATGGATTACCCCGTGTTTTTCCTCACGGAGATTCCATTTTCAATCCCTTCTATTGTTTTCCTATAGGCGGCGCCTGGGGTTTTAGGTGCGGTTGTGTGTGTCCATGTGTCGTGATCATCACAATGTAAGTCATGCACAACAGTTTATCAATCAGCGCTTCAAATCATCCACACAGCATACATTCCTACGCCAACCTGCATAAGACAATATTAATCACGGACTACACCCCTTATTTCTCCAATCTGCAAAAACATATAACACCTATCATGAGCGGACTCACCTCACCTTCAAGAACGCCTGCAGGGTTAGAAAAATCACTCAACGTTTTAATTACGGCCTAAGTCCACTTGAGGTCTAGAACCATAGGTTCTAGAACAAAGGTCCCCAGCGGAGTCGCCAGCTGTCGCGACCCATCCGAAACGGACGTGCTAATGGATTACCGATCGCGGGCCTTTCCACCGTACCGGAGTGCGGATCGCGGGCTTTGGATCGGTGCGGGCCCTCCCAGGCCCATACCAAATCGCGGCGAGAGTCTTTTTCAAAGGATTTGACGATAAGAGTCGATCGCTTTCGACCTTAGTGTGGTCGTGGTGGCATGTGCAACTTGTGCATGCATTTGGAGTCGCCACCGGTCTTTCTTGGATGGTAGACCGGAAACATTACTGACCAATTGGGAGAGATCGGTCAGTTCTGCGGAACCAGAGATTTTGGGTTCGGGGACTTGGCTATGCTGGTGTCATTACCAAAGCCCTTTCAGTACCTAACGCGAGTGATTTTCCTAATTAAGATTTCATGCAAGCGCAATTTTGGGTGAGGTAGGTTTGCTTCAGAGTTTCATGCAGATTTGGAAAAACTAGTCATATCAATCACAATCAATTTAATGAAAGCGCGATCAAGTACATAAATAAATCACATCGATGCACATCAATTCAAATCAATGGCCTCCTAGTATAGCCATAAGGGCTTAGGGAAGGTGTGACTTCGGACCGGGGGTAAAATGGGAAGATTTGGAGGCGATTAGCCCGAAGGGCAAAATCGTCAATTTTTGGAAGATTTGAATACCTAATTACCCAAAAATATTCTATGGCCAGTTGATTGTGGCCATTTCCCATTCTTGAGATTTTTTGGAATTTCTTGATTTTTCTTCAATTTTTGGAAAACGATTCGCCCAAAGGGCGAAATCGTCATTTTAAGGAGGGTCGGGGTTTAAAACACCCGGAATAAGTCTTGGCCAGTTGATTGTTGCCATTTCCTATTTTCGGGGATTTTCTTGGATTTTTTTAGAATTTGGTTTTTGGAAGACGGTTTACCGAAAGGGCAAAACCGTCATTTCTGGAAAGATCGGGGGTCAAATGACCCAGAACAGGTCATGGCCAATTGAATGTGGCCATTTCCTATTTTTCGGAATGTTTTTAGAATTTTTCTGAATTTTTCGAAATTTTTGAATTTTGTTTATTATTTTCCATTTTTTTTATTGAATTATTGATTTTTTTATTAATTTCTGAATTTTTTATTATTTAAAAATATTTTCCGGGCCGGGTTGGACCCGGCCCACGCCTTTCGGGCGCCCGACCCGACCCTATAGGTTGGAGCCGGTCTAAAACGACACCGTTTTGATTTTTTAAGGATTTTTTGATTTTTTTTAATCAATTTTTCGATTTTTTTATACATTTTCTTTAATTATCCGAAAATCCCTGGATCCAACGGTCCACATCGTACCACGCGACTTCATCCTGTGCGTCCGATCTTCCACTAGATCGGACGATCGACAGAGAGCCACGTGGCCCTATCTCGACCATTGGATCAAATTAATTTATTTATCCGGAAATCATTTATTAATTCTGAAAAGATTTTTTAAATTTTTCCAAAAATCCCAGATCGCGACACGTGGCAACACCACGGCCGTCCGATCTAGGCGTTTATTTTTATCTCGGCCCGGTCCCACACGCTGACGCCACGTCAGCCGTTGCACGCCACGTCAGCCATTGACCGGTTGACCGGACCAGATCCAGCCGGAGAAGACGATTGGCCGGCGCCTCGCCGGAGCTTCGGTTCCGACGTAAAAACATCGGTTCCGAAGCGCGATTCCGAGCCTAACCGACTCCCCATCAATCCCACATTAACATACAACCAAAACATGGCCTGAAGCACGTCGGAAACTACTTCAAAAGCACGGCGACCGAACCGGCTCCGGCAAGAAATTTGCAGAAAACTGTTTATCGTTCAAACTCAATTCCAACCGTTCAAATAGCATCCCAGGGAGGTTTAAGGACTTACCTGAGCTCCTTTGGAGGTCGGCGACCGCCGGAAATCCCTCGTCAAGCTCCCGTCCGAACCGTGACCGGCGAGGCTCTGAGTCCGGTTTTCCATCTCGTTTTAATGCAATACAAAGGGCAAGCCGGGCTCAGAGACATGTATAATGAAGCTTTACAATCAAACTTGTGACAAATAAGGCCCGGCCGAGACTCAAAAATTCTAATGCTCATTTAGGCATTCTGTCGAACACATGATGTGCGCGCGAAGAATGAAAGTCGGGAGGATATACCGACCTGTTCCGGGCTCGACGACGGCGACTGAGGCTCTGGTAAGGCTCGTTGAGGTTCGGGGAAGCTCGTGGGTGGTCGCTGCTCTCTCAACCTTGCCTGAACTCTCCTCCCCCTCTCTCACCCGAGCTCTCTCCTTTTGCCCATGGCCGACCGGCCTTTAGTGCCCCCTCCACTGCCAAATGCGAATGTCCCTATCTGCCCGCGTCCCCCACGTTCGGTTGTCCCTTTTTCCCTTAGAAAACTCGACGCCCATCTTCCCCCTATTTTTTCTGTCGGCCACGCGAAGGAAGAAGAAACTGGGTCTGTTTGTTGCAGACCCGGTCGGACCGGGTCGGGTCGGGTTTGACCCGACCGGCCCGGTTCGACCATTTCGCCAAATTGAGCCCAAATTTGACCTATTTTCATGAAATTGATGGCATACTCGGACTCCTTGACATATTTTCTATCAAATAAGGGTATTTTCATGAATCAATTGATTGGAATTTTGTGAAAACCCCAAATCGTCCCTAGGATCCGAAAATGAATTTCGCTTAATCGAGGGTCCAAAAAACCGAATTAGTCAAAATTGAGGCTACCAATGGATTCATCATGATGAAAACTATCGGGTCAAGGTGTTTAATTTCAATGGGTATGCCCGTATGAAATTTAATTTCAAGATTTGCGAAAACGGGGACTAAATTGAAAGAAAATTGTGCAATTAAGCCCTTTGTTTAAAATTGATCAAATTGGTGGGCAAATTGACCCAATTTCACTTCAAGACTATAGAATCCAATGTCATAGCTTACAAAAGGTGAGAATTGAAAATTAAAAGACTCGAAAAGGATTTTTTAGGCTCGGTTCGGGTTTATGTTTGTGAAGGAACATAGTGACCCGAGCAGAATTTTTTAGATTTTAAGTGACACACTTGAAGATGAAATTAAAAAAAATTATTGAATATTTTTATGTATTTTTCTGACCAAGAATGGTATTTTTCTGAATTTGTGGATATTTTTAATAAATAAAAAAATCAAAAAATTATTAAAAATTACGAAAAATATTTTTTGTTCAAAATTGACTCTTGAGGCTTGGCCAAGGCTTCCAAAGTTGATTTTGTAATTTTATGATTTTTTTGCTATTTTTAATTAATTTTAGAAATAAAAACTAAAATGAAAGATGACCAAAAATCAGGTGTCAACAAACTTCTATACTCGCCTCATCTGACGCTTCCCCCTTTGCAATATTCCTCGAGACTGCCACAGAAGCCTCTACCTCAATGGACTCGCGTGCGGGATGACACCAGGTAGGTACTACGTCTCCGGGGACATCTGTCGGCTGCAGTTGCTTCGACAAAACACCTCGAACTCTCCGAAACCAAGCTTCGAAGCGATGGGGCTGATCAGGCTTACTTGGTTCATTAACCCAAACCGCAGTAGTCTTTCTAACATACACGGTGCCTTTCCCGTCTGGGAACTCTTCAAAAAAAGACGTCATCTCCGTGGGTTCGCCTAAGCATATTGGGAGCATCTTCAGGTCCTGTGGTCTGAAATAAAAAATGGGGTTCACGGGGAAATGAGACTTATGTCTCAATGAGCTAACCTAACCTTAAAATAGACCATCGTCCCACCGGAACCACAAACACACATAACAATTAGTAATCAAGAGCTAACCACAACAATCTTTCATAGTATCATGCCAGTGCTTCACCCAAGCAAATCAGAAAAAGAAGAACAAATAAACAAGGACAACACACATGGCCAATTTTCCAAACTCGTTTCTCATGAATTACACTTTCAGCCGGAATAAAGGACATCTCAGTCACGACCTTGCGATTATATCGCCTCAAGGTCTTTCACCTTCTTAAACCCCTCGATTACATCGCCTCAGGGCATTTCATACTTTGCCACCCCGCGTCGTCATGGCGCCTCATGGTATTTCTCATTCTCAACTCCGCGTCATATAGGCGCCTCAGAGTATTTCTCATCACATTAACGTGTTTCACTTCAAAGCATATCCTCTATGTTTTCAAACAGATGAGGCACCACGATAGCTAATCACGCACATTGCTACAAGAGGAAAGATTAAACATCTAAACACAATTCAAGTTTTATCTCGAGATGACGTGCCTTATCATAACAGATATTCAAATTCAACCTGGCACTATCACCTAGGCAAGCAAACAATCATTAGCACATCACCGTGCTCATCCCAAGAACAACAACCAACAAGCAGCAAGCCCACCCGGCTCATCCATAAACAATTCCGTCCGCCATCTCAACCATCAAGTTCCACACCTCAATCAACTCGACGACTTATCAAAGAAAACGTCCAGTCGCGTCCAGATTTTCTAATAAAAGGTTAGGAAAACTCACCTTGGTTTCCTTTAGGAAATTAATACTTCAAGCCTTTCGAAAAAGTCCAAACCCGGCACGTCCCTAAGCTGTCCAAAAATGGAACAGCAGCCTTGCTTAGAAAACCGTCGCCGATTTCATCAATATAATCGTCCTAACTTCGATTCCACACCTTACACTCTTAATAGCCTCTCAATTAACATCTTTACATGACTCAACTACACATTTGCACCACAGCAACCCCCACCACAGCCCCTAAACAGAACCGAAAAAGTGCAGGGCAGAGCAGAGTGAAGCGGTTCCAGTTTTCTCACCCAAAATCAGTCCAAAAACTCACTTTAAGCATCAATTCTTTAACAATCGAACCTATTGGAACCTTAATCGATGTATTTTAGTGTTCCACAGGAAATTTAGCAGCAAAATAACTCGAATTGAACCTCTAAACAACTCGATCACGCTAACTACTCAAGCTGTCCAGGGTATCTCCAGCAGCAACACAGTAGTCAAAGCATCAAAACTAAAAAATTTTCCCAAAGTGGTCGGTAACCCCAAAACCACAATACGTAGCCCAACCTGTGAGGAGACTAACGCCGCAAATTTCGTCCAAAAAGACGTTCGAATGAGTAAGTTATGGCCACTCTACCTTAGATCGTTCGAAATCCGTCGACGAAACTTGTCGGGGCTGGCCGGAAAAGCTCGGACCTTCTTTTGCCGAGATTCCTGTTGGAGAACGTCGGGGAAAGGTCGAACTTTGTTATGATGGTCGGCTCCTGGTCAGACGGTCGCCGGGGGAAGCTGTCGTGAAGGACGAATCCGGCGAGCAGGGCTGGACGAACCGCGGGCTGCTTCTGTTCTCGAAGGCAAGAAGAAAATCGCAGAGAAGGAGGAGGAAGAAGGGTCGCGGTCGATCATCAGAGGAAAAGAGAGAGAGAGAGAGAGAGAGAGAGAGATGGTCTGGTCCTCCTTTGGTCAAACTTCAAGGGCTTCCACTAAGTGGATAATAAATGCCATAGTCCCAAAGGGTGACACTTGTCCCTTTTTGGCAAAAATATCCAAATTTCTTCTCCACACTTCCTCATATAATCGGCAGCTACCAGAGTAGGTTAAATGTCCAAAACGCCCTTGTCCAAATAATGAAGCAAGGTCCAAAACTCCGGGGCAAAACGGTCTTTTCACATTTTCGCCTGAAAATCCAATTTTCCGCTAATCCTTTATTTCTTACCGGCGTCGTTCAATCCAAAATAATTGTCACAATCTTCATTTCCATTTTTCCATTCCCGAGACCCCATATCGTGGTCGATCTCTCAATGTCGTAATTTCGATTTATCTTAAACTAACGGGCGGTTTTTGCGGACGCTACGCGTATCGACTCTGTGATTTTTGTCACACTTAGGAAAACTCAAGTACAGCGATTTTGGTTGTCATGTAATCGCGAAAGTGTATTACTAGCCCCGATGGCCGCGATCGTCATAAATCGATTTAGGAAAAATTCGCAAATCATACGTTGGTTAAGCGGCATCACCCGCGTCCCAATCGTATAACACTAGCACCGGATTCCCTAATCGTTTTCTGATCGGCCTCGGTTCTAAATATCCCTCGACGATCCTTATGGTCAAAATGCCGTTTTCTTATCGAATTTCCTAGGTCCATGTATCCCGTCGCGCGTTAGCCTTTCCCCTTTAGTTAGTTAACTCGTGACTGATCAGGTCAGAGCGAGATATAACTGAAATACTTCAATAGACATCTTACAATTTAAGGTCTCAGAATGATAGGAAAATCGGTCTGTCACAGTCATCTTTGAATGTAATTTTTGAAATTCCAATTAAGACTATAACAAAATGATTTTTTTTTAATGATTTTTATGAAAAATGAATCAAATTAAGATATAATAAACTTTGAGCATAATACACCTTATATTCCGAATTTTTCGATGAATTCGCTTCGTACCCTAGGGGTCGAGTCAAAAGGTAATTTATTCACGATGTACGCTGGGGGTAGGGTCATATAGCGAATTATGAAATTTGTTGGTCCAGTCGCAAAGTTGTGGGATATGTTAGACAATTTCCTGTGCAGATAACATCGTACTTCGAGGGTGGAGTCAGATAATCATCATATTGCACAAAATTTTGTGGGACTAGGCACATAGAAACATGTATTATACTCAAGGTAGATTGTAAAAATATTTGAATTAAAATAAATTATCGGCCAACTAAGGATAAATGCCGAAATTTTAGAGGGATAGGCCCTTATCCACAAAGGATCACATATTTTATTATGGGAAAGATTATCTCTTGAAATTTGAAAGTATGTCAAATAATTTTCCAAATTTTAAAGAAATCTTCAATATTTTCGAAAATTCTGATTAGGCCATGAGATATTGTTCTACTATTTCGAAAATATGTTGATATCTTACAAGATGTGATTAAAATTCAGATTACTTGAAAATCCTACCACCAGAAGATATGTAAAGAATCCAGAAAGATAAGCATGATGACAAAATTTTCAACAGTGCAAGATTAGGCAACCAAATTTCTCACGGATATGCCCAAAGTGATCCAAAAATATATATGCGCAATATCCCAAGATATAATCCAGAATTTAACGTGAGCTTAGAATTTCCAAGACATGATTTAATATTCTAAATTGCTCCAATCACAAAAGATGTCCAATGTTCTGACAATTCCACTCAAAACCGATAACATCCCATAAAACCACAAAACTAGCTTCAGATTTCGAGAACCCAATTTAGACATTGCCTTACCAGCTTTGACAATTTTAAGATATTCGCTAATCAAGAGATATGTTCCTTTTTCCTCGTTCGCTCAGGCCCATGATTATCCAATAGATTTTTAGATTATGTGAACCAAAACAAAAGTTGACCAGGTGGCTCTGGCACCCCCCTAGATGTTTCCTGGTCAGTCTTTCTTTCCTCTCACAGGTCTGCCTGCTTCTCGGCTTCTTGAGGACCTGCACTACTCCTGCTGTGGACAGCCGGACGCGCTGCTGTTACTCCTGCTGCTGCTTAGATTGCTGGACATGTTGCTACTCCACTTTCGGTTTGCTATGCCAGCTTTGATTGTCTTCCTTTTTGCTGACTGCTTGGCCTTTTGGCCGGCCCTTTGGCCCTTCTATCTTGCTTCCTTTTTCCTCGTTCGCTCAGGCCCATGATTATCCAATAGATTTTTAGATTATGTGAACCAAAACAAAAGTTGACCAGGTGGCTCTAGCACCCCCCTAGATGTTTCCTGGTCAGTCTATCTTTCCTCTCACAGGTCTGCCTGCTTCTCGGCTTCTTGAGGACCTGCACTACTCCAGCTGTGGACAGTCGGACGCGCTGCTGTTACTCCTCCTGCTGCTTAGATTGCTGGACATGTTGCTACTCCTCTTCCGGTTTTGCTATGCCAGCTTTGACTGTCTTCCTTTTTGCTGACTGCTTGGCCTTTTGGCTGGCCCTTTGGCCCTTCTATCTTGCTTCCTTTTTTGTACTTCCTCTTGGCCGCTTGTTTGGCCCTTCTATTTCTCTTTTGGCCATGTTCCGGCCTGAGCTATTGTCTTCTGTTCACAGGTCTCAGCTGAGGTGTTTTTTGGGATTCCATCTGTTTGGTCCTTGATGGCTGACCAGCGGTTTCCAAGTTTCCACTGCCCAGCTGTTCTTCCTGCTGCTGCTTTTTCTCTTGGTTGTCCGTCTCTTTAGGTCGCCTGTTTGGCCGGTGTTTTCTCTCTCACCCTCCTCTTTTTTTTGGGCTGTTTCTATCACATTCTGGAGCCCCTTGTTTGGCTCGTACTCGATGATTGTTAGGGTTGTTATTGGCCTCTTAGAATGGCTTGCATGCCGCGATGATGGTTTTTTTGTAACCGGTTCACAGTTGAACCCATTTTGGCACTTCGATGCCAAAATTGGTTCAAGATTTTTGTGTCAGGTTTTTTTTTTTTTTGTACCTAGTGATTTAGAAAGTCAATATATACTTACCTTACAAAAAAAAAAAGTTGACCAGGACAAATTTCGGTGATGACTAGAGTCTCGATTCAAGATCAGCATTCCAACCTATGCATATTCAGATTCCAAAAATTGCAACAACAGTGAAGGGACGTCCAAAAATCCTCATGTAAGAATCACAATCAGGCACGTTAAAAAATTTCGCCCTTTAATGTAAAGACAAACGGTCCCTGATAAGAAATCATTTCATGATATATCAAGATATGTAAGAACGCTCAACGAAATATGCAAGTTTGTCAATTAGGTAACAAACAAACAATGAATAGAAAATTTTACCTTGAACCGAATATCAACCGAGCAAATCGAACTTGCACGAAACTTGGATGTCAAGCTCGAACTTTTGGACTGTTCAGCTACGGAATTGGCTCTCGAACAAGATCGGTCTCCAGTAGACCCCCAAGACTTGCACGAAGGTTGACTAGCGTGGGTTCAATCGGGTGGCAATCAGGAAACTGCAAAAACCGGAGCACCACAAGCTGTGGCGTGATTATTGCTTCAAGAAACCCATGTGTGAGGAAACCTGTGGACTTTTGTGAGCAAAATTCCTTCTGTCGATTTGTAGAGCGATGCCAACCCTTTTCTTCTCTCTTTCTCTCAATTTTCATGTGAAATCTCGTATGTTCGCAGAAAATTTTTGCCAACCCCTCTTCGTGAAGACTTAAGGGTGTATTTATAATAGTATAATCTAGGTTTAATCTCATTAACTGGGCCAATTGTCAGCTACCGAAGGAGTAATGGGTCATCCGTCTATTCCAACTCACGTGGGCTCAAATCAATGCAAGTCTCTTGTTTTCTTTATAAAACTTTCGGCCACACATTGCTCGATTTGACATTGGTTCGCAAGTTCATTTTGGGCTTGAAAACTTGGGAAAAGTACACTTGGAGTGCCTTAACTTTCGTACGGTGTGCACTTAAGTGCCTTAACTTTCAAAATGTGCACTTATCAAAATCGTCTTGTGAAAACTGCATAAAATTAGATGAAATTACGTGGGCCATTCATGAATCTCATTGCTAGTTGTTGTTATTTTATTGATTTGATTTATCAAAATCGGCCATAATAATCACTTTTTTCGAACTTAATAAAGGAGCAAAACCATTTATATGTTTTATATTTCGGCTACATCGCTGAATAAGTTTTTTCAAGTAAAAATCGCATATAAGATTTTTTTTTTAATAATGTCCGCCGTGTTAGAATATTCAAATATTAAATCATATTTTTATCTAATAATGTAAATTTTTAGGACAGTGGTCATGGTCAGTGATCTCGTAAAATCTTTCGCTTGGATATGCTGTTTTCTATTGCGTCGCGTTTGCTTCAATCTCTCGTTCCTAAAGTTTAAAAAGCAAATAATAAAGTCAAGTCAAACAGCTGTGTATAAATACATTTATCAGCACACCACAATTTTAAAATATGTTCGTGACCTTATTAGCTGGCGCCTGAAAAGAATAATCATTCATCGACATTTTAAAAGTTAAGGCACTTAAGTGCACACCGTACGAAAGTTAAGGCACTCCAGGTGTACTTTTCCCTGAAAACTTTAATCATCATTAATAATGCAAGTCCAACTCTGCTCAATTTAAAGTTTGAGAGCGCGCTTTTAAAACCAAATAGGCGTTAGAGCTTATGAAGATTGAGCACATCTCTTACCCCAAATTTATCATTCAATCATGAGAGTACCGCACATTTTTCGGGCTTAAATCAGGCTTTAGTTAACTAACGGATAATTAATTAAAAGCCTTAAAATTCTAATGAGCAAAATTGGGCCGACTTGAAATAGGTCCATACTATTCAAAATTTCGGTACATGACCTTCAAATCGCCGCAAATTTAATGTCCGAATTGCTTGACAGAATTGAGCTCAAATCTCTTGCCGGTAGTCTAAACAAATGCATGATATAATGTATGATAAAAATAAACATGAAAAATGATTTAATTATTTTTGTGCAGAACTAAAAGCTTGTTCCTGCTTATGCAATCTTACATGTACAAATTACCAGGAAACAACAAAGAAGAGTTGTGCAAACAAGAGTTCCTTGTAAGCTCTACCAGTACCGGTTAAGTCCAGGCCTTTGGCTCGTGCACCATAGCAGATTTCACGCAATTATTGAGATTCAAATAGGTGATCTTCCCAGCCATTGGATCCCCCCGGCCGTGAACTGTTCCAAACTGAATGTCGATGCCTCGTGGTGCTGCTAAACCATGGAAGCCGCTGTAGCTGGAATTCACCGAGACCATAAAGGATCTATGCTCTCTGGCTTTGCTCGGAGCTTCAAGGCACCCTCTGCACAGATCGCCGAAGCTCTTGCAGTAAGAGAAGGACTTCTCTGCATGAAGAAGCCTCTCGTCCCAGTTGGATTATCGAAGTACAAAGGGAGAGAAGATTCGGCAATCTATCTTGAGACCGACTGTTTGTCCGTTTGGAACTGGATAATGGGCCGCGAAGAACCTCCTTGGTCTGCAAGACGTAGTGGAGGAATGCAAATCCTTGGCTCAACTTGGAAGAGTTTCTTTAGTCTTTTACCCTAGGTCCGCAAACTCGGTAGCGGACTGATTAGCGCGAGCCCAACGCACGAACTCTCTCAACCTTCACTGGCTTTCCAAGCCTCCTGATCAGTTATCTATTTTGCTAAGCTTACACTTTGATTTCCCTTGTAATTCGGCTACATTTTATTAATATTAAACCCTCGAATTCCAACAAAAAAAAATAGGTGATCTTCAATTCGACCAAAAAAAAAAAAAAAAGTCACGAGCTGGAAATCCTCCATCGTCCCAACTCTAGGGTTCCCTTTTTCTAAGAGTGTTACTGGCTAACTCACTATTCATACTAACCGAGAATTATATTCTTCAATTGCAACGATGAATAGAGGAGGATCTACCAATTATTGATGGCATTGGTGTCTGTATGAACGGAAAACCAATAACGCATGCATGTTACATTGTCGCGATCCTTTTCCAAATTATTGCAGAGTACTAGATAATCAACCGATTACATCCACATGTTGCCTGTCCAAACTACTGTATCTTAGAGCATTGCTCGCTTAAGCTTGAAGGTACCGGAAATTCCTGGCAAATGAACTCTTTGGAAGTAGTCCTTCCAATAGATATGCACCGGATCAAAGCAGAAGACATTTTCCAAGTCTACTCCATTCTTCGCGGCTGTGGCTCTCAAAGCTTTTGTATTGGCATCGTCGAAGCTGGATCGGTTCAAAAGGGAACTAACAATTAAAATTCTCATTTCGAATCATTGCTAGCCATGATTATAAGTGGATTAATTAGTGAGCCGATCACAAAATTGAGACTTACATGCCCTTGAAAAAAGTGGCAGGTGCATAGAGTTGTGCCACTCGCATTGCCATGTTGATGTTCCTTTTCAGGTTTGCAGGCAAGCTTTGGAAACTATTCTGTTCCTACAGCAAATAATGAACATGTTTGGTCGCGAGCATGCCTATTTGCATTTTTGGATTTTCAAAGTTACCACGCTTATCGAAGCAAAACTGTGAACATTAGAGCGAGAGAAACTAACTTAGACTCTTCCAGATTATTGTAGACAAAACAAAACTCTTAAACATTAAATGAAAGCAATTTCAAATGGCATATGACATATTGATTTATGATAGTCAATTTGAGTCAACGAGACAAACCTTTGATCGGAGAGCGTAAAATTGGGTCAAATGCTTCTGAAGGCTTTCCAGGTTATCTAGCAGGACAAACTTACCAACTTTGACCAGTTTTCCATCCTCATTTGTCAAAGGATTGTTTCTGAAGTACTTGAAAATGGAGTCTTGAAAGTCTGCTAATGTCAGGAGGTTACTCATTGAGGAACCCATATGGTAAATCACATATGAAGGTTGATTTGCATGCGCTGCCATGGCGACAATCATTGCATTTACCACCATATCAGCTGGTATCTACAAAATGAAGAAAAAAAGTCTCATATATTAAAACTGAAAAATGCACGGGGAAAAATCTGAGAAAAAGTTTCATATGCAATCGAGGGGCAGGCGGCCAATTTGAACCACCCGGGCTTGCAAGGTAAATGGGAAGCTCGGGCAATGTGCTTCCATGAGGAGAAACTACAATGATTTATAGAAATTGAGAGCGAAGAGGCCACGGTAATGACTGCTATGATAGTTAGGTATTACCAAGTCGAGTGTAGCGTCTGGATCACCGACAAAAGCGTTAATTTTCCCTCTCCCATAGTGGATGGCGATGTTATCCATATTTCTGTGTAATTGACATTCTCCATGAGAAAACAGCTTAGGAAAGAAGAAGAAGAAGAAGATGACGTGCTTCATATACTAAGGTAATCATGGGCTTCTGAAACCTCCCGCTATACAACTAATCAGATAAAGTAAGTGCATGGAACAAGATATTGTTAATGGCCCACAAATTGAATATAAAGAATAAAGCAAACCTCTGGATGATTGGAGGCCCCTTTAATTAGTCAATTCGAGCTTCGATTGGGTTTTGTTGATCCAATTTGAGATTTAATAGCTAGATTTAGCCTTATATTTTCCCTCGGTTTCACCATTTTAATTGATTTTGAAAATCAAGGCATTAGTTAAGAGCAATGCTTAAAGGATGGCACTGTCACTTTCCAAAAAGTGAGATTTGGGGACCATATGTTGGCGTGAGCTGTATTTCTGTTAAATTAGGCAGTTTTTCCCTGTATTATAGTCTTTCCTGATTTATTGATATGCTAGGGTTAGCACATATATTATATATAAGGTCGATTGTAATGCTGTAAAGATTGATATTGAAAATAGAGGAAAATATATTTCTTCACCATATTGTCAAATTGATCTTAAAGTGATGGTACTATTCTCTAAGTATTTTTCTATAGTTAATGGGCCACAAAAGGCTGATTCCTTTTTTCCTTTCGACAGATTAGCAAGTCTCATTATTCCGGCCGGCTAGACTTGATTGAATGGATTACAAAGTTTTAGGATATGATTACACTCCGCACAAAATGTTTGAGTCTCTTGCAATAACTTTCCACACAATTTTGCTTGCAAAAGCACTGATGAATTAACGTGAGTATGTTAAAAAAAAAATAATGCGAGTATGTGGGCGGGATAACCTGAAAGTGGAACCCTCGAGCCAACCGGGAAAAGGTTCTCTGTATGTGCTTGTTACCATGGTTGGTCTTGCCACAACAAGCGGAACATTCCGGCCGAGATGATGCCTCATCATCATTTCTCCCATCGCTTTCGTGAACGTGTACGTGATTGGCCAACCATGCAGCCTGGCCCTGCGATAAGAAATGAGGATTATTTTCCTATGGTCAGGTGGGTATCGAGATCGGCTTTCATGCACCTCGATAAGTCCACCTCCTCAGGTGATCTTATAGACGTGCTACCTCTCATCATTTTCGGTGTACTTAGGATTTTACTCATTGAGTGCTCTCCACAGGACTTGGGATCTGGATTCTCTACCATGAAGGTAGAGAAACATTAAGATCCAAGCCCTCCATTCCCTACCTACCCCAAACTTTTGCCCCCTATAAATAGGGAGTGGTGGGCCTAGATCATAATGGTTCTCTACCTTTATGGTAGAGAATCCAAGCCCTAGGACTTAAACCTCGGACTTTTTTTTGGGGGGAGGGGGGTGGGGGACTAGCTCCCTTGTCATCTAAGCCAATACCATTTTCATAAAATAGGTTCCTAAAGGTTACTGCTCGACTTCGATTTTCCAAGTTCAATGAGGTAATTCTCTAGGATATTTCATGATTTAAGTTAATGTTTTTGACACTCCTTATTCGGGTGGGTGTCGGGATCGGCTTTCATGAGCCTCAACATGTCCACCTCCTTCGACAATCTTAAAGATGTACGTACTCACACTCATTGGATCTGGAACATTTAGGATTTTACGTATCGAGTGCTCTCAACAAGACATGAAAATACTTCCTGATGACTTCGATTTTCCCATTTCAAAGAAGTAATTGTCTAGATTATTTCATGATCATCAACCCTAGTTGTGTAAGTTCCAATAATACGTAAAGCAAACCTCCGCATGCCCAAATTCTTCATGGCGATGGTGATTTCTTCTTCTGAAGCATTGTTCTCTCGAAGCTCCCTAATCAATTCTTCGCACAAGAGCTTTTCCTCATTGACGTCCAGTTTTCTTGATCCACTTAGCGTCTCGCCCATGTTAAATGCCTTTTCTGGTATAACTCCGCTATCTTCGCGGACCCATACAAATGCTGAAAATGAATTACCAAAGAAGTCCTAAATCTATTGTAATGGTGCCAAATTTAGTTCTAAATTTTTTGTATTTGTGCAAATTGAATCTATTTGATCAATTTTGGCTAGATATTGCTAACATTATCGTCGTCCATCCTACGTTAAATGTTTTTTCAAAAAATTATTTTTGAAAATTATTTCATATTTTCTGTATCATTTTTTTTTTTGTTGGCAAGGGTCCCAGCCGTCACCGCCCAAAAAAAAGAAAAAAATTATTAAGAATTTAATTTCATTTCAAAAAATATAAAAAAAATATACACATCAACACCGGTCACGCCATGTAGGACGGACGGCATCTACGTCAACGACATCCGGTCAAAATTGGCCGGATACACTCAACTGAAACAAGAGCAAAAGATTTAAGACTGACTGGCGCAACTAAAATGTTTATGATTGAATTGGCACAAATAAAAAATGTTTAGGATTTTTTTTTATATCAATTTTACCTCAACATAGATGTTTTATTATCTATCGGTCAGCAAAATTAGTATACGCAACTGATGTGAGATACTTCTACCGAATGATACGCTATAGAACGAGGGAAATATTGAGAACGGCCGCAGCGTGAAAATCACTCACCAGTTGATACATGGAGTAGCATCTTTATATTGATACATCTTGCAGCGAATTCTGCGACATGCTTAGCTCCATACGTATTGATGGCCAGAGTAGTGTCATACCTGCATGGTAAAAAGCTTAGCAAAATAGTTAAATATGAATCATTGATTGCAGAAAAATCGAGCGGATTCAAAACTAGCCAATTCATAGAAATACCGATCATCGAATGCGGTAATCGCGGCTGAATGGACGATGATATCGATTTCTGTCCACAACTTGGACCTGAAATTGGAATCGTCAACTCCCAAATTCTCACTCGAAACGTCACCTGGAATTGCATGTAACTTCTCCAGAATGGAGCTTAAGTTCTGTGCATATTTTTGTCTTACAACGTCGAATAACTTCTTCTCTATGATCTGTTTGGGACGAGATGCAAAAATTAGACCGAATGCACGACACATATCACGAATCCAACAATGTAATATCTAGGACGATGGAGAGTGAATTTTCCTCATATGTATGTATAGGAAAGTTTTCTACCAGATATTTCAGTCTTTCATTTTAGCAAACCTAGAATTTAGAAATTTGAATGGTTTTATGGTAGTATGGGTCTAGGATTGATTAATACTGGTCACCCTATTTTCCTGTAGTTGTTGATAAGTTATTGCCATTTCTATGAAATTACCAACTCTTTTTGACATTATGCAAGTGACCGATTTTTCTTATCTTTGAACAACTTTCATTTGTCTTTCTTTTTTTACACACTTAAATGTACTTACTATTATATAATTTTACCAATCTTTAGTTGAATAACTTACCTATTTTTTCCAATTAAATTTACTTGTCAATGTTGGAATTTTTCTAATTTGTTCTACTATGGTTTACCAACTTTTAGTTGTTTAGAGGGCCGTTATTGAAGCAATAAAGAAAAGGGAAGAAGTCACAAAAACTCCAAGCTATATTCGTTGTGACACATTTATCCCGAACTTTTTTTTTTCGTGATATTAGAAACCCCAAACTATGTTCAATATAACATATTTACTCTAAAAAAATTTTGTGACATAAAAAATCCCAAACTTATATCAACATGACATATTTACCCTCCGTCAATGTTCGGTCAAATAAAATTTCAGCCAAAACAACATTGTTTTTATTTCACTTAAGCCAAGTGATGCCATGTCAACAATGTTTACTTTCCGGTGTCTATGTAGGCAGATTTTTAACAGTTCTCGTTGACGGAATTCTGACGGAGGCTGAATGTGTCAGACAGGTACGAGTTAGGGATTTTGGTGTCACAGAAAAAATTTAAGACAAATGGACATAATTTGGAGTTTTTGGTGCCTTTTGCTCTAAAGAAAATATATATATTTATTGCTGGCACCGTTGTTCAAGATCACAGCATGTGCACGCCATTCTCGTCTTTTCTTGGTTCCATAATGAACTAAGTTTATCATGCCAATAATCAGAACTTAGAGTTTATCAATGAATTATTATTACCTCTTGTTGCAATCGATGCGTGGCTGACTGTTGATCCTTAGCTCTAATGAGGAGGAACATTTTCTTCACATTTGGTTGAATCCGGAGTATCTTCTCCACAAAAACTAGGACAAAAAGAAGAAGAAGAAGATGCAAACAAGTAAATTTTCGGTTGCAAACAAGATGATTTCTGTGATGGCAACTATGAATGTTAGGTATGTGTTTTCCTGAGTCATTGGATATCCATCACTATCAGAAGTCATCAGATTTGGTCGAGGTGGTTGGAGGTCGAAGTTGTTGGGGTCGACGGCGATGCGGCGGCGGCGGTGGGCAATGGATTGCAGAGGAGACATGGAAAAGGAAGAGAAAGGGGCCATCGCTGTGCGTGCAAGATTCGGGTTAGTTTCCTCCAATCAGGATCGAAGAAAGTCACGTAGCGCCCGCCCGCCATTCGGCCCTTCCCATTGGCAATCACCTATACGGATTGGAGCTTCGTAGTCGCATGCCCTAGAGTAATCTTCTATCCTTTGTTTACTCTTGTTCATTTTTGTGCAACTCAAACAAATACTTTTACAGAAGATGGGTCCTCACAACAAGAGTAATACATATGTACATACGCGCACATACGTACGTATGCTCTAATAGAGAGAGATAGAGATAGAGATAGAGATGAGTACGCTTTGCCAGGAAGCCGGTGGCGCCGGTAACAAGTATGGTCTTGTTTTCCAGAAATTGAACTATATCCAACCCCATTGCAGACGTACTTTAGGGATAGACGAGCATGGGAAAGTGAGAGGAAATTTGGGGGGTTGTACTCTTTGAGGCAAATGGTTCATCTTCTGATGCATCACTTATACCCGCAGTCGTGGTGTGCTGCTCGTTGCCATTAAAGTATTGATGTTATCAGAAAGAGAAATACAGACGCATCATCGCTCATTTGAGCCGGAATACATTGACAACTCAACGCAAACATAGAGTAAGAGATTTTTATAGGGTGGGTATTTTCACTCCTATTTTGGCTAAGATACTCCTTTTTGCTAGGTAACTTATCCAAATACTCTTCTCTTTCTTTAATTAAATGTTTCTTTTTTTATCAGGGTAATCCAAAAATCTACCTTTATTTTTAGTTATTTTTTTTGGTAAAGGTAAGATATATATTGAAAAAAACGCAGAATACAAACAGTCCTCCTCCGCACACCACCGAATTGTTGCCTAAGGTGTAAGGGCGGCTCGGGAAGCATAGCTAGGACAACAAAAGCCACGCAAAGTGGCAGCTAAACTAACACAAAAAAGGAACCTGTAGAACCTATATAGAAAGCTATACACAACCCAAACAAGACGGCCAGAATGCGACATCAAAAGTCGAAGTCCCCTCAACATCAATCAAAGATTGCGGAGGAGATATCCCAAGAAGCTTGCATCCTTCTATTTCTGTCATTGTCTTCAATATGGTTAAAAGTGAGAGCCTTATCTTTAACAACCATTTGAAGGTGCGCCTTAATGGATGTCAAATTGAGTTGCTTGTTGCGGAAGAGAATATGATTCCGCTCCAACCATATAATGTGACAAAGGGCTCCAAATGAGAATCTGGCTATATATTGGTTGAAGGCGTGGCCACGAATATGTCTCATTGCCCACGAAAGGTTATTATGCCAAGAAGCATTATGCCAAGCCAGGTTGCACTTAGCCGACCAAAAACAAAGCAAGAGCTTTTGTGATTCTACAACCAAAAAAGAGAGATGATCAACAGAGTCAGGCCGACAACTACAAAACGTACAATTACTGTCACCCCCCGAACCTGACGAGCGCGCGCACATCCCAATAGGCCGCTTCCTCTTCAATAGCCTCTCAGGACCCTTCGGCCCACAATTCATACAAACCCATTAACATGCGGAAGCGACAAACCTCTTCGCTAGTCTTACCCAAATGAAATGACCTAGGACATAATGGTACACTTCACATATCTTTAAAATAAACATCAATTGATACAACTGTCAAGTACCAATGGTTCAATCCTAGTCCACAAATTCCAAATACAATCTCTAAGGCCACAAAATGCCTTATATTCAATCATCAAGTACTTCCTCGAATGCCACTCCTTGGAAACTTGGTGTTCTGTCATCTGGGACCTGAAAAAAAATGTTAATCCCCAATGGGGTAAATCTCAGTAAGCTAGCCTAACCCTACCTAGGCCATCCGTCCCACCAGACCAAAGCAGCAAGCACCATAATAAATTACTAAAGCAAGACATGGCATTAACTCAAGGCATCGAGTCATGTTTTCACAAGCATTTCAATCAAGGAAAAATGGCATAGAATAACAAAGCTTTCGTACTAGCTTTCAATCATTTTCATCATCACGTGAAACAAAAAGAAATCCACTACCACTTTCCAAACCTTCAGAGACTAGCCCGCGTTCAAACGCCTCAGGCTATCCCGATCAATAAACCCGCGTTCAGACGCATCAGGTTTAACAGCTTATCACCAAGCTCACGTCGACATGTCAATTCCTCATCCCGCGTTCAGACGCATCGGGATATATTTTCAATCACAACCCCGCGATAATTCGCCTCAGGGTGTACGTAGCTCGCAACCCCGCGTTCAGACGCATCAGGGTGTACTTTCAATTATAACCTCGCGATAAAATCGCCTCAGGGTGTACATAGCTTGCAACCCTGCGTTCAGACGCATCAGGGTGCCACCGGCCTCAAGCCTCATTTCAGCGATACTTACCACCATTCAAGTGTTCTCACGGCTCGATAGCCCATTTCCTCAAGCAATCTCAATCACAAATCATCACAATAAGCATTTAATCGCATTACCACCTTGAGGATTTCTAGGCATTAGAACACAAATCAATTGCTGGCCAAAAAGAAACAAACGCGCTGTGTCACAAAACACAATTTAAGAGTCAAATATCATACCGCCACATAGACAAGCAAGGCACGTCAGTAAATACGTCATCAATTCAATCACGAGAACACAATTCCATGGCAAACTAGCACTCACGGCCCATTTCTCATCAAGACCATTCGGCTCTCAATCGATCAAGCAATAAAAGTCACTCAAATCATCGATTTCCCAATGAAAATTGTCCAGTCCCGTCCAAATGTTCTAGTATAGGTTTAGGGGTCGCTTACCTTCGTCCGACTAGCAAGTTTCCACCAAAATTCCTTTGTCAAGCTCGACTCCCAATCGATTTCTTCGCTGTCCAAAACAGGGCAGCAGAACGACTTAGCGACAATTCGACGTTTCAATCAATTTATTCAATCTAGTCCCAATTCCTAGGAGTGAGCATGGTTCCTGGGTAGAACCGGGAACCGAAGAATCGAACCGTCGGTTCCAGTCCGGCTCCCGGTTCCGATGTCCCCGGGTCTGGTTCTCGGTTCTTCATTTTGAGGAACCGCCGGTTTCGGTTTCGGTTCCCGGTTTCGTATGGAACCGAACCAGAACCGGAATCGGAACCAGAACCGGATGTTTTAAAACATAAAACCCTAATTTCTCTAACTTTATACTTTCCTCAGCACACTCGAGAAACCCTCCCCCCGCGGTCCCTGATGGTCTTCTCTTCTCCCGCTGAGCAATTTGAGCTCCATCCACCTCTTAGCTGCACATCGCCTTGCAATTCCTTTGTTTCTCTCTCTCTCTACCCTCCAACTCACAGCAGTGGCGGAGACACAGCGTCAGTGATAGCCTGGGTGGGTGCAGGCGCCTCCGTCTTTCTCTCTCTAAACGACGGTCGACTCTTTCTCCCACGCCAGAAAAACCCCTGCTCTCTCTCTCTCCACAACTAGAACAGCAGCCTACTGGAAGAACAGCCTTCTCTGGTACTGGTGGGTGGGGCTTTGAGCGTGATTAGTATTACCCAGTCCTTTTTTTTCCCTCCATTTTCAATATAGTTTAGTTCAAATTGATTTGCCTCCGTTTCGGGTGCCCAAATATTGCTTGGTTTGGTAATGAAGGGTGGGGCTTTGAGTGTGATTGGTATTTACCAGTCTTTTTTCCCCTTTTTCGTCATGGGTTAGCTCAAATTGCTTTGGCTCTGTTTGGGGTGCCTTAATATTACTTGGTTTGGTTGCTAGCCACGACTCTGTGAAATCTAGCTAGAGAGTTAACTTTTTTATGTTGTTTTGTGTTGGCCCTGTTGCGACGATGATGATGATAATGAATGGAGTAATTTATGTTTCTGGCTTTGCTTCTATTTGTACATGAATGCGGCTTCTTTTCATGGGGGGTAAGTTCTTGAGTTTATGGACATTGTGCTTCAGATGTTCTGCAGGTTCACGGGTACCCCGGAACCGGATCCGGAACCTGTGACAAGGTAGGTTCCAGGTTCCACATTGTGGCGGGTAGATTTCAGGTTCCAAAAAATGAGGAACCTGTACTAGCGGGTAGGTTCCAGGTTCCAGGCGGAACCTACTCGAAACCTGGAACCGCTCACCTCTACCAATTCCACTCATTGTGTACCTCATTAACAACTCAAGGGGCATTCTAGTATGTCCTAACATCACAGTTAGAGCATGGAGACACCACGAACAGCCCCCAACAGAATCGAATTACTCAGAATCAAAACAAGGCAAAATCGGTTCTGCTCCTTTTCGCATAAATAGCCCATGAATCCCCCTTTAAGCTTCAATTTATCACCAATTCCTCTTGCTAAAACCTCAATCAACATGTTATATAGTCTCACGATGAATTTCGAAGCTAAATAGCACTCCTAAGAATTTCGAACAGCCCACTTCACCTCTGTCCAACCGGCGGTTAGAATTTGTTCTGAAAACAACATCAATTGAACCATCGAAACTTAACCTAATCAGCGGCCCAAGCTCAGTGAACATAGTACTACATGTCATGTAAATTTCATAAAAATTTCGGAGCCAAATGAAGTCTCTAAGAGGTTGAATCATGGCACTCTCTCAGTTCAGAATATGTCCACTTTTCTTTCAAAAATCACCATAAATTAACCAGACCTCCAAATGACACAAAAATCAATGAGAAATTGTTAAGAACATGTTAAACTAACCTGTGGTGGTCGACGGCCGGCCAAAAAGTCACCGGAGGTGGCACTCGTACGGACCGAACGGGGCGGGCAGAACTGGTCGAACAGAGCAGTTTTCTGTTCTTGGCGAAAATGCGCAAAATGAAGGTGAAGAAGGAGATGACTCACGAAATTTTGGGGGAAATGACAGATGAAATGAGGTTTCATTCCACCAAGGTCAAGGTTCTAGAAGATTAGGTTAGTGAAAATTTAATTACTCTTACCTAAGTAATGACACTTGTCCACATATCAATAATATCCAATTTCCCATGACTAATTTGCCCCCCCCCCCCAAATTTCGGCAGCCTCCTTGGGGAAGAAGGAAATGTCAAATGACTAAAATGCCCTTCTCAAATCAATTAGGCAAGGTTAACCCTCCAAGGGCAAAATGGTATTTTCACACCTTTCGTCTGAAATGCCAATTTTTTGATATAAATAACCCTTGATGATGCGACGTCCATTTCAATTCAAATGTTTGGATTCCTCAATGTCCAATACCCAAATCTCGAGGTCCAATTTCATGTCGAACTCTCGTCGACTGTAATTCCAGTTTATCTCAAACTGACGGGTGACTCTTACAGGTGCTACACGTATCGACCTTGGGATTTTCTCAAACTGTGGCGACTTTGATTGTCATGTAATTGCGAGGGTTTATCGTTCGTTCCTTTGATCCTGATCATCAGAATTCGATTTAGAAAATTCTCTCAAATTACACAATGGTTAAGCGGAATCACCCGCGTCCCAACGTATAACGCTAGTAAGACCTTCCATGATCGTCCTTAGATCGATCTCTGCCGGCCCAAGATATTTCCTCGACAATCCTTATGGTTAAAGTGTCATTTCTCATTCAAATTCCTAGGTCCACGTACCAGACTCTGCATCAGTCTTTCCCCTTTGGTCTGTTAACTCCGGAGTGGCCAACTCTGAGCGAGTTACTACTGAAACACATTGATCGATATCCTTCCATTCAATAGCCTCGAGAGGGTTGGAATTCGGAATGTCACAATTACCTTCCGCAATACGCCGGTAGGTGAGAAGAATAATCTGAGTCGGTAACTTGTTGAGTGTGATAAGACATAAAATGAAAGAGTGCCAAGGAGCATGGTGATGGTCCCAAATGAAAGAGTGCCATTAGACTAACTGACCTCTATGTCGAAAATAATTTCAACCCGAATTAGAGGAGAAGGCACCTAAAGGATGACCAAGCCAAAGCAGGGTGTCACGACCCTTAGGTGAGAGGGACGGCAGAGGACCATTCCAAGTTCCCATGACGGTGTTCACCCTCGAGGGACAGTGAGTAGCGGAAAGAAAATCCCAAACTGCGGCCATCCGAGATATACCAGATCTGTAAATGTCCAAGTCAGAAAATAATTTGTATAAAGGACCCCTCGAATGCCAGGAATCAAACTAGAGTGATATATTGCCATTTCCTAGCCGCCAGCGAAATAGATGATCACTCTCTTTTTTGAGGTCAAAAATCTTTTTCAAGACCAGGAGCAGAGAGTTAGTCTGTTTGCTACCCAAAAATTCTTATTCTTAAGAAAGTTCGAGTGTATCCATTTGCACCAAATGGACTCTTTATCCGTGAAGAGTAGCCAAATATGTTTTGAGCATGGAGGCTTTGTTGCAGTCGGCGAGTCGACGAATGCCAAGGCCCCCCTCCTCCTTTGGTAGGCACGAGTTGTCCCACGATACCTTAACACCTCCTGTATCGAACTTCGAGCCCTTCCAGAGGAATTGCCTAAGAATTTGTTCAATGAGAAGAAGAACAGACTTAGGAAGGATAAATACACATGACCAATAAACCTGGATGGCGTGGAGGATCATCTTGACTAGCAAAAGACATCCTGCGAAGGAGAGGAAACGTTGCGACCATGATTGCGCTCTAGCTGTGATAGTGTTTATAAAAGATGTGCAATCTACATTTTTTAGTCGGCTTGATACAATGGGAACCCCGAGGTATCGAAATAGCAAAGTACCTTCTTGAAAACCAAGTAACGAGAGGAGCTGCTGACGGAGTAGTTCCGAGGTACCTAAGCAAAAGAATTCGCTCTTACTCATATTTGGTTGGAGACCAGACCAGTCGAAAAACCTTTCTAGACCCAACTTAATAAGATTTACCGAGGTGGGGTCAGCCTCAGATAAGAACATCATCAGCAAAGAAAAGATGGGACAACCGTGTTACTTTGCATCTCCAAAAAAAAACTTGAAGCCAGGTTGCCGAGTTTGGAGATTAATAATGCCCGTGAAAACCTCCATAACTAGAGTGAATAAGCAAGCTGACATAGGGTCACCTTGACGGAGTCCCTTGCCACTAGAAAAGAATCCATGAAGCTCCCTGTCGCGACCCGTCCGAAAGCGGACGCGGCTAATGGATTACCGATCGCGGGCTTTGGATCGGCGCGGGCCCTCCCAGGCCCATACCAAATCGCGGCGGGAGTATTATTCAAAGGATTCGACGATAAGAGTCGATCGCTTTCGACCTTCAGTGTGGTCGTGGTGGCATGTGCAACTTGTGCATGCATTTGGAGTCGCCACCCGGTCTTTCTTGGAGGGTAGACCGGAAACCTCACCGACCGATTGGGAGAGATCGATCAGTTCTGCGGAACCAGAGATTTTGGATTCGGGGACTTGGTTACGTCGGTGTCATTACCAACGCCCTTTCGGTACCTAACGCGAGTGATTTCCCTAGCTAAGAGTTCATGCAGGCGCAATTTTAGGTGAGGTAGGTTTGATTCAGGGTTTCCTGCAGATTGGAAGACTATTCCTATCAATCACAATCAATGAAAGCGCAACCAAGTACATAAATAAATCACTTCAATACACATCAATTCAGATCAATGGCTTCCTAGTGTAACCATAAAAGAGAGATTTAGAATGGGAAGATTTGGAGGCGATTTAGCCCGGAGGGCAAAATCGTCAATTTTTGGAAGACGATTCGCCCAAAGGGCGAAATCGTCATTTTTAAGAATGACCGGGTTCAAAACACCCGGGATGAGCCTTGGCCAATTGACTGTGGCCATTTACTATTTTTTTGGGATTTTCCTGGATTTTTTTAGAATTTTTTTTGGAAGACGGTTTGCCGGAAGGGCCAAAACCGTCATTTCTGGAAAGATCGGGGGGTCAAATGACCCGGAATAGGTAATGACCAATTGAATGTGGCCATTTCCTATTTTCTGGAATTTTTTTAGAATTTTTTAGAATTTTTCCGAATTTTTTTGAATTTTTTTTATGATTTTTTATTTTTTATCGAATTTTTGAAATTTTTTTTATTTTTTATTATTATTAAAAATAATAATAATAATAATAATAAATCGGACCGGGTCGGATGACCCGGCCCACGCCCGGATCCGCGACCTAGACCCGGCCCGCCTCATCCACGACCGAAACGGCGCCGTTTCATGGATTTAGGATGGGCGCCTCAGATCTTGACACGTGGCGCTACCTGGACCGTTGGATTATTTTTATTTTGTTTATTTCTGGTTATTAAGCCCGCTGACGTGGCCGCCACGTGGCTGCCACGTCAGCGCCACGTGGGCGTTGACCAGGTCAACGCCTCGCCGGGGAAGACGACCGGCGCCGGCGTTCCCTCGCCGGCGCCTCGTCGGAGGGCCATATCTCGGCCCTCCGACGTTCAAATCGCGCAAAACCAACGGCGTTCGAATCTACTCGACGAGCTCTACCACATATCCTAACCTCCACATAGCAGAACATCAAATAATCAACCTGCCATCTCCGACCGAACCACATCTCCGGCGAAGCTTAGTCCCGACCATTCTACACGTTACATGACTGAAACAGCTCGTCGGGAAGCATTTAGGGAGTTCTAGAAGACTTACCTGAGCCTTGCGGAGGTTCGGTTTGGTCCGAAACGAACCGGGGAGCTCACGGCAGGCCGGCCATGATAATGGACAGAGCGGACGATTCCGGCGATGAAATATCATGCAATAAGAAGCAAAAATGTTCAGTGAGGTACCAAGATTAATTTCAGATCACCCGTTCGTGAAACGAACGAGTGAAAATCGAGACGCCATTGGAGGCCGAGATCGAGCTTGAAGGTGCGTCTCACACTTCTAGGCGATCTCTGGCGGCTCTGACGGATACACGGGCTTCCTCACGACGTCGTGGAGCTCGGAGGGTGGTCTGCCAGCTTCGGTTCTTCTCTAGGCGTGATTACGGGAGCTCGGGAGCTTCGGCCAAGCTCGGCGGCAATGGCGGCGAGGCGGTGGCGCGACCAGAAGGACGACAGTCGAAGAAGATGAAGGCTGATGATGATGACGTCGAGCCAGTGGGAGGAGGTGGAGCTCTTGGAGGGGGAATTCGCGAAGGCGACGGCGGCCGCATGGTCTCCCTTCCTCTGCGGGGGCAAATTGAGGACGGGGCCTCCTGAGGCAGCGACGCCGTGGGAGAGGAACTCGCGGAGGGAGCGGCCTACGCCCCTCAGCGACGCCATGTAGGTGACGTGGGCATGGGCCAGGTCGTACCGGTGGTGGGTCGCCTCGTCGAGGAAGGAGCACCGCTCGCGGCAGAGCGCGACGGCGGGGAGATCGTCCAGCTTGGAGCTGGCGCAGCCCATTTCGCACGCCGAAAGGAAAACCACCCCTTTTTAACTTAAACCCACGAATAAATCGGCGGAGCACAGCGGGCTTCAAGCTTCAGGCTTCGGGCTTCAAGCTTCAGGCTTGTGCCTTCTTCGTCGACACAGCCCTTAAGCGAGAGAGAGAGAGAGAGAGAGAGAAAGAGGGAAAAGAAAAAGAAAGAGAGGGAAAAGGAAAAAGAAAAAGAGAAAAAGAGAAAAGGAGGGAAAAGAAAAAGAAAAAGAGAAAAGGAGGGGGAAATAATAATAGAAAATTGATAAAATAAAAAATAATAATAATAATAATAATAACAAAAAGGAAAGGAAAAATTGTTATTCAAATGTCCCTTTTTCTTTTTTCTTTTTTTCTTTTTCCCCTTCAAGGTTAATTTTATGATGATCAAAGAACACCTAAAATCGAACCTGTATTTTCATATATATTTTTTTGTATTTTTATATTTATCTTATTATTTTATTTTCGATTTTGGTTAAAAATCAGGTGTCAACAGCTGCCCCTCTTTGAGAGTGAGCTCACAGAGGTTGCTTTCAAAGACAAGATGGCACCTGATTCTTATCAGACTCAACTGGGAAAAGAAACAATGCTATGACATCGAATCCTTAAAGTTCCTGATAAAAGCTCAAATTAATCTCCGGTTCACTCTAACAATTTAAACATGGGCCGGAGTGGGAGAGGCTTACCTGAAGCTCACCTGTCGGGTGCTGCCGGCTGCGACGATTTTCAAGAAGATACCTAGGATTTGTTCAGAATATCCTAGGGAGATTAAGCTCGGACCTGTATGGTAGGTCATACCATTACGGGATTCCTAACTGGTAGGAACCTAAGGAAGGCGTATCTCACGCTTTGGGATTTGCCAAGGATTTTGATCTGTATGGTGGATCAGACCATAAGCGGTTCACCTACAATAAGGCTTACCTAGGAAAATAACTTCTCCGACATTTAGCATTAGTCAAAGTTTTGATCCGTATGGTGGATCGGACCATTGGATTGATCCTTATGGCGGTATCTACCTTGAGTTGACCCTTCAGGCGGTTTCTACCTTTGAGTTGACCATTCAGGCGGTTTCTACCATATGTGACCCTTCAGGCGGTTTCTACCATGGTTTGACCCTTCATGCGGTTTCTACCTTGAGTTTGCCTTGAAAAGGGGTCTCATGACGAGGGTTCTCTACGTCCGATGAGACTGCCTAAATTTTGAAAAGGGGTCTCCTAGGACGAGGGTTCTCCACGTCCTACTGGGACAGTTTGCTGACTTCTTTTGAAAAAGGGTTCTATCCTGACCCCCTCTTTTGCAAGATCCCGAAATTTGCCGGGAATTCAATTTTGAAGCAGTGAAAGATTTTATCTTGACAAAGCTTCGCTTGGGTCTGTTGAGGCGACATTCTGGGAGCTGGGTTCTCCAGGTATCCTGCAGAAGTTTGAGCCTGAAAGATTTTTCTTCACCAAGAAAACGTTAGTAATCTTTGGGAAGACTACGGCTGTCCATTTTGACAAAACCGTATGATTTATGTTTTAATCATGAAATGTGCATTTTGATGCTGGAGGCTATCCAAAGCATCCTTGCAACACGCAAATGTGATCACAAATCCCTTGCACGGAAAATTTGGATCAACAGTTTGAAAATTCCAAAAAGAGTTTGTTCAAAACATCAATTGGGATATTTCTCGACAATGAGGTCTTCTCACCTGTTTGGATGTAACGATTTTTATAAAGGGACGCACTCAATTCCCTACTAACTTGTGCCCAGGTTTTAGGCTCATTCGTAGCGCATACATTTTGATCGGTCGGGAGGTCTTCCACGGGACCGTAATGTTGGGCTTGGATATTGATTTTCAAGGGGGACCCGCTTTGGAGTCAAGGCCATTGAATGAAAGTCTTCATCATCTGCTCCGGGTTTACAAGTCGAGAATCCTGCAAAATGAGAAAGAAGTAGTCTTGCTCGTACTTCTTCGAGCTAAGCCATATGTTAACCCAAGTGTCTTAGTCAGAGAAGACTGTTTCGGGGTTGTAACATTGGTAGGATTGGGGACCGAAAAAGGCTTGTTTTTGGCCCAGAAATCACGAAGGATTCGACATTGGTGATCATTGCAAATTTGTCACATGTCTTTTCCATTCTGCATCTTCCATTTTTGAGGTGTGCAACCGCTTTTGAGGTGTGCACAAATCCTTTAGAGAACGTCTCTTGTGGTATTAAGAGATTGACAATTATGTCCGTGTTTTTGCACCACGGCTAACATCGTTTGGGGAGCAGTCTTCTTGATCTGACTCCTTTATGGGTTTTTCTCTCTTCCCAACTAGGCTTTATTGGGGCTCAATCAAACAGTTTTTACGAGCATCGGCCTTGCTTTTACCAGGCACTTTGCTTTTTCTTGATGCTGGGGATTTTTTTGTTGAAATCCCGCCTTTTCTTTTCCTTTGGAATTACGATGTTCAGAAAATTGTGCTAGATATACAACTTGAATCATAGCACATTCAAACGCCGATATGAAATTTTTCTATAAATCCCATCTCTTGATTTCTTCCGTTCTTGGAGTGATGCAGTTTCTATCTTGAAACATCCCATGATCACCAACAGGGGTTTATGAAATGAATTCGCAGGCTCAACTTGGCTGTGCAAAGGGTATGGTGTGTGGGATAGAGAATGAATGCTTCTCGTCATCCTATGGCACTTGGATTACCATATAAACGACACACAAAGATTAATGTTAGTCCGAGCAATAAAATTTCTAACCATTTTCTCCTGATGCTGCTGGACTTACTTCTTTTTTGCCCCGGTGTGGGGTGGTTCTTGACAGGGTTAAGAATGAAAACCGCCGTTCAAGTGGGTTGTCAACGGTCACCTGTAGTGTTTATGATATGAAACGAACGTCTCCGTCGTCCCAATCCATGTAATCGCTGCGAATGGTCCCTACCTCCGTAGGTCCAGATTTTACTATTTGATTCGCTCCACTCATCTCTCAAGTGTATGTAGGATGTGTTTGGATTTGAGCTTGCCTCTCTTTTGAGGAAACATCCTTTTGAGAGTTTTGAACAACTTTTGATTGGAAAAATCTCTTTCGTTTTCCCAGAAATTTTACCCGTCAAGGGGATTTTATGGTGCACAATGCGTGTTCAGACAACCTCATGTTTCAAAACATGAATGCCAATGAAGTTAGAATTCCATGTCTTTTCTAGACATCAAATTTTGAAAGCTTTTTCTTTTTCTCTCTTTTTTTTTTTTTTTTGGTTTAACATCTTCAATGGATTGGGGGAAAGGGATACCTACCTGTCCACCGTGGCTGGAGATCCCTGAAAATGTAAAAGAAGCATATCATTGTATGTTCACGAATTTTTCGAAAATCGAAACGATACATCCTACCCTCATGTACCCTAACAGGTAGTATGTGGGATGTAAAAACTTATTCGTCTCCAAGGCGATTCCCCTCTATCAAATCCGCCTATCCATGCTTGGAGTGTTTGTAACATCAATGGTTCATCTGCCCCCAGCTGGGCAGCGTCTGTTCTGCTATTTGAACGCATGACTCATTGAGTGATTTATCCATGTTTATCATCTGAGAAGGAAAAGAAAGAAGACATTACTTCGGTATTCGATTGAAGATCGTTTAGGAACGATACATCGTTTTACCAAATAGGTGGCTTCGCGGCCAAACGTATTTCGTGCTGAAGGGGTAGATCCCATTATGCTCCGCGGGTGATAATTATGGTTCATGGAACTTGCTCCACGGATTAAGTGATTAATCCACAGTCTTCGGCTTGAAGATGCTCAAAGGGTGATGTTGACACTCACGCGCAATTAGTTCTAGATATTAATGAAAGATGTTCCCGTGGGAACCTTACAGTGCGATCAACAACATATGCAATAGGAGTATTCAACCCCTTTTCTCGAAGCATTTTTCATCGAGTAGCCATGCCTTGCATCAGACGTTTGACCACCGGCCTCGCGTCACCACTGCGATGGTCCTCCGGCTCCAAATTGATCGAGCCAAAGATTGAACTCATCGCCAAGGAAATTGCTCGGGTCTTCGAGCCATTGATGTTCGAGTTGGGTATCAACGATTGTTGGGGGAAGATTTCTTTCATTGCCTTCGTTGTGAGGGATTTGAGTCTTTGAGCTGGAACCTTCATCATTGCCCTGTTGGGGTTGAGACATACATTCCCGAAGAGTATTGATCCAAGTGTCTAGCTCCTCATCAAGGAAATCACCTGTTCTTTCTAGCCCTTGGTGCCCAGATTGGGTGTCGTCGACTGCAGGCGAGGGATTCCTCTCTTTGCTCTTGCCGTGAGCAATTTGACCTATCGAATTGGAACTTCCTCCAATAACCGGCAGGTTCATATGTGCACTCCCTACCAATGCCAGATCCGCTTCAGGGACAGCATTAATGACTGATTCGCGCTCAAACTGAGGAATCTCTATGTGCTGGAACTGTGGCATATACCCCTGAGGAGTATTGTGATAGCTCGGCGGAGCATTCTGATTTGGGTCAGAGGAGTCGCTGACACGGCTGCCGGTCCCGTCATTGCTGAAACACGGTTGGGTGCTCTTGGCTCTCCAATCATCATGGTTGTAACTCTGCCCAACACTTGAGCTCCAACTGGCTTTATGATGGTTTAACGCTATCCTTCCATCCCTTAGTAATCTCCTATAGTACTTGAGGTGAGACTCAACGTTAATTCTAGAGAGCCCCGGCACATTCATAATCTCGAGTAAGCGTAGTGGGCTAGCCGAATCAACTCCCAGCTCTCGAATTGCATCAACAAATTTGGTGTGAAGTTCATAGGTCCAGTAAAACCTTGTTCTCTTATCACCCAAAATATCGTCAATACTTCGGTAGCTATTCTCTACGGGATCTAGTCGTTTCAAAAGTTGTCCAGGGAGGGACTCACCGACTTTGGATTGGCTGGCTGCGACAATGAGTTCGTCATTGAGAGAACTCCCCCTGTGATGATTCATATCCCATTTCTCAGAGGATGTTGGTGTTGATCCTATGGTGTTGACTTGCTCATGCAGATCTCCGGCGGTATCTGGCTGTGTCGGAAAATGCTGTGGAGAATACGGTAACAGCTGAGCGTCATTCGTCAACAGGGACGGTTCATCGAGGAACACCTCGCCGAGGACAACAGGATTTCCACAATTAAGGCAGGTGGCCTTGGTCAGAGCTTCCTTATATCTCGCGCTTTCAGCTTGAAGCTTCTCATTCTCCTCCTTCAGGACTAGTAACTCATGGTCTGCGTATTGCTGTTTCACCCGGGTTCGTTTGTTGGCGAACCAAAACTTGACCTTCGAAAGCTCCAATCCTATTTTTCGGCTCAACTCCATTTTCTGTTGTCTGCTTGGAGTGGGGCATTCATTGAAGAAAGCCTCGAGCTCTCGGATTTGACTTGGAGTGTGGCGTTGTAGTTGCTTTCTTTTCCGACTCCGGTCATCATTGTATACTCCTTCTTCGTAGCTGAAACCTAGAATTTCATCGCTGGAGGAGTCAGTCTCCATGGTCTTCGGGCAGGATTCAGCTCCAGGATCTTCAAAGTCTCCCAGCAGTTCGTGCTCAGAAATGTCCAGGTCGGGCGTTTCTAGTAGATGGGAATAGCTTTTAAACATGATGGATCGGAGTATCTCGGGCTGATCTAGTTCTCTCAGCTTTCTCTATTCGCTCTTACGTGTTTGCTCACTCTAGAAACTTTCTCAAGTGATTGTGTGTGTCCTAGAACCATCCTTCAGGCTGCATATGAAGGCCAGCAAGCAAGCGCTCCTCCCGAGACCCTGTAATTACTCATCGTCTGTATTCCCCTTTCTTTTTCCTCGTGATAGGATCACAAACTCTTTTGCATTGATTCGGTTTCATCGAGTATTGCGCTCGTCCCCTAGTTCAGTCTTCAAAGTGGTGGGTCTACAATCTTTCGGCGCCTTTTATGATTTGCTAGGCCCGAGAACGTGGGGAGCAGCGGTGGACCCGCAATTAATGACTCCGTTTAATTCATTTAGCTCCATGGGAATTAACGCTATGATCTTCTCTCAACCCCTTTTCATCGTTCAAACGAAAGTGGCATTTTCCCTGTGCATGCTGTTACTCTTCCTTTCAGCATCCCGGGCGTTTGGTGAGGAATGAGTTCGTGGCCACTCAAAATTTTAAAGACCGTCTCTGGTTTCAGACTTAATCTAACAAGGGATCATCACAACTGAGTATGACGATGTTCGTCAATAGCGTTGGTTTTAATATAGAATTAACTATAGTCATTAAAGAAAAATGTTCCCGTAGGAACTTTACAACGGATAAAATGAGTGATCTACTCGTGAACATGTTCTTCTTTCTAGGGGTGTTCGTGGTGACCGACCCATCGTGCCCCGAGTCAAGTGCTAGATCATGGCTGTCCAAGCATGCCAGCTTCCCACTGATTGAACAAGGCATCGAGCCCCTCATCAAAGAAATCGTCTGTCGTGGGTTGACCAGCGGCAGGCAGAGCACCAGCCGACTGCTGCTCGAATGGAGGAGCGCGCACTCGCTGTACTTGTGACACGCGCTCTTGAGAAGTGTTGAAATGGCCCGGGAGGACATTCTGATCAGCTTTCAGTTTGCCGGTGGTCGGGTTGCTAGCTTGATTGATGCTTAGATTTGGCCGGGTATCTCTTGATGCCTGAGCATTACAATGGCGGTCGCCCCTAGCTTTTGAGCTCGAGACGGATTCCTCCCGGTTTAGCTCCGCTCGACGTTGTCTTAATAGCTTTCTGTAGGCAGCAAGGTGATTCCTGACCAGTTCCTTACTAAGCCCCGGTACATTCATGGCCTTAAATATGCGCGTCGGAGTTGCTGAGTCGATCCCCATTTGGTGAACCACATCTAGGAATCTGGAATGCAGTTCAGGGGGCCAAGCGAACCTCCTCTTATCGTGGCCCAAAAGTGCATCGATGGCTTGACGACTGATTAACTCATCTCCAGCAGGACCCGACCCTATCGAAAATTGTTGTGCATGAGGCTGATATGCTTTGAGCTGGTCGGCGGTAACGTCCAGCTCCTTGAAACTATAACTCCAATCAAAGCGATGCAAATCCCATCCCCCAGGAGGCATTTGTATCATCTTTGTAGGATCATCCTGCTCATGCGTGACTCCGGCAAAATCTGGTTGAGCAGGAGATGCCCCGAGGGAGTAGGGTGGTAAATGAACGTCTTCAATCATCGCGTGAGGCTTATCGGGGAATATCTTACCGAGGGCGACGAGGTTATCGCAATGAGGGAAAACGGTAATATTGAGAGCTTTTTCATACCTCATGTTTTCTGTTCGCAGCTTTTGGTTTTCTTCCTTTAAAATCTCGACCACCTGACGTTTGCGTTGAGCCCTCGATTTGGATCTCCTATTTTGAAACCAAAACTGGATCCTCGACTGATTAATCCCCAACTCCCGACTCAATTCAATTCTCCACTTCTTTTTCATGTAATGGCTTTTACTGAAAAGGGTTTCCAGCATTTGGGTTTCCTCCTGAGAGTATTGGTGAGGACGTCTTCTTTTCCCGAGTTGAGCATTGTGGATGTCGTTGTCGTCGTCGCTGTGATCTTGATTTTTGTTGCCAGAAGTGTTGGGCTCCATGGTTTTGGCGTTAGACTTGATCTTGGAATCTTCGAGATCCCTCTGTGGTTCAATTTCTGAGATTTTTGAGTCAGTCGCCTCTAGCAGCTGACAGTAACCTCTTAAATATGTTGGATTGAGAAATGTTTGATTGGTTCTTGCCCACTCAGATCTCTACTCTTTCCTGTATGCTCACTCCCTATAAAGTTTTCTTCGAGTGACTTTGCATGTTCAGGAGACGCTCCTCAAGCATCATTAGGCAAACGTTCCCCCTCAAGACCTTGAATTTCTCGTTTAGCTTTTCAACGTGATGGGACTGCCAAACCCTGTTAGGGCTCTCTTCGATAGTTGCGCTTTCCTCCCACCTAACTCTAATAATGGTGATCCCGACAAATCTTTTGCATCTTTTAATTGATGAGCCGAAAATCGCGGACCGAAACGAATCCAATGGTTCTCGTGAGGGGACCTCCTGCTTTACCCCCTAACTGGGCTCCACCAGCATTATTACTGAGACCCTTCATCATCCTCGAGTCGCTATAAAATGAGGAATTAATGTATGGAAGGTTAACGTTTTTCGCATAATCAGCTTCTTCCTTCTAATCTCTCTGTTAAACTCGTCTTATTCTCAAGCCAACCCAACGCAAATGGCCTCCTCTCCCGTACGCACTTTTTCAACTGATGTCTTGGCCCAGTGGGAAAAGCTTTATAACCTACTGGGTCGCGGTTACGCGCACATAACCGATCATTCTGCAACCGCGGATGAAATCCGTGTCCTGCTCGAGGACTTAGATACCACTTCCCTCGAAGGTACTACGCTGGGGAGGGAATATAGAACTTTCCCGACCCTCTTTGCACACTCCTTAGAGGCCTACCGTGTTGCTGATCGGGAGGTTCTCGTGGCTCGCGTCTTGCGGGCTCGTTACCAGGATCGGTCTGATCATTTGGTGCTGACCAACTATTTGGCCGATAGTCACAAAAAGGCCGTCGAGTTTGCCAATGAGAGGGTCGCGACGTTGCTTCGCGAGAGGAGAAAACTGGTGGATCAATTGGCCCTATCCCTGACCGCTGGCGAGCACGACCGCCACAATGTCCTATTGAGGCTGCAAAGCGACTGGCAGGAAGAACGGCTTGACAAAATAACCGCAGACATAGCTCACGGGAATGGATTAGTTCGGGACTTGGAAATAATCACCGAAGAACATGAGGTCAAGGTCACTGAGGTTAAGGGAGAATGTAGAAACCTTTTCCTCAAGCTCGCGGACCAGGACATGCGGAGTCGTGAGTACGGGCAGAGCATTAACAACATGGAGGGTCAGTTGGGCTCCTTTGTGTCGTTAATTAGGGCTCACTTTGGCTTTACTTTTCCGCCCCGAATTGTATGACCTGCTTCTGAAAACCCTCCGCTGAGCAAAATAAATGAAAGTTCTTGTGTGTGTGTTTTAACTTCTGTATGGTTCATTTCTTCGAGCATCCGAACATCTTCGACTTGGGTGAGCCGAACCATAATATCAATAAGCCGAGCAAATATGTCCTGATTTTATAACTCGCTCATGATCAGATGAGATAATAGCCTTAGACTTGTCCAGGAAAAGATTTCTCTCTATTACCTATTTTTTACCTGCAAATAAAAAGACAGAATCAGAAGGGATAATTTGAAAAAGAAATCAAAAACCCCTTTCAATCCTATGCTTGCCCATGATTAATAAGGACAAGAACTTTTACAAGGGTTTTAATCCTGCGCGAGACGTTTCTATCAATATTCCTCGAAAGAAAGCATACTATTGAAAGGAATGTAATTCACAATAATCGCTTTTGATCAGTTTCCAGAGGAACGAATTACTCAAAAGTGCGAGGCATAATAACGTGTTTTAAATTTAATTGAAGCTACGGCATCCAAATCAAGGCCGTTTTGTTAAGAACGAGAGTAATTTGGACATCTATCTCGTCATTAAATTCAAAACAACGCCGATGTTCTCGATCAATTATCGTGGATTACCAGCGACGTAAAACATGCATGGACCAATTCAAGTGTATAATTCCTTCTAGCGAAATTGGGGTTGGATTACCCTATACGACCAAAAAGGTCGTGCAGGATTTCCAATTTTAATTTCCTCTAAAGGAATTATAAACTTGACTTGGGAGTATTCAAATGATTAGAGAAAATGCCACTATCACATTCCCATGACCTGTCAAAAGAAAAGCGACCAAGTTCCATCTAAATGTATACACCAATAGATCCCTAATACAATCACTCTAAGGGGTGAGATAGAGAAAGCCTCGATAAAAATAAACCCTATACAAGAGGACTAGTAATGGAAAATTAAACAAAGGAATGTGATCCTAACGTTTAAGGATGCCCCAAGCTCGATCTGTGACTTCCGGATCACTTGCCCCAACTCGTCATCTTCATTGGACGATATCTCAATAATGTCCATAGTAGGCTCCTTTGTTGCTCACTCGGTGCTTGTCATGGGATATCATCCTCTTCGTCTTTTATCAAGGACGTTTGGGAAAAACACACACATCTATCCTTGAAATGGCATTTAATCTAATCACCAGAATGCAATGAATGAAATGCCTATATTTATATGAACTGTAATAGATTCGAGGTATAGAGAGTCTTACCAACCAAACTCGTCGACTTATGTGCAGTTTTAGGTGTACCAACCGCCCAAAGACATGCGCATGAAACAAGTGATGGTAAACTTCTAAAAATCAGAGGGTTTGGTACCTAAGGTTAAGGTTCCCACCTCGAGTTCCGGGAAGAGCCGATTCCATTGCACAGCCATCGTTGCATTGGGACTCGATCCATAGTTCGAAGTGAGCGGAATTGAAAAGTGGATTACCCCGTGTTTTTCCTCACGGAGATTCCATTTTCAATTCATTCTATTGTGTTCCTAAAGGCGGCGCCCGGGGTTTTAGGCGCGGTTGTGTGTGTCCATGTGTTGTGATCATCGCGATGCAAGTCATGCACAACAGTTTATCAATCAGCGCTTCAAATCATCCACACAACATACATTCCTACGCCAACCTGCATAAGAGAATTTTAATCACGGACTACACCCCTTATCACTCCAATCTGCAAAAACATATAACACCTATCATAAGCGGACTTACCTCACCTTCAAGAGCGCCTGCATGGTTAGAAAAATCACTCAGCGTTTTAATTACGGCCTAAGTCCACTTGAGGTCTAGAACCATAGGTTCTAGAACAAATTCCCCAGTGGAGTCGCCAGCTGTCGCGACCCGTCCGAAAGCGGACGCGGCTAATGGATTACCGATCGCGGGCTTTGGATCGGCGCGGGCCCTCCCAGGCCCATACCAAATCGCGGCGGGAGTATTATTCAAAGGATTCGACGATAAGAGTCGATCGCTTTCGACCTTCAGTGTGGTCGTGGTGGCATGTGCAACTTGTGCATGCATTTGGAGTCGCCACCGGTCTTTCTTGGAGGGTAGACCGGAAACCTCACCGACCGATTGGGAGAGATCGATCAGTTCTGCGGAACCAGAGATTTTGGGTTCGGGGACTTGGTTACGTCGGTGTCATTACCAACGCCCTTTCGGTACCTAACGCGAGTGATTTCCCTAGCTAAGAGTTCATGCAGGCGCAATTTTAGGTGAGGTAGGTTTGATTCAGGGTTTCATGCAGATTGGAAGACTATTCCTATCAATCACAATCAATGAAAGCGCAACCAAGTACATAAATAAATCACTTCAATACACATCAATTCAGATCAATGGCTTCCTAGTGTAACCATAAAGGCCTAAGGAAGGTGTGACTTCGGACTAGGGGTAGAATGGGAAGATTTGGAGGCGATTTAGCCCGGAGGGCAAAATCGTCAATTTTTGGAAGACGATTCGCCCAAAGGGATTTTTGGGATTTTCCTGGATTTTTTTAGAATTTTTTTTATGATTTTTTATTTTTTATCAAATTTTTGAAATTTTTTTTATTTTTTATTATTATTAAAAATAATAATAATAATAATAATAAATCGGACCGGGTCGGATGACCCGGCCCACGCCCGGATCCGCGAACCAGACCCGGCCCGCCTCATCCACGACCGAAACGGCGCCGTTTCATGGATTTAGGATGGGCGCCTCAGATCTTGACACGTGGCGCTACCTGGACCGTTGGATTATTTTTATTTTGTTTATTTCTGGTTATTAAGCCCGCTGACGTGGCCGCCACGTGGCTGCCACGTCAGCGCCACGTGGGCGTTGACCAGGTCAACGCCTCGCCGGGGAAGACGACCGGCGCCGGCGTTCCCTCGCCGGCGCCTCGTCGGAGGGCCATATCTCGGCCCTCCGACGTTCAAATCGCGCAAAACCAACGGCGTTCGAATCTACTCGACGAGCTCTACCACATATCCTAACCTCCACATAGCAGAACATCAAATAATCAACCTGCCATCTCCGACCGAACCACATCTCCGGCGAAGCTTAGTCCCGACCATTCTACACGTTACATGACTGAAACAGCTCGTCGGGAAGCATTTAGGGAGTTCTAGAAGACTTACCTGAGCCTTGCGGAGGTTCGGTTTTGTCCGAAACGAACCGGGGAGCTCACGGCAGGCCGGCCATGATAATGGACAGAGCGGACGATTCCGGCGATGAAATATCATGCAATAAGAAGCAAAAATGTTCAGTGAGGTACCAAGATTAATTTCAGATCACCCGTTCGTGAAACGAACGAGTGAAAATCGAGACGCCATTGGAGGCCGAGATCGAGCTTGAAGGTGCGTCTCACACTTCTAGGCGATCTCTGGCGGCTCTGACGGATACACGGGCTTCCTCACGACGTCGTGGAGCTCGGAGGGTGGTCTGCCAGCTTCGGTTCTTCTCTAGGCGTGATTACGGGAGCTCGGGAGCTTCGGCCAAGCTCGGCGGCAATGGCGGCGAGGCGGTGGCGCGACCAGAAGGACGACAGTCGAAGAAGATGAAGGCTGATGATGATGACGTCGAGCCAGTGGGAGGAGGTGGAGCTCTTGGAGGGGGAATTCGCGAAGGCGACGGCGGCCGCATGGTCTCCCTTCCTCTGCGGGGGCAAATTGAGGACGGGGCCTCCTGAGGCAGCGACGCCGTGGGAGAGGAACTCGCGGAGGGAGCGGCCTACGCCCCTCAGCGACGCCATGTAGGTGACGTGGGCATGGGCCAGGTCGTACCGGTGGTGGGTCGCCTCGTCGAGGAAGGAGCACCGCTCGCGGCAGAGCGCGACGGCGGGGAGATCGTCCAGCTTGGAGCTGGCGCAGCCCATTTCGCACGCCGAAAGGAAAACCACCCCTTTTTAACTTAAACCCACGAATAAATCGGCGGAGCACAGCGGGCTTCAAGCTTCAGGCTTCGGGCTTCAAGCTTCAGGCTTGTGCCTTCTTCGTCGACACAGCCCTTAAGCGAGAGAGAGAGAGAGAGAAAGAGGGAAAAGAAAAAGAAAGAGAGGGAAAAGGAAAAAGAAAAAGAGAAAAAGAGAAAAGGAGGGAAAAGAAAAAGAAAAAGAGAAAAGGAGGAGGAAATAATAATAGAAAATTGATAAAATAAAAAATAATAATAATAATAAAAATAACAAAAAGGAAAGGAAAAATTGTTATTCAAATGTCCCTTTTTCTTTTTTTTCTTTTTTTTCTTTTTCCCCTTCAAGGTTAATTTTATGATGATCAAAGAACACCTAAAATCGAACCTGTATTTTCATATATATTTTTTTGTATTTTTATATTTATCTTATTATTTTATTTTCGACTTTGGTTAAAAATCAGGTGTCAACACTCCCCATTAATAGAGACGGAAAATTTAGGAGTTGTGACACAAGCCATAATGATGTTAGTGAAACCTACCGGAAATCCAAATACTTGTAAAACCATACGGAGAAAATCCCAGTCTACCGTGCCGTAGGCTTTCCTGAATTCAACTTTGATAGCACATTTCGATAAATATGGGTCGTGAGGAAAGCCACTAAACAACTCTTGAGCTAGCAGATTATTATCGCTAATCCGACGGCCCTTAACAAAGGCATTTTGTGGCGAACTGATGACAGAGGAGAGAATGCCACAAATTCTATTACCCATGATCTTGGTATTGCATTTGTAAATTGTGTTGCAACAGGCTATCGGTCTGAATTCACTCATGGCGCTAGCATTTGGGACTTTAGACACCAGCGAAATAATGGTGGTATTGATTTCCCGGAGAAGGGAGCCAGAGTTGAAAAAATCCTGTACTGCCAATATCACAAATTGGCCCATAATATCCCAATCCGCCTTAAAGAATTCAATATTAAACCCATCAGGCCCTGGCGCCTTGCCAGGAGCTAAGGAAAAAAGAGTGGAGCGGATCTCAAATGGAGACACAGGCCGTGATAAAGAGATGATCTGGCTGTGATTTAAAGGGTGTTCGATCACAGACCTGATTTCCTGAATCGATGACCGAGGCGACAACCTAGAGGATGAAAGAAGATCCTCAAAGTAGGATACGATATCAGCTCGGACCTGGGTTGGTTCAGTTAGGACAGAACCCGAACCATCAGTCACTAAGAGCAATCTGTTACGAAGTTGTCTTTTGTTTACATAATCGTGGAAGTATTTGGTATTCAAATCTCCATCCTTCAGCCATAAGAGCCGTGATTTCTGTTTGTAAAAAGACTCCTCCTGAAGTCGGAGCGTAGAGAAGTGTTGGCAGCAATCTTTCTCAATGTCGGCTAGTCCTTGGTTGCATGGATCTAGTTGAAGAGTTGCTTGAGCAGACTGAAGGGCTTCTCTAGCCTCGTTAGTCCCAGCCGAAATATCCGAAAAGTACTCCCAATTAAACAGTTTGAGACGCCTCTTAAGAATTTTGAGCTTTGTGCAAACCTAAAACATAGGATTACCACGAACATTAATATCCCAAACCTAGCTTACCAAAGGTAAGAAGGACTGATGAGTGATCCATAAGTTGAAGAATTTGAAAGGTTTTCTGGAGTTTGGTGCGGCTAATATGCGAATGATCATAGGACTATGATCCGAGACCCCCGGTGGCAAGAAGGATGCTTCATAGAAGGAGAATTCGCTTCTCCATCGGGCGTTAATGAGCACCCTATCAATCTTCCTCTATTTATGAGTCTCCCCAGAAGAAGTAGACCAAGTGAAATGTGGGTCGATGTATCGGAGATCATTTAGTCCAGCATCCATGATACATTGACCGAATTCATCGTATGAGGGAAGCCATAAGTCTGAGCTCCCAATTTTGTCTGACAGGTTGCAAATGGAATTAAAGTCTCTTGCTAGCAGCCAAGGAAGATTCACCAACTCCTCGCTACGAATAAGAATATCAGCCCATAAATGACGCTGATTAACAAAAGTGTGTTCCGCATAGACAGCCGAAAGCCAGCAAGACTTGTTAGAGGCCAGCAAATGTACATGTCCGTGTATAACCTGCAACGAAACAGAAGACAACTCAAAGTTCACCAAAACTAGATTCCAACCAATCCATATCCTACCGCGATTAGAGAACTCATAATTGGCGAACCACTCCCAACTCGGAACTAAGGCAGTAGAGATTCCAGCAAAAAGTGATTAGGGTACTTTTGTCTCAAGGATACCAACACAACACAGTTTATTACCCCTTACGAGATTCATAATTTCAGCCTGCTTGAGAGGATTCATAAGTCCTCTAATATTCCATACTCCAAAAAACATCACAGAAAGGTTACCACCTATGGCGGAAGGTATTTTCTTTTTAGAGGCCTTATTTTTCTTCTTACTAGAGCCGAGGTTGTTAACTAGAGTGGTAGCGCATGTCAATTGCACTAAAGAAGGGTCGGTGATAGCTTGCTTGTTGGCCAAGAGTTTTGCCACTTGAGAGGTTGCAGATTGTAACCGTGTATTGTGAAGAGATGGTGGATCCCCTTCAATATCACTTTCTACAAAGTTCTCTTCAATTGACTCCTCACTTGAGTCCGAAGATTCTAACGAAGCAACTTGAGAACCTATTGCAGGTTCTAGAATGGGAGATAACTGAACACCATTACCGGGAGGGGTTTGTGCCTTGAGAACCACCTCAACTGTAATATCATGAGCTGGAGAATCCCTAACTGTAGGGCCATCAATAGGAGCAGCCGAGGGGAATGAGGCCTGCTTCATGCCCACAACATGCCAATTATCAGCTGCTGAAACGGAAAAGGAAATTTGATTACCAAACGGAAATGATTAATTTGTTAATAGCATAATAAAATGTCGAACATATTTATATTTAGATATGTATTAACAAAGGATAAACACATAAATAAATAAATAAAATTGTGATGTTCAACTCTTGATAAAAAGAAAGGAATTATATCGATTGCAAATTCAATTTAATAGCAAGTGGATAAAAAATTTAAAATACGCTTAAAATTTTTCCCTAATTTTTTTTTACGCGAGTTTGATAGTGCAGAATGTGTAAATAAATTTTCAACCCCATATTGCAATTCATATTAAAATGTGAAAAGCTAAAAAAAACAGCACAAATAAGCAATTTTGTGGGTTTTTTTTCCAAACCAAGTGGAAAAAAAAAGTCATTACCAAAACAGGTGTTAAAAAAAAATTTACCAGACCAGGGGCCGCTCAGCAGTCTTACTACCGAGTGGGCCCCCGCTCGGCAGTCACAATGCCGAGTGGGCCTCCACTCGGCAGTCACAATGCCGAGCGGGCTAACGAACGGAAAAAATTGCCCGCTCGGCAATCTGACTGCCGAGCGAGAACAATTTATTATTTTTTAAAATTTTTGTTGCATCATCAAACTTCATTTGATTTAGCTGTCCATAAACGAAAGAGCCATCTTGGTATCCCACTCTTTCTCCATTCTTTAGGAGCTGATCCACATTAGTTTCGGTTGGTATAAAATTTTCCCCTGGTTGACTACGAGGAAGGGGAGGCTCGTGAACTCATACCTCATTAACATCACTAGAGAAGATGAGCAGCTTGATAGTCCAATAAATGAGCGACGAGCCAATGAACGAACGAGCGAGCAAGCGAGCGAACGATCGAGGTTACGGAGCGAACGAACGAATGCACGAGCGAGTGAATAAATGAACGAACGAGAGAGCGAACAAATGAATGAAAGAGCGAGCGAATGAACGAACGGGCGAGAATTCGCGAGCGAGCGAACGAACGAACGAACGACCTCATTGCTCCTTCATTCATTCGTTTGTTCGCTCGCTCGTTCACTCCGCGGCTTCGATGTTCGTTCGTTCGCTCGTTGGTTTGTTGCACAGCCTTGATCGTTCGTTCGCTCACTCGTTCGTTCGTTGTGCGGCCTCGATCTCGTTCGTTTGCTCCGCGGCTTCGATGTTCGTTCGCTCGCTTGTTGGTTCGTTTCGATCGTTTGTTTGCTCACTTGTTCGTTTGTTGCGCGGCCTCGATCTCGTTCGTTCGCTCCGGCCTCGATCTTGTTAATTTAGGTGCTTCCTCCTAATTTGAATTGCAGGGGAGAAATTACTTAGCAACATAACGAGATTTGTTATGATCGTGTGGGTTTTCGTGATACTTATGCTAACGTAAAGTTATATAGGAAGCTTGAGCTCTCTTTTGGTGGTGCAAAATCTTCTGCCAACTGTAACTAATGTGGATCAGCTCCTAAAGAGTGGAGAAAGAGTGGGATGCCAGGATGGCTCTTTCGTTTATGGACAGTTAAGGTAAATGAAGTTTGATGATGCGACAAAATTTGTTACTGGCCCGCCCGGCAGTCACACTGCCGAGCGGGCAACAATTTTTTTTTTTTAAAAAAAATAAATTATTCCCGCTCAGCAGTTAAATTGCCGAGCGGGCAAATTTTTTTGTTCATTGGCCCGCTCGGCAGTAAGACTGCCGAGTGGCCCTTGGTCTGGTAAACTTTTTTTTTTTGCACCTGTTTTGGTAATTACTTTTTTTTCCACTTGGTTTGGAAAAAAAACCCCGATTTTGTGACTTTAGAAACTTACAAGTCTATTTGAAAATTACCCAAAAATCAAAATCTGCTTGATAATTATATTGGATTTTAAATTTCAACTTTGAAATAAAGTTTCTCTTAAATTATTTCATAAAAATAGACAGTTAATTGTGTGTTTTTTTGTGGTAATGTAAATATGTTTTGACTTTTCAAAAGCTAGGTACGGAATGTAACCGAACACAAAAATCATGAATCAATAATGTCATCAACATTGCTAAGATGGGTTCAACGGTGAACCGATTGCAAGATACAATGCCTGATCAAAGTGCTTTGAACAAAGTGGCCCAAGCAAGCCATACAAAACACGGCCAAACAACACGGCCAAGATAGAAACTAAGAGAACTAAATAGCTATCTAGGACCTGTGATAAGCGAAAACAAGGAGCTATATGAACAAAATAGTGCCAAGAGGTCCCCAAAAAAGAGAGTGAAGCATCCCAGCAGAAGCTCTTGTGAAGGAGCCTGTTTGTGGAGCCAAGCCTGCCTTCTAGGAGTCTATTCTGTACACGGACCTGATAGAGTAGAGAATAGCCGAGGAGGACAGCCAAAGAGCAATCCCATCCATCCACCAATCGGCCCCAACAAAGATGAAAGCATCTATGGACCCACAAATGGACAACCGAACAGCAGCATAAATAACCAGCAAAGGCCAGGGACCATCATTAGCGACAAGGATGTCTGGCCTACTTCAAAACATGAACAACCGAACAGCAACCGACTAGCAACAAAGGCAGACAGAATTGACAGCATTTGTAGAGGCAGGGTAACCGAACAACAGCTAGAGGAGGCAGCAGCAGAGCAGCATGTCGAGCCTGATCAATGTGTTAATTGTGTGTTCATAAGCCATTATAACCAGAAATTGCTAACATTTTATACAGCTTTTGTAGTTAAAAGCATGAGATCGTATATTAAGAATAATGAACTTTTCTACAAAAAGTGATAACATGATGTAGTGTAGAATGATATTTTATTGGGTGTAATTTTACATTTATATTGTAAATTTAATTTTTAAAAGAAAATAGAAATAAATGTAATTATATTGGTTAGGTTGATAAAAAAAAAAGAAACAATAACTTGAAGAGGAGAAGGGTATTTCGGTCTATTGATTGAAAAGATGAGTATCTTAGCCAAAATAGGAGTGAAAATAGCGTCGTCCTTTTTATATTGCCGCTCTCTTTGGCTCCTGAACTTTAGTCGAAGAGATATGAGATATTTAGAACTACATGCCCAAGACAACCAAGGATAAAACTATTACCATGCCTGAGCCACGAGTGCTGACATTACTCCTGTTTTTTAATGGTTTGGGTCTGTTGATACAACGTGCCACTTCCTCCCAATTGAATCACTGTCATGGCAATCGAGCTAGATTTTTTATTTATTTATTCATAATGACAGTTCTTCATTTTTATCTATATTTATTTCTTTTTGCATATTTATTTATTTTCCCTCGATCTTCTTGCTTTTATTTTAGGGAAATATCCAAAAAAGGGCCCAAAGTCCTCATGTTTGATCAAATAAGGGCCCCAAGTGAACCCTATTTTAAATGAGGACCGAAGTGTCCTCATTTTCTCAGAAGGGGCTTAAAGTGCATAATGTATCAAATAAGGGCCTAAAGTCGTTATAAAATCTCAAAAAGGGCCTGATTTCAAGGGTATTTTTGTCTTATTTTATTTTTCTCTTTTTTTACACTTTTTATCTGTTTTTGCAAAAGTTAAGAAATAAATAAATAAATAAAGGAGGAGAACGACGACATACATCTTTTTCCTTCCCCCAGCTTCCAGCAATTACTCCTCTTGCTCTCCAGCACGCTTACACTCAATGCCATGCCTCCTCCATCATCATCCTTCTCGTCTTCTTCGTCTACTTCGAAACCCTAGTTTCACCTCCCGCCTTCGCCATTCCCTTCTCCCAAAACCTTCGTCGAAGATTGGACAATGGACACCTACGCCTCACGGCCCTCCTACCCAGTTACTCCTCCCCTCACTTCCGCGAGATGGACTCTGACCCCAACCTCTCCTTCGACGAGCCCCCCTCCTTTGCCAAGGTCAAGCTCCTGCGCAACTATAGCGGCATGATATAGCCTCGCTTCCATGATCACCACCTTGTCTACGCCAGCGGTGACACCAAGCTCCCCTCTGTCAATCACTCCATCAGGCCGATCTTCATCACCTTCTCCCTGCCGACCACCTTCAACGCCACGCTCTTCCTCGTCTGGAGGTTGCGAACGTAGTACACCTTCGCGAAAGTCACGTGCCCCTACAGCCGGTCCAGCTCGTACTTCCCATGGAGGAACGAAGAACTGGCCTCTCTGCCCTTGGGATCCGCCATTTTCGTGGCGAGCATTCACCAGGCGACCCCTACCCAGTCCCGGGCGAAGGCCGGCAACCCTCGATCTAGATGGGGGCGGTTGATCCTGCCGACCGTCGCCGTCCCCCGCCGACCCCCCACCAGCGGTGGGCCAGCGACCACAGGCGGGAGTGGCTTTTTTATTTTTAAAAATTTTAAAAATCAGAAAAAAAGAAAAAAAATATAGAAAAATGAACAAAAAAAATTAAAATGTAAAATGACCAAAATTCCCTTTAGGCTAGACTCTTTTTTGAAACACTATGACACTTCAGGCCTTTAATTGAAATATACTATATCACTTCGGGCCCTTATTTGAGAAAACAAGAGGACTTCATGCCCTTTTTTGAATTTTTCCCTTTATTTTATGCATCCTGAGGTTCATTGATCGCTGACCCTAACTAGTTTGGGATAAATGTGTTGTTGATGTTGATAATGACAGTTCTTTAATGAGCAAAAATCAGCCTGGCAATGGCTTATAAAAAAGGTTTTATAAGTGATCAAGTTCACGTTGTTGGGAATGGGCACAATAAGTCTAGTATCTTCGTATAGAAACATCGCTAAGAGGGAGCCCAAATTCGAATCCGTCAACATGTCCAGTTTGATCCACCTTTACTTAAAAACTTAACCCAATGAGTTATAAGCTAATGAGGATAACTTCTTAACACTAAATAAGTTCGATGTGAGATTTCTCTATCACAACTCACACATGCTGTTCCCAACAAATGACATCAGAGCCGATGGTTGATAGGTGGCCCACTCTCAATATATATCGATGTTTGGTGAACATCTCAAGGAAGGAATCTGGTGGTCAATGCGGTTTTTGGGCTGGTGGGCATTGTAGTGTAGCAATGCAAGCTCAATGGGCGTTGATGCAGATTTAAGTTGAGATGGATCTCAAAAAAGGAATCTGGTGGCCAATGCGATTTTCGGGCTGGTGGATGTTGCGGTGTAGCAACGTGGGCTCGATGGTGTTGATGAAGATTCAAGTTGATATAAGTTAGTGCGGAACGATATTTGGATTAAGGGGGAGTAAACCTAATACTGGAGTTCACACGTGAGGGTGAGATAGTTAGGATGCATGTGTGAATTGTGTTAGAGAAGTCTCACATTGGAGAATTAATGTGGTGTGAAATAGTTAATAAATTCAAGTTGGCTTACAACTCATTGGCTTAAGCTTTTAAGTGAATGTGGATCCAACTGGATATATTGACGGACTCGGACTTGGGCTCCTTCTTGGTGATCTCCTCGGCGAAAGGTGTCGGACTTCCGTTGCGCGCTCCCAACACATTTATCTCAACTGGAGGTGTTCGGCTCCAAAATGGGTGGTTCGCATCCTAGAATTAAGATCACTCGCTAGGGATTGGTTTTGCAAAACGAGAACCATAAACCACCCGCTTGTTCCATGGACCCACCCGAGAACCGAATCATCAGACCGGTTCGGTTCTTGAGTGGGTCCACAAAACCGGTTCTATCAAACACCAATATCAATTGAAAAAGATGGTATACGAGTGAACTAATAAAGCCATTCTCAATTTTTCATGGGATAAAGAGATAAACACGAGTTCGAAACGCTGCATCCCAAGGCCATTGGAGATCTCTTTGTATCGGGGCTTCTGGAGGTTGAGGATGAGAAATGGATCAAACATAGAAAGATCATTAGCCCAGCATTTCATTATGAAAAGCTGAAGGTGTAACTGCTTGCTGCTAAAATTTTGCAGACCAGATGCAACATCTAATGGAACTTAAAATGATTCATAATCCCATCTTATTTCATTGTAACCAAAACTAAAGCTCGTAGTCCATGGAAATCTAACAACTGAATTTACAGGCTTTGTTCATCTAGCCTTTTTCAATTGTTGAATAATTACAGAATGTAGTGACTGCAATATGTTCAAGTTGTGAGGAGATGATCAGGGGGTGGGAGAAGCAATGTTTGGCTGGTGAAGTGGATGTGTGGCCTCACCTTTAGCATTTGACTGGTGATGTACTGTATAGAGTTACCTTTGGCGGTAACTACGGTGTTGTGACGAAACGCGAAAAACAAACACATAACAACAAAGATTTACGTGGTTCGATCAAGGTGATTTACGTCCACGGGCGAGGCAAAACGAGATTCCACTATAATCAAGGAGAGTGCAGATTACAAAAGTCGTTCTCAGCGACTGAACAAAGCTCATAGCTCACAAATCTCTCTAATGACGAAAAAATCGCCGTACAACAAAATAAACCCTAGCCGCAGTAGTAAATAGGGCCCAAAAAAACTGGTATCCGAGTTGGGCCTATCGGCCCAACTCTCCGCGTCACGAACCAAATCTCAATTTTCGCTCCAATTTTGGGTCGCACAAAATATGTCGGGTCGGGTAATTAACCGGGCCGAGTACATAAAATTCAAGACATATTTAACAAATCTCCACCTTGGCTTGAATTTAAAAAAAACAGTCAAGAAGCTGAACACATTCTCCCAGCATCCCTAAGCCTACATGAGCTAACTCGGTGTAGGAAACAAGGGATACAACGAAAGAACATATCCACTTCATCAAAATGTAGAACTTTCATTTACCTCGCCACCAGGCCCCAGAAGGGGCAAAGCTCAACCAAGCATGCCAATCAAGTTCAAGCAATGCTTAAACTTGTTGGCGGAGACTGACTTGGTCAACATATCAGCAGGATTGTCACCAGTACCAATTTTCTTTACCATCATATTTCTCTCAGCAAATGCTTCTCGAATAAAGTGGTACCTGATATCAATGTGCTTAGTCCTCTCATGATATGCTTGATTTTTAACCAAGTATATAGCACTTTGATTGTCACAAAAGACAACTGAATTGTCTTCCTGCTGGAGCCCAAGTTCCTGAACAAGATTCCTTAACCAAATAGCTTCTTTTACCGCTTCTGCTGCTGCAATATACTCTGCCTCTGTAGTAGACAAAGCAACTGTCGACTGTAGGGTTGACCTCCAACTAATAGCCGAGCCAGATAGTGTGAAAAGATAACCGGTCAAAGATCTTCTCTTATCATGATCACCCGCAAAATCAGAATCCACAAATCCCACAACCGATGTACCGTTGGAACTGTTTCTATCAAACACTAGGCCCAGCTCTGCGGAACCTCTAAGATACCTAAGTATCCATTTCACTGCCTGCCAATGGACCTTTCCAGGGTGTGCCATATATCTACTAACCACACTAACTGCATGCGCAATGTCGGGACGAGTACATACCATGGCATACATCAGGCTACCAACTGCACTGGAGTATGGGACATGAGACATCGCAGTCTCCTCGACCTCTGATTGAGGTGACTGTATAGCCGAGAGTCTAAAATGAGATGCTAACGGTGTACTGACAGGCTTAGCATTTTGCATGCCAAACTTCTCAAGTACCTTCTCAATATAACTCCTCTGCGAGAGATATAATTTCCCTGCTTTCCTGTCCCTCTTAATCTCCATTCCTAAGATCTTCTTGGCAGGACCCAGATCTTTCATCTCAAACTCCTCATTGAGACGTTTCTTCAAGATCAACACATCTGACATGTTCTTTGCAGCAATGAGCATGTCATCCACGTATAAAAGAAGATAGACAAAAGATCCATCTGAACCCTTCCTAAAGTAGACACAACTATCATAGCTGCTCCTATGATAACCACTCCCTATCATAAAGCTGTCGAATCTTTTATACCACTGTCTTGGAGACTGCTTCAAACCATACAATGATTTCTTCAATCTACAGACATGTTCTTCCTTGCCTTCTACATAATAGCCCTCGGGCTGGGCCATATAAATAGTCTCCTCAAGCTCACCATGTAAAAAAGCAGTCTTCACATCAAGTTGCTCAAGCTCCAAGTCAAATTGAGCAACTATAGCCAGCAACAAACGAATGGAAGTGTGTTTTATCACGGGAGAGAACACTTAATCATAATCAATTCCCTCCTTCTGATTATAGCCTTTAGCTACAAGCCGCGCCTTGCATCTACCATTTTCTACACCTGGAATGCCTTCCTTTTTCTTGAAGACCCATTTACACCCAATGGCTCTTTTTCCCTTTGGCAACGGCACCAAATCCCAAGTCTGGTTCTTGTGGAGTGATTCAAGTTCTTCAGCCATAGCAACAGCCCATTTTTCTGATTCTGTGCAAGTAATAGCTTCAGTATAGGTAGAAGGTTCCTGAATACCCATATCTTCTGCTGTCGTAATAGCATAAGCCACCAGATCAGAGAACCCATATTTTTGAGGAGGACGAGTCTGCCTCCTTTCTCTGCCAGTAGCAATAGAGTATGGCTGCTCCACCTCATCTAAAACTTCCTCATTTGAACTTGAATCAACAGTAACAGTTTGCTCGCTCAAATCATTCTGAGAGATCTTTTCTCGAAGTTCCACCTGAACCTCCACCTCATTCCTATCACTCTCATGTTTTCCTACAGACTCATCAACAACCTTCTTTTGATCAAGCATACGAATTTCATTAAAAGTAACATCCCTACTAATAATGAACTTAGGTGAGTTAGGTTCCTGGCACCACAAACGATAACCTTTCACCCCATCAGCATACCCAACAAAGATACATTTCTTTGCTCTAGGTTCTAATTTACCATCCTTAACATGAAAGTAAGCAGGACATCCAAAAATCTTTAGATTAGAATAGTCACAAGGCTTACCTGACCACATCTCGAAAGGGGTCTTGCATTCTATTGCTGTTGAAGGAGAACGATTAGCCAGATAACAAGCTGTGTTAACTGCTTCAGCCCAAAAATCCTTTTCCATCCCAGCATTAGAGAGCATGCATCTTGCTCTCTCCAATAGAGTTCTGTTCATCCGTTCTGCCACTCCATTTTGTTGTGGAGTGTGCCTAACTGTACGGTGTCGAACGATACCTGCATCTGCACAGAATTCATTGAAATCGCCACCACAAAACTCAAGACCATTATCGGTCCTAAGGCGTTTGATCTTCTTCCCTGTCTGATTCTCAACAAGGGCTTTCCACTTCTTGAAGGTTTCAAACACCTCACTTTTTCTTTTTAGAAAATAAATCCAAACCTTCCTGGAATAGTCGTCAATAAACGTCACAAAGTAAAGAGCACCACCGTTAGATGGAACCTGTGCTGGTCCCCATAAATCAGAATGGATGTAGTCGAGTGTGCCCTTCGTCGAATGCGTACCCGTACTGAAACTGACTCTGTACTGTTTGCCAAATACACAGTGCTCACGGAAATCCAGAGAGGTTGTCTGCTCACCACAAAGTAAACCACGTTTACTGAAAACTGTCATGCCACGCTCACTCATGTGGCCCAAACGCATATGCCACAGTTTCGTTCTGTCATTATCCAAAACAGAATTTGATGTGCCAATTGAAGTGCCCAAAACTGTGCTACCCTGCAAATGATACAAGTGATTCACCTTGCTTCCTTTCATCACAACCAGATTGCCTTTGGATACTTTGAGAACTCCACCTCCACCTGAGTACAGACACCCAATGGAATCCAAACTGCTCAAAGAGATAAGATTTCTCTTTAAGTCTGGTATGTGCCTTACTTCAGTCAAGGTTCTCACTGCTTTGTCGTGGTACTTAATCCGAACAGTACCAATTCCCACAACTTGGCATACAGCATCATTTCCCATCAAGACTGATCCACCATTCATTGGCTCATATGTGGTGAACCATTCTCTATTTGGGCACATATGATATGATGCTCCCGAGTCCATTATCCAAACATCATTAGAGAAAACTAACAGCAGAGCATGCCGTAAGAATATTGTCTGACGCATTAGACTCATTTTTGTCAGCAACATTCGCCGCATCTTGTCTTTGAGCATGCTGCTTATCCTTTCTCTTGAGTAAATGACAATCTGATTTGTAATGTCCCCTCTTGTGACAATAGTAGCACTCGACGTTCGTATTATCTCCAGGTGGCCTAGATTTTGAACGATTAACAGATTTCCCTTTGAAGACTTTATCCCTGCTCTTGGTTCTGCCTCTCACAAGCAAACCATCTGCTCTGTCTCCACCGTTGTTCCCATTCAACTTCGTTCTCAGTTCTGCAGAACTCAATGATGTTTTAACATCCTCCAAAGTTATGGATTCACGTCCATAAAGCATCGAGTTCACAAAATTTTCGTATGAGGCAGGCAGTGAACATAACACGATCAAAGCTTGATCTTCATCCTCGAGTTTAATATCTAAATTTTTCATATCCATAATAATTTTATTAAACTCATCCAAGTGTTCCTGAATATGCGTACCTTCACGCATCTTTAGGGTATAAAGACGCTGCTTCAAATAAAGTCTCGATGTCAAAGATTTCTTCATATAGAGACTTTCCAGTTTCTTCCAGAGACCAGCCGTTGTTTCCTCATCGGCGACTTCTCGCAAAACATTGTCACCTAGAGACAACTGAATCGCACTGTGCGCCTTCTCATCAATCTCTTCAACCTCAGCCGAGGTCATGTCGTCTGGATATTTTCCATCCAGTGCCCTAACAGTACCCTCTCGTTTCAACAAAGCCTTCATCTTTATTCTCCATTAATCCGAAGTTGTTCTTGCCGTCAAAAGATGAGATCTGAAACTTCAAAGATGTCATCTTCAAGAATCCCAGAAACGAACTCGCTCTGATACCAGTTTGTTGTGACGAAACGCGGAAAACAAACACAGAACAACAAGGATTTACGTGGTTCGATCAAGGTGATCTACGTCCACGGGCGAGGCAATACGAGATTCCACTATAATCAAGGAGAGTGCAGATTACAAAAGTCGTTCTCAGCGACTGAACAAAGCTCACAGCTCACAAATCTCTCTAATGACGAAAAAACCGCCGTACAACAAAATAAACCCTAACCGCAGTAGTAAATAGGGCCCAAAAAACTGGTATCCGAGTTGGGCATATCGGCCCAACTCTCCGCGTCACGAACCAAATCTCAATTTTCTCTCCAATTTTGGGTCGCACAAAATATGTCGGGTCGGGTAATTAACCGGGCCGAGTACATAAAATTCAAGACATATTTAACATACGGCCAAGCCGAGAGCATCATCCTCCTCCAACAAGAACAAATGGTCCTCGCTTACAAAGTTCTTCAATTCGCGTTCATCCCTGGATGGAGGTCAGTCGAGATTAACGTAACAACAATTTATCCCGACATATTTTAGGTGCCACGAGAACATAGAACAAGAACAAAGAGTACTGACTTCCTCAATCCTTATCCATGGAGTCAGTTTAAACCTTCCACCTTTTTCATGTGCCAATCTTTGAGCATCTTTGCCCCATAAGGATTGAAAAGTTTCTCAAGACAATTTTCTTGCCGCAGATCGTGGATGGTGATTGGATTGTGATTGCAAGATGTATATCGGGCTCACTGCAATTTTTTCCTGTCAAAAAAGATTTTCTATGCAGCAAATCTTGAATCGGATTGTTCTCCAGATTGATGTTTTCCAACTTCTAAACTCATAAGGACTAATGAAACTGATTGAGTGTACTCATGTTGCAAGACACAATCTGTAGAAACCAATCCATATATATATATATATAAAGTTTCGTCTTTAAGAGTTGACTTGTATGAAAAGAAAAATGCAGACTCTTGCCAACCAAACTGCAGAAGAGGATGAAA